>JAQPPZ010017106.1:4579085-5923170 GCA_028583015.1 Wollemia nobilis
GAGATAATAATATTATAAAACTACAAGGTTTTATGGATAGTAACTAGGGTAGAGATATAAATAAGAGAAACTCCCTCAATGCTTATATATTCAAACTATATGGAGGGGCAATAATTTGGATGAGTAAAAAGCAATCAGTGGTTGCTTTAACCACAACAAAGGAAAAGTACATTGCAACAACTCATGCCTATAAATAAGAAGTTTGGCTATAGAGGTTGTGTTCAACATTTTATCTTAAGAAGAAGGTTGTGAAAATTAAAAATGATAGTCATAGTATAATATTTTTGGCCAATAATCCTGGTTTTCATGATTGGTCAAAATATATTGATATCAAGTACCATTTTGCGAGAGATATGATTGAAGGGAATTAGGTGATGCTAGAGAAAGTTGATACAAAGAATAATAATAATGATTCATTAACAAAGGTTATACCTAATTAGAAATTTTCATGGTGTAGAATATATATGGGCATGCTTTCCCTCGCCAATTGGCAATGGCTATTTTTGGCCCCTATGGAAAGTATTGATCAAGTGGGAGAATGTTGGGAATATATTGAATATTTTCCATGTTATTCTGATGGGGTTAACTCTAAAAGTTATTGGACACTCTACATGTATCCTCATTGGTGTTGGAGTCCAAGCTAGGCCCTGAGTAGGGTTTCAGGGGATCTAGCCTTCCAAATATGAGGGTCTAGGGGAGATCCCCCAATGGAAGTTTTAAGGTTTCTTAAGATATTTTTAGACCCATATGGGGTTTTTAGGGTTAAATGTTTTGAAACCATGGTTTTTCATTGATGGTACTATAAAATTTATTCTTATGTTATTTAATTGTGCTTGCATCAGGGTTTGAAGAGACATGAGAGATAAAAATTATTATTTGGAGATGGTTAAGTTTACATAATGAGATATTACTCTGCTGGGTATTTTACCATAAGCGTTTCCTAGGTGAAATACTATGTTATGTGCATATCTATGATATTTTTCTTCTTTTTCCTTTGCTTCTGTATTTATTGTTTTTTCTAGATATAGTTTATCAAGGCCTTTTGCTCTTCAAAATTTTCTGTAGTTTTTATTGATTAGTGTATTTCTTGATGGTAGAGACTTTCTTTTAGTGTTTTTCCCTTTGTGCCTTGCACTTTTTTGAATGGAAATTTATTTTTTAGGGGATATTTGTGACCCTGTTTCCTTTTGCATTGTGGCACTTTGGTGCCTTTTACTTTGCTTGTTGAATTCTTGGTGTTTCTTCTCTTTGTATACTTTATCATATTTTCTTGGAAAATTTTATCTCTTTGTGAGATAATTCTCTATACAATGTTACAATTTTGTATGATGTGGCTTCTTCTCACAATTTTAAAAATTCTTATTCTCCTTTTTATGACTCTCTTTAGACTATGCTTTAAACCTTTGAAGGGCATATATTTCTTTTCAAATAGTCTTGTAATACTTTTTAAGTGGTTTCAATGGATTTTTTATTCTCTTTTTTTTTTGGTATGTTATATTAAAAGTGGGTTTTTGTCAAGGATCCCAAAACCTGATTACAAAGGATCATATTACAACACAATACATCATATTAGAAAAAAATAAGAAACATGCTAGAGTAACAAAAATAGGAAAAGGAAGGCACCATCCTTTTCACTAGAGGAAGGCGCATTCCTTTGCACCAGAGGAAGATGTATTCCTATGCACCAAAGGAAAAATGGGCAGGAAGGGAAAGCCTGCCAGAAAATAAAAATTGAATCAAAAGGCACCAAACAATATTTTGAAGCAAACAAGATTTTTTATTCTCTTTTTAAGTATATTCTTATGGCTTATTTTTCTTGTAATATATAAGGATTTTTTATGCCTTTTTTTCTTACCTTTTGAAACAGTAATTCATTCTTTCTTATTTAACTTGGGCTAGTTATTTTTTGTAATATTTATGACCTTATTGGTCTTAGAAGGGATTGAAATATTTGTTTATGCTTGAATAATTTTGCATTTGGTAGGGGTTTTTCACCCTAAATCTTTGAATATACTATGAAAGTTTGCTTCATGGTAACAAATTTATGTAGGGTAATTATTTCTTCCTTCTACCTACTTTTATACCACATGTTAAAAATCAATATTACAATGATTTTAGTATGAAAGTGATGGGTATTTAAGTACATAGGATCTTTATTTTAGGCATAACAATCCTCTATCTAAACTTTTAACTTTCTATGTCCTATACTACATGCATATACCTTATGAGGGGTGGTTATACCACTTGCCTTTGCACATGAAAAATGATGTCATAACTCCTAAAAATTATATATCTCCTTCACCAATTCAAAATTTTAACTTTTATATAATATTATCTATTCATGTTGCCTAATATATATATATATATATATATATATATATATATATATATATATATATATATAATCCATAAAACTCTTGGGTAGAGAGAAAACCTCGAGCCACTCTTATATGGTCGGTAGTGTCATCCCATATAGGTATACCACTATCTAGAGGGAAGCCATAGAACAATTTTTTATGTGTCTATAAATATAGTATATGGGGTGGTTCAAGCACTAGACCTCTCATTTATTAGTCAAATTTTATTATAGCTTGAGAAACCATCCATGAGAGAAAGTATTTCATGACTCGTAGCTAAATTCAAAATCATATCGATGCTGGGGAGTGGAATATAATCCTTAGGGAATGCTTTGTTAAGATCTCTAAAATATGTGCATATGTGAATCCTCCCTTTTATCTTACCAATAGGTACCATGTTGGAAACCCATTCAGGATAATTGGTGGGTTGGATGATACCTACATCCAACAATTTTTTGTAGTTCATCTTTGACCATTACGACTATCATTGGATGAAGTTTTTTAAGCTTCTACTTGGTATGCTTGAATATTGGATTGAGATTTAAATTATAAACTAAGTTTGGGTCAATACCAAACATGTATTTTTATGACCAAACAAAAACTTATATTCTATTAGGAGAGTGGTGAATGCAACACATTTTGTAGCTGAGAGACCTTTTCCCAATTTAAGTATTTGAGGATGTCTAGGGTTAGTGTTGATATCAATATCAATGGTCTCTTCAATTAACATGTGATATCCATCCTCCAAATGATGAGGATTTGGGATCATATGGATGTCATAAATTGGATTAAATGAGTTTCATGTATCATCGGAATCTATCTCAGCTTTGATAACAACTAAGGGTGAGTGCAATGAAAAATGTTATGGTTGTAACATATCCTTGAAGAGAAGAAATTTGGAAGGAGAGGGTGGAAGAGCAATGGGATCAAAATCGATGGCCTTAGGATTGAGAGGTAAAGACTATAAATGGTTTCATGGATGATAAGTAGAGTGGTGAGGTAGATGAAATTCATTCTTGCATGGAAGGAGGTGATTAATAATATGGAGGAAAAAATATGTAGGAGGTGGTTCAGGTGGAATTGGGATAATAGGGTGTGATTGAGGTGGAATAGGGATAAATAGGTGCTCAAGTGGAAGAATTTATTGCCAAATAGAAAATTGTATGGGGAAAAGATAAAGATAAAATTCATAATCATCTATAATAGGGATAATGGAGGAGGATTCATACTTTAAGCTAGATGAAGGAATGGATAGTGCATCCATATTATCTTTGAACTTCTCATTAGAAGATTCATATGTATCATTAGATAATGTTATGATTTGGAAATGATCACTAAGCAAATAAGTATAACCAAGATCAATATACTCATTATCATTGATATCCTCCTCATGTCCTAGGGTAAGGTAGTAAAGAGAATATATAAGAAGTTTATCGAGCATATGTATGGAGCATACTAATCCTAAATTATCCATGGGAAATTGATAGTGTGGTTTAATAGGGGTAGGGGATCCTTGCTCATAGTGATCAAGACCATTTTTGTGCCAATGGAAGTGATAAAAATATTGTAGAGAAAAACATATATTGTATAGATACTAGATATTTGTGATAAATGGTTCTTCCTCATCTAGTATAAGAGGTGTGTCAGTAGAGGCATCAATACCTCCATAAACATAATTCATCTAATTTTGTAAAAATATAAGGGGGATGATGGTACCAATAGGTAGTGGCATGTCATCATGTCGGTCAAAGTATTTAATTAAATAAATTATAGGAGTGAATGTAACCTTTTGCACTAAATACTCATTGAGGCTCAGATTAGCCATAAGGACTATGACTTGTGGATGAGGGATGGATGAGCATGAAAGAGTTCCCAAATGAATTGTGAGATTAGCCCCATGGAGGGAATCAATGGAGGATTATGGAATGTAGAAGGGATTTATCCCATGTTCCTACACAATGTAGTTTTTGAGAGTTTCCAACCAAGAAGATTGTATGAAATATGAAGGGTTCCACAGAAATGGGAGAAGTGTGTATAGATGTTATGGATATGGTTGAGATAGAAGGTGTGGAAGGTGGAATGGGTGATTAATTATTGGATGCAGTAGGTGGTGATGGTACATATGAAAAGGATGGAACTTGTGATTTTTATGGGTTTCTAGTGGGAGGATCTGATGAGCAAGAAGAAATTCACACAAAATCCAATAACAATGAATATAATGAGGGTTGTGGTGATTGATCAACAAAGGTTTTTAGTGAAGGATTTGTATATTTTATGGGTTTGAATATATAGATGAGTAAATGACAAGGTGTACTCATGTGGATGTGAGACCATATGGTAAAATTTGAACAACTCCAAATCTATGAGGATGTAATGAACTTGGCCTTCATGTCCATATTTGATGCTCTGGTGCAATACAGAAGGTACACTCTTCATGTCATGGATTTAGGGCTAAAAATGTAACATACTATATTGCATGGAGCCTTCTAATACATGATATATTCTATGAATGGTTTTTAGTCCAACCTGAATAGGGAGGACTATTGTCTAGACAATGGAACACAAGGTATTGTTAAAGATGCCAAGGATAAAAATGGATGTTGTGATGTGTGATATTGGAAGATTCATATGTTTGAGGGTAGAGGTGATGATGATTTTAATGGAAAATATTGTATCAATAAATATGTATTTATAAGTGATCCCATCCACAATATTCATGATATATAATGGTGGATTAGTTCCTTAAATAAGTATGGTCTTCATTTCATGGCCATGAAATGTTATTGTAGGATCCTTGCTAGTTGGGATGTGACCCACAAAGTTGATGAAAGCATTGGGGTCTTGTGGTTGCAAGTTGATAGATTTTAGAATCTCCATTAGAGCTTCATGATGGGGAGTTGATTGTTGTATAAGCTCATAAATTAAGAGTTTGAATGATGCCATTTTAAGACTTTCAGTAAGCTTATTTATTAGTGTAAGGACTAGGAAAGGTAGGGAAGGTGTGACTGGATTTGCTTATGGAAGTGCATGTGACATTGAGGGGATATTAGAGGGATCCATAGGTTGTGTGGGTTGATTTGGATATCTTTGGTTCCTTGTCATGATGCTTTTCATTCCAATTTTTTTTTGGTTGTGTGGGGTATATACTTGATTGATTTGCTTAGGTTGTTCAGTTGTAATGGTAGGTACTGTGGTTATCCAATGTTGAAGTAATATATATTGGTAAAAACCAATGTTTTGATTGGAAAAGGCAAGAGGGTTATCAATTTGAATTTCATATCGTTCGATCATGTCTTACACTAATTTATTGAATTAAAAACATGATTGGATATCTTGACCCTTTTATCTATGATAAACATAGTAGTGATCCTCCTTGTAGGATTTGGATTTGAATTAGTTTAGATCTTGTGGGTGAAACTCATGGAAGGATATTTCTCGTGCCTCACAACACTGCTAAAAAATTTTCACTAAGGGCTTAGGCAATGACATGTATTAGTGATTTGGGCATAATGGTTGAGCTATAGGCTAATTTTTTAATGGTTTATGAGGTGGTTGAGGATGATATTAGGCAACTAGGGGATAATCTTGATAATTAGGTTGATGTGGTGGGATTATATTAGAATGCCCGAGGGCATTCAAAATGACTTGATCTATGGGAGATGCATTTAGTTAGATGTGGTTGCCTTTAGCATTTTTATTGAGCCATTATTTATTTTAGAGCTTGATATATCCTTCTTGGACTTTAATGTCCTCTATAATTTTTTCTTGGGCTAGGGCTTCCTCAAGATTTTTATATTCTTGAAGTTGTAGTAAAAGTGAGATTTGTTTTGAGCAACTTTTGGTGAACATACAAGTGAGTTTCATAATGGGTAAGGTGAAGAAAATTTTGTGATAATTTCTCTCCATCTATTAGTATAATCCATGACTGATTCATCTTTCAATTGGCAAAGGATATACAATTCAGTCAACGTAGCCTTTTTCTTAACACTAAAGGAGAAGCATTCTAAAAATGCATTGGCTACTTGTTCAAAGGTATAAATGCTATGGCATGGTAAGTGACTGTACCACTCCAAAGCACCTCCAAAAAATATTATAAGAAACATCCTAAGCATTACAGGTTCATTATCCTAAAGGTAAAAATAAATAGTTATGAAGGTGCTTACATATTATTGTGCATCCTCTTCATTTTTGAATTTTTCCACTTTAGTCATCTTAAAATGGGGTGGATATGGAGGTGAGGGAATATATGGGTGAATGGTTTGATTGGTGAGTTGTTATAAGGTGGATTTTTGATAACCCATGCCAGAGGCTTGTCTCTTGAAGGAGGTGATGTGATTGGTTAGCAATTGATAGGCTTATGGTAAAATTATGTTGGTCACTCATATCTGATTTCATGAGGTGGATGTGGAAAATTTTTATGTTGATGAGGTGGTGGATGTGTGTTATCAGTAGAAATTTCACCATAAGGTAAATCAAGACATATATCAATTTGGTCTTGGTACTCTAGTTGAATTTTTTCATAGGCTTCATACTTCTACTAAGAGATGATGGTTGATAATTTTAGGGTAGAGGAGGTTATTGATAATGAGTAGGCAGTGGCCTATGGTATTGGGGGTGAGATGGATTTGGGTGTATATAGGGTGGAAGATTTTTATTTGGTAAAAGTGGTATATTATGGTGTTATATTGGGTGCCCTTGATGATGTTGTATTTGTTGGATATGATGCACATGTGTGAGTGGAGGTTGGTGGAATATTCATTATAAATGTTGTTGGTGACCAGGGATTGGCTTGGTTGCCTAATGAAAGTGATTGACTTGGTCACTTATATGAATGTGGTCCATGCGTGTACCAATGATGTGAATAGGTGAGAATTGTGCACTAGCCCTAGAAGGATTGAAAATTTATTTTTTAGGACCACACAAGCCATATTAACCTGATGTTGGGGGTAAATGATTGATTCTGCATAGGTAGGCATCATAGAAGCACAACGACCTTGAGAAGGTCATTTATCATAAGAAAAAGAGAGATTATTGGGATAAGAATACATAAAAAAATGAGTAGACATAGAAGTTTTATTATGATTTTGGATGGTGTATGTGTCCACATAATCATATTCATGGTTCAACTATGGGTACTCAACTATGGTAGCTTGAGCATTATTGTTTTTGTGTGGTGTGCACACATATTATTAATGTAGTGGATATGTAGGTCAAGATAGAATGTGAATGTGTGATAATAGTCTTCTAGGTGATTTAGTGCAATTGTGTTCTTATAGAAGGCACGTAGGATGGTAAGGTGTGGATAGTCAAAATCAAAATCAATAGGAGATGTGGGTAGATATGAAATAGTGATGTCTGATATGCTAGGATGAATGGGATGGTAGATGATATTCGAGTCATATTGGACATTTTTCCATTCATGTGGGGCAAGGTTTTCGTAAAAGGATGTATTAGGCAAGCTACCTTATTGATCAGATTGGAAATCCATGACTCTTTATGGCATATTAGGGGTGTTTGCTCATGTTTGAGGTTGACTATGTGTCATAACCATAATATAGGTAAATACAACATTATGGGTAGTGATAATGTGGAGGATGGATGTGGGTGTTTTGTTTTTTTGTGCTTTATTTATCTTTTTAATTGGTTTGAGCACTTTTTGAACTACACAAACAAAGCAAGAAAAGCACCATGAAATATGGTTTTATCATCAATGTTGTTGTTGCTTGTGGAATATATATATTTATTGATTTTGTGTTTTTAGTGTGTTTTTTGAAATCCCATTCCTAAAATGACTAGGGCATATGTAATGAATACTACAAAAAAGGTAGTTTGCACACAACCCCTATCAAGGAATGTGACAGAAATAGTCAAGATAGCTTCCTATGATGATAGATAGATGATAGGTATCCTTATAGGAATAATAAAATACCTCCCAAGAAGATTTACATGATGTGACTACCACAAGGTGATCAAGTACTTGTGTGCTTGACTATAGTTTTAAACCTTTTTTGGGTATTTACACACCAAATGTGGGATTAAGGAAATACCCACAAAAATAAATCCTTCACCAAACTAATACAAAAAATAGTCTGGGACATGTTATCTATTGAGATGTGATGAAAAATTGCAATTTATGTTGATTTTTGAGGCAATACTGATCTATGCTTGTTGTGTTAGGATATTGACTTGATCGACGCATATTTGTTTGAAACGGTGTTAGCCTGGTGAAAAAAAAATTCTGGTGTACACAGTTCTAGATAGAAGTATTTTGTCACTACCCTATTATTCAGGAATGCACAACTTATACCTAAAAATATAATGTTGCAAATGTTCATAATTTAAATTACCTTTGAGATTTGTTTGGTAATGTTCCTACGCTGGATGAGATTTTAGGGTCTGGAAATATTTAATTTCTAATTTTGAATTATTTTTGCATGTCGAACGTTGGTAAAAAAATATACCAAATGTTGTAAATCCAAATGCGAGAGGACGTTGAATAATTTGGCATCACACCAGTTAATTTTTTTTTTTGAATAATAAGCTCACGATCAGTTAGTATTTTTTGTTTAACAGCTCGTGATCAGTCCTGGTTTTGAATTAGAGGAATTCATGCAGCTTCAGGAGGAAAAAATCTAATACCACTTGGAAGAGTATTTCATGTGTGAAGATGATTAATGTAATAATTAAATCCAAGTTACACAGTAAACTGAGAATATGCCACTTAGAGAGGGCAAGTCTCTTACTATGCAGGAAATAGGAAATAAGTGATATTTGATAATGATCCATTGCTAACTACTCTACCCATATATAGATATGAAGTGATTAATGAATAGAAATGACCAATTATGAACTCTTTCACTTTAGAATTATTACAGTTGCACCTTCTAAATCCTACTACATGCCTAATCAAGCTTTTGCTTTACCCTCAAGTAGGCTTGGATAGGAATGATAGTTGAATTCCACTAATTATCAAGCCTCATGGTTAAAGGGTATTTAAACCTAACCCACTTTGGGATGTACTCAATATTAGGGGATTCTTAGTGATGAAGTCCAAAAAACCACTCATGGAGGATACTATGGCTTTTAGAGAACCAATCCATGCTGGGAGATGAAAGCCCACATTGTGCAATTGTTATTGATAATTGGTGATGAAATCTAGCTTGTCAATTTTTAAATGTAGCATGAGTATATGATTCAATTTTATTGCAAAAATTAAAACAAGGAGCACACAATGACATCAATTATGATAAATGCAAAGAAAAAAAGAATGAATGTAGCTATTTTGTTTTTTTTTTTTCTCTTTTATTTTCAAGAACATGAAAAACAAAATGGAAAAATAAAAGGCTCCTAACCATGATAGCCTACACTAAATTCAATGTTGAAAGGGCCATATTAGGTAGATATGACTTTAAAATAGGGATTGTCTCAAGTAGAGATGGTTAATCTTGCAACTTGCAATCATAAGAATAAACAAAATTTAGTCAATCTTATAGATATATAAAATAATAATATGTTGAAAAAAGGGGACACAATCCCACCATGATCACCATTTAAAGGATGGAAATTTACACCGTATAATGAACAAATTTCTAAATCTAAAAAAATTGATTTTATATATGAATATCTTAATACACCTTTATGTTACAATAGAATCCTCTCGAGAGGATTTTACAAAATGATACAAAGGTAAGAAAGGAGCATTCTTCCCCTTTTATTAATAAGGGGTATCTTGGTGTGATCACGATATTTTTGTCCCAGAACATCATTTGGGGAGTAGGTTTTCTTGTGGTCATAGTGTAGGATTAGATTTGGATTCTTTTGCTACCCTCAAGTCCTATTACCTACACATAAAGGGAACAACAATGAATTAGTAGTATTTATGAGGTCCATCAAATTTGGACTCATATCTGACCTAAAAATATAAAACAAAATAGAACATAAATAAGTGCATGGAATATCAAATATCTAGACTAAAGTATGAATGAAAAATTAATAGATCTAAGTTGGAATGGAGATGAAACTTATTCTCTAGCTGGTCGAAGGTGACCATCTCTAGTCAAAATAGTTTACGAGTATCTCTTGTTGATATAGTTTTGGTTTGTGGACCATCTCAAGTTGAGATGGTCACTATTATGAAACTTTATTATTATTATTAACATAAATCATTCACCATTATGCAGAAATATCAAATCATTCATCCAAAAATAATTATCCACAATAACAATCCATAAATAAGGGAGAGATAGATAATACCCTTAAGGTAGGGAAATGCAAATAATAATCCTCAAGAAAGGAATAAATCCACAAGATCTCCCAAAATGAGAGATCCACTTAAGGAGGGCAAAGTACCATAAGCAACTTCATGGGCAAATACAATGACATATGATTGATTTCCATGATGATTATAATGAAAAATATCTCTCCTTTATATACCCATCTTCTAATTCTACTTTGGGGAGCCTACTACTTATATAATATAATATTATAATACAATCAACCTTGGGTTATGTAGTGCCCATGCCAACCCTTATACAATATAATAATATATCCCCAAATATCTATTCTTATGTACCCTATCATGCCACCCTCCTTACAAATATTTTGTCCTTGAAACATATGAAGAAACAATATAATATGATTTGGTATGCAATGTTAGCACCTGGTACCAATATTTATCATTCATCCATCCTAGTAAAACATTTATTGGTGGTGGCCATTGTTGATGCTAGTATACCATTTTTCCACTTGAGTATCTAAATATGCTTCATTGGCTTCATGCTTCTACTACTGTATTTTGATAATTTGAATTATGATTCCACTTGTTTCTTGCTACTAATGCACCATTCTAAAATCTAGGATCACTATGCTTTATCTACAAAACATTATCATACTTGATGCCTTTCTAATTCCATGTAGAACCATAATAATATTTCCTTGAGCCATACCTCCAAGATTGTTGCCGCTCAGGGTGGTGTGGATAGAAAAAATGTGCAACCTTAACTTGATGTTCTACCTTCTTTGACTGCTCAACATTTGGCTCCATTGTTGTAAATTATTCTACACATTGCTCTTTCATGTTCCCTTTGTTTGGTGTGTCCTTGAGCTCTTTTATCAAAGCTTCCCTAGACTTTGTTACTATTATTTCCATGGTATTTATTTCTACTACTTATTTCATGGAATATATTACTACTACTGCCTTCTTGGATTCTATTTTAGGTTCTTTTATTTGTTCTTCAATTTGTTTCTTTGTAACCACTTCTTGGTCTTCCTTGGATCCTTGCTCCTTAAGATGAGAAATATCAGGCAGTGTTATCTTCTTTTTCCTGTACCATAACATAATAAATATATTTTGTACATTAATGTTAATAGTACCCAAAGAATCCAACCAAGGATAACCAAGAACAATATCCACATCATCAATCTCAATAGCATAAAAATATTAATGTAAAATATATTTATCCACGGTGATCTTAAAAAATTCAAAACTTTGAATATTTTAGCCTCCAATTGTATGTCCATAATTTTTATTGCTTTAACCTACAAAATCTTAGCCAAAGCAATATTAATAAAATTATATCTCCTACAAGTGTTAATGGAAATAATAACCTATTCCTTTTGAATGCTTCCATGAACCTACAAAATATTCTCTTGTTGAAAATCCAAATATGTGGCTTAACTCTTCTCATTATCTTCCTTAACATTTTCATCATTCTCCTTCTTGAGTGAGTTTATTTCTTTTTCATAATATTAAGTCTATTTCTTGAAAAATTTCCATTCTTTCATTTCATTTCACTCATTTTGAATCCTTTGTAGTTTCTTTTCAAGGTATTTGATGACATCCATTAATCTATCTATATTTTTATCCCTTTCCTCAAGATATCTCTTACAAATATCTAACTTTATTTGTAATTTAATAGGTACCCATGTGCTCAAGAATGATGGTTCCATTTGTTTCCAAGTGCACCTTGGATTGTTCCTAATAAAGCTTTCTACCCATTATAAAGCTTCACCCCAAAAAAAAATTGAAAATAAAAGTGTAACTACATGCCTTCACCATAATGAGATTTTACTATTGTCAACCACTCTCTCACATCCATATCATTTGTTCCAAAAACTTTTGAATGTTGGACATTTTGAGTAGTTGAGTTGTCATTGATGTCAAGAGTTAGTTTCAGTGAGCAGTGCAAGAAGAAGCGGTTCCGCAATCAGTGCAAAAGGAAAGTCCGCTTCCAGTTGGTCAGATCCGGTTCCAGGTGGTCAGATGAGGTTCAAAGAGCAATGAAGAGGCCCAAGAAAAATAATATTATAATATTTTATTATAATATTAAAAGGGGAGATTTAAATTAATTATAAATTAATTAAAATAATTTCATTATAAATTAATTTATTAATTAATTTAATTAACTTCTAAAGTTATTAAGTTAATTATAAATTAATTATAAAATTAATTTATATTAATTAAATAACCCTAAGGTTGGGTTATAAAGGTTAATTATTAATTCAAATTCGAAATTTGAATGTGGCATCGATGTTCCTAAGGCATTGGCCTTCATGTATAAAAAGGGGGCAAGAACCTTTGTCTTAAGTCTAATGCATTATCGATTAATCAAGCTCCAAAGATTCATGCGCAAGGAAGAGACAAAGGATTTCACATGTTTTGAAAGTATTCGGTGGTAGAAGATAAAACAAATAGGAGTAGGGCTCCTTTTTCTCTGCACAATGCTGTGTAGTGTAGTTGGCGATAGTGGGTGGCACTAAGAAGTTCGACAGGCGAGGAGAGCAGGGTTCGAAACCCATCGAGTTGGTTTTGCAAGGGAGAAGAGTGTGTTTTATTTTATGCCATGCCAATCGAAAAAGGACAAAGTGAAGGCTTGAGCCTTCCCCTTCGTGTGGAGGCTCGTAGCCCACGTGGTGGGCTAGCACCTCGATAAGGTGCTCGGTTGGGAGTGGTCTCGCATTCAAAACCCATCGAGGCCTTTTTGCTTGAGATAAAAGGTATGCACTAATGTTTGCCAAGGTTGCATGAAATATTTTGGATTTGCTAAGGTTGGATGAAAAATAAATATTTTTGGAGGTTTATAAAGTTTTTTTTTTAAATTGGTTATTGAGTATTTGAGGGAGATAAAAGGGTAGGTAGTATTATTTTTGAGGGTTTGATTTTTGGAGGTTGTTAATTAAATATTGGAGATTATAAGGAGTAATTGAGTAATTATTTTTTATGTATGTTTTGATGATTGCTAATTTCAAAGGAGTAATAAGGTGTATTTGAGTTTGATTATTTTTGTAATTGAGAAATATTTTTGAGAGAGTGTTAGTGTGATATTTTGTCATCTAACCTTTGAAATTGGCAAAGAAGAAAATTGTGTTTAAGATAGGTTTTGAGGTCAATTCTTCAAAAAAAAAAAGGTATGGGCACATCTTCCTTGTGAGTGATTGTTGGATGTTGTGAATGCTAAGTTGGAGAGAAAAGGGTTGTTTGATAAGCATTGTTGAGTTTGATTGTTAAAGTTTTTTCTGAGTGAAAGTTGATGATAAAAACCTTGTTTGATAAGCATTGTTGGAAATATTGAGTAAAGCTTTCATATGCTTGAACTAGGGTTTGTAAAAGAACATGAGTATCATTGTTATGTGAAGTTGAGAACTATCTTGAACTAGGGTTTGTGAAAGATCATGAGTATCATTGTTATGTGAGATTATTTGATAAGCATTGTTGGAAATAATTGAGTGAGTGTTCATATGCTTGGACTAGGGTTTGTGAGCAAGGAGTATTTCATTGAGTGATTGATTGAGTGGAGTTGATTGAGCCTAGTCAAGTGGAAGTGTTGAAGTGATAGTTCTAGTTCTATGAAACAAATTGTTCCATATTCTGAATTGATTTGAGAAAGAGGTTGAGTGTTTGTGAGTATGAAACATATTGAGTCTCTAAAAATTATCTATATATTTCTAACAATTCTCTATATGTTTCTATGATAAAAAGAGATTGAAAGTGATTGAGCATTGTGGTGAGTGTGAAGCATATTGAGTCTCTAACAATTCTCTATATGTTTTTGTGAGATTGGACAAGTTCTAGTGAGGACTTGTTGAAAATATTTGAGATAAGTCTTGGTGAAGACTTGTTGAGCAGATTTGAGACAAGTTCTAGAGAGGACTTGTGGATAGATTGGTGTGAGCTTTTGTAGAAGCTTACAATACAGATTTGAGGTAAGTCTTAGTGAAGACTTGTTGAGCAGATTGAACAAGTTCTAGAGAGGACTTGTGAACAGATGAGTGTGAGATTTTGTGGAAGATTACAAGGTAGATTTGAGATAAGTCTTTGAGAAGACTTGTGAGTAGAGTTGATTGATTGATTTGTTCAAACCTTGAGTTAAGGTTTGGGGAGATCTAGCAGAGTTGATTTGTGATTAAGTCAAGCTTTGTGTTAAGGCTTGAGGATAGATATTGAGGATAAATTTGTGCTAGATTGAAGGAATGTGTTTAGTGAAGATTTGAGGATAGATTTTGGTGTAGATTTAAGGATAGGTTTGTGCCAGACCAAAGATAGATATTGAGAATATTTGTGCTAGATCGAAGGACTATGTTTAGTACAGATTTGAGATAGAGCTGAGAGCAATATTTGGAGGTGATAGAGTATAGAGGATGACAGTCTCTAGTGGATAGAGATCCATTAGCTAGGGTAGTGAGGATAGGTCTTCTGAGTGAGGATAGGAGTCTTCAGTGGATAGAGATCCATTAGCTAATGTAGTGGAGGCAATAGTTCTTCTAGAAGATCACCAACTAGAGCAGAGGAGAAAGGAGTTCTCCTATGGATAGAGATCCATAAACCAACTGAGGAGATTGGTGTCTCCTATGGATAGATATCCATGAACTTGATTAGGGGATTGGTGTCTCCTTTGGACAGAGGTCCATAAACATTGTAATAGGGAAAGGTTTCCCAAGAGATTTGTTGAGAAAATTTTAGTGAAATATTTTCTTCGTGGAGTAGCCCACATTGGGTGAACCACGTTAAATTGGTGTCTCTATTGTGTGTGGTGATTTATGCATTGCTTTGATTACTATTGTTGATATTGCTATTGATACATTGCATAATATTGATTGGGAAAGAAAAGTAAAAAGTGGTCTTATACTATTCACCCACCCCTCTCAGTATAAGCTTGTGTTCTTCAATTGGTATCAGAGTGGGTTCCTTCGGAAGAGTTTAACAGCTTGAAGGAAAATCTTACAAGAACACAATGGATTCTAAGAGTGGATCCTCAGATAATTCAGCACTAATATTTGATGGAAGTGATTATGTATTTTGGAGTATGAGAATGAAGATTCACCTGATGGCACTTGGCAATGAAATATGGGAAGCAGTTGAAAATGGATACACACCACCAACTACTCCACCTACAGATAAATATGGTAAGCTTCTACATCATTACAATTCAAAAGCAATGAATGCAATTTTGAAAGGTTTGCATAGAACAGAGTTCATAAAGGTTATGCATTGCAAATCAACAAAAGGAATTTGGGATAAGTTGCAAAGCATATATGAAGGAGATAAAAATGTCAAAAGGGTAAAGTTACGAAATCTCAAGGGACAATTTGAAGAATTAAGAATGAAGGATGAGGAAAACATTAGTGCTTATCTACTTCATGTAGATGAGGTTGTTAACTCCATGGAAGGACTTGGACTTGAGGTTCAAGAATCTGATGTTTGTGATAAGATCTTAAGATCTCTCCCAAAAAGGTTTAGTGAAAATATTTTTGCTATAGAGGAATCAAAATATGGTGATCTCTTGACAAGGGATGAACTACTTGGCATTCTTACAGCTTTTGAGATGAGAACAAAAGAGGAACCTAATCTCCAAAAAGAAGCAACCTTCAAGGCTACTAAAAAGACAAAGGGTAAGAAGTCAGATTTAAGCAATGAGTCATCCAGTGATGAAGAAGCAAATTATGGTAGAAGGAACAAGGATCCAAGAAGATTTAAAGATGTAAAATCTATTAGATGTTTCAATTATGGAAAGTATGGTCACTATGCAACTGATTGTCAAGAAGCTAGAAATAGCAATGATGAAGAAAAATAGGATCATAAGAATAGGGAATCAGAAAAATATAGGTACCAAAAGAAAGGTAAGGATGGACAAGGCAAACAAGGAAAGAAGTTCTTTCAAAGATAGAAGAAGAGTTACTATGCAGACAAGGCAAGTAAGTACTCAAGTGATAGTGATAATAGTTCCTCAGATAATGATAAATATGAAGTTCTATTTCTGACAAAAGAAAAGGAAGTAGTTAGGAAAAGGTCACCAATAATTCTCAAGTGTTTTAGATGTGGTAACTTTGGTCATCTTGAAGATAGTTGTACAAAGAGTGGTTTCAGTTTCAGTGATGATGAATATGAAGATACACTTGAAGGACCAGAAGAGAATATTCTAATGGCATTAGAAGAAGAAGGAGGTGATCCTATAGAAGACAAGTCAGAAAATAATGAAGATGTTTTCAAAGGTAAACAAATAGAGGAAGAATCAAAAATAGGAGGAGTTGATCTTGAAGGTGAACTTATTCATGCCCTTGATGCATTAAAGAAGGTAAGAAAGCAAAACTCCCAACTTAAGCTTCAGTTTCAAGAATGTGATGAAGAGAAAGGAAAGCTTATAGAGGATCTAAATAAGTCAATTGCTAAGACAAGGAAGTTTAAAGATAAGTTAGAAGCAAAGGTCTTAGAATGTGAAAAGTTAGAACATGAAGTGGCTCTACTAAGGGAAGAAATAAAAGAGTCTAAGGATAGGTTACACAGGTTTGGAAAGAGCTCAAATATTATAGATAAGATGATCAAGGTACAAATATGGTCAACAAACAAAATAGGTCTTGGTTTTGAACAGGTACAAAAGAAACAAAGAGAGGAGTCAACCTCAAGTTCTGGAGAAGAAGAAACTTTAGAAGAAGACAATGTAAGAGAGAGTGAGACTTCTGAGGATGAGTTGGACAACAAAAAGTTCAACAAGGAAAGGAACAATGCACAAAAGAGGAACAGATGGAATAGGAACCAACATAGGGTAAAAGAGACTAAGAGACCAATGAGGTCAAGGTAAGGTAATTTCAATGGATGATGCTTTTCATGTCATAGGTTTGGGCACAAAGCTTCTCAATGCAGGACACATGAAAGATAGGAATATGGGAACTTCAAAAATAGGCAACTATTTCAAGGGTATTGCTACTCTTGTAATCAGTTTGGTCACAAGGCAATGAATTGCAGGGTTCATGATAGGAATAGATATGGCTTCACCAGGAGAAATCCCAAGATATTTGCACCTCCAAGGAATAACAATATTAAGTGTTATAAGTGCAATAATGATGGACATACAACAAAGTGGTGTAGAGAAAAAATTCTAGAGACAAGCAAGAACAGGAATAGTCAGAGGAATCAGAAGGATCAGATGAGAAGGAAAGTGGACAAAGGTAAAGATCAGTGCATGTTGGGAGTAGAAATACTCCCACCATAGAATTAACCACCTCAAGAGGAGGTGGGGGGGGGCTAAGCTAAGAGTCTCATTCTTAGCCCCGAGCCCCAAAGGTGACCCTTTGCCATTGATGTCAAAGGGGGAGATATTTGAGTAAGGGGGAGATTTGATTTAAAGGGAGAGCATTGAGTCAAGGGGAGCAGTTTCCTAGGGGGAGCAGAACAGAAAAAGGTTAAGGAAATTGTAAAAGGTAATTGGGTTGCCATCAATGACAAAGGGGGAGATTGTTGGACATTTTGAGTAGTTGAGTTGTCATTGATGTCAAGAGTTAGTTTCAGTGAGCAGTGCAAGAAGAAGCGGTTCCACAATCAATGCAAAAGGAAAGTTCGCTTCCAGTTGGTTAGATCCAGTTCTAGGTGGTCAGATGAGGTTCAAAGAGCAATGAAGAGGCCCAAGCAAAATAATATTATAATATTAAAAAATTTAAATTTATTATAAATTAATTAAAATAAATTAATTATAAATTAATTAAAATAATTTCATTATAAATTAATTTATTAATTAATTTAATTAACTTCTAAAGTTATTAAGTTAATTATAATTTAATTATAAAATTAATTTATATTAATTAAATAACCCTAAGGTTGGGTTATAAAGGTTAATTATTAATTCGAATTCGAAATTCGAATGTGGTATCGATGTTCCTAAGGCATTGGCCTTCGTGTATAAAAAGGGGGCAAGAACCTTAGTCTTAAGTCTAATGCATTATCGATTAATCAAGCTCCAAATATTCATGTGCAAGGAAGAGACAAAGGATTTCACATGTTTTGAAAGCATTCAGTGGTAGAAGATAAAACAAATAGGAGCAAGGCTCCTTTTTCTCTACACAACACTATGTAGCATAGTTGGCGATAGTGGGTGGCACTAAGAAGTTTGACAGGCGAGGAGAGCAGGGTTTGAAACCCATCGAGTTGGTTTTGCAAGGGAGAAGAGTGTATTTTATTTTATATCATGCCAATCAAAAAAGGACAAAGGGAAGGCTTGAGCCTTCCCCTTCATGTGGAGGCTCGTAGCCCACGTGGTGGGCTAGCACCTCGATAAGGCGCTCGGTTGGGAGTGGTCTCGCGTTCGAAACCCATCGAGGCCTTTTTGCTTGAGATAAAAGGTATGCGCTAATGTTTGCCAAGGTTGCATGAAATATTTTGGATTTGCTAAGGTTGGATGAAAAATAAATATTTTTGGAGGTTTATAAAGTTTTTTTTTAAATTGGTTATTGAGTATTTGAGGGAGATAAAAGGGTAGGCAGTATTATTTTTGAGGGTTTGATTTTTGGAGGTTGTTAATTAAATATTGGAGATTATAAGGAGTAATTGAGTAATTATTTTTTATGTATGTTTTGATGATTGCTAATTTCAAAGAAGGAGTAATAAGGTGTATTTGAGTTTGATTATTTTTGTAATTGAGAAATATTTCTGAGAGAGTGTTAGTGTGATATTTTGTCATCTAACCTTTGAAATTGGAAAAGAAGAAAATTGTGTTTAAAATAGGTTTTGAGGTCAATTCTTCAATAAACAAAAGGTATGGGCACATCTTCCTTGTGAGTGATTGTTGGATGTTGTGAATGCTAAGTTGGAGAGAAAAGGGTTGTTTGATAAGCATTGTTGAGTTTGATTGTTAAAGGATTTTTTGAGTGAAATTTGATGATAAAAACCTTGTTTGATAAGCATTGTTGGAAATATTGAGTAAAGCTTTCATATGCTTGAACTAGGGTTTGTAAAAGAACATGAGTATCATTGTTATGTGAAGTTGAGAACTATCTTGAACTAGGGTTTGTGAAATATCATGAGTATCATTGTTATGTGAGATTATTTGATAAGCATTGTTGGAAATAATTGAGTGAGTGTTCATATGCTTGGACTAGGGTTTGTGAGCAAGGAGTATTTCATTGAGTGATTGATTGAGTGGAGTTGGTTGAGCCTAGTCAAGTGGAAGTGTTGAAGTGATAGTTCTAGTTATGTGAAACAAATTGTTCCATATTCTGAATTGATTTGAGAAAGAGGTTGAGTGTTTGTGAGTGTGAAACATATTGAGTCTCTAACAATTCTCTATATGTTTATGTGATAAAAAAGAGATTGAAAGTGATTGAGCATTGTGGTGAGTGTGAAGCATATTGAGTCTCTAACAATTCTCTATATGTTTATGTAAAAAAAAAATAAAAAGAAATTATATTGAAATTGAACAAGTTCTAGTGAGGACTTGTTAAGAAAATTGAGACAAGTCTTAGTGAAGACTTGTTGAGCAGATTTGAGACAAGTTCTAGAGAGGACTTATGGATAGATTGGTGTGAGATTTTATGGAAGCTTACAATACAGATTTGAGACAAATACTAGTGAAGAATTGTTGAGAATATTGAACAAGTTCTAGAGAGGACTTGTGAATAGATGAGTGTGAGATTTTATGGAAGCTTACAAGGTAGATTTGAGATAAGTCTTTGAGAAGACTTGTGAGAAGAGTTGATTGATTGATTTGTTCAAACCTTGAGTTAAGGTTTGGGGCAGATCTAGCAGAGTTGATTTGTAATTAAGTCAAGATTTGTGTTAAGGCTTGAGGACAGATATTGAGGATATATTTGTGCTAGACCGAAGGACTATGTTTAGTGCAGATTTGAGGATAAATTTTGGTGCAGATTTGAGGATAGGTTTATGCAAAACTAGAGACAGAGATTGAGTAGATTTGTGCTAGATCGAAGGACTATGTTTAGTACATATTTGAGATAGAGCTGAGAGTAAGATTTGGAGGTGATAGAGTATAGAGGATGATAGTCTCCAGTGGATAGAGATCCATTAGCCAGGGTAGTGAGGATAGGTCTTCTGAGTGAGGACAGGAGTCTTCAGTGGATAGAGATCCATTAGCCAGTGTAGTGGAGGCATCAGTTCTTCTAGAAGATCACCAGCCAGAGTAGAGGAGAAAGGAGTTCTCCTGTGGATAGAGATCCATGAACCAGTTGAGGATATTGGTGTCTCCTATGGATAGAGATCCATGAACCTGATTAGGGGATTGGTGTCTCCTTTGGATAGAGGTCCATAAACATTGTAATAGGGAAAGGTTTCCCAAGAGATTTGTTGAGAAAATTTTAGTGAAATATTTTCTCCGTGGAGTAGCCCACATTGGGTGAACCACGTTAAATTGGTGTCTCTATTGTGTGTGGTGATTTGTGCATTGCTTTGATTACTGTTGTTGATATTGCTATTGATACATTGCATAATATTTATTGGGAAAGAAAAGTAAAAAGTGGTCTTATATTGTTCACCCCCCTCTCAGTATAAGCTTGTGTTCTTCATTGAAGTGCCATAGTTGATTCCCTAATGCAAACTAAGGTTTTTTGACAATATATATCATGCCCCAATGTAAACTAGAGTTTTATAAAAATAAATATCTCTCCATTGATTTGAATTTAAAATTCCACATAAACTATTAGATATATATTTCTTCTTCAAAAAAATAAATTGCAACTGATTTGCATACCTGAACTAAAAAAAATTATCTTTTAAAAAAATTATGAATTGAAAATTCGTCACTACGCTTGTTCTAGATGACCAAATTTAAAATGTTGTATCTCCCTCAATATTGCTCAGATTATTTCATATGACCACTCATTTTAAAAATATTCAAATTCCATAAAAAATAATCCAAGAATGATCTAAATAGAATAAACATTTGTAGAGATATAACTCTTGAAATATGAGACATTTTTCCCAAAACAGTATGCCCTAATTCTGCAATTCCACACAAAAAATCCTCACTTTGCCAAAATCATTTCTCTAATACCACTTGTTACGAAATTTTATTTTCATTAACATAAACCATTCACCATTATGCAAAAATATCAATTCATTCATCCACAACTAACTATCCACAATAACAATTCACAAATGAGAGAGAGATAGATAATACCCTTAAGGTAGGGAAACACAATTAATAATCCTTAAAGAAGAAATAACTCCACAAGATCTCCCAATATGAGTGAAGAACACAAGCTTATATCGAGAGGGGGAGTGAACAGTATAAGACCACTTTTCACTTTTTCTTTCAAAACAGCTTTCAATTCAAAATTATGCAGTATAAATATAGCAGTAACAATAGCAGTAATCAAAGCAATGCACAACACACCATCCACAAAGAGACACAACAATTTACATGGTTCACCCAATGTGGGCTACTCCACGGATAAAACTTTTCTCTAAAAGTTATATCACAGTTATTTGGGAAACCTTCCCAATTACAAATTTTATGAGCACAACCCAAAGGAGACACCTTCCCCTAGCTCTGCTCTTTAGTGGTGATACTCTAGAAGACCTTTGCCTCTGCTACCCTTAGCAAGTGGAACTCTATCCACAGAAGACACCTATCTTCCTTGCTCTAGCTGGAGACCTTTGTCCTCAACTCTTTCACCTCCTAAGCTGGTCCTATTATCTGCACCAAACATAGTCCTTCGGTCTAGCACAATTTTGTCCTCTTCCTCTGTTCCTTTTGTTACAGTTGCACTTGGTCGAAACCAACTTTTCACTATCTGCACAAACATAGCAGCACTCGATCAACTTATGTACTTCTATGAAAACACAGTAGCACAGTCTTCACGCATTCTATGTAAACACAGTAGCACAGTCTTCGCACACTCTTCACAAACACAACAACACAGTCTTCACACTCTTTGCTTCTCGATGATTAAACTTCTCCCCTACACTCTATCTGTGAATCACACTTCGAACGCACACTTTGATCGATGCGACACAACTACTCTTTGTGCACCATGGACTTAACCTACGCAATTTCGATACTCACATTTGATGCCTTCAACTTGAAACAACCCTCCTTTTATACTAAGAATTTCAAGATCAATACATTCAATCTTAGTCGGTTGTAACCCTTACACTACGTCGACTACAAAACCCTATGCTACGTCGGCCCAGATTTTACTCTGTCGACTCAAAGTTAACTCTGTCCTTCAACTTCCTCTGGTTCTATAGCTATTCCAGAAAAACTACATGTCATGATATTACAACACCTTTGCTTGTCGTACACCTTCTATTTTCTACTATCGCGAAATCACGACACCTTTTGCCTTTGTCTGCCTTGACAACGTGCTTGTCATGAAATCATGACACTTCTGACTTTTGCTTACATCATCTTCACTTATGTCACAAAATCATGATGCTTTAGACTTCAATGCCTTCTTCTCCGCTTTTGTCACGAAATCATGACACATCTGCTTCTGTTGACATCATCTACAAATCTATCGCAAAATCGTGACCCTTCTTGCTTCTTCAACATTTTCTTGGCTTGCATGAGCGAAAATGAAACATGTCACAAAATCATGACGCTTTTGCTACCAAGAGCTTCTCTCTGCTTTACACCCATGAAACTGGAACATGTCATGAAATCATGACGCTTTTACCTTCGAGCTCTTCCTTCTTGAAATCATCGTGAAATCGTGACGCTTCCTCTATTGAAGACTTGCTAACTATTTCTGTTGCAAAATCATGACACTTTCTCCAAATGAATGCTGCCAAATCAAACTGTCATGAAATCATGATGCTTTCTGCATTCGCAAGCTTTCTCTTCATCCTGTCATAAAATTGTGACTCTTTCTGCATCCGTATAACTTCTTTGTAGCCTGTCACGAAATCGTGACGCTTCTTGTTTCAGAATCTTCCTTTTGCTGCATGTCACGAAATCACGGCAGTTCTTTCTTCAAGCTTTTCTGCATGTCGCAAAATCGTGACAGTCCTTACTTCAATTTTTGCAACATGTCACGAAGTCGCAACAGTCCTCACTTTGTTTTTGCAGCATGTCACGAAATTGCGACACTATTTCTTTCAGACTCTCTCTTCTGCATTATGTCACAAAATCATGATACTTATCCTTTCGGACTCTCTCTCCTGCAACATGTCGTGAAATCATGAAACTTGCTTGTCTGAAAAACTTTCCTAGCAATGTGTCATGAAATCACGACACTTTTCTTTCTCTGCCTTCCTGCACTTTTTGAGTCACAAAAATGCAACATGTCGCAAAATCGTGACACTTTCCAACTTGCTTTGCTTCTCTGCCAACATGTCACAAAATCATGACAGTTTTGCCAGCTGCCTCTCTTTCTTCCAGCATGTCGCGAAATCGTGACAGTTTTGCCAAAACTTTCTCTCTCCTCAAACATGTCACAAAATCATGACAATTTTGCCAGCACTCTCTCTTTCTTGAAACATGTCTTGATATCGCGACACCTTTGCCTACCGTACACCTTCTATTTCTTGCTATCGTGAAATCGTGACACCTTTTGCCTTTGTCTGCCTTGACAACGTGCTTGTCACAAAATCGTGACACTTTTGAAATCGTGACACATTTTACCTTTGTCTGCCTTGACAACGTGCTTGTCACAAAATCGTGACACTTTTGACTTTTGCTTACGTCATCTTCACTTATGTCGTGAATTCATGATGCTTTAGACTTCAATGCCTTCTTCTCCACTTTTGTCATGAAATCATGACACATTTTCTTCTGCTTATGTCATCTGCAACTCTGTCGTGAAATCGTGACCCTTCTTGCTTCTTCAACCTTTTCTCGGCTTGCACCAACGAAAACAGAACATGTTACAAAATTGCGACGCTTTCACTGCCAAGAGCTTCTCTCTACTTTACACCTGCGAAACTAGAACATGTCGTGAAATCATGATGCTTTTGCCTTCGAGCTCTTCCTTCTTAAAATCATCATGAAATCATGATGCTTCTTCTGTTGAAGACTTTCTAACTATTTCTATCACAAAATCATGACACTTTCTCCAACTGAATGCTGCTAACTCAACCTGTCGCAAAATCGTGACACTTTTTGCATTCGCAAGCTTTCTCTTCATCCTGTTGCAAAATCATGACTCTTTCGACATCCGTACAACTTCTTTGTAGCCTGTCGCAAAATCACGATGCTTCTTGTTTTAGACTCTTCCTTTTGCTGCATGTCATGAAATCACGACAGTTCTTTCTTCAAGCTTTTTTGCATGTCGCAAAATTGTGATAGTCCTTACTTTTATTTTTGCAGCATGTCACGAAGTTGCAACAGTCCTCACTTTTTCTTTTTTAGCATGTCACAAAATCGTGACATTGTTTCTTTCGGACTCTCTCTTCTGCATTATATCATGAAATCGTGACACTTATCCTTTCGGACTCTCTTTCCTACAACATGTCACAAAATCGTGAAACTTGCTTGTCTGAACAACTTTCCTGGCAATGTGTCACGAAATCGCAACACTTTTCTTTCTCTTCCTTCCTGCACTTTCCGAGTCATGAAAATGTGACATGTCATGAAATCACGAAACTTTCCAAATTGCTCTGCTTCTCTGCCAACATGTCACGAAATCGCGACAATTTTGCCAATTGCCACTCTTTCTTCCAGCATGTCATGAAATCATGATAGTTTTGCCAGAACTTTCTCTCTCCTCAAACATGTCATGAAATCGTGACAGTTTTTCCAGCACTCTCTCTTTCCTAAAACATGTCACAAAATTACAATAGTTTTTCTAGCCGCCTGCATACTTTTTCTTACTTGTATTTTTCTTGATCTTTTGCAATTGGGCTACTAAGGACTTCTTGGAAACTTACTGATCATGCTCTGGATAATCTTCAACAGAACAAATTCCTTGACAACAAATCAAATTTCTTCAAGAACTTCTTTGACATCAATGACAACTACTATACTTGAGCAAAGGCAATGTACCCAAGGTACCCAAAATTGCCAACAATCTCCCCCTTTGTCATTGATGGCAACCCTTTACTAAAAACACGTCTCAGGAGCTAAAACTGAAAACAATCTGAGCTGACAACTGAGAATATTTTTTTGAAGTTTTTCTCCCCCTGACTTGAAGCTTTCCTCTTCACAATGAATCTCTCCCCCTTACTCATATCTTTCCCCCTTACTCAAATCTCTCCCCCTTTGTCATCAATGGCAAAGGGTCACCTTTGGGGCTCGGGACTAAGAATGAGCCTCTTAGCTTAGTCCCTCCCCCACCTCCTAATGAGGTGATTAATTCTGGGGTGGGAGTACAACTCCCATTAGGCACTCATCATCATCAGTGCCTACAATTTCTTTTTCGGGCCTTCTCTTGAACTTTTTGTCCATATTTCCATTTTTGTCACTTTTCTTGTTCTTGTTCCCATCCCTATTTTTGTCCACGCCTTGATCCATGAACTTGTTCATATTACTTTTCCTATTCATGTACTTTGGAAGATCAGCTCTGCACTATCTAGCTGTGTGGCCTGCATTGTTACATTTATAACAAGTAACAATGTTATTTCTATTCAGCATACCTGTTCTTTGAATTCGCTTGTTATAACTAATCATGTTCCTATAATTAGCCTTGTAGAAAATTGCCTTATGCCCAAACTGATTACAAGAGTAGCAATACCCTTTAAAGAAATTGCCACCTCTGAAACTGTCTTTCCTTACTTGAGTCATGCAATGTACAACCATATGACCAAACCTATGACACGCAAAACAACTGTCGTGAAATTTTCTTTTAATCGACCTCTTGGGTCCCAAAAACTTCTACTTCATATTCAGAAATCTATTTTCTGTTTCTACACATTCATCACTCATGGACTCTTTCTCTGAAATACTCTCTTCATCAGAACCCTCTTATTTTTTAAATCTCTTACTAGATTTCCCAACATGTTTCTTGTGCGGCTCGAGAAAACCGAGACCTATTTTATCTGTTGGTTTTCTTTGACTTTTGATGAGAGACTTAACTCTTTTGGAGATTTCTTGAAACCTGTACAGCTTATCCTTGTATTCTTTATTTTCCTCTTTCAAGGTAGCCATTTTCTGTTTTAATTCACTGTACTCAAGCACCTTAGATTCTAACTCATTCTTGAGTTCTTGTGTCTTAGCCATAGAGATGTCAAGACTTTATATGAGTTCATCTCTCTCCATACAACATTCATCTAACTTATCCTTGAGTCTAGCATTCTTCTTTCTTTCCTTTTTCAAAACACTAAGAGCATTAGTGAGTTCACATTCAAGATCCTCTATTTGATTGCATTTTGAATTATCAAGGCATTTTTCAAATTTCTTATCACTAGAGGTGCTACCCTTTTCAAGAACCATACATGCATCTTCATTATCATTTTCTGAAGCATCCTCATACATACTAGCAATCAATTCATTATTTGTGCAATTATCCTCAAGGTGCCCAAAATTTCCACATCTAAAACATTTCATGACAATGAATTTATGTTTTGGTTCTTCCTCCTTTTCTGAAATGAACAACATCTCATTTTCATTATCACTAGAAGAACTTTCACTATCACTGCTAGAACACTTACTTGCTTTGTCTAGGTAGAAGCTCTTCTTGTTCTTGTGTGAATGCCTCTTTCCTTGATTGCTATGCTCATATTTGTTCTTTCTGTAATACCTGTGCTTTTCAAAATCCTTGCTCTTAACATCCTGTATATCTTCATCACTTTCATTCTTTGAAACAATACAGTCAGTAGCATAATGACCAAACATTCCATAGTTGAAACATCTTATGTTTTTCTTGCTTTTGTGATTTCTAGAGAACTTGCCTTTCTTGCTGTAATATGCCTCTTCATCACTAGAAGACTCATCACTCTCTTGAATCTGTTTGCCCTTTGATTTATTGGTAGCTTTGAAAGCTGCCTCTTTCTTGACATCAACTTTCACTTGAGTTCTAAGCTCAAATGCTGCAAGAATACTATGGAGCTCATCCTTTTTCAATTTATCTAAATCTTTAGCTTACTTAATAGCAAAAATATTTTCACTAAATCTATTAGGAAGAGATCTTAAAATCTTATCACACACATCATTTTCAGGAAGCTCAAGACCTAGGTCTTTCATGGAGTTAACAACCTCATCCATACGAAGCATGTAGTCACTAATATTTTCATCATCATTCATTTTGAGTTGTTCAAACATACCTTTAAAATGTCTCAATTTGGCCTTTCGAACATTTGCATCACCCGTATGAACCACCTGTAATTGTTTCCACATTTCACTAGTTGTCTTGCAGTGAATAACTTTGGTGAGATCTCGCTTCTGTAAGCCTTTCAGGATTGCATTCATGGCTTTTGAATTATTGTGAAGCATGAGCCTATCTTCTTTAGTATAAGGACCATGTTCAGGAATACTGTACTCGTCTTCAATCACTTCCCATACCTCATTACCAAGTGCCATTAGATAAACTCTCATTCTTGCACTCCACAGACCAAAATCTGATCCATCAAGAATAGGTGCTGCATTGCCACCTAAAAAATCCATTGTGTTCTTAACCAGCTTCTTCCTTCCGGCTGTTAAACCTTTTCGAAGGAACCCACTCTGATACCAATTGAAGAACACAAGCTTATACTGAGAGGGGGGTGAACAAGTATAAGACCACTTTTCACTTTTTCTTTCAAAACAGCTTTCAATTCAAAATTATGCAGTATAAAGATAGCAGTAACAATAGCAGTAATCAAAGCAATGCACAACACACCATCCACAAAGAGACACAACAATTTACGTGGTTCACCCAATGTGGGCTACTCCACGGATAAAACTTTTCTCTAAAATTTATATCACAATTCTTTGGGAAACCTTCCCAATTACAAATTTTATGGGCACCAACCCAAAGGAGACACCTTCCCCTAGCTTTTCTCTTTAGTGGTGATCCTCTAAAAGACCTCTGCCTCTGCTGCCCTTAGCAAGTGGAACTCTATCCACAAAAGACACCTGTCTTCCCTGCTCTGGCTGGAGACCTCTGTCCTCAACTCTTTCACCTCCTAAGCTGGTCCTCTTATCTGCACCAAACATAGTCCTTCGGTCTGGCACAATTCTATCCTCTTCCTCTATTCTTTTTTGTTACAGCCGCACTTGGTCGAAACCAACTTTTCACTGTCTATGCAAACACAGTAGCACTCGATCAACTTATGTACTTCTACGAAAACATAGTAGCACAGTCTTCGTGCATTCTACGTAAACACAGTAGCATAGTCTTCACACACTCTTCACAAACACAGTAGCACAGTATTTGCACTCTTTGCTTCTCAAAAATTAAACTTCTCCCTTGCACTCTATCTATGAATCACACTTCAAATGCACACTTTGATCGATGCGACACAACTGCTATTTGCACATCGTAGACTTAACCTACGCAATTTCGATACTCACATTCGATGCCTTCAACTTGAAATAGCCCTCCTTTTATACTAACAATTTCAAGATCAATACATTCAATCTTAGTCGGCTGTAACCCTTACACTACGTCGACTGCAAAACCCTACGCTGCGTCGGCCCAGATTTAACTCTATCGGCTCAAAGTTAACTCTGTCCTTCGACTGCCTCTGGTTCTGTAGCTATTCCAATGAAACTACAACATGTCATGATATCGGGACACCTTTTCCTTCCGTACACCTTCTATTTCCTGCTATCGTGAAATCATGACACCTTTTGCCTTTGTCTGCCTTGACAACGTGCTTGTCACGAAATCGTGACACTTCTGACTTTTGCTTACATCATCTTCACTTATGTCATGAAATCACGACGCTTTAGACTTCAATGCCTTCTTCTCCACTTTTATCATGAAATCATGATACATCTTCTTTTGCTGACGTCATCTGCAACTCTATCACGAAATCACGACCCTTCTTGCTTCTTAAATATTTTCTCGGCTAGCAACAGCAAAAACAAAACATGTTACAAAATTGTGACGCTTTCCTACCAAGAGCTTCTCTCTGCTTTACACCTGTGAAACTGGAACATGTCGTGAAATCATGACGATTTTGCATTTGAGCTCTTCCTTCTTGAAATCATCATGAAATCGTGACGCTTCCTCTATTGAAGACTTGCTAACTGTTTCTGTCGCAAAATCGTGACACTTTCTCCAACTGAATGCTGCCAACTCAACTTGTCACGAAATCGTGACACTTTCTACATTCGCAAGCTTTCTCTTCATCCTGTCATGAAATCGTGACTCTTTCTGCATCCGTACAACTTCTTTGTAGCCTGTCACAAAATCGCGATGCTTCTTGTTTCAGACTCTTCCTTTTGCTGCATGTCACGAAATCGCGACAGTTCTTTCTTCAAGATTTTTTGCATGTCGCAAAATCGTGACAGTCCTTACTTTGATTTTTGCAGCATGTCACGAAGTCGCAACAGTCCTCACTTTGTCTTTTGCAGCATGTCGCAAAATCGTGACACTGTTTCTTTCGGACTCTCTCTTCTGCATTATGTCACGAAATCGTGACACTTATCCTTTTGGACTCTCTCTCCTGCAACATGTCACGAAATCATGAAACTTGCTTGTCCGAACAACTTTCCTGGCAATGTGTCACGAAATCGTGACACTTTTCTTTCTCTGCCTTCTTGCACTTTTTGAGTCACGAAAATGTGACATGTCATGAAATCGTGACACTTTCCAACTTGCTCTGCTTCTCTGCCAACATGTCACGAAATCGCGACAGTTTTGCCAGCTGCCTCTCTTTCTTCCAGCATGTCACGAAATCACGATAGTTTTGCTAGAACTTTCTCTCTCCTCAAACATGTCACGAAATCGTGACAGTTTTTCCAGCACTCTCTCTTTCCTGAAACATGTCGCAAAATTGCGATAGTTTTTCCAGCCGCCTGCATACTTTTTCTTACTTGTATTTTTCTTGATCTTTTGCAACTGGGCTACTAAGGACTTCTTGGAAACTTACTGATCATGCTCTGGATAATCTTCAATAGAACAAATTCCTTGACAACAAATCAAATTGCTTCAAGAACTTCTTTGACATCAATGACAACTACTATACTTGAGCAAAGGCAATGTACCCAAGGTACCCAAAATTACCAACAATCTCCCCCTTTGTCATTGATGGCAACCCTTTACTAAAAACACGTCTTAGGAGCTAAAACTAAAAACAATCTGAGCTGACAACTGAGAATATTTCTTTTAATTTTTGCTCCCCTTGACTTGAAGCTTTCCTCTTCACAATGAAGCTCTCCCCCTTACTCATATCTCTCCCCCTTACTCAAATCTCTCCCCCTTTGTCATCAATGGCAAAGGGTCACCTTTGGGGCTCGGGACTAAGAATGAGCCTCTTAGCTTAGTCCCTCCCCCACCTCCTAATGAGGTGATTAATTCTGGGGTGGGAGTACAACTCCCATTAGGCACTCATCATCATCAATGTCTACAATTTCTTTGTCGGGCCTTCTCTTGAACTTTTTGTCCATATTTCTATTTTTGTCACTTTTCTTGTTCTTGTTCTCATCCCTGTTTTTGTCCACGCCTTGATCCACGGACCTGTTCATATTACTTTTCCTATTCTTGTACTTTGGAAGATCAGCTCTGCACTGTCTAGCTGTGTGGCCTGCATTGTTGCACTTATAACAAGTAACAATGTTATTTCTGTTCGGCATACCTGTTCTTTGAATCCGCCTGTTATAACTAACCGTGTTCCTGTAATTAGCCTTGCAGAAAATTGCCTTATGCCCAAACTGATTACAAGAGTAGCAATACCCTTGAAAGAAATTGCCACCTCTGAAACTGTCTTTCCTTACTTGAGTCATGCAATGTACAGCCATATGACCAAACCTGTGACACGCAAAACAACTGTCATGAAATTTTCTTTTAATCGACCTCTTGGGTCCCGAAAACTTTTGCTTCATATTCAAAAATCTGTTTTCTATTTATGTGCTTTCATCACTCACGGACTCTTTCTCTGAAATACTCTCTTCATCAGAACTCTCTTCTTTTTGAAATCTCTTACTGGATTCCCCAACATGTTTCTTGTGCGGCTCAACAAAACCGAGACCTATTTTATCTGTTGGTTTTCTTTGACTTTTGATGAGAGACTTAACTCTTTTGGAGCTTTCTTGAAACCTGTACAACTTATCCTTGTATTCTTTATTTTCCTCTTTCAAGGCAGCCATTTTCTGTTCTAATTCACTATACTCAAGCACCTTAGATTCTAACTCATTCTTGAGTTCTTGTGTCTTAGCCATAGAGATGTCAAGACTTTCTATGAGTTCATCTCTCTCCATACAACATTCATCTAACTTATCCTTGAGTCTAGCATTCTTCTTTCTTTCCTTTTTCAAAACACTAAGAGCATTAGTAAGTTCACATTCAAGATCCTCTATTTGATTGCATTTTGAATTATCAAGGCCTTTTTCAGATTTCTTATCACTAGAGGTGCTACCATTTTCAAGAACCATACATGCATCTTCCTTATCATTTTTTGAAGCATCCTCATACATACTAGCAATCAATTCATTATTTGTGCAATTATCCTCAAGGTGCCCAAAATTTCCACATCTAAAACATTTCATGACAATGAATTTATGTTTCGGTTCTTCCTCCTTTTTTGAAATGAACATCTCATTTTCATTATCACTAGAAGAACTTTCACTATCACTGCTAGAACACTTACTTGCTTTGTCTAGGTAGAAGCTCTTCTTGTTCTTGTGTGAATGCCTCTTTCCTTGATTGATGTGCTCATCTTTGTTCTTTCTGTAATACCTGTGCTTTTCAGAATCCTTGCTCTTAACATCCTGTATATCTTCATCACTTTCATTCTTTGAAACAGTACAGTCAGTAGCATAATGACCAAACTTTCCATAGTTGAAACATCTTATGTTTTTCTTGATTTTGTGATTTCTAGAGAACTTGCCTTTCTTGCTTTAATATGCCTCTTCATCACTAGAAGACTCATCACTCTCTTGAATCTGTTTGCCCTTTGATTTCTTGGTAGCTTTGAAAGCTGCCTCTTTCTTGACATCAACTTTCACTTGAGTTCTCAGCTCAAATGTTGCAAGAATACTATGGAGCTCATCCTTTTTCAATTTATCTAAATCTTTAGCTTCCTCAATAGCAGAAATATTTTCACTAAATCTATTAGGAAGAGATCTTAAAATCTTATCACACACATCATTTTCAGCAAGCTCAAGACCTAGGTCTTTCATGGAGTTAACAACCTCATCCATATGAAGCATGTAGTCACTAATATTTTCATCATCATTCATTTTGAGTTGTTCAAACATACCTTTAAAATGTCTCAATTTGGCCTTTCGAACATTTGCATCACCTGTATGAACCACCCGTAATTGTTTCCACATTTCACTAGTTGTCTTGCAGTGAATAACTTTGGTGAGATCTACTTTCTGTAAGCCTTTCAGGATTGCATTCATGGCTTTTGAATTGCTGTGAAGCATGAGCCTATCTTCTTTAGTATAAGGACCATGTTCAGGAATAGTGTACTCGTCTTCAATCACTTCCCATACCTCATTACCAAGTGCCATTAGATAAACTCTCATTCTTGCACTCCACAGACCAAAATCTGATCCATCAAGAATAGGTGCTGCATTGCCACCTAAAAAATCCATTGTGTTCTTAACCAGTTCTTCCTTTTGGCTATTAAACCTTTCTGAAGGAACCTGCTCTGATACCAATTGAAGAACACAAGCTTATACTGAGAGGGGGGGTGAACAGTATAAGACCACTTTTCACTTTTTCTTTCAAAGCAGCTTTCAATTCAAAATTATGCAGAATAAAGATAGCAAGAACAACAACAGAAATCAAAGCAATGCACAACACACCATCCACAAAGAGACACAACAATTTACGTGGTTCACCCAATGTGGGCTACTCCATGGATAAAACTTTTCTCTAAAAGTTATATCACAATTCTTTGGGAAACCTTCCCAATTACAAAGTTTATGGGCACCAACCCAAAGGAGACACCTTCCGCTAGCTTTTCTCTTTAGTGGTGATCCTCTAGAAGACCTCTACCTCTGCTGCCCTTAGCAAGTGGAACTCTATCCACAGAAGACACCTGTCTTCTCTACTCTGGCTGGAGACCTCTGTCCTCAACTCTTTCACCTCCTAAGCTGGTCCTCTTATCTGCACCAAACACAATCCTTAGGTCTAGCACAATTCTGTCCTCTTCCTTTGTTCTTTTTTATTACAGCCGCACTTGGTCGAAACCAACTTTTCACTATCTACGCAAACATAGCAGCACTCGATCAACTTATGTACTTCTGCAAAAACATAGTAGCACAGTCTTCGTGCATTCTATGTAAACACAACAGCATAGTCTTCACACACTCTTCGCAAACACAGCAACACAATATTTGCACTCTTTGCTTCTCGACGATTAAACTTCTCCCCTGCACTCTATCTGTGAATCACACTTTGAACGCACACTTCGATCGATGCGACACAACTGCTCTTTGTGCATCGTAGACTTAACCTACGCAATTTTGATACTCACATTCGATGCCTTTAACTCAAAATAGCCCTCCTTTTATACTAAAAATTTCAAGATCAATACATTCAATCTTAGTCGGTTGTAACCCTTACACTATGTCGGCTACAAAACCCTACGTTGCATCGGCCCGGATTTAACTCTGTTGGCTCAAAGTTAACTCTGTCCTTCGACTGCCTTTGGTTTTTTAGCTATTCCAGTGAAACTACAACATGTCATGATATCGTGACACCTTTGCCTACCGTACACCTTCTATTTCTTGCTATCGTGAAATCATGACACCTTTTGCCTTTGTCTGCCTTGACAACGTGCTTGTCGTGAAATCATGACACTTCTGACTTTTGCTTACGTCATCTTCACTTATGTCACAAAATCATGACGCTTTAGACTTCAATGCCTTCTTCTCCACTTTTGTCATGAAATCATGACACATCTGCTTTTGTTGATGTCATCTGCAACTCTGTCGTGAAATCGTGACCCTTCTTGCTTCTTCAACCTTTTCTCGGCTTGCACCAATGAAAACGGAACATGTCGCAAAATCACGATGCTTTCACTGCCAAGAGCTTCTCTCTACTTTACACTCGCAAAACTGGAATATGTCACAAAATCATGACACTTTTGCCTTCGAGCTCTTCCTTCTTGAAATCATCATGAAATCGTGACGCTTCCTCTAATGAAGACTTGCTAACTGTTTCTGTCACAAAATCATGACACTTTCTCCAACTGAATGTTGCCAACTCAACCTGTTGCAAAATCATGACACTTTTTGCATTCGCAAGCTTTCTCTTCATCTTGTCGCGAAATTGTGACTCTTTCTGCATCCATACAACTTCTTTGTAGCCTGTCGCGAAATCATGACGCTTCTTATTTCAGACTCTTCCTTTTGCTGCATGTCGTGAAATCGTGACAGTTCTTTCTTCAAGCTTTTTTGCATGTCACGAAATCGTGACAGTCCTTACTTTGATTTTTGTAGCATGTCATGAAGTCGCAACAGTCCTCACTTTGTCTTTTGTAGCATGTCACGAAATCGTGACACTATTTCTTTCGGACTCTCTCTTCTGCATTATGTCACGAAATCGTGACACTTATCCTTTCGGACTCTCTCTCCTGCAACATGTCACAAAATCATGAAACTTTCTTGTCCGAACAAATTTCCTGGAAATGTGTCATGAAATCACGACACTTTTCTTTCTCTTCCTTCCTACACTTTCCGAGTCACGAAAATGTGACATGTCGTGAAATCACGACACTTTCCAGCTTGCTCTGCTTATCTACCAACATGTCACGAAATCGTGATAGTTTTGCCAGCTGCCTCTCTTTCTTCCAGCATGTCACAAAATTGCGACAGTTTTTCCAGAACTTTCTCTCTCCTCAAACATGTTGCGAAATCACGACAATTTTTCCAACACTCTCTCTTTCCTGAAACATGTCGCGAAATTGCAACAGTTTTTCCATCCGCCTGCATACTTTTTCTTACTTGTCTTTTTCTTGATCTTTTGCAACTGGGCTACTAAGGACTTCTTGGAAACTTACTGATCATGCTCTAGATAATCTTCAACAGAACAAATTCCTTGACAAAAAATCAAATTGCTTCAAGAACTTCTTTGACATCAATGACAACTACTATACTTGAGCAAAGGCAATGTACCCAAGGTACCCAAAATTGCCAACAATGAGAGAGCCACTTAAGGAGGGAAAAGTATCATAAGCCACTTTATGGGCAAATATGATTACATATGATTGATTTCCATGATGATTACAATGACAAATATCTCTTCTTTATATACCCATCTTCTAATTCTACTTTGGGGAGCCTACTACTAATATAATATTATATTATAATATAATATAATATTATAATATAATATTATATTATAATACGATCAACCTTGGGTTATGTGTGGCCCATGTCAAACCTTATATAATATAATAATATATCCCCAAATATATATTCCTAGGTACCCTAATAGTCACTATCACAGGTTTATGCTTTGGTGTGACTAGGTCCAAGCAACATTCAAAATGATGCCTAGAGGTTTGTGATGATCGATTGTGTGCAAAAGGGTGATGAAACAAGAATTTAAGACCAGTGAGACAATGAAAAAAGCTTATGCAAGAAAAGTAATAGGTTCTATTTTTAATCCTTGGTAGCAATCTAACAACATTTCATTTGTAGCAAGATGGCATGGTGGATTATTAACAACACTTTGTTGCATAAAATTTGGTTTGTTTCTATAATTTTTTTGTAGAGGGAAATTCCAATTAATAGGATTTTTTGTAGGAGGAATGTGAGCGAAAGGAGGATGCGATTAAGGTGAACTAATTAATTTGTTGTTTGTAGGTGTGATTGTAGGTGATTGATGTCCAACACAAAGGAATACATAGTGTTTTAGCCTATGCACGATCACTAATAGACAATTTACCTACATTTGATTTTGATTTTAGTTTTTAGTTTTTTATTTTGTGCGACCATATTGGGTCAATATGGTGGGCAATATTTGATCGTCTTGGGTCAATATGGTTACACCAGTTATGAATATTTTTGTATAAAATTATCTATTATTGGAGAAATCCATGGATTTATCCCCAAAACTATTAAAAGTGGGTTGTGTGGGTTGGTAAGGAGGCTTTTTGGGATTCTCATCAAGATAAAACACTTTAGGTGTCTACAATATGCACATGTATTATTGATATGACAAGGGTGACAAAAATTATGTTTTTGATAAACATTGAATTTAACAAGTATGTGGAATAAAGAGCATCCACCATAAATGACTCCATCATTATAAATATGTACTCATGTATTCATAAGACCTTTTTAAGTCATGCATATTTCCCATTGGTTATTCTTCCTAAGCCTTTCATCATTCATATTGTTTCTTCCAATTTGTTGAATATTTGTACTATTGGTCATGAAAAAGGAAAACCATGTATGGGTTATATATTACTTTCAGGTATGAATTTCAATGTTTTATTATTGTTTTATGCAATGTCACTTTGATACTTTATTTTAGTAAAAGTGTCTTTTAATGTTATTTTCATTTGTTCTGTGTAATTACCAATGAATTTGGCCTTTTATAAAGATAGAAAAATGTATTGACATGATTATTTACTTATTTTTTTAATAGGAAAGTTCTCCATAAAGAAGCAAAATCTTATATATATATATATATAACTTATAAAATTTTTAATGAGTATGTCATTTAAAAATACAATCCGAATTGTTTAATTAGAGTTTAAATCGAGTTTAAGTTGAGTTCATCATAATTATGGTCATAATTCCTTAATATTTTATTCTTATTATTGTTCATTTATCAATCATAAAATTATTGTAGTTATTTCCACATCAATTTCTAACATTTCTTCTTAAATTGATTATAAAGGTTACCTTTTGGTCATTTCTATCATATTTTTATAAACTATGTGTCATTTAGTGTAAGAATATTAGAAATTTTGTAGAGATGCTTTCAAATATTATCTTATAAACATTATAGTGTGGAAAGATCTTCTATTTTCCTGTAACACATTAAAGTTTCTGCAATATCTATGGCATATTATGAAAATCAAGGTCCTTGCAAACTAGAGATATATATACTAAGTATATGAACATGGATGTTCGTTGTCTCCTCTTATCTTATCCATATATGTTTCTATGTTTGAACTAGATGTAGCAACTTATTGAATAAACAATGAAATTCAATAGGATAAACAACACATATGTACTTATTTTGGTTCATAATCTATAAAAGTTATCTCTTCTAGAGAAAACACCAAAAAAAGAGTAGGTTATTGCAGGAAATATTAGTTTAAACTTGCATAAGGATTTTATATTATTACTTTTCTTGTTATATGTCATTTCTAATGTAAATTATAATATTAGCTATTGTAGAAATGGAAAATTGACCCATCCAAATGATTCATTTTCCATAGAATCGTATAGAACACTCTCAAAATTTATAAGTGTCAATTTGTCCCCTCTTTTCTTGTGTTTTACTTAGATTTTATTAACTTTGGCCAAATCCATGTCCGGTACATTATAGGGCATGTATTCGGTAAATTTGGACTAAATTATTTAAACACATTATAAATTTTGAGCCAACCTTTTATGGTTTCAACTTGGCCAAGGTTATTTTTTCTTTTTCCCTCCTCTTTAGCCCTACAAACCCTCTATAAATAACAGGGCTTGGATCCCTTTTCAAGAGATAAAATAGTTTTATTTTGGCTATCTTGATGAATGAAATGTTCCTAAGTTATCTAAGTGACCTATTGTGCAATCTTCATTTCATATGGTGTTCTTAATGCTCTGTGTTTCTACCTTTAGTGTGTTTATTGTGATTTGCAAGTCGAGAAGCCATGAAAATAAAATTATCTTCTTAAAGGAGAATAGGTCTTTTGCCTTTGTTATTGCTTCTTCTACAAGCTTATTAGGTTGTTTCTTTTCATTATTATATATATATATATATATATATATATATATATATATATATATATATATATATATATATATATAATTATGGAAGGGGTGTCAAAATATCCTAAAACCTTTTACAATAAGAAGAAATCCAAGCCTACAAGAATATCAAAAGGGGTATGAACAAAGAGCAGTCCACGTAGGGACTTAAAACTAGCCAACCCATCAGGGCATAACAAGGGCAACTCAATTACAAGGAGATAACCCACACTAACATATCCCTTACGAACCTAGCTAAAATAGAGAAGAGGCATCCTCAAAATAAAAGGAACATAAATACAGGGGCATAGAGATAGGGACAACAAAATCCCTCTGCAACCTAACTATATAAAGCCACTACTAAATCCACTCTTTAGAAGGAGTAGGATCATGGATCTCCTAGTCAATAGCAACAACAGGATTAAAATTCCAAAAAAATGTGGATCTAGCCATAATAATGTAATCACCCAAAAATATAGCAATAAAAAAAATACAGGAACGAAAATAAATATATGTATATATATTTTTAAGAGGGATTAGAAACCCCTATCCTATATTTAGTTAGTATATGGTTTAAGTTTACTAAGTTTTTTCCAATTCCTTTGAGAGTTACATTGCATTCAATACCCTACACAAGTCCATCTATGTAGGCATATCATGTGTTGTTGCAAATAAGCTTATCCATATCATCATTCTTGATGAGCTAAAATTATCACCTTTAGTACAATTGAAGGTAAACACCCATAATTATACTATACACAAGTCTATTTGTGTAGGTATGCTATGTGTATTGCAAGATAAGCTATCCATATCGTATTCATGATGATATATCTTAACTCCGATGTAATAAATTAGTTTGCTTAGTTACCATCACTCTAAGGGGGTCTCAATCCCCTAGGTCCCTTCTATGCTCACTCTAAGAGGTCTCAATCTCTTAGGTCACTTTCTAGGTTCACCCTAAGATATTATTTTCTTAGGTTAATTTTATGTTTAGCAAGAAGACAATAATGAATCTATCTATTTAATCAAATAAAGAGTAAAATCCATAAATCATAAAAGAAGTACTTAAAAGGAAACAATATTTAAATAATGGTAAACATTAAGTGCAAGAGGGAACTACATAACAAAGCATAGATAATTCATGATAATAAATTAAATATACATTTCCCATTCATTCAATGTACTATTACAAATACCCAATTATGGTAAAACCTCCATGCTTTTAAAGAATAAATTAACACATCATATTCATCTAGGGATTTCTCCCTACAATTCTAGTCTATTTGAGCATAAGTAAATTATTGCAATTATAAATAAAATTGGTGCACTGGTTCCAACTGCCTTTTTGGTCCTCCTTTATTTCCATTGTTCATTTGAGGATACTAGGGGATCAAGGCAATCCATAGTTCTATGAAGGACATGCATCTAAATGCATCTACTAGTAACATGAAACTAGTGCATTTACTATTTACTTTCTTAAATTGTAACTATACAAATTTAATTAAAAAATTCAACAATATACTATATATTTGATATCATAAGAATATCCTCATTAATATTCTCATCTCCAAAACACTCAAAGAGAGTCATTTCAATAGAGATAACTTTAATAAAATCATATCAAAACCATATTCCAAATAAATAAGGTCGCATAAGAAAATGATCTATGTTTCTTCTATTTGAGCTAGTAAAAGCCCCATTTATTCAATTAACCAAATAAATTTTCATTTATTTATTTATATTAATCAAAGTCTCATACCTTTAATTAATAAAATAAACTACATTTCCTTTATTTACATTAATCAAAGTCCCATACCTTTAATTAAAAAAATAAACTATATTTCCTCTATTTTCATTAATCAAAGTCCCATACCTTTAATTAATAAAATAAACCATATTTTCTCTATTTTCATTAATCAAAGTCCCATACCTTTAATTAATAAAATAAACCATATTCTCTATATTTTAATTAATCAAAGTCTCATACCTTTAATTAATAAAATAAACTAGAATTTATTTATTTATATTAATCAAAGTACCATACCTTTAATTAATCTGAAAGCACGAGGATATGGAAGCAAAAAGGAAAGCGAAGATGCAATGCAAACCGAACCAAACTTGACGCTAAATCCTAGAAATTTGAAAGTGCATGAAAAGAGGGAAAGCATGAGCGAATCGAAATGAAACAAATGCAAATAAAGAAGAAAACCCTTTTTATTGATATGTTTCACAACTCGGTTACAATGCGCATCCTCCCCTTTCAAGGGCTAGGAGTGTTTAAGTGTGCGTTCTTGTTACATCCATGGATGCTCTTCCTTCTTTCGCGTGCCCACATGTAAAATGGGCGGACCAAACATCGTCGTCACTTGCATTGATGAGTCTTGACTCCTTGCTACTCTTCCAATGTCCAGAACCTGCGTTCAAAGGAACAAGAAGCAGTCAGTAGCACCTGTGGATAAAATAGAGCATGCAATCCCCAAGCCTATGATAAGTGAATGAGAAAAATGAATTAAACTATGACTAAAATAAATCCAAATGCTCTAAAAATTTTATGGGGGCATCAAGGCATCCCAAAGAAAATATTGCAAATGGAACAGTCGGTAAATTCCTCGCCGATTTGAATTCGCTCTAGGACAGGACGAATTCACCTGTAACAAAATGCAAAAAAGGTACTGTCCCAAATGTCCTACCTAGGAAGTTCCAAAAGACCTAAAAACTTGGGGTTAGCTAATTGGAGGTATTTTGGGAAGACCCAGATGGTCAGATTTTCCCAATTTGACCTCCATCAATAGGAATTTTATGATGCTACCTATAGAATAATAAAAGCGAGCAAAGATAGAAACGTGATCAAAATTGTTCAAAACGAGATGAAATCTAAATGACAACCTATATAAGCATCATAGAATTGAATGCAAAAATGAAATAAAGAATGTCTACCATAGAATTCCCATCGATCTAAAGGGGGGCGATTAGGATTGTAGCAATGTGGGAGGGGGCGCCCATGGGGCAGGCCGCCTGCCGTTTGAGGCCTAATTTTGACACCAATCCACTTGGGATGGATCCAAAACCTCTTGTGTGGTATTGTCAAAAAATTTGGGTGGGATATTGGGGACAAATGTTGGGTTTGGCTTCGAATTTGTACTTCCAGTAACCACCCTATGACCTCTTCTCCAAAAGAGATCAAGGATGTGAAAGAAAACTCAAGATGGTGTGGGTGTGAAAGTAAAATGACAGCACTTCGTTGCTCCAAAATGCTCCTTCTCTGTATATTTTGGGGTGAGGAAACTCACCAATTTATAGACCTAGAGGTCTCTTGAAATGGGCATGCAGAGGTGCCACTTGGCAATCATTCCTTCCTAGGGGGAAGGAGATTCCTCCCTAAATAGGGACTTCATGACTGCCCTTGTAATTGCCTCTAATGCTCGAAAACGCTCACCCATACTCCCATGCAATGAAGGAAGCGTTGAGTTGCGGATCTGAGCTACCATTTTTCAAGATTTGAATTTTTACCCGTCAAACCTGAAATTCACCCCACCCTGGAGTGAATCTAGAATTCGTCCCTGGGTGGGGCAAATCCCAATTTGAATTTGTTCCTAGGTGGAACGAATATTGAGCAAAGTGCCTGAAGGTGCCAAATTGATCTCTGACCTTCCAAAACTACTATGAGAGTGGTTAGGACCACTATTTAACCTCTGGGGGCTGCCCTTGGGGCTGTGTGTGTCAATGTGATCAGTGTTTACAGTCACATAATCGGATTGGTGCTATTTTTGTGTCTATAGATGCCCCTTTTTGGGATGCGCTATGCATGGCGCAACATCGAACAAAAATAGATAACCCAAGCACTAAGGATTAGGTTTTCTCAGTAACCTAACCAAATTTTGAAGCCCCAAGTAGGGAAAGGGCATGCATTCTTGAATCCTTGCTTCTGACGAGTGAAGGAACTTAATTCAAGTGTTAACCTTTTTTGGTGAGGTGTTACTTGATCTTGGACATTGATCAGTCATGAATAGGCAATGGGCGCAACCTTTTTTCTATGAGAACCTTGAGTTTATGATTCACGAATGCCAAGTGTTTGATCAGCTTGTGATTATTGCTTGTTTGTTGCCCCAAACAGGGGCGTGATTGTCTTTGTCAATGATTATTTGAATGCATGCCATTTTCCTTAATTGGGTGTGTACTTGTTGACTGGTGACTAAGTGTGACTACCCCCTCAAGTGACGAATCGATGAGGGAATGACCTTCATGAGAAAAGCGACAAGTTGCTTGACCCAAAATGACTTGTGCAAGGGTGCCTTCAAATCTTTTAGCGTTAAGTGTGTGCAGTTTTTTTGACATTTAGACCTGTTTTTGGTGGGTGTTAACCCTTTTGGCGACGCTTTTTGGGGTTGAAATTGTTGGAAATTTTGGGTACTTTGGGTACATTGCATTTGCTCAAGTGAATAAGTTGTCATTGATGTCAAGAAGCTTTTGAAGGAATTTGATTTGATGTCAAATAATTTGTTTTGATGAAGGTTACGGCATGACAGCTTCAAAGGTCTTTTGCAAACCCCAAGCTGACAGGTTCGAAAGAAAGTAAGTTGGAAAAGTGTCGCGATATCGCAACATGTCGCATTTTCGTGACTTAAGCAGGAGAGAGAAAGCATTTTAGAAAAGTGTCACGATATCGCGACATGTCGCATTTTCGTGACTTAAGCAGGAGAGAGAAAGCAAGTTAGAAAAGTGTCGCGATATCGCGACATGTCGCAGTTTCGCGACTCAAAGAGGAGAGAGAATGTACGGAGTCAGAAATGTCATGATTTCGTGACATATTGCAAGGAAGGTTGTACGGACGAAAAAGTGTCACGATTTCGCGACATGTTGCAGGAGAGAGAGTCCGAAAGAAAAAGTGTCACGATTTCATGACATAATGTAGAAGAGAGAGTCCGTAGTGTGAATTGTCATGATTTCATGACAAGTTCGAAGAGAGAGAAAGTAACACAAAAAGTGTCACGATTTCGTGACATGCTACAGAGTTTGAAGTGAGAACTGTCATGATTTCATGACATGCTACAGAGTTCGAAGTGAGAACCGTCACGATTTCATGACATGCTGCAGATGAAAATGTTCCAAGTAAGAACTGTCATGATTTCATGACATGCAACAAAGGAAAGGTTTCGAAGTAAGAAATGTCATGATTTCGTGACATGTTGAAGAGAAAGCGTACGGATGCAGAAAGTGTCATGATTTCATGACAGGTTGAAGAGAAAGCTTACAGATGCAGAAAGTGTCATGATTTCATGATAGATTGAGATGGCAGCATACGGTTGGAGAAAGTGTCACGATTTCATGATAGAAATAGAAAGTAGGTCTTCAACAGGAGAAGAGTCATGATTTCATGACAGAAGCAAAATGAAAGAGCATGGAAGAAGAAGCGTCATGATTTCATGACAAATTCAAGGAGGAAGAGCTCAAAGGTGAAAGCGTCATGATTTCATGACATGTTCCATTTTTATGGGCGTAAGGCAGAGAAAAGCACAAGGCAGCGAAAGTGTCACGATTTCATGACATGTTTCATTTTCGCTAGTGCAAGCAGAGAAGAGTGCAAGGAAGCGAAAGTGTCACGATTTCGTGACATGTTCTGCTTTCATGGGTGCAAGCCGAGAAGAGGTTAAGAAAGCGAAAAGTGTCATGATATCGTGACATGTTGTATTTTCATGGTAGAAGCTACAGAAGAGTTACAGAGGCAGTGAAGCCAACAAAGTCAAATTTTAGCCGACAAAGATTAGGGCTTGCATTTGTTATAATAGCCGACTAAGATTAAAGTTTTCATCATGAAAATTTTGTTATAAAAGGAGGGTTGTTTGGAGAGTTGAAGAGTCGATGAATGTGTTGTTGAAGTGCGACGTTCGTAGATAGTGCACAGAGCAAGAAGTTCGATCGTCGAGAGCAGAGTGCAAAATTTGATCGTAGTGTGCAGAGTGCATTTCATCGAATCATTCTAAGTGTGAAAGATCGCAAAGGAAGTAGAGTGTGCGAAGACGATGCCGCTGTGATTGCGCAGAGGTGCAAAGGTTGAAGTTCGATCAAGTGCGGTTGTGATTGCGCAAAGAGAGCAGAGGGCGTAGAGAGCACAAAGGGCAAAGACGAATGCGGAGTGCTACTGCTTGAGGACAGAGGTGCATTGGTTCTTTGAGAAGAACCTGAGGACAGATTTGGCAAGTCTTTGAGAAGGCTTGTGTGCAGAGGATTGATTTGTTCAAAGTTGGACAGATCTGATAGATAGAGGAAGACTTGTACTAGATCGACTAACTATGTTTGGTACAAGTTGCTGAGCTACTGTGGACGTGATCATAGAAGGTAGAGGTCTCTTAGGCTAAGCATTGAGGACAGGAGGTCTTCGGTGGAAAGGAGTTCCACGTGTTGGCAAGAGGTAGAGGCAGTTGATCTTCTGAGGGATCATTTCCAGAGTAGAGGGGAAGGTATCTCCTTTGAGCCGAGGCTCATAAACATTGTAATTGGGAAGGATTCCCAAAGAACTTTGAGATAACTTTTAGAGAAAAGTTTTGTGGACGTAGCCCAGCCATTCTGGGTGAACCACGTTAAAATTGATGTCACTTTGTGGATGATTTTGTGCATTGCTTTGATATTGCTTTGGGTATATTGCTTTACTATTTTGAAATATAAAGGAAAAAGTAAAAAGAGGTCTTATACTGTTCACCCCCCCTCTCAGTATAAGCTTGTGTTCTTCAATTGGTATCAGAGAAGGTGCCTTCAAAAAGTTTAACAGCTTGAAGGAAAAGCTAGTAAAGAACACAATGGATTATTCAAGTGGCAATGCAACACCTATTCTTGATGGGTCAGATTTTGGTCTTTGGAGTGCAAGGATGAAGGTTCATCTAATGGCACTTGGTAATGAGGTATGGGAAGTAATTGAAGATGAGTACACTATTCCTGTACATGGTCCAAATACTAAAGAAGAAAGGCTCCTACATCACAACAATTCAAAAGCAATGAATGCAATCCTGAAAGGCTTACAGAAAGCAGATCTCACCAAAGTGATTCACTGCAAGACAGCTAGTGAAATGTGGAAACAGTTGCAGGTGGTTCATACAGGTGATACAAATGTCAGAAAGGCCAAGTTGAGACACTTCAAAGGTATGTTTGAACAACTCAAGATGAATGATGATGAAAATATTAGTGACTACATGCTTCGTATGGATGAGGTTGTTAACTCCATGAAAGACTTAGGTCTTGAGCTTGCTGAAAATGATGTTTGTGATAAGATTTTAAGATCTCTTCCTAATAGATTTAGTGAAAATATTTCTGCTATTGAGGAAGCTAAAGATTTGGATAAGTTGAAAAAGGATGAGCTCCATAGTATACTTGCAGCATTTGAGTTGAGAACTCAAGTGAAGGTTGATGTCAAGAAAGAGGCAGCTTTCAAGGCTACCAAGAAATCCAAGGGTAAACAACTTCAAGAGAGTGATGAGTCTTCTAGTGATGAAGAGGCATATTACAACAAGAAAGGCAAGTTCTCTAGAAAGCACAAAAGCATGAAAAATATAAGATGTTTCAATTGTGGAAAGTTTGGTCATTATGCTACTGACTGTACTATTCCCAAGAATGAAAGTGATGAAGATAAACAGGATTCTAAGAGCAAGGATTCTGAAAAGCACAAGCATCACAGAAAGAACAAAGATGAGCACAACAATCAAGGAAAGAGGTATTCTCACAAGCACAAGAAGAGTTTCTACCTAGACAAAGCAAGTAAGTGTTCTAGTAGTGATAGTGAAAGTTCTTCAAGTGATGATGAAAATGAGATGTTGTTCATATCAGAAAAAGAGGAAGAACCGAAACATAGATTCATTATCATGAAATGTCTTAGATGTGGAAATTTTGGTCACCTTGAGGATGATTGTACAAATAATGATTTGGTTTCCAGTATGTATGAGGATGCTTCAAAAACTATAAGGAAGATGCATGTATGGTTTTTGAAAAAGGTAGCACCTCTAGTGATAAGAAATCTGAAAAAGGCTTTGATGATTCAGAAAGCAAACAAATAAAGGATCTTGAAAGTGAACTTATTAGTGCTCTTAGTGCTTTGAAAAAGGAAAGAAAGAAGAATGCTAGACTCAAGGATAAGTTAGATGAATGTTGTATGGAGAGAGATGATCTTATAGAAAATCTTGATTTCTCTATAGCTAAGACACAAGAACTCAAGGATGAGTTAGAGTCTAAGGTTCTTGAGTATAGTGAGTTGGAACAGAAAATGGCTTCTTTGAAAGAGGAAACTAAAGAGTACAAGGATAAGCTTTACAAGTTTCAAGATAGCTCCAAAAAGGTTAAGTCACTCATCAAAGGTCAAAGAAAAACAACAGATAAAACAGGCCTTGGTTTTGTTAAGCCACACAAGGAACAAGTTGGAGAGTCTAGTAAGAGACTCCAAAAGGAAGAGAGTTCTGATGAGGAAAGTATTTCAGATCATGAGTCCTTGAATGATAGATGCGCAGAAATAGAAAATAGAATTTAGAATGAGAAGAAGAAGTTTTCAGGACCCAAGAGGTCAAATAAAGGAAAATTTCAAGGCAGATGTTTTACGTGTCACAGGTTTGGTCACATGGCTTCACATTGCATGGCTCAAGTGAAGAAGGTAAATGACAATTTTAGAAGTGCTAGTTTCTTTCAAGGGTATTGCTACTCTTGTCAATAGTTTGGGCACAAGGCAGTCTATTACGAGGTAAATAACAGGAACAAGTTTGATCAAAACAGGTTCGCCAGAACAGGTTTGGTCAGAATAGGTTTGGGCAGAACTGGTGGATTCAAAGATCAGGTTTACCTCAGAGAAACAACATCGTCAAGTGTTTCAAGTGCAACAATGAAGGTCATATAATCAGACAGTGTAGAGCTGAAATTCCAGAATATAGGTACAGGAACAGTGGCATGATCAGGTCCAAGGATCAAGGCATGAACAAGAACAGGGATGAGAACAAGAACAAGAACAATGACAAGAACAGGAATATGGACAAAGAGTTCAAGAGAAGGCCCGACAAGGAAGTTATAGACGCTGATGATGATCAGTGCCTAATGGGAGTTTTACTCCCACCCCAAAATTAATCACCTCATCAAGAGGTGGGGGAGGGACTGAGCTAAGAGGCTCATTCTTAGTCCCGAGCCCCAAAGGTGACCCTTTGCCATTGATGACAAAGGGGAAGAGATATGAGTAAGGGGGAGAGCTTCAAAGTGAAGAGGAAAGCTTCAAGTCGGGGGGAGCAAAACTTCAAAGGAAGATTCTCGCTTGTGGGCACAATTTGTCAGTTGTTAGCACAGTTGGTTTCAGTTTTGGCTCTTGAGAAGTGTTTTCAGTAAAGGTTTGCCATCAATGACAAAGGGGGAGATTGTTGGCAATTTTGGGTACTTTGGGTACATTGCATTTGCTCAAGTGAATAAGTTGTCATTGATGTCAAGAAGCTTTTGAAGGAATTTGATTTGATGTCAAATAATTTGTTTTGATGAAGGTTACGGCATGACAGTTTCAAAGGTCTTTTGCAAACCCCAAGCTGACAGGTTCGAAAGAAAGTAAGTTGGAAAAGTGTCGCGATATCGTGACATGTCGCATTTTCATGACTTAAGCAGGAGAGAGAAAGCATTTTAGAAAAGTGTCACGATATCGCGACATGTCGCATTTTCATGACTTAAGCAGGAGAGAGAAAGCAAGTTAGAAAAGTGTCGCGATATCGCGACATGTCGCAGTTTCATGACTCAAAGAGGAGAGAGAATGTACGGAGTCAGAAATGTCATGATTTCATGACATATTGCAAGGAAGGTTGTACGGACGAAAAAGTGTCACGATTTCGTGACATGTTGCAGGAGAGAGAGTCCGAAAGAAAAAGTGTCATGATTTCATGACATAATGTAGAAGAGAGAGTCCATAGTGTGAATTGTCATGATTTCATGACAAGTTCGAAGAGAGAGAAAGTAACACAAAAAGTGTCATGATTTCGTGACATGCTATAGAGTTCGAAGTGAGAACTGTCATGATTTCGTGACATGTTGTAGAGTTCAAAGTGAGAACCGTCACGATTTTACGACATGCTATAGATGAAAATGTTCCAAGTAAGAACTGTCACGATTTCATGACATGCAGCAAAGGAAAGGTTTCGAAGTAAGAAATGTCACGATTTCATGACATGTTGAAGAGAAAGCGTACGGATGCAGAAAGTGTCACGATTTCATGACAGGTTGAAGAGAAAGCTTACGGATGTAGAAAGTGTCACGATTTCATGACAGATTGAGATGGCAGCATACGGTTGGAGAAAGTGTCATGATTTCATGATAGAAATAGAAAGTAGGTCTTCAACAGGAGAAGAGTCACGATTTCATGATAGAAGCAAAATGAAAGAGCATGGAAGAAGAAGCGTCATGATTTCATGAAAAATTCAAGGAGGAAGAGCTCAAAGGCGAAAGCGTCACGATTTCATGACATGTTCCATTTTTATGGGCGTAAGGTAGAGAAAAGCACAAGGCAACGAAAGTGTCACGATTTCGTGACATGTTTCATTTTCGCTAGTGCAAGCAGAGAAGAGTGCAAGGAAGCGAAAGTGTCACGATTTCATGACATGTTCTACTTTCACGGGTGCAAGCCGAGAAGAGGTTAAGAAAGTGAAAAGTGTCACGATATCGTGACATGTTGTATTTTCATGGTAGAAGCTACAGAAGAGTTATAGAGATAGTGAAGCCGACAAAGTCAAATTTTAGCCGACGAAGATTAGGGCTTGCAGCTGACGAAGATTAGGGTTTGCATTTGTTATAACAACCGACTAAGATTAAAGTTTTCATCATGAAAATTCTGTTATAAAAGGAGGGCTATTTGGAGAGTTGAATAGTAAATGAATGTGTTGTTGAAGTGTGACGTTCATAGATAGTGCGTAGAGCAAGAAGTTCGATCATCGAGAGCAGAGTGCAAAATTCGATCATAGTGTGTAGAGTGCATTTCGTCGAATCATTCTAAGTGTGAAAGATCACAAAGGAAGCAGAGTGTGCGAAGACGATGCCACTGTGATTGCACAGAGGTGCAAAGGTTGAAGTTCGATCAAGTGCGGCTGTGATTGCACAAAGAGAGCAGAGGGCGTAGAGAGCACAAAGGGCAAAGACGAATGCGGAGTGCTACTGCTTGAGGACAGAGGTGCATTGGTTCTTTGAGAAGAACCTGAGGACAGATTTGGCAAGTCTTTGAGAAGGCTTGTGTGTAGAGGATTGATTTGTTCAAAGTTGGACAGATCTGATAGATAGAGGAAGACTTGTACTAGACCGACTGACTATGTTTGGTACAGGTTGATGAGCTGCTGTGGACGTGATCATAGAAGGCAGAGGTCTCTTAGGCTAAGCATTGAGGACAGGAGGTCTTCGGTGGAAAGGAGTTCCACGTGCTGGCAAGAGGTAGAGGCAGTTGATCTTCTGAGGGATCATTTCCAGAGTAGAGGGGAAGGTATCTCCTTTGAGCCGAGGCTCATAAACATTGTAATTGGGAAGGATTCCCAAAGAACTTTGAGATAACTTTTAGAGAAAAGTTTTGTGGACGTAGCCCAACCATTCTGGGTGAACCACGTTAAAATTGATGTCACTTTGTGGATGATTTTGTGCATTGCTTTGATATTGCTTTGGGTATATTGCTTTACTATTTTGAAATATAAAGGAAAAAGTAAAAAGAGGTCTTATACTGTTCACCCCCCCTCTCAGTATAAGCTTGTGTTCTTTAGAAATTGGCAAAAATTTGTCTTCCCATGGAGTGGTCCTGCCATGGTGGCCTTATTAGGGAGTAGGATAGTGAAATTTAGTAACCCCAACATCTGTTTTGGATGCTAAGAATGTTAGGCACAAATGCGCCTTCGTTCGGAAATGTTATTGCTATTTTGGTTAGGTGCGGACCCGTTTTGCGATGCCGCTAGGGGATGAAATTCTTGAAAATCCGTCCTCCCGTGGAGTGGTCCAGCTATGATAGCATTCTTATGGAGTAGGATATTGAGGTTTTGTGACCTCGACATCTGTTTTGCATTCCTAAAATGTCAAGTGCAAAAGCACTCTCATTGGACAGTTTTATTGCTTGTTTTGGTGCATTTTTTTTATGATATATATACAGATGACTTTATTTTATTTATACACATGTCGACATTTGATGTTATGCTCAATGATTATTGAATGTGTATGTATGCATGTTAATTGATGTTGATGGATGCATATGTTATGATGAATGCGAATGTTTCTAATTTTTAGGATATGCAAATGTAATGGATGAATTGAGTTTGTGTTTGGCGAGGGCACGATAGACTGTTTAGAACTTGATGGCTTTTTGTCCTAGGCGATTGCTGTGGTAAATGACTTTTCATGTATACATGTTGTTTTTGTATTTTATGATGGTAATGCGAGGATGAAAGATAGCACCATTGGTTTAGAATGTAGATAAGGTTTTCTGAGACTCAGACGGTTTTAACTAATAGCCACGACTGTACTTTATCTTATAAGACTTTTGGACAAGGTATGAATCGGCCTTGTCTTTGACCAAGTTATTTCACATCCCTATGTGTGCAATTGAGTTCGTTTATGTGGTATTTGTTAGGATACCGCCAGTGCCAGATAGGCTATCAACCAAACCTGTACTGAGGATCACCTAATCAGCTCCACTAACTTCTTTGTTGTATTTAGTCATATTAATCTGCGGTGTTATCTATGACACCATAAGCTAGCTCATCCACATGCAAACATTGATCTATACACGAGTTAATGTGATAGATATATTGTCATGCATGAGGTTTACCACCAGTGACCGATAGGCTATCCACCAAACCAGTACTGAGGTTTACCTCATGACCTATCGAAATGTTGAGAGTTCCAAGGATTCAAGTTCGACTCCCTTCTTTTCTTCAATTGTATTGGGATACTTGCTCTTTTGTAGTGATAAAAATAAGGGATTTGAATATTGAGTGATGAGAATCACTATTATATGTGCCTTTTGATGTATACACTTTGGTGGTGATGTCAAATTTTTGGAGTTTTGACTTTTTGCAAGATTTTATGATGTTTGCAACTTTTTGAGAACTTGGGATTCTTGGGGAATTAGGTAGGGAAGATGCTTGTCCTTTTGCCAAATATCAGCATTCTTGGGGTAATTCGCACAGGGGGATGAGCAAGATAACCATTTCGCTTATGGTGAACTGGATTGTTGTGCAGGTTTCATCTTTCATTCACACAACTTGGGAATTTTTATATGTGTTAATTTGTGTTGGGATGCTATGTAACAAGGTGTGATCCAAGTAGAACTCTACCTTTGCAAAATCTATCTGACTTTGTATAGTACATGGCTAGAAAGCTAAATGATAGCTGAATGATGAAAACTCTTAATGCATTAGAAGACGACTAACTATGATATGGTGAAATGATGTGCATGGCATTTATTTTTGATGGACTATTTACAAAATTGGAGAAATGTGGAACAAGATGGATTGGCGGAGTAATTACAGTCTATGGTGCCTTTGACCTGTATGACCACAAATATGCAATGTTTGGATGTGATGCCTAATGCAACTATTATTTTTGCATTTTTGATAGATTAATTTTTGTGAGTATGAAGATGAGATGCAAAAGAGCTCTTTATTGTTGTGATGAGTTGGAGTATGCCTGGAACTGAGATGCAAATTTTTGTTATTTTTGATGATTTTACTATTTTTGAATTTTCTTATTTTTGACCAAGCGATTGTGGGAATCTTTGGATCTTTTTGGTTGACCAAGCGGTAATGGGTACCTTTGGGGCATTTTGGGATTGACCAAGCGATTGTAGGAATCCTTGGAGCATTTTGGGATTGACCAAGCGATTGTAAGAATCCTTGGAGCATTTTGGGATTGACTAAGCGATTGTAGGAATCCTTGGAGAATTTTGGGATTGACCAAGCGATTGTAGGAATCCTTGGAGCATTTTGGGATTGACCAAGTGATTGTAGGAATCCTTGGAGCATTTTGGGATTGACCAAGGGATTGTAGGAATCCTTGGAGCATTTTGGGATTGACCAAGCGATTGTAGGAATCCTTGGAGCATTTTGGGATTGACCAAGCGATTGTAAGAATCCTTGGAGCATTTTTTTTGGGCTATGGCTCTTTTAGATATGGAACAACTGCAAATGACTGATGTTAAAGGGTTCTAGTTCCTTGATTCCATCAATATAGGCTAGCCGGTATGTTTCAGGTCTTATTTTACTATCAATTACATAGGGACCTAACCAATTTGCCACAAACTTGTCCCTTAGATGGGACGGTAAACTAGAGTTATGTTGGTTCTCTTTTAAGACCAAGTCACCAACCTAAAAATCCCTCAGGTGAACTTTCATGTTGTATGCTTTCTTAAGTCACTCTTGATAGATACGTAAATGCTTGAGAGCATTAACGCATCATTCATCAAGCAACGTAAGCTGGTATAAACAGGCCTATCATGCAGTGTCATCATCGATGAACTCTTGCATTGATATGCGTAGAGAAGGAATTTTCAACTGGAGAGGCATGACTGCCTTGGAGCCATACACGAGCGAAAATGGAGTTGCCCCAGTGGGCGTTCAAATGCTAGTGCGATAAGCCCACAGGGCAAGTGGGATTTGAATGTGCCAATCCTTATGACTTTTTGTGATTGTATTTTTGAGGATGGCAACTAGCGTTTTGTTTGACACCTCTGCTTGCCCATTTGCCTATGGATAATAGGGTGTCAAAAAATTATGCTAAATTTTATACTTTGTGGTCAAAGCACGCACATATTTGTTCTTGAATGATGTCCCATTATCCGAGATTATCTTGGATCTAATACCAAAATGACATATGATGTTATGTAATATGAACTCCAAAATGCGGGGTCCTATCGTAGAGGTAAGCGGAATTGCTTCCACCCACTTGGTGAAATACTCTGTGGCCGTTATGATAAATGTGTGATGACCTGACGACATAGGGGAGATCTTTCCGATTAGATCTAAGCCCCACTACAAAAATGGCCAAGATGATTGGATCGGCTGCAAGGCCTAGAAAGGTACGTGTGTCAAATTAGCATGGTGTTGACATTTCATGCACTTCCTCACATATGCGCAACAATATCTCTCTAAAGATGGCCAATAATAGCCCATGCGAAGAATGTGCTTTGTGATGGCCATACCACTGAAGTGGCCACCACATGTACCATCATGCACTTGGGTGATCGCCCAAGTGGACTCTTGCTAGTCCAAGCACCGAAGGAGGATCCCTTCATAGCTGTGATGGTATAAAATGTCTCCTAACAAGACATGATTTACTGCTTTCTGCTTGAATGCTCATTTTGCGACATGTGTCAATCCAAGTGGGAGGTTACCTAACTTGAGGTAGTCCCTTATGGGTGAATACCAATCCTGCTGATCGAAAGCCTTGACGGTATGAACAACCTATCCCTATTGAAGTTCATCTCTAGCAAACGTTGAGCGGGAGAGAACTTGTAAGAATAGTGTTGTGTTGCTATTAATGGAAGTAGGGGAGAACAAGGACCCCTAGTTGGCATGTTTTAGATGATTGTGGATTCGAGAGAAACTATCCTGAGGTGGTTCAATATGGATCATGTGGATTCATGGCATCAAGTTAGAGCTTACACGGTCCATCACGGATTGTGATAGTGTTTTGACCTGAATGGTTGTCAAATCACCAGAAAGGTCTTGCAGGATTAGTGACCCCAAGGAGGCCATAGTGTCCACAAAATGATTCAATGACCGAGGGAGTGCCTCTATGTTGTACCATTCAAGATTTGCCAGGAATTTTTTGACAAGGGCTTTGTAGGCCTACAGAACTGGGCATTTACATTGGAATACCCCTTTGACTTGGTTGACAATTAACAGTGAATCACCAAATATGTTCAATCGTTTGATGTTCATGGTGATTGATGTCTAAATACCTATGAGCAAGGCTTCATATTCAACATTATTGTTGGTGCACGAGAAGTTTAATTTAAATGACAGAGGCATTGGAGCCCCTTGTGGTGTAAAGAATATGATTCTCGTGCCACCACCTTGCTCACATTTAGAACCATAAAAAAATAAGGTTATGTCGGCATGTGACTCAGGCTCATCAAAATATAGTGATTCTGAGACATGGAAGACCCCATCATCGGGTAGTTCTATGGTCAGAGGTTGATCATCTTCAAGAAGAGCCTCTGCTAGTTGATCAGCTATGACTTGACCTTTGTTGGCAATTTTGGGTACTTTGGGTACATTGCATTTTCTCAAGTGAATAAGTTATTGATTTCAAGAAGCTTTCGAAGGAATTTGATTTGATGTCAAATAATTTGTTTTGATGAATGTTACAGCATGAAAGTTTCAAAGGTCTCTAGCAAACCCCAAGATGACAGGTTCAAAAGAAAAGTGTAAGTTGGAAAAGTGAGAAAGTTGGCAAAGTGTCATGATATCGTGACATGTCGCAGTTTCGCGACTTAAGTAGGAGAGAGAAAGCATTTGAGAAAAGTGTCACGATATCGCGACATGTCGTAGTTTCATGACTCAAAGAGGAGAGAGAATGTACGGAGTCAGAAATGTCATGATTTCGTGACATATTGCAAGAAAGGTTGTATGGATGAAAAAGAGTCACGATTTCATGACATGTTGCAGGAGAGAGAGTCTAAAAGGAAAAATGTCACGATTTCGCGACATGTTGCAGGAGAGAGAGTCCGAAAGAAAAAGTGTCACGATTTTGCAACATGTTGCAAGAGAGGGAGTCTGAAAGAAAAAGTATCGCGATTTCGCGACATGTTGTAGGAGAAGGATTCCAAAAGAAAAAGTGTCACGATTTCGCGACATAATACAAAAGAGAGTCCGTTGTGTGAATTGTCATGATTTCGTGACAATTTTGAAGAGAGAGAAAATAGCAAGATAAAGTATCGTGATTTCGCGACATGCTACAGAAGTCAAAGTGAGAACTGTCACAATTTCGTGACATGCTGTAGAACTTGAAGTGAGAACTGTCGTGATTTTGCAACATGCAGCAAAGGGAAGAGTCTAAAATGAGAACTGTCATGATTTCGTGACAGGTTGCAAATAAGACGTACGGATGCAAAAAGTGTCACAATTTCATGACATGTTGAAGAGAAAGTGTATGAATGCAGAAAGTGTCATGATTTCACGACTGGTTGAGATGGTAGCATTCGGTTGGAGAAAGTGTCATAATTTTGTGATAAAAATAGAAATCAAGTCTTCAACAGAAGAAGCGTCATGATTTCACAATGAATTCAAGAAGGAAGAGCTCGAAGGCGAAAGCGTCATGATTTCGTGACATGTTCTAGTTTCGCAGGTGTAAGGCAAAGAAAAGCATAAGGCAGCGAAAGTGTCATGATTTCACATGTTCTGCTTTCACAGGTGCAAGCCAAGAATAGGGTAAGAAAGTGAGAAGTGTCGTGATATCACGATAAGAGCTTAGTCAAAGTCATCAAAGGCTAAAGTTTCGTGATATCATGACAAAAGCCAAAAGAAAGTGTACGGTTGCAAAGATGTTGTGATATCACGACATGTTGTAGTTTTGTGGCAAAAGCTACAAAAGAGTTGCAGAGGCAGTGAATCCGACAAAGTTAAATTTGGGCCGACGAAGATTAGGGTTTGCAGCCGACATAGTTTAGGGTTGTGCAGTCGACTAAGATCAAGGTTTTGATCTTGAAAGTATTAGTATAAAAATATGGTTGTTTGAAGTGTTAATGCATTGATTCGGCGTGAGCGTTCGAAGTGCAATTTTCATAGATAGAGTGCGGGGGAGAAGTTCGATCGCCAAGAAGCAGAGTGCAAAATTCAATCAAACTTGTGCAAGTTAAGTCCATGGTGTGCAAAGAGCGATTCATGCCAAATCAAGCTCAGTGCAAAGCAAGAGAGCACAGAGAGTAGAAAAGTGTAAAGTTGTTGGGTGCATCATTTTTGCGACGTTCGGTGATAGTGCGTAGGATTTGATGGTTTTGGACAAGTCATTAAGAGTGATTGTTGCACAAATTTGAGCAAGCTTTTCTTGAGCTTGTGAAGCAGTCTGGGTAGATTCTAGTGAGAAATTGCAAAGCAAAACAGAGAAAAGTCTTGGTGAAGACTTGGGTGAAATAACTAGCAAGCTTTAGTGAAAGCTTGTGAACCACTTTTGTGAACCAGATTTGAGGACCAGTTGAGGATAGAGACTGGTGCAGATTTGAGGACATTTATGCTAGACCGAAGGACTATTTTTGGTGCAAATTAGAGAAAGCGAACGAGGACATTTGTGCTAGATCGAAGGACTGTGTTTAGTGCAAATTCAAGGAACAGCTTTGGAGGTGATAGAGTTGAGGACAGAGGTCTCCAACCAAAGTAGGGAAGACAAGTGTCTTCTATGGATAGAGTTCCATTTGCTAAGGGCAGTGGAGGCAGAGGTCTTCTAGAGGATCACCAGCCAGAACAGAGCTAGGGGATTGGTGTCTCCTTTGGGTTGGTGCCCATAAACTTTGTAATCGGGAAAGGTATTCCCAGAATTTGATTTGATAAAATTTAGTGAAATATTTTATCCGTGGAGTAGCCCACATTGGGTGAACCACATAAATTGTTGTGTCTCTTTATGAATGGTGTTTTGTGCATTGCTTTGATTACGGCTTTTGATTCTGCTATCTATACACTGCATAATATTGAATTGAAAGTTGAATTGAAGGAAAAAGTAAAAAGTGGTCTTATACTATTCACCCCCCTCTCAATATAAGCTTGTGTTCTTCAATTGGTATCAGAGTGGGTGCCTTCGGAAAGTTTAATAGCTTGAAGGAAAAGCTAGTAAAGAACACAATGGATTATTCAAGTCGCAATGCAACACCTATTCTTGATAGGACAAATTTTGGTCTTTGGAGTGCAAGGATGAAGGTTCATCTAATGGCACTTGGTAATGAGGTATGGGAAGTAATTGAAGATGAGTACACTATTCTTGTACATGGTCCTTTTACTAAAGAAGAAAGGCTCCTACATCACAACAATTCAAAAGCAATGAATGCAATCCTGAAAGGCTTACAGAAAGCAAATCTCACCAAAGTGATTCACTGCAAGACAGCTAGTGAAATGTGGAAACAGTTGCAGGTGGTTCATACAGGTGATACAAATGTTAGAAAGGCAAATTTGAGACATTTAAAAGGTATGTTTGAACAACTCAAGATGAATGATGATGAAAATATTAGTGACTACATGCTTTGTATGGATGAGGTTGTTAATTCCATGAAAGACTTAGGTCTTGAGCTTGCTGAAAATGATGTTTGTGATAAGATTTTAAGATCTCTTCCTAATATATTTAGTGAAAATATTTTTGCTATTGAGGAAGCTAAATATTTGGATAAGTTGAAAAAGGATGAGCTTCATAGCATACTTGTAGCATTTGAGTTGAGAACTCAGGTGAAGGTTGACGTCAAGAAAGAGGCAACTTTCAAGGTTACCAAGAAATCCAAGGGTAAACAGGTTCAAGAGAGTGATGAGTCTTCTAGTGATGAAGAGGCACATTACATCAAGAAAGGCAAGTTCTCTAGAAAGCACAAAAGCGTGAAAAATATAAGATGTTTTAATTGCATAAAGTTTGGTCATTATGCTACTAACTGTACTGTTTCCAAGAATGAAAGTGATGAAGAGAAACAAGATTCTAAGAGCAAAGATTCTGAAAAGCACAAGCATCATAGAAAGTACAAAGATGAGCACAACAATCAAGGAAAGAGGTATTCTCACAAGCACAAGAAGAGTTTCTACCTAGACAAAGCAAGTAAGTGTTCGAGTAGTGATAGTGAAAGTTATTCGAGTGATGATGAAAATGAGATGTTGTTTATTTCAAAAAAAGATGAAGAACTGAAACATAGATTCATTATCGTGAAATGCCTTAGATGTGGAAATTTTGGTCACCTTGAGGATGATTGTACAAATAATGATTTGGTTTCCAGTATGTATGAGGATGCTTCAAAAAACTATAAGGAAGATGCATGTATGGTTTTTGAAAAAGGTAGCACCTCTAGTGATAAGAAATCTAAAAAAGGCTTTGATGATTCAAAAAGCAAACAAATAAAGGATCATGAAAGTGAACTTAGTAGTGCTCTTAGTGCTTTAAAAAAAGAAATAAAGAAGAATGCCAGACTCAAGGATAAGTTAGATGAATGTTGTATAGAGAGAGATGATCTTATAGAAAGTCTTGACTTCTCTATGGCTAAGACACAAGAACTCAAGGAGGAGATAGAATCTAAGATTCTTGAGTATAGTGAGTTAGAACAGAAAATGGCTTCTTTGAAATAAGAAACTAAAGAGTACAAGGATAAGATTTATAGGTTTCAAGATAGCTCCAAAAAGGTTAAATCTCTTATAAAAGGTCAAAGAAAAAAAATAGATAAAACAGGCCTTGGTTTTGTCAAGCTGCAAGTTGGAGAGTCTAATAAGAGACTCCAAAAGGAAGAGAGTTCTAATGAGGAAAGTATTTCAGATCATGAGTTCTTGAATTATAGATGCACAAAAACAAAAAATAGAATTCAGAATGAGAAGAAGTTTTCGGGACCCAAGAGGTCGAATAAAGGAAAATTTCATGGTAGATGTTTTGCGTATCACAGGTTTGGTCACATGGCTGCACATTGCATGACTCAATTGAAGAAGGTAAATGAAAGTTTCAGAAGTTCTAGTTACTTTCGAGGGTATTGCTACTCTTGTCAATAGTTCAGGCACAAGGCAGTCTATTGTGAATTAAATAACAGGAACAGGTCTGATCAAAACAAGTTCGGCCAGAACAGGTTTGGTCATAACAGGTTTGGGCAGAACTGGCAGATTCAAAGAATAGGTATGCCTAAAAGAAATAACATTTTTACTTGTTATAAGTGCAACAATGGAGGTCACACAGCTAGACAGTGTAAAGCTAAAATTTCAAGGTACAGGAATAGGAACAGTGGTATGATCAGGTCCAAGGATCAAGGCATGAACAAAAATAGGGATGAGAACAAGAACAAAAATAGTAACAGGAACATGAATATGGACAATGAGTTCAAGAGAAGGCCTGACAAGGAAGTTATAGATTCTGATGATGATCAATGCCTAATGGGAGTTTTAATCCCACCCCAGAATTAATCACCTCATTAGGAAGTGGGGGAGGGACTGAGCTAAGAGGCTCATTCTTAGTCCCGAGCCCCAAAGGTGACCCTTTGCCATTGATGACAAAGGGGGAGAGATATTAGTAAGGGGGAGAGCTTCAAGTGAAGAGGAAAGATTCAAGTCAGGGGGAGAAAAACTTCAAAGGACGTTGGTCAGTTGTTAGCTCAGTTTGTTTCAGTTTTGGTTCTTGAGAAGCGTTTTCAATAAAGGTTTGCCATCAATGACAAAGGGGGAGATTGTTGACAATTTTGGGTACTTTGGGTACATTGCATTTGCTCAAGTGAATAAGTTGTCATTGATGTCAAGAAGCTTTCAAAGGAATTTGATTTGATGTCAAATAATTTGTTTTGATGAAGGTTACGGCATGACAGTTTCAAAGGTCTCTGGCAAACCCCAAGCTGACAGGTTCAAAAGAAAAGTGTAAGTTGGAAAAGTGAGCAAGTTGGCAAAGTGTCATGATATCGTGACATGTCGTAGTTTCGCGACTTAAGTAGGAGAGAGAAAGCATTTGAGAAAAGTGTCATGATATCATGACATGTCATAGTTTCGCGACTCAAAGAGGAGAGAGAATGTACAAAGGTTATACGGATGAAAAAGTGTCATGATTTCACGACATGTTGCAGGAGAGAGAGTCCGAAAGGAAAAATGTCATGATTTCATGACATGTTGCAGGAGAGAGTCCGAAAGAAAAAGTGTCATGATTTCTCGACATGTTGCAAGAGAGGGAGTTTGAAAGAAAAAGTGTCATGATTTCGCGACATGTTGTAGGAGGAGTCCAAAAGAAAAAGTGTCACGATTTCATGACATAATATAGAAGAGAGAGTCTGTTGTGTGAATTGTCATGATTTCGTGACAAGTTTGAAGAGAGAGAAAATAGCAAGATAAAGTGTCATGATTTTGCAACATGCTATAGAAGTCGAAGTGAGAACTATCGCAATTTCGTGACATGCTGCTGAACTTGAAGTGAGAACTGTCATGATTTCGTGACATGAAGCAAAGGGAAGAGTCTGAAATGATAACTGTCATGATTTCATGACAGGTTGCAAAGAAGACGTATGGATGCAAAAAGTGTCATGATTTTGTGACATATTGAAGAGAAAGCATACGGATGTAGAAAGTGTCACGATTTTGTGACTGGCTGAGATGGCAACATTCAGTTGGAGAAATTGTCACGATTTCATGACAGAAATAGAAAGCAAGTCTTCAACAGAAGAAGCATCACGATTTCATGACGAATTCAAGAAGGAAGAGCTCAAAGGTGAAAGTGTCATGATTTCACAACATGTTCTAGTTTCGTAGGCGTAAGGCAGAGAAAAGCATAAGGCAGCAAAAGTGTCGCAATTTTGTGACATGTTCTACTTTCGCTGGTGCAAGCCGAGAAGAGGGTAAGAAAGTGAGAAGTGTCGTGATATCGCGACAAGAGCTTAGTCAAAGTCATCAAAGGCTAAAGTGTCGTGATATCATGACAAAAGCCAAAATAAAGTGTATGGTTGCAAAGATGTTGCGATATCATGACATGTAGTTTTGTCGCAGAAGCTACAGAAGAGTTGCAAAGGTAGTGAAGCCGAAAAAGTTAAAATTGGGCCAACGAAGATTAGGGTTTGCAGCCAACATAGTTTAGGGTTGTGCAGCCGACTAAGATCAAGGTTTTGATCTTGAAAGTATTAGTATAAAAGAAGGGTTGTTTGGAGTGTTAATGCATTGATTTGGAATGAGCGTTTGAAGTGTGATTTTTGTAGATAGAGTGCAGGGGAGAAGTTCGATCGCCGAGAAGTAGAGTGTGAAATTCAATCGAACTTGTGCAAGTTAAGTCCATGGTGTGGAGAGAGCGAGTCATGCCGAATCGATCTCAGTGCGAAGCAAGAGTGCACAGAGAGCAAAAAAGCACAAAGCTATTGGGTGCATCATTGTTGCGACGTTCGGTGATAGTGCACAGGCTTTGATGGTTTTGGACAAGTCATTGAGAGTGATTGTTGCACAAATTTGAGCAAGCTTTTCTTGAGCTTGTGAAGCAGTCTGGGCAGGTTCTAGTGAGAACTTGCAAAGCAGAACAGAGACAAGTCTTGGTGAAGACTTGGGTGAAAGATCAAGCAAGCTTTAGTGAAAGCTTGTGAACCACTTTTGTGAACCAAATTTGAGGCCCAATTGAGGACAAATATTGGTGCAGATTCGAGGACATTTGTGTCAGACCGAAGGACTGTGTTTGGTGCAGATCAGAGAAAATGAACGAGGACATTTGTGCTAGATCGAAGGACTATGTTTAGTGCAAATTTGAGGACCAGCTTTGGAGGTGATAGAGTTGAAGGAAAAGGTCTCCAACCAGAGTAGGGAAGATAGGTGTCTTCTATGGATAGAGTTCCATTTGCTAAGGGCAGCGGAGGCAGAGATCTTCTAGAGGATCACCAGCCAAAACAGAGCTAGGGGATTGGTGTCTCCTTTGGGTTGGCACCCATAAACTTTGTAATCGGGAAAGGTATGAATATTTTATCTGTGGAGTAGACCACATTGGGTGAACCACGTAAATTGTTGTGTCTCTTTGTGGATGGTTTTTTGTGCATTGCTTTGATTACGACTTTTGATTCTACTATCTATACACTACATAATATTGAATTGAAAGTTGAATTGAAGGAAAAAGTAAAAAGTGGTCTTATACTGTTCACCCCCCCTCTCAGTATAAGCTTGTGTTCTTCAACCTTTGATGAATTTCTATCCAATAAACTCTATGTCAAATTCCATCAACAATATGATCTATTTCACCGTGCAGCTACTATGATGAGTATGACTCATCATGTACCGCAATGGATTCTCCTTAGACACAACATACACCATGTTGCTCAGCATGTAGTGGCATAGCTTTTTGGTAGCAATCACCACTGCCAGGTAGAGTTTCCAAACGTATGCATAGTTAAGTTCATAACTAACCAGGGTGCGGCTAAGGTAATAAGTAGTCTGTTCTTTATGAAGTTCATTTTTCTAGGCTAGCATGGTGCCCAATGCCACCTCAGTAGCTGAGATGTATAAATAGAACGACACTCCTAGTCTAGGTGGTGCCAATACTAGCGGTGAAGCCAAGTATTGTTTAATGTCATCAAAGGCTGGCTGTCACTCGTCATCCTAGTGAAATGCTACCCCTTTATGCAATAATTTGTTCATGGGTCGACACTTGTTAGATAGCTGCGCTATGAAGCGCTTAATTGACGTGACCTTTCCCTATAGACTTCTAAGCTGCTTAATGGTAGTTGGGGGGAGCATTTCAAGGATTGCCTTGAATTTTTTTGGGTCCACCTTGATGCCTCGCTTTGAGACTATGAAACCCAAGAGTTTTCTAGATGTGACACAAAATATGCACTTCTTGGGATTTAGTCTGACTTTATGTTCCATGAGGTGGTCGAGGATCTTGCTTAAGTCATCGAGATGATTTGGGTGCAAAAGAGATTTGGCCAAAAAATCATCCATGTAATATTCCAAAGTTTTATGCATGTAATCATGGAAGATGTACGTCATGGCACGTTGGTAGGTGGGGCCAGCATTTTTAAGGCCAAAGGGCATGACCTTATAACAAAATGTACCCCAAGGCATTGTGAACATTGTTTTTAGATGGTCCTCAGGATTGATACGAATTTGATTGTATCCCGAGAAACCATCCATGAGGGATAGCATTTCGTGACCTACTATAGCTTCTACCAATGCATCAATGCTTGGCAAGGGGAAATAATCCTTAGGACTCACTTTGTTTAGATCTCAAAAATCAGTGCATATGTGAATCCTCCCATCGAGCTTCTTGACGGGCACCATGTTGGACAACCATGCTGGGTAATCCATGCAGATGACAAACTATGCATCCAACATCTTTTGAAATTTGTATTTGACCATCAAGGCCACTATTGGGTGCATCTTACATAGTTTTTGCTTAATTGGCTTAACTTTTGGATCAAACATTAGGTTATGCATGACTAGCTACGGATCTAACCCCGACATGTCTTTGTATGACCATGCAAAAACCTCCTTCTTCTATTTGAGAAGGGCAATGTAGTTAGCTTGCTCTTCATGGGATAAGCTTACCCCTAGCTTGATGATCTATGGATTCATTGGATCCAAGCCGATGTCTACGTCAGTCGTCTCCTCGACCGACATGTGGGATCCGTCCTCCAACTGATGTGGAGTCAAGATCAAATGGATATCATTTGCTGAGTTTAGATTAACGTTGGGAACCTCGGGTTCCTCTTCAGCATGGAAGATATCCTGAGTTGGCCTTGGGGTAAAATGAAGCATTTTACCAAAAGGCCAGTACTCTTATGGGGATGGAGGTGAATTGACACAATCCTAGTCTATGGCATCTATGTCTAGATGCAATGACCATGCTAGGTCGGTCAGATTGTGGATGGGGGCGGTTAAGTCAATGGAGATCATGTTGATGAAATGATTTTGGTCTCCATTACCGTGGGTGTGATGACTCAAACATTCTGGATGTTCTCTATGCTTTGGATCTGGATCTAGAGGTACTAGCACGAATGGATCAGCCCTATGTGTTTATAAGAGGATAGGGTTTGTCCTCGACACTGATATCACTCTAGGGTCTCGAGGTGGAAGGTGCTCTTCATATACCTAGAATGGTGCATCCAATACTTTGTCCCACCTCATTGGGTCTATGTACCACTCATGCCCTGGCACTATGCCCAACTATTCAAATATGTCATTAATCTCCAAGGGGTATGGTTGCTGCATCTGTTGCATGTGATTAAGATATGTTATTTTTTTTTCATCTTCGTAATCACTATCGGAGATCCAAAAGCCCTCATTGGCTCCAAAAATTGTTTGAGGCATTACAGGCTTGCCCTGCTTGAGCAAATTAATCTGGCCCCATTATGGTTGTTCCACTCTTCGTGGGTGGACCTGATTCTCTTGATGTGAAACTGGATCGATTGGAGCCTCTAGAGGGAACATTGTCAAGAGGCTCTCTTGATAGTCATTCATGGGGATCACTTATTAGTGGTCACTATCTAATTTTAAGGGGTCATATGATGTTGGTTCATACTCTGATTCATCCTCCGAAGATCCCTCTTGACACTGTTTATACCCTCCTTGAAAGTGAGTCCCTGAACTTTTGCCTCTCTCTAGAAAAGGGGAAGGGTTATTGAGTTTGAAAAGGGTGGTTGTTGATCATGGGAGGTAATCTCCCAATGTATATGTTGTGCTTAGGTTGGCATAGGGATCTGATGCCAATCCACCCTTGTTGCCTATCCCTAGGCCTTGCATGTTCTCTACCAAGATGTCCAAGGGTAGGGGGTGGTTGAATCCCACGCCTGACTTGTCATAAGGCATATAGTATCTTGGCTGGCAAAGGACATGCACTCCTTGCTCATACCTGCCTACCCCATATCCATGCCAATTGCATTGGCCAAGATATCTCAGAGTGAAGTATGGGTTAGATAGATAGTTGACATCTTCTACAAAGGGCTCTTCATATTCGTCCTCTTGCATGCATGGCCTAGTACCATGATCAAGGCCCCCATACACAAAGTTTGTCTGGTTTGGTTGGTAGCCTAAAGGAACAATTGTACCGATGGGGAGGCGAGGTCTCCCCATGTCTTGCATGGACTCTAGTGCGGTCGTTGCTACAACATTCCACACCAGATACTCCCCCAGTATTGTATTGGCCATTTCAATAGTGATTGTTGGCGATTGAGGGGGAGGGAATGAAAGCTCTTCCTGAGTCCACTCTACGTTGGGTGAACTAGGAGCCTCAACTTCCATTTTGCTAGGCATATCTTCGGTAGAGATGGTTGATACTATTGGCAGTGCCTCTTCTAGGGGTTGAGCCTCTTCCAAGGTTTGCTTCCCTTTGTCCTTCTGTTTAGCCATGATAGGTGGCATTGTTGGTGAAGGACCAGACGATGAAGATGTACCTGGATGGGGTTTTGATGGATTTATCACCAAGGATGCTTGTGGAATCAAACCCTGTCTAGATGGATTTAACTAAAAATCCAAGTGCGTCAATGGAAGGGTCGATTGCAGCATCAGTTGCACCACATTGCAATACTTGAAGGGTTCCAAGTCTATCGGGACTACATGTGCTTCCTCTTCAAATGTATACTTCAAACACTGATGAGTTATCGAAGGGACACACTTCATGTCGCTAATCCATGGCCACCCTAGCAAGATGTTATAGGCCATCTTGGCTTCCAAAATATGGCACAATGTAGGTATCGTATTTTGTATTACTTGAATGGGTAGGACAAGTGTGCCAACTGCCAAGCATATTGCATCATTGAATGCTCATAGTGTATAGGTGGAAGTCATGATGTGAGAGGCTGGCAACTTTAGATGTTTCAATGCCGCTATGGTAATGATGTTACTAGACGAGCCAGTGTCTACCAACACCCTCTTATACAGGATCCCGTTGACCCACATAATAACGTGCAGGGGTGGATTTGCCATGTCATTAGACACTAATTTAACTTCATCCTCTCGAAAGGTGATGACTGGCTCCATGCATCATTTGACATGTCCCATGAAGTTGTTGAAGGAATTCGCTTCGTGGGGCTGCAACTCGATGGCTTTTAATATCTCCATTAGAGCCTCCCGATGGGGTGTTGATTGCTATATAAGCTTGTATATGGAGAACCTAGCCGATGTAGTCCTCAATATCTGCATGAGTTTGGTCTGAATCATGGTCATGGGTCTAGGTGGAGGTAGTTGCATAGGGTGTTGTTGGGGTTGTGACGTCGATGGAACCTCTCTTGCAGCTGCCTCGAGGGCAACTCCTAGGTATCTCGTTTTCCTAGTCACTATGCTTATCATTCCTACATACCCTTGCATGGGGAAATTTTGTTGCACCTCATTGAATTGAAGGGGTTTTTCCTGTGCCTCACAGGCAGGCAAGGGGTCTTTGAAAACTCCCATCTGCTAGTTTTTTGGCACTACGGGGTTGTCCACTACCAACATCTTATTGTCAATTAGGTCTTGTATCAAACCTTTGAACTTCCAACAGGAATTTAGGTCATGTCCCTGCCGCCTGTGGAACCTACAGTACAAGTCATCCCGGTATCCCTTAGGCTTCGGTGCATTGGGATCTATGGTTTGGATCTCTGGAAGGTTGATCAATTTCATCGTTAACAAGCAGTCAAATAGGGAGTCCCTAGAATCCGTATAAGGTGTGTACTATCGCCTAGGGTGACGCTACTAATTTTGCTTCTGCTTCTGGTTTTCTCTTTCATAATTATTAGGAGGCACTGCCTAATAGTTAGACTTTTGAGGCTGTATTTCTTGTGCAGGCTTAGGGACATTTATAACAACTTGATTGACCGTGGTGGGTTTCTATTGCGTAGTCCTTATTTTTGTGTTCTTTTTCCATTATTTCTTCTTAGGTTTGGAAATATCACCATCCTATAGTCCCATCATGATCGCCATTGAAAGCACGAGGATACGGAAGCAAAAAGGAAAGTGAAGATGTGATGCAAACCGAACCAAACTTGATGCTAAATCCTAGAAATTTGAAAGTGTATGGAAAGAGGGAAAGCATGAGTGGATCAAAATGAAAAAAATGCAAATAAAGAAGACAAACATTTTTATTGATATGTTTCACAACTCGGTTACAATGCGCATCCTCCCCTTTCAAGGGCTAGGAGCATTTAAGTGTGCATTCTTGTTACATCCATGGACGCTCTTCCTTCTTCCACGTGCCCACATGTAAAATGGGTGGACCAAACATCACCACCACTTATGTTGATGAGTCTTAACTCCTTGATTCTCCTCCGATGTCCAGACCCTACGTTCAAAGGAACAAAAAGCTGTCAGTAGCACCTGTGGATAAAATAGAGCATGCAATCCCCAAGCCTATGATAAGTGAATGAGAAAAATGAATTAAACTATGATTAAAATAAATCCAAATTCTCTAAAAATTTGACAGGGGCATAAAGGCATCCCAAAGAAAATACTACAAATGGAACAGTCAGGAAATTCCTCGCCGATTTGAATTCGCTTCGGGGCGGGACGAATTCACCTACAACAAAATGCCGAAAAGGTACTGTCCCAAATGTCCTACCTAGGAAGCTCCAAAAGAACTACAAACTTGGGGTTAGCTAATTGGGGGTATTTTGGGAAGACTCAGATGGTCAAATTTTCCCAATTTGACCTCCATCAACAGGAATTTGATGATGCTACCTATAGATTAGTAGAAGCGAGCAAAGATAGAAACGCAATCAAAATTGTTCAAAACGAGATGAAATCTAAATGAAAACCTATCTAAGAATCATAGAATTGAATGCAAAAATGAAATAAAGAAAGCATGCCATAGAATTATTATCGCTCTGAAGGGGAAAAATTAGAATTATAGCAGTGTGGGAGGGGATGCCCATGGGGCAGGCCGCCCATCGTTTGAGGCCTGATTTCGGCACCAATCCACTTGGGATGGATCCAAAACCTCTTGTGGGGTATTATCAGAAAATTTAGGTGGGATATTGTGGCCAAATGTCAGGTTTGGCTCTATATTTGTACTTCCAGTAACCACCCTATGACCTCTTCTCCAAAAGAGATCAAGGATGTGAAAGACACAATTCAAGATGGTGTGGGTGTGAAAGTAAAATGACAGCACTTCGTTGTTCCAAAATGCTCCTTATCTGTATATTTTGGGGTGAGGAAACTCACCAATTTATAGACCTAGAGGTATCTTAAAATGGGCATGTAGAGGTGCCACTTGGCAATCATGCCTTCCCAGGGGGAAGGAGATTCCTCCTTGAATAGGGACTTCATGACTGCCCTTGTAATTGCCTCTAACGCTCGAAAATGCTCACCCATACTCCCATGCGATGAAGGAAGCGTTGAGTGGCGGATCTGAGCTACCATTTGTCAAGATTTGACTTTTTTCCCGTCAAACCTGTAATTTGCCCCACCTTGGAGCGAATCTAGAATTCGTCCCTGGGTGGGGTGAATCCCAATTTTAATTCGTTCCTAGGTGGAATGGATATTGAGCAAAGTGCCTAAAGGTGCCAAATTGATCTCTGACCTTCCAAAACTATTGTGAGAGTGGTTAGGACCACTGTTTAACCTCTAGGGGCTGCCCTTGGGGCTGTGTGTGTCAATGCGATCAGTGTTTGCAGTCACATAATCGGATTGGTGCTGTTTTGGTGTCTACATAATCAAATAAACAACAATTCCTTTATTTACATTAATCAAAGTCTCATACCTTTAATTGATAAAATAAACCATATTTCCTCTATTTTCATTAATCAAAGTCTCATACATTTAAATAATAAAATAAATCATATGCCTTGCCATAAAATAATCTAGTTTAATTAAACAAAAGATTATGTCATTTCATTATAGTATAACTAGCTACTATAAAATAAATATTATATCATTTCTCTCTTAATATCACCAAATGTTATAAACTAAAGATCATATCATTTTTCTTTTAATAAAACCAACTATTATAAACTAAAAATTATATAATTTTTGTTTTAATATAACCAACTATTATAAACTAAAAGGGTTACAATAAGAAATAGCAAAATAAATTGACGATCAACTAACTAGGAAAGGGGTTATTTTGGTGCACCAAAGGTTTCTAAAGGGAAAAAATGATCATGGTAACATGGGAAAAACCACACCATGATCACTACCATCTAATGCATGTGTAGTTTTATGATAGCAGACCACATGTCCATGTAGACAACCCATCTCCTTGCTCGTAGGGAGATGTCGACTTCCAAGGAGATGTCATGTTCAACCCTAAAAAATTGATCTGCATCACAGATAACTTAAAGCACCCAAGACGAGGAAAACCTAGACAAACTCTAGGTAAAACCATCCTTATGATGTCTAGAGGAGCGACGATCTAAAACAACTAGCTCTATTAGGAGGAAAAGCAATACTCTTATCTAGAACATGATAAGCAAACTTAAGCACAACACTTTAGAGAGATAAAAATAAAGCATCACTGGGTCAAGTCTAAACACACTTGACATCTTCAAAGAACTACCACAACCACAACAAGCTCCAAAGCATGTTGCTAGTTGATGTAGATATGCACCAAGCTACGAGATAACCACTCACTGGGCAGATCAAGTAGGTTTCAACCCTACCAAGGTATGGTCGACCCAACTAAAATTTAGTGGGAGCATTTGAAAAAGGATGATGCCTATCCTTATTCTAAGTAAAGTAAGAAAATCAAACCCCATGAACACAAAAAATAAATCTTGTTGTTTACCCAAATAAAAAAAATATCCCACATCCACTTATAAAAAATATCTATTGTAGGGTATGCTAAACCAACCTATGAATCTTCAACTTGGTTTCATCTTGGAGGTGTTGTTCTTTGAAACCGTCCACTGGTTCTATGTTTCCTTTTTTCCTCTATTGCAAAAATAAATATTTTTTTCTCCTATTTTCCTTCTTGTTTTCTTTCTCCCTTCCACCGCTAGTGAGTTCCTTTATCCCTACTCCTTAGTCTTTTCAACCTTAACTCCACCTACCCCCATTACCCATATTTTCTCTTCCCTCTGTCGCATAGGGGATTTTTTTCTTCTTTATTATATTTCCCTTGCTTCAAAATCCTATCATAAATTAAGTTCCTTCTCATGGTCAGCAAGAAACTTCTATTATTAATAATAAAGGCTATATTATATATATAAAATAAAATTCCATTATTATATACAATAGATATTTATTAGCTTTTTAAATAGAACTCTATCATTATTTAAGATAGATCTTTATTAACTATTTAAATAAAACTCTATTATTATTTAAATTAGATCTTTATTATCTATTTAAATAAAACTCTATTATTATTTAAATAAATCATACTATCAATTGAAATTAAGTTTTTTTTATTATTTAAAACAGATTCATTTTATTAGCATAATAAGTTCCTTTTTTCACAACTTAGAAAAATGCTATAATAAGAATAATTTAGGGGGGTTCAAAGGCAATCAAATTCATGCATAAATTACAAAACAAAGATGTTGTTAAGTTATGAAGTAAAATCTATTGATCATCTGGAGACGGCTCACGCAACCATTGAAAAAGCTATTGTGAGTCTCAAATAATAGAGGCATGCTCTTAGCCTCATGTTATTTTGTGATAATTTTAATGATACTTCTATGTTCTCTACTACCGAAGTTCCGTCTGATACCAAAGGAGGTGCCAAAGATGAATATGTGGTTGAAATTTCCAAGGATGCATGTCTCGAAGTTATGAAGGAAGACCCAAAGGATATCCCGAAGGATGACGCAAAGGACACCATTCTGGAAACTATTGTTATTTCTCCAATGTAAACGAGTGCTTCTCTTTGAGCACGTTTCTTGCTCTTCATTTTTGTTGTTGTCCTCACTTTTTGGTTCTTTTTCCTTTGGTCTGAAGGATTGCAGGTTTCATTGGTCTAGGCTGGCTGTTATCTATTGTAAGTTACTTTTTTTGTCCTTTGTCCTTCAGGACGTCTCATTTTGGTAAATTTTAGCTTTTGTTTCTCAGTTGTGCTTTGTCTAAATTTGTTTAGAAGTTCTTCAGTCCTTCTTGCTTCAAAGATGTAAAAGGCATTAGGGCACCTTTCAAATTCCCTATTTTCAATAAAATTAATTTACCAAAAAAAAAAGTGATGAAGTAAAAGACAACCAATCAGATGCAACAAACGAAAAATGAGTCTTTCCATCAAACCAATCACCCATATTAGCCAAAGAATTTATGATAGCTTCTTGGTCATCAACTAAGGATCTAGGTGGTTGGCTATTGATTATTATCCCTTAAACTGATAATGCATACCTATATGAAGGTAGTCATCCATGTTACCCTCAAGTTGCCTTAATCATCACTTCTCCAACCTCAAGTACCCATTTTTTATGGACAATTATATTTCTTCCACCTACAAGAATACCTAATACTGCACATTGACAATATGTTAGTAGTACCATGTTATTCAAAGATAAATCAATCTACGCATTATATATTCATTCATTTGCAAAAAAAATAATTATCAATTTACTATTGATCATCACATAGTTTTTTCCATACTATAAGTCCTGCTAGGTAGGCTCATGAAATACTACCCCTCTGGAGCTATACAATGTCTCGAGTGTTTCATGTTTTACAAAAACAAAAATTATTACATTTTATTTTCAAACAAGAAGGAAAAATATTTTTTGCATGTCCTCCAGTTTTTTCCAAGTGTCACGTCTTTTAGAAAAATTATCCCATTGGAACTTACATTGTTCAAGAGTTTGGTTGCGCATAGACTTTGAAAGGAACTTAAAAATATTTATCGATATTACTTCAATTGCCTTAAGGTTTTATATTTGCAATTTAGAAACATCCCACACATATTCTGGGTTAGAAACATATTTCCTAGGTAGTAATATGTGGAAGGTGTCATGGATATTTGACAAGTTAGGTAGTAAAGCAATTCGATATGCTACCGGGTTAATGTTTTTAGTGATACCAAAGGGTCCCATAAACTGAGGATCCAACTTTGTAGATTTGATAGCACTCTTCATCGGTTTACCCTTAAGAACACCTTATCTCCCATACAATACTCACTTGGAATTCTTTTTAGATTAGCATAGCTCTTATATCGATCAATGGCTTCCTTGAGCCTTTGTCTAATTAACTTCAACTGATCCTCCATTTCTTTGACCACATCTAGTTTGATCACAACTTGATCTTCTATATTATCCCAAGACAATGGTGTTCTACATTTTTTGCTATACAAGGTATCAAAAGGAGCAATTCCTAAATAGGAATGATGTCCATTATTGTAGGTAAAATCTATAAGGTGTAGATAGTCTTCCCAACGATACTTTTGATCCATGCAGATCATGTCCTCTAGTACTTCATTTATCCATTATATTTTACCATCTATATCAGGGTGGTATGTCAAGCTCATATTCAATTTAGAGCCCTACTACACAGTGTAGGGATTTCCAATATTCTACAGTAAATCTAGAATCCCTATCTGAAATGATTATTTCATGAAACTCATGCAATCAGAATACCTCTTTGAAAAATCTATTAGCCACTACATGAGAATATCCTTAATTTTCCTTGGTATGAAATTTGTAACCTTAGTCAATGTGTCGATTATTAGAAGGATTTCATCATGTTGATACTTGGTCTTGGGTAAACCTACTATAAAATCCATAGATATAACCTACCATTTGTTCATAGGTACATCATGTGATACAATTTCCCTATAGGATGCTTCCATTCAACCTTTAACCTTTTGAAATTCAAGGCACCGAGCGATAAAATCGATGATATCCTTATTCATTCCTATCTAGAAGAAGGTCCCTTTCATGTTTTCCCTCATTTTTACCCCTCCATGATGAGATAAATAAGGGGATCTATTGGCTTATTACATTATTAGATTATCTATATCACCCATTTTTGGTATAATTATTCTATATTTGTAGCACAAAATGTAATCCTTCATGGTAAATTCCTTATTATACTCAAGGCCTTTACTTATCTTAGCTCAAATTTCTTGGCAATACTCATTGTGAGATTGCTCCTCTCTCACTTGATCCATTAGATTTATGTGACTCAGGTTATGGTTGCTATGTGTTTCCTTCTACTTAAGGAATAAATAACCTTGTTCTCTTTCCCATTTATATACTCAATATGAAAATCATATTTAGTAAGAAACTTGGCCCATATTCTCTATATTGCATTGAGTATAGGCTAGGTAAATATATACCTCAAACTTTGATGGTTAGTTTTACACTTAAAGGGCCTTATTACCAGATAATGGCACTAGATCTTTAGGGTGCTCACTACTACAACTAGCTCTAAATTATTTGTAATATAATTAACTTCATGTTTCTTAAGCTTCCTTAAATTGTATGTTACTACTGACTCTTCTTGCAAGAGTACTCATCCTAACCCTTTTGGTGATGCATCCATGCATACTAAAAAGTTTCCTTGAGGGTCTAGAATATTAAATGTTGGTGTTGTAGTGAGTTAATTTTTTAGCAATGCAAAGTTAGCTTCACAGTTTTCTAACCACTTTAATTCCTTTCCCTTTTTCTAGAGGTTAGGTATTGCTACTGCAATCTTAAAATAATCCTTTCTATAATGTCTATAGTAGTCCATCATCCCCATGAAGCTTTGTAATTTAGTCACATTGGTAGGGGGTGGCCAATTTAGAATGGCTTCAATTTTATTTGGGTCTACTATAATCTCTTTTATAGACAAGTTATGCCCAAGATATCCTACCTCTGAGACATAGAAATCACTTTTTTCTATACTTCAATACAGTTGGTTCTCTCTTATAAAGTCTAACACTATATTAAGATGCTTATCGTGATCCTCTATATATTGATATTATATTAATATATCATCTAAAAATATGAGGATAAACTGATCTAGATGCCTCCTAAATACACTGTTCACTATATTCATAAATACAACTAGGTATTTAGTTAGTCCAAAGGGTAGGACTGTAAAATCATAATACCCTTACCTAGTTTTGAATGTCATTTTGTGAGTGTCCTCCTCACTTATTATTCATTTATAGTACCCTAATTTTAGATCAATATTTGTGAATACTGTGGCATCCATCAGTTGGTCAAACAAATATTTGATTCTAGGTAAAAAATATCAATTCTTTATTGTAGTCTTGTTAAGCATTCTATAGTCAATACATAATATTAATGAACCATCCTTCTTTTTAACAAATAAAACTAGTGCACCCCATGGTGACACACTTGGTTTTATCAATCCCTTTTCAAATAGCCCTTGTAGTTGCACCTTTAATTATTGCATCTCAATAGGATTCATCCTATATGGAGATCTATGGATAGGTTCCACTCTTGGCATAATTTCAATGGTAAAATCAAATTCTCACATAGGGGGAAGTCTAGGAAAATTATTAGGGAACAAATTCTTAAAGTCCTAAAAAACTGGGTGTTTCTCCAACAATTCTCTTTTCTAATATTCTCCAAATTTATTTAGTTTTACTACATAGATTATACTTTCCTTCTTGAGGCCTTTATTAAACTACATAGCTAATAGTATTTAGGATTTAAATGTCCCCTACTCGCTATGAAATCTCTATATTTTATTACCTTTTTCTGAATACTTGATACATCTATATTAGAAATTTATCAAGAATTTATGGGCTTGTAACTAGTCTATTTTTAGGATCACATAAAAATTATGAAGTGGAGCTACATACAAACAACCTCCAATGGTACCACTAGTTAAAGTAATCTTTACCATTGAAAAACATTGGTTTACTGAGTAGGTTTACCCAGAACCATACTCAACCTTCCACCCTTGGGCCAAATATCCTAGCCTTTCTAGCATATACCTTGCTAAAATAGAAGAAATAAAACTATTTGTGGCCCCACTATTGATTAAAATATTTACTTCTTTATTAAAAATATGAACTTTTATAAGCATTTGGGTGACTTTCCCCTCTAGTTTTTTTATTACTGATTGCAGCATAATCTAGTGCATAGGTTCCTTTACCTTTGCACTAAATGTAATCGACCCTGGTTGATGCAGATAATGACTAGCTGGGTTATGCATAAGGTGTTGGATCCAAAATGTACTTGTAAAAAATGGTTAATCCTGTTGGGAGTGAAACTAATGAGATATAATACAAATGAAAAAGGGTTACAATATATAGGCATAAGCCTATATGAAATGCATGACACTTGTCAAGAGAAACTGACAAGTTTCAAGGTGAAGGCATAGTGCACTTTAATTCTAACATTCCCCCTTAAAGTGCACTATCCTAACTAAAGAAAAAAACAAGTCAACATTAGGTAACATTCCTCCTTAATTTTGATAAATTGACAAGTTTCAAGAGAATATGAAAAGTGTCATGAAGGCATAGTGCACATTACATTAATTCTAACATTCCTCCTTAATGTGCACTATCCTAACTAAAGAAAAATAATAATAATTACTAAAGAAAAAAAACAAGTCAACATTAGGTAACATTCCCCCTTAATGTTGAATTCAATAAAAGCAACCTATTATCCTATTTTATTGCTGATTTGGTCTAGGCTCATGCTCTTTGCGCTTGGCTCTCCAAATTTGAATAATGCTAGACTCACTGTGTATACATCTTGATCTATTGCCTCAGGGTCAACCACTTCAACGGGTCTGTTGCCACTGGTTCAACTGTCTAAGTGCCTCAGGGTCATCATGGGTGCCTTAGGGTCATCCACTTCTGGTTATATTGCCTCTATAGGTCATCCTTAGAGGATGTTGCCTCTCATAGGTCACTGAATAGCCCCACCATAAATATCAAATCCCTCCTTATGGTGAACTCAATCTAGAAGGTGTCGGTCTCTGCCAAAAATGCACCTTAATACATAAGATTAAACGAGCCATGAAATACAATAAAATGAGCCATAGAATCCAAATATGGAGGAGAAGAAAGAAGAGAAGAGAATATTTTGAAGTGTCTTTGTCTATAGTCTTCAAAAGTAGATCCAAAAAAATGTTGGATAGAGTCTAGGGTGTCTATGTCTGTAGTCCCTAGAATAAGTGTCCTTATGGTAGTCACCTCATCTTACCAAAATGTATGGGTAACTAGCCGCTGCATCCACAAAGTAGACAGAGGATAATACTCGATACTAGGTTCACTTACAAGTGCCTTGGGAGGTTGGGTTCAACCGAAAGTGCACTCCAAGGTAGAAAAATATTGAGGGTTAAAAAGTCTAAAGAAATAGCCTCAGAATTACAAATGGACACCACCAATGTGTCTGTCACAGAAAAATCTTTTCGACAACTATAAATTTCCCTATATTCCACCATCAAAGGGCCTTCATCATATGAAAAACAACACGCCTCTCTAGGGTAGCAAAATAAAACATCGCACAATGGAGGCATCACTGTCTGGTGGAAAAAAGATCATCACAATTTTCCCTCGCAGGGGAGTGGGATTTTCTCTTCAACTGCGCATATGATAAATTAAAAAATGATTAAATGCCTTAGTAGTTTGACAATATTTTCACAATAAATTTGCCACCCCCTATGACCATACATTAAATAATAACCCCCACAAGTGGTTCCCTCCCACTTGATACAAAAAAATATTTGTTGGCCATAAAAAAAGGTGCTCATACTTAATAAAATGCTTCCCATTTTGTTACATTTTAAAATAATAAAGCATTATTGGTTCTAGGCCACCACCCCCTTTAGCATTCTTGATGATTTAGTGTAGCCAAACACCTCAAGAAGTCGTTGGAGAGAAAATTTTTGCATTGTGAAATAAAAAATCAACTGGCCAAAACCAATCCATGGGCCCACCACTGTTTCAATGAGAAACACACCCAATATGCTTTGTGGGATTTTTGGCAGTACCGCTCCTCATCCACACATGATGTCCACCATGTGGTCCATGGACCCGATTCCAATGAAATATTATCTACATGTCCATCCATTCAGAAGAGAAGACTGGGTCTTTTGAATTGACCTTCATGACTACAACTCCGTTCGCATTGCTCATTTTATGCTACTGCTGCCACTCCTCGTTTGCTTCATCGTTTGTAACAAATCGTTGGCACCACATCTAAAATAATCAAAAATACTACACACTATTGATTAAATTGATTGTCGTGATCTTAACTCTATGCTTTAGTGCTCATCGATAGTTGATGAAGACCATGATCGCTTTGTAGATGCTAGAGAATTGTCGACAGAAGGCATTGTAAATGGTGCTATTGGCCGACGAGTGCGTGAAGTTGTCACCATCATTGTCGCTAGTACTTTACTATGCTTTATTCATGATGATATTTATTTCATCAAGCTCCTTACATGCATGGACTCAATGGTGTCCCTCATCGCCTGCTCATTCATAGAAAGTTACGAAGCCGAATCATTGAGATCTTCCTATTTTCTAATCACTCACAATATTCGATTTTAAAACCTCACCAAAAAAGGGTTGAAGGCATCATGCAGGCTCCGATCATCCCCAAAAAAGTGCTAAGCCACTAGATATCGGTATTGAGTTTGTTGAAAAATAAAATGTTGACTTCCAAAAAAATATATCTATCACCACAGATGGACTCTGAGTTACCAGAAGCCTCCTTTGAAGCTACAATGACTGATTATGCATAGTGAAGAGAAATGGATGGTCGATAAAGGGTGTTGGAAACATGATTTTTTTGCTGCTATGGAAAAAAAATAGTGTGCCTGCCATTGGTTTTCTCCATTGCTCAATCCATGCTCACACATAGGTAAGGAAGATCTTCCTCACAATGACCAATAATACAGAAGATAAGGTGAAAAAATATCACCCACATGACACGAAAGTAGATGCTCACTGGCCTGGACCATCCTCTGCGATGCTCGCTCCACATACAAAGCTTCGGTTCTTTTCAGGAAAGAAGCCATAACATCCCAATGCACAACACGAACAACTTCATAAACCCAAATAAGAACTTGACCCTTAATAAATCACTCTAAAAGAAATTTGGTAGCCATGATTTTTCAAAGGTTTGGTTTCTGATTCATCCATCAAGGATGAAGAGCATACTCCCTATTTTGAAAAAAAATGGGGGGAAAATGAGAAAAATGGGGGGGGAAAGGATGAGGGGGGGAGGATTTTCATGAGGGAAATTCTCCCTCAAGGGTTTCACAGGTAGGAGAGGGAACCTGCTCTGATACCAAATGTTGGGAGTGAAACTAATGAGATATAATACAAATTAAAAAGGGTTACAATATATAGACATAAGTCTATATGAAATGCATGACACTTGTCAAGAGAAACTGACAAGTGTCAAGGTGAAGGTATAGTGCACTTTAATTCTAACAAATCCTAATAGAAATCAAGACGAATCCTAATAAAATAAAATAAATCATCTTCACACCAAAATTTGGGGGTATTTGAAGCTCTAAAAAGTAAGGTCATATTTGTGATAAATTTTGATCTATGGATCAAAAATAACTTTCCAACGAGTAAAAATATGTCTATTTTTGGATATATATTATGGCAAATAGACCCTAAGAAAAATTTAGTCCCCAAAATTTGGGACGAATGACTCGACATCAAGGGCTGTCATATTTGTCAATTTCCAATTTTGGAAATCTTAATATTCATCCAATTTACAAATATTCGCCACTATGCATAACCATGCTAACTAACATAGTGAGGGTCTTTACAATTATAACACCCATCATTGGAACCCTACAACTTTTCAAGTTTCTATTCCCCTACCTTACTTGTTGGAGATGAATTTTATGATTTTTTAGGCTAAATTTTATCATCATTGGGATTGTTGTTAGTTTTATTTTGGAATTTGTTCTTGAAACTTCTCTAATTTCTATTATTTACCTTATTAAATTTTGGGGAATTCTTTGCATTTCGACCTTGTTCTTCTTCCCATTTCAATAATACTTCACTATTCCTTTTCCTAAGTGCTTGTTTATCTTGGTCAAATAGGATATAATAGTTGAATTGCAGGTGATACTCTTCCTTCTTTACTAGGTCATACACCTTCTATAGTAACTTGGGTTCATGCATGTTTACATCACGTATCACTCTTGATTTAAACCCAAGAATCAATTTTTGAACCCTCATATTCTCATCATAAGTGTGTACACACTTTAGTAATTGTAACACCCTTTTATAATATATCTACATATTTTTGGTTATTTTCTTAAAATTGGAAAACTCCTAAAACTTTAATGCATAAAAGTATTTTGTGAGGAACCTCTTTTTGAATATTACAACAAAATATTTCCATTTAATGTCAACAAGTTTGATCTTATTATTATCATAGTAATTTTCCCACCAATCTAAATCAACTCCTTCTAGGTAGATTGTGGCCCAAACAATTTAGGTTTCTGGGGAATAAATCTTAACTATAAAATTAAAATTCCAATTTCCTTAACTAGGCTTCGACTGCATCCCCATACCCTTCTCCTCAAAACTTATTGATGCAATTACTTTTGAGATCCTTAGCCAGTTCAATTTTCAAAATATCTCTGGCTTCCAACTATTCTATAGTTAGTCCATTAGCTTGGCTACCCTTTGAACATCTAGCTTATGAATTTTGATTCACAATTGTTTCCAACAATCTAGCTTATGAATTTTGATTCACAATTGTTTCCAACAATTGTTTCATTTGATATTGCATGCTAGAAACCATATCAGTGAGGTTTACTACCTCTTTTTTGGAGTTTCTAGGATCCTCATCTTAAATCCCTTCTTCAAAATTACTTTGTTGAGTCTACCTATTTGAAACTATAGACCTCTCTTTTATAGCCTTATGTGCCATTTATCCTGATGATAACCAATAAAATAAGGTTAGGTTATAGTTCCACCTTTGAACTAAACTACTAACACAAACTATAATATAGATTTATCTTGCTAAAAAAACATTAATAATATAATTACGGTAGTGTTCCAAAGTTATGATGTAACTTCAATGTCAAAGTTTATACTTATGATAAGTAACATATCATAACATTCCAATCACCTTTTGGGTTAGTTCCCATAATATTCTAGAAAGTAGGTGATTCTAAGTCTTCCTAAATTTAGCTTAAAACTTAAGTAATCCTACATATAAAGATATCCAAATCCCTAAAACACATTAATAAGCTCTATACCCTCATACATACAGCTCCGATACCAGATGTAAAGATCCCAAAATCTAGCTATAAAAAGAATACAAGAAAGAAAAGATTAAAAAAAAAAAAAGGATTCATAAATCCTTATCCTATATTTATTTAATCTATAGTTTAAGTTTACTAAGTTTTTTCCAATTACTCTAAGATTTACATCACATTCAATACCCTACATAAGTTCATCTGTGTAGGCATATCATATTTTGTTGTAAATAAGCTTATCAATCTCATCATTCTTGAGGAGCTAAACTTATCACCTTTAGTATAGTCGAAGGTATACACTCATCACCATACTATACACAATTCTATCTGTGTAGGTTTGCTATGTTTATTGCAATATAAGCTATCCATATCATATTTATGATGAGCTATCCTAAATTTTATATAATAAATTAGTTTTCTTAGTTACCATCACCTTAAGGGGATATCAATGCCTTTGTCCCTTCTATGCTCACCCTAACAGGTCTCAATAGCTTATGTCAATTTTAGGTTCACCCTAATATCTCATTTTCATAGGTTACTTATACATCTAGCAAGAAGACAATAATGACTCTATCTATTTAATCAACTAAAGAGTAAAATCATTAAAGCATAAAATAAGTACTTAAAAGGAAATAATATTTAAATAAAGGTAAATATTAAATGAAAGAGGGAAATAGATAAAAAAGCATAGATAATTCATAAAAATAAATTAAAGATACATTTCCCATTCATTCAATAAACTATTACATATATCCAAGTATGGTAAAACCTCCATACTTTTAAAGAATAAAGTAATACATCATATTCATCTAGGGATTTCTCCCTATAATTCTAGTCTATTTGAGCATAAGTAAATTATTGTAGTTATAAATCAAACTGGTGCATTGGTTCCAACTACCTCTTTGGTCCTCCTTTATTTCCATTGTTCATTTGAGGATAGTAGGGGATCAAGGTAACCCATGGTTCTATGAAAGACATGCATCTAAATGCATCTACTAGTAACATGAAACTAGTGCATTTACTATTTACTTTTCCAAATTGTAACTATACAAATTTAATTAAAATATTCAACTATCTACTATATAGTTTATATCATACGAATATATTCATTAATATTCTCATCTCCCAAATACTTAAAGAGAGTCATTTCAAAAAATACAACTAGATCAAAAGTCTTACTTTAATCAAATCATATCAAAACCATTTTGCAAACAACTAAGGTCTCATTCCTTAATTAAGCAAATGATCTAAGTTTCTTCTATTTGAGTTAATCAAAGTCCCATTTCTTCAATCAACCAAATAAAATTTCCTTCCTTTATTTACATTAATCAAAGTCCCATACCTTTAATTAATAAAATAAACTACATTTCCTTTATTTACATTAATCAAAGTCCCATAAATTTAATTAATAAAATAAGCCATTTTTGCTCTATTTTCATTAATCAAAGTCCCATACCTTTAATTAATAAAATAATTCATATTTCCTCATATTTCATTAATCAAAGTCAGATACCTTTAATTAATAAAATAAACTAGAATTCCATTATTTACATTAATTAAAGTCTCATACCTTTAATTACTAAAATAAACTAAATTATTTTATTTACATTATTCAATATCCCATACCTTTAATTAACCACATAAACTTTCGTTCCTTTATTTACATTAATAAAAGTCCCATACCTTTAATTTTAAAAAAACTGCAATTCCTTTATTTACATTAATCAAAGTCCCATACCTTTAATTAATAAAATAAACCATATTTCCTCTATTTTCATTAATCAAAGTCCCATACCTTTAATTAATAAAATAAACCATATGCCTTGACATAATATAATTTAGTTTATTTAAATAAAATATTGTTATTTCACTATATTATAACCAATTGTTATAAACTAAAGACTATATCGTTTCTCTCTTAATATAACCAATTGTTATAAACTAAAGATTATATTATTCCTCTTTTAATATAACCAACTGTTATAAACAAAATATTGTATCATTTTTATTTTAAAATAACCAATAATTATAAAATAAAATGGTTACAAGAAGAAACAACAAAACAAATTGATGATCAACCGACTAGGCAAGGGGTGATTTCAATGATACCAAAGGTTTCTAAAGGGGTGTCATCATTGTGGTAATAGAGGGTAAAACCACACTATTACCACTAATGTCTAGGGTGCCTATAGGTTTATGGTAGTAGACCACAATGGCCAGGTAGACAACCTATATCCCTACTTGTATGGAGATGTCGACTTCAAAGGAGAAGTTGTGACCAACCCTAAACAATTGTTCTGCATCACATATAACTTAAAACACGTAAGACAAGAAAAACCAACCAAAATCTAGGTAAAGTCATCCTTAAAAATTCTATAGGAGTGGTGGTCTAAAATAGTGATCTCAATTAGGAGGAAAGGCAATACTCCTATCTAGTAGCTAGTAAGTAAACTTAAGCACATCACTTTAGAGATATGACAAAGAAGCATCACTAGGTTAAGTCTAAACACACTCAACATCTTTAGAGCATTATCGCAACCATAGTAAGCTCTGAAGAACGTTTCTAGCTGATGTAGATAGCTACCAAGCTATGAGATAACCACTCACTAGGAAATAAAGAAGGTTTCAATCCTACAAAGGCATGGGTGACCCACATAAACTTTAATTGGATCATTTCAAAAGGATGACTCCCATCCTTATTCTAAGTAAAGGAAGAACATCAAAACCCCATGAACACAAATAGCAAACCCTATTGTTTACTCCAAAAAAAATGAACATCCCACACCCACTTATTAAGCAAATCTACTAAAGGTATGGTAAACCAACCTATGAATCTTCGACTTGGTTTTATCTTTGAGGTGTTGTTATTTCAAACCTTTCATTGGTTATGTGCTTCCTTTTTTTCCTCTATCGCAAAAGCCAATCTTTTTTTTTGTCCTTCACCTTGTTTTATTTATTCCTTTCACTACCAATGAGTTCCTTTCTCTCTCTACACCTCAGTCTTGTCTCCTTTAACTTCACCTACTCGCCATTACTCATCTTTTCTCTTCTATCCATCAGGTAGGAGATTTTTAGTTTCTTTATTAGATTTCCCTTGTTTCGAAATCCTATAATAAATTAACTTCCTTATCATGGTCAATAGGAAACTTATATTATTATTAATAAAGCTCTATATTATCTATATATAATAAAATTCCATGATTATATACAATAGATATTTATTCAATTTTGAAATAAAACTCTATCATTATTTAAAATGTATCTTTATTAATTGTTTAAATAAAACTCTATCATTATTAAAAATATATTTTTATTATCTATTTATATAAAAATCTATCATTATTTAAATAGATCACACTACCTATTTAAATAAAGTTATTTTATTATTTAATTTTTTTTTATTAGCATAATAAGTTCCTTTTGTTACAACTTAGTAAAATTCTATAATAAAAACAATTTAGGGGGGTTCAAAGGCAACCAAATTCATGCACACATTCCAAAACCAAGATGTTGTTAAATGATGAAGTAAAAGATAATCAATCATATGGAGTAAAAAAAAGAGAGTCTTTCCATAAAATCAGTCACCCATCTTACCTAAAGAATTTATGATAGCTTCTAGGATATCAATTGAGGCTCTAGGAGGCTAGCTATTGATGATTATCCCTTAAATCTATATGCATACCTATATGAAGGTAGTCATCCATGTTACCCTCAAGTTTCCTTAATCATCACTTCTCTAAGATCAAGTTCCCATTTTGGTGGATGATTCTATTTCTTCCACCTACGAACGTACCTAATCCTGCACATTGACAATTTATTAATAGTACCATGTTCTTCAAATATAAATCAATATAAGCATTATATAGTCATTCATTTGCAACAAAACTAAGTATCAAATTACTATTGATCATCACATAGTTTTTCCATGCTATAAGTCCTGCAAGGGAGGGTCATGACAAAAACTCATTAAATAAATTGTTCAGCTTCTATGGGAAAATTCTCCCTCTAAATAGACAGATTATCCTAGCTCAACCATATATTATCTAATAATTTTACACTCTTCTTAACTTCTCTAAAGGTGTTTTTGATTTGAATTACCTCTAAATTTTGATATAATCATTGGAATTCCTTGATTAGATTGAAGATTTTCCAACTAGGATTTTGATCATTGGAAAAAGCCTTTATGAAATTTAAGGAGTCTCCTTAAATAATAATTTTTTACAATTCAAATATTCCATTAACACAATGCCTTGATATAATGCCCCAGCTTCAACAGACAAGTTTTTGGACCTACATTTTTTGTAAAGACAAGAAGAATATCCTCATTGTGATTCTTAAAGAGGCCACCTATCCTTGTTGGCTCTATATTCATTTTTTTTTTAAATAAAGGGGTAAAATTTTATTGATAATAAGACAAGATTACAAAGTACAACGAAGCCCCCAACTAGGACTTAAATAAACAACAAAATAGGCTAAAACCATCATATAGGGTTGAAACCCGAAGAAGACAAAAAGAAAAAATCATATTAAGTCTAGAAATCCTTGTGGATCAACTCCTAGAGGCACTCGGAGTCCCTAGTTGGGAGACTCTCCCAATTATCCATAATACAAGGATCCAAAAGCTCAAAATCCCTTTTGGCCAAATAATCAGTAACCCCATTCCATTCCCTTGGTATGTGCACAAAGGAGATAAATTCAAACTCTTCACTAATTCTAAGAATATGAATGGCCATAGAGACCAACTACCAATTAACATCCTCCAACATTTTGTTGTTTAAAATGTTAACCAAAATTTGAGAGTCAGACTCACAGATGCTCCTACACCAACCAAGAGAAAACCCCATCTAAAATACCTTGAGAATTGCAAGATCTTTCATAAAATTGTTGGAGTGAACATCTTTATAAATGGAAAATAAAAATCTAACCACACCAGCAGAGTCTCTCCCAACACTACCAATTCCAGCATGTCCAGTATTATCCCTGAATGACCCATCAATATTAATTTTTAAAACTCCTCCAGGGGGTGGCCTCCACATACCATCTCTAATAACTTTCTTGGTAAGCTTGGGAAACCTGCTAGGGTGAGAAGAGTCCACACAATTAACAAAGATACCAAGGTACTACCGTACCTTCTCCTCCCTATAGTCCAAAAGAGGATCCACATTACATTTGCTATGGATATTTTCTTGAACCATACACAAGATCCTTTGCTAGATCTGTAGAATAGCCAAATATCTACCCTAAAATACGTTATGGTTATGTTCAATTCAAATATTCCAGATGATGCAAGAAGGAAAAAAATTCCAAGCCACCTGGAGGAAGGGGAAATTGGTCGGAGGTCTACCCAGAATACTCCAAAACTCCACTAGGGAGAGCACATGAAAACAAGGATGGTTCCAGGCACTCCAAAAATTATGCCAAATGTCTTTGGAAAGAGAGCATTGGAAAAATAAATGATGATTCATCCTTATTATTACCACAAAGGACACAAAAAGAGAGACCTTGAAATTCCCTCTTCCTCATGTTATCCCAAGTGAGGCATTTATTATGAGCTACCATCAATAAAAAGAAGTTACATTTTGTCTAAGAAAATCTATTCCACACCTATTTCCACCATGTCATAGGGAGGCTCCCAAAATTTTTCATATCAAGAATCTAATAACCATAGGCTAAAGAGTAGGTTTCCTTGGGATCAGGGTTCCAATCCAAAATGTCTTTACCCCTCAATGTAGAGTAGGGTCTCCCCACAAGAATAAGAGCAAGCACATCTCTGTCCTCGGTAAATACTCCTTGGGGATATTCTTGTGGATATTTCCACTTGTACATTTATAGATTATCAAAATGATGAATTATTTCAAAGTCCTCCACACGAGATCAACCCTTTTCCAAGAAAAAAATACTTAGAAAATGTAACCTTGGATATTGAGTCAATATAGGAGGGTGGCCATCCCAAGAATCCTCCAAAAAAAGAGCATCTGATACTCGATTGCAAATCTAGAATAAACCTTCCTTAATTAAATTAGCCCCTCTTTTCAGAGTGTCCCAAATAACTGAACCTTTCCCAACCAATCTGACTCTAGAGATCTAAGTCTTCGAAATACCTCTCAAGTACTTACAAGATATGATTTTAGCCCAAATATGATCTTGAGAAGTACACCATATCAAGTAGAGTTTCACAATCAAAGCCTAACCAGAAAGAGACACTTGTTGTAACCCAAGGCTTCCCTCTTGGATCGGCCTACAAAAGGAATCCCACCTAACCAATTTCTATTTATATTGAGCAAGTTTTTCATACCATAAAATCCATCTTTACAAAGCATCCATGTCCTTGATAAAATGAGAATGAGCTATTTGCACAAAACACTTGTAAATGGGTAAATATTGAACAATATATTTTAAAAGAAACTCTCTACCCACAAAGGAGAGCCATATGGCAATCCAGTGATTCACCTTCACTCTAAACATATCAAGCATAGACTGCCAAGAAGATATTTGCAAAGGATGAGATAAAATCAGAATGCCAATATAAATGAAGGAGGGAGTCTTGACCTAGAATCTTAGAATTCAAGAAATCCTATCTTGAATAAGAGGAGGTGTATTGAATAACAAAATAGAAGACGTATCCTCATTAATCAACTAACCAGAAGCACTAAGATACATGTCAAGATACAATCTAATATTTCCAGCTTCCCTAGAAGTGGAAACTCCTAGCAAAGTTGTATCATCAAAAAATTGAAGGTGGGAAAGAGGTGAGAAACTTCTATCCCACTTCGAACCCTGAATGATACCATGCCTAAAATAATACTTGAGCAGTCTTCCCAAACCTTCCGCTATAATGATAAATAAATAAGGAGATAGAGTATCTCCTTGCCTCAATCCCATCGAGACCTAAAATATCTTTGATGGTTCATTATTAACAAGAATAGAGAACGAGGAAGAAGAAACACAACTCATAACACATCTAATACATTCCTCCTCAAAGACAAAAGTAGAAATAACTTTCTGAAGAAATGACCATTTGACCCGATCATAGGCTTTGGCCATGTCCAAATTAATAAACATAAATTTCTCCTTAGAATTTTCCATCGATTTAATAGCTTCCATAGCAATAACAACCCCATCCAAGATTTTCCAACCAACAAAAAACCCACCTTACTCCTCAGAGATAATATTTCTCAACCATATATTTAGCCTCTCAACAATAATTTTTGTAATGATCTTATACACAACATTGTAAAGAGCAATAAGCCTGAATGTATTCAAAGAATTCACTCCCTCTTTTTTGGGAATAAGCACCACAAAGGTAGCATTTAGGACCCTTAGCATCTGTTTGTTCTTTTGGGACTCATGGACCACCTCCAGAAGATCAAATTTGATTAAATTCCAAAACTCCTAATAAAACTCAATAGAGAATCCATTCAGGCCTGAGGCTTTCACTTTTTCATCTTGAATATAACATTTTCAAAATTCTCAAGGGAAATTGGGTCCATCAAATGCTCATTCATTTTTCTAGAAACAATCGAGGGAGTAAATTTTAGTATAAGCTTTTCATCCTCATCATCTGAGAGGGAGTCCTCCTTGAAGAGAGAAAAACCACCTTCTAGTCTCTTCTAAAATCTCCCTAAAAGAAGAGAGAAGGGCACCTTGAGAATTCACAAGAGAGGAAATCAAGTTACCATTATGGCGAGCGTTAAATGAGTTTAAAAAGAAGGTCTTGTTCCTATCCCCTTCATAAAGCCAATCCACTCAAGCTTTTTATTTCTAGAAAAATTCTTCCCTTAGCTCCCATTCAACAAGTTCTTTTGTAGCCTCATATTGCTCAAATAGAAGCTCCTCCATGATTCCATGATCTCTAATTTTCCTTGAAGATTCTTCCACCTTCTTAAGAGCTACCAACTTAGCCAAGGAAATGTTTCCAAAATTTATACTATTCCACCTCTTCAATATATGCTTAACAAATTGTAGTCGCTTCATAAAGGAGTACATAGTAGTGCCATGAGAAGGTTTATTGGTCCACCAACGTCGCATGAAATCATGAATCTTAAGATCCTTAAGCCACATAAGTTAAAAATTAAAGAAAAAATCCTTCTTTAGCCCAAAATCAAGAGTAGAGAGTTTGATAGGCCAATGATCAGATTCCCTACCCTCCAAAATCATAGAAATAGAGCTTCTATTTTTTCCAATACAAAAAATAGAGATAAAAAACCTATTCAGTCTCTCTAAGATGAACCCTTCCCCACATATTCCATTGTGCCAGGTAAAGATCCCATTATCCAGCTTGATGTCAACTAAGTTCAAGGCCCATATATGAGCACTGAAGATAAAATAAAAAGGCTCGAGATGATCAACTCCACCATTTTATCCTCCAAATAAGTGATAGAATTGAAATATCCAACTAAAATCCATGGGTACAGGGGAGCCTAACTCATTCACAAAGCCAATGTGCTCCCACAAATTTACTTTACCATTTTAATAAAAATGAGCATACACATTTGTAAGTACGATTGTTTCACCAGATTCATTATCATACCTGATCATTGAAATAGAACATATGTTGGAAATACAAGTAAGAGGAGAGACCTTAATCGGATCCCATAAAAAAACAACACCACTAGCATATCCACATGCACAAATACACTAGCATTGAACCCTTCTCCACAACTTGGGAGCAATTTTGAACCTACTATTAGTAGCCAATTTAGTATCTTGAATAAACACCACATTCGAAGAATGTACACGAATCAAATAACGAACAATTTTTATCTTGTGATGTTGTTAAACCCCTTACATTCCATAAGAGGATAATAATTTTTGGGGGTTAGAAAACTGGGATTCCAATGTTGTCACCAAACTTGACTCCAATAAAGTCTCCCCCATTAACTTAATTTTATCCAGGTCTTTATTTTGATCCACCTTCATATTCTTATCTAAAGCACATTTTTAATTGTTTTTTGTTGCAATCCCAACCTGTAGGAGTTTTGCAGTCCAAGAATGACTACATTAGTGCCTAAGTAGGAGAGAGCACAACTATATTTTTGCCACTTTACAAAATAGTTTTCCTTCCAGGGATATAGCCAACCATATCATCTATAATTGGAACCAAAGACATATTTTATTCATTTAAACCCACTAGTTATTATTCCTTAGGTTCCACCTCAAGAAGAGACATATGATTCAACCCTGTTATATCTACATTAGGTAGCGATATATCAGGTAACTCCATGCACTAATCAATATCATCAAGTATCTCAAAAAATTTGAGTAGAGCATCTGGTTGGCTATACTTAAGGGATATTTTCACCCTTCTTTATCTATTTCAAGGTTTTTACAAGACAAAAGCCTTCATTGTCTCGATCCTCTTCCTTTATCAAGGCTTTTCATTTATCTATATTTTGTATAGATAGAGAGGGCCCAAGATTTGAATCCACATGTAGGATAAACTTAGAATATTTGCTTTGTATGTGGTTGTATTTAATACATATCTGGTAATGAAATATAAGAGCTTCATAGTCAAGCTGTTGAATACATCTAGATGATCCAAATTGTATTTCAACATAATATAGAATGGAATTGTTTAAAAAAATTTGACATATATACCAACAAAAAAAATTACCTTTTTCTTCATCATTTGTTGTGATGGTCCAAACAACTTCCCAAGAAAAAGGGTAATCATATGCAAGATATTATTTCTCCAGAATTCCAATGGGATCCACGAGAGTCAAACCCACACTGTAACCCATGATGGCCGCTCCTTTGATGGGTTGAAACCCGCATTCCAAGGTTTAGGAAAGAGTCTAGCATGGTTACGGAAATGGGGAACCCCTTAAAATGATTTGTTACAATCCATAATTCAAGAGAAAACCACCATAAAATATCTATTCAGACTTAGCATCACCTCCACATCACTGTCAGGGTTCCAAGTCTTCCTAATACAGGCCTCCAAAAAGGTAAGAGACATTTGGATGCCCATAAATTTATAATTAAGTGCATTTTTGGTTAAATACTCCACATCTTCTACCATCGATTTTGGTTGAACCACTAGAAATGGCTTAGCTTCACATCATTCCAAATATCCATTGTTCTTTGACAAACGATTCCTAATATGCATTGGGAAATCATGTTCCTTCCAATCATTTTTAGATGAAAAACATCACTAGCATGCATGCTCTATGACGATCCCAATACCTTCACAACATTCCTCCCCCTCAAAAATTTTGGCTTTGATTATAGGCTCTAGATTCACTTTCAATGCTCTATCAAAATAAAATATAATCCAATCCTAAAGTGGAGGTTTTCATTTAACAAGGTTCTGATATCTGGAATATATGTGATTATGGCATTGATTAATTTTTTTTTTTCAAAAGATCAACCTTTGCTACCCCTCCATGATTGATAACTAAAGATGAATTCCCCATATTTTAAACAGTTGTTGTTAACACTCTAAGCCATACTGATTCAACATTTATCTCCATGCATTTGAAAACTATTCTATTTATTTCCTTCCAAACACTCCAAAGGAGATGTGGGATGCTAAAGGACCAAAAGGAGAAAAATATAGGGTTTTCAAATGGAAAGATCCATTTCTCAATAAAATCTTGTAATGAGCCAATAAACACCCACAAAACTCCAAAAAAAATCCATCACGAGAGAAAACACTTGCTTAAAAAGAAAGCATTGGAAAAACAATTGATTGGTGGATTCATCAAAAAATTATAGAAGGAACACCAATTTGTATTTATCATACATATTCTTTGTAAATTGTCCATCATGAGAATTTTATCCTAAAATGTCAACCAAAGGTAAAAGTTCACTTTTGGTATAATATATTTAACCCATATTTTCTTGAATATAGAGACCTGCTCCGCAACATCAGAAGCAATCTTATAGGCTGAATTAATAGAAAATAACCCATCACTTTAATTCTTCCAAATTAAATTGTCTTCCTCTTCCATGTTCTTTATAACTTGTAACCTTAATAAGTCTTCAATGAGGTTGAAACTTATCTATTACAACATATTCATATTTTGCATTTTTTCCAACTTTTGACTCCCTATTGAATTTGCATATAATCAACCACCTCATGAACAAAAATAACAATGGATATAGGTTAAAATTTTACCAATTCTGGGGAGGATATTAGGGTTTGATCTTTCATCCAAGGATCCAAAAATAAATAGCATTACCACTGCATAAAATCCATCTATTCCCTCTATTAATGATGCTTTATTTTTCAAAATAATGAGCCAACAGGCTGATCCTAAGGCCAGTGAATGATAATTTAGGAAATTAAAGCTGGTAGAAATATATTTAGCGAACACAATATTCATCAAACCAATGTTTTATTTTTTAAATAACTTCCATGTTTGCTTTAACATTAAAGCTTCATTCATCCACTTGATCCTTCTAAAACCTAGATCACCAACTTTGATTTGTTTACAAACTTCTTCCTAGGAGACAAGATGAAAACTTTTCTTACTCTTTGAACTAGACCATAATAAAGGATTTTGAAGTTGCTCAATATTTTAAACTACTTTCCTCAGGGATTTGAAAATAGAGAGTAAATAGACTGGTATGCTCTGTAGAGTCACCTTAACTAACTCTTCATTTACAGACAACAATATTTTTTGAATGCTATCTAATACTAGGTCCCAAATATTCTTTCTCATTCTACCACTGAATAGTGGCATCCCTAAATACGATGACGGAAAAGCTATAATATCACAACCCAAAATTCTAGTAATCTTCCTTTGTCTATCAATGTGGTGTTCAAGAAAAACAGTCTACTCTTATGGAAACTGATCATGTGACCCACCACATTTTCATAAAATTTCAAATTCTCTTAAACCTTTTTGACTTGGGGAATGGACACCATAGTTTAAAAAATAGTATAATTTGCAAATTTGTTATGAGAGATGTGATTAGAGTATAAAATCAGATTAATACCCTTGATACCTGGCTCAACATTTATGGCTCTACCAAGTGCGCCAACAAGAAGTATGGATAGAAAGGGAGAGAGAGGGTACCCTGGTGAAGCCTCCTTTGGATATTAAAGTACCCAACTACTGACCCATTCACCAATACCAAAAACTAATACATAAAAATACATTATTTAATAAGACCAAGTTATTTATGGTGAAACCTAAATTTATGCATGGCTTTTATCAAATATTCCTAGGAGACACGAACATAAGCTTTGTCCATATCTAATTTGAGAAAAGGACCTAATATTCTACTTTTATCCACATAATGAATGAGTTAGGTACCAATACTTATATTACTCCATGTAAACTTGTTTCCTTTAAGTTCTAAGTCCATAAGTTCATTTGTATTGACAAAAGAGGTAAAATCTTCCATTCCTCTTGAAATGCTAACAATATCTCCTCTTTTATTAGCATTGTATAATAGAGAATTAAAATCTCCAGCTAGGATTTAAGCTTCACCTTATAGGCCTTCTATCAAAGTGCTTAAATATTTCCATAGAATATGTCTTTCAACATATTAATTTGGGGTGTATATAGTAGTCAAGATCCATATCCTATTATTCTCTTTAAAAAAATAGAACATTTTTTATTCTATCAACCCACTAGTTTGTTTGAATCTCACAAACACAATAAACCCCCTAATGTCACATGAGTTGGGCTAGCATAAAAAAATACATTCTTACAAATAGTTGCTCTAACAAAATCTACTCTACTACCTTCCACATTAATTTCTTGTAAAATAATAATATTCAACTTATGCTTAAATCTAAGAGAATCCACAAATCTCTATTTTGAGTGACCATTAAAGTCTCTCACATTCTAGGAAAGAAACATAATTTACCATGATTGAATAAGAATTTCTTCCCACCCCTCTATGTATGAGGAGAAATATTATTAAATAATGTTATCTGCAATTATTTTTTTCTTGGAACCAATGTTTCATCCCCTCCTAATCCCAATTGAGTATCATTGGCTAAATTTGAGTCTATCTCATTTTGTGAGTTCCTTTGGAACACTAATATTATCTTCCTATAGGAAAATATCAAACACCACATTTGAATCAGACTTCCTTGAGCTAGATGATACCACTACTACAAAGGACACATCGATGATAGGGTTAAATGGCTTATGAAAAGACCCACCAATGGGGTCCCATCACATACTAGAGTCCTACTAAACTTACCACTTGGAAAAGGATGAAACCCAAACCTCTAATAACAAGCAACAATATCCAAACCACCATGCAACACAACTCCTCATGAGACAACCGATGACCTTCTACCTAGTAGCCCACAACCTGAAACCATACCACTCCTACACCACCTTGCCACCACACATGATATTACCTACAATAATGAATCCCCCATAGAACTAAACCCACCTTCCACACAACCAAACCCAAAAATACCATTCCCACCCTCATCACTTACATTACCCTCATCATCATTCCTACGCATCGCATTACCATCATTCACAACACCATTTCTACCTACCATAATATCATTATCACCCACTAAAACATTATTCCCATATATCGTAGCCATTAGTTGCCATTCTACATAGATCCACTTCACAACCTGGTTGCCCTAGCATAGTACCTATCAATATAGATCTATCGTGTGACCTCCATATCCCTAGCACAAAAATTATTTGTATAGACCCACTTCACAACATGGTTGCCCTAGCACAATGCCCATCCACACATAGATTTGAGTTTAAAAATACTTAATAATAATTAAATAAAATAAGTTGAGAAATATTACTATGAACAAAAATGTAGGTTGTCTCTTTCCATTCATTCTCTTTTAAATTATTTAGTTTTGTGTTAGAATTACATTTCATATTGAGAATATTACTATGAACAAATATGTTTGTTGTCTCTTTGCATTCATTCACTTTTAAATCATTTAGTTTTTTGTTAGAACTATATTTTGTATTGGTATTCTTTGTTTTAAGTCTCCTTGTGTGAATCCACACCCTACCTATTATAGGATATGGATTTGGTGAAAAAAACTATTTTTACCTATTCTACTTTCTACTCCTGAATTTCCTTTGGTTATAAAATCCACTCTTGATAATTTATAAGCCATAGATTTGGTCTTCATAGACTTGGAGGAAACTATTCATTCCCAAACCCTAGGGTTTTGATTCATATATCTACTTTGCACTATTTCCAATCTGTTATCATTTTGATTTATTTATTGTCATATTGTTTTACTTGCATTTAAATCATACTAGATTTAAGGTAAGTTTCTATCCCAAAACCTTATATTTCTAGTTGTATACTAGTTTAGCCTTGTGTTCATTATTTTTTCATTTGGTTCACTATTTCATGTTGTCATATCTTTTTGTGTTTGCTTCCAAATTTTAATAACCATTCTTAATTTTGAAATATCAAATAAAATAACCAAGGGGAATTTACTATTGCACATCTAAGCTTAGTCATATAGCAGCCTAAGTAGACCCCCAAATGCTAATCAAAATTTCAAGGGTTTTGTGAAGCTATTTTGCAGGATTGAAGTTGTTTGGATACTCTAGACACAAGTTAAAGCTAGGATTAACTACCATATTATATAATTACCCTAAGTTAATTGCATAGGTTCTTTATTGTTTTATTTCTTTATTCCAAACCTAGATCATAAATAAATGAAAATATTTTGATTTATTTCTAGGCATTTGAAAGAGAAAAATCATATAGTTTGCACTCTAGGGTTAACATTTTTTTTACATTCTCTTAAACCCTTGCTGAAAGGGAAAATATATTATTTATTGCAAGTTAGGGCTTAGTCATAATTGAAAAATAAATAATCATTCTAGGGATAGTTTCTTACCTTCTTGCATTATTGTTTGTCTTGCAATGTTCTTTCATTTTATCCAGAGCTTACATTTTAGAAATCTAAACATAGGTTTTTGCTCAATATACACATAAAACACTCCATATATAGAATTTGAGAGAGTCCTAAAACAATTCTTGTTTAACTCATTTATCCCAAAGCCTTCGAGTGTAGAGAATATAACACACCCCCACAATCATCTTGGCTCCCAATAGATACAACTAGGAATTGTACATGACAGTGCAATTTTTCCCTTCTACATCTTTGGTGAATCCAATGTGAAACACGTGTTAGTGGCCAATATAGGAAGACTCTTACTTTTGTTTTATTTTTTTTTTAACTTTAAGCAAGACCTCTAATTTTTTTTTATTTAGAAAAAAAACACTAAAAACAAATTCAAAACATTTTGTGTGTTTTTTCTAGTTTTTAGATCCTCCTTTTCTCCTCTCTCATTACTCTTTATCTTAATGGCTACCAACCTTCGGATTAAATGATTTTTTTTGGAATTTTATAATATTCTTAAAGAAGATGATCAAATTGATAGGGAGAACCCTAATCTATATGAGGAAGAACAAGTAGAAACTAGTATTGATCTTGATCCTCTTGAGGGGTCAAATAGAGATCTCACATTTAAATCATATGATCATATCTATAATTTCATTAAACATCATAAGGAAGTATTGGATAAGGCTATGAAAGAGGAATACCAACTTGAATAGGTTGGGATATCCCATCCTACAACCATTTCTCCTCAAAATATTCCTAGTAATCCATTGTTTGAATTTTCACCTCATATTAATCATTTTCATAAATCAACTTATGCTACTACTACAACCACCAATGTTTAAATAATTCCATAAGTTCCTCCAAATAGTAGTGCATATTGATATTATGCTCTATTTACTTATAATTTTTCTCATCTCAACATTCATGCTTTTTTTCCATCAAATATCAGTTATCCTCTATAGCAATATACCACATATCATAACTCATACTATAACAGTGTCAATACCTTCAATATTGGCCAAGTCCCCTTTCAATAGCCTACCTATAACCATCCCTTAGGGAACCTAGGGATATTGCATAGCAAAAATATCGATGTGCAAAGTTAGATAAATGTTGTGGAAAAATTGGTCTCAAGAGTGGATGTGATTCAACCTCCAAGTTTCACCTATAATTATAAAAAAATGTGTAATCAGACCATAGACCTTGTTGTCGCTTCTAAGCCCTACCTTAAGCATTTTGTGATGTTGGTTTTACCTATTTATAATGGAACATAGGATCTAATTGAACATTTAAGGATGTTTACCACAACATTCCATGATATTATATATCATGACATATTATTACTGAAGCTGAAAAAGAGACATTCATTTGATCAAGTAATTCAACACAATGTAAACAACTCAGGAATGCTGATTTTATTTCATAAAAGAATGCTTTATAGGTTACAAAGGGTAATGTACCTATTTTATTTATATAATACATAATATCCTAATGATGTATTTAAGAGCTCCTCAGTGAAGATGGGATTCTATGTGCATGGGCCACTAGTATGCTTTTGCTGGAGTGGTTTCTTATTATGTACTTGGTTTTTGAGGCCTATAAAATATGATTAGTAAATTTGGGGACCTACCTCAGTCAATCCACATGGTGATAAATGATAAAAATGACATAAAAATAGCATGAAATAATTATAAAAATTGAATAAAATTATGTTAAAATATAAAATAACTGATACCTATTGATTTTGTTTGTGTAAACCCATTGTAAAGTCAATTTGCAAGGTGGCTTACAAATTGGAACCCATATTTGCAGGGTAAGGGGTGAATTGGATTGTGACTGCTTTCTAGTTGATATCATTTTTTGGGATGGGCTACTAAGATGCTTTGATTCTATTTGCATGGTCTAGAATTATCAGATGTGACTCTGGTATAATTTTTGCAGAGTTTCTATAAGGTGATTGAAATGAGAGAGAGAGAGATCAAATGGGAGGTGGAACCCTCTATTTATAGGAGAGGCTAAGGTCAAGATAACATGTTAGATAAACCAAACCTTATAGTCACTTCCTAATGTATTTAGGTTAGGATTTGAGGAGGTGTCAAGACCACATGTCCTAATAAATATCTCCTCATCACACATGTGTGAGGAAGAGTTAAGGTTATATAGGGTTAGCTATGTCCTAGGTTAGATTAGGGTTTAGTTAGGATTTTTAGAAATATCCTAACCAATATCATGGTGCACACATGTGTGGGAGTGTGCCTAGGGATAATTTTGCTTAGAACCCTAATTAAACTCACTTAAAGGATAAAGTGCATGTAAGTGAAATTCAATGATGAATTAAAATGTTAATTAGCCTAATTTAGGATTTTTTGTTGGGAATGGTCCCATGGCGTCCTAATTAGGTTTAGGAAAGGGATTACGTGGCCTTACGGGGCTAGTAGATGGATTTTGAGTGGGTAGGAATCATCATGGGTGTGTTTTACCTAGTTTTTTTAGGTTTAGGATCCTACGAATGACTAAAATAGCCTATGATGGTCTACAAATACCTAGAAGTAAGCATGTGCAACTTTTGGGTGTCTACATTTTCTCCTTTTTGTACTATGCTATGTGGAATGCAATTTAGTGCAAAATATGTGATGGGAGAAGGAGATGAGGCATTCGTGAAATGAGAAATAAAGAGAATGGGAAGAATAAGATCAACTCAAAGGTATGTAGCTACTCAAAGAATGACCATACAACATTGATTTATAGCCAAGAAGAGAAGGAAGAAGATAAAGAGAGAAAAAATGGAATCCAGTCAAAGGTATGTAACCACTCGAAGCGTGACCATACAAAATTGATCGATAGCCAATAAAAGAAGGGAGAAGATGAAGAGAGAAATAATGGGATCGAATAGAACAAATGCCTATTTAAATTTTTGCTTCTGATTGATTGATGAGTGCATGGTGACACATATCAAATCATTTGAGCTAAGTGGCATGGATGAATCAAGCATAAAATTCAATATGTGGTCAAGGTTGATATATAGAATGAAAGCAAGACATATCTGATATTGCAAATGGCTCTCTTGGCTTAACAAATGTATGATTTGAGATGGGTTTATCTTGATATAATATTCAATAAAAATTTTGTAGACAGATGCAATATCCTTGATTGGATGATTAATTGTTTGGTTTTATGTAAAGTGGATTTGTATATGAATACCCCCTCAAATGAGGAATCAACAATGAGATGAATGAAATGAAGTGAGGATGGTGATGAAACAATTCATAGAGGAAAATGGATGACAAAAGAGCAGGATAATGTTATAGATAGGAAGAAAAGGTGAAACAGTTTTTGGCATGAAAATTGTTTGAGTTTGAGTTCAGAAGCTTCAATTCGTAGGTCACCTAGTGCATTAGAACTGAATTCACAAGGTGATCTATGAATTAAACCTAAATTTGCATGGTGACTTACAAATTAGGATTTTAGGTATATTTATGTATTTTTGATGTGTGTGGGGGGGTCATTTGCATGATGAGTGAGTTGGAGAGTGAGGAGCAAGGGTTGATTAGTGACACAGAGTGCTTGAAGAATTGAGAAGTAAACATGGATATGGTGAGGGGATAGACTAGTTCTAGTGGTCAACATGGGGATCTGCTGATAAGTGCTCATTACTTAACTTTAATGCATTTTGATTTTTAGAAATGTGTATAAGGAAGGAGGTGAGGTTTTTGCGTGTTTTTATGGGTACGTGTAAACTTTTGATGAAAATTTAAACACAAAGTGTTAAACAAGCCAAATGGGTATCTAAATGTGTGATTAGATTTTTGATTTGACATAGTTTTATGCCAATGTGACTCTATGGTAGGAATTATAGATGATTAATTTGACTTTGCTTTTTGGTGGTAAATAGGATACTATTTTTGAAATGTGATTGAATTTTATCTATAAAAGTGGGAAATGGGTATTCAAAAATGACTATTTTATGCTTTGCTTTTTTTTTGGTGTGTTATGTGGATGCGTGCTATTTTGATGGAAGTTTGTGGAATATGATTGTGATTTTTGTGGGTATTGATGTACTATTTTTTAAAACCATTGAATCTTTCATTTTAAAAAGGGGAAATGGGTATCCAAAAATGTATTTTGTTTTTGTGTATCATTGTGTTTGGTATATTTTTAAATTTTGTGTCGCGATGTGTACGTGGATGAACATGAAAGTGATTGTTGGGAGCTAAATGTGTACCATTTTTCAAATTAGTTTGGACTTTTACCATGAAATTGCAAAATGGGTATCCAAATATGTGATTGTGTTTTTTTTTTTTTTTTTTGTTGCATGAATTGTACATGGTTTATCATTTTGAAAGACATGATGAATGAAATGGGCCATTTTGTGGATGTTGAGTGTGCATGGTTGGATTTATTTCTGTGTGGTTTGTTATGTTTGCTATGGGGGAGGTAAAAGAATACCCAAAAGTGATTGTCTAGTTGAATTGGCATGGTGACCTATGAATTGGACATGGATTTGCAAGTTAACCTACGAATTGAGTCAAAATGTTTGAGTTTGTTGTATGGATGCATGAGGAGTATTGTGTGAGTGTTGTATGGAATTTTTATGTGTATAAATTAATTAGAATTACTATGCATGTGATACTAATTGAAATTTTATGTGATTTTTGTAGATGAAACAAGTGAAGATGATTGAGCCACAACATCATGTACAGATGATGAAAGCTAAGTTGGATGAGGTTATGGAGAATGATGCAGATCAGGAGTGGTTGACAACATTGTTGATGAAGGGGGTGTGGGATTGTGTTAGAATTCATGCTAGTAGGGCTTATGTATCAGTACTGTGTGAGATGTGGGACCCATATAGGAATACTTTTCACATTTTTATGGGTGAGATGACGATCACCCTTGAGGACGTGTATCATATCTACAATTTTCTTATTTAGGGTGTCCTAGTGAGGTTAGTAGTGGATGATAGGTAGGAGGAGGTTTTAGAGCATGCATTTGGTGCATGGTGGAGGGAGGTAGATACCAAGAAAATGGATTATGAGTATAAGTGGTATCAAAGTATGTTATCTAATTGCCAATGTGCGATGATGTTGATGATTTCTACATATGCGCTACAGATACTTTGGAGGTATTATTTACCTAGAATATGTTGGATGTGGTGTGTGACATGGTGGAGCACAATATTGTATTTGCATGGAGCCTACTTTGTTTACTTAGGTGTATAGTGAGTTACATGATGTAGTGCGTGCGAGGTGAAAATAAATGAGTTTAACATCGTTGTTACATGTGTGGGTGTGGGATCATATAGTGATAGAGTGACCGAAGTTGTTACCCTATAATTCTCATGTGGAGGGAAATAATCACTTGTCATATGCATTGAGGTGGCAAACATATGAGGAGAATGGGATGAAGAGGTTGCATGAGGGTGATCATTTGTTTTTGAGGGTAAACTTTGGAGAGTTGGAGGCAAAGGATATTAAGTGGATGCCTTGGAGGGGTGGGGTGGTATGGGAGAAGGATGAGTAGCAGTTAGGTGCTATCCAATGAGAACGATGGATAGTAGGGAAATATACCTACCAGGTAGATTTATTCTAATTTAGTAAGGTTATGTGGTAATTTATTTTACATCAAGATGTTCTAGAGGTGCCTGTCATGATTTATAGGTGATAGGGTGAGAGAGGGAGTCACCATATAGTACTAGCATGGATTGGTGAGAGGGGTCCATTGATAATTATTCTAAATATGGATTATGTAGGTACAATTCCAAAGTATGATGCCTGGTGAGTGACTCAAAGTTAGGAGGTATTTAGGGGAGTAATTTATTAGTGGCTACAACCAAGCGGTGTGGCATCTATGCTAGAGGGGTGTGCATCAAGAGGTACTAGGTCTAGGCCACTAGGAGAGGTGAGAGATGAGGAAGAGGTGCCTCTTCAGTGATCGAGGTGATGACTAGGTGGCACATCTAGTGCATTTATGGAGATGGTGGTTGAGACACCAATAAGTGATAGGGTGTAGCTTGTGGAGGAGGCAATGACCATGGAGGAGATGGGTGAGGGTTTTAGGGTTGTTGTGGGTGATGATGATATGATTGATATATGAGATCTTGGCAATATGGGAGATATGGGAGACATAGCCTGTGAGGAATATGAGAGGAGTGATTTTGAGAAGGAGCTACTTATATTGTATGAGAGGGTACATAAATTAGAGGTGTAGCTTTGAGAAAGCGAGAGAGGTCGGGCAACTGACTTGGACATATGAAGAGGGAAGAGCCATGATTTGGAGGAGATATTTATAGATTTTGAAATTATGAGTGATGTTGAATGAAGAAATTTTATAGATAAGTTGGGCGCAGTAGAGTAGGTGCTTGCCATTGAGCAGAGGGCAATGGAGCTATAGTATGTGGAGTTGCATGGGTATCTCATAGCGGTGGAGGTGAGGCACACAAAAATTGTAGAGATTTTGTGCTATCTGACCATAGATACTATGGAGGTAGGGGAGAGGTTGAAGGTAGAGGTGCATAGGATACAACATGTGATCATGACTAGGGATTCTGAGTGAGAGGCTCATTTTGTGAATATAGTTGGGGTACGTGTCAAGGTAGAGCAATAGTGATAGGTACAAAAGGATGGGGAGCAAGCGAGGGTTCTAGAGAAGATCCCTACATATGTAGCTACTTTAAGAGTAGAGATAGACAAAATATTAAAGGGTAGTAAGTATGTTGTGGAGCGGATGAGGGAGGAGGTAGCTATGTGGAGTGATTGTGATTTTTTCTTGCTAATGCATGGGATCCCACTTTTGTATTATGGTAGGTTGCATTCAATATTGAGATCACAATCACAAGCACATATGCATTCTCAACAGAGTCATTGAAGAATGACATATATAGAGAGGATAGAGGTGAGGATAGAGGCACCTACAATGTTGCATATAGGAGGTGTTGTATTAGGGTTTGATAGGATGGTTGTGCATGCGATTATTCAGACCTCAGGGGAAGATGCTGAGTCAAGTGCAATGGCAAAAAAACATGGGAAAGAGCAGGCGAGGGTGACTCATGAGGGGAGTGGAGGGACTCTTGGTGATTAGTAAGTCTGATGTTGATTTATGATGGTGTATTTTTGGTTTTGTAGCCTGTGGGAATGTGTGAGGATGGTTGTTGGACATGGTCCCATTTTGTACCCTGATGGCATTTTTGATCATTATATATATACATATTTTGTTGTGGATCTTATATATGTGTTGTGATTTATTTTGAATATGTATAAGATTTATTGTGTGCATGTTTTTTAAAATATATATAAGTAAATGTATCATGGATAAAAAATATACATGTTTGTGATAGCATGTAAGAAAAAATGATGTCACCATAGTGTAAATATAATGGAAGTGAATGTGGATAGATGTGATGATGCATGATATAAGATAGATGTGGTAATGAATAATGTAATGTAAATAAATATATGTAAGATAGATCCAATGATGCATGTATGTGAAAGCTAAAATACATAGAGGAAGCACTCATATCATAGCATAATTGATGGGAATGTGATCCATTCTATAATATTAGGGATGTAGGATAGTATAGTGTGTATGAAATAATTTTAACAAGTATAGTTATAACAATCAAACCTCATGAAAATTTGAACGAGATTTATCAACAACTCATAACTAACCTAGCTAGATAAAAGTCTATCAAGAACTAGTGTGTGCAAATAATTGATGTTAATTTATCCATTTTGATGGAGGTAAGACTAATTCATTGTAAACATAGACAAAGTAGCTAGCTCATCCACAAGCATGCAATGATATGTATAAAATAAGGTCACTAATTTGATAGATGTGTCACCACTTATAAGACTATTCTACTGGCAGACAAGTGCTTAGGGCCTATAGCTGATGATGGAAATCATCCCATGATGTTATGCTAGACCTAAGGATCAAAGGTGATGAAGCATAACCATTATGCTTTTGGGAGGATTTTCCTTTTATTTTCTACCCCTCGTTTATTGCTTGTATTTTTGTGGTGATCTTTTTCTTGTGGGCATTTGCTTTTGTTTTCTACCTAGTTTTTTTATTTTTGCTTATGCTTATCCCTTTGTTTATCCCTAGGTTGTATGTTGACCATGCAAATTATAGGATGAGCAAGGGAAACTATTATCTATATGGTGATATCTACGTAAGGTTTTATCTTCTCTAGATTTAAAATTTGTTTGAAATGTGACCTGTGTGAGTGGTCCTTGAAAGAAGTTGGACCCAAACAAAGGAAAATATGAGGAGTGTAATAACCTATTAGCTAGAGGTGATATTTGATTTACTGAACTAGTGACTAGTCAAGAAAAAGTAAGATACTATATATGCTATAATCCCAATAAAGGGAGTCGAAATCCAAGTGGTAATGCTAAAAAGTGTTGTAATCACAATGACCCTGAGAGGGGGGGGTGAATCAGTGTGTTCTCATTTCTCACAGTCTACTGTTGTTCTGCATTCTGCTGCTTCTACGCGACACGATTCACACTATCCGACCGCTTCTGTATTCTTCTTTACACTCTCTGCTGCAATCGGTTGTTCGACACTTATGCTTATTCGCACACTAATATTTTGAACTTAGAACTCCATATCTACACATTGCGCTTTTCATCCATGCAATCACGATATGCAGATTCGAACTACAACTTTGAACTCTACACGGCCGAACTTGCGCAATCACTCTATTCGCATTCATACATTATCTCAACGCTCTCGCACTCTGCTCGCTCTCGCACTCTCTTCCCAAAATTTTCAATCGAAGTAACCATCATTTTATAGACGAAATCTCAGAGACAAACCCTAGGAAACGTCGGCTGTGAACCCTAGAAAATGTCGGCCGTAAACCCTAGAAGATGATAGCTTCAACCTCTAAGAGCATCCACTGTGAAACCCTAAAAGATGTCGGATTTAGATCCACTATAAAACCCTAAATGATGTTGACTTCAACCTCTAAGAACATCGGCTGTGAAACCCTAAAAGATATCGGATTCAAACCCTAAAACCTGTCGGCCCTGATTTAACTTTGTCGGCCTCAAACTCTTCTGCCACCTTCGTCACCTTCCTATAGCTTATTGCCACGAAATAGCAACACGTCACGATATCGCGACACTTTTTGTGGCCAAACGCCTTCTTGACCTTGTCGTCGTGAAATCGCGACCCTTTTGGCCTTTGAACGCTTCACTTCCATTCTTGTCGTGAAATCGCGACACTTTGATCAATTGCTGACATCATCCTCATTCTTGTCATGAAATCGCGACGCTTTTGGCTTCCAACAGTTTTTCTTGCATCCTATCACGAAATCACGACACTTTCAGCTTTTGCTGACATCATCCTCATTCTTGTCATGAAATCACGATGCTTCCGACTTCTAGCGGCTTTTCTTGCAACCTATCACGAAATCGTGACACTTTCAGATTTTGCTGACGTCATCCTCATCTTTGTCGCAAAATCACGACGCTTTCGGCTTTCGTACATTTTGAGCTTCATGCAGTAGAGAAATCGCTACAACTTTGTGCCTTGTGCTTCCAACTTGCTTTTTCCTGTGAAATTTTGACTTGAACATAATCGCTGCATATTTAAGTTCTGCACTTTTGTCTGGTACCGAAATCGCTACACCTTCGTGTTGTGCAACTTTTGCCCGTAGCGAAATCGCTACACCTTAGTTCTGTGCAACTTTTACCCATAGCAAAATCGCTACACCTTTGCTTTGTGCAACTTTTACCCGTAGCAAAATTGCTACACCTTTGTTCTGTGCATTTGCAACTCGTAGCGAAATCGCTACGCCTTTGTGTTGTGCCTTTGCAACTTGTAGCGAAATCGCTACAACTTTTTCACTTAACACTTTCTTCCTGCTTCGGCCAGCGAAAATTCAACATGTAGCAAAATCGCTACAGTTACTTCGACTTAGCTTCTTGGCCTCCGACATGTCGTGAAATCGTGACAGTTTGCCTTGCGCCTTCTCTCTCTTCCTACTTGTCGCGAAATCGTGACATTTTCAACTATGCCTTCTCTCTCCTTTGACTTGTCGTGAAATCGTGACATTTTTGATTGCGCCTTCTCTCTCCTCCGACTTGTCGTGATATCATGACATTTTCGGCTGTATCTTCTCTCTCCTCCAAGTTGTCACAAAATCACGACATAAAACAGGTCGCGATATTGCGACAGTTTTCTCACTTGAATTTTTATTTAAATTTTTTCTATCTTCTGCATCTGAATGACTCCTACACTATCTGTCCACTGCATCATTGGATCTAACTACCTGTGTTGACAACAATGACAAACTTCTTGCAACACCTTGCTCAATAATCTCCCCCTTTGGAATTGTTGGCAACACCGTGTACATTCCTGTAACTCTTCTCCCCCTTTGTCAATAATACCAAATGGCTGCTACAGACTCCCCCTGAGTCCATCCTCACACTTCTCAAGCACACTTAGTTGCATCTGGCACAAATTATGATCATGAGCAAAAGAATAGTCAAATACTCAAATGCTCCCCCTGAGAAAGTGATCCCTGTAGCTAGTCACTTCTTAGGAAGTGTGACTACTAATTTGCTTCGAAGGTACTCAAATATTTCCTTGGGCAAAGGTTTTGTAAAAATATCTCGCTACTTGTTATGTAGTTGGGACATAATCCAATTTAACTTCTTCTTCGCAACTTTCTCTTTCAAGAAATGATACCTTATAGCAATGTGCTTTGTCCGTGAGTGCATTACTAGATTCTTAGAGATGTTAATTACATTGGTGTTGTCACACTTTACTGATATTGGTTCACTAAAATTAATACCTATATCTTTCAAAGTTTGTTTCATCCATAAGACTTGTGTGCAACATGTTGTTGCTGCAATATATTCTGCCTCAGCTGTAGATAAATAAATTGAACTTGCTTCTTATTGTGCCATGCAACCAATCTGTCCCCCAAATAGAATGCACCACCACTGGTACTCTTTCTGTCATCAACACATCCAACCCAATATGCATCTGAATATGATATAAGAGTGAAGTCTTTGCCTTTTGGATACCACAACCCATACTCCATGGTGCCCTTAAGATACCGAAAAATCCTTTTTACTGCTGTCACATGAGTCTCTTTAGGACTGGCCTGAAATCTAGCTACCATGCAAACTGCCTGCAGAATATCAGGTCTAGTGGCTATTAAATATAATAGACTTCCAATCATAGATCTGTACATGGTTTGGTCTATAGGTGGAGATTTATCTTCTTTACTCAATTTGTAGCCTCGTTGTCATGGGAGTCTTGATCGGCTTACAGGTCCTCCATAGTGAACCTTTTTAGCATTTCTTTGACATATTTGATTTGGGAAATGAATATGTCTTTCTCATTTTGATTAACTTGTAGCCCAAGAAAGTAAGACAGTTCACAAATCATAGACATTTCAAATTCATTCTGCATCTTATTTGCTAAGTCTTTACAAGCTTCATCTTTGTTGCTGCCAAATACGATATCATCTACATAGACAACTAAAACAATGAGATGCCCACCTTCTGTTTTTACATACAGATTACTGTCCACTAAACCTTTCTTGAATCCCTATTGAGAGATATAGTTATCTAGCCTAGCATACCAAGCCCGTGGTGCTTGCTTTAATCCATACAGTGCTTTCTTTAATTTGCAGACAAGGTTAGGATCCTCACTAATTTGAAATCCATCCGGTTGTTCAATATAGACCTCTTCTTCGAGTTTCCCATTTAAAAAAGTAGATTTTACATCCATATTATACACCTTGAAGTTTTTGTGAACTGCTAAGGCCAAAAACATTCTAATTGCTTCTAATCTGGCCACTGGAGCAAAAGTCTCTTCAAAATCAATGCCTTCAACCTGTGCATATCCTTTACAAACCAGTCTTGCTTTGTTCCTAATGACTCGTCCGTCTTCATTTAATTTGTTTCTAAATATCCATTTGGTTCCGATTACATTCTTGTTTACAGGTCTAGGTACTAACTCCCAAGTTATGTTCTTTTCAATCTGATCTAACTCTTCATTTATTGCCTTCATCCAGCTATCATCTTTGCTTGCTTCATCTATGTTTTTGGGCTCAATGCTGGATAAAAGAGAGTAATTACTTATTACTTTATTTCTTGTCTGAATGCCAGCTGTGGGATCTCCAATTATTTGGTCTCTAGGATGATTTTTTTGCCAGCTGCCCGTTTTGTATTTTCTATTTTCTTGCACCTCTGAGTCATCTGATAAGTTATCTGCATCAGCCATAGACGTATTTTCTGTTCCATGCACTTCATCTCCTTCAATGACTTCTTCGTAGATTGGGTAGTTTTCTTCAAAGTTAACTGTTTGTTTCCTCCCTTCATCGAATTTAACATCTGCACTGTCCACAATTTTCTTGAGTCTCTTTTTGTAGCATTTGTAAGCTTTGCTATTTGGAGAATAACCAACAAAAACACCTTCATCTTCTCTATATTCAAATTTTCCAAGGTTGTCATCAGTTTTTCTGATGTAGCACTTACAGCCAAATACTTTGAGATGCTTTGTTGTTGCTTTTCTACCAAACCACAACTCATAGGGTGTTTTGCATTCATGAGTTCTTAACATATACTCGTTTTGAATGTATACTTGTCTGTGTGAACTGCTTTTTTCCAAAATCTATTTGCTATTTTGTTTTACTCGCAGCATGGTGCGTGCCATTTCTGTATGGTTCTGTTCTTTCTCTCTACTACTCCATTCTGCTGGGGAGTTCTGGCTACTGAATATTGTCTCCTGATACCATATTTTTCATAGTATTCTATAAATTCATTCAAAATGAATTCTCCTCCTCTGTCTGATCGCAAGCATTTAATCCTTTTTCCTGTTTCATTCTCAACTAGCTGTTTGAAGGTTCTGAACATTTCAAAAGCTTCTATATTATCTTTTAGGAAGAATATCCATGTCATTCTGGAATAATCATCGATACATAGCATAAAGTACTTGTCGCCGTTTATGCTTTGAGTCCTCATGGGTCCACATAAGTCTGTATGAATGATTTCCAAAGGCCTGCTAGTGTGGTATTCTTTTGTTTTAAATGAAACTATGGTTTGCTTTCCCTTCTGACATGAAGCACAAAAATTGTTTGAAGGTTTCTTAATGGTTGGAATATCTCTTACTGCTTGTTTAGATCTTATTTTCACCAAATTATCAAAACTTATGTGTCCAAGCCTCTTATGCCACAACCAGTTCTCTTCTTCTTGTCCGATGAAGCACATACCTTTTGAAAATTTTGAGAGTGTGTACAGGTTGCCAGACGTCCTTGAGCCGGTTGTTATCAATTTCTCGCTGTTTATTTTTTTGACTTCACAACCCTGCTTCTTGAAGACCACTTCATGTCCTTTATCACATATTTGACTCACACTTAACAGGTTATGTTTCAAACCATCCACCTATAAAACTTCTTCTGACTTGATTTTCCCTTCACTAATTTTGACAGATCCTTTACCTATTATTTTGGCTCCATAATTATTGTCGAACTTCACGGAACCACCCTCATATTTCTATACATTTTCAAATTTCTGTTTATCACCTGTCATATGACTTGAGCACCCAGTATCAAGGATCCACGGTACACATTTATTCTGAGCTCTAAAAGCTCTCTACACTATTAAAGATTCATGTTCTTTCCTAAGCTGTTCTTTTTGTTTCCATTCTGTTTTAACTGTGGTGTTGGGTTCTAGCTTGGATTTCCCCTTTTCAAAATCTTGCACATATCCTTCATAAGAAATTCTATTTTGTTTTGCCCTATATGGTTGAATTCTTATTTTCTGAGATTGATTTGAAATAGAAATACTGCGATAGTTTCTAGCAATATGCCCAAAGTTGTGACAATTAAAGCATTCTACTGCATAACTCATTAGAGGAGCAAAAGCATTTCTACTAGTGAAACTTCTAGGACCTATATTGTACTTGCAGTCCACAATTTTATGCCCATAACCATTACATTTAAAACAGAAACCATAGAAATAATGATTGAACCTGAAAGATGGTTTTTGCCAAGTTATTGCAGGAGCCTTGGATCTTCTTTTATTTTGATGTGTGACCTTGGTAAAACCGTCATTGTCAGTTCCTATTTCAGGACTGGCATTACTTGCTTTATTTTGCCTGATTTGTTTTTCTTTCAACGACCTATTTCTTGTCTTTACTCTTTTCACATTCAACATTGCTTGCCTTTGGTCCATTTGATGATTCTCCTTCAGTAAAGCCCAGACCGAATTTGATACCTATGGGTCTTTGATCACTTAGGATTTTGTCCGACTTCATCGAACTTTCATCACGTTTTAAATGATAGCTAATTTTTTGATCCAGCTCTTGTATCTGTATTCGAAGACTAACATTTTCTTCTTCCAATTTGCAACAGTAATCTATCTTCATGGTTACCTGTACTTCAAGATCTTCAAACATTTTATTGTACTCTTCTGTCTGTGTTTTTAGACTGGCTATAATGTCATTTGCATCCTCAAGATTCCTTAACAATTTTTTATTCTTTCTTTTCTCAAATTTCCATTCCATAAGAGCAGAAACCAGCTCACCTTCTAAATCAACTTCAGCCTCACCTATTTCAATAGATACTTCAGAGTTCATTCCTCCTCTCTTTTGTGTGTTTTTTGCCTCTTCTGATTCTTCTACTTCAAACGCCATAAAGAGAGCCTCACCTATTCCTTCTTCAGAGTCTTCACTAGAACTGTCCTCTGAAGATTCTGCATTTCGGGAGATAAAGCTTTTCTTTTTGAAATTGCATTTTCTGAAGTTAGTTTTCTTCCTCCATTCACTTCTTTCTTGATGCTGAGTTTCTTCACCTTTGTTTTTGTCATTGAGAGGACATTTGATAGCAAAGTGTCCAATGCCTCCACAATTGAAACATTTAAAAGGTAGCTTTCCTTTGTATTTTCCTTTTCCTTTTCTCGGCTTTCTGAAAAAATTTGCTTCCATTTCATCTGAAGCATCCTCTTCTTCAGACTCTTGTTTTGTGCTTTTGCCTTTTAGGGCTTTGAAAGCTGCTTCTCGGTCTGTGGGATTAGACTTTCCTATTCTCATTTCAAACGCAGTCAAAGAACCATGCATCTCATCCATACTAAAACTATTTAGATCTTTGGCTTCTTCTATGGTAGAGACTTTAGAATCAAATCTAGGAGGGAGCGATCTTAATACCTTTTTCACGATAGCAGCATCGGTTAATTCTTTGCCGAGACCTCTGATTGAATTGGTGATCCCATTGACTCTTTGCATGAAGGTCTCTATGTTCTCATCATTGTCCATATTTAAAGATTCGTATTGAGCTCGATGTGCTTGAAGCTTGGCCTCCTTGATCCTATCATCTCCTTCATGGATGTTCTCTAGTTTATCCCATATATCTTTTGTTGATTCACAATTTAAGACCTTGACTAGCTCACTGTCCACTAGTCCACACATGATGGCATTTTTTGCTTTGGAATCATATTCAAATGCCTTTTTACCAGCCGTGTCTATTGGAGTGGTGGCAGGAGCTTTGTAACCATTAAATACTGCACCCCAGATGTCAAAACCCAAAGCACTGAGATATGTATGCATTCTAATTTTCCAGAACACATAGTTAGTCCCATCAAACAATGGTGCTTTGTTCGAGGAGAACCCTTCACCACTTACCATTGCATAACTTCCAAGATCACCTTAGTTGTTTAAGCCTGTTCAGGTACTTGGCTCTGATACCAATTGTTGTAATCACAATGACACTAAGAGGGGGAGGTGAATCAGTGTGTTCTCATTTCTCACAGTCTACTATTGTTCTGCATTCTACTACTTCTGCGTGACATGATTCGCACTATCCGACCACTTCTGTATTCTTCTTTGCACTCTCTGCTGCAATCGGTTGTTTGACACTTCTGCTTATTCACACGCTAATATTTTGAACTTAGAACTCCATCTCTACACATTGCGCTTTTCATCCATGCAATCATGATATGCAGATTCGAACTACAACTTTGCACTCTACACGGCCAAACTTGCGCAATCACTCTATTCGCATTCACACATTATCTCAACGCAACGCACTCTGCTCGCTCTCGCACTCTCTTCCCAAATTTTTCAACCGAAGTAACCATCCTTTTATAGACAAAATCTTAGAGACAAACCCTAGGAAATGTCGACTGTGAACCCTAGAAAATGTCGGCCGTAAACCCTAGAAGATGATGGCTTCAACCTCTAAGAGCATCCACTATGAAACCCTAAAATATTTCGACTTCAGATCCGCTATAAAACCCTAAATAATGTTGGCTTCAACCTCTAAGAACATCGGCTGTGAAACCATAAAAGATGTCAGCTTCAAACCCTAAAATCCGTCGGCCTTGATTTAACTTTGTCGGCCTCAAACTCTTCTGCCACCTTCGTCACCTTCCTGTAGCTTATTGCCATGAAATAGTAACACGTCGCGATATCGTGACACTTTTTGTGGCCGAACGCCTTCTTGACCTTGTCGTCGCGAAATCGTGACCCTTTTGGCATTTGAACGCTTCACTTCCATTCTTGTCACAAAATCGTGACACTTTGATCAGTTGCTGACGTCATCCTCATTCTTATCGTGAAATCGTGACGCTTTCGGCTTCTAGCAGCTTTTCTTGCATCCTGTCGCGAAATCGTGACACTTTCATCTTTTGCTGACGTCATCCTCATTCTTGTCGTGAAATCACGACGCTTCCGACTTCTAGCGGCTTTTCTTGCAACCTATCACGAAATCGTGACACTTTTAGCTTTCACTGACATCATCCTCATCTTTGTCGCGAAATCGTGATGCTTTCGACTTCCGTACATTTTGAGATTCATGTAGTAGCGAAATCGCTACAACTTTGTGCCTTGTGCTTCCAACTTGCTTTTTCCCATGAAATTTTGACTTGAACATAATCACTGCATCTTTAAGTTCTGCACTTTTGTCTGGTAGCGAAATTGCTACACCTTCGTGTTGTGCAACTTTTTCCCGTAGTGAAATCGCTACACCTTAGTTCTGTGCAACTTTTACTCGTAGCGAAATCGCTACACCTTTGCTTTGTGCAAATTTTACCCGTAGCAAAATCGCTACACCTTTGTTCTGTGCATTTGCAACTCGTAGCGAAATCGCTATGCCTTTGTGTTGTGCCTTTGCAACTTGTAGTGAAATCGCTACAACTTTTTCACTTAACACTTTCTTCCTGCTTCGGCCAACGAAAATTCAACATGTAGCAAAATCACTACAGTTACTTCGACTTAGCTTCTTGGCCTCCGAAATGTCGCAAAATCATGACAGTTTGCCTTGCGCCTTCTCTCTCTTCCTACTTGTCGTGAAATCGTGACATTTTCAACTATGCCTTCTCTCTCCTTCGACTTGTCGTGAAATTGTGACATTTTTGATTGCGCCTTCTCTCTCCTCCGACTTGTCGTGATATCGCGACATTTTCGACTGCATCTTCTCTCTCCTCCAAGTTGTCACGAAATCGTGACAGAAAATAGGTCGCGATATCACAACAGTTTTCTCACTTGAATTTTTCTTCGAATTTTTTCTATCTTCTGCATCTGAATGACTCCTACACTGTCTGTCCACTGCATCATTGGATCTAACTGCATGTGTTGACAACAATGAAAAACTTCTTGCAACACCTTGCTCAACAAAAAGTGCATATATTATTCTTGATAAGGATGCATTTCTATAGAGGGAATATGCAAATAAAAATTAAATCATATAATAAGAGTGGATATATGAAATGAATATAGTGCGAGATGTAGTATGAGAGAACAATATCTACAATAGGAAATATGTGAGATGTAACCGAATGAGATTAGAAACCATATTGAAATATGAATGCATAGGGGATAATGATGAGAATGAGGAGTAATGATAATGGTTGCTCTAGTGTGTGGGAATATGTAGAAAATAGAAGAAAAGCATAGGCGGGAGAATATGTGTGATAATGATGAGCGAGGATAGAGAATCATGATAAAAGATATAGAATAACATGAAAGTGATGAAGTGCAACAAAAACAAGAGGGTGAAACAATGGCAAAATAAAAAGAAAAAGAAAAGGGAGGAAAAATGAGGGAGAAATCAGTATAGTAATGTAGCTATTCGAAGTGTGACCATTAAACAATGCCAATGAATAAATAGGAGAGGAAATTAGGTGGAAGAAAAAACAAAAACTAGGAACTAAGAAGAAACTAAATGCAATTACAGGAATCAAGTCTCGAGTGACTGGGTGAAGTGACATGGTAGCTTAGATTTTGGTAATTTGTATAGTTGGATAGATATTGAAAGTAACAGAGTGTGGAAGTGAATGAATCCCATGATAGGGTGGAGTGAGGTATTAGCCAGTGTGGAGGGCTATGAAGTCGAGTAGACGAGGGATATTGTTTAGGATATGAAAGAGGATCATCAAAAATCATGTGTTGAACAATGGTCTCAAATGTATGGCACACATTGATGTCATTCTCTGGTTGTCGATGATAAACACAAAATTGGTTTTCTTTATAATATCATGAATTAGAGTGCAAGGGGTCGATAGGGTGGATCTCAGGTAGTACAAGGAGGCCCTGGTTAAGTATCTAGTGAAATGTTTGAGATAATGGTATATATTAGACTGACATAGGATAGACATATGGGTCGGGTGGTGATGAACATGAAGAAGGTGGGGTATGGATGAGTGGTTGGCTAAGGATACATGAATCGGGTGTAGGTCAAATCCGAGAGTGAAGGGGAGGCCTAGAAGAAGGCTATGTGGGTCGAGCCATGGTATAATGGTGTGAAGGGGAGTGGCAACAACAATGGATCAAGTTTAACTTGGGGTTTTAAATTCAAGAGAGCATATGCTTGATGTCGATGGGAGGGGGTTATGAAATCAAGGAAGGTGGGGACCAAGATTTAGGAAGATAAATCGAATGGAGATATGGGTGTGGAGTAGGAAGTGAATGGGAGGAAGAAGGGGAGAATGGAATTGTTGTGATGATCATGTGATAGGCTGAATCAAGAGACCATAGAATAGGGATGGTGGTATTTGAAGGATAGGTGGTGCAGGATATAGCTACAGATAGCAACGCAACCGAGATAGAGGAATATGAGTGTAGGTGGCATGGGATAAGTTATAGGGTGACATACCAGTCAGTAGGGGTGGAGGTTGTCCTGTAGAAGATTCATGAATAGGTCTAGCTCCCCTAATAAGGGTACAATATGCTAGTGATGGTCGATGAACTGAGGGTGGTAGATATGGATCTCTTGGGTCACCTATGTGAGGTGGGGATGATCTACATGCATGAGGTTCTATCAGATAGTAATGTTCATCCTTATATACGAAGGAGGATAAGGAGACCTGGTTATATCATGACTAGGTTGAATAGTATAAGTCCCTATGGAAAGGTGATCTAATGAGGGGTGAGTTTTGATGGTCAAAATACTATGATTTGGAATGCTAACATACATGGACTATGATGGGTGGCATAGAAAAATCAACTAGAGTGATTGGTACTAGAGGTAGTATAAGGATATCCTACATCATGAAGGTGAGTGGTATGTTGAACATGTATTTCTAAGATGAGGTACTACCATTGAAGATGCAACTATTGGTGACGAGAGACTTGCAAAAACCATAATACCCACAACATATAAATGACATAAAAAGTACTAATATTTTTATTATCTAAAAAAAAGTGAAAACTATGTGTGTAGTATGATGTCGATTGTGGGTGATGTGAAAGAGGATTGTGTTGTGATGACACTATGTACAATCCATGGTGATGAATACCTAGGTGATCTAGGCATTGAATGTGTGAAGGTGAATGATGTTGATAGGCTTGGGTTCGATGAATCCTTTGAGAGTTACCAATTTATAGGTACCAAAATCATTCTTTTGTGTGACGATGTATGGACCTAACCAGTTATAAATGAACTTGTCATGCTACTGATGGGTTTGGCTTGTGATCTATTGGTTTTCCTTGAGAACTAGGTTACCAATTTGAAACTCGTGCTGATGTACCTTACTATTGTAGGTACAGTATAAGTGGTCTTGATAGACACATGTGTTCTTGATGGCGTGGATGCGAGGCTCATCCAAGAGCATTAATTGGTCAATATGAGATTGACGAGCAGTGTCGTCATCAATGAAGTATTTCATAAAGATTTGTAATGAAGGTATTTCAATCTCAAGAGGCATAATGACTTTAGTGATATAGACCAATGAGAAGGGATTTTCCCCAATGGGAGTATGTATGCTTGTGCGATAGGCCCACAAGATAAGAGGTATATGATTAATGCAATCACGATGGGATTTTGCAACTATTTCATGAAGGATGGTGCAAATTATTTTTTTAGTTGCCTTGGCCTAGTCGTTACCCTGTGGGTAGTACAAGGTTGAGAAGCTATAGTGGATATTGAATTTTGCATAGAGGGCACAAACAATTTTGTTTTTGAAGGGTGTACCATTTTCAAAGATGATTTGGGAAGGAATTCCAAAGTTACATATGATGTGATGATAAATGCTACACTTTTTGCTTTCATGGTTTGTATAAGTGGGATGGCTTCAACACATTTTGTAAAGTACTTTTTGGCAGTGATAATGAATTTGTTATTGCTTGATAAATTAGGTGTGATCTGTCCAATGAAATCTAGGCTCGATTGTGAGAAAGACCACATGGATTGAATTGGTTGGAGAACTTGTGAAGGAATATCTAGTATTTGATACATTGCTTAACATAGTCACAACAACAATGCTCCATTTTCAGCTAGTAGTAGCACATGCATAGGATACATTTTTTGATATCCATGCCACTAAAGTGGCCACTGTAGGTACCATCATGGGTTTCTTGTACTACCCACTGATATTCATGTAGCTCAAGGCAACGTAGAAGGATACCATTGTAACTGCAATGATAAAATATGTCCCCCACTAGTGTGTAATGAATGTCATTCAAGTAGTGTGTAATGAATGGCATTTTGTTTGAACGCTCAAAACTAAGCATGCGGTAGATCGTAAGGTAGGAGACCTAATTTGATATCGTCCTTGATTTGTGAGAACCAAGGAAATACCCTCATCGTCTATAGGGAGTGAAGATGAGATAGCTAACTATGTAAGTGTATGAATGGACACATATATCATTTTTGAGATAGTATTTTGTGGTATTAAGGATCATACGGAAGCTATTGTATCAAAAAAATGATTGGAGGAGCATGGGGTAGCTTCAATAGCATACTACTCAAATTGGGTGAGGAGTTATTGAGTGATTTTTTTATATTATCGGAGGATGAGATAACAATATTGCCATATCTCCTAGACTTGATTCACAATAAGGAGGGAATATACAATGATGTGAAGGTGCTTAATGTGCATAGAATGCACCTGCTTAAGACCAAGAATAAGGGCTTCATATTCTATATTGTTTTTTGTACAAGGAAACCCTAGTTTGAATTAAAATGGGAGAGGTTACCCATCTACTATGAAAAAAATAATGCATGCACCTCTAGTGTGTGTGCATTGAGAACCATAAAAGAAGAGTGTTAGTTTGGTTGGTTTTTATGGTCCAATATTATTTAGATTCTATGATATTGAATATGGAATCATCAGGGAGTTAGATGAGGAGAGGCTGATCATTGAGTAATGGAGCCTCAATGGTTTGGTTTACGATGACCTATGCTTTGATGAAATTTTGTGAGATAAATTTTAGATTAAATTTAGTGTGGATTATTATCCACTTGGTAGTACAAGATTTATGATAACTCTTATTAATTATACATTGAAGTGGTTTATCATGAGAAATGACAAACGTAGTGTGATTAAGCATGTAATGCCATAGTTTTGGGTGGAAAAAACTACAACTAGGCATAGTTTTTCCATGTACATGTAGTGATTTTTGTAGCTAACTAGAATATGACTGATGTAGTATATAGCTTGCTCATTATTGAACACATTATTTTGGGTTAAGAGTGTGTCGAGTGTAAAATATGTCAAGGAAATGTACAGGATAAATGGTAGTTGTGGGTGTGAGGGAGATAACACTGGTGAATAATTGAGATATGATTTGATTGAATCAAAGGTTTTTTTACAGTTGTCATCTTAGTTGAAGGTGACCCATTTTTGCAAGAGGTCATTAAATGGCTTTCATTATCTAAAATTTGGACGATAAAATAATGTATGAATTAGATCTTACCTTGCAAGCTGCATACTTGTTGGAGGTTTTTAAGTGGAGGCATATCGATGATGGCTTTGAATTTGATAGTATCTATTTCAATGCCTCATTGAGAGACAATGAACCCTAGGATTTTTCTTGAAGTGGCACCAAAGATGCATTTATTTGTGTTAAGGTGAACATTGTGTTCTAAAAGGTGATCAAAGATTTTGCATATATTAGTGAGGTGTTGCGAACATTATTTTAATTTTGTGATGAGATCATCGACGTAGTATTCTATGATTTTATACACATAATAATGGAAAATGTAAGTCATTGCACGTTGATAAGTTGCCCTAGCATTTTTGATACCAAAAGATATGACCTTGTAGCAAAAGGTCCCCTAGAGGGTTGTGAAATAAGTCTTGTGTTAGTCGGTGGGATTGATTTTGATATGATTTTAGCCAAAAAATTCATCCATAAGGGATATCATTTCATGGCTAGTGATGGAATTGACGAGTGAGTCGATGTTTGGTAGGGAGAAGTTATCCTTGGGATAAGATTTGTTCAAGTCACAAAACTTGGTGCATACGTGAACATCACTTGAGAGCTTGGGTACTGGTACCATGTTAGAAAATCATTTGGTATAATAGATGGATTGAATGAAATCTACATTAGGGAGCTTTTGGAGCTTAGAATTTACTAGCATTGCAATGGTGGGATGCATGCATCATAATTTTTGTCAAACAGGTTTGGTGTCTTTATCTAATGTGAGATTATGTACTACGAGGGAAGGATTGAGGCTTGGCATGTCCTTGTAGGACCAATAAAAGAATCTAATATACTCCTTGATTAAGGAAGTGAACAAGATGCACTCTTTCAGTGAGAGGCTAGTGGCTAGTTTGAAAATGTATAGACTGGTGGGGTCATCACCGATGTCAATATCAATAATTTATTCCACGAGCATGTGGGAACCATCATGGAGTTCATATAGGATGGGAATAATTTGGAGGTCATCGATAGGCTCTGGTAAATCAAATTTATCATATAAGAAAACATAGATGTGATGGATCCAAGGGATGTGAGATGGGGTAGATATAGCAAGAGTGTTTATGGTATACAAGATAGGAGGCAATAACAAAAATTTTTATGGTGAAGGTGTCAGTGAAATGTGTGTGAAATAAATGAAATGAGGGTTTGGTGTGTTATTACAATTTATAGAATATGAAAATAAAATTGGTGAAAATAAATCCACATCAACCATATTGATAGAAGCATTAGAGGTGGTGGAAGATGATTAATCCAAGGATGAAAATTGATAAGCATTTGACTATCATGGGAGGTTTAATGGTGGGTGTAATACCATGGGTGGAGAACTATATCATTGCATGGATCGATGAAGTTGTCTATGGATTGGTAATGTTGTGGCCAAATGCAAATGCGATGGAGAAGAAGGTGAAATATTAAGCGCTAGAGTAGGGGGTGTGAGGGAGAGGGTGATAAATTGATGAACTAATGTGTCAATACAATAAGTTGATGTTGTATTGTTAAGAGACATGTCTTGGAATAATGTGCATGAAATGGTGATAGTGGAATGATGATATGTGTTATCATCTGGTATATCCATATCAATGTACTCTTCTTGTGTATGTATGGGGGATGGCATGGGTTAAGAGATCTTGGAGTTCATCCTCGAGTGTATGTATGGTAGTAGAATGATACCCTAAGTCAATTTTTTTGGTGGATGACTAAACATGTGGGTTGATAGGCATGTGTAGTCCTTGTTCATAGCACCCAAGTCCAAATACACACTAATGGAAATGTCAAAGGTAACTTAATATGAATTTATGGTTTGACATGTAGTCGAGAGTGCCACAAAATCTGGATTGGGGTGGCATAGGTACCACAATCGAAAGAGATAAATTTGTTCCTATGTAGATGAAGTTGGTATGATTTTCAAGAGAACCAAGTTGCACGATGGTGCCGATTTTTAATACTGAAGTTGAGGGATGACAGAAATCATGTGTGGATAAAATTTTTGAGGGTCAAATATGAGCATCTTGTATTTTATAGTCCTCAGGGCCAAAATTAGTCATGAAATTTGACACTTGAGGTGTCACGTGTGGTGGGGACCGAGGTGGTGAATCAGAATCCAAGGAGGATGATGCCAAATAGGAATCGTGAAAAATGGGAGGCAAAGAATGAAGTAATTCAACCTCTAATCAAGAAGATCACTACTCCCAATAGCGGCACTCAATTTCAATGGATGAAATGGTATGATTCACATGTGGGAATCATGTGGTAGGAGAAGAAGGTGTAGGCATCGAGCTTTGAGAATATGTGAAAGATCATGGTCATATATGAAAATTAAGTGGAGGTGTTTGAGGAGTGGGAAGGAGATGAGGTTCAATGGAATAATATGGGTGATATGGGATAGGAGACGATGATTATGGTGGTGAAAAATGTGGAAACATTGTAAAAGTATTTATGGAAGAGGATGGCTATGAAGGAGGGGGAGTCCACAAGGAATGTGGTGAGAAAGGAATGGTAGTAGAACAAATCATAATTCTAGGTGATTATTGTTGTGGGAATGATATTGTTGTGGAATGAGATATAGGTGATCCTAATGAGTGAGGATAATGTATGAGGAGGACATGAGTGGAGGATGATGAGTTCCTTGGGGGAAGGTCTTTTATGTTGTAGAATTTTAAGGGATTCCCATTGTTAGGAACACAATGGATGAGGTAATTATAGATATACTTAAGGTAGAAGTGTAAGGTAGGACAATAGAGCCTACCATGGATCACATGAAACCATGAAAAACTCTAAGGTTGAGTGATGGTATGGTAAAATTATTAGGTGGGATGTGCAAATGATATAGTGCAGTCATAGAGATGATGCTTATGGATGAACTAGTATCAATAAGAACATGCTTGTAGGTGATGTCATTGATAGTTTCTTGTATGTGAAGAGGTGTATCTACTCCTTATCCTATGAGTTTAATGATATAATGGTCATGGAATCTAATGGAGGGTTGGAGGCAATGGTGTATGTTTCCCACAAAGTTAACAAACGCATTTGTGTTGTGCATTTTGAGGTCGATGGATCGAAGTATGTAATTAAATTCCTCATGATGGGGTTGATATTGTTGTAAGAGATTGAATATGGATAGCCTGGATGGGGTATTACATAACTGATGTGTGATACTATCAAAAATTGTAATAATATTTTATGGCAGGAGTAGTGAGGCTTGTGTTATTGGAGCATATTATGGAGAAGTGAATGGCACAGGAGGAGAAACCATTGGTGTCTCCTATTGGGGTGGATATCATTGTTTCTAAGTGGTAAGGTTTATCATGCCAATGATGCCACATGAGTATGAATCTCATTAAATATTTGTAACATGTCTGGATTATCCTTGGGGATTAGATTGAGGTCCCTAGGGATTTATCCCATAGTTTTTAGGTAGTGGGTTCTGGTAAATACCCAACTTCTAATTTTTATGTACGAGGGGGGTTTAAGACCTGAATGGTACCCCGATAAATGAGGTCCTAAACAAGACCACGAAAGGAATGACAAGATTATATATCATGGTCATGTTGTTTATGGTATGCACAAAATACCTACTCGATATATCCTTGAGGTTTGGATTTATTTGGATTAAGGGTCAAATATCAAGTAATGTAAGATGACCTACATCATACAATCATTAAAATAGATCTAACAAGATCTTAGATATCAGGGTTAGAATTCACTATGGAGGCCATGGGGGAAGACCACGAGGCTGTGGTGGTCTAGGTAGAAGGGTAGAAGGGGTGTGCTAGTATAGAATAACTACTATTGTGGAGGAGGTTGTGATATGGATGATGAAGTTGGTAAAGATGTTGCAACTTGATTGGTTTGTGGTGGTCTAGTATAGGGTTGATTCAACACATTTCTATTGAATCAAAATTTAGAATTGTAGGAGCGTTTTTTTCTAAGCTTGATGTTTCCAGATTGGACCTTGATGTCCTCAATGACTTTATCTTGTGCGATGGCTTCCTCAAATGTGTGGATTTTATGGAGATGTAAAGAGGTGGAGATATGCTTATGACAATTCTTAGAGAAGAATGTAATGAGTTATCCCGATTGAAGGGTATGGGGGAGGTCATGTATGAAAAATATTCATCACAAAACAAACTTGATAATGGGCTCATCATCAACCTATCGCAAGGCATAGAAATTTGAGAAGTTAGTTTTCTTCTTGATGTTAATAGAAAAGTGTTCTAAAAATGAGTTGGCTAGTTTTTCAAAAGCGTATAGGTTATGGTGTGGGAGCATGTTGTACCAATCTAGGTCTTGTACCCCAAGTGAGAGGGAGAAAGTACGTAACATGAAAGGGTTGCTACTATGAATTTGATAGAAAGCTGATTGATAAGTACTAGCATGTTCACGAGGATCCTCTTTTCCTTTGTTCTTATCAAACTTTGGGATCTCAAAGTGAAAGGCTAAGGAGGAATAGGAATTGACCGATGGATTGGCTCATTATAGAGTTCCTCCTATGAGGGATTTTTTGGCCCATAACCAATTGTATGGAGGTTGAGCATTTTAACTTCATATTTTAGAAGTTGAATTTTGGGTGCTAAGGATGTAGAACACTGCATGGAGGTAGGTGGATCATAATAATGTTGAGGATAATAGAGTTGTTGTTCCTCCCAATGTGATGGTAGAATATATGGTGATTGTACCTGTAAGTGAGGCTACTGAATAGCAGAGGATGACGAAGCTAATGGGACACCATATTGTGGAATAGGTATCCGCTAGGGGTAGTAATATTGTGATTGTAGGATTTGTGGTTGCTGAACTAGGATTTGCTGGAGTGGATCTTGTTGTAATTTTTGGATCGTCGTAGATGAAGATCAAGAATGATTTATCGTAAAGAAGGTAGGATAAGGAGGTTGTGGTGGAGGAAGTGTTGTCTAGATAAATGATGCTAGTTAAGGTTGAGATGAGGTGTCTAAATATGGTACCTACATCTAGCTAGGATCATGATGAGTAGAAAATATAGGAATATTTGGATAGATTGGAGGATTGGTAGGATAATATATAGGTCATGGATCATAGGTAGTGAAGAAAATAGGAGGTAAATCTTGAAATAGAGGTGGTGGAGGGATTCAAAATATGGGAGTATATGAATATGGAAGTGGAATCGAAGGTGGTACACCATACATCCTAGGAAGGTGAAATGTAGGTGGAAGTAATGAAGAGGAGGGAATTAGGGCTTCCATGGTGGGAGATTAAGGAGATGGCATGGTGAAAATGGTGTTACCAGATGAGGGTGATGGTGTTTTTGATGTGTTTGATATAAAAAATATTGTAAGTGGGAAGGTTGTTGTAATGTAGCATCAAAGGATGTAAAGTAAGGTTGTTGGAAAGACGATGGTTGTGACACTTTAAAAGCATCTTGAAATGATGACGTGAGGGGTTCATATTGTGGCCTCGAAGGAGGCTATAGTGGAGGGATTTGTGATGAGGGTTCTTGCATGCTCAGAGTGGAAGACAAGGTATCAAAGATCATCCCAATGGTAGGGGAAAATGAGGTCACCTCAGGGCAAGTACAATTAAGAAATGAAGAGTCATTATTGAATAGTGATTGAGATAGACTCTAGAAGAAAGGATGTGTGAAGGTAGGTGAGGTAGAAGTGATCTCCTTGTCAAAAATAAATAGAGGAAGTGTATGTCCTGGAGTGGTTTAGATGATGTGATCACAAAGTGTGGAAGGCAAGTTAGATGAAGGTGAATGGGGAAGAAGTGGATCATATTCACTAGATGAAGTGGGAGTCTCATCATGAGACATAGTGTATGTGTGAGGTAAGTCTAAATCCATGGGGAGGTCTACCATGATATTGGCATATTATCCTAAAGAAGTAGAGGAAGAAGTAGATGAAATGGAAGTGACGAGAAATACCTCCTCCTTGAGGTATTCTTGCTCACAGGATTGAATACATGTGACAACATCCATGTTGTTGTGTGTGGTGAATTTATGCTCAAAACTATTCAAAAATTGAAACATGAGGTTTTGGGTGTGATCTGTATGGGGTTTTGAGTAACCCTATGAAGTTTGGAAAATTTTTGTGCCTGGAAATAGGATTTGCAAGGAACTATGTGAATTGATACCTGATTTGCAGGTTGACCGATGAATTGGAATTAGACTATGAATCTGATAGAAAAATTATAAGTGATAGGCTATAGAAATCCAATGAATGTGCTGCTAATTAGTGAATGTTTTGAAACCAGTTCTATGAGCATGCAAATAGTGTGTAATTGGAGTTAGTTCTAAATATAGAAAATAAAGTGTTTGTTGGTTTTGTGTGTTTCGATGTTGGAACTTGCTACTAGAAAATAAACATCGGAAGTGGTGTGAAATTCTAAACAAAATGAGAATGTCATAGGTATGAAAGCCCCTACAACACCCAAGGGTGCACATAATAGAATAGTGTCTCAATGAGCAAGTGGAAACCTATATGGAAGGTGTAGTAAAATGATATTCAAATAAGGAGGGAACTCAAAATGCTGATGTGAGTCCAATATCCTCTCATAATAAGAGGTAGTACTATTTGAGACCTACTGCTAGCCCAAATAGGTGTTTTATTCACTATCGGATGAGCTCAGTCAAGAACGATAGTTATCGTCTTCACTAATTACATAATAGTTATGAAAAAAGGCGTCTAATATTATCCCATTATGAAGGTCCCTTTCGGTGATAAATTATAGAAAAATAATCTCAAAAGTAGAGGGTTTTCTAGTGATGAAGTCCATAATACCTCTTCTAGGAGCTACTATGGTGACTAGACGGGTAGAAAACTGGTGGAGGGTAGAACTCCAACCTCACAAGTCTCATGTGGGTGATTGGTGATGAAATCCAATCCTTACAATATTTTTTATGTTACGTGAGTGTGTGTAGGTGTGTTTTATACCACTGAGTGAAATAAAATATGACTATCTAAATACCTTTTTAGAAATGAAAGCTAGGCCTAGATGTGCTTTTAAAAATAAAACTAGATTTATATGCACTTTTAAAATGAAAACAAGTCCTATATACCTTTTTGGAAAATAAATAAGAGATATTATATGTAGTATGTAAATGAGCAAAGTGAAGCATGTGATGAAAGGAATTTTGGAACCCTAATTTTGAAACATGAAAGAAATTTGAGACTAACTATGCAAAAAGAAATTGAAATCCTATGTTAGAAGATGCAAAAAGAAATTGAAGTCCTAATCTAATGACATGAAAAAAAATATGCAAGTTACCCAAGGGATTTATGAAATATATATGAAATTTATAATCTAAATTATTTGAAAGAAGTTTGAAATCCTAACCTAATTACATGAAAATAATATGCAAGTTACCCAAGAAATTGGTGAAAGAGATGTGAAATTCTAATATAAATGGTTTGAAAGAAATTTGAAACCCTAATCTAATGACATGAAATAAAATAAGCAAGTTACACAAGGGATTTGTGAAATATATGTGAAATTTATAATATAAATAATTTGAAATAAATTTGAAACCCTAATCTAATGACATGAAAAGAAATATGCAAGTTACCCGGGGAATTTATGAAAGATGTGTGAAATTTCTAATCTAAATGATTTGAAAGAAATTTGAAACCCTAATATAATGACATGAAAATAAATATGCAAGTTACCCAGGGGATTTGTGAAAGATATGGGAAATTTGTTTTTGCAAAAATAAATTGGAAATGATTTACAAAAAGAGATTGAAATTGATGTGCGAAAAGGAATTTAAATCTTTGACACAAAAGGGATTTTAAAAAACTAGTCTAAATGTGATTTTTGAGAAATGAAATTGAAGTTATTTTGAGACATAAGAGAAAATAAAAACTTTTGATCTAAATGTAGGTTTTGGAAAGGAATTTGAAATTCCTATCAAATATACATAAAGGAATGAAATGCGACTTAAAAAAAGGAATGAATAACTAGTTTGATGATTGTAAATAACAAATAAGAAAGAGGAATGTAATTTTTGAATTATATGACAACAAATAAATTTGAAACAAATTGAAATATTTATGAACACTCTAATAGAAATAATTATTATTTTTAAAAGAAACAACGATTCAAAATAGCACAATGCATTTTGAATGTGAAATTGCTATGCAAAAGAAATACAAAAACAAAAAATTCTAAGGGGAATACCTAACTGTTGAGATGTATGATAGGTTTTTTGAAGTTTCTTTTGTGATATCCTACTGTGTTAGGGTTTTGTGAAGCAGTATGACAATATTCATAGGGTGACCTACGAATTGGGTTTTGATACGCAGGTTGGAGGGTGAATCATATTTATGAGCCTGAAAATCCTTTTTCTGCTAGATTGAAGTGCTTGTCATGGCTTTGGAAGGTTATGTTATGCCTTGAGGGTACCTGCAACAACATAGAAAAATAAATATCATGTTATATTTGTAAGAACACTAGCCTAATGCAATCTTATTGGGGGGTCCCATCGGGAATACCGAAATGAAGTTGAAAAAAAGAGACATTCTTTTGATCAAGTAATTCAACACAATGTAAACTACTCATGAATACTAATTTTATTTCATAAAGGAATGCTTTATAGGTTACAAAGAGTAATATCCATATTTTATTTACAAAATACACAACATCCTAATGATGTCTTTAAGAGATCCTTAGTGAAGGTGGGCTTTTGTGTGCATGGGCCACTAGTATGCTTTTGATGGTGTGGTTTCTTCTTCTGTACTTGGTTTTTGAGGCCTAAAAAATATGATTAGTAAGTTTGGGGGCTTGCATTAGTCAATCCCCATGGTGATAAAATAAAAAATCGACATAAAATTAGCATGAAATAATGATAAAAACTAAAATAGAATTATGCTAAACATAAAAGAACTTACACCTGTTGATTTTTTTGGTGTAAACCCACTGTAAAGTCAATTAGTAGGGCAACCTATGAACTGAAATCTAAATTCATAGGGCAGGGGGTGAACTGGACTATGATTATTTTTTGGTGGAGATCCTTTGTTCAGATGGGCTCCTAAGATGCTCTGATACTATGTGCATGGTATGGAATTATCAAATGCGACTCTGGTATTATTTTTGCAAAGTTTTTGTAAGGTGACTAAAAGGGAAGAGAGAGATAAAATGGGAGGGGGAACCCTCTATTTATAAGAGAGGCTAAGATCATGAGATGATGTTAGATAAACCAAACCTTAGAGTCACTTCCTAATGGATTTAGGTTAGGGTTTGAGGAAGTGTCAAGCCCACATGTCCTAAAGAAATATCTCCTCCTCACACATGTGTGAGAAAAAGTTAAGGTTAGCTAGGGTTAGCTAAGTCCTAGGTTAGGTTAGGGTTTAGTTAGGTATTTAAAAAATATCCTAACTAATATCATGGTGAACACATGTGTGGGAGTGTGCTTAGGTCTAATTTGTCTTAGAACCCTAATTAAACTCACTTAAAGGATAAAGTGCATGCAAGTGAAAGTCAATGATGAATTAGAATATTAATTAGGCTAATTTAGTATTTTTAGTGGGGAATGGTCCCTTGGGGACTTAATTAGGTGTAGGAAAGGGCATAGGTGACCTTAGGGGGCTAGTAGATGGATTCTAAATGGGTAGAAAGCATCCTGGGTGTGTTTTACCTAGTTTTTGTAGGTTTAGGAGCTTACAAATGACTAAAGCGGCCTATGATATCCTATGATGGTTTACAAATACCTAGAAGTAAGCATGTGCATATTTTGGGTGTCTATAGTTACTAAAGATGTTCCCTAAGAGACATGGTGGTATGGCATTGGAATGGTATTATCAACTACCTAATTATTCTTTGAGGAATTTTGGAGAGATAATGGAATTTTTTAATTTAGCAATTCAAAGCTTATGTTGAGAAAAATGTGATTATGAAATATGTTTATATGTTGAAACAAGGAAAAGATGAAATATTTTTAAAATTCTTGGCTCGTTGATTGAGATATACTTTACCTTCTCAAGACATGTTAGATATTTTCATTGGAAATTTGCAAGAGCAAATATCATATGAATTGGAAACAATAATTATTATCTATTTCACCTAGAAATAGATTTGGAAAGAAGGGTAGAGCAAACCCTTATTCCAAGGGTTAAATTTATGCCAAATAAAGAAGAATATAGGACCACAAGGACATAAAAAAACCATGTAGTTGGTGATGGGGTGATGAATAGTAGGCCTATTTATAGTGTTTTTAACATTCTACAAAATATGGTGCTTAGAACTCCTCAAAACCCCCCATCAAGTTAATTTACAAGACTTAACCAAACTATTTAATTGGTTCTTTAACAACGTTTGGAAGCTAATATTATTATATTATCTCCCATAAGGAAACTCGACACCATGTTTATTTGGTATAAGCATGGTCAACATTATGAGTTTCATAGGGTGTAGGAGCACATGGAAAATTAATATAAGAGGTTGAAACATGTGGTTCAAGAACTAATTGATGCATGTCACCTTATTATAGAAGGGTCTCAACCTAATACTCCAATAAAAAATCAAAATCGTACACAATAAGCATCCATAACTATTCAAGATGTGGGTATCTTCCAAGACCCCCTACCTAATCATGGGCAATATGAAGCTAATCAAGTATCATATCACAATGTGTCACCTCCCTATAATAATATGGTTGGAATGATAGTAACAACCACAAGATAACAAGCTTAGACTCAACCGACTCAACAATCTTGGTAGGATATGAGTTATACATCCAATCAACCTTAAAAACCACACTTAGTTTTTAAGAGTTCTCAAAAAAGGAGCACACGAGTAGAAAATCCACCTTTAGCGTTGAAGTTATAACCTAAAGTCTCCTTAGACATTTAAAAATAGTTAGATAGTACCCCAACCAATATTTCCCTCTTAGAAATTTTGCAAACTTCTCCTATTCATAAGGAATATCTGTTAGAGCTTCCAAGTCAACAACCTATCCCTTTAGATATTTCCCCTAGTGATATAGATAAAGTTGTAGGTTCTCTTAGGATACATCATATCACATTTTTAGATAACAATATTCGTTCCTCAAACTTGCAAGGGGATTCTTCCCTCTAAATCACTGCAATTATTGGGGAAATATTTATCAAGTGAATTTTGCTAGATAATGGTTCGTCCCTTGGTCTATTCATTTATCAAAATTTCCAAAATTTTGGATTAAAATAGGAAGATGTAATTAAATATAATATCATCATCAAAGCTTCCAACAAAGAGTCTCAAGAGGCCTACAACATTATATCCCTCCCCTTAGGGTTGGACCTAAGATCTTAGAATAAATTGTTTTATATGCTTCCTTACCCCACATATTTTAATATTCTTCTTGGATACCCTTCGATTCATGTGATGAGGGTTGTCCCTTCTAATATTGATAAATGTCTGAAGTTTGAATTCATAGATCAACTTATCACTATTTTGGGTGACCCTCATCCATTCCAATATTGTTCAATGGTTGAGCTAGCTCAATATACTCTCAATTTATGTCCATTGGTTTCTTTATCTCATTTTAACAAGCAACCTGAAAATATAAAGGTGAATGAGGAACCACTATTCAAAATTTCATCACAAGATCATGTCAATCCTTTTCTTCAAGAACCTTTTGCTAATTTATCCAAGCTACCACATTCACTAAGGACTATGGGTTTACCTCATAAGAAGGAGAAAAGGATATAGTTATTCATATATTGGTATATCCTTGTCCTATGCATGTTTTATTTCTCCATTTCATTAATAAAAAGGATATACATTCTTTATTCTATCTACAAATTTTGTTTTCCTCACATATTTTCCCTATGTTGATATTTTTACTATTAATTCATCATCGTGAGATAGGGTAGATATCATATGAAAATAATTTATGGTGTTTATACAACCACTAACTATCTTATGCATATATCTTCTCAATATTTTGAGGATACATACACATGCTATGCTTCACTTTGATCACTCATCCCACACATACACCACGCCAATATCAGGTAGTACTTGTTTGGTAAAATAAACACCCCATATGGAATAGCTTCATGGTCACAAATGATGGCAAGCCTTCATTTTACTATTCATGAACATACATCATAGAATGTATCTCTTCATCTATGACCATTTGAAAGAACTACCCCTATAGTTGGTATCACTCCACAATTGATCATATTTGTGAGCATAACACACTTAAAGTATATCTAATAATGGGTAACCTCCATTCGATCATTTACGAGCATACATCCTTACTAGGATTTACTCCTACTTTATTTTCTTTTTTTTATCTTTTGTTTTTAGATTTTGGGGTATTTTTTTCTTCTTTTGTTTTCCCTTCTCCTATCACCATTTTTTTCTTCCTCTATTTTTTTTTTTCCTCTCATTTATTCTTTCCTTTCATGCTTATGTTCATCTCATTTGTATTTATTTAAGTTAGTTTTATGCATTTAATTAGTTAATATCTTTTTGCATTCCTTTAGTTGAGATCATTATGCATTGCGTTCATTATGTTTGTGATCATCATGTATAGGGAAAAACATTAAAAAGCATAGAAACAATGTACACACATTTTCCAACCATAAATTAACTAGTAAGAGCATGTTATTAATTGATAGGAGAGACTACATGTCAGTTGGGTCAATGCACCACAGTCCAATCTCGACATACATGACCCTCCCTAGGATGCATGTAACTATAAAAAAATGGAATGTCATCCTAATACTAGCCCTAACTTTGTGAGTCGATCTCTCCTACTCTACCTAGCAGAGGTAGTTTTGGTGGGACATAATTATGAACCACATGGTAGTATATGATCAAGACCGTAACCAACCCTATATCTATAGGGAGGATGGTGGAGGTACTATTTACTCCATAAAAACTACCTCAAAGTTAGGGTATGGTAGAAGGTATCCCTCCATAGTGACACCTCCAACCTCTAATATACCCTCTATAACTAATCCTATAGAAGGTGAATCCCCTTACTTGGCTGGCTACTCATAATGACAACCATCCTCTTTGCTCAGGCCTACTATCGCTTTCACTCTTGCCGACACATCTACCACTTGAGTCATTCTAACTAATCCCTCATTGTGTCCTACTCTACTATATATTGGTCTAATTACATTAAGAGTGTCTATATCCCTATGCATATTGACTATATTACCTATAAGTCCCTCTACCTCTCTCATAAGGTTCCCATGACTTGTAGTCCTACTAGGTCCTACTTATATCACCATGGGGAACCTCATGTTGTCCCATCTATCACTGAGCCAAAGAGAATTACGGTTGTCCTCATGGATGTCACCATATATATTCTAACATATACCCTTGTATGACCAGGAGGCTTTGGACCTCTTTATCATTGCTCCATTGTGCATTGCTTAGCATTTTAAAATACCAACTGCACTTTTTGAACCATGAATTAGTATATTTAAACTAGCATCTATAAGGATTTCCTTTGGGGTGTAATACCTCTATACTATCTCCTATATCTGAAGACTATCTCAACATCATCTACTCCAGGATTGACATATATTGGATCATCCGAATCGTCATTCTCAAACCTAACCACACCAAGGTCCCCTCTAAACCCTGATGGATCTCTCCTCACCCTCTTAAACTAGTATTTTCTAAGGTCTATAATCTCTTAGAGAGTTCCAAACTACTAACACACTTGGTAAAATTGCTAAAGTTCTAGCTTGCCCTTCTTTATGGGAACCCATCAAACCCTCCTAATATGATCCAAGTCCTTCACATACTTAGCCCATACAAAGTGTAGGTGCTATGGCCACCATATGATATGGTGATCCTATATAGCACCTACCATCCATCTCCCAAGTGGTAAAATACTTGCATATGCCCTCTATGTACACTTCTAGTCTCAAAACCACCTATATCCTATTGGTCACTATAGTTTGGACAATGGCATTGGTAGTGTAGCTGACCTCCTAATGGCTATGTGCTCCCAACACCACACCTAGAGAAACATCGTTCACACTAGTCTTATATGTCATTTGTACATGATGTTGTAACATTCTATATAAATGGGTTAGAACATATGGCCCTCATTCAAACCTCATCTAATAGTCTTGTATATTTTCTACTACTCCCACTAGTGCCCATGAAAGGTGTTATCAACTAGTATGGTACACTAGTAATCCTGCCATTGCTCCATAGAGCATGGTCATTAGTACCTCAATATTGTGTCATTATAGCATGTCATAGACATGAGACCCACTCTTGTGATCTTATATTAAGGGTCACTCGTTAATATCTACTCTACCACCTAAGGCATTTGTGCCATGTAAACTATCCTCCTCCTAATGGGGATCCTCAAGATATACCAGATGTCTTCTAGTATTATGGTCATCTCTCCTATTAATAACTAGAATATGGATAATTTTAGGTACCACCTCTCTGCTAGTGTCATCAATAGCACTCTATCCGCTTTCACCTAGGGTATTTTTGTCAAGTGTAGTAGCTCCACTTGCCATAGTGTGTCTCTCTATTCTGGTGTGAGTTATCGTAGTGCCTCTTCTAAGGTACTCAACCACCACTTTCTACTCTTGATCACATCATGTTGCAACAAAAACTAAAAATATTTTTCATTAATTTCATTAAAAAAATAAAACAAAAAAAATAATATATATTTAAAAATCACATCATCACCAAAATAAAGAGCAATCTCAACATTAATTTTCTTCTCTCTATATAAATATCTTTGTCTTATTTTCTATCGTGGTTATGATATTAGGTGTGGATTTGATCATTGCTAGGGTTGGCCAAATTTAAAGGTGAATGTTGAATCTACACTAAGGCACCCTGCACAATTTTTTTTGCTAAAACACTAAAAATTTAATAAAATGCAATTAAAACATAATCTAAATTTGGGTCTTGGCTCTTACCCATGCTCACTATGCTATTTTTCCAACCTTACCCATTGCAATAGTTACTCAATGTGTGGGTAGCACCATTCTTCTATTTTCTCTAGAAATCTTCTTTCTTTTCTTTGCACAATGAAAATAAATTAGGTTTTCACCATTTTTACCTTTTATTCTCCATTTTATTTTTCTCTCTCCTCTTTATTCCTTTTGACACCTTTTATTTTTGTTTCATTTACTATTTTTTGCTCTATTTTATCCTATATTAGTCGTTATGAGGTTCATCAAGGATTTTCTATTCCTTTTGAAACTCAAGGGGGTACCCCAATATAAGAGGCACAAATATCACTAATGCCTCATTTTGGATGTAAAATTTTAAATATTTTTAGACCAACATAATTTTTGCACCACCCCATTTTTATGTTCATCATTTTTCATCTATAGGTATCTACATCTTTGTTTAATACATTTATTAGGCCTTAAATGTATCAAAGAGAGGGTAAAATTGTAGACATGGAAAATTGACCTATCCAAATAAGTAATTTTTTATTGTAATCCTTTTGGAGACTCAAAATTACTCACTGTAAATTTGTATCCTCTTTTCTTGTGTTTTTCTTGACCTCAACCAAATCTATGCCTAATAAATTACAAGGCACAAATTTGAAAAATTTGGTCTTTTCATTTTAAAAAGTCTAAATTTTGAGCAGAACTTTTATGGTATCATCTTGGTCAAGGTTAAGTTTTTTTGTGTTTTATTACCTCTTTAGGCCTCCAACCCTATATAAATAATCTGGGGTGGATCCTTTTATAAGAGATAAAAAAATTCTTTTGGTAATCTTGATGTGTGAAGTGTTTCTAAATGATCTAAGTGACCTCTTGTGCAATTTTCATTTCATTGGTGTTCTTGGTGCTTTGATGTTCTACTTTTGGTGAGCTTCTTGTGATTTACAAGTGGAGAATCATTGATGATAAAATTATCTTCTTGAAGGAGGAGAGGTCTTTTGCATTTGCTCTTGCTTCTTCTCTAGGCTGATTAGGTTATCTCTTTGCATTCATTCACATTTAAATCATTTATTTTTGTGTTAAAACTACATTTCGCTTCAGGGTTCTTTGTTTTAAGTCTCCTTGTGTGAATCCATGCTAGATCCATTACATGACATGGATTAGATGAAAACCTTATCTTTACCTATTTTGCTTTTTGTTATTGAATTTTCTTTGGCTATTTAATCCACTTTTGATAATTCATAGGGCATCAATTTGGTCTTGATAGACTTGGAGGCAACTACTCATCACCAAACACTAGGATTTTGATTTATATATATACTTTGCACTATTTCCTTTTTGTTACCATTATGTTTTATCTATTATAATCTTGTTTCACTTGCATTTAAATCATACTAGTTGGGAGAAAATTTCTATACCCAAAATCCTAGATTTCTAGTTGCATATTAGTTTAGCCTTGTGTTCAGTCTATTTTCATCTAGGTCACTATTCCATGTTATCATATCTCACTATGTTTAATTCCAAAGATCACAAATCATTCAAAATTTTGAAAGGTTAGCTTAATAAACCAAGTTGTATTGACTGTTGTGCCTCTAAGCTTAGTCATATAGTGGCCTAAGAAGGCCCCCAAATGTTGATCTTTTTTTTAGGATTTTTTGAAGCTTCTATAAGATTGAACTTGTTTAGATATTCTAGATGCAAGTTAAAGCTAAGATCAATCATCAGATTATATAAGTGTCCTAAGTTAATTTTTAGATTGTTTATTATTTACTTTTTATCCATTTTTGTTCCAAACCTAGATCATAAATAAAAAATATATTTTTATTCATTTCTAAGTATTTGAAAGAGAAAAATCATATAGTTTGCACTATAGGGTTAATTTTGTGTCTTGGCTAAATTTTTTTTTTTTTATTGTAAGTTATAGTTTAGTCATTATTGAAAAATCAAGAGTCATTCTAAGGTTAGCTTCTTGTCTTCTTGCATCATTGTTTGTTTTGCATTGTTCTTTCATTTTTTCCATAGATTAAATTTTAGAAATTCAAACATAGCTGTTTGCTCAATATGCACATCAAAAGCCAATCCCCGGATTTGGAACGAGTCCTAAAACCATTCCTCATGAACACTTTGAACTCCAAGCCCTCAACTGTAAAGAATATAATATACCCTCATGGTCACCTCAAATCCAAACAGATCCAACTAAAAATTGTACATGATAAGGTAGCTTTTCCTATCTACACCTATAGATTAAAAGTTAGTTTTTAATTGATAAATTAAAAAATGTCTTAAATTTACAAAAATGTTTGTAAGATTGTCAAATATCAATTCGTATTAAAATCAATAATATTTAGATATTATAAATATCTACAATGAGTACTTAATCTCAAAAATAATTTATATTATACATATTTATAAAATTAATTTTAAATACAAAACTATTAACAATCATATAAAATACTTGTTTAACAATTATAAAAATTAAATTTTAATAATTCTTAGAATAGTCTATTATTATAACAAATAACCTTTAAGACACGATTTTATTTCAATTAAAATTTATTGTTTTTATTTATTATAATAATTTAAATTATAATTCATATTCAAATAAAACAATAAAATTTACATTTTAAAGACTTTTACAATAATAATTTAAGTAATTACAATTAAAAATCTCAATTTTCATTATCTTTAATCACATTAAAAAGAGAAAATTCCTTTGCTAATTTTTAACCATTTTTGCTTAATGACTATTTAGAAAAACTACCCTAAAACCAACTCTAGAGTTCTCTTCTTTAATGGACCATTCACCACCATCAATACTCATTTATTATGAGAACTTGATCATACAAAAAGTTTAACAATTTCCAAAATAGGTCGCTCTTCCTCTACCAATTCAATGAGCACAACTCGTTAATGTTGATAATGTAATATCTTTCAAGTCATTTGACCGTATCTTAAATTAGAATGATATACTTCATAAATTCATAGTATACTGGCATACAAGACCATGACAAGATGTGATGGGAATTATGTTGTTTTCGTGGTTTACAGGAATCTTTGAAATTAATAAAAGGTTCGATGTTGCAGTCAGCTCACATTTTCTTGGTGGACAAATGCTTGTCTCGGAGAAAGAGTGACCATCCCTGATGTTGCAGTCAGCTCACATTTTCTTGGTGGGGAAATGCTTGTCTCGGAGAAAGAGTGACCATACCTCTCTTTTTACATATGTCAATCCGAAAATTTCTTCGTACCCAAAGTTGAACGATAAACATTAGAAAGATAGTTAATGTTAGGAAGAGTGGCCACAGCTCATTGTTTTGTGTTTTTGTTTTTTTTCTTTCTTTCAAGTCATTCGAATAATGTGATTTTCAGTCACGTACTATGTCAGAGTAGCTCCACCATGACAAGATGTGATGCGCATTGTGCTGTTTACCTTGGTTTATATTGTTCTTTGAAATTTTATCCCTTTGATATTAATAAAAGGTTGCCCACATTTTCTTGGTGGACAAATGAAAGGATGGCCACACCTCGTCCTTAAAAGATGTCCATCCTTTGAAAAGGAAATTTCTGTGTATAAATATACTCAAATCCAGATGGAAGGAGCTTTTGAAAGGTCTTCGAATCTTTTACAAAACAAACTAAAAAAAATTGGAGAGGGGAACTGCAAAGGGGAGCCCACACAGAAAAAACAAATCTTAAGAAAAGGGAGACTGGAACTCTACAACCTTAGAGACACATACCAACCCAACGACAAGAGAAAAAATCCAAAAAAGAAGACCAACCTAGAGATTATCCCAAGGTAATGATATTAGTTAAATAATGTATTTTCCCAAAAGAAATTGATGGACAAGAAAAAGTTATTTTAGTATTTTTTTTTGGTTAGTGCAAGAAACTCCTACGACCAACTCACAAGGTTGAACAGTCACCTCCCAACCATGATCTTTGGTAAAGCCCAGATTTATGTTTATCAATAAGGAATTTAACAGACCGACACCACACACCTATCCCCCCACACTGACCCATGTTGTGGCTTGAACCTTAGACCTCTTGAAGAAGAAACATAATTTTTGAACCTTGGACATCTTAAAGAAGAACCAAATCTAAATTGTTAAGCTGTCCTCTGTCCCGTGAGACAAAAATTATTTTAATATTAATCTTATATACTTGAATAATCATTATGGATTATATTTTATTTATGAGTATAGGTTTCAAATTAATTGATTTGTTTTAAAAATTTTACAAAATTATAATTTTTGGAGATTTTTTTTAAGTTATTTTTATAAATGTATTTTTAATTAAAAAGTTGGTCATATTTGATGATTATTTAATTAAAACATATTAATAATATTTTTTTTTATTTTTTCAAATTATTGAATGTATTATTTTTTTAAATTTTTAAATTTTTTATATTGATTAGATTTTTGTGGAATTTAATATGGGTTACAGGTAAAAAGATTACAATATTTTGATTGGATAGTGTTTGTAGTTTCTAATTATAGAATTTTCTCTATGTCACAAGGAGATCGTGACTTATTATTTGATCAATTGAGTTATCTTGACCAAATGATAGTCTTAAACATTAAATTTTGTTTTACATGAATCTCTTTTAAAAACCTTTCGTATATGGATGATAGAACCATATGTTCTTTATTCATGTCTGTACATAGAGCAGATCTTTAGTAGAATGCAAAACTTTTTGAGAAGTTGAAGAAGAAGATTACAAATAATTTTATAGTGCTAATATTTTTCAAGATGTAAAGGTTGAGAGTGGCATCATCTCTTTCAAATTGGAAAAAAACAATTAATATATATATATATATATTTATTGATAAAATTGAATAATTTATTATAAGATGATTTGGAAAGAGATAGAGATAAAGAATTATGTATTATGTTTTTGATATATTTTTTTTAATTGAGTAAATATTTCTTATACATATACATATTTCGTCGTGGGGATTGAACCCGGGTCACATCACCAATAATGCAAGTGGTGTCCTTGTCCATAAATCACATCACCATAATGCAAGTGGCGTCTTTACCCGTAAACCAATCACCAATAATGCAAGCTTTTGATACTAACACCATTTAGAATAAACTCAATCATCACATTTTTGGTAAAAATGAATTATCTATAACATGGATTGCTAAGAATAACCAGAGTTATTTTGTATTCATCTAATTGGAATTATATAATTTGTATTTGGATCTCATAAATTATTTTATGATTAAATAATGGATTTTTATGGAAGACAACTTTATTGCGATCTTAGATTGATTAAAACATGAAGTGAAAGATAGTTGATAAAGAAATTTATTAACTTATTAATGAGAAAGTTTAGGAAATTTTTAAAAGAAAGGTGACTTTATCTATATTAATGTAATTTCTAGTTCACGATGGAGGAAATAAATCAATTCTTTTAGAGAAGGATGAGTTGAGTTGGTTTAAAAAACCCTAGTTATATTACATTCTAATATATAATTAAGGGTTTAAGAAATAATATTATTATTAAATATAATATCTTATAGGTTTTATTTTCTATAACTTGCATTTTAAGTTATTTCTTATTTTTTTATTTCTTTCTACATTAGTCTATTTTATTAGGTTTCTTTAGGAAAAGGGAAACAAATAAAATATAATTTAATTTGAAATGTAAGTTGTAGAAAATAAAACTTATATAGCCTATTTACTAAAGGCAATGTGTTAAGAAAATATAATTTCTATTTTACAACTTTGTTTAATGAAATAAATAGATGAACAAAGTTAAACAACAAAATTGAACATAAGTTTAACCATACAAATATGCAACTCTAATAAAGTTCAGTAAGGGTGAAGACCAAAAGCATAGAAGTACTTACAATCCCCCATGAAAAGTATATGGATGCTCATAATAGGATATAAATGATGAGAAAGTCACAATCTCTTGTATTCATATTAAAAGCATGTATTACATTTGTGCATAATCAAAAGAGTCTAGGTAGCCTATTCACGTAGTTGGCATAAGGCTTGAGTCCAGACTAAGAGAAAAGATGAAAATGAGAGAAAAATACCATAAGTGAAATATTAGACACAATAAAAAATTCCAACTTTGTTTCCTTCCTATAAAGACTACTATTTATAATATTTATAGGTGGTATATGAAATTTAAAACTCCCACAAAAAAGGGTATGGGAAGGAGAATCGATGTCAACTCTATTTATAGGATCAAGAAGACTACAACACATTAATTTATGGGGAGTCTAGAGTTTTTTGGAGTTAAATCACAATAAATTTCTCCATGGGTGACATGGTCCCTTTTTTTAGGGGTCATTATTGTGCTCACCTTACCTCATGAAAAATCAAGCTTGGGTGTCAAATTTGGTTAAAAAGACCTATTTCGATGGCTATGGCCTCGTGCTCCCTTGGATCCTAATATATATTGGTGATTTTCTTTTAGTTTATCATCTCATAAAAAATTAGTGAATATTTGGTCATGGACCTACCTTATGGTCATCTGATTGCTCTAATGGATCTTCCCCCTATGCTTCTAATTAGCCCCTTGTCTAGTAATTTTTGCTCTTAACGTTTTCCTATTCATATTAACAGTTAATTCTCCAAAAATATCCCTACATAGGATTTCTCTGAATCTCATTTGATGGACATGCTTATGGTCCATGGGGATTTTTCACTCTTCTCATCCCTTCACCTCTAACTCTCTAATGGATATTTATAATGACCAACAAGGTAGGTTGGCCTTATCGAGTCCTTCCTTGAATATTTCAACACCCCCTATTTATCTTTCCAAGACCCTTGGTTTCCTTTGATGAGTTTGGTATTTTTACCATTGAGCAACTATTCTTGGGTATATAGAGTGTTGCAACCTAATTGTCAAAGAAAAATGACCTAATTTTACAACCTTTTTTCTAGTTAGGTAGTGAGCCCTACTGAACCAAGTTCTAGGAAGCCTCATCATCAAGGAAACCCTTTTAGTGACCATCATGAAGGCTTGGGGATTCCTTTTGATAATGGTATGTGGCTTAGTCACCACCAAAATGGCTAAAATTCACTGTTGGCTTGATTTACATGGATGAATTTACCTCAAGGTAAGGGGGAGATTCAAGAATGCTATCAATATATATCATAGATTATCATTTATTAATATATCCTTCAAATCAACTGCTTGGTATATGTATGAAGCTTTAGGGCCTCTCATTTGGTTGGATAATGCAGGAGTATTTTCTTTTATTTCCTTTAGGCATAAATATGTCATATTATAATGAAAAATTCACTATAGTTCGGTGATTAATAGGGGCCTTATGCTTGTAGGAGTAAAAGAACCCATAAAATAATTGCCTTATCCTTTGGACATGGAGTCTTTAGGTAGATTCTAGAAGCTTGGGAGCTCAGGAGAGAAAGTCCAAACTACTAAATATGTGTCAAGAGGGGGCATATTATTATAGAGTTTTGGATGATAAGGTATTGAAACCCCTTTGTACAACCTATCTTCTTCCTAAATATTTTTGTGCAACTGAATTAGAGACAACATAGTTATTTGTTGTGCTATCATTCATTGCCCATAGGAGATGTACCTATGAGGTTTGAGAATATTTTGAATGTAACATAGGAAATGATTACCTCATGCCATCCTTTCCAATCACAAGTCATATTATTTCATGCAGTATATTTTTTATAGGTGATAAGATTTTTTAAATAATATGCCTAGGTATCCTAACTTTTTGCCTTTTTTTAAGTGTTGTATTTTTACATTAGCCAAAAAATATAATGCTTGGCATTTACTTTCTTTATTTAAATTCGACATGTTTACATTATAGTATATGGCCTGGCATATTTACACCTATCAACCCTACTTGTAGAGATGCTTTACTAGAACATGCATTGTCTAGACCATAGTGATCCAAACTTCTGCTTGTCCTAGTGGATTGGTTTGAAAAGGAGGGTCTCTTCCAGTTTTGGTAGAGGATAGATAATAGGAATCATGATATCCTCATGCATGTTAAGATCATATTCTTGTATAATTTGTGTGTTAGCATTGATTGCCTTTGATTCCTTGTATAGGTCTATTCTCCATATGTTAGCACACTCATGTAAATAGTCATTAGACACTTGAGTGTGAATCTCATCCTTAAGTATGTTAGTTTTGATACTTATTTCTTAGTGATCAAGAAATTTCATTCCCTTTCAACCTTCTACATAATATTATACTTCATATAATGCATGTGGATTGGCTTAGAAGGAACATTCATCATAGCCCCATAAGAAGTCATCAAGAACATATGAGATGAATCTAGAGAAAGGTATTTTCCAATATTGGTAGTGAAATATCATGAGAGATAGAGACTAAATTATGTAGGTAGATCAATAATTAGAACATCTTGGATAATATTTATATTGGATCAAGTGTACATAGAAGTTTGTAAGTATTTTAGAAGACAAAGAACTTGTATTAGGATCCCATCTACTAATACTACCTATTTTTTTACTGAATTGTATGTCATATCCAAAGCATCATCCACCTCTCTCAGCATGGCTATAGTGCCCACACTTGAATCCACTTAAAAATTATCTATGAGCTTATCACTACATATGAGGGTAGGTTTGTATCTTGGTCTTACTAGAACTAGGATTAGATCCTAAGAATAATGAAACATGGTATAGCAGTACTCAAAAAATGCAAAATAGATTTTGATTCACCAGATTTTTTATGTTCAAGTGAAGAGCATACTATTAGTGTTGGAGGGATTCCTAGTTCACCATATCATGTTACATACAAGTGAAGAGCATACTATTAGTGTTGGAGGCTTTCTGGTTCACCAGATCGTGTTACATGCAAGTGAAGAGCATAATACCAACAACAAAAGCATAGAAATAAATAAAAAGAAAAATATTAAATTTTACCATGAGTAAGAAAAGGAATAAAAGAAATGATATTAAATTTTATTCCCATAAAAACAAATAATACAACATTAGAAATTTGAATGTGGTTTGACCTACAAGTCTCATTAGTGGATTATGAGCTTTGAAGAGGTACAACCCCTCATTATTAGTCCTAACTCTAGGGGAGTCGAAGAGTAACATATGTGGGATAAAATAGTACCCAATCATTTCATAAAATCTATAGGTTTATAGACCAAGATGGTAAAAATAATTGAAGCCCAAGCTCAACCCCCAATAAAAAGACCCACCCCAAGAAAAATAAAAGTGCATTAAAGAATGTGAAAGTACAAGGTGGGAAAGAGAGTCCCTCAAACAATTTTGTTTTTACACATATAAGATCTGAGTGTTTTATAATTCCTCCAACAAATTATGCTAAGATCAATGTGTTTGAGCCTCCTATATTTTATCCATATTTCAAACATTGGAGAGATAATATCTATGCTAATGCAGAGGTCTCTGTCAAAGCTACAATTGTCCAATTTTGAAATATGTGAAACTAGTTTTACTATGGATCCATGTCTGCATGCTTCTCACTGTAAAAATATAGCCAACAATGAGGGCCTATAATCAAATTTGACTTTCTTAAATAGAGAAAGAAGAAAATTAATCTAATATCCCCTTTCTCTAAGTTTATTAAAAAACTTATTCTTAACAAAAATAAATCCTTCCTTGGAACATTATCTAACGAAGAACCTATTGAGTTCACTTAATATGGAGGTTTTATTTTGGTGAATAGGATGATGGGAGGAAGCAGGGATGTACTGGTAAGCATTCATCAGTTTCTAAAAAAAAATATTGCATTTAACTCCAGTCTATGAAAAATTAGGCCCCTTGAAAAAAATTACATCCAAGAGAGTCACCATAAGTAGCAAGAAAAATATTAATATCTTTTATGAGACCTTGCCAAACTTCAATGGAATCATCAATATATCTTTTATAAAATAAAATACAATTTACAACAACCTTATAAAATATCTATATTTTCCAAATGATAGAGGGATAAGAAAGCGTACACCATAGTAAAATTACTTCCCATGGTTGTACCCTTATCAAATTACATTTTTTATCCCTATATTCCAAATAGTGCTAGGTTAACACCATTTCTACAAATCTCACCATAAATTTCGTTTTAGCTTAGTCAAATTCATATTCTATAAAATTATGAAGAGTGTCTAGTCCTTGAGAAGTGGGGATAATGGGATAGAGGCTTTCCACATGGAAGGAAAGAAGGATAATATCATAAGAAAAAGAGTGCCCATGCAAATATTTGATAAGGGAGATATAATCTAGAACATGGTTTTCCTACTTAAGAAAAATGGGCAGGAGTAAATGATGAAGCCATTTAGAGGTTGTAAGCGTAAACCCACAATAGGAACATATGGTTTGACTAGAAATATTAGGCTTGTGGGTTTTGGAAAGCAAGTAAAAAACACATACTTTGGAAAGGGAAGGAGTAATTTGAAACATGAAATTTTGATGGTATTTTGAAAGGAAACCCCACCTAACAGCATGGCCAAGTAGGTTCTTGAGTTAAGAGAAAAATACAGCTAAGGGACCTTGTAAAATTCCATGTAAACATTATAATTTGAAATATTATAGAGGCCTTAAAACACATACCAATCCATAGGTAAAACACAAACACCTAGATTGAAATATTCTAGTAGTTCAATCTTTGGTGTATTTTTTAGTATCCATTGCAACCAAGGCCTCTCAACATTGAAGCTTGGTGCTTGGAATGGACCTAGTATTGATTGTCTTGATATTGGTTATATTGACATTGATGGCCTTGTTTTGTCTTGATTCACTTATTTTTTTGGATTGATATTGGCCCTTTAGATATCTTGTACTAGTTTTCATTGCTCTTGAGCTTCCTCTACCACCCTCCTATTTATATTTATTTATCTAGGGATGGCATATATTTATCCCTCATCCCATGCTACTACATTTGACTTTGATATTTTGATGTCTAATAATGGATGAATTTTCATTGGTAAGATTTGAGTGGTTGAACCTGATGCTTGGGTAGCATCATTTTGATATGTGGATGGAGGAATTGGGCATGTGGATTTTTATAGCACTCCATAGTCTAGATAAGATGGATTTAGGTAGTAATATGGTTATTCATACTAATATACTATATATAGTCATTTTTGGCTAGAATTATGTCTATCATTAAATTTATAGGGGTGTGTTGTATAAGAATTGGGATGAGGACCATATCCCTTATAGGTTAGTAGAAAGGACTAGATTCTCTATAAGATGATATGGGAAATTTTTTATATGCATTTGATGGAGATCAATACCCTTGATTTGATTATTTAAAATAAGGGAATGGATAGTTTAGATAATTGGTCTTCTGGAAGATCTATTGGCACTTGAGGGATATTATATCATTATTCATGTCCATTATAGTGTTTTGCATTCTTTCCATTTCTAAGAATTGTGAGGCTAGGGGTAATGGAAATCGTATATGGGGATGTTGATGAAAGAGATTGACCTAGCATAGTAGCTTGTTGGAATGTGGATGGTTGAATGGATAGAGGGGGCTAATGTGGTGGATGGACATATAGAAAAAGAGGAATAGGTGGTCTAGGGGCTAACATAGAAATATAAATGAGATCCATTTTAGCTTGAGTGGCTATCCCATAGGATACTAGTAATGAGTTGCCTCCCTAGGTTTTTACCATCATGGATATTTTAGAATTGATTGCTTTAAGGTAGTATGTGAAAGCCATTCCTAGTATAAACTAGATTTCTTCTAGAATTATATGCCAAGAATTTTATAATATGGTATTGAATTCATCCATGGATTTTATAGGGGTATTATTGATGGTTGCTAATTGTTCTAGTAGTGATACCCTATCTGCCTTCTCCTCAAAGTGATGAATAAGTTGATTCAAATTGATGATAGGGTTAGGGGCAAGAGTCACATATCAATTTATTCATTTTATTTTTAGGGATGCCATGAATAATATGAAAAATATATATTATTATCCAATTCTGTAAAGTGTATATAGTCTAATCATGTGTTGGAGAAGCTTCATCAGGATGGTAGTATCTTCTCTAGTGAAGTACAACAAGGTTTTCATCATAAAGGATAAAAATTGATTCCAGGTAGTCAATGCTACTGATAGTTGCAAGGGACATCCATTGTCCCATGTTGAAAGTCTCCTTTGATTCTAATTAGCCAAGGCATCCATATTTGGTTGTTGATTTCATCATCGATTAATAAGATTTATAGGGGAGGAGAATTTGAGGGTTCACTCTTGTATTTGATCTATTGGTAGGCCTTGTGCTCATTAAATTTAAATCCTATCATTAACCACCTTGCATTAGGAATTTTTATATTCCTTTTGTGTACTAGAGTCATTAGGTGGTGACTTTTAAGTCAAAATGAGGTTCCCACCATAAACTATTTTGGTAATGGTAAAAGCTTTGAGATTCTTCTTTTAAGAAAAGTAGTCACTAGGTGAATTTATTAAAGGCTTAAAAAATCTTATGATCATAGCATTAATTGAGACCACAATATGATTTCTATATCAAGGATACATTTTGTTATTCAATTCCCACCAAATGTGCTAGTTTGAACTATTGGTGTGAGAAATGACCCCCTTGCACCCTAGGTTTCATTATCATTTGTGGTTGTATTTTTTTATTTGTCTCTTTAAGTGAGTGCATATAATTTCCTATGCCTCATGTAGGGAAAAGTTGATAATAAGTTTAGGGGAGCATGTGATGTAACTCATCCAAGTGATCTTCAAGATTTTTACCAAGGCTGGTTCCTTGTTGAAATGTAGTATTTTAGTGCTTGTGTATTTCTTGATGTTCTAACCTACTCTATTATGTTTCTAAAGGAAAATGGAAAGAAATAAAATAAGAAATAACTTGAAATGTAATTTATAGAGAATAAAACCTATGTAGACTATCTAGTAGTGGTGATGCACCAAGAGAATGCAATTTTCGTCTTACAACTCAATGGGATGAATGAAACACATGAACTAAGCAAGATAATAAAATTGAGCACAAGTCTGGCCATAAAAATATGCAACTCGAATAATTTTTTTAAAGGTTTAGGACAAAAAATATAGTAGTCATAGGTCCCTACAAAAGTATATGAATATTCAAAATATGACAAAAATATTGAGAAAGGTATAATCCCTTATATTCATATTAAAAAGCATCTTTTACATGTATGCATAATCAAAAGAGGCTTGATAGCCTATACATACAGTTTACCCAAGGCTTGACTCTAGATTTAGAGATAAGGTGGAAAAGGTAGAGAGAAAATACCACAAGTCAAATATTAGACACGATAATAAAGTCTATATTTCTTGTCTATAGAGACTACTATTTATAATATTTAAAAGCAGAGTTTAAAATTCAAAATTCCTTCAAAAATTTGATTAGAATTAAAAAACCAAACAGAAGTGATAAGACAAGTAAAATATAGTCTAATTTGGTTTTGATGAGCCGTAGAGCTAGGGTTTCGACCAGAAGAGTAGCAGAAGGGTGAAACCAGCAGCCGCCAACATCTAGAGAGTGGAGCAACAGTCTCCAAGTACGGGGAGGGAGGAGATGTCGATGGGTAGGAAGTCATCTATAGGGGAGCTCGGGAGCGGCTACGGTTCATGTCTTGGGCACAATGAAGCAATCGAAGGGCACTAGGGATCCGGAGGTGCGAAAGTGTCTAAAACCATTGAAGAAGACTAGGCTGTTGACGGTGTCAGTCAGGGTAAGGACCCACCAGATAAAGGGGGTGGTGGGGCTCAAAATTCTTATGCCCAGGCAGTGGCCTCAAAAACCCTAAAAGAGTTTTTTACCAAAGAGTTGTTTTCGGTTGGGGATGAGCTGGACATCCCAGCGAAAGTTCTTTCAAGCTTCATGGAGTTTGAGAAATTTACCCTCATAGGCAAATTCATTGGCGGCTGTCCAAAAATGGAAACTATCCGAAAGTGGGTAGCAAGCAAATGGAGGAATTCTGGTCATATGGAGCTAGCGGCCCTATCTCGGGGTTTTTTTGCCATTAGACTAAAAATAAGGAGTATTACTATAAAATTCTAGCTGGCGGGCCATGGTTTCTGGGTCGCAAAATTTTATTCCTTAGGAAGTGGGACATGGATTTCAGTCCTGATACCCAAAACATCAACATTGCCCCAATATGGGTTAGGCTCTCGAATCTTCCCCTCTTTGGCTGGCATGAAAATGTCATAATGGGTATTGCGCGCTCCATTGGGGAGTTGGTCACCATTGACCCACCTACCCAAGCTCAAACAAGGTTTGTCCAAGCCTGTTTTTGCATTCTAGTAGATTTGGAGGCGAATCTCCCAACTTTCATCACTCTTCGGTCTGGAGGTACCTTTATTCATAAACAAGCTATTGTCTATGAAAATAGACCAGCTTTCTTCCCCCAGTTTCGATCCCAAGGGCACCTCCAATCCCAATGTCCTCTTCAAAAATTGGGTAAGCAGAAGCATGAAAATGGCAACCCCATAAAGCATGGGGAAGGTCAGGTGAAGCAGTCAAATCTTCTAGATGCGAAGGGTCATGAATCTCTAGGCCCCTCTAGAGTCTACGTCGGACTCTCTCAGCCTGAAGAGAATCCCACTCTCCAATCGAACCCCGAGCAACTTGAGGCTGACAATCAGCAAGGAGTAGACTCCCACTTGGAAAGTGAATCGTAGGAAGAGAAGGAACGGACCCCATCCCAAATTGTGACTCAGACTATTTCTCTACCCCAAGATATGGGTCATCCTAATTTTAGCCAGTCATAGATAATGCTAGAAGATTACATCTTAGGAAGGAGGGGTGAACAATCCAGTCACATTATCCATCGAAACACGAGGAGCTGAAAGCAAAGTGTGGATTTTGGTAGTGAGAGGAAGCAGGGTCATCCTCCTAACAAATACAGGTGGGACAAAGAGACAACAAATGACGTTGCAAATGGAACCTAGTGTTTGCTAGTTCTGGATGACTGTGGCACTCAGACGGATGAAGCACATGCATCAAAACCTCCCCTTCAACAAGGAAGGGGAGGCAAGAAAAACCTCAAACTGTCTATATGAAAGTCCTCTCATGGAATGTGAGAGGACTGAACAGTGCAACCAAAAAAATGTTAGTGGCTGATCTCCATAGGAGGACTAATCCTTCCATCCTTATTTTGCAAGAGACCAAGGTCGATGCTATCTCCTCTGATAAAGTTGCGAAGGCCATTTGGGCCAAGGCAAATTGTCTGTCCAGCCCTACAGTGGGAATAGCGGGAGGACTCATGGTTCTGTGGGACCCTTCAAGGTTTGAGGGCAGCCTACTATCAACTTCCAACAGAATCATCAATGTACTATTCCAATCCAAAACCACCAATTTTTCTTGGATTCTGTCCAACGTTTATGCTTCAAATTCTGCCACAGAGAGAGCAGAAATGTGGAAAGCTATCTCTCATATGAGGGAGAATTTTAGTAATTTTCCTTGGGTTTTAGGGGGTGACTTCAATTGTCCCCTTCATCCTTAAAAAAAAAAGGAGGATCCGACCACTTCAGCCGCAGCTTGGAGGACTTCAGGGATTTTGTCTCTACTAATGGCTTGCTCGACATCGAACTCAAAGGGTCTTCCTTCACTTGGAGTAATAGAAGGATTGGGAGAGGTTTGATTCAAGTCAAGCTGGACAGATTTTTTATGTCCCAAGAAGCCATTCCTATCCTTGGAGGGGCTATCCTTTCGGCTCTTCCAAGGATTGGGTCTGACCATAACAATATTTTTCTTGGAGGTGGATGATGGGCCTATTTTTAAAACCCCCTTCAGATTTGAATCCATGTGGATCTCTCACAAGGACTTCAAAGGTTTGGTTTCAGCATGGTGGCAATTGAAGGTGGAAGGAAATGCTCCTAAGAGGGTGGCTCTAAAGCTCAAAATGGTCAAAGAAAAGCTGAAATTTTGGAATAAAGAGGTTTTCGACAACATTTTTTAGTCTAAAAATTCCATCTCTGAGATCCTAAAGGTTTTGGAGGAAAGGATGGAACTCGAAGGTTACACTGAGGGTCTCAGGGAGGAAGAGTGGAGTCTTTTGGTGGAATTTCATTCTATTCTCGCTAGGGAGGAAATGTTCTGGTGCTAGAAATCTCATGACCTTTGGTTGAATAATGGAGACACCAACACGAGGTTTTTCCACACGTCTACTATGAGGCATAGAGGGGCCAACAAGATCAGATAAGTGGCTTGTAAGGATGGGTGCATTACTAGGGAGATAGAGGAAATCAGGAGTGAAGCGGTTGACTATTTTTAGGATTTTCTTAGCACTCCTCCGGACAGCAACCTTCAGGTCCAAAAATCTCTGCTCGCCAATTTTTTGACTAAAGTCCCCCATGAGGTAAGCATTAAGCTTTTGGAACCTTTTTCATCATCTGAGATTAAGGAGGAAGCATTGTTCTCCATGCAACCAGATAAGGCCCTTGGCCCTGATGGTTCCCCCCCCCGATTCTTCCAAGTCATGTGGGAGGTCATGGGTCCGGATGTGTGCGATTCTATTCGAGTTATTCAAGATTCCAGATCCATCCACCCGAAACTCAATTCCAAATTTCTTTCCCTCATTCCTAAGTCTCCTTCCTGCAAAATTTTCTTTGACTATCGGCCCATCAGCCTGTGCAATATTTTTTACAAGATTCTTACCAAGTCTATAGCCAATAGACTCAAAACAGTCCTCTCCATCCTGATTGATCCTTGTCAGGGAAGCACTATTAAATGTAGAAACATTCTTGATGGTGTCATCACTATCCATGAGACCCTTCATTTTTCTTATTGCTCTAAGAATGATGTTCTTTTTCTTAAGATCGACATGAACAAAGCCTTTGATTGGGTTGATCAAAATTTTTTGTGTGCAGTCCTCCTCATGTTCGGATTTCATCCCCACTGGATTGACCTTGTATACAGTTGTATATCCACTCCCTTTTTTTCTATCCTGGTCAATGGATCCCCAGATGGGTATTTCTAAAGCACTAGAGGCCTTAGATAGGGTGATCCTTTATCCCCCATCCTTTTCATTCTTCTGGTAGAGGTTTTGAGTTGGTCCATGAAAGAGGCTCTTCGTCAGAACAATATTTTTGGCATTTTGTCAACTTCTAGAGTTGATCCTATCACTCATCAGCAATTTGTGGATGACACCCTCATCTCCATTGGGGCGTCTGTTTCCCAAGACAAATCACTCAAGTGGATCCTATCCCGTTATGAGCAAGCTGCAGGGCAAAAGGTCAATTACATCAAGAGAAAAATCCATTTTATTAACACTCCCCTACGCAGGCATCTTTGGATTGCTAGAATTCTTGAATGCACTATTGATTCCCTACCTACATCCTATCTAGGGTTGCCTCTATCTTATAGCGGGCAGGTGAGTGGGGATATGTGGAACATGATTCTTGAGCACCTTCACAAGAAACTTAGAACTTGGAAGGGCAAACTCTTGTCACAAGCCGAAAAAGCCACCCTTACCAAAGCTTGTCTTCAGGGGATCCCGACCTATTTCATGTCGGTGTTCATGCTTCCGGTTGTAGTTCACTCTAAAATTGAGAAGATTCAGAGGACCTTTCTATGTTCTAGCAGTGAAGAGAAATCTAGACTTCCCGTTGTTGCTTGGGACAAGGTGTGTTCGAGGATAGACCAAGGCGATCTGGGGTTGAGAAGATCAAGACTTATGAATTTGGCTCTAATAGCGAAGCATGCTTGGAGGATTCTATATAGAAACCCGATGGAGTGGGTTAAGCTAGTTAAAAAGAAGTATCTTGTCCCCATTTCATTCTTGGATGCTGATACCTCCTCCATGGCATCGACATTTTGGAAATCTATGCTCCAAACCCGACATTTGATCAGCCTGGGATCCCGCTAGATTTTGGGTGATGGCAACCTCATTTTCTTTTGGAATGATAGGTGGGCCACTAAAGAAGCCCTTGGTTTGAGGGCATATATCATTGGGATGAGAGGTTTGATTGACCCTAACTCCCAACTTAGGGTGGCAGAGTTCATAGATCGGAGCACCCATTTTCCTTGGTGGAATATTCCAATTGTGGAGGGGTTTAATAATGAGGTTACCTTTCTTGCAAATATCCTCCAGTCGGTTTTAATTCCTTCTACCAGGAGGAATGACAGAATCATCTGGAGTGGTACGGAGGATGGGCTTTTTTTTGTTAAATCAACTTATGAGTTTCTTACCACCAAGACTGCTCTAGACTACAGGTGGAATACTGTGTGGAGGAAAGGAGTCATCCCTAAAATCAACTTCTTTGTGTGGATTTATTTCCACAACAAAGCCTTAACAATTGACAACCTTCACAAGAGAGGTTTTGCCTTCCCCAATAGGTGTTACTTGTGTCTTGCAGATTGCGAGACAAGGGATCATTTATTCTTGCATTACCCGTTTTCCCACTTTGTTCTTAGTATTGTCCTATCCTCCTTCCAAATATTATGGTTCTCTCCCCATTCCATCAGAGATACTTTCCACCAATGGCCTAATCCTTTCAAGAATCCCAAACTTCGCTTCCTCCTTGAGGCCTTCTTCCATCATTCAATTTGGAAAATTTTGTTAGAGAGGAATTCCAAAATATTTGGCAGAGCTCCTAGAGGGCCCCCTTCTATTGCTTAAAGGGTGTTGTCCTACACCATCGATAATTCTATTATTGTTCCCAGTCCTCATCCCTACCTTTCGAGTGAAGAAGCGATTCTTAAAATGATGAATCTTTGGTTGTTTCTGGAGGTTGTTAAAGGGCCCTGTCGAAGGAATATTGTTTGGACCAAACCCCCCATGGGGTGGATTAAATTAAACTTTTATGGAGTGGCTAAGGGGAATCCTAGGCCCGCTGGTGTTGGGGGTGTTGTCAGAGATCATGATGGGAATCTTGTGATGGCCTATTGTGAAGATTTGGGCTCCTAGACAAATCACTATGTCGAAGCTCGAGGCACTTTGAAAGGTATTAGGATACTCTCTGAGGATCCTTGACCTCTTATTATTGAGGGTGACTCACTCAACATCGTGAATTACCTTCTTGGAACCAAAAGTCCATCTTGGAAAGTCTACAACATCATCCTCGAGGCAAGAACGCTTCTCTCCTATCTTGGTAGGTGGAAAGCAAATCATACTTTGAGATAAGGTAATCGCGTGGATGACAACATGGCCAACAAAGGGCTCACGACCATGTGTCCGGTCATGTGGCGGTCTCACTTCCCATCCGAGGTGGAAAGGTTGGCCAGAGCAGACATCCATTCATGAAGCTTTCCTTGTGCAGTTTTTGGAAAGCCCCCTCCGACGAGTTTTGGTGTGGCGTGGCAATTTTGTTTACTTAGTTGTCCATGGTGTCTTGTCTATTTTGCTTTCCTCATTTCATTTCTTCGGGCTCTACTTGGTGTTCCTTCGGTTTTGTCCTGTTTCTTTTTCGTTGGGTTTCCAGGCCTAAAATCCCTTTTTACAGTTTCCAAGTCTTTAGCATTAGGATGGTTTTACTTGAAATTAGGCTTATTGTTACAGCCAAGAGGTATGATGCATAATTAGAAATATGGCTAATTTTGTACATAAGGTTTTGGGATCCTCTATAAAAACCCACTGTTAATATATTAAAATAATTACCAAAAAAAAAAAATTCAAAATTCTTGCCAAAATGGGTATGGGCAAGAGCACTAATGTCAAATCTAGTTACATGATCAAAAAGAATGTGTCACATTAATTTCTAGGGATTCTAAAACTATTTGGAATTAAATAACCATAAATTCTACCATGGATGGTATGGTCCTTTTTTTAGAGAGGTCATTAATATGCTCATATTCCCTCATGGAAAATTAAGGTTAGGTGTCAGATTTTGTTAACAGGACCTATTTTAGTGGCTATGGCCTCGTGTTCCCTTCGATCCTAACTCATCTCAATGATTTTATTTAATCATATCAACTCACTAGATTTTTTTATAGTTTTAGACATGGACCTCCCCTCTAGTTATCTAGTTGCCCTAGTGGCACTTCCTATTATACTTTGTTCCTCTTGATGGCTAAGTCTCTAAAAAATTATCTACATAGGATTCCACTAGACCTCATTTTATGGGTATGATTTTAGTAACCGGTGTCTTCTCAATGATCTTCTTGTCCCTCCCACATTTGATCCTCTAATGGATCTTTATCAATACCAACAAAGTAGGTTGGCCTTACTAAGTCCTTACTTGAATATTTTAATCCCCCTATTTATTTCCTTCCAAGGCCCTTGGGTTTTCTCTAATGGGTGTGTTTCACATGCCATTAAGAAAGTATCCTTGGATATATGGAGTTTTTCAACCCAACTACCAAAGGAAAGTGGCTTAATTTTATGGAATTTTTGTTAGATATAAATGTGGGTCCTAGTAAACCAAGTTCTTGGGGGCCTCATCATCAAGGGAATAATTTTAGTCACCATTTAGAAGGCTTGAGGGTTACTCTTGATGATGGTATGGGTCTTAGGTGCCATTGGAAAAGTTAAAATTCCTTGTTGACTTGATTTGAATGGATGAATTTACCTTGATGTGAGGGGAGCTTTGAGCATGTTATCAGTATTTGACATAGATTGTCTTTTCTTGGTGTCTCATTAAAATTAGCTACTTGGTACATGGATGGAGCTTCATGAACCCTCATTTGGTTGGTTCATGCTATAGTATTTGCTTTTTTTTCCTTTGGGGAATAAACCTATCTTACTATAGTTAAAAATTGACTATGTTACATTTGGTAGTGCTTAAATATATTCTAAATTAACTCTTTTTGATGTTTTATAAAAAAGGGGTAGTAACCCAAAAATATATATATTTTTTAAATTATGAAGCATTTAATATTTCATTAGGAATAAAAAAATAATCAAGTAAAGCAACACACTAGATTTACTCTTTAGATGTACTTAATTGAGTTTGTTACGTTTTCTAAATTTCATAGCTTACTTAATGTGTTCTTGTTACATATTGTTCTCTTGTACATGATAACCTCTTAATAAAAAAAATTCATTAATAATGGACCAATATTTTTATATAGGGTTTATCAGTGTCTATAATTTCCTATAAATCTAACCCATAGAAATACATATATAAACTTTTACATATTTAATAAATATTGAATTATATATAACTTATCTAAAAATTATGTTATATATATGTAATTGAAAGTGAATTCAAATTGAGTTAACTTTATGGATGTTTCTATTATGATAATATTTACTCTCTTTTTTTTTGTGTGGAAAACATCCCATAAGGGATGCCACTTTTGAGTAAGACCCAAGGAGATAGGGGTATATCTTCCACCAAAAACACCCAGGGCTCGCACTTGGCCTACCACCTTTGACACATGCAAGGAGCATGCCTGAAACAACACAAAACAAGAACACACAAATACAAACACACAAAAAGCTAAAACAAATAAAGCATACTCCTTGAGTGTGTCAAAAACACAAAAGAAGAACACACAAACACAAACACACAAAAAGCTAAAACAAATAAAACATACTCCTTGAGTGTGTCAAAAAGAAAAAGCACAATAAAACACAAAAAATTACAAAAACCACACAAAAAAAATACACAAACAACATAGGAAAACACAATCAAATAAAATACACACAATAAATAAATAAATAAATACGACAAAAATAAAAAACCCCAAAATACAAAACAATGGATAAAACCACAAACATAGTCTAACAAATACTACCATAACAAAACAATAAAAAGAAACAAAAAATCGTAGAACACGAAACATAGAAAAATCCCCAAAAAACAATAAAAAAAACAAAACCAAAATAGAAACAACAAAATGAATCAAGTGCATCACAAAAAAAACTTCAAAAAAAAAAACAACAAAAAACTAATCCAAAGAAGCTATCAACAAATCTAACAAAATAAGAAAGAACTAAAAAAAAAAAAGTTGAACAAATTACCAAAAATATCAAAAATTGCTTAGAAAAATAGCCAGAGCTCCCAATATTGCCATAAAGAGCCAGACTATAAATCTTAGGATTATGGCATCCTTATCATTTTATTTGTATCTTGCTTCATTCTAGTTGTTACTATAGGCTGGTTACTTGGTACCACGACACTACTATTGAAATTTGTATGGTTTTTTTGAGGATATGTTTTGTTTGTGGTTTGAATCTACCCTTTTGTTTTGCACTTGGTTTGGTTTTCTCCATTGTACTTTTTTTTTATTTACTGTTATTTATCAGCATCAAGGTAAGCTTTTTTTATGATTTCTCATCATGCAATACTTCCCATTCCCTCTCTTCATCAAATTGTATCTCCATAATAACTTTTTCCATTTGACCATCCTCATCATCTACTTGCTCATATGTGGAGAGAATTTCAAAGGTGTTAGGGGAAATTATTATTTTCTAATTTGTTGCTATTTTTTATGTTTTTTGTTTAGGTATTTCAAACCCTACCCTCTTTCTCTTTGTTAAGGACCTTATGTGGACAATCCTCGGCTAGATAACCATATTCATGACAAATTCTGCATCTAAATGGAATATTTTCAAAATCTACTACTTGCTCCAATATTTTTTCCCCATATTCTAAAGTAATATTCTTTGGAAGTGGCTTTTCAAAAATAAAAACACAAATCCTTGCATAAATCATATGCTCTAAGTGTTGGGTACAATTAGAAATCATCATGTAAACTTCTAAAAAAAATCCAAGTATTACGAATATCTTTGGATGTCAGTATTCTATTGGAAGACCAAATAAACAAACCCAAATAGGGGTAGTTGATGGCATCTCTTCCTCATATTTGAACTTGGTATGTCAGGGCTTCATGAAGAGCCCTACCCTACCAGAAAACCATGGCTCACCTTGACAAATATTATCCCTATATTCTTCATTATAAAAAAAAACAAGAAAGTACCATTAGGGTAAGTAAAACTTTGGAACTTACCTGTAGTGCTCTAGGTTTTGGAAGCCCATTGCTTGGAGGTAGCAAGAGTTAGTCGGAATCCCATGAATCGATAAATTAGGCTTTTCCTCTCTTTCACATCTATTCCTTTTTGGACATTCATTATTTTCAACTTCACTATTGGGGATCCATTAGTTTCTTTCATGCAACCAATATTTGTTTTCTTTGAATTGACCTTTGGCATCCTCAATGGTTTTCTTGGTAACCATTGATTGTGTTCCTTTCCTGTTAGAGGTGGTCATCTACAGATTACTTATTTAAAATTCATTTTTGGGTCAATGCATGCATATTTCTATGATAATATTTACTTGAAGCTAAAGAATATTTATTGAATAAATAAAGTTAATTATTTAATATTTTAAGGTATTTTAATATTTATATAAATGTTATTTTCATATTGATGACATGATTTATTTTAAGATAATAAAGTGAATACTTATGTATAATTATAAGTTATAAATATTTATCAATTTTCCTTATGATAAAGGAATATGATTACATAAAATATTTGTTAGAATAAGAGAATATTCTCTTATGGTCCACTAGGATAGACACTTTAGTTTCCACTCCTCCATGTGTCAGAAAAAATCTCAGTGGTGTCTTCATCAAGTCTAATGAGTTATTGTAATCCAAAGGCTCTCAATGATCAGCTCTACTATTTATACAGAGTTGATCCTTGGAATAAATCAATTAGTTATACTCTTCTTTTCATCTCTTGTAATACTTTGCATATCTATTATGAAATTCTAACATGGTATCAAAGCGGGATAGATTTTTCTAGTATTCTCTCTTGAAGGTTCTAGGATTTGATTCATTTACTTTGGATAAATTTTTTTGTCCATCTAACTTTGAAGTTTGTAGTAGTCTCCTTTTATCCATAGTTTTCTCTTTCAGCATATTTAATTTTTAAAATATATGTTGCAAATTATTTCAAATCTATGTTGAATTCATGCTTGAGGAAAATTACTATTTTTTTAATATATAGCTATTTTATTTTCTTTAAACACAAGGTTTACCCTATGTGAAGGTGTTATTCTCGCTCATATTCAAAGAAAAAGCCTCTTAATTTTTTTTTTATTATTTTCCTCTAGTCGATAATCATTTTAACTGACACTTTTCGTCCCACCAATCTAGGAATATCATTTGATTTTCATTTATTTTTATAGCACAAATATAATTTATTTCTAACTAAAGTGTTTACTTAGAGTGTTTTGAGTTTTATTCACTCTTGAAGGACAACAAATTTCTTCATTCAAATTTAAAATTGGCGCACTCGATGTTCTCTCTGGTGCACTCGACGTTCTCTTTGGCTCCATTCCAATGTATCTTGTTTTTCGTCTTTCTTATTGTTCCTCTCGAAATTGTATTTCAATCGATGCTCTCTTCGTTGGTCAATATATATCATCTTCCTACGGGTTTTAGAACCAAGATTTGCTTTCATATATTATTTCTCTAATAATTATTCATTACAACAAGATTCAAAAGTTTCTCGGTTTCAGCATCCTAGAGAGGTCCCTCTCCTTTTAGTCGTTTTGTGCAGGTTTCGTTGGTTCGTCAGAGGCAGCGCTCTTCCATCTACCCATTCGGTAATTTAGGGATAGATAATTTTTATTTTAAAATTTGTGTGCAGTTTTCACTTTTTGTCTGGAGACAGGGCCCTAATCATTTTATGCAGGTTTCACTGGTTCGTTTGAGGCAGCACTCTTCCATCTGGCCATTCGACACATTACCATGAAACAAATAATTTTTCATTTTAAAAATTGTGTGCAGGTTTCATTATTCGTTTGAAGACAATGCCCATTGGGCACACCCCTCTACTCCCAAACTAAATTATTTTTTAAATTATTATATTTTATTTATTTTGTTATCAGTATTGCTTCCTTTTTTTCTGCCGAGCATAATGTTTTATACAGGAAAGCTGGAGTGTTATATTTTTTTTAACATTCTCATCTATAGTTTTCTTCCTTCTGCTCTTTCAGCAACGACCTGATAGGGTGAAGGGGCCATTTCAAAAATGATATCTTCTCCAGTTGAGACCAGTTTTCTCGGAGTGAACTCTCTCTATCCTATCGATGACTTCCTCTCTCTAAACGAATCGCCTCTACTTTTTCAAAGGCTGAAAGTTTGTATTATTATTTTATTTCTCCTCATATCTTTTTTTATGTAAACTTTTCTTTTGAATCCTTGTGTTTCGAAGAAACTACTTTGTCTCCTGTTTTAGTAAGCCTTATTTATTTTTATTGGCTCTATAAAAAAACGTGAGACCCTATTGTAAAAATTTGAATAAAAGTTTTTTTGGGAAGGGGGTGAGTGCATTTTTTGCACTCAATTGGTCCATCATTTAAGGGGGGAGTGCTTTCTTTTATCTATCTTCATCTATGCCTTTACTTTATTTCAATTAAATTTATGAGGTTATATTTTTTAAATGTTAATTTAAATTTCATAGAGAAAATCACATTAAATCCTTAAAATTACTTTATACAAAAAGGGTGGCCTATCTTTAAAGTATTGCTATCTTTGTATTTTATTTGTTTTAATATAAACTTTAAAATTTCCCAAGTTTACTATTAAATTCAAAACATTTAAGAGGCCCATCTATTTTACAAAAAAAATTCTCTTTGGCAATTATAAATTTATTTGTTCATTATAACCTTGTTTATTTCATAGATAAGATTATTTTTTTAAAAAGGAAAATTTGTTTCTCCCATAATTTCCTTTTAAGTGTTTTTTAAAAATATCATTAAAAATTTTTAATTTACAAGATTTTAAAATAATTCCTTCTTTTTTTAAATATCTTTTGCCTTCGTTCCATGTATTAGTACCTATAAAAACTTATAGTTTCCCTCTCGTAAGGGCGAGTTTTTTGAGGCAATTGGTATAAAGGCCTAGAAAATATTTTTCTATAATTCATTTCTTTGGGTATCTCTCTAACTTATAGTTTCCCTCTCGTAAGGGCAAGTTTTTGAGAAAATACTAAATAAACTGATTATTTCCCTGCATATCAAGTCAACACCCTTTCATATTATTCTCTCTTCTTACAATATACATCAAGTAAGGGCGAGTATTGTGAAGAATAAAAAAAGGATTTGGCTCTCTCAAAGCAAAAAATATTAAAAACTCATTATACTTATAGTTTCCCTCTCGTTAGGGTGGCTATCTTGAGTAATATATATTGAAAAGATTCATATCTTTTCTTTCTTCCATTTTGCAGTAATCAATTAATTGAAGTTCTAAGGGGGGATATATTGGTTAATTATATAACTTCAATCCTTTTAAAAATATGAATTCAATTGAACCTCTCACCTCTCATAAATTTCACAATTGGAAACCTAAAATTTTAAATCTTATCTCTCCAAAAGGTCTTACTCATTTGTTAGAAGAAAAACAATCATAATTTGATAAAGAATATGAAATATTTGTTCGTAAAGGAAAATGCACAAAACTTTGGGTATTATTAGCTCTAGTATTCATGAAAGTTTGTGGTTTCATATTACAGATTGCAAAACTCCTTATGAAAGCTGGCAAAAATTGAAGACTCTATTTGGAAAAGTAGATCATATGATATCAATGCAATTAGAATCCAAACTCACATCTCTATCTCCTGAAGATTTTAGTAGTATTGTTGACTTCCTCACTAAGTTCAAATAAGTCCTCACTCAATACAAAGGTAGTGGGAAGACTAAGACTGAAGAAGAATGCATTTATCTAATCCTTTCTAAGCTAAATGGTGTTTTTCAGATATTTGCTACCACCTTTATATCTACCAAATATGCTCTGTGTGCAACCTTTAAAATGCCTTATTTAGAAGAGTTTTGTGATAGAATAACTAGGGAAGAAACTAAACTTACTAGATATGAAATCTCTTCTTATTCCTCTTCTTCTAAAGCCTTAGTATCCTCCACATATTCTAAAGAAAAATTCAAAAAGAAGGAAAAGACCCCCATAACCTGTACTCATTGCAAAAATAACTATCACTCTGTTAACAAATGTTGGAAAAGATTACAACAACTAAAAGTAGCTATAAAAGATCAAAATATAGACAATAAAAAGAAAATACGAAAAACCCTTAATGTTCAAGGAAAAACTTCTAATTCTTCCTCTAATTTTTGGGTCCTAGATTCTGGAGCTACTCATCACATGATTGCTTAAGATAAGTTTTTTTCTTCTATCTCCTCTAGTTCTACTTGTAGCATAGAAGTAGGTGATTCTTCATTTATCCTTTTCAAATGAAAATGAGATATAACCATTGATGGTGGTTCTATTAAAATATTTTTATGTTCTTGTAGACACCAAAATATCATCAATATGATTATGTGACTACAAAAACTGATTGCATTGACACACACAGCCCCCAGGGCAGCCCCCAAAGGTCAAACAATGGTCCTAACCACTCTCACAATAGTTTTGGAAGGTCAAGAGTCAATTTGGCACCTTCAGGCACTCTGCTTCATACTTGTTCCACCTAGGGACGATTACAAACTTCTATTCACCCCACCCAAGGATGAATAGCAGTATTCACTCCAGGGTGGGGCGAATAGCAGGTTATGTTTCTATCTTCATTCGCCTTTACTAACTTGTAGGTAGCATCATCAAATTCTTGACGATAGAGGCTAAATTGGGGAAATATGACCTTTTGGGTCTTCCCAAAACAACCCCAATTAGCTAACCCCAACTTTGCAGGTAATTTGGAGCTTCTCTTGGAGCTTCTTTTGTTGTAGGTCTATTCGTCCCACCCCAGAGCGAATACGAATATATGGAAAATTTCTTGATTGTTCCATTTGTAGTGCCCTCCTGGTGATGTCCTCATGCCCCTATAAAATTTGTAGTTCATTTGGATCTATTTCAGTTACTATTTTATTCATTTTCACACTCACTAATCGTAGGCTTGGGGATTACATGTTTTTAGCAGGTGCTATTGACTATTTTTTGTTCCCATGAATGCAAGGTCTTAACGTCAGAGGAGCAGCAAGGAGTCAAGACTCATTAATGCAATCTATGGTGACATTTTTGTCTTCCCACTTTACATGTGGGCATGTGAAAGAAAGAATAGCATCCATGGGTGTAACATGAACACATATTTAACTTTCCTAGCCCTTGGAAGGGGAGGAGGTGAATTGTAACCGAGTTCTGAAATATATCAATAAAAGGGGTTGTCTTCCTTATTGGTTTTTTTTGTTTCATTTCGATTCGTTCATGCTTTCCCTCCTTTCATGCACTTTCAATTCATATGGTTTAACATTAACTTTAGTTCTGTTTGCATCGCACTTGGAGTTTCCTTTTTGTTTTCGTATCCTCATGATTTTAGTGACGATCACGGTGGGAAACTATTCCTCTATTTGTAATATCATAATTCTGATCAAAACTTAATTGTTTTTTGCTTGCAGGTACCAAGTTTCAAGCGTTGGACTGCTGTTCATTCCAGCGTTGGACTGTTTTCGTATCCTCATGATTTTAGTGGACGAATGGGTAGTTTCCCCACCCTATGATGAGTACAGTTCTATTATTCGTACCACCCAGGAATGAATAGATCTTTGTACAGCTTCAGGATAGAAATTTAGAACTAAAAGATTTGGGCAGAGAAGAGGTAAGGGTCTTGAATTCTTTCTGTCATTTTCTCTTTTTTGTTTCCTATTTTTTTGGTTCTTTGCTTGCTTAGGAAAAGATGTACTACATTTTTATTTTCTTTCATGTGAAATAAAAAGAACCCCACACATCACGTGGCAACATAAACACCAAGGAGCTAGTCATAAAACCCCAGCCCTTAATCAAGACCAACAGTGGATTTCATCACCACCTTGGCTTGAATTTTGCATTCATAACCCCAATCACTACTATTGCTAGACGTAAATCCTAATGAAATCTGACCGAGTGTAGCTGGGGTGATTCCCGGTGCATGAGGATAAGTCTTCTATGGTAGGTTTCAAAAATAGGGTGATTCCCCTTCTATACCGCCTACGTTCCACGTACCATCTACTCTCATGTACAAAAAGTTTGCCTCACATAAGGGCGGGTATATAGAGAGGTTGGTATATCGGCCTGGAAATGGTATATTGAAGGTGCGACCAATTTTGGGAGTCATATGAGCCATCATATTGTATTTAAATGTTCTTTACAAAGTATTTTAAAACAAAAATCAAAACACACTAAACCAGGTTTAGACCACACCTTTAATTTCTAAACGAGATAATCATTACTGTGTGTGTGATATTTTCTGTTTAGTGTAGCATAAAAATCATAAAAAGCAACAAAAATATACGCATATTGTAGGAAAATACCACCATGGTATACACCTGTAGCAAAGCCCAATCAAGGGCAAAATCTGTAGAGAGTGTACAAGAGGGGACAAGTCGCCTCCACTATAGCCCCAAGGACTTGGTCATTCGACCTTGGTAGCCTGGCCCCCAAGAGAGCCCACATCATGCCATTTCAAAATGGGACTATAGGGGCACCCCTTCGTAGGCCACTCCTGTCCAACATAGACCCTTCCAGGAGGAGTCCTTACACGTAGCACTCAATATAAATGGGAAGGCTCCCTCAAAAGCTCGATATGAGTGGCCATCATGTGATGAAGTGCTAGAACAACAGAGGGTCCATGAGGAGAGGCCACATGATTATGTCATCCCTCCTTTACCTCCCATCACTATTAGGAACAATAGACAAAATACAGAGCACAAGGTTCTTCAAACAGGGTGAGCCAACTTTGCTCACCCCTTTCACATATATGAAAGGGAGCATGAGGAAGACCATTACATTCCTTAAGAGCAAACACAGTGTGGGAGCAATGTGCTTTCACACCTGCTATCTATCAAAATCATCTACTGAGGCCAGAGCCTCGAGTGAATGCCACCAACCTCGATAGAGGGAAGTGACCTATAGAGATCTCGGATCATCATGATCAAGATAAGTGCATAGGAGAGGCATCTAGGCCTCCTAGACTCAATATGGCAGAACAAATTGACTTGGTAGTCACCAGACATGCCGCCCACCAAGTGCATATTATGCAGCTTGAGCAAAACCAACACCATCTAGAGCATCTATATCGCCTTAGCAAAGAGCGCATTCGATGCCAAACAGATGAGCTACTCCATAACACTATGCCTGAGAGGGTCCCAACCCCTTACACCCAAAGAGCATAACCATATGAGAGGTGCAACCCCTTGGTGCGTGACAAGTCCCTGTGACCTTACCAGGTGCTACCTCCGAGACCTCTTAGACCTAAGAGGGAAGCCACTCCCAGGAACAACGATGGACACCCTCTATGGGGACACACCCATGGTCATAGGTCTCATCCAAAAACTCATCAAGAAGCCTATGAGGAGTATGAGCAAGAAGAAGAGTGGGCCAAAATGCCCTACCAAGGTGGAGGGGTCACTATCCGACCACCCCTCCATAGGCCTCAAATTTCCCACAACCCACAACGGGAGCAAACTAAGGAGGAAGAGATTAAATCTTTCGATGCATATAAAGTGTTTCTAGAGCGCCTGGAGTCTATGGAGACCAAGACTTCTGGGCCCCAAAATCCCACGTTATGCCAACTCTGTAGTCATCCTATGCACCCATCAGTGCCGACACCCCCTTACCATGAACAATTTAAGCTGCATAAGTTGGCAATCTTTAGAGGTGAGGAGGATGCCCAAGAGCATGTGACTATATTCCTGATCCAATGTTTTGGCATTTAGGATAATGATTCTTTTCTATTAAGAACATTCATCACCATGTTCATAGGCCCTACCTCGGATTGGTTTACTCAATTGCCAAAGCACAACATTAGCAACTTAGATCAGCTAGTGGATGCGTTCCTCGAATGCTTTGCCTTCAACACCAAGAAGAAGGTGTCACTAAGTGACCTAGCTAGCCTCAGGCAGTATGAGGAAGAAACCATGGTGGCCTATGGGAACCGGTGGAGGAATATACTTTCAAAGCTGCCCTACCTCCCTCCTATGTCCGACCTCACCCAAATGTTCTCAAAGAGCTGTTTGAGATTGATCTTTATGCTATTGTAGCTGCAGCAATATGCCACTTTAGAGGAAGCTCTGGCACAAGCCAGAATCATTGAAGAGATCAAGATTTAGGATGGCGAGATAGCCAAGCCAAAGAAGAAAGAATGGTCTAAGAACACCAAAATAGGGACCATGCAATAGAAACCCGCTGCGGTCAAGCAGGTTGCTATAAACGTCCCCAAGCCTACATAAGCAACACAACCCCAGAAGGCTATCAGGCGGTGCCTCTTAATAGTTATGACCGAGAAAATTAGAGGCAAGAACAAAATTAGTAGCATCATCCTAGGCGAAAATTCACACCTTACACAGAGTCCAGAGACTCCTTGTTTGATCACTTGTTAGTGGTAAACTTGATTAACCTTCCCAATATTCAACCCATAGATCACAACGCACCAAAACCTAAGGGCTATAGGGAATATTTTTGTTGTAGGTTCCATAGGTGAAAATGACATGACCTTAATGCCTGTTGGAAGTTTAAGGGCTTGGTGCAAGACCTAATAGATAACAAGACATTAGCGATGGATAATCCCATGGCACCGAGCAACCAAAAAATGGATGTCTTTAAGGACCCCTTGCCTGCCCATGATGCATAGGCAAAGAACCTACAAGTCAATGAGATCATACAAAACTGCCCCATGCAGGGGTATGTAGGGATGATCAGTATAGTGAATCGAAACAAGAGGTATTCGAGTGTAGTTGCCCCCGTGGTAGCTATAGGAGAGGTGCCAACAATGTCACAATCACAACAACAACTTGCACAACCTCCTCTACCTAAACCGATGGCCATAATTCGGACCAAAATCATTCAGAGCTTGAGGACCATGGTGGCTAGGCTCTCCATATACGAGCTCATACAACAATCAACACCCCATCGAGAGGCCCTTATGGAGATATTGAAAGCCATCGAGTTACAACCCCATGAAACAAATTCTTTCAACAACTTTGTGGGACATGTCAAACGATGCACTAAGCCAGTCATCACCTTTCGAGAAGACAAAGTGAAATCAATGGTTGATGATATGGCAGATCCACCCCTGCATGTTATCGCATGGGTCAACGGGATTTTGTATAAGAGGGTGTTTGTAGACACTGGCTCATACAGTAATATCATCACATCACGGCTTCCACCTACACTCTACTAGCATTCAATGATGCGATATGCTCGACAGTGGGCACAATTATCTTACCCATCCAGGTAGGATAAAAGACTATACCTACATTGTGCCATATTTTGGAAGGTGAGATGGCCTATAACATCTTGTTGGGACGGCCATGGATCAAGGACATGAAGTGTGTCCCTTCGATATCTCATTAGTGCTTGAAGTATAAATTTGAAGGGGAGGTACATGTAGTCTCGATGGACTTAGAACCCTTCAAGTATTGCAATGCAGTGCAGCTGATGTCGCAATCGACCCTTCCATCAATGCATTTGGACTTTCAGTTGAATTCATCTAAATAGGGTCTGATTTCATAGGCATCCCCATTGAAAAACCCATCAAAACCACATCCGGGTCCATCTTCATTGATTGGTCCTTCACCAACAATGCCACCTACGATGGCCACATAGAAGGACAAAGGGAAGAAACCCCTAGAAGAGGCACCGCCATCAGTATCAACTATCTCTACTGAGGAAATGCCTAGCAGGATGGAAGTCGAGGCTCCTAGTTCACTCGACATGGAGTGGACTTCGGAAGAACTTTCGTTCCCTCCCCCTCAATCGCCAACAATCACTATTGAAATGGCCAATATGGGCCTGGGGGTGTATCTGGTGTAGAATATTATAGCAACACCTGCACTAGAGTCCATGCAGGACACGGGGAGACCTCACCTCCCCATTGGTACGATTGTTCCTCTACGCTACCTGCCAAACCAAAAAAACTTGGTGTATGGGGGCCTTGATCATGGTATTGAACCATACATGCAAGAGGACGAAGATGAAGAGCCTTTGCAGAAGATGTCAACTATTTGTCCAACCCAAACTTTGCTTTGAGATACCTTGGCCAATGCAATTGGCATGGATATGGGTTAGGTATATATGAGCAAGGAGTGCGCATTCTTTGCTAACCAAGATATCAGATGCCATGCGAAAAGTCAGGAGTAGGGTTCAACCACCCCCTACCCTTGGACATCTCGGTAGAGAACATGCAAGGCCTAGGGATAGGCAACAAGGGTGGATTGGAATTAGATCCCTATGCCAATCCTAATACAACATATACATTGGAATATTATCTCCCATGGTCGACCACCAACCTTGTTAGCCTCAACAACCCTTTCCCTTCGCTCGAGAGAGGAGAAAGTTCAAGATCTCACCTCCAAAGGGGATACAGACAAGGTCAGGAGGGATCTTCAAAAGACGAGTCAGAATATGAGGTAGCACCATGGGATCCCTTTGAATTAGATAGCAATCACTCACAAGTGACCCTCATGGATGATTATCAAGAAATCCTCTTGACAATGTTCCCTTTCGTGGCTCCCATCAAGCAAGTGCCACCACAAGACAATTAGGCCCCACCAAACTAGAAAAACTTGGTGTATGGGGTCCTTGATCATGGTATTGAACCATACATGCAAGAGGACGAAGATGAAGAGCCCTTTGTAGAAGATGTCAACTATTTGTCCAACCCAAAATTTTCTTTGAGATAACTTGGCCAATGCAATTGGCATGGATATGGGTTAGGCAGATATGAGCAAGGAGTGCGCATTCTTTGCCAACCAAGATATCATATTCCATGTGACAAGTTAGGAGTAGGGTTCAACCACACCCTACCCCTGGACATCTCGGTAGAGAACATGCAAGGCTTAGGGATAGGTAACAAGGGTGGATTGGAATTAGATCCCTATGCCAATCCTAATACAACATATACATTGGAAGATTATCTCCCATGGTCGACCACCAATCTTGTTAGCCTCAACAACCCTTTCCCTTCGCTTGAGAGAGGAGAAAGTTTGAGAGCTCACCTCCAAAGGGGATACAGACAAGGTCAAGAGGGATCTTCAGAAGACGAGTCAGAATATGAGGTAGCACCATGGGATCCCTTTGAATTAGATAGCAATCACTCACAAGTGACCCCCATGGATGATTATCAAGAAATCCTCTTGACAATGTTTCCTTTGGTGGCTCCCATCGAGCAAGTGCCACCACAAGACAATCAGGCCCCACCGTAGAGAGTAGAACAACCCCAATGGGGCCAAATCAATTTTCTCAAGCAAGACGAGCCTCTAATGTCATGAACAATTGTTGGAGCCAATGAAGGCCTTTGGATCTCCGACAGTGATTATGAAGATGAAATAGAGATGGCCTATCTCAATCATATGTGATAGCAACAATACCCCTTGGATATTAATGACATATTTGAACAATTAAACATAGTTCCAGGGCATGAGTGGTACGTAGACCCAGTGCGGTGGGACCAAGTGTTGAATCCACCACTTTGGGCATATAAAGAACACCTTCCACCCAGAGACCCTATAACAACATTAGTGCCGAGGGCAGACCCTGTCTTCCTATCCACACATAGGGACGATCCATTCGTGCCTATACCTCCAGAGCCAGATCCAGAGCATAAAGAACATCCAAAATTTTTGAGTCATCATACTCACGATAATGGAGACAAAAATCATTTCATCAACATGATCTCCATTGACTTAATCACACCCATTCGTAATCCGGATGATCCAACACAGTCATTGTATTTAGACATAGATGCCATAGACTGGGATCATGTCAATTCACCACCATCCCCATCAGAGTACTGACATTTCGATGAGATGCTTCATTGCACCCTAGGGCCAACTCAGGATGTCTTCCATGCTGAAGAGGAACCCAAGATTCCTAATGATGATCTTAACTCAATAAATGATATCCACTTGATCCCAACTCCACACTAGTTGGAAGACGGATCACACATGTCGATCGAGGAGATGACTGATGTAGACATCGGCTTGGATCCAATGAATCCACAGATCATCAAGCTAGGGGTAAGTCTATCCCTCGAAGAGCAAGCCAACTACATTACCCTTCTCAAATAGAAGAAGGAGGTTTTTGCATGGTCCTACAAAGACATGTCGGGGCTAGATCCATAGCTAGTCACGCATAATCTGACGCTTGATCTGACTGTCAAGCTAGTAAAGCAAAAACTACGTAAGATGCACCCAATAGTGGCCTTGATGGTCAAAGACAAATTGCAAAAGTTGTTGGATGCACAGTTTGTCATCTACGTGGATTACCCACCATGGCTGTCCAACATGGTGCCCATCAAAAAGCCTAACGGGAGGATTCACATATGCATTGATTTTCAAGATCTAAACAAAGTGAGTCCTAAGGATGATTTCCCCTTGCCAAGCATCGACGCATTGGTAGATGCTACAATAGGTCACAAAATGCTATCCCTCATGGATGGTTTCTCAAGATACAATAAGATTCGTATCAATCTCGAGGACCAAATAAAGATGACGTTCACAATGCCTTAGGGGACATTTTGTTATAAGGTCATGCCCTTTGGCCTTAAAAATGTTGGCACCACCTACCAATGTGCCATGACATACATCTTCCATGACCACATGCATAAAAATTTGGAAGATTACATGGATGATTTTTTGGCCAAATCTATTTTGTGCCTAGATCATCTAGATGACTTAAGCAAGATCCTCGATCACCTCATGGAACATAAAGTCAGACTGAATCCCAAGAAGTGCGTATTTGGTGTCACATCTAGAAAACTCTTGGGTTTCATAGTCTCAAAGCGAGGCATCGAGGTGGACCCAAAAAAATTCAAGGCAATCCTTGAAATGCTTCCCCCAACTACCATCAAGTAGCTCAGAAGCCTATAGGGAAAGGTCACGTCAATTAAGTGCTTCATAGCACAACTATCTGATAATTGCCGATCCATGAATAAACTATTACACAAGGGGGTCGCATTTCACTGGGATGACGAGTGTCAGTCAACCTTTGACGACATTAAACTATACCTGGCTTTGCCGCCAGTATTGGCACCACCTAGACCAAGAATTTCATTCTACTTATACATATTAGCTACTGAGGTGGCACTGGGTGCCATGCTAGCCTAGAAAAATGAACTACACAAAGAATAGGCTAATTACTATCTTAGCCGCACCCTGGTCAGTTATGAACTTAACTATGCATAAGTTGAAAAGCTCTACTTGGCAGTGGTTTTTTCTACCAAAAAGCTATGCCACTACATGCTCAGCAATACGACATATGTTGTGTCTAAGGAGAATCCATTGCAGTACATGATGAGTCGCACTTATCATAGTAGTCGCACAGTGAAATGGATCATGTTGTTGACAGAATTTGACATAGAGTTCATTGGATAGAAATCCATCAAAGGTCAAGTCATAGCCGATCAGCTAGAAGAGGCTCCCCTTGAAGAAGATCAACCTCTGGTCATAGAACTACTCGATAATGGGGTCTTCCATGTCTCAGAATCACCAGATTCTGATGAGCCTGAGTCACAGGCTGACATAACCCTATTTTTTGATGGTTCTAAATGTGAGCAAGGGGGTGGCATGGGAATTGTATTCTTCACACCGCAAGGGCATCCAATGCCTCTGTCATTTAAATTAGACTTCACGTGCACCAACAATAATGCAGAATATGAAGCCTTTCTCATAGGTCTTCAGACAACAATCACCATGAACATAAAATGATTGAACACCTTTGGTAATTCACTATTAATTGTCAACCAAGTCAAAGGGGTATTCCAATGTAAATGCCCAGTTCTATAGGCATACAAGGCCCTTGTGGACAAATTCTTGGCAAATATTGAATGGTACGACATCGAGGCACTCCCTTGGTCATCAAATCATTTTGCGAAAACTATAGCCTCCTTGGGGTCACTAATCCGCAAGACATTTCTGGTGATATGACAACCATTCAGGTCAAAACACTATCACGATCCACAATGGAGCATGCAAGCTCTGACTTAATGCCAAGAATCCATCGAATCCAGATTGAACCATCCCCAAACACGTTCTCTCGAATCCATGATTGCCTGAATCATGCCAACTGGGGGTCCTTGTTCTCCCCTACTCCCATTAATATCAACACAACACTATTCTTACAAGTTATTTCTCGTTTAGCTTTTGCTAGGGATGAACTTCAAGAGGGATTGGCTATTCATACCGTCGAGGTTTTTGATCAGCAAGATTGGTATGCACCCATAAGGGATTACCTCAAGCTAGGTAACCTCCCACTTGGATTGACGCATGATGCAAAATGAGCATTCAAGTAGAAAGTGGCAAAACATGTCTTTTTAGGAGAAATTTTGCACTATCGTAGCTATGAAGGAATTCTCCTTCATTTCTTGGACCAACAAGAGTCCACTTGGGCAATCACCCAAGCACATGATGGTACATGCGGTGGCCACTTCAGTGGTATGGCCATCGCAAAGTGCATTCTCCGCATGGGCTATTACTGGCCATATTTAGAGCGAGATTGTTGCACGTATGTAAGGAAGTGCATGAAGTGTCAACACCATGCCAATTTGACACACATACCTTCCAAGGCCTTGCAGTCGATCCAATCGGTTTGGCCATTTTCGCAATGAGGCTTAGATCTAATCGAAAAGATCTCCCATGCATCGTCTGACCATCACACTTTTATCATAATAGCCACAGAGTACTTCACCAAATGGGTGGAAGTAGTTTCGCTTACCTCCATAACTGGAACCTGCATTTCAGAGTTCATTTTACATAATATCATATGTCATTTTGGTATTCCATCCAAGATAATCTCGGATAATGGGACGTCATTAAAAAACAAAGACATGCATGCTTTGACCACAAAGTACAAAATTCAGCATAGTTTTTTGACACCTTATTATTCGTAGGAAAATGGGCAAGAAGAGGCGTCGAACAAAATGCTAGTTGCCATCCTCAAAAAGACCATCACAGACAGTCATAAGGACTGGCACATTCAAATCCCCCTTGTCTTGTGGGCTTATCACACTAGCATTCGGATGCCCACTGGGGCAACTCTATTTTCACTAGTGTATGGCTCCGAGGCAGTCATGCCTCTCGAGTTGGAAATTCCTTCCCTGAACATATCAATGCAAGAGTTCATCGATGATGATGTTGCATGGTAGTCCCGATTAGACCAGATTACATTGCTCGAAGAATGACATGTTAATGCTCCTGAGGATTTACGTATCTATCAAGAGCGACTTAAGAAAGCATACAACATGAAGGTTCACCTGAGGGACTTTCAGGTTGGTGACTTGGTCTTAAAAGAGAACCAACAAAATCCTTACTTTCCGCCCCTCTTAAAGGACAAGTTCACAGTAAAATGGTTAGGTACTTATGTCATCCACAGTAAAATAGGACCTGGGACATACCGGCTCACCTCTTTTGAAGGAATCCAGCAGTTGGAACCCTTGAACATTAGTAATTTGAGGCCATTACACATTTAGATAGACATAGCCCACCCAAAAGCTCCAAGGATTCCCACAATCACTTGGTCAACCCATGAACTCCCCAAAGGTACCCATAATCCCTTTGGTCAAACCAAAAAGCTCCAAGGATTCCCATAATCACTTTTTCAACCCCTAAACGCTACAAAGGTACCCATAATCCCTTTGGTCAAACCAAAAAGCCCCAAGGATTCCTGTAATCACTTGGTCAATTCCAAAAATTCCCAAAGGTATCCATAAACCCTTTGGTCAAACCAAAAGGCTCCAAGGATTCCCGCAATCACTTGGTCCAATCCCCAAAATGCCCTAGCGGTGCCCATTACCCCTTTTGTCAAGACAAAAGCTCCAAGGATTCCCACAATCACTTGGTCAATAATAAGAAAGTTCAAAATAATAAAATCATCAAAAATAACAAAAACTGCACCTCATTTCCATGCATGCTCAAAATCATGACAATAATAAAAATCTCTCTTCGCATTCATCTTCATATTCACCCAAATAAATCCATCAAAAGCACAAAAATAATAGCTACATTTCAGTATCGCATCCATACATTGCATATTTGTGGTCATACAGGTCAAAGGCACCATAGGCTATAATTATTTGGCAAAGCCATCCTTTTCCACATTTCTCCACTCCATAAATAGTCCTCAAAATAAACTCCATGCACATCCTTTTTGCCATATCATAGTCGGTTGTCTTCTAATGTATTAAGAGTTTTCGTCATTCAGCTGTCATTTAGCTTTCTAGCCACGTACTGTACAAAGTCAGATAGATTTTACAAAGGTAGAGTTCTACTTGGATCACACCATGTTACGTACCATCCCAACACAAATAAAACACAAGATAATTCCCAAGTTGTGTGAATGAAGGATGAAATCTGTAAAGTAATCTAGGTCACCATAAGTGAAATGGTTATCTTGCTTATTCCCCTATGTGAATGACCCCAAGAATGCTGAGAGTTGGAAAAAGGACAAGCATCTTCCCTACCCAATTCCCCAAGAATCCCGAGTTCTCAAAAAGTTGCAAAAAAAAATCACAAATTTGCAAAAGTCAAAACTCCAAAAATTTGACATCACCACCAAAGTGCATACATCAAAAAGCACATACAATAGTGATTCTCATCACTCAATATTCAAATCCCTTGCTTAAAAAAAAAACAAAAATAAACAGTGATTATTATCACTACAAAAGAGCAAGTATCCCAATACAATTGAAGAAAAGAAGGGAGTCGAACTTGAATCCCTAGAACTCTCAGCATTCAAAAGGTCATGAAGTAAACCTCAGTACCAATTTTGTGGATAGCCTATCAGTCACTGGTGGAAAACTTCTCGCATGACGATATATCTGTCACAGTAACTCATGTACAAATCAATGTTTGCATGCGGATGAACTAGCTTATGGTGTCCTAGATAACACTGCAGATTAATCTAACTAAATACAACAATGGAGTTTGTGGAGCTAATTAGGTGATCCTTAGTATAGGTTTGGTTGACAGCCTATCTGGCACTGGCGGTATCTTGATAAACACCACATAAAAAAACTCAATTGCACACACAGGGATGTGAAATAACTTGGTCAAAAACAAGTCCAATTCATACCTTGTTCAAAAGTCTTATCAGATAAAGTACAGTCATGGCTAGTTAGTTAAAACATCTGAGTCTCAGAAAAATTTAACTATACCACAAACCAACCGTGCTATCTTTCACCCTTGCATCACCATCAAAAAATACAAAACAAAAAATAACATGTATACATAGAAAGTCCTGTACCACAACAATCCATAAGACAAAAAGCCATAAGTTCTAAATAGTCTATGGTGCCATCGCCAAAAATCACAAATTCAATTCATCCATTCCATTTGCATCTCATTTGCATCCATCATAACCTATGCATCCATCAAAAGTAAATTAACATGCATACATACACATTCATCAATCATTATGCATAACATCACATCACGACACGTGGATAAATAAAAGAAAGTAATTTGTGTATATATTATAAAAAATTCCCATAGGCTACAATGAATCGGTCCTCTAACCTCACAAAAAAATTTCAAAAAAAAACAGCCAAAACTGCACAAAATGCACCAAAACAAGCAATAAAACTTTTCGATGAGAGTACTTTTGCACCTGACATTCCAGGCATGCAAAACAGGCTTCGGGGTCCCAAATCCTCACTTTCATATTCCCTAAGAAGGCTACCATATCTGGACCGCTCCACGGGAATATGGATTGTCGAGAATTTCATCCCCAAACAGTGTCCCAAAATGGGTCAAAACCCAACCAAAAATAGCAATAACATTGTCGAACGAAGGTGCCTTTGCGCCTGACATTCGTAGCATCCAAAAATGATGTTGGGGTCACAAATTGTCACTATACTATTCCCTAAGAAGGCTACCATAGCTAGACCACTCCACGGGAAGATGGATTTGTGCCAATTTTAGCTCCAAAAAGTGTCACAAAAAGGGTTCACACCCACCAAAAATAGGTCTAAATGTCAGAAAACTGCACACACATTCAACGATACAACATCTGAAAGTCACCCTTACACAAGTCATCTTGGGTCAAGCGACTCGTCGCTTTTCTCACGTAGGTCATTGCCTCATCAATTCGTCGCTTGAGGGGGTAGTCACACTTAGTCAACAAATCAACAAATACACACCCAATCATGAAAATGGCATGCATTCAAATAATCATTGACAAAGACAATCATGCTCCTGCTTGGGGCAGCAAACAAGCAATAATCACAAGCTGATCAAACACTTGACATTCATGAATCATGAACTAAAGGTTCCCACAGACAAAAGGTTGCGCCCTTTGCCTATTCATGACTGATCAATGTCCAAGATCAAGTAACACCTCACCGAAAAAGGTCAACACTTTAATTGAGTTCCTTCGCTTTTCAGAAGCAAGGATTCAAGAATGCATGCCCTTTCCATACTTGCGATATCAAAAGTTGGTTAGGTTACTAAGAAAACCTAATCATTAGTGCTTTGGTTATCTATTTTTGCTCAGCGTTGTGCCTTGCACAGTGCTTCCCAAAAAGGGGCATCTATAGACACCAAAACAACACCAATTCAATTATGTGACTGCAAACACTGATCACATTGACACACACAGCCCCAAGGGCAGCCCCCAGAGGTCAAACAATGGTTCTAAAAACTCTCACAATAGTTTTGGAAGGTCAGGAGTCAATTTTGTACCTTTAGGCACTCTGCTTCATGCTCGTTCCACCCAAGGATGATTACAAACTTCTATTCGCCCCAACCAGGGACGAATAGCAGTATTCACTCTAGGGTGGGGCGAATAGTAATTTTGACAGGAAAAAAATCAAATATTGACAAATGGCAGCTCAGATCCGCCACTTAATTCTTCCTTCCTTTCATGGGAGTGTGAGTGAACATTTTTGAGTGTTAGAGGTAGTTACAGGGGCAGTCATGGAGCCCTTAATCAGAGAGGAATCTCCTTCCCCCTGGGAAGGCATGATTGCCAAGTGGCACCTCTGCATGCTCATCCAAAGAGACCTCTAGGTCTATAAATTGGTGAGTTTTCTCACCATAATATATATAGAGAAGGAGCATTTTTCAGCAATGAAGTGCTGTCGTTTTACTTCCATACACACACCGTTGGATTTGTGCCTTTCACATCTTTGATATCTTTTGGAAAGCAGGTCCTAGGGTGGTTATTGGAAGCACAAATCCAGAACCAAAACTCAACATTTGGCCACCATATCCTACCAAATTTGTTGACAACACCTCACAAGAGATTTTGGACCCATCCCAAGTGGATTGGTGTCGAAATTGGGCCCCGAACGACGGGTGTCCTGCCCTCGAGCGCCCCCCAAACTCCTGTAGTTCTAATTGACCCACCCCGAAGTGATTAGAAATCTATGGAATATTTCCCTTATGTTATTTTTATATTTGATTTTATGCTTCTTAGATAGGTTGCCATTTAAATTTCACTTTTTTTTGAGCAATTCTGATCATGTTTCTATCTTCGTTTGCCTTTCCTAACTTGCAGGTAGCCTCATAAAATTCCTGGTGATAGAGGCCAAATTAAGGAAATCTGACCTTCTGGGTCTTCCCAAAACACCCCCAATTAGCTAACCCCAACTTTGCAGGTGATTTGGAGCTTCTCGGATGTGACATTTGGGATGGTGCTTTAGGGCATTTTGTTGTAGGTCTATTCGTCCCACCCTAGAGTGAATATGAATCTATGGCAAATTTCTTAACTGTTCCATTTGCAGTACCCTCCCGATGATGTCCTCATGCCCCTATAAAATTTGTAGTTCGTTTGGATCTATTTCAGTTATTGTTTTATTCATTTTTCACACTCACTAATCGTAGGCTTGGGGATTGCTGTTTTATCTCATCAGCAGGTGCTATTGACTATTTTCTATTCCCATGAATGTAGGGTCTTAACATTGGAGGAGTAGCAAGGAGTCAAGACTCATTAACGCAAGTGGCGGTGACGTTTTGGTCTGCCCACTTTACATGTGGGCATGCGGAAGAAGGAATAGCATACATGGGTGTAACATGAACACATATTTAATGCTCCTAGCCCTTGGAAGGGGAGGAGGTGGATTGTAACTGAGTTCTGAAATATATCAATAAAAAGGATTGTCTTGCTTATTGGTTTTTTTTGTTTTGTTTTGATTCGTTCATGCTTTCCCTCCTTTCATGCACTTTCAATTCATATGGTTTAACGTTAAGTTTAGTTTCGTTTGCATCGCACTTGGAGTTTCATTTTTGTTTTCATATCCTCGTGCTTTCAGTTGTAAAAATTACCACTAATATCCTATCCGTCTACCAAATTTATACTTATGGAAATGGGAAAATTGTTCTCTTCTCCGCAACAGGAGTTGAAATAAGATAGTTTCAAGATCCCAAATCCTTATAGACAGAGGGAATATTGATCACAACTCTCGATTTTTTCACTTCAAAGATTTTCAAAATCTAGAAAGAGCTTCCTATTTTGTCGCTCATAGTGATCTTGAAAGTAAAATATGGCATGAAAGGTATTGTCATATTAGTTTCAACTACCTAAATTAATTGAGCACCCATAATATGGTTATAGGATTATCCGAGGTCTCTTCTAGTGATGGAGTTTATCCTAGAATAATGCGGGGGAATACTGTAGTAATAATTTCTCCACTTTTTTATCCAATCATGGCATCATTAATTAGCATTTAGTATCCCATAATACTCAATAAAATGGTATTGCAGAAAGGAAAAAAATGGATATTAAAAGAGATGGCTAATTGTATGCTCCATTCAAGAGATATTCCAAAAACATTTTGGGAAGAATCCATTAATTATGCAAATTATATTCAAAATCACACACCTCATAAATCTCTTGACCATTTAACTCCTAAAGAAGCATGGACTGGCAAACCATATGTTTCCTACTTCAATATTTTTGGGTGTATTTATTGGGATCACATCCCAAAGAAGAAAAGGAAGGCTCTTGATAAGAAAAGAAAAAATCTCATATTTGTCAGTTATTGTGAAGAATTGAAAGCATACAGGCTTCTTGATCCCTCAACTCATGAGGTCTTCATTCATAGAAATGTCCAATTTTATGAAACATTCCCTCAAAAAGATCCTCAAAATCCCTCTTCCTCCATTGAGCCTTCTCCTATAGTAGAACCTCAATATTATGAAGAGCCAACTCTTGAAGTTAACTTAGTTATTGATAATCAATATGAGGAACATGTAACTCCATATTAATGCTTTTAAAATCCTTTAAATCCTTCCTCTATGCAAAAATGGGCCCGCACCATTATTAAAGAAGCTACTCCTTAAATCCAAAATCTCTCTTCAATAAGATCATCCAACCCCATAGGCATTGGCCTTCTATGTCAGTCTATTTCCTCTGATCCTTAATCCTTCCAGGAAGCCTCGGGTATTAAAGAATGGTATGATGCCATGGAAAATGAGTTTTCTTTCTTGATCAAAAATGAAAGTTAGGACTTAGTTCCCTTACCTAAAGGAAGAAAATTATTTCGTTGTAAATGGATCTTCAAAAAAAATATGGGCCTAATGGAGAAATAGAAAAACACAAGGCTCATCTAGCTGCCAAAGGTTTTTCTCAAATTGAAGGCATAAATTATGTAGAAACCTTTGATCCTATTGCTAAAATGGATTTTGTAAGATTGGTTCTTGCTCTAGCTGCTTTCCAAAAGTGGTTTATCTATCAAATGGATGTCAAAAGTGATTTATTACATGGATATTTAAAGGAAGAAATATTTGTGGAACAACCTTCTGGTTTTACTCAAGACTCCTCTCTAGTTTTTAGGCTTAAAAAGTTTCTCTATGGCCTCAAACAAGCCCCTAGATCTTGGTATGAAAAAATGGACTCCTTCCTTCTTTTAGTAGGTTTTTATCATTGTGATTCTGATAACACAGTTTACATTTGAATAAATGAAGGAAAAATCACCATTCTTGTTCTTTATGTTGATGATCTTCTTCTCACTATTAGTAACTTGAATTAGATTCAGACTATAAAAGACTCTCTCTGAAAATTTTGAAATGGCAGATCTAGGAAAAGCTCATTACTTCCTTGGGATCCAAATAAGTCAAACATATGAAGGTATATCTTTGTGCCAACAAAAGTACACTCTAGATCTACTACAAATATTCAAAATGATATATTGCAAACCTTATCCTACCCCCTTTCAATATGACATTAATCTTAGTACTTCTTTCTCATCCCCTCTTTGTGATGCTACTCTATACTATCAACTTGTAGGAAGCTTTCTATACCTTACTCATACTCACCCAAATATCTCATATGTTGTTGGACTCACATCTAGATTCTCTCATCAGTCTCACTTCAGTCATTAGAAAGCAATAAAAAGGGTCCTCCGTTACTTGCAGGGCACTACTCACTTTGGGATCTTCTACAAAGGGAAATCCATGAATATCATTGGCTACACAAATTCTGATTGGGTAGGTTTAGTAGAAGATAGATGTTCCACATCAGGCTATGTATTTTTTGTTGGTTCCTCATCGATAGCCTAGTTATGCAAGAAACAACAAGCAGTAGCCAATCTTCTACATAAGCAGAATATAGGGCAACAATTTTGGCTAGTCAGAAAGCTCTTTGGTTTCGTCAAATTCTAAAATAATTTTGCTTCACACATGAAATCCTATAACTTTTTGGTGTGACAATCAGAGCATAATTCATATTGTTCGTAATCCAATTGAACACTAGAGAACCAAGCATATTGATATACACATGCAGTTCATAAGGTAGCATATTCAGAAATGGGACATTCACTTGGAGTATATTCCAAATGAGGTACAAATTGTAGATATCTTCACCAAGACATTTCCTTCTCCATGTTACCTTCAGTTAAGAGAAAATATTGGAGTCATACAACTTCATTGATCAGTTTTATGAGGACAATCTTCGCCATATGAAGACATGCCTCTCTTATTCTCATAGTTGGTTTTTCCCTACAAGGGTTTTTTCACCAACTATTTATTGTATAAGGAGGAAAATCTTCACCAAACGAAGAAAAGCCTCTAACTTCCTTTTGATTGATGGTTTTTTCCCATTGGGTTTTACCATCTCTCAAAAGAAGTCATTGTACATGAGTAACCTTATTGAAGGACTCATTTGTACATTTATCCCTAGTATCACTTAAGGGAGGGTGTTAGAATAAGAGAATATTCTCTTGAGTTCCACTAGGATAGACACTTGAGTTTCCACTCCTCCATGTGTCAGGAAAAATCTCAGTGTTGTCTTCATCAAGTCTGATGAGTTGTAATCCAACGACTCTCAATGATCAGCTCTACTATTTATACAGAGTTGATCCTTGGAATAAATCAATCAGTTCTACTCTTCTCTTCATCTCTTGTAATAATTTGCATATCTATTAGAAATTCTAACAATATTTTTAGAAAAATATTATTTAATATGGTTTTACTTTCTTTACTTATCCCTTTCATAACATCATAAAAAAATTAATTAAAGAGAGTAAAATATTCTTTTCGTTAATAATGCTCAATGATATTATTTTCAACTATAATTGTTCTTTAATAAGCTATATTTTGATTTTATTGGGGATACTCCCATCCAAATTTAAAAATATTACATTTTCTTTTAGGTCAATTACAATATTAAACATACCTTTTTATCACAAATAATTTTTATTTCTTTTTCTATCAAATATATTCTTCATCTCAATCATCTAGTTGGCTTCAAAAATTCTAAATTCAATAAAATGAATGTAAACAAATTAATTTTCAAAATTATATAATATATAATTTCCTTCTTTATAGATATGATCATGTTTCCCATATATCACCTCCAATAATAGGTGATGAACATTAGCAATAATATTATTTTCAACCAATTCCCTCATTTTTTTATGTTTATAGCATTAATGATAATTTGTGAATCCCCTGGATTGAAATATATTTTCATCCTTTTCTAATTACAATTTTAATCCTTGTAAGTAGTGCCCTAGCCTCTACATAGTTAGTTTAAGTTCCATATGATTATTAATCCTTTTTCAATTGTAATTTTAATCCTTGTAAGTAGTGCCCTAACCTCTATTTTTTTTCACACTTGAGACTTCTCAATATTGTTGGAGATTATTACATTATTTGGTGTCCTATAAATACTTTGTGAATAGTTGGTTTCATTTAATAATTAGTTTTGACATTATCAAGGGTTAAATATTTCCTCTATAAAAATATTAAGAGTCATATCTCTTGTGAGTTTGAAGAATACATATTTAGGGATTAGAAGAGATATTTATGTAATAAAATTTTAGTCTAATATATGTTTACTATAATACATATCACCTATTTGAATACATATTTTATATGTTCACTTGAGTTATTGCATGAATCAATGAATTATATCCTATAAATATTATTAAGTGATATATTAAGAGTGTGATTAGAAAGTATTGACCATTTGTTAACAATGATATCAAGGCCATAATTTGAATAACCAAGTCATAGGATAAGTATCCATAGTTTGTAGTACATTTTTTAAGTTGTAAAAGTGTCCAAGTAAGTCATAACTATCACCCCACACCTACCTTCCGTATGATGTTAAAGTTAGTGATAGAAATCTAAATAGTTAATCAAGCTAAATATAATATAATATTAGAAGATAAATATGTAGAAAAGCAAGTGCTTGATTGATTGAACTAGTCAGAAGAAAAATACTAGAGGAGATAAGTCTAGAATTTTCGTAGTTGAAGCTCAAACTAAAGTGAAAGGAAGTGAGCAATTTAAGCAAGTATAACTACTAGAGAAAAAGAGCAGATTATAAGTGCATAATGTGTATAAGAGAGATAAAATATATACATAGCAGAGAGATCAAACCCACGAAAATGCAACAAACAAGTAGGTTGGAAGGAACACATATGAGTAGATATTAGTTATAGTGTTTGAACATAAAATGATTAAAGAAGATAAATAGAATTTGATTTTAAAAGAGAATGTTATAACTTTTAATATGTATGAAGGTCCGATCTTGTAACATATGGAGGCTGGTTATAAAATGTTATAAAATAAGTGAATGTATGAGAAATTTACATTGGGGGAAAGACCTTCGAGAATCGTAATTTGAAAATCATTGAAATTAGAAGAAGGTGTGCAAAGGTTTCAACCACAATTTGTAAATGTATTTAATAATAAATTATGATTTATTTAGTGAAATTTTTATATTATTTAGGAAGAATTAAATATATAAGAGGGAGAAATTTTTTATGAAATTTAAAGGATAAAGGGATTTTTATTATTGATTTTTTTAAAAAAAGGAAAGCAATATTATTAATGTGAGAAAAATAATTAAAGTTAGCAGAATTTAAATGTTTTAAGGAAACAAAAACTAAACGGAGATTTATGGTGAAGAATATATTAAATGACTTTATTTTAAAAGGAAATAAGATAAAAGGAGATTTAATACATGCTTTACTATTTTTAAAGAACGTTTGGAAAAATAAATGGGAGAATATTAAAATTTTGGGCAGGGAATTTATTCAAAGAGAAATTTAAGGGAAAATAAAGAAAGGTTATTTTTAGCTTACTTGGTTTATTTTGTAAAGGATATTTCACAAAGGGGGTATTTTAGGGGTACATTGTTGAAGGAATATTTTCAAAGAAGAGACATCAAAGGAAAGGGTATATTATTAAGCATGTTCCATAGGGTATAGAATATTTTTACCTTACCTTCAATTCTTCAAAGATCATTAAAACATTAAAATAAACATCATTAGGGAGTCAATAGGCTTTCTACTTAGTGATTAAAAGATTTTATTTTTTTTAAATACCATCATGACCATTATGAGCAATGTATTAGTGAATCAAACACTAAAAAATTTATAAGATAGATATTGGTACATTGACTTTAGTTCTAGTAAACACATGACAAGAAACACACAATGGTTTAGTTTTTTCAAGAAAGAAATGGAAAATTGGTTACAATAAAAAATGAGAAAACTTACGAGATTAAACAAATTGAAAAATGTTTTGTGTGTGCCTAGATTAGCCAACAATTTATTAGCAATATCTCAAATATTAGATTGAAACATGATGATTGAATTTAAATTTTTTGATGGTAAAAATACTCTTTAGTACTAAACAATAAAAAATTATAGCTACTAGATCTTTAATAAATATTCTATTTGTTCTTAATATTTTTTCATCACCAAATATGTCTCTTGTCATTAAAATATCAAAAGAAAATTATCTTTAGCATAAGACGCTTGGTAATATAGGTGTTCCATCCTTAAATGATATGAACACATATTAAATTATGATAGGGTTACCTAATATAAAATGGAAAACTACAATTTTTCTTAAATACTTAGCAAGAAAACACCATTTGAACATAGCTCATATAGAGAGGGAACCATTAGAAGTGATACATATAGATTTATATAGACCAATATTAGTTATTATTTGTGGAAATAAATATTATAAATTGTTTGTTGATGATTATTCATGCAAAACAGGGGTATATTCTTTTAAAATTGAAATCAAAAGTTGTAATGTTCTTCGAACAATTAAATAGAAATCGGATATATAATTCATGTTCTTTGCTTAGATAAAGGTAGAAAATATATGCTTAATAAATTTGGAACATTCCTAGCATAAAATAGAATATAATTACAACCTACTAAAGCCTGCACAACACAACAAAATGGTATTGTTGAAAGAAAAAAATGTTCTATTATGGAAATGGCTCATCAAATCTTGAAAATCATTATTGGAAAGATATTATCCTTATTGTAATACACATCAAACATAGGTATACCACAATAATAATGAAGAACCTTACTCCTAAAAGCATAGTTAGGGTGAAAACCATTAGTAGCACACCTAAGGATTTTTGGATGTAAAGTATATATGCTTATTCAAAAATAAAAGAGGAAAAAATCATATGCAAAAACTTTATGTTGTATAATGTTTGGTTATTATGATGCATACAAAGGTTATAGAGTAATTGATTCAATCACAAAATGATCATTGTAACTAAATATTTAGTATTAGATGAAGGATGTAAAGCAAATATTAAATATCCTAAGGAGACTCCATTTATATGTTGCATTAGATAATGAAATTCATGAAAAATCTTCTAAAGAAGAATAAAAATGGGAGTGAGCCTATTTAAGATTTAGTAATTATGGGCGAAGTGGGAAGGCAATCCCAGTTTTGAGCATGGGCGGGCCCCCCCTACAATGGTAAGTTAGTCGCCTGCGAACGAATTGATTGGTGGTAGTCGGTTCATTCCCCGGTCCATTCCTCCGGATTCGGTTAACCGGGATGACTCTAGTTACTGATAAAAGAGATTAGGGATTCGGGTCGAAATGAAACAGCCACCCCGGCCACTGGGAGCCTGCCAATTCGAGTGCTTCCTCACCATTCCGAATGGGCGTGAGCGTCATCAATATGAGTCGTATGTATGCCGTGAGCAAGAGCCAGCGGTATGCTCGCGAAAGTCATCTCTTTCTCTTCAAGCGAGCGCTTGCTGGAGGGAGGGAAGCATTTCGCGGAACGCCTAATGAAAAGCTCAAACATGCTATTTCCGAAAAGGTCGGGCTCAATAGAGAGTACAAATATTCCAGCTTATACATACAATTTGAGCCCTGGAACATTCATATTACGTATTCCTATTACGTACGTAACAACGATGCGTGTTGGAGAGCGCTCAACCTAGAAATTGATAGGGAGAGGGGTAGGGAAGCGCTCGACTTATGCGATAGGGAGAGGGGGGATCGACAATGATAATAGTAATAATGGGCCCCAATTCATTATTCGGGTGGCCGATCCAGTAGATTCAATGCCTGCTGCCCGTTGAGCCGGGGAAATCCCGCCTACTTGAAGTCAGGGGGCACCGAGGAAATACACTCTCATGGGCCAATCTCCTTGGGATTTCTAGTTCGGTGGGCGAGTTCCCATATAGTAATTGCGAACAAGGCGAGATCTCAAGTCCAGAGCCTTGATGGAGAGTCCGGTACATCTCCAATAAGTAGCCCAACTTCGATATTTCTAGAGTGCCTCTCTATAGAACGATCATGATGGGTGACCCTACTATCTATTCTGGGAAAGAGAAAGTGTTCCTTGGTGGTCGATCGCCGGGGCAAAAGGATATTTGAGCAACGCCCTTGTCTATTCCCGAGGTGCATTTCTCCGGGTTCAGGCATTGATTCTGATTTAAGCGAGCACCTTCTAAGCCCGACCCCTACTATTAGTGTCGAGAGTTACCATGTATGATTAATAGAAGTTTCCATTTTAAATGATGATGATGGCAAATATGATATATTTTTTTTGAAATTGATAGAAATAAATGTAGCTAGGCTAGATAGATAAAGAATAGCCAATATTTATATTTTCTTTAGATCAAAACCTTTGAATTGGATAAATGAAAGAAATTATATTCCCTTTCTTAGGAATTTAACAAATGCTAAAATCTATTAGTTTTAAAATTGTTATGAAGATAGACGAACAAAATATTTTATCTTCAAAAATGACAAATCATGTACTATCTTAAATTATCCTAAATTAGAACCCATTGATTGCCTACCTTGCACCAATGTTTCTTCAATAAACCCAAGATTACTTCTTAAAGTGGTGATCTCAATTGAAACAATTTTTTTAGTTAGTTTTGGGATTATCCTTGATTATTGTTTAATTTTTAAGACTCACACTATGCCTAGATAATGTGATATAGCTAATTAAAATTCTTTGCAAGAGGGAGTTGCTCCCTGGGGAGTAGGGAGCTCTTTTCCCCAATCTTTGATTTTTGTTGGTTGTTGGTTGTAGATGATAGGATGTTATTTTTATTGTGTAGTGGTGCATGGGATGTTGGTAGCTATTGATCAAATCACTTTTCAAAATACAAAACAAGAGTTAGGGATTCAGCTCCTCATGGGAGTGGGGAGCTCTTCTCTCTCAACCCTGATCTTTGTTGGTTTTTTGTTGTGGATGTTGGGATGTTGTTCTTCTTTCATGTACTGGTGCATGATTTTCTAGATAGTGGGATGTGGTTCAACTTTTTTGACTTGGTGGATGTGTGTTGGCCCTAATGCTAAATCATTTCTATTAGGGGGCCCTGCCTCTTTCCTCATACCTTGTTTTGGGGGTTTGTTCTCATTTCTTGGATGGATCTTATATTATAGATCTATTTTTATTGGAATTACACTCTATTAGGGCATTATTTATTCCTATATCCATTTTGGATAAGCTATGAGTGATCTCGAGTATCATCTAGTTGTTTGTAATTCTTTGCATGGCCTTGGCAGGTTTTTTCTCATAATTTTTAGCCTTTTTGGTAGTGAATCGGGTTGTTGCCTTTTAGGAGAAGTTTTTTATAGTTTCAAATATGCATAGGAATTGGTTGATTCATGTTTGTTCTTTTTGTAAAAATTTTCCCATTTAGACTAGGAGAGAGTTTTCAAATTTTTATTCTCATGTTCAATGGGAATGAGTCCTATTTGTCATAAGATGTGGGTCTTATAGTTCTTTTGAATATTTAGAATATTGACATATTTTAGATTTGGGGAGCCTTCTAAAAACATATGGTCCTGTGCTAGAAGTCTAATATATTTAAAAAATGTTTTTGGAGTCTTGTATTTTCATTTTATTATTTGTAATTGGAAAAGAATTTGAATTTTGAAACATTTTAGTATTGTTGGTTCTGTTTGGATAGGAAATGGTTGTTACTTACATAATTTTATTTTTTTAGGCTTGGGGAACCATCAAAACCTAGTGGTCCTCTACGTGAGGCTTCCTTTAGTTGTACAAGGTTCTGGGAGCCTTTTAAAACCCTATTTGTATAGGTTTAGAAACCCTTTCAAAACCCTCCTTTAAGGTTCTTGGAGCCTTCCAAAATCTTGTGGTCCTCTGTTTGATGCCTGGCCCTTTTTATATGGTTTTGAGAGCCTTTAAAAAACTTTTCTAAAGGTTTCGAAATCCTTCCAAAACCCCCTTTTTTAAGGGTAGGGGATCCTTTCAAAACCCTTTCTTTGGGAAGGATTCCACTTTGCTATTGCTAGAGTGATTATTGAAGGTGTTGCATACTTTCTAGTGGAGACCTAAGTTTCTATAATTAGGATTTCTATCCTTGATGGTATGGTCTTGTTAGAATATGTGAATATTCTCTTAATTTCTACTAGGATAGACACACTTGAGTTTCCACTCCTCCATGTATTAGGTGAAATTTTAGTGGTTTCTTCATTAGGTTTGACGAGTTGTTGTAATCCAACGACTCTTAATGATCAACTTTGCTATTTAATAAAAGTTGATCATTGGAATAAATAAATCAGTTCTACTATTTCTTCATATTTTATGTAATGCTATGCATGTCTATTTTGGAAAATTCTAACTTGGTACCATAGCATGATAGATCTTGCCAGTATTCCTTCTTGGAGGTTCTAGGAGCTGGATCTTTGATTCTTATGTTGTCTTATCCAATTTTTTTTTCTTGGATTTAAGCCCTCAACAAGTTCTTATATATAGTATTCTGCTATATTATATATATGTGTGTGTGTGTGTGTGTGGGTTATTCTTTCCTATGTTAAAAAATAGAATATTTTGATTGACTATTGAAGTAAATATTTTTTCTGTCCAGATTATACCCATTCTAATATATATTAATTTTTTCTCTCCAAAAAGGAACACCTTATTCAAGCATTTAAAAAAAAAAATCTTGATTAAAAGGAATTTATTTTCCTTTCTTTAAGGTCATTCCTATTTGCAAGAGAAGGATTTTTTTTTTGTTGCCCTCACATTGCTCTCGGAGAAGCATTTCCACGTTCTCGAATCGAGGCACCCATATTTTTTGGGTGCCATCGATACGTGATGCCAATGATTTCCATATCTCCTTTCATAGAAATATCAAATTGTAGCTCTATGTTTATAATGCTTGGCACACCTTAGAGTCTATTTTAACTTTCGGTTACTAGCTACACGTTGCTCTCGAAAAAGCGTTTCGATGCTCTCAATCGAGACACCCATATTTTTTGGGCACCATCAATCATGACGCCAACAATTTTCATATCTCCTTTAATGGAGTTATGAAATCGTAGCTCTCCGTATATAACACTTGGAGCACCTTAGAGACTCTTTCAAAATACATGATTTTTAAAATTTATCTTTTTAGCTATTTTCATCACGTCAGTTGCATTTCCTCCATAATTAATTGACATATCTTGCTCTTCATTGTCATTACTTTTATATAACGACGATCTCCATAGGAGACGCTCTTAAATCAAGATACCATTAAATCATCGATAATCGGTGGATTTGTTCTCATTTCATGATTTGCAACAACTCTCCTTCATCCTATTTAACTTATCTCCATTCCCTTTTCGATTCGCATTGTTTTATTTCTCTTGAGCTTAATTTATCTAATGAATCCATGGAGAGAAAGTTTTTCAGATTGGTCAAGACATTGCGTCTGAATATTGAAGGAGTAGCTAATTTTTTTTAATATATTTCTTCTTCCTTGTTCGCCTATCCTACCCTTTTTTTGTAGGTTTCGATCCTCTCTACCGAGGCACTACGAGGTGGTATCAAGTTTGATATAAGTCATTTCATTTTTTTTCATTACTCTTTCCCTTGTTCACCTCTATTATTTTTATACAGGTTCAAGGTCCTTTATCCAATGAAAGTTACATCTTCGAGATATTCATATGTGATTTTAGCATCACCAAAAGAATGAGCACTTAGCATACCTTGGATGATCTGGTTGAAGGATGCTTTCACCAATGAATGCTACCTCTTCGAAATTTGCATCTCCAATATCCGCATCAAAAAAGGCATACTCTATAAGGGCTTACTGAAGGCATCGTCTGGCATTAATGAAGGCTTCATCTCCTCAAATTTCATCTTTGTGCGAGCAATGAAAAAGTCTTCTCAAAAGTGCATTAAAGTGTAATGGTCTTATTTTAATTTCATTTGTTCTATAAAATATTTCTACGGGTTTTTTCTTCAATTTCGAAGGATTATTTTCCTTCCCTAAATTTTTATTTTAGCTTTAAATTATCACTCATTTTTTCACTTTGCCTCCTTCGAGGGAAACTAGTGAAATGAGTCCTTTGTAAGCTAGTAAATTAAAAAAAGGAAAAAAAAAAATTGGGGGGGGTTTTAGGTGCTTTTTTGTGCACCTTCCAATTTTTTATGGGGGTGTTCTTCTATGTGTTTTTTAGAGTCTTCCTTCTTCACATATCTCTAATCAAATCCAAAGTAAAATTTTAAATTTTAAAAAAATCTATTGCTTATAATTAATCATACAATATTTTTTTTGCTACAATCATTTGCTTATAATCAAAATTTCAATTCATAGCTTACTTATTATTATTAGTTTGAATCATTATTTTAGTGTTGTGATCAAATTAATCCTAATAATATTTCTTAGTAAGCAAATCATTATATGAAATTTTTTTATTGATTACAAATTTTCTTACAAAGAGTTCTTATTCATTTTTTTTAAAATTTTAATAATATATTTACTTCTTTCTCAAACTTTGAAATCTAATCTAAAAATATTTTTTAAATATTTCAAGAGATAAGTATTTTATCTCCTCTCACCCATGTTGGAAATCTAATATAACTTATAGTTTCCCTCACGTAAGGCCAGGTTATTAAGATTACCACTATAGGTATGGAATATATAGCCTATGTTCCAAGAATCTTATATAAATAATACTTATAGTTTCCCTTTCATCAGGGTGGGTATTTGAGATAGATAGATATATTGGCCTGGCATATTTGTTCTATTTAAAACAATATTAAAATTCAAATCTTCTCAATACTTATAGTTTTGCTCTCATTAGGGTGGGTATTTTTGAGTTATTTAATGTATTTTAAAAAGCATGGACATCGTTGTTCTCATTAGCCTCAAACTCATATCAATTTTACTCAAGTTACTTATAGTATCCCTCTTGTTAGGGCGGGTAATTTTGTGGCATTTGGTTATTTTTTCAGGCTTCTGTAACAAATATCCATTACATTCTCTAAATTAAAGTTAAAGGGGTGGACTTTGGGTTAACTTCAGTTCAAAATGAATTCAATGAATACAATTGACCCTCTCACTCCTCATAACTAACATACATGAAAGCCAAAAATTTTAAATCTCATTTCTTAAAAAGGGCTCACTCACCTTTTAGAAGAAAAGCAACCTGAGTTTGAAAAAGAATATGAAATATTTTTTCACAAAGGGAAAATGTATGAAACTATGGTAAGTATAAGCTCTAATGTAAGTGAAATTTTATGGTTTCACATTACAGATTGTAAAAATCCTTATGAAAGTTATGAGAAACTAAAGACCTTGTTTGGAAAAATAGATAAAATTAGATCAATGCAACTAGAAGCAGAATTAATAACTCTATCTCCTGAGGACTTCAGCAATATTGTTGACTTTCTCACCAAATTCAAAGAGGTCCTCACTCAATACAAAGGCAGTGGAAATACTAAGTCTGAAGAAGAATGCATTTATCTAATAATTTCTAAACTAAATGGTGTATTTTAAATCTTTTCTACCATCTTTATATCTAAAAAATATGCTCTTGGTGCAACCTTTAAAATGCCCTCTTTAGAAGAGTTTTGTGATAGATTAACTAGGGAAGAAACAAAACTTGCAAGATATGAAATATCTTCTTCTTCCTCTTTCTTAATCAAAAACATAACTTGGGATTTAGTTTCCTTGCCTAAAGGAAGGAAATTAGTTCATTGTAAATGGATTTATAGAACAAAGTATGGTCCTAATGGAGAAATTGACAAACACGAAGCTCACCTAGTAACAAAAGGTTTCTCTCAAATTAAAGTAATTGATTATGCCAAAACATTTGCTCCAGTTGCTAAAATGGATTCTATAATATTGGTTCTTTCTCTAGTTGCTTCCTAAAAGTGGCATGTATTTAAAATAGATGTAAAAAGTGATTTCTTACATGAGGATTTAAAGGAAGAGATATACATAGAATAACCTGCTGGTTTCACTCAAGACTCCTCTCTTGCTTGTAGGATAAACAAGTCTCTCTATGGTCTCAAACAAGCTCCTAGAGCTTGGTATGAAAATATGGACTCCTTCCTTCTTTTTGTAGGTTTTCTCATTGTGGGTCTGATAACACAGTATACATTTAGAGATATGAAGGAAAAATCACCATTCTTGTTTTATATGTTGATGATCTTCTAATCACTGGTAGTACCTTTGAACACATTCAAACTATAAAATATTCCCTATATGAAAATTTTGATATGGTTGATCTAGGTTTAGCTCATTACTTCCTTGGGATCCAAATAAATAAAAAAAATGTATGTATTTTGTCGTGTCAACAAAAATACACTCTAAATCTACTTTAAAGGTTTAAAATGTTGGACTACAAATCTTCTCCTACACATTTTCAATCTGGCATAAATTTAAGTACTTCCTACTCATCCCCTCTATGTGATGCAACTCTATACCATTAGATTGTAGGGAGTCTATTATACCTTACTCATACTCATCCAGATATCTCATATGTTGTTGGCCTCATATCTAGATTCTCCCATCAACCTCACTTTAGTCATTGGAAAGCAACAAAAATAATCCTCCTCTACTTGCAAGGAACTACTAAATTTGGGCTCTTATATAAGGTAAAATCCATGGATATCATTGGATACACAAATTTAGATTGGGAAGGTTCAGTAAAAGACAAATTTTCAACTTTTGGCTATGTCTTTTGTCTTTGTTCTTCGCCAATAGCCTGGTTATGCAAAAAACAACAAGCAGTAGCCGTATCATCTACAGAAGCAAAATATAGGGCAGCATTTGTAGCAAGTTAGAAAGATCTTTGGCTTCATCAAATTCTAAGGGAATTTGGTTTATCCCATGAAAAACCTATAACTCTTTGGTGTGACAATCAGAGCACAATTCACATTGCACGAAATCTAGTTGAGCATCAACGCACCAAGCACATTGATATACATATGCACTTCATTCGATAGTAAATTCTGAATTGGGACATATACTTGGACTATATTCCAACTAATAATAAAATTGTAGTCATATTCACCATGTCATTTCCTTCTCCGTGTTACCTTCAGTTGCGAGATAAACTTGGAGTTATACAACTGCAATGATACAAAGGTCTTCCACCTCTCATTATAATATTTGGATAATGGTTTTTTCCCTTGTGGATTTTTTATCATGTCTTCAACATCATGTATATTATTAGGACAATATTTGACATATGAAGACATGCCTCTATCTTGGATATTTTTTGTGATAGATGGTTTTTCTCCAAGGGATTTTTTTTACCATCTATAAATTGTAAATGAGTACCTAATCAGGCCAAGCTTTTGGGACTCTATAATTGTATGAGGACAATCTTCGCCATCAAAAAACATACCTCTATATTAAATTTTTTCTTGTGATAGATGGTTTTTACCCAAGGGGTTTTTCACCATATCTATAATGTAAATGAGTACCTCATCAAGCCATGTTGTCGGGACTCATCATTCTTTTTGTATTAAGAGGACAATATTCACCATCCGAAGATAAGCCTCTTCCTTATTTCCTTTTTGATTTATGGCTTTTCCCGTAGGTTTTTTACCATCTCTTCAAAAAAGAAGTCACTGTACATGAGTACCTCATAGGGCCTTTTTTCTGGGACTCATTTGTAAAAACCACCCCTAGTATCACTTAAGGGGGGTGTTAGAATAAGTTAATATTCTCTTAAGTTCTACTAGGATAGACACACTTGATCTTTGTCAAGTGAACTCTTAGTGGTGTCTTCATTAGGTTTTATGAGTTGTTGTAATCCAACGGATCTCAATGATAAACTTTGCTATTTATACAAAGTCGATCCTTGGAATAAATCAATCAGTTCTACTCTTTCTTCATATTTTGTGTAATTCTATGCATGTCTATTTTAGGAAATTCTAACAGGTCTAATTTTTTTACTCTAGTTTTTTTAGTGCTCTTTATGTTCTAGTAGACTTTTTCCAATTTGAGTAGTCTGTTTAAATTTTAAAATTAAATTGTCTTCGAATGGTTGTCTCATTTTCTAGATTTGCTTCTTCCATGGTGTATTGGGTGGGGAGATCCTTTCTAGATCAAATTTTAATTGTGGTAGTGCTTTCTATTTTTAATCTACAATATTTTATTATCTCGGATATTGGATCAATATTTTTTGGATTTTAAATAAGTTTCCCCTCTAGGTAGCAGTTCTATTTATGATCTTCTTTGGTGTTTTTTTAATATCTTTGTGGTTTTGTAAATATTGGGCGAACCTCAAAAAAACCCTATTTAAAAGGTTTGGGGACCCTTGCAAAACCCCTTCTTATGCAAAATAAAAATAATATGATCACCTCTTAATGCTACAATCCTTTTTTTTCCATTTTTGGGGAGAAAATAAATGCCCAAATGTTTATTGTTATTATGTTAGACTATATTTTTATTTGGAAATGCTTTACTTCATAGTAGCTTATTTGAGAAGTTGTATGATACTTTAATTCATCCTACACCCTATTTTCAACAAGGCGCTTGATCAAAGGTGATTTTTCTATTTAATTAAAAATCAAGGTTCCTATTAATGCTTTGATAAATATTTATAAAAAAATTAAACCATACCCTAGTCCCCTAATACCTATTTTTATCAATTTCTAGTCACATCCTCACATCCCATTTACACTAGATCAAGAGCACCTGTAGGTACATCATTATTATCAACCATATCCTAATAAGGTCAAATTATAGATATTTCAATAAAATAATCACTTTTTTAAATTAAAAAAAAATTAGCTAGAGAAATAAGGGTTGTACTTAGGTCCCCCACCCTTGACAAATAAAAAATCTCTCATTTAAAGTTTGAGAGTTTACAAATAGATTCAATTATGATCTAAATTTAGTTACTATTGCTTACATCATTTCAATAAAAAATCTAAAATATTATTTTTTATTTTATGGATCTTCAAATTTTCTTTGTAAATACAAAGATTCCAAAATTTGGCATTAGTTTTCTTGACATTTTCTTGTAGTAAAACCAAAATTCCACCTCTACTATTTGTGCATTTCATCTTAGAAGAGTAACCTTTCTAAAACTTTGTGCTACCATAGTCTACTTTACCAAATATATATTGTTAATTACCATCTTGAATCATGAGTGCAACCTGAAGAACTATAATAATTAGTTTATATGGAAACTCATTAATTTTATAAAATATATCATATATTTCCAATGGGAAAATATTAAAGTAAATCTTGATTATTATTTGATTTAGATAGTCAAATTTTTTTTTTTACCTTTAGCTAAACCTACCAAATCCTATTAACCATGGACTAGATAATTTAACTTCATTATCCTATATTAAAACCTATGTATTGGATATTATATATGCATAATTGATTTATTACCTTGACGTATGTGTCAACTTGATTTCCTTGAAATCCATAGTAAGGTATTGTATATCCACAATGATCTCTTGTATGTTCCATGGAACCTTTACTTTCTTAAAAATTACATTTTTTAGTATGAATGAACCACCTTCCATCCACACTCTATTCCATTTATATATATATATATATATATATATATATATATATATATTTCAAAGCTACCCAAGCTTGAGCTTCATTATTTATCTTAAATACATTTTGAAAGGATATTGTGATACTATTATTTCTATTTATTCCTCGTCCTATTGCTAGTCATGTTCCATCAAAATTCAATCTCACCAACTCATATACCTTATAGTTAAAAGTACTGTATATTTCATTTAAAAGTGTAGTGCCTCACTTTTAAATGTGCTCTACCATTACTTTATCCATTCTTATATTTTTTCATTTATCACCATTCGATTACAAAAAATATTAAGGATTACCATACTTCCTATACTATTGAATAGTGTCCCAAGATATCATCTACACTCTCCACCTTCTTTTTATAGTCAACACATTATGAGGGACCGTGAAAAGCCCTTTTTCATTAGGTTATCCTAACAAAAAAATTTCTATGACCTACTAGCCATATAAACATTTTGACTTTTGGAATGATTTGACCATCCCAAATATCTCTCCATATTCTTCTAGTATTCCTATTATGTTGGTGACTTACATAATATTCACTCCTTGTGTATTCTCTTGAGATATGCAACTTCTATATCAACTTAACCTCAACTAGATTTAAAATAATCATTGTTGTTATCTTTTATGCAACTTCCATATCAACTTATTCTCTTGAGATTAGACTTTGGTCATTACGATCAACATAGTTAGAACAATTTTTTCATTATCTTTGACTCTCTTTGTACAATCTCCAAGTAAGTTTTCACTTTACAGAAAATTTTGCATTTGTAAGAACTCTTAAACTGAGGCCCCCTAGCTTTATCAACATATAGCTTGCTCCACTTGACAAAAGGAAATTACCTTTTATAATATAATCCTATCCAAAAAAATGACTGCATAATATCGATTAATATTTTTTCTACTGATTTTGACATAATATAAAATGATATATAATATGTTTGAATGGTCTATAAGACTGATTTAATTAGTTGCACTCTTCCTACTAACGATAACCATATACCTTTCCATGGTCCTAGTTTATTATAGGATTTAATTATAACTAGATTCCATAATTCTATCCTCATTCTCCCCACAAATAATGGTATCCCTACATATATTTCTAGTAATTGTTCTCACTCTATTTCAAGTAAGTTGCATATCCCTACTTTAATTCTAGCTAGAGTATTTAGGATTTAAATTTTAGATTTTGTCCTATTAACTTTGTACTCTAAAGCACTTTCACATTCCTTTAATATGTTATTCAAAGCTCTAGCCTCATTTTCCCATACCCTCCAAAAAATGTATGTATCATCTACAAAATATTGATAGGTGATGTTGTTGATTTTAATACTAGATTTAAGTCTACTTATTAGCCCATATTTGTATGCCTACTTTAAGTTACTTTCCAATACCTTTGCCCTAATAGTGAATAAATATGTAGATAGAGGATACAAATATCTAAAACTAATTGAAAGCACGAGATTCCGGTCAAAGGAAACACCAAGTGCAATTGCATTCAAAATTAATCACGCTTAAGTCCTAGGAATGTACATTGCATGAAACGAAAAAGAGACATGTTGTAAGAGACGCAATCAGATAAAGAAAAACAGCCCTTTCATTAATTTCTTTCGATCTCTGTTACAATAATGCCTCCTCCCTTTTCAGGGGCTAGGAGCGCAAATAAGGTTTGATTACAATCGTTGAATGGTTCCTCCTTCCGCGTGCCCACGATTGCACCGGGCGGGCTAAGATGATGCCGCCGCCGATGTTGATGGGTTCTTCGCCTCTGCTCGCTTCTCCTGCAAACAAAGAAATGATCAAGACGTTAGTAGCACCTGTTGCAAATGAAAATCATTCTCTCTCTAAAACTAACAAAATATGCATACGAATATTTGCCTGAAACCATGAAAACAGTGAATCCAAATTGCTTCAAAATCTGACAGAAGGTAAGAACAGTCACCATAAGGCCATTGCCACTGAGGCAGCTGGCCAATTCACCTTAAACTGGAATTCGTCCCCGGGCGGGACGAATTCGACCGTAATTCGTCCCCGGGTGGGACGAATTCTTCCGAATAGGAGAAATCGACCCGCTCGCTGCTCCAATGTCGGATCTCGAGACCCGCAAAACTCCCGCAAACAAGGGGGTTAGGTAATTGGGGCCATTTTGGGACGACCCAGATGGTCGGATTTTCCCAATTTGGCCTCCTCCCTCGGGAATTTAACCTTGACACCTGCAAGTTAGCGAAACGATAAAGCAATACAAAACACCCTAAACTCTGACCAAAAGCTAAAAAATTGCAATTATAGACTAATCAGACCTAGTAAACACATAATGCAATCTAAAAATTAATCTAAAGTGCTCAAAAACTGAAATTAGAATTTGGGGGTGCGGGGGTGCCCAAGTGGGCCTCCCACCGTTGGCCCTCGATTTTGGAGCCAATCCACCAAGGATGGGCCCAAAACCTTTTAGGATTGGGGGTCGGCGAATTGGTGGGTTCAGATGTCCATGCGTCGGATTTGAGTAAGGTTCGAGCTTCCAAAGGCCACCCAACAACCTCCCTTGCAAAAGAGATTGATGGATGTAGGAAGGTGAACAAAGGGGGATGCAAATGAGTCTTCGATTCGGCAACACTTCGTTGCTTCAACACTCCTTCTACTCGCATATTTTGGGTGAGGAAATTCCCACCTTTTATAGACCCAAGGGGTCTCTTTTGGGAGGGAAGCACAAAAGCCAAGTGTTGACCATGGGCGCCATGTGGCGGTCTTGTCTTCCCATGAGGGAGGGGAGTCCTTCCCCGACTTGAACTTTGATAAATGCTTCTTGTAACAGTCCTCTAACGGCCCCTCTGTCCACTTACACATGCGTGCAAGGTAGGAGCCCTTAACCGACTCGTTTGGGCTGCCACTTGGCACCATTTGCCCTTTTGCCCGTTAAGCTTAGAATTCGTCCCACCCAGGGACGGATTCAGAATTCGTCCCGGGGTGGGACGAATTCTATTTTGAATTCGTCCCCGGGTGAGACGAATATCGGGCAAAGTGCCCAAGTGTGCCAAATTGCTCCTTGACCTTACAAAATTGCTATGAAAGTGGTTAAGACCACTGTTTGACCTCTGAGGGCTGCCCTGGGGGCTGTGTTTGTCAAAGCGATCAGTGTTTGCAGTCACATAATCGGATTGGTGCTGTTTTGGTGTCTACAGATGCCCCTTTTTGGGAAGCGCTGTGGGTGACGCAGTCTTGAGCAAAAATAGATAACCAAAGCACTAACGATTAGGGTTTCGTGGTAACCTAACCAACTTTTGATGCCCCAAGTATGGAAAGGGCATGCATTCTTGAATCCTTGCTTCTGACGAGCTAAGGAATTTGATTTCAAGTATTAACCTCGTTTTGGTGAGGTGTGACTTGAACTTGGACATTGATCGACCATGAACAAGTGAAGGGCATTTCCCCGGAAAGGAAATCATCCAAGTGCAATTGCATTCAAAGTTAAGCACGCCTAAGTCCTAGGAATATGCATTGCATGAAACGGAAAAGAGACATGTTGTAAGAGACGCAATCAGATAAAGAAAAACAGCCCTTTCATTAATTTCTTTCGATCTCTGTTACAATAATGCCTCCTCCCTTTTTAGGGGCTAGGAGCGCAAATAAGGTTTGATTACAATCGTTGAATGGTTCCTCCTTCCGCGTGCCCACGATTGCACTGGGCGGGCTAAGATGATGCCGCCGCTGATGTTGATGGGTTCTTCGCCTCTGTTGCTTCTCCTTAAACTGGAATTCGTCCCTGGGCAGGACGAATTCTGACTGTAATTCGTCCCTGGGTGGGACGAATTCTTCTGAATAGGAGAAATCGACCTGCTGCTGCTCCAATGTCCGATCTCGGGACCTGCAAAACTCCTGCAAACAGGGGGGTTAGGTAATTGGGGCCATTTTGGGACGACCCAGATGGTCGGATTTTCCCAATTTGACCTCCTCCCTCGGGAATTTAACCTTGACACCTGCAAGTTAGCGAAACGATAAAGCAATACAAAACACCCTAAACTCTGACCAAAAGCTACAAAATTGCAATTATAGACTAATCGGACCTAGTAAACACGTAATGCAATCTAAAAATTAATCTAAAGTGCTCAAAAACTGAAATTAGAACTTGGGGGTGCGGGGGTGCCCAAGTGGGCCTCCCACCGTTGGCCCTCGATTTTGGAGCCAATCCACCAAGGATGGGCCCAAAACCTTTTAGGATTGGGGGGTCGGCGAATTGATGGGTTCGGATGTCCATGCGTCGGATTTGAGTAAGGTTCGAGCTTCCAAAGGCCACCCAACAACCTCCCTTGCAAAAGAGATTGATGGATGTAGGAAGGTGAACAAAGGGGGATGCAAATGAGTCTTCGATTCGGCAAGCACTTCGTTGCTTCAACACTCCTTCTACCTCTCTATTTTGGGTGAGGAAATTCCCACCTTTTATAGACCCAAGGGGTCTCTTTTGGGAGGGAAGCACAAAAGCCAAGTGTTGACCATGGGCGCCATGTGGCGGTCTTGTCTTCCCATGAGGGAGGGGAGTCCTTCCCCGACTTGAACTTTGATAAATGCTTCTTGTAACGATCCTCTAACGGCCCCTCTCGTCCACTTACACATGCGTGCAAGGTAGGAGCCCTTAACTGACTGTTCTGGGCTGCCACTTGGCACCATTTGCCCTTTTGCCCGTTAAGCTTAGAATTCGTCCCACCCAGGGACGGATTCAGAATTCATCCTGGGGTGGGACGGATTCTATTTTGAATTCGTCTCTGGGTGAGACGAATACTGGGCAAAGTGCCCAAGTGTGCCAAATTGCTCCTTGACCTTACAAAATTGCTATGAAAGTGGTTAAGACCACTGTTTGACCTCTGAGGGCTGCCCTGGGGGCTGTGTTTGTCAAAGCGATCAGTGTTTGCAGATCACATAATCGGATTGGTGCTGTTTTGGTGTCTACGGATGCCCCTTTTTGGGAAGCGGCTGCGGGTGACGCAGATGCTTGAGCAAAAATAGATAACCAAAGCACTACTGATTAGGGTTTCTTGGTAACCTAACCAACTTTTGATGCCCCAAGTATGGAAAGGGCATGCATTCTTGAATCCTTGCTCTGACGAGCTAAGGAATTTGATTTCAAGTATTAACCTGTTTTGGTGAGGTGTGACTTGAACTTGGACATTGATCATCATGAACAAGTGAAGGGCGTTTTATCCTCGGGGGAACCTTGTGTTCATGATTCACGAAATGCCAAGTGTTTGATTGATTTGATTGTTGCTTGTTTATCGCCCCAGCAGGAGCGTGATTGTCTTTGTCAATGATTCTTTGAATGCATGTCGTTTTCCTTAATTGGGTGTGTGATTGTTGATTGGTGACTAAGTGTGACTACCCCTCAAGCGACGAATCGATGAGGGAATGACCTTCGTGAGAGAAGCGACGAGTCGCTTGACCCAAGATGACTTGTGCAAGGTTGCCTTTAGAGGGTTTACCGTTAAGCGTGTGCAATTTTTCCAACATATGGACCTATTTTTGGTGGGTGTTAGCCCTTTTGGTGACGTCATAATGAGGTGAAATCGTCGAAAACCTATTTCCCGTGGAGCGGTCCGGCTATGATAGCCTTCTTGGGGAACTAGGAGAGCGATAATTTGGACCTCGACATCAATTTTCTTTGCCTAGAGGTTAAGTGCATGAGCACTAATGCCTGGCAATGCTTTTGTTGTGTTTTTGTTAAATTTTGTACTGTTTTTGTTGTTTTTGTGACATTATTTTGGGGATTAAATTTTCAAAATCTGTCTTCCCTTGGAGCGGTCCGGCTATGGTAGCCTTCTTAGGGAGTAGGATATTGATAATTTGTGACCCCGATGTCGATTTTGTATGCCCATGCTGTCAGTTGCATTTGCAATCCTGTCAGGCAGTTTTATTGTCTTTTTAGTGCATTTTTAGTCATTTTTCTTAATTTTTTTTTTGTGCTGGCCTGAATTCGTCCCCGGGTGGGACGAATTCTAGCTGGAGAATTCGTCCCCGGGTGGGACGAGCGCTAATCAAAGCGCTCGTCCCAGTCAAGGACGAATTCCGAGGCAAAAGGCCTATTTAAGGGCCAAAACTTGATTTTGGGCTCATTTGTGTCATTTTTTTCTTGCGATTTTGGAGCTCGGGAGGAGGAGGTAATTGCGCGAGCGAAGCGCTGCTGGAATTCTCTCTCCCATCATGAGTGCACAAACTGGTTCGAGCGGCGGAGCCGAGGCGAGACCTGTAAGTGACCCTAGGGTTTATTTTGCTTTAATTTAATGCATTGTTTTTGTGTTACGCTTTTCAAAACTTTAAGATTTTTTTTGTGATGTTTTTGTTTAACAACTAAGGTTAGAAACCCTATAACTGAAAATTTTATCTTTTTCATTTATTTATTATTTTTTTATTTTTTTATTTTTTATTTATTTTTATTTTTTGTTTGCTTGCAGGTTGTTAGGAGCCGGTACCGTGTACCCGCTGCCTTTACTGAGGCGCGGTTGGCCTTGACTGATGACGACTGGGAATGGCTTGATGCCCTTGGGCTTAAGCAAGTGGCTCGACTGGAGCCTGTGGTTTTGGATCAGGCCTATCTGACGGCCCTGATCAAGCTTTGGGATCCGAGGACCAATACTTTCCATCTCCCGACAGGGGAGATGATCGTGACTCTTGAGGACGTCTATCGGTTGCTTCGGATTCCGATAGATGGTCTGCCTATTAGGACATCTCCGTTCGATCAGCGGACTGCTATACTCACGAGATGTTTTGGGCATGGGGGGGAGCTGGGTGTAGCAGACCCAGTGGAGACAACCGAGGTGGATTGCCAGGCTGGCGGGATTTTGGTTGGCTGGTGGAAGGAGAGGGGGGTGTTAGGAGTGAGGCACGCATTCCTGATGGGCCTCATTTCTAACATTCTTCTCCCTGATTCGTCGAGCGCGAGGTTCCCGTGGAACCCGCCTGGATTTGGTGTGGCGGTTGGCGAGTGCCCGGTAGAGGCACCGTTGATCCCGAGATGGGGACAGACTTTGTTGGCGCAGCTTTACGGAGAGCTGTACGGGGTCCGCTGTCGACAGCGGAAGGGTGTCAGTTGTAGCTTTTTGTTGCAGTGTCGGGGTTGGCAGCACATAGCTGTTGAGAGGCCTACCGGGTTACCGTGGACGACTCGGGTGGCGATGGAGGATGATGAGATTGGCTATGCAGCGTTGTGGCGACGGCTGCACGGAGCGAAGCGTAGTCGGCGATGGGCAGGTGCGGTTGAGCACTACATTGATGCCTTTTCACGGCTCACTCCAGGGGAGGTGTTTTGGCATCCCTATCGGGACCGGTCCCGGCTCGGCCCGAGGTCGGAGAGTGGCTCCGACGGGTACGGAGGGAGCGATGGTTGACTCGGGCGGCACGGGACGGAGCATGAGTTCTTTCCGTACCGCCGAGTTACACGACAGTTTGGGGTGCACCAGGGGTTTCCTGGTGAACCCGTAGGCTATCGGCGTCGGGGAGACGAGAGGGATCTGGAGCCACTTGTCCTCGTGCCATTGGGCGAGGAGTCGGATGCTGTTATTGAGGTGTTGGATGTGGATGACGTAGGGTACTACCACTGAGTATGACTCGTGGTGGGTTTTGCAGCGCCGGAGAGGTGAGGGTCCTCCGGGGAGGTGCGGAGGCGGCGAGTGGAGGATGCCGAGGCGACAGGGGGTGAATGGGGAGGGCCGTTGGATGATGCAGACATGGCGGATGTGGACTTGGGTGTTCCGGAGCAGCCGGACATGCAGGATGTGGAGGAGCGCTTGGAGCCTGGGCGAGCCTCGTCCCCGGGAGTCCTATGCGTCCGACAGATACGGAGGGGGTGGGGTCGGATGTAGGCGATGAGGTTGCACGGCTTACAGAGCTACTTCGGATGCGGGATCTAGAGAGGGATCTTCTGCGGGTTCAGTTGGCAGAGCGGGATAGCGTTTTGGCGCAGCGTGATGATGCCTTGTCTATCTATCATCGGCGGGAGGCAGAGTGGTGTCTATACCGGATAGACTTGGAGAGGGAGGTCATCCGCCTTGGCGGGCGGCTCCCTGAGCCTTCTATCGCGAGATCTTCTCGACGGACGAGGGATAGTCTGACTGAGCAGTCAGCATCATCTCGCCGCAAGCGGTTGGATGAGGGGGGTGGTAGTAGGCATGATGCGGAGGCTAGCAGTAGTCGCCCTGCAGGGTCCCGTAGGACCCACACCACGGGGGGTAGTTCCCGTCGCACCGATCCTGCGTGATCATGGTGGCCGACGTCTTAGGTTGGGTTTTGGATATGATTGCGGGGTCTAAGGACCTGTTTTTGTAGCCTGCGGGCATCTTTTTTTTTTTGACGATATATATATATATATACCGGTTTTATTTTTGGATTTGTACATGTGATGATGTGATTGATTTTTGTTATGCATGTTTATTTGTTTGATGGATGCAGATGAATTGAATTGTTTTAGATGCCTATGTGATATGCAAAATGGATGAATGCTATTTTTATTTATCTGGTTTTTCTTTGTTGTTTTTGTATTTTCTCGATGGTATCATAAGAATGATAAGTAGGGCAGATGGTTTTCGGGATGAGTGTAAGATTTTCCGAGATTCGAGACAGTTTTAACTCACTATCCACGACCGTACTTTGTCTTACAAGACTTTTGAACAAGGTATGAATCAAACTTGTTTTTGACCGAGCTATTTCACATCCCCGTGTGTGCAATTGAGTTCATTTAGTGGTATTTGTTAGGATACCACCGAGTGCCGATGGGCTTTCAACCGAACCTCGTACCGAGGATCACCTAATTAGCTCCACGAATTCCTTTGTTGTATGTACTAAGATTAATCTGCGTTGTAATCCAGGCTGCCATAAGCTAGCTCATCCACATGCAAACATTGATCCGTACACAAGTTAATGTGACGAGATATATCGTCATGCGGGAGGTTTACTTCTGTTACCGCGTTGGTATTGAAGCTTGCCTTATGACCTACAGAATGCTGAGAGTTCCAGGGATTCAAGGTCAACTCCCTTCTTTTTTTTCAATTGTATTGGGATACTTGCTCTTTTGTAGTGATAAGATCACTGTTTATTTTTATTGATTTTTCTTTTGAGCAAGGGATTGGGGATATGGAGTGACAAAAATCACTGTTGTTTGTGCCTTTTGATGTGTGCACTATATTTTGTCAAATTTTTGAGTTTTGACATTTTGCAAATTTTTGTGTTTTGCAACTATTGAGAACTTTTGGGATTCTTAGGGAATTGGGTAGGGAGGAAGCTTGTCCTTTTGCCAACTCTCAGCATTCTAGGGGTCATTCGCACAGGGGGATGAGCAAGATAACCGTTTCGCTTGTGGTGACCTAGTTGTTTTGCAGGTTTCATCTTTCGTTCACACGATTTTGGGAATTTTAGTGTTTTAATTTGTGTTGGGATGTTACGTAACAAGGTGTATTTCGAGTATGACTCTACCTTTATAAAATCCGTTCGACTTGGTACACTACATGGCTAAAGAGGAAAATGATGACTGAATTACTGAAACTCCTAGTACATTCCCAGACCACTGACTGTAGTGTGGTAAGATTTATGCATGGTGTTGGTTTTGATGAATTCGAGTATGCCTAGAATTGAGATGCAAATCTTTTTTTTTTTTTTTATGATTTTTGTTGTTTTGTTTTTGTTGAATTTCTTGATTGTTTGACCAAGAGATTGCGATAATCCTTGGAGCTTTTGGGTTGACCAAGAGATTGCGATAATCCTTGGAGCTTTTTGTATTGACCAAGAGATTGCGATAATCCTTGGAGCTTTTTAGGTGACCAAGAGATTGCGATAATCCTTGGAGCTTTTTAGGTGACCAAGAGATTGCGATAATCCTTGGAGCTTTTTGTGTTGACCAAGAGATTGCGATAATCCTTGGAGCTTTTTGGGTTGACCAAGAGATTGCGATAATCCTTGGAGCCTTTTGGGTTGACCAAGAGATTGCGATAATCCTTGGAGCTTTTTGGGTTGACCAAGAGATTGCGATAATCCTTGGAGCTTTTTGGGTTGACCAAGAGATTGCGATAATCCTTGGAGCTTTTTGGGTTGACCAAGAGATTGCAATAATCCTTGGAGCTTTTTGTTTGTTTGTTTTTGTTGAAATTTTATTTTATTTTATTTTATTTTATTTATTTATTTATTTATTTATTTTTTTTTTTTTTGGTACATGGTTGTCTTAGATATGAAATGGTCGTAAATGACTGATATTCAAGGGTTCCGTTTCCTTGATACCGTCAAGAGAAGCTAGCCTGTACGTTCCTGGTCCTATTTTGCTATCAATGACATACGGACCTAACCAATTTGCCGCAAATTTGTCCCTCATATGGGACGGCAAATTAGAGTTTTGTTGGTTTTCCTTCAAAACCGCATCACCAACCCGAAATTCTCTTAGGTGAACTTTCATGTTGTAAGCTCTCTTAAGCCGCTCTTGATAGATACGTAAGTGCTCGAGAGCATTAACGCGTCTTTCATCAAGCAACGTAAGCCGGTCTAACCGGGCCTGCCGCGCAGTGTCATCATCGATGAATTCCCGCATTGATATGCGGAGGGAAGGAATTTCCAACTCGAGAGGCATTACTGCCTCTGAGCCATACACTAGTGAAAACGGAGTTGCCCCAGTGGGCGTCCGAATGCTAGTGCGATAGGCCCAAAGGGCAAGTGGGATTTGTATGTGCCAATCCTTATGACTGTCTGCGACGGTCTTTTTAAGGATGGCGACTAGCGTTTTGTTTGACGCCTCTGCTTGCCCATTTGCTTGCGGATAATATGGTGTTGAAAAGCTGTGCTGAATTTTGTACTTTGTGGTTAAAGCACGCACGTCTTTGTTCTTGAATGATGGCCCATTATCCGAGATTATTTTGGATGGAATACCAAAACGACATATGATGTAATGCAAAATGAACTCCGCAATGCGGGGTCCTGTCGTAGAGGTTAACGGAATTGCTTCCACCCATTTGGTAAAATATTCCGTGGCCGTTATGATAAACGTGTGACGGCTCTGACGATGCAGGGGAGATCTTTCCAATTAGATCGAGGCCCCACTGCGAAAATGGCCAAGCAGACTGGACTGTCTGTAGGGCCTGGGAAGGTGCGTGCATCAGATTGGCATGATGTTGACATTTCACACACCTCTTGACATATGCGCAGCAATCTCGCTCTAAAGATGGCCAATAATAGCCCATGCGAAGAATGCGCTTTGCAATGGCCATACCACTAAAGTGGCCGCCACATGTACCGTCATGCACTTGGGTGATCGCCCAAGTGGACTCTTGCCGGTCCAAGCAACGAAGAAGAATTCCGTCGTAGGCTGCGACGATACAAAATGTCTCCTATCAAGACATATTTTGCCGCTTGTTCGTTTGAATGTTCGTTTTGCGGCTTGCGTCAATCCAAGGGGTAGATTACCTAACTTGAGGTAATCTCTTATGGGTAAATACCAGTCCTGTTGATCAGATACCTCGACAGCTTGAACGAACCAATCCCTTTTGGAGTTCTTCCCTAACAAATGTTGATTGGGATAAAACTTGTAAAAATAGCGTTGTGTTGCTATTAATGGGAATTGGGGAGAACAAAGACCCCCAGTTGGCGTGTTTCAAATAGTCTCGGATTCGAAAGAACTTATCCGAAGATGGTTCGATCTGGATCATGTGGATTCCTGGCGTCAAGTCTGAGCTTGCGCGCTCCATCGCGGGTTGCGATAAGGTTTTGACCTGAATGGTTGTTATATCACCGGAAAGGTCTTGCGGGATTAGTGACCCCAAGGAGGCCATTGTGTCCGCAAAACGATTCGATGATCGAGGGAGTGCCTCGATGTCATACCACTCAAATTTTGCCAAGAATTTATCCACGAGGGCTTTATAGGCCTTCAGAACCGGGCATTTGCATTGATATACCCCTTTGAATTGATTGATGATTAACGGCGAATCGCCAAAGATGTTCGATCTTTTGATGTTCATGGCGATTGTTGTCCGAAGACCTAGGAGCAAGGCTTCATATTCTCGCATTGTTGTTGGTGCACTCGGAAGTTTAATTTAAATGACGGGGGCATTGGAGCGCCCTGCGGTGTGAAGAATACAATTCCCGCGCCACCACCTTGCTCGCATTTAGAACCATCGAAAAATAAGGTTATGTCGGCCCGAGACTCGGGCTCTTCGGAATCCGGCGATTCTGAGACATGAAAGACCTCATCATCGGGTAGTTCTATGACCAGAGGCTGATCGTCTTCAAGAGGAGCCTCTGCTAGTTGATCGGCTATGACTTGTCCTTTTATAGATTTTTGTCCAATAAACTCAATGTCAAATTCCGTCAACAACATGATCCATTTCGCCGTGCGGCTACTATGATAAGTACGACTCATCATGTATCGCAATGGATTCTCCTTAGACACAACATACGTCGTGTTGCTCAAGCATATAGTGGCGTAGCCTTTTGGTGGCAAACACCACGCGCCAGCGTAGTTTCTCAACGTATGCATAGTTAAGTTCGTAATCGACCGGGGTGCGGCTAAGATAGTAAGTAGCCTGTTCTTTGTGAAGTTCATTCTTCCGGGCTAGCATTACGCCCTGCCACCTCGATAGGCCGAGATGTACAAGTAGAACGGCACACCTGGTCTAGGCGGTGCCAATACCGGCGGCGAAGCCAAGTATTGTTTGATTTCGTCAAAGGCTGACCGGCACTCGTCATCCCAATGAAATGTGACCCCTTTGTGCAATAATTTGTTCATTGGTCGGCATTTGTCGGATAATTGCGCTATGAAGCGTTTAATCGACGCGACCTTTCCTTGTAGACTCTCGAGCCGCTTGATAGTGGTTGGGGGAGCCATTTCAAGGATTGCCTTGACTTTGTTTGGGTCCACTTCGATGCCTCTTTTGGAGACTATAAAACCCAAGAGTTTTCCGGATGTGACGCCGAACACGCACTTCTTGGGATTCGATCGACCTTATGCTCTATGAGGCGATCGAGGATCTTGCTTAAGTCACCGAGATGATCCTGAGCGCAATTTAGACTTGGCTAACAAATCATCCATGTAATCTTCCAAAGTTTTGTGCATGTAATCGTGGAAGATATACGTCATAGCACGTTGGTATGTAGCGCCAGCGTTTTTAAGGCCAAAAGGCATGACCTTATAACAAAATGTCCCCCAAGGCGTTGTGAATGCCGTTTTGAGTTGGTCTTCAGGATTGATACGAATTTGATTGTATCCTGAGAAACCGTCCATTAGGGAGAGCATTTCGTGACCTGTCGTAGCGTCTACCAATGCGTCGATGCTTGGCAAGGGGAAATCATCCTTAGGACTCGCTTTGTTTAAGTCTCGAAAGTCGGTGCATATGCGAATCCTCCCATCGGGCTTCTTGACGGGAACCATGTTGGACAACCATGGCGGATAATCCACGCGAGATGACAAATTGTGCATCCAACAGCTTTTGTAATTCGTCTTTGACCATCAAGGCCACTGTTGGGTGCATCTTTCTTAGTTTTTGCTTTACTGGCTTGATTTTCGGATCAAGCGTTAAATTGTGCATGACTAGCTGTGGGTCTAGTCCTGGCATATCTTTGTATGACCATGCAAAAACCTCCTTCTTTTCTTTAAGAAGGGCCATGTAATCGGCTTGCTCTTCGGGGGAAAGGCCTACCCCCAGCTTGAGAATCAGTGGATTCATTGGATCTGTGCCGATGTCCACGTCGGTCGTCTCTTCGACCGACATGTGAGATCCGTCCTCCAACCGATGTGGAGTTGGGATTAAATGGATATCATCACCTGAGTTAAGATCTCGCGTTGGGGACTTTGGGTCCCTCTTCAGCTTGAAAAATATCTTGAGTTGTCCTTGGGGTAAAATGAAGCATTTTACCGAAAGGCCAGTACTCTGATGGTGACAATGGTGAGTTGACGCGACCCTAGTCAATGGCATCCGTGTTTAGATGTAATGACCGTGATGGATCGGTCGGATTGCGGATGGGTGTGGTCAAATCAATGGAGATCATGTGGATGGAATGAATTTGGTCTCCGGAACCACGGGTGTGACGACTTGATTCTTTCAGATGTTCCCTATATTCTGGGTCTGGCTCTACGGGAACAGGCACGAATGGATCCTCTCTAGGTGCAAATTCGTCTCTAAGTGCGGAAAGGAAGGCGGGGTCTTCCCTTGGTACTGTTGTCCTGATGGGATCTTGAGGTGGACGATGCTCAACTTGAATTTGGAGCCATAGGCCTAGCACTTGGTCCCACCTCGTTGGGTCTAAGTGCCATTCATGTCCCAACCGTATACCCATTTGTCCCATTAGATCTTCATGGGTTAGAGCGTGGTGATGTCGTCGCGCATGTCTGAGATAGTCCATCTCGGCCTCGTCTTCCGAATCGCTTTCATAGATCCAAAATTGCTCATCCTCTTCAAGGATCTCGTTGCTTCCGACATCGAGGACTCTTCTTGTTCCAGATGAATTAATCCGATCCCATTGCGGTTGTTCCACTCTTAGTGGAGGGACCTGATTCTTTTGAGACTGCGTTACTTCGCTCCGGAACCTCTAAGGGGAACAGTTTCATAAAAATATCCTGGAAGCCGTTGTTGTTCTTTTCGAGGACTGCTCTCTGAACTTTCACCTCTCTCTAGCAAAGGAGAGGGATTATTGTTGTTACCGGGGGTGTTTGTAGACCATGGGAGATAATCCCCCAATGTGTATTCTCGTGTTTGGATTGGCGTATGGGTCTTGTGCCAATCCCCCCTGTTGCCTATTTCTAGGCCTTGCATGTTTTCAACCAAGATGTCTAATGGCAGGGGATGGTTGAACCCTACCCCCGACTTGTCGTATGGCATCTGATATCTTGGCTGACAAAGGATCCGCATCCCTTGCTCGTATCTGCCTAGCCCATACCCATGCCAATTGCATTGTTCGAGATATTTTAGGGCAAATTCGGGTTCGACAGATAATTGATGTTTTCGACAAAAGGTTCTTCATCTGCTTCCTTTTGTTCGCATGGTTCGGAACCATGATCAAGGCCCCCATACACAAAATTCGTTTGGTTCGGTGGGTAGCCTAAAGGGACGATTGTTCCAATGGGGAGGCGAGGTCTTCCCATGTCTTGTACCGACTCCAGTGTGGGGGTTGCCACAACATTTTGCACTATGTACTCTCCCGTGCCTGTCTCGGCCATCTCAACAATGATTGTTGATGATTGGGTAGGAGGAAACGGTAGTCCTTCCCGAGTCCATTCCATGTTTGGTTGTTCGGAATCTTGGTTTTCGTTGCGTTGGGCGCTTCCTCTCGTTGATATTGTTGAGATCGTGGGCAACCCCTCTTCTAGAGGCTTAACCTCCTCCATGATTTGCTTTCCCTTGTCCTTCCGTTGGGCCACGATAGGTGGCGCTGATGATGAAGGAGCCAATGATGACATCTCACCTGGTCGGGATTTTACCTTATTGGCCACCGGTTGTGCCTGCGGTATCGGACCCTGTTTAGATGGATTTAATTGAAAATCCACATGCGTTGATGGTAGGGTCGATTGAGGTATGAATTGTACCGCATTGCAATACTTGAAGGGCTCTAAGTCCATTGGGACTACATGTATTTGCCCTTCATAGGCATACTTCAAGCACTGGTGTGCGATCGAGGGGACACACTTCATGTCCCTGATCCAAGGCCGCCCCAGCAGTATGTTATAAGCCATTTCGCCTTCCAACACATGGCAGAGTGTGGGTATTGACTTTTGTCCTACCTGTATAGGCAGAACAACCGTGCCGACTGTCGAGCAAATTGCATCGTTAAAAGCTCGCAGTGTGTACGTGGAAGGCCGTGATGTGAGAGGCTGGCAGTTTTAAATGCTTTAACGCAGTAGTGGTTATAATGTTACTGGACGAGCCAGTATCTATCAGCACTCTCTTGTACGGGATCCCGTTGACCCGCGCGATAACGTGCAGGGGTGGATCCGGCATGTCATTCGATATTGTTTTGACCTCATTTTCTTTGAATGTGATGACAGGCTCCGTACATTGTTTCACATGTCCCACGAAAGCGTTGAAAGAATTAGCTTCGTGGGGTTGTACTTCAATGGCTTTTAAGATGTCCATAAGAGCTTCTCTATGTGGAGCGGATTGTTGAATAAGCTCGTAGATGGACAACCCTAGCCGACGTGGTCCGCAAACTCGCGTGAGTTTGGTTCGTATCGTGACCTCAGGTCTAGGCGGAGGTAACTGCATCGGGCGTTGTTGAGGCTGCGATGTCGACGGAACTTCCCTCGCAGGTACCTCGGGGGCAACTGCCGGGTATTTTCTCGTTCCTTGTTACAATGCTAATCATTCCCACAAATCCTTGTGCGGGAAGATCTTGTCGCACCTCGTTTATTTGGAGCGGTTTTGTCTGCGCCTCGTGGGCAGGCAAGGGGTCCTTGAATACCCCCATTTGTTGGTTGTTAGGTGCGATGGGGTTGTCCACGACCAATGTTCGATTGTCGATCAAATCCTGGACTAGTTCTTTGAATTTCCAAAGACCCGTTTAGGTCATGTCCTCTCGCGTCTATGAAATCTGCAATACAATTCCTCCCTATACCCCTTAGGCTTAGGAACGCTAGGGTCAAAAATTTGGATTTCCCGGCAGAGTAACTAGATTCGCCGCTGACAAGCGGTCAAATAAGGAGTCCCTAGACTCCGCATACGGGGTGAATTGTCGCCTAGGGCGACGCTGATGATACTGTTCTTGTCTCCTGTTATCTCTTTCGTAAGCAGGAGGCACTGCCTGGTAGTTAGCCTTTGAGGCTACGTTTCTTGCACAGGCGCTGGGACATTTATCGCAACTTGGTTGATTGCAGCGTGTTGTGGTTGCATTGTCCCAGTTTTAGTGGTTTTATTCCACTCTTTCTTCTTAGGCTTGGCAATTGCGCCTTCGCCTATCTTAATCTCTTCTATGACTCTGGCTTGCGCCAAAGCTTCTTCTAAGTCGTCGTATTGTCGCAAGCAACAATAGACCGGAGATTGATTTTAAACAACTTTTCGCGAACATTTGCGTGAGGTCCGACATGGGAGGACGGTAGGGTAACTTAGAAAGCAAAGCTCTCCATCGGTTCCCGTACGCTGCCATTGTTTCCTCCTCAAATTGTTTAAGGCTAGCAAGATCACTAAGTGATGCCTTCTTCCTTGTGTTGAAGGCGAAGCGTTCAAGAAACGCATCTACTAGCCGATCTAAGCCGCTTATGCCGTGTTTGGGCAGTCTGTGTGAACCAATCCGAGGCGGGGCCTGCGAATGTGGTTATGAATGTTCTAAGCAATAACGCGTCATTATCTTGAATGCCGAAGCATTGGCTTAGAAACCGTGTAACATGTTCCTCGTGCGTCCTCTTCACCTTTAAAAACCGCCAATTGAGGCAACTTAAAGTGTTCGGGGTAGAGAGGTGTAGGCACCGAGGGATGCACCGGATTATTGCGGAGTAGACGTAATGTGGGTTTTTGATGCCCAGCAACTTTTGTCTCCACCGACTCTAAACGCTCCAATAGCGCTTGGTATGCATCGGAAGATTTTATTTCTTCCTCTCTTGTTCGCTCTTGTTGCAAGTTACGGTAAACTGGAGGCCTATGGAGGGGTGGCCGAATGGCATCCTTCCCGCCTTGATGGGGAGTTTCGATATACTCCTCTTCTGGTTCATACTCCTCGTAAAATTCTTGAGGAGTCTCAGGGCGAAACCTATGACCCTGATCAAGTTCTTGCTGAAGGTACCCATCATTGTTTCGGGGAGTTGCCTCCCTTTCAAATCTATGGGGTCTTGGAGGCAGAGTTTGACGAGGTCGTGGAGACCTGTCTTGCGCCAATGGATTACGCCTCTCATACTGTTCAGCTCTTTGGATGCGAGGGGTTGGCCCCCTCTCAGGTATTTCATAGCGTAAGTCATCCGCTTCGCGTTGCATGCGTTCTTTATCCAAGCGGTATTGATACTCTATCTCTTGTTGACTTTGTTTAAGCCGCATGATTTGGGCTTGACGGGTGGTATATCTGGCGACAGCCGGATCAATTTGTTCTACCCTATTTTGTTTGGGAGGTTCAAATGTTCCTCCTATGGGTCTACCTTGATTTTGATGCTCTAAGGTTTCAATGGGTCGCTTCCCTCTGTCGAGGTAGGTGGTATGTGCTCGAGGTTCTGGCCTCAAGGGGTGATCATGATATCCCCGTCGGGTGCGGAAATGCAAGGTTCCCGCATTGTTTGTTGCTCTCGAGGAATGTGATGGTTTTCCTCATACTCCCTTTCATGAGTGTAAATGGGATGGGCGGAGTTAGGTCGCCCTATGTAAGGAGCCCTGCGCTCCGGATGTGGTCTTTCTGTTCTGATGATAGGTAAAGAAGGGACGCCATATCCATGTTGCCCCTCTAAATGGACAGTGTGCCTGTTTAGCGCTTCATTGCGCGATGGCCACTCATGCCTACCTTCAAGAGGTGATTCTCTATTTATGTCAAGGTCTACATGTAAGGCATCTTCCCGAAAGGGGCTGCTTTGAATAGGCATACCCCACCGAGGATTCTGAATTGGATTCTTTTGTAGGTTAGACCGATAAGGCGGTATAACCAAATCCTCAGGACTGAAGTGAAGGCAACTTGTGCCTGCTTTTTGTGTACCTCTCGGAGCTTCTGCCCTTGATTGGGCTTGACTACGGGTGTACACCATTGCGGTGCTTCTATGCTATCTAAATAATTTTTTATCTCGTTTTATGATTTTCTCTTTTTTTTTTTTTTTTTTTTTGTCTACTCTAAGCAGAATTAAACACACACATTCACAAGACCGTGATTATCTCTTTTAAGGATTCTTGGTGTGCCCTAAACTGGTTTAGTGCATTTTGATGTTTTGTTTTGTTTTTGTAAGTTTTGTAGAACGTTTAAATGCATCATGTAGGCTCTTATAACTCCAAAAAGGTCGCCCCTTCAATATACCTGCCAGGCCGATATACCAACCTCTCTATATACCCGCCCTTACGAGAGGGAGACTATAGGTACGTGAGAGCAGAAGGTACGTGGTACATAGGCGGTACGAAAGGGGGATTGTCCTGTTAATGACACCTACCATAGAAGACTTATCCTCGCGCGCATGGGAATCACCCCAGCTACGCTCGGTCCGTCTTCGTCGGATTTACGCCTAACAACGAGCTTGACAATCGGGAAATGGATGCAAATCAAGCCAAGGCGGTGATTAAATCCACCAATGGTCTTGATCAAGGGCTGGGGTCTTAAGACCAGCTCCTTGGTTTAAAGTTGTCTCGTGATGTGTGTGGGATTCGTTTTATCCAATAAAATGAAACTAGCATACATGACTTTTCCTAATGCAATGCAAGATTAAATGAAAACAATTAACGAAGCGTAAACAGAAACGTAAACAGAAAATTATAACGAGAGATCATGAAAATCCCTACCTCTTCTCTCGCTCGCTCTCGTTATCTCCGAATTTCTGCTCCGAAAATCCGTGAGACGGGAATTCGTCCCCCCGGGAGACGAATTGCAGAACAGAATTCGTCCCACCCAGAGACGAATTTGAATTGCAGAAAAGGATTCGTCCCTGTCAGAGACGAATAGCAGTCTGCAACAAAAAAAGTGTACCTGTCAAGCACAAACACAAAATTTTTAATTAGTTTCTGTGATTTCAAAACCAGGGAACAGGGTCCCACCGTGATCGCCACTGAAAGCACGAGATTCCGGTCAAAGGAAATCATTCAAGTGCAATTGCATTCAAAGTTAAGCACGCCTAAGTCCTAGAAATATGAATTACATGAAACGGAAAAGAGACATGTTGTAAGAGACGCAATCAGATAAAGAAAAATAGCCCTTTCATTAATTTCTTTCGATCTCTCATTACAATAATGCCTCCTCCCTTTTCGGGGGCTAGGAGCGCAAATAAGGTTTGATTACAATCGTTGAATGGTTCCTCCTTCCGCGTGCCCACGATTGCACTCGGGCGGGCTAAGATGATGCCGCCGCCGATGTTGATGGGTTCTTCGCCTCTGCTGCTTCTCCTGCAAACAAAGAAATGATCAAGACGTTAGTAGCACCCGTTGCAAATGAAAATCATTCTCTCTCTAAAACTAACAAAATATGCATACGAATATTTGCCTGAAACCATGAAAACAGTGAATCCAAATTGCTTCAAAATCTGACAGAAGGTAAGAACAGTCACCAGAAGGCCACTGCCACTGAGGCAACTGGCCAATTCACCTTAAACCGGAATTCGTCCCCGGGCGGGACGACTTCGACCGTAATTCGTCCCCGGGTGGGACGAATTCTTCCGAATAGGAGAAATCGACCCGTCTGCTTGCTCCAATGTCCGATCTCGGGACCTGCAAAACTCCCGCAAACAGAGGGGTTAGGTAATTGGGGCCATTTTGGGACGACCCAGATGGTCGGATTTTCCCAATTTGACCTCCTCCCTCGGGAATTTAACCTTGACACCTGCAAGTTAGCGAAACGATAAAGCAATACAAAACACCCTAAACTCTGACCAAAAGCTACAAAATTGCAATTATAGACTAATCGGACCTAGTAACATACGTAATGCAATCTAAAAATTAATCTAAAGTGCTCAAAAACTGAAATTAGAACTTGGGGGTGCGGGGGTGCCCAAGTGGGCCTCCCACCGTTGGCCCTCGATTTTGGAGCCAATCCACCAAGGATGGGCCCAAAACCTTTTAGGATTGGGGGGTCGGCGAATTGATGGGTTCAGATGTCCATGCGTCGGATTTGAGTAAGGTTCGAGCTTCCAAAGGCCACCCAACAACCTCCTTTGCAAAAGAGATTGATGGATGTAGGAAGGTGAACAAAGGGGGATGCAAATGAGTCTTCGATTCGGCAGCACTTCGTTGCTTCAACACTCCTTCTACCTCTCTATTTTGGGTGAGGAAATTCCCACCTTTTATAGACCCAAGGGGTCTCTTTTGGGAGGGAAGCACAAAAGCCAAGTGTTGACCATGGGCGCCATGTGGCGGTCTTGTCTTCCCATGAGGGAGGGGAGTCCTTCCCTGACTTGAACTTTGATAAATGCTTCTTGTAACAGTCCTCTAACGGCCCCTCTGTCCACTTACACATGCGTGCAAGGTAGGAGCCCTTAACTGACTGTTCTGGGCTGCCACTTGGCACCATTTGCCCTTTTGCCCGTTAAGCTTAGAATTCGTCCCACCCAGGGACGGATTCTATTTTGAATTCGTCTCCGGGTGAGACGAATACTGGGCAAAGTGCCCAAGTGTGCCAAATTGCTCCTTGACCTTACAAAACTGCTATGAAAGTGGTTAAGACCACCGTTTGACCTCTGAGGGCTGCCCTGGGGGCTGTGTTTGTCAAAGCGATCAGTGTTTGCAATCACATAATCGGATTGGTGCTGTTTTGGTGTCTACACTAATCTTAGCTTTAAATGATTCTATTATGGTACCATTGACCAACGTTGAATATGATACTATAGAGACACAATATTTAATCCATCTAACCCACTTATTCCAAAATCCATTATTCTCTAATACTATATAAATAAATCTCATTTAACCCTATCATAGGATTTATTCATATAAAGTTTTAATATTATTTCTCTCTTTTCTAGAAGCTATCCAATGCATTACTTCATGAGTTACTATGATATTGTTTATAATTAGTCCCCCTTTCACAAATACTCCTTCCTATTTTGAAATTATTTTTTCTGATAGTGGTCTTAACTAATTTATCATCATTTTGAATATTATATTAAATGCCATATTACATAGGATTATAGGTCTATATGAATAAAAAAAATTAGCATCTTTCCTTTTTGAAATCAAGATAAGATATGTTACATTTATTTTATAAAATATGTATTGTTTTACCTAAGACTTTTCCACTACCACCAATAAATAATTCTTCACTATTTCCCATTTATGCTGATAGAATTACATAGAGAGTCTATCTAGACTTGGTTATTTATCCTTATCAAAAGAGAAAACATCTTAATGAAATTCATCTAGAGTAGTAGGCTCCATAAATTTGCTATTGTATTAATCTACTATAACATAAGGTACTTCTTGGAGTATTTTATCATTAAAACTTCAATCTTCTCTAATCTTAAAATACTCTTGTAAAAAGACTTTGTCTTATTTTTTATTTTTCTCTCATTTTCAATCCAAACCCATTCTACTAATTTAATTATACTAATTTTGGATATCATTATTTATACTATTGTCATTCTATGAATTTTTTTGAGTTTTATCTCCTTATTTTAACCATGTCTATCTCGATTTTAATATCTAAAATTTCTCTTCCTTACTCTAAATAGTATGATATTCACTAGGCAACTTGCTCCTAGAAGCTTGGATTATTGTTCTTAAATTTTTTGAATTTTAAAAGTTTCTCTTTTAGTTCTTATTTCCTCTCAAAAATATTTCCAAAAGTGTTTTTGTTCAATTCTTTTAATCTAGATGTCAATGATTGAATTTGTTTTGGAAGTGTATACAACCCACCATTTCATTAAGAATTTTATGTCTAGACTATCATATAAGTAAATTGAGGATGGTCTATCCACATCTACTTGTATTTAAAATATAATATTTTTTCAAATCCACTTACAATATTTTTAACTCTTATTTTCTACTGATCTTAATGAATCCTTGTTAAGGTGTTAATATTAAAACAAGTGCCTTAATTTAGCCAATGATTGGAGAGTATGTAATTGTCTAACTTTTATACTATCATGTTTTACATGTTCCTATTGTTGGTCCATGTATAGTTGTACTCTTTAAACTCAACCTCCCATAGTTTATTATTTTGAATAAATCATAATATTCTCTCATACTTTGGGTTGTTTTTTCTAATTTACCCTAAATTTTCATCTAGATTGGTTATGGAATTAAAATATCCTATGATCATGAATCAATTTTCTTGAAATTAACTTCTCATAAAGGTTTCAATATCACTCCATACTTTTAATCTGCCTGACTGAGTTGTAGGTCCATATATATTGATAAGGATGAAATGAATATTTGTAAAGTAGCAAATCAATGGTGAGGCTATCTAATGGTTAGTTTTATAAATGGTTTCATTGTAGGTTCTAATTGGATTTCAACATGTTGAAATTTTTGTACCACTCATTCTAAATTTATAGCATCCCATTCAAATCTTACCTATATTATATGTATAGTTTTGAAAACTTCTTCCTTTGTCATTTTAGTTTTCTACGTACAAATAGTATCAATATTATTACATAAATAGAGATCGCTAATACACATATTATTTGAGGAGGCATTAACACCCCTTATATTCTATGAGATGATAATCATGTCTTATTAGGTGCTATTGGCCCCTTAGAATTATCAATATCATTTTGAACTTGGTAAAGAGAAGTTAAATCAATTTAGATTGTGTTCTATGGTTGCTCTTGCTTCCATGCCTATTGTATGATAATTTAAACATTTTCCTCTTTGTGCCTTACTGGTATCAGGAGTAGGTCTACTTTTTTAATTCCTCGGTATTCTTTCAGGACTATCGTTTTCACTAGATTTTTTTCTCCTGGCATTGCTAAGGAATATTTTTACTTATCTTGTTGCTTTTTGGGTATTTCCTTTTTAATGGTATATGTAATAACATATATTAATACATGTTATCTATGCATTTTCTTCAATTAAATAGTTCATACTAATTTCAGAGGTTCTTTAAATTATTATGGAGAACATTCCTTAATTTTAGTAGGAATGATTATCCGTAAATCATGATAACATTGAGTATATAATTTCTTGTTAATATTTTGATCTGGTTGTACTATGTCCTCTATGATCTAATCTAATTTTTCTTTATAGACTAAAGCCTCAAAATCATTTGAATTTCTTCCAATATACCTAGTTAATGGTATCCACTATTTATTTACTTTCATGTGTCTAGACCTATTTTTTGAAAGTTAAAAACCATCCTCATCCATATTCATTTGAAATATTGTCTTACAATTTTCTATTTATGTTTACATTATAGTATTATTAGGGCATACAATATCAATGTGCTCCATGTAATTACATCCTCTAGATCTAAAAGATATATTTTCAGAATCAATGGTTTGGGTCCATAACTTACCTTAATACTTTAAAATGATTAATTTGGTTAAAGTTTTACTATCAATAATGACCAATATTTGTGCATGCATACCAAAGAACATATATTTTATAAATTTTAAAATCTCATGGAATTGTCCTAGAGTGTTGCTTGCCTTGAAAGTATCCATTTTATAGAATTCAATGGGCAACCCGAAAATTCTAACTAGACTAGTACTAGGGATAGATATATGTTTTTAGGTGTAAATCCTTCATACTAATAGGTAAGAAAGAGTTATATTGTTCCCATAACCAAGGAACTCATTGTATTATTCTATATCTTTCCTTACGAAAACAACAAATATTAAGTAAGAAACCTTTATAAATAAATGATAGATTCACTCTTCGATACTTCCATATTATATCAATTTATTTTATTGGATCCAAAGCCCCTTTCCTGGAACCATTAAATTTATTTATAATTACCTTATATTTAAGCAACAAGGATCATTGATATGTGAGGTCCTCCCTAACCTCTTCTAGTAGTGATTATTTTAAGGATTTAGATTTAAATTGGTCCATGGAAAGGAAACTATAACTTGATATATACTAAAATTGATCAATATATTCTATAGCAATTATATTGCTTGAAAACAAACCTAAAAATACAAAACTTTTATGGTAATTAAGGGATAAATGAAAATTAACTAAAAATTTCTACTCCTAGATAAAATGTCCTTCCTGGCTAATTTTCTAGCCCTTCATTTCTCCTCGTGTCATCTAAAACCTAGTCGATACGTATATACAATTTTGTTTCTGGTGAAGATGTGTGATGATAAAACTAGGGAAGGTCTAAACTTGTTAGGATCATAAGGAATGAGTGAGCTGAGGTTTAGCGGGTGTGACGGGAGTGAGGGTTTGAATTTTTTGGGTAGGAATCTCATCCAAGGTGGTAGAGGTAGAGCAGGTATGGAAGGGGTGGGTGGGAACCTTGAGCATGGATCAAGCAAGGATCTAGAGGAAGACAATCAGGCTGCGATAGATTTAGAGGTAGGTATCACGCAGGGGCCCGACCCTCCTCAGAAAGAACCTGATAAAAAATATACGAAGGACAATGCAAGACCCAAGAAGTGGCTATCTTTTGTTGAGACTCTTAGAGAAAAAAGAAAGGAGGTTCTCTCTCTTCCACCCCTAGTTCTAGTAAATAATAAAACTTTTGCGTCGACAAGTTTCATGAGCCCTTTTCTTTGAATGGAAGAATTCTCCCTAGTAGGCAAGTTTTTGGGAGGTAGGCCGAACATGGAGACTATCACGGCTTGGGCGTGGGGTAAATGGTGACCGGTAGGAAGGTTGGAGTTGGTAGCTCTAACTTGAGGGTTATTCATTATCTATTTTAACAATATGGAGGATGCTAACCACATTTTAACAAGAGGTCCTTTGTTTTTGGGCAAAAGGAGCCTTTTTCTCAGATAATGGGGTGAATATTTCGACATTGAAAAGAAAAATATTAACATTACCCCTATTTGGGTTCCTCTCCCAAGTCTACCTACCTAGTTATTCAATGAATATTGGTTGTAGGGTATAGCCAAAACTATAGGGGACCTGATATCTATTTACCATGTGACCTTGGCCAGGACAAGGATGACTCATGCATAAATCTGCGTAAATGCTAATTTGGATAATGAATTGCTAATGTTTATGGAGCTATATTATGGAGAATACTATCAAAAGAAACTGATAGAATATGAGAACAAATCAACATTCTATGTATAATGTAAATATCAAGGACATCTATGCAATCAATGCCCTAACCTGGCAATTAATAGAGAAAATAAGAAGCAAGGAATGCTAGACAGAGGAAATTTGAGGAGTTTCCCTAGCAGAGGTGATTTCAATAAGGCAAACTATGTCTACCAAAAAAATAAAAGAGAGGGTGCAGGGTCCCAACAAGACAAAGGAAAATGACAAGTTTTTGGCAACCAAAATACTCAGGTAAGTTCCAATCCTCTAGTTTCAAATATTTTTTCAATTCTATCCAATATGGGAGTAGGAGTATTATCAAAAGATATTGAAGACCAGAACCTTTAGGCTAACCTTTCTGACTCTCTAGAATCCCCATCCAAGTAAGGATCCTCAAACCCTAATGCTAAAATTATTGTAAGCCTCATGGGCATCATAAAGCCAAACCCTAATGTTCGATCTCTAGAATCCCCATCCAAGTCGGGATCCTTAAACCCCAATGCTAAAAATACTTCAAGACCAGTGGGCATCCCAAAGACAAATCCTAATGTTGAATAACTTAGGAAGAAATTTGAGGCATTGGAAAATAAAAAATCTCATCTCCCTAACATCATCACTAGGAGCCAGGTGAATCCTACTAAGGGGCCATCCCGCAGACCATGGGAATACAGAGATAAAGGAGAATATTTGGATGTAGGGGTGGAGATATGTGAAACTCTTCATACTGAGGAATATGGCAGTCCGGTTCTACAATAAATTACCTCCTTCCAATTTAGTCCTAAACAATCCAGGAGCACTGTGAAGTCTCCTATATATTTTGGTAGTGAAAAAGAAGAGGGAGAATATCAAATGTTGAGCATAAAAAAATTAAAACTGATAATGATATTTCCAATGAAAAATAGAGAACCTTGTTTCAATAGGTTATTCCGGGTTCTGAAGACAACAAATTAGGAAAACCCCCTCAAGGGAGGGTGAGAGGAAGAAATCCCAAACAATCTAAATGAAGTTCCTCTCATGGAACATGAGAGGCCTTAATGGCTTGTCCAAACACAGGGAAGTCATTGCAATAAGAAATCAAGTGAATCCAACTAGTATCATGTTGCAAGAAACAAAAATTGATGAGATTCAGTAAAAAAAGGTAGCAAAAAAAATATGGAATCAAAGGGATATGGTTTGCAAATCAGCTAGAGGAGCATCTAGAGGCCTTATGACTTTATGGGATCCCCGGATAGTAGAAGGCACCATTATTTAGAAATATGATAGGGTTCTTAGTATTTTATTTAAGGAAATAAACAACAACAGATCGTGGATCCTTTCAATTATTTATGTCCCAAATTCAATTCAAGGGAGAGATCTACTATGGGAGTACTTAGGCAATCTGAGTGAAATATTCCATAATGTCCCCTGGATTCTGGTTTGGGATTTTAACACTCTTCTTTACCCTTCATACAAAATGGGTGGAAATGGACCACCTATCAGGAGCATGGATGAATTCAATGACTTTGTGAACTCCAACATGTTGATGGATGTAAAACTTAGAGGAGTGAATTATACCTAGAGCAATCGATAGATAGGATGTCATCTCATTCAAGAAAGGCTTGCCAGGTTTTTTCTATCAAAGGAGGCTATAGATATGTTTGGTGGTTCTACCCTACAAGACCTTCCTAAAATTGCTTTTGGTCATAATCCCATTTTGTTGGAGATACCTAACTCTCTGTCCTTCAAGAAACCCTTTAGATTTCAATCTATGTGGATCAAAAATTCCAGTTTCAGAGATAACTTAATTCAGTGGTGGTAGCAGCTTGTCAAGGGTAGTGCAACTTTTAAAATTGCTAGGAAATTAAATTTTGTTAAGGAAAAGCTTCGAACTTGGAACAAAGAGGTCTTTGGGAACCTCTTTGAAAATAAAAAATAGGTTGTTGAAAGTTTGAAGATAATTTATCAAAGGATTCAACATGGTGATGCTGATGAAACTACTAGGCAGGAGGAATGAATAAAACTAGCAAAGTTTCATAATATTTTGGCCTGTGAGGAAATCTATAGGAGGTAAAAATCAAGGGTTCTTTGGTTGAAATATGGAGATTCAAATTCCAAGTCTTTTCATGTCACCACGCTTAGAAATAGAAGCAATAACAAGATAATTTCAAAAAAAAAAAACATATGGTTCTATTACTCAGGACTTATCAGAAATCATAATGGATTTAGTAACTTATTTCAATTCTATTCTTGGTCAAGAATCGTAGTGCAATGAGGAGGCCAAAGATATTCTCTTGCAATACATTCCTACCATAATAAATGAGGATATAAACCTTAAGCTTCTAGCTCCATTTTTTGATGAGGAAATTAAGGAAGCCTTGTTTAGCATGGATCCAGACAAAGCCTCGAGACCCGATGGATTTCCCCTTCATTTCTATCAAGATTTTTAGGGTATCGTAAGTGAGGATGTAATTTTTGCTATTAGAGAATTCCAAGCAAGCAATAATATCCCAAAATGTATCAACTCTACTTTTATTTCTCTAATTCCTAAGAAGAAAACCCCTTAATCTATGACTGACTTCAGGCCAATAAGTCTGTGCAATATCTCTTACAAGATCCTAACTAAAGCCATTGTAAATAGAATGAGAGTTTTTCTGCCCTGCATCATAGATCCATGACAAGGAAGCTCTGTCCAGGGTAGGTCAATATTGGATGGAGCTATCACAGTTCATAAAGCTCTAGACTATGCTCACAAGACTAACAGGTCTATTTTTGCCCTCAAGCTTGATATGAACAAAGCATTTGATAGGCTAAATTGAGAGTTTTCGATTGTTGTCCTCATTAAGTTTGATTTTCACCACCAATGGGTTAATTTTATCAAATAATGCATTTCTAAAACATGGTTATCAATTTTGGTTAATGGAAAAACTACTGGTTACTTTCAAATTCATAGAGGAAATCGGTAGGGGACCCTATCAGCCCCATGTTATTCATCATTGTGGTAGAAGCTTTAGGCAGAACCATAAAAAATACTTGCAGTTCAAGGTTAATATCAGGAGTCAAGGAAACATCTATCACTAGGGTTGTTTCTCACCAACAATTCATCGATGATACCCTTCTATTGACTAAGGCATCAATGGTTAAGGCTAAAATAATTAAATACATCCTCCAACTCTATGAGGATGTTATTGGTCAGAAAGTTAATTTTAGTAAAAGCAAGTTATATTTCTTGAACACCCCCATTTAGATGCAAGGAAGGATTGCAAAAATTTTAGGGTGTGATATAGCAAACCTCCCCACTTCGTATCTTGGTCTCCCTCTTTTCATTGGTTCTCCGAGAGAGTCAATGTGGGATAGGGTTATTGAAAGAATTAAAAAAAAACTTGTTGGATGGAAAGGTCATCTTCTATCTCAAGTAGGAAAATTGACCCTCACTAAGGCCTCTCTTCAGAGCATTCCAATCTATTTCCTCTCTATTTTCAAAGCCCTTGTGAAGGTTTTCCAAAAAATTGAGAAACTCCAAAAATAATTTTTATGGACTAGATCAAAGGAGAAAAAAAGGATACACCTTGTAGGATGGACCAAAGTGTGCAAACCCAAGGAAAATGGGGGCTTAGGTCTAAGGAGAATTGCTCATATGAATTTAGCTTTACTAGATAAGCAGGCGTGACACCTCATTTCTGGTGAAGAAAATGAATGGACAACTATCATCAAATGAAAGTATCTTCAAAATATGGAATTTCTAAGTGACTCAGTTCCAATAAAAGGTTCTGATTTTTTGTAAAGCAATTCTCAATTGTAAGAAAATCATCAAAAAATATTTAAGATGGGTTTTAGGCAATGGTGAGAGGATAAATTGTTGGAATGACAGGTGGGCTAAGGATGAATGATTGATGCAATATCCTAACTTAGTCTGAATCAGAGATATCACAAAATAACTCATTTATAGAAAAGTCTTCGATTATATGGTTGAGGACAAAGGCAGAATGAAGTGGAAACAAATAAGGATTCAGGAATTTCAAGCAGAATCAAATTATCTTTGAAATATTTTCAAGCAACATTTTATCCCCATGAGACCCAAAGAAGATCAAGTGACCTGGGCTCCTATAGAAAATGGGAAATTCACTGTTAAATTAGCTTACAAGATTTTGCTTGATGACGAGGATTTTGTCCTCCAAAAGGACTTAGTTTGGATAAAAATTTTAATTCCAAAAATTAGAGTCTTTTCATGGTTGGTTATCCAAGGAATAATTATAACCATTGATAATATGATGCGTAAAGGTATTTGTATCACTAATCGTTGTTATCTGTGTAGGGCTAATTGGGAGACCATTTAAAACAATTTCCTTGAGTGCCCTTTTTCCTTCACTTTCCTATGTGGGGTTTTTCAGGCCTTTAATATTTCCTAGGTTAAACCAACCACCATACTTGATTTGTTCGTCCAATGGACTTACCCCTTTTCAATCCAAAGACTTAGATACATGTGGAAAATTTGTCTCAATCACTATCTTTGGTAGGTGTGGTTATAAAGGAACCATAAAGTTTTTAATGATTCTATCCATGATCATAAAACTATCATTGCTAGGGTCCTATCCTTTGACAATGAGAATGTGAACCTTATCCTTTTTGATAGCCATAAACCTCATCTACAAGATACCACGATTGCTCAATATTTAAGCTTAACCTTGTTAGATGAGTCTATTCCTAGGGTAGTCAACCCCAAAGCCAATGTTAAGTGGTCCCCACCTCCTACGGGTTGGTTTAAGCTTAATTTTGATAGAGCGGAAGGACAATCTTGGAAGAGCAAGCGTTGGTGGTATTGTGCGAGATCAAAATGGGAATATGATGCTTGCATTTTATGAATATTTAAAAATAAGGATGAACAATGAAGCTGAAGCTAGAGCTATGTGGAGAGGCCTTCAAATGACTCAAGACTTAGAAGACAATTTGATCGTAGAAGGAGACTCTATGCATGTTATAAATATCTTCAATAATTGGAAAATACCTCCTTGGAGGATTAAAACAATTGTTGAAGAGGCTAGGATCCTTTTCCAGGGAATACATGATAGAAAAGCCCAACATGTATTTTGGAAAGCTAACAAATTTGCTGATAAGCTGGCCAATTTGGGTGTCGATGGTGATGGAATTTTAAAATGGGAACACAGTGTCCCGATCGAAGTAGAGGAGCTTATTCAACAAGAATGACAAGAATGATAGTCGAATTTACCAACTATCACATAGTGGATGTTGCTTGGAAATACCACAAAGACTAATGGGGATAGTCACATGTCATATAACATGGCTCCTAGTCATCTTAGTAATTTGAGTTTGGTTGATAATCATAGGGCAGGAAAGAAATGGCAATATAAGAATTTGAACTAGAGTCACGTGGACCACTAGATAGCCATCACCATAAATATAACCAACAGGTTCACTTCTCCATGGATGATTGACCAAGATGAGATGTGGTCCCAAAGCATGTCATACATGGAAGAAAGCAATTACCAAATAATTATTAAGAGTAACTGTCAATATAAAGCTTGTGGGATTTTTTTCAGTACTCTGCTATGTGTGTCTACAGATTTTTGTTTCTCCATTGTTTCGAGGAAGGGATCTATGTATGTTTTTTTTTTTGTAATTATGATGCAGGTGTGTTTTCTCGAGGTATACCCAAAATGTTGTATGGGATGTTTCTTTTTTATAACAGGCTATGTGCCTTACCAGATGTAATGTCTTTGGTGGCATGTAGATTTTACATATATAGGATCCTTAGTAAGGACATGTTCATCAAAAGCCCTGGGCTGATATTAGTAAAATGTTTTGGGTCAACCTGTAAAACCGAGTATTAATGCTATAGTATCTTATCTACCAAAAAAAAAATCTGTTTCTGGTGACTTGAAAATTTGTCACTACACTTATTTTTGATGGTTGAATTCATAGAGTTGTATCTCTCTCAATACTACTAGAATTCCTTCATGTAACCTATCATTTTAAATCTCTTCAAAATCCTCATAAATTGGTCCAAGAATCATATGAATTAGACAATCCTTTGCAAATATATGACTCCTAAAATATGAGATATTTTTTGAGAAAAATATTGTGCTAACGTTACCCTTGTTTTGAATGATTGTCTTCACATGGTTGTATTTCCCTCAATTCTACTTGGATTATTTTGTATGACCATTCATTTTAAATCTCTTCAAATTTTAAATAAAATGATGCAAGAAATATCTAAAATAACCGATTCTTTGCAAAGATATGTCTCTTGGAATATGTGTCACTTCCTATAAAAAATTGCCCTAGAACTATTGATTTATTTAAGTATTTTTATAATTACAAATGTTAAGATGAATATAGAAAAATATTTATTATTCAAACGGTGATTGGGTTACCTAATGTAACATGGAAAACTGCATTTTTTCTTGAATGCTTAGTAGTAAAACAACATAGAGCACAATTTGAACATAGTTCATATAGAGATGGGGAACCATTAGAAGTGATACATATAAATTTGTATGGATCAATTTTAGTTAGTCTTAGTAGAAAAAATAAAATTATCAGTTGCTTGATTATTCATGCAAAATATCTATATATTTTTGAAACTAAAGTTAGAATTATTTATGTACTTCAGACAGTTATTTTTTTGTAGAAATAGAAACTAGATGCTCAATTCATGTTCTTTACTCAGATAGAGGTGGAGAATATTTATTTAATGAATTTTAAATATTCCTAACATAAAATGGAATAAAATTGTAACTTACTACAACCTATACAAAATAAAATAATGTTATTTAAAAAAGAAGAATTTTTTCTATTATGGAAATGGATCATTATATTTTTCAGGATGCAAACCTTGAACAACACTATTGAAAAAAGGCTTTCAATATTGTACTATACATCTAAAATAGGTATCCCATAAATAGTAAAACTGATTGTAAATAAATCCAACATGTTCCAAATGATGACCAACAAGAAATGACAATCTTAGGGTCAGTAGTTACAAATGAGGATTGTGGTAATCAAGTTAACCTAAATGTAGGGATTGATTCACTTTTAGAAATATTTGAACCATCAAAAGTGGTTGAAAGTGAATTTGAAAAGGAATCAAAAGATGAATCTGAAGAAGGTTATAGCCTCATCAACATGGAATCTGAAGAGGGCATGAAATAAGGGATGGAATATCACCAAATGTTTTAGAAATATAATAATTATACTATTCAAGACAAAGAAGGGGAATCACTCACTTTTTCTCCATTGGATTTTCAAAAATTTGAAATTCTTGTCCCACCTAATGATCATATAATGCCTATTGCTACCTTATATAGAAGAAAATTCTAAAACATGAATGGTTTGGATTTGATATCATTGATGATACAAATGAAAATGTTGCTCTATTCGAGGTGACTCGGGTAGTTGATCAGATGTGTTATTTAACACCTCCTTTGATCATCCAAATTTATGGTTTGAAAATTATGGGCATATGTTTAATATTGTGACTAGCTTTAGTGTGCTTGAAAACTAGGTAATCAATGAAGATGAAGGGCTACGAGAGGAGGATTATGAAGATTATGAGGAAAAAGATACAAAGGCTCCTCAAGTCCTAGTAAATGGAAATGTACAAAAGGTAGAATATCAACCTTTTATTCTGCCATTCATATTCCAGGTAATAGTTTGCATAATTTTATGTTGGATTTAAATATTGTTGATAATGAAATACCATTTACTATTAACAAAGAATTGGAGTTGATGCCTACTCACACCAGTAATAAGGTTGTTATGTTAAATGAAACAAAGGTAGAAGTTCTTGAGTTACCTGAATCAAGTTCATCAAAAATTGACAATGAAATATAGGATACAAATTTATAATGATCCTCATATGTTAGATATCCTTGATGCTTGTAAAATGCTACATAGTTATGATTGGTCTAAAATCATGAATGATGGTTTGGTAATAAAATTTTCAATAATAGGGTCAAGCTTGGAAAGGATCATGTCTAATCGTAACAATGAAGATAATATTTGGAACACTGAATCAAAAATGGAAAATTCACACCATGCTGGTTGAAAATGTGATTGAAGATACATATTCAATAATAAACATCCCACACATTAAACAAAAATTAATTAAAGATCAATTATGGACCATTAATTTTGATAATAAAGATGGAATTAAGTTGAACTAGTGGGTGAGAGACAAAATTAAGGCCTTTGTTTTTCTAGGCCTAATTTTATTGTGGGATGATGCCCATAAATCTGGTATTTCTATCACATCAGATATTTTTCAAATTGGTGTAATCAGGTTTGGGAACTTACAAAATTTGATATATGAAAAATCCTTAACCTTATTTTGTAAGTAGTCTTGTATATAGTTTCCTATTTTTGTGTGTTTTCTGTTACAATTTTTATATATAGCTTTCATTTATTTTCTTGTTTTGTGATTTTTAAATTTAAAATTTTGTTTTGATTTATCCTTTTGCATGCTTTGTGTTTATGGTAGTTCAAATTAGGTTAGGTTTTGGTTTACTCTCAAGTTTTACCTTTTCATTTTACAAGTGCACTGTCGGTTGGTTCCTCCGATTGAGGTAATGTTTGGTGATAGCTACTAACTCCTAGTTTCTTTTTTGATAGTTTTTATTTGTCATGTAGGTTGGATTACCCAGTTTGGAATCATGTGAAATTGATAAAAATGAAATAAAATTGTTTTGTAATCATCCTTCGATATTGGACTAAGATGGTGGATTTTGGGGACAATGAATCATTTCGCTGAAGATCCACATATACCTCACTATAGTAAAGGGAATATTTTGAAATATTGAAGGATAATGTCATTTCCATTTGCAAATTAAGGTGAAAAGCTAATACACTCCATATTTAACATTAAGTGGACTCTAACCCAGTTGGCATACAAATTTTGCAAAGCAATTGAATGCTTGAAAAATAAAAAAGGAAAGAAATATGCAAAATAAATATCATGCATGGGGCATTCAAACAATCCCTACTAGGGCTATAGATGCTTCTCCAACAGTAGATCAAAGTATAGAAGATATCAAGGTCATCTCCACCGGGGCTATAGATGCATGGCTGGTTGTGGAGCAATGTAGAGGTACATTTTTAATGAGTGATATTTCATAGCCTAAATGTAAAACAAATGATGGAATATTGATTGTTGCAATAATGCAAAATGAATCACCATTCACACACCGAGAGGCAGCCAATCGATCATCTGTTTTTATTTAAATCCACCTGCTCCACTATCTATGGATATTGCTAGATGATGTTTATTTTTTGATCTTTGGTTTTCTAGGTTTCAGATCGGGTTATTCATCCGAAATGCTCAGTAGCATTTCCTATAATAGTCACCATTTGTTGTTGTCATTGCACAACACACCCCAAATTTGGGGACCTAGCTTAAATTTTGATGTTATTGGGAGTTTTGGTGTGCATTGAGTGTTTTTTTGGAGTTTACCGTGGTCTTAATAGTGGGTATTGTTGTGTTGGATCTCATTATTCTCATGAAATTGACCTCATAATTTTATCATTATAGTCATCCCAGTTCGAATATCAAAATTAATGTCACTCTTGCTTGACCATGTGGTGCCTTTTCGTATTATTTATCTAGCATGTTTGAGTTTTGTTTAGGATTAATTTAATATTTATATTAAATTATTCCTGAATACAACCTAGTCATTACTCATGCATCAATAAACACAAAAAAAAAAATATAAAAATAAAACTAAAAAGAGAAAATATAAAAAAATGAATAAATAATAATAATCAAGAAAATAAAATTAAAATAAAGCAAACAAAAGAAGAAGCCAAAATTTATTAGCTAAATTTTATTTATCAACTCATGCATGTATAATGTAAAATTTGTTATATGAGTAATACTTGATTATATTATAATTACTATGTTAATTATATTAAAATTAATATGTTAATTATATTATGATTTAGCTACATTACAATTAACAGGTTGACTATATATGATTTGATTATGTTATAATTAATAGGTCGATTATATTATAATCGATCATGTTATAATCAAATATGTGGATTGTATAATTATAATTTTTATTGGGTGTATGTACTGGTGCAAATTACAAATGTATTTCATGACAAGTGAGTAGGCATGATGGGACCTACTATATGGCCACGACAGACCAGATAGCTCGTCGGTAGGACCTACGCGATGTGCAGGGGTGCCATAGTCGAGATGGACCTCGAGCCCTCCTCTTGTGAGGATGTAACCAATGGGGATGAATTTCAGTTAAAGTCCATCCACTTGGAAGAGGCCAAGCTGAAACACACACGAGAGTAAGTAATTGTTGATTCACTCTATGATAGAGTTCAGTGGTGATTTGTTTGATTGAGGAAGAGAAAATTTGTGATAGTTTTATTGTGAGGAAAAATTTCACCAACATGGTGCCAAAGGAGGGTACCATTTTTAAACAACAATAACTCAGATACCAGGAGGAATAACAATGTACACGATAAAAAATACTTATCATGACATGGACCACGGATAGCTAGTTGGACAGGGTGATTTCAATGACCGTATGTCAAATTATATTGTTGGGGATTGTCAATGCATATTTGGACATAGATGAATACGGTAGAGATGTTATCAATAAAAAATATATCACAGGAAGGATTTATCTTCTCTGAATGAAAAATGTTTCTCTCAATGATGGAAATTCCTTTTAACCATCCCATAGGGACATCTCTCGGTCTAGAATACTCCATCCGCATATCTAATAGTGAAGCACGCTACAGAGTGGAACAACATTAAGGTTCTAATTCCATAATATTTTAGAGGTCTCTATCAGTGTTGTGCCCATTACTAATGAGGACAACCATGTTAACAATTAGTCAAATTACTTTAGATGAATGCTTTGATCATTTATAAGTGCAGTTCAAGTTTTCAGTATTTCTAGCAATATGGAGGGTGTTATAGAGCAGATTTACAGGCCTGATATGAAGAATATTGTGAAAGTATATGCGCAAATACATATCATCAATGGTGAAGACAAGTATAGAACATATTTTCTTCTAGCGGTATATAGTGGGTCCTGCATTTTTTTTTTTAAGTCCAACGCTTTATCTCTATTTGAAAGCATACTTGTAGAATCTATTGCTATAGTCGATTGCACTAACAAGTTGGCGAGTGGACAAGGTATTGTATGTTATAGATAAATATAGGAGATAAAATAACATCCATGATAGCATCATGTCATCATGGTGAATAATATCATAATACGGATTACCGCGAGGATGCAAAGTAACCTTTATACTTGTGTAATCGAGCAATCCTAAGCCATCGTCTAAGGTAGAGAGATCAGAATGGAGTGTTGATGCTGCTAAGTTGAAAATTGGGTTCACATTGGCATTGGTTTCTTTGCAAAGTTTTTTATAGGAGAGGGACACTCAGTTAGAGTGAGGATGCTTTGTGTTTTTTTTTCGGGTCCCAATGTGCATGCAAATAAAGAACGTATTATACTGAGACCTGAAAAGTGTAAATTGCCATGTTGAAGAATAAAGATATATGATTTATCCTTTCACGTATAATGATCAATTCTCCTATAATAAATTTGAATGTTGTAGGAACTCCAAAGTGAATAGCAATAGAAATTTTATGGAATAAGGGTACGATGTACTTGGCTTTGGTGTTACAAGGTGGGAGTCATGTACTTCGAAGCATCCAAGGGATGGTGGTAGGCCTTTGTGAGTTGTTTATGTTGTCACCCATGAAGAGGCAGAGTTGTATATACCTGAACGTTCCAATTGGAAAGTTTTTAAACACCTCCAAGAATGAGAACTTATTGAATTGATGTATCTCGATGAAAGAAATATTTTTTATTTAGGCTTGGGATGACATCTGAGAACCATACCGGTCAACATATCATCTTCTTAGAAAGCAAATGAGTTGGGAGGATCCATTTTAGTGATGGTTATGGTGTTTGAATTCACACACAAGAGTATCCACATAGCACACAAGAGTATCCACATAGCACATAATGGTCAAAATGCACATTGCCCAGAGTGTTACCTAAATAAAATACCATCATGGCGGTTACATTTGATGGTATGGAAAGAAGATGCAGTGGACATATGGTGAAAACCCTAGTGCATGATTTTTTGCGACATCATATTAATAAAGTTACAAGGTCCTAACTACTCATAATAATTTTGAAAGTAACTTCCATAGAGATTTAAAAAAGAAATATAAATAATTAAGCTTGAAGATGATACGAGGTCAAAAAAGAAAATGAAATGAAAAGGTTGTGAAATCAAAACAAGAGAAAGAAACAAAGAGTTTGTTCTGAAATGTTATATAGCCATCGAAATAGAGAAACAAGGCTGGAATATTTTGGAGTAGAATCATGTGAAGAGGATTGGAAGGTTTCAAAGCTATTGTAAAACTGTTTTTTCTCATCTTGTATGAAGCAGAAGGTCTTGAATACAATAAGTTCTTTATTGCACATATTTATCTTACATGCATTGTTTATTTAATGGTGTTTTATGCATAGGTATGGTAGCATCATTTAATACTTTTGATGCATTTTTTTATCCCTCAGCTTCTTGAACTTAACCAGATTTAGGTTGTGTGGATGTAGGTCTAACCTCGTTTTGTTTTGTATTCATGATTTATTTTCTACATAATAGGAGAAATTAATTTACAATAGCTATCTTTGATCACTTGTTTCATATTATTTCAAATTTGATTTATTTTTTTCTCTAACCCTAGAATTTGTAATTTTTCATATTTCATTTTATTTTCTTTGAGTTCCATCAAGCACTCAAAGCCCTAGAAGGTTTATATTTGTTTTGCATTAAAAATTTAGGTTTTGAAGTAATTAAAATATCCAAATAATAATTTCTTCAAAGCTAAAACATTAAATTATTTGGACACATTTAATTAAGGCATTTCTTAAGGTTCCAAAAAATTCTTGCACTAGTGTCGTGATATCACGACATGTTGCTTCGTAACGACCAAGAGAGAAAATGTGTCGCGATATCACGACATGTTTCAACATCATAGCCAAAGGAGAAAAAGTGTCGCGATATTGCGACATGGTGCATCGTCGCGGCCAAAGGTGAAAAGTGTCACGATTTCGCGACATGTTGCTTCATCGCGACCAAAGGAGAAAAATGTCGTGATTTCACGACATGTTGCAACATCATGGACAAGTGAGAAAAAGTGTCACGATATCGCGACATGTTGCATTTTCACGGCCAAAGGAGAAAAGTGTCGCGATTTCGTGACATGTTGCATTTTTGCAACCAAAGGAGAAAAATGTCGTGATATCGCGACATGTTGCTTTTTTGTGGCCAAAGGAGAAAAGTGTCGTGATATCGCGACATGTTGCTTTTTCGCGGCCAAAGGAGAAGACGGAAAGAGTGTCGCGATATCGCGACAAGTTGCATCAATAGACCAAACCGATCCCTCTATTAGCTAGTTATTGGTTCAAGAGATTTTGCTCCATTGCAAATCTTATTTTACTCTTGTAAGCATGTGTTCTCTCTGATTTCGGCTAGGAAGTGTATCTTCCCAAATTGTAATTGATCTTTGTTTTAATACAAGTTTTTTCAAATTTTTCAAAAAAAAAAAAACTTTCTTGCACTCCACAGGTTTTATTATTTTAAAATTTGTTCAACAAATCAAGATGAAAATTTGTTAGCAAAGCAAGATAAAATATGTTTTACAAAGCAACATAAAATGATCTAAATCACCATTCCAAGATTCACATTTCAAAGTTAGATTTAGTCATTTTATTTCATGCTCAAATAAAGTTTAACAAAAGAAGATAAAATTTGTTAACAAAGTAAGATAAAATTCATTCACAAAGCAAGATAAAATGAATTAAATCACTATTCCAGGATTCACATTTCAAAGTTAGATTTTAGTCTTGTTATTTTATTCTCAAAGTAAAGTTTAACAAAGAAATATAAAACTTGTTAAAACTTGCTTAACAAAAGAAGATAAAATCTACTTAAAATACTTTAAAGATAAAATGAATTAAATCACTGTTCTAGGATGGTCATGGAGGACCAATAATTTCATTTTTTTTTTTTAATATAATGAGCAAAAGAGACCATAACCAATTAAAGTAATACCAAACCATAGGCTCATTTTTAACAGTTACTTGCACCTCTAAGGTATTTCAACACATCTTGTATATTTTCACAAGCATTCAAGCACACATAAAGCAATTAAGAACCTTGGAGAAATTTTAAATTTCTTTACAAGAGAGGGGTTTATAACAATACCCTAATTGTGATGGTGGTTTTGCAAATGGAAAAAAATATTACTCAACAAGTATGCAAGGAAACGATCAATATTAAGATCAAGATCTCATAAACACTAGCAATAGAGTCAGTGGAGTACCCCTTCCATGGTACCAGTAGAATAGAGGATGGTGATACCAATAACCTAACAGGTGGTGAGGAGTGCCCTAGATTCAAGTACCACAACCAAGATGGAAATATGGAGACTCATTATGGATAGTAAGGATGATATGTCTCATTGGTGTTCTTTATTTAGGTGGTGGCTAGGTGGCCAACCATATATTTATGTTTTGTACATGTGATTTTGTAGCCTAAGGGCATTGATGACCTAATACATATATATACGCATATGTTTTTGTTTGCAACCTTATATACATAGGTTATGAGTTGTGTGGATGGATTAATAGCATAGGATTATGTGTATGTATAATGTAAAATATGGTAGATGTAAGTGAATGTAATATGGAAGAATATATAGGCATGTAGTAGTATGTATGAATGCATATAAGAAATAATGTAATGTAGATGGATGAATTTTATTGGATGTAGAGTAGAGAATGCATGAGAATCAAATGAAATGACTAATATGCATATGAAGTGCATAATACAGATGAAATGCATGTATGTGTATGATGAATCCATGGTCAAAGGAATGTACATGTGAGTGGATATCCTTAATGAAGGAGGTACTTGTATCATTACAAAACCAATGGAAATGTGATCCATTCTATTATCTCAAATATGTAAGATGACAAAAGAGATTTTTGTAGAAAATTTGATGATCCCAGTTGTAGCAATAAAACCCCATGAAAAATTGAACAAGTTTCAACAAAAACTCGTAACTATCCTGACTAAATTAAACTCAATTATGGACCAGTGTGTGTGATGAATGATGTCCATTTATCCATTTTGAGGGAAGTGGGACTAACCTATTATAAAATTAGCCAAAGTAGATAGCTCATCAATAAGCATGTAGTGATATGTACAAGAGAAGGTCGCTAATGTGACAAATGTGTCACCACTTGTAAGACTATTCCACTACCAAGAATACTCTTGAAGCCTACTACTAGTGATGAAAATCATCCTGTTATGTTATTTTAAATTAAAGGACCAAAGGTATTCAAGAATTTTGGTAGTACTCTTGGAGGCGTTTTCTTTTATTTTCTATCCCCCTTCTTTTTTCTTCTTTGTTTGTGATGCTCTTTTATCTTTTTTTTTTTTTTTTTTTGTGGGTGTTGGCTTTTGTTTTCTGCCTATTTTCTATTCTTTCTTATTCTTGTCCCTTTATTTATCCCTAGGTTTTATTTTGATCATGAAAATTATAGGATGAGCAAGGGAAAATATTCACTAAATGGTGATGTCTATGCAAGGTGTTATTTTACCTAGACTCAAAATTTGGTTAAGATGTAAAATATGTGAGTGATCCATGAAAGAAATCAACCAACCAAGGAAATTTGTGATAATCATGAGAACTTGTCAACTAGAGGTTACATTTTATTGACTTAACTAGCGAATGGCCAAATCACACAAAACTTTGTACAATCCAAAATCTTGAAAAGGGGAGTGGACATCAAAATGGTGATGCTAACAAGTGTGTGTTTTAATATATCATGAATGCATTTCTACAATGAAAATATACAAATATGGACATGGATGCAATGGATATACACATGGATATGCAATAGAGCATCACAAAATAATTTTTTATGCAAGAGGATATGAACAAGAATAAAGGCAAGAAACTAAAAGGGAATGAGAGTGAGGAATGTTATAAATGAGGTGAAGAGGTGAAAAGAATATGAAATAAAAGGAATAATACTATCTGTATCTGCCCCATAATGGAGGGAAGTGTCTTAGCTATACAGGTTAATGCAAAGGGAGAATGTGTATGATTGGCCTTATCGATATGAGCGATAGTTAAAAGAGTTGATAGAGAAAATCCAAAGTGTATGAGGTAGATTGGAAGGAATGAAAGAAACAAAGAAAGAGGAGAAGGAAGAAAAAAAAGAAATATATGGGAAATTAGCAAAGGTATATAGCCACTCAAAACATGAACATACAATAGTGTGGAATAGAGATAAGAAGGGAGAGGAAAAGAGAAAGAAAATTAGAAAAGGTATTGTTGGTGCAAAAACAAGCACCATGAGGGCAAAGGGTGTGATCGACAATCCTCATCTAGAATTTAACGGTTGCCTCTACTAGTATAGGTAGGGGTATTTGATCTTCATAGAAGGCCAAATCCTTTGATTCCATATACCTACGCCACAAATAGAGAAAGGAGAAAAAGGAATGAGAGAGAAAACAAAGGGAGGTCATAGTCAAAACTAACAAGGATAGGGTATGGCTGCATTAAGACACACATGTTCAAATTTATCGGTGAAAACAATAGCACACCACCTAATAAATTAGATCATATCATCCTTACTTTATTATTCAACACAACGAGAAAGGGAAAATTCTAGAACCAATATGAGGGTGCATAAAATCTAGATAATAGAATTTAAGGGCTCCCACCCATCTAGCTTTAGCAAAAATAAAACCCTAATGCCCTGAGACATATGTGAATTCTAGAACCACCCAATGAGACCCAGAAAATATATATAGTATAATTAAGTGAACCAACTTGAATAGGCATCACAAAAATTAACGTCCACACAAACGAAATAGAAGTTAACACAAATTGAGAGACCAAATAGGGATATATTTTTATTCACAAGGTGAGGAAGAATAACATATGAATTATAATGGTCGCATAGCCAAAATTTGGAATGACAAAAATTCCACTATTTATAGAAGATTTTACAATATATTCAAATTCAAACATTAATGGTGTTCAATGGGAAGAATCACATTGGAATGGTCTAAAGATCTACTAATATGTTGCTTCACAAAAGAATGGTTCTTTCCAAAATAAGTTAGGTATTTTTGCATCAATCAGGGTCTTCAATTGCTCTGACTTTGTTGTTGGATCTTAAATTTTACTTTACCCATTTATTCCGTAGGAATTCTTGGAATGTATTAACTATAAATTCATGCATTTAAAATTTTCTCCTTCATGCCTATCAACCATTTGTACAAGGTAGCTAAGATCATTAATTTTTATTCAATGCTTCCTTCTAATGTTTAGTGACTTTTATCCTTGGATTGGTATTCGGGTATGATCCTCCATGTACCAATTTCCTAATATTTTACCCACTATCAAGGAGGACGGGTGATTGGGATAAGACATTTGATAATTTATTCCCAAAGTTGCATCTAATTTTGGGAATGAAAATTAAATACTCATAACTATGTTGTAGTCTGATTCTCTTGCTCAGATATTTAGGATCCTAATTTTCCATCCTAGGTAAGTTAGGGATTTCGAGTCATCTTTGATCATGCCCCTTCTCAATTTTTTGTTTGATTCTAGATATTCATTTCTAGAAATTTTGCTCTTTCATATGCCCACTTGGTCATTAAAATCTACTTTAACCACTATTTATTAAAAAAAATGTTTAACTTAACATGTCATCAAATTCAAAAAAGAGTGGGTGAGAAGGTGTAAAATTTCACCCATACTCGTGGTGACTCATAGGGGCTTCCACTCTGTGGGAGAGAGGAATGCATAAAGACATCCTTCTATGAGATGGAGCATGGGAGAAAAAGGAAGGAATGGATAAAATATAAACAAAAGCAATCTAGGAAGACTGCATGATAAAGGAGAAAGTGGGGCAATAAGTGAAATTATAATGAGAACAACATGTAGAAAGTAGTAGAAAAGGAGAAACAAAGACATGAGATAATTGTAGGATGGATGTGAACAAAGATATTTGAAAGGATGAGAAATATAGTTATAAGAACAATAGCAACCAAACTACAAAAACATAATGAAATGGAAGATCAAGAGGGTACTGAAAGCACGAGGATACAGAAGCAAAAAGTAAAGTGAATATGTGAAATGCAAATGAAGACTGGACTCAACACTAAATCCAAGAAACTTGAAAGTGCATGAAAAGAGGGAAAAGCATGAGCGAATCAAAATGAAACAAATGGGAATAAATAAGACAAACCTTTTTATTGATATGTTTCAAACTTGGTTACAATGTGCATCCTCCCCTTCCAAGGGCTAGGAGCATTTAAGCATGAGTTCTTATTACATCCATGGGCGCCTTTCCTTCTTTCGCATGCCCACATGTAAAATGGGCAGACCAAAATGTCACCGCTACTTGGAATGATGAGTCTTGACTCCTCGCTGCTCCTCCGATGTCCAAACCCTACATTCAAAGGAACAAGAAATGGTCAGTAGCACCTGCGGATGAAACAAAGCATGCAATACCCAAGCCTACGATAAGTAAATGAGAAAAATGAATTAAACTATGACTAAAATAGGTCCAAATGCTCTAAAAATTTGAAAGGGGCATAAAGATACCACTAGGAAGGTTCTGCAAAAAGAACAGTCGGGAAATTCCTCACCAATTTGAATTCACTCTGGGGTGGGACGAATTCACCTGCAACAAAACATCGAAAAGATATTGTCCCCATGTCCTACCTAGGAAGCTCCAAAAGACCTGCAAACTTGGGATTAGCTAATTGGGGGCATTTTGGGAAGACCCAGATGGTCATATTTTCCCAATTTTGCCTCCATAAATAGGAATTTTATGATGCTACCTACGGATTAGTAAAAGCAAACAAAGCTAGAAATATGATCAAAATTGCTCAAAACAAGACGAAATTCAAATGACAACCTATCTAAACATCATAGAATTGAATGCAAAAATTAAAGAAAGCAAATCTACCACAAAATTCCCATTGCTCTGAAAGGGGACGATTAGGATTGTGGCAGTGTGGGAGGGGGTGCCCATGGGGCAGGCTGTGCATTGTTTGAGGCCTGATTTTGGCACCAATCCACATGGGATGGGTCCAAAACATCTTGTATGGTATTGTCAAAAAATTTGGTGGGATATCGTGGCCAAATTTTGGGTTTTGGGATCGATATTTGTCCTCCCAATAGTCACCCAATGACCTCCCCTCTAAAGGAGATCAAGGATGTGAAAGGCGCAAATCCAAAGGGTGTGAGGTGTATAAATAAAATGACAGCACTTCGTTGCTCTAAAATTCTACTTCTCTCCATATTTTGGGGTGAGGAAACTCACCAATTTATAGACCTGGATGTCTCTTGAAATGGGCATGCAAAGGCGCCACTTGGCAATCATGCCTTCCCAGGGGGAAGGAGATTCCTCCTTGAATTGAGACTTCATGACTGACCTTAAAAATGCTTCTAACACTTGAAAACGCTCACCCGTAGTCCCATGCGATGAAGGAAGCGTTGGGTGGTGGATATGAGCTTCCATTTGTCGAGATTTGACTTTTTTCCCATCAAACCTACAATTTTCCCCACCTTGGAGCGAATTCAGAATTCGTCCCTAGGTGGGGCGAATCCCAGATTGAATTTGTCCCAGGGTGGGATGGATACTAAGCAAAGTTCCTAAAGGTGCCAAATTGATCCCTGACCTTCCAAAATTGTTGTGAGAGCGGTTAGGACCATTTTTTGACCTCTAGGGGCTGCCCTTGGGGCTGTGTGTGTCAAAGCGATTAGTGTTTGTAGTCACATAATCATATTGGTGTTTTTTTAGTGTCTACAGATGCCCCTTTTTGGGATGCATTGTGCATGGCACAGTGCCGAGCAAAAATAGATAACCAAGGCATTAATGATTAGGGTTTCTCTATAACCTAACCAACTTTTGATGCCCCAAGTATGGAAAGGGCATGCATTCTTGAATCCTTGCTTCTGACGAGTGAAGGAACTCAATTCAAGTGTTAACCTTTTTTGGTGAGGTGTTACTTGATCTTGGATATTGATCGGTCATGAATAGGCAAAGGGCGCAACCTTTTGTCTGTGAGAACCTTGAGTTCATGATTCATGAAATTCCAAGTGACATGATTAGGTTGTGATTATTGCTTGTTTACTACCCCAAGCAAGAGCTTAATTGTCTTTGTCAATGATTCTTTGAATGCATGCCATTTTCTTTAATTGGGTGTGTGTTTGTTGATTGGTGACTAAGTGTGACTACCCCCTCAAGCGACGAATCGATGAGGGAATGACCTTCATGAGAAAAGCGACGAGTCGCTTGACCCAATATGACTTATGCAAGGGTGCCTTTAGATTCTTATCTTTTGAACGTGTGTGTAGTTTTTTGACATTTAGACCTATTTTTGGCGGGTGTTAACCCTTTTTGGTGATGCTTTTTGGAGCCAAAATTGGTAGAAATTCGTCCTCCCGTGGAGTGGTATGGCTATGGTAGCCTTATTAGGGAGTAGGATGGTGACAATTTGTAACCCTAATGTCTATTTTGGATGCCAATAATTTCAGGTGCGAAGGCGCCCTCGTTCGGCAATGTTATTACTATTTTTGGGTGGGTTTTTGACCCTTTTGTTGATGTCGTTTGGGGATGAAATTATCGAAAATTCATCTTCCCGTGGAGTGGTCCGGCTATGGTAGCTTTCTTAGGCAATATGATAGTGAGGATTTGTGACCCCGACATCTATTTTGCATGCTCGGGATGCCAAGTTCCAAAGCACTCTCATCGGGCAAGTTTATTAGCTATTTTGGCGCATTTTTGTTCAATTTTTGTTGTTTTTTGAAATTTTTGCCCTGAATTCGTTCCTGGGTGGGACGAATTCCAAATTAGTATTCGTCCCAGGGTGGGACGAGCACTAACCAGAGCGCTCATCCCAGGGGGGAACGAATATAAGCTCAAAAGGCCTATTTAAAGGTCAAAACTAGGGTTTGGGCTCATTTGCATTCAAATTTTCTTGTGATTTGGAGCTCTGGGGAGGAGGAGGTTAATTCTGTGAAGCGAAGCATTGCTGAATTTCTCCTGACATCATGAGTGCACAAACTGGATCGAGCAGCAGAGCCAAAGCAAGACTAGTAAGTGCTCCCTAGTGTTATTGCTTTTGTTATACGTTTTAAAACTGCAAGTGCTTTGTGTAATTTTCTTTGTGATGATGTTTTCCAAAATTTAAAATTGAAACCCTGAAACTGAGCTGAACATAACCAAGACTTAGTTTACAACAGAATGACAAACGTAGTTAAAACCTAGGTAAAGAATTGTTATTATTTGTTTTTTTTTTGGTTAATTAATCAGGTAAAGTTTAAAAAGCCCTAGGGCTGACAAATTAATTTTTCTTGAATTTTTGTTTTGTTTTTGAATTTATCAATTAGGATTAGAAACCCTAGGAGTGACAAATGAATTTGTGTAAATTTTTCATTTTGTTTTTAAATTTATTAGTTAGGATTAGAAACCCTAGGACTAACAAATTAATTTGTTTGAATTTTTTGTTTGTTTTTGGCTGTACATTGGTAGGCAATGTTGTATATTCATGTTACTGTTGTACATTTTTTTTCATGATTTTAATGTTTTTGTGTTGTTTTCTTTTGCAAGTTGTTAAGAGCCTGTACCGTGTATCCACTACTTTTGCTAAAGCATGGGGGGCACTAACTATGGCTGACTGGGAGTGGCTTGATGCCCTTGGGCTCAAGAAGGTGGCTCAACTAGAGCCTGTGGTCGGGGATCGGGCCTACTTGATGACCCTGATCAATCTGTGGGATCCCCGAACCAACACCTTCCATCTCCCAATAGGGGAGATGACAGTGACCTTAGAGGATGTCTATCAGCTTTTGTGGATTCCAATAGATGGACTACCGATCAGAACATCATCGCGTGACCAGTGGACAACTGTACTGATGCGATGCTTTAGGTATGGGGAGGAACTCAGTGTGGAGGATCCAGTGGAGAGGGCAGAGGGTGACTGCCAAATTGGTGGGATTCTAGTCCGATGGTGGCTGGAGAGGGGGATGTTGGGAGTGAGTCATGCATTCCTTATGGGCCTCCTTTCCAACATGCTGCTGCCTGACTCGTCAGGCACGAGGTTCCCATGGAACCTCGCTGGATTTGGTCTGGCGGTTGGTAGAGTGCCCGACGAAGGCACCGCTAATTATGAGGTGGGGATAGACGTTGCTGGCATAGCTCTATGGTGAGTTGTATGAGGTTCACTATCGGAGGTGGAAGGGTATTAGCTATAGCTATCTATTGTAGAGCTGGGCTTGGCAACACAGTGATGGAGAGGCCAGCCGGGTTACCGTGGATGACTCAGGCGAAGATGGAGGATAAGGACATAGGCTATGTGATTCTATGGTGGCGGTCTAGGGAGCAGGGATAGATTCGATGATGGGAAGGTGCCATATGGCACTATGCCGATGCCCTCGCTCAGCTTACTCTAGGGGAGGTGCTCTGGCGCCCTTATCGAGACTGTCCAACCTGGTCGGAGGCTGGAGAGTGGCTCTGAAAGGTACGTAGGGAGTGGTGGTTGATTGGGTGACATGGGACCGAGCATGAGTTCTTCCCCTACATCCAGGTGACACGATAGTTTGGGGTGTGCCAGGGGTTTCCTAGTGAGCCTGTGGTCTATCAAAATTGAGGGGACAAGAGAACTTTGGATCGATTGGTCATCATGCCACTAAGCAAGGATTCAGATGTGATGATCAATGTCTCGAATGTGGATGATGTCGGGACCACCATAGAGTATGACTAGTGGTGGGTACTATGATGATGGCGAGGAGAGGGACCACTGGGAGGTGTGGAGGCGGCAAAAGTAGGCAAGGAGGGTTTTGAGGCACCAGGAGATGATTGGGGAGCTCCTCGAGAGGATGTAGATGTGGTGGAGGTGGAGGATGAGGATGTGGATATGGGGGTTCTAGATCAGCCAGAGATGCAAGACATCATGGAGCAGTGGGAGCCAGAGCAGGCTATTGTTCTAGAGATGCCATGCCTCAGGTAGATGCGGAGGGCACAGAGTCCAGGTTATGCATTGAGAATGCACGGTTCGAGGGGCTATTGTGGAGGCATGATGAGGAGTTGGGGGATGCACTACAGGAGAGGGATATCCTGCACATTCACTTGGTGGAGTGAGAGAATACATTGGCAGCTTACCGTCGGTAGGATGGGGGTACTAATCTTGCATGGGAGAGGGATCTCCTATGGACGTAGCTAGCAGAGAGGGATAGGGTTTTTGCATAGCGCGTCGATGCAGTAGCTTATTATCATCGGTGGGAGGTAGAGTGGTTGCAGCAGGAGATAGATTGGTATCGACATCAGATTTCTATGGAGGGAGAGATTATCTACCTCGATGGGCAGTTAACTGAGCCCCTGGGAGGTGGATCATTGCATCGGATGAGGGGCAGTGATACTGAGCAGTCAACATCATCTCGTCATAGGTGACTGGATGAGGGAGGGGGTAGCAGGCGTGATGCAGAGGCTAGTAGTAGCCATCCTGAGGGGTCCCATAGGACCCACACCACGAGGGGTAATTCCCATCGCACCGATCCTGCATGATCATGGTGGCCGACGCCCTAGGCTTGGGGGGTTTTGAGCTTTTGTATTTTTTTTGTTACGGGGTCACAGGACCAGTTCATTGTAGCCTATGAGCATTTTTGATGATATATACAAATGACTTTATTTTGTTTATGCGAGTGATGATTTGATTTTATGTATGATGAGTGATGAGTATGGATGTATGCATGTTAATTTATTTTGATGGATGCATATGTTATGATGAATGCAAATGTTTTTAAATTTTAGGATATGCAAATGTAATGGATGAATTGAATTTGTGTTGTTTGGCAAGAGCACCATAGACTATTTAGGCCTTTTGTGTTTTGGCGATTGCTAATGGCAATGCCAGGATGAATGATAGCACAGTTGGTTTAGAAATGTAGCTAAGGTTTTCTAAGACTCAAACGGTTTTAACTAACTAGCCACAACTGTACTTTATCTTACAAGACTTTTGAACAAGGTATGAATCGGACTTGTCTTTGACCAAGCTATTTCACATCCCTGTGTGTACAATTGAGTTCATTTATGTGGTATTTTTCAGGATACCGCTAGTGCTAGATAGGCTGTCAACCAAACCTGTACTGAGGATCACCTAATTAGCTCCACTAACTCCTTTGTTGTATTTAGTCAGATTAATCTATGGTGTTATTTAGGATACCATAAGCTAGCTCATCCACATGCAAACATTGATCCTTAAATGAGTTAATGTGATAGATATATCGTCATGCGGGAGGTTTACCACCAGTGACCGATAGGCTATCTTCCAAACCAATACTGGGGTTTGCTTCATGACCTATCGAAATGCTGAGTTCTATGGATTCAAGTTTGACTCCCTTCATTTCTTCAATTGTATTAGGATACTTGCTCTTTTATAGTGATAAAAATCACTATTTATTTTTATATATTTTTCTTTTGAGCAAGGGATTTGAATTTTGAGTGATAAGAATCACTATTGTATGTGCCTTTTGATGTATGCACTTTGGTGGTGATGTCAAATTTTTGGAGTTTTGACTTTTTGCAAAATTTTGATGTTTGCAACTTTTGAGAACTTGGGATTCTTGGGGAATTGTGTAGGGAAGATGCTTGTCCTTTTGCCAACTCTCAGCATTCTTGGGGTCATTTGCACAGGGGGATGAGTAAGATAACCATTTTGCTTATGGTGACCTGGAGTGCTATGCAGGTTTCATCTTTTGCTCACACAACTTGGGAATTTTTATGTGTTTTAATTTGTGTTGGGATGCTATGTAACAAGGTGTGATCCAAGTAGAACTCTACCTTTGTAAAATTTGTCTGACTTGGTACAGTACGTGGCTAGAAAGCAAATGACAACTGAAGGGTGAAAACTCTTGATACATTAGAATACCACTGACTCTGGTATGGTAAAAAGAAGTGAATGGTGTTTATTTTTGATGGACGGATTATAGAATGGAGAAATGTGGAATAAGATGGACTAGTGGAGTAGTTACATTCTATGGTGCCTTTGACCTGTATGACCACAAATATTCAATGTATGGATGTGATGCTTAATGCAGCTACATATTTTTATGTTTTTGATGGATTCATTTTTGTCAATATGAAGATGAGATGCGAGAATAGCTCTCTATTGATGAGTTTGAGCATGCCTGGAAATGAGATGCACATTTTTTTTGGTTATTTTTGATGATTTTACTGTTTTTGAATTTTCTTATTTTTGACCAAGCGATTGTGGGAATCCTTGGAGATTTTTGGGATTGACCAAGTGATTGTCGGAATCCTTGGAGCATTTTGGGATTGACCAAGTTATGGTAAGAATCCTTGGAGCATTTTGGGATATGACTCTCTTAGATATGGAATGGTCACAAATGACTGATGTTCAAATGTTCTGGTTCCTTGATTCCGTCAAGAGAGGCTAGACGGTACGTCTCGGGTCCTATTTTGCTATCAATTACATATGGACCTAACCAATTTGCCACGAACTTGTCCCTTAGGTGGGACGACAAACTAGAGTTCTATTGGTTTTCTTTTAAGACCAAGTCACCAATTCGAAAATTCCCTTAGGTAAACTTTCATGTTGTAAGCTTTCTTAAGTCGCTCTTGATAAATACGTAAATGCTCGAGGGCATTAATGCGTCATTCATCAAGCAATGTAAGAAGGTCTAACTGGGCCTGCCACGCAACGTCATCATCGATGAACTCTTGCATTGATATGCACAGGGAAGGAATTTCCAACTCAAGAGGCATGACTACCTCGGAGCCATACATTAGCAAAAATGGAGTTGCCCCAATGGGCGTCTGAATGCTAGTGTGATAATAGGGTGTCAAAAAACTGTGATGAATTTTGTACTTTGTGGTCAAAGCACACACGTCTTTGTTCTTAAATGACGTCCCATTATCCAAGATTATTTTGGATGGAATACCAAAATGACATATGATGTTATGTAAAATGAACTCCACAATGCGGGGTCCTTTTGTAGAGGTAAGTGGAACTGCTTCCACCAACGTGGTGAAATACTCTATGGCTATTATGATAAACATGTGATGACCTGACGACACAGGGGAGATCTTTCCAATTAGATCGAAGCCCCACTTTGAAAATGGCCAAGTGGACTGAACTGTCTGCAAGGCCTGGGAAGGTACGTGCATCAAATTGGCATGATGTTGACACTTCATGCACTTCCTGACATATGCGCAACAATCTCGCTCTAAATATGTCCAATAATAGCCCATGCGAAGAATGCGCTTTGCGATGGCCATACCACTGAAGTGGCCACCACATGTACCATCGTGCACTTGTGCAATCGCCCAAGTGGACTCTTGCTGGTCTAATAAATGAAGGAGGATTCCTTCGTAGCTATGATGGTACAAAATGTCTCCTAACAAGACATACTTAGCCATTTTCTACTTGAATGCTCATTTTGTGACATGCGTCAATCCAAGTGAGAGATTACTTGACTTGAGGTATTCCCTAATGGGTAAATATCAATCCTACTGATCGGAAGCCTTGACGGTATGAACAACCAATCCCTCTTGAAGTTCATCCCTAGCAAGCACTGAGCATGAGAGAACTTGAAAGAATAACGTTGTGTTGCTATTAATGGGAGTAGGGGAGAACAAGGACCCCCAGTTGGCATGTTTCAGACGATTGTGGATTCGAGAGAACTTATCCGAGGATGGTTCAATCTAGATCATGTGGATTCCTAGCATCAAGTCAAATCTTGCACGCTCCATCATGGATTGTGATAGTGTTTTTACTTGAATGGTTTTCATATCACCATAAAGGTATTGCAGCATTAGTGACCCCAAGGAGGCCATAGTGTTCACAAAATGATTCGATGACCGAGGGAGTGCCTCGATGTCATGCCACTCAAGTTTCACTAGGAATTTGTCCACAAGGGCTTTATAAGCCTACAGAACTGGGCATTTGCATTGGAATACCCCTTTAAATTTATTGATAATTAACAATGAATCACCAAAGATGTTCAGTCGTTTGATGTTCATGGTGATTTTTATTTGAAGAACTATGAGCAAGGCTTCATACTATGCATTATTGTTGGTGCATGGGAAATTTAATTTAAATGACAGGGGCATTGGAGTGCCCTGTGGTGTGAAGAATACTATTCCTACGCCACCACCTTGCTGACATTTAGAACCATCAAAAAATAGGGTTATGTCAGCCTGTGACTCCGGCTCATCAGAATCTGGCGATTCTGAGACATGGAAGACCCCATCATCGGATAGTTCTATGACCATAGGCTGATAATCTTTGAGAGGAGCCTCTGCTAGTTGATCGGCTATGACCTATCCTTTGATGGATTTCTATCCAATAAACTCTATGTCAAATTCTGTCAACAACATGATCCATTTTTCCGTGCAACTACTATGATAAGTACAACTCATCATGTATCGCAATGTATTCTCCTTAGAAACAACATACGTAGTGTTGCTAATCATGTAGTGGTGTAGCTTTTTGGTAGCAAACACCACTACCAAGCAGAGTTTCTCGATGTATGCATAGTTAAGTTCATAACTGACTAGGGTGTAGCTAAGATAGTAAGTAGCCTGTTCTTTGTGAAGTTTATTCTTCTGGGCCAGCATGGTGCCCAGTGCCACCTCAGTAGCTGAGATGTATAAGTATAACGACACTCCTGGTCTAGGTGGTGCTAATACTGGTGGTGAAGCCAAGTATCATTTGATGTCATCAAAGGCTAACTGGCACTCGTCATCCTAGTGAAATGCTACCCCCTTGTGCAATAATTTGTTCATGGGTCGGCACTTGTCAGATAGTTGTGCTATGAAGCGCTTAATTGACATGACCTTTCCCTGTAGACTTTTGATCTACTTAATGGTAGTTGGGGGAACCATTTCAAGGATTACCTTGAATTTGTTTGGGTCCACCTCGATTCCTAGATTTGAGACTATGAAACCCAAGAGTTTTCCAGATGTGATGCCAAATACACACTTCTTGGGATTCAGTCTGACTTTATGCTCCATAAGGCGATCGAGGATCTTGCTTAAGTCATAAAGATGATCTGGGCGTAAAAGAGACTTGGCCAACAAATCATCCATGTAATCTTCCAAAGTTTTATGCATGTAATCATGGAATATGTACATCATGGCACGTTGGTAGGTGGCACCAGCATTTTTAAGGCCAAAGGGCATGACCTTATAACAAAATGTCCCCCAAGGCATTGTGAATGCCATTTTTAGTTAGTCCTCGGGATTGATATGAATCTGATTGTATCCCGAGAAACCATCCATGAGGGATAGCATTTTGTGACCTGTTGTAGCGTCTACCAATGCATCAATGCTTGGCAAGGGGAAATCATCCTTAGGACTCACTTTATTCAGATCTCAAAAATCAGTGCATATGCGAATCCTCCCATCGAGATTTTTGATAGGCATCATATTGGATAGCCATGGCGGATAATCCATGCAGATGACAAACTGTGCATCCAACAGCTTTTGCAATTCATCTTTGACCATCAAGGCTACTGTTGGGTGCATCTTAAGTAGTTTTTTCTTGACTGGCTTGATTGTCGAATCAAGCGTTAGATTATGCGTGACTAGCTGTGGATCTAGCCCCGACATGTCTCTGTATGACCATGCAAAAACCTCCTTCTTCTCTTTGAGAAGGACAATGTAGTCAGCTTGCTCTTCAGGGGATAAGCTTACCCCCAGATTGATAATCTATGGATTCATTGGATCTTAGCTAATGTCTACGTCAGTCGTCTCCTTGACCGACATGTGGGATCCGTCCTCCAATTGATGTGGAGTTGGGATCAAATGGATATCACTTGCTGAGTTTAAATCTACGTTGGGAACCTCGGGTTCCTCTTCGGCATGAAAGATATCCTGAGTTGTCCTTGGGGTAAAATGAGGAATTTTACCGAAAGGCCAATACTTTGATGGGGATGGAGGTGAATTGACGTGATCCCAATCAATGGCATCTATGTCTAGATGCAAGGACCATGCTGGATTGGCCGAATTGTGGATGGGTACGGTTAAGTCAATGGAGATTATGTGGATGAAATTATTTTGGTCTCCATTACCATGGGTGTGATGATTGGAACACTCTAGATGTTCTCTATGTTTTGGATCTGGCTCTAGGGGCACTGGCATGAATGGATCAGCCCTATGTGCTAATAGGAGGATAGGGTCTGCCCTTGGCACTGATATCACCCTAGGGTCTTGGAGTGGAAGGTGCTCTTCATATACCTGGAGTAGCAGATCCAACACTTGATCCCACCCTGCTAGGTCTACATACCACTCATGTCCTGGCACTATGCCCATATAGTCAAATATGTCATTAATCTCCAAGGGGTATGGTTGTAGCCTCTGTCACATGTGATTAAGATATGTCATTTTTGTTTCATATTCGTAATCACTATCAGAGATCCAAAAGCCCTCATTGGCTCCGACCACTATTTGAGGCATTACAGGTTCATCCTGCTCAAGTAAATTAATCTGGCCCCATTGTGGTTGTTCCACTCTTCGTGGGGGGGCTTGATTCTCTTGACACAGTGTTGGCTCGATTGGAGGCTCTAGAGGGAACATTGTCAGGAGAGTCTCTTGACAGCTATTCATGGGAATCACTTGTGAGTGATCACTATCGAATTCGAAGGGATCATATGATGTTGGTTCATATTCTGATTCATCCTCTGAAGATCCTTCTTAACACTATTTATACCTTCCTTGAAAGTGAGTCCCCAAACTTTTGCGTCTCTCTAGCAAAGGAGAAGGGTTATTGAAGTTAACAAGGGTGGTTGTTGACCATGGGAGGTAATCCCCCAATGTATATGTTATGTTTGGGTTGGCATAAGGATATGATGCCAATCCACTCTTGTTGCCTATCCCTAGGCCTTGCATGTTTTCCACCAAGATGTCCAAGGGCAGGGGGTGGTTGAACCCTACTCCCGAATTGTCATAAGGCATTTGGTATCTTGGCTATCAAAGGACATGCACTCCTTGCTCATACCTGCCTAACCCATATCCATGCTAATTGCATTGGCCAAGATATCTCAGAGTGAAGTCTGGGTTAGACAGATAGTTGACATCTTCTACAAAAGGCTCTTCATCCTCATCCTTTTGCATGCATGGATCAGTACCATGATCAACGCCCCCATACACAAAATTTGTCTGGTTCGATGGGTAGGCTAAAGGAACAATTGTACCAATGGGGAGGTGAGGTCTCCCCATGTCTTGCATGGACTCTAGCATGATCATTGCTACAACATTCCACACTAGATACTCCCCCAGGCCCGTACTGGACATTTCAATAGTAATTGTTGGCAATTGAGAGAGAGGGAATCGAAGCTCTTCTTGAGTCCACTCCATGTTGGGTGGACTAGGAGCCTCAACTTCCATTGTGCTAGGCATTGCTTTGGTAGATATGGTTGATATTTTTGGCAGTGCCTCTTCCAGGGGTTGAGCCTCTTCTAGGGTTTGCTTCCCTTTGTCCTTCTATTTAGCCATGATAGGTGGCGTTGGTGGTGAAGGACCTAACGATGAAGATGCACCTGGTTGGGGTTTTGATGGATTTATCACCAGTGGTGTTTGCGGCATCGACCCTGTCTAGATGGATTTAACTAAAAATCCAAGTGCGTCGATGGGAGGGTCGATTGCGGCATCAAATGTACTGCATTGCAATATTTGAAGGGTTCTAATTCCATTGGTACTACATGTACTTCCCCTTCAAATGCATACTTCAAACACTGGTGAGATATCGAAGGGACACACTTCATGTCCCTGATCCATGGCCACCCTAGCAATATGTTATACGCCATCTCACCTTCCAAAATATGGCACAATGTAGGTATCATCTTTTGTCCTACTTGAATGGGTAAGACAATTATGCCAACTGTCAAGCATATCGCATCATTGAATGCTCGTAGTGTATATGTGGAAGCCATGATGTGAGAGGATAGCAACTTTAGATGTTTCAATGCTGCTGTGGTAATGATGTTACTGGACAAGCTAGTGTCTATCAACACTCTCTTATATGGGATCCCGTTGACCCGTGCAATAATGTGCAGGGGTGGATCTGCCATGTCATCAGACACTTATTTAACTTCATCTTCTTGGAAGGTGATGACTGGATCTGTGCATCATTTGACATGTCCCACAAATTTGTTGAAGGAATTCACTTTGTGGGGCTGCAACTCGATGGCTTTCAAAATCTCCATGAGAGCCTCCCGATGGGGCACTGATTACTGTATAAGCTCATATATGGAGAGCCTAGCCGACGTGGTCCTCAAACTTTGTGTGAGTTTGGTCCGAATCATGGCCATGGGTCTAGGCGGAGGTAGCTGCATGGGGTGTTATTGAGGTTGTGACGTCGATGGAACCTCTCTTGTGGCTTCCTCGAGGGAAACTCCTGGGTATTTCTTGTTCCTAGTCACTATGCTTATCATTCCTACATATCCTTGCATGGGGAAATTCTGTTGCACCTCATTGACTTGAAGGGGTTTTTCTCGTGCCTCATGGGTAGGCAAGCGGTCCTTGAAAACCCCCTTCTATTGGTTTTTTGGTGCTACGGGGTTGTCCACTGCCAATATCTTATTGTCAATCAAGTCCTGTATCAATCCTTTGAACTTCCAACATGCATTCAGGTCATGTCCTTTCCGCCTGTGAAACCTACAATACAAGTCCTCTTTGTATCCCTTAGGCTTGGGAGCATTAGGATCTATGGTTTGAATCTCTAGAAGGGTGATCAAGTTTGCCGCTGACAAGTGATCAAATAGGGAGTCCCTAGACTCCGTATAAGGGGTGTACTATTGCCTAGGGCGACGCTACTAATTTTGCTCCTACTTCTAATTTTCTCTTTCATAATTGTTAGGAGGCACTGCCTGATAGTTAGCCTTTTGAGGCTGTATTTCTTGTGCAGGCTTAGGGATATTTATAACAAATTGATTAACCATAGCAGGTTTTTGTTGCGTAGTCCCTATCTTTGTGTTCTTGTTCCATTATTTCTACTTAGGTTTTGCAATATTGCCATCCTGTATCTTGATCTCTTCGATGATTCTGGTTTGCACTAGAGCTTCCTCTAAGGTGGCATATTGCTGTAGCTGCAATAGTAAAGAGATCGATCTCAAATAGCTTTATGAGAAAATTTATGTAAGGTCGGACATAGGGGGAAGGTAGGGTAGCTTGGAAAGCAGAGTCCTCCATCGATTGTCGTAGACCGCCATGGTCTCTTACTCATACTGCCTAAGGTTGGCCAGATCACTTAGTGACACCTTCTTCTTGGTTTTGAAGGCGAAGCATTCGAGGAATGCATCCACTAACTGATCCAAGTTACTGATGCTGTGCTTCGACAACTGAGTGAACCAATCCGAGGTAGGGCCCACGAATGTGGTTATAAATGTCCTTAGCAACAACGCATCATTGTCCTAAATGCCAAAACATTGGCTCAGGAATCTGGTCACATGCTCTTGGGTATCCTCCTCATCCTTAAATATTGCCAACTGAGGTAGCTTAAAGTGTTCGAGGTAAGGGGGTGTAGGCACTGACGGATGCACCGAATGACTGTAGAGTTGGTGTAACGTGGGATTTTGGGGCCCATAAGCTTTGGTTTCCACAAAATCCAAATGCTCTAGCTGCACTTTGTATGCATCAGAAGATTTAATCTCTTCCTCTTTAGTTTGCTCATGTTGTGGGTTGTGGGAGACTTGAGGCCTATGGGGGGGTGGCCGAATAGCAACCCCTCCACCTTGGTAGGGCATTTCGGCCCGCTCTACTTCTTGTTCATACTCATCGTAAACTTCCTAATGAGTCTCTGGGCGAGACCTATGAGCCTAGGTGGGACCCCACGGATGGTACCCATCGTTGTTCTAGGAAGTGGCCTCCCTCTCAGGTCTATGGGGTCTCGAAGGCAAAAATTGATGAGGTCACGGAGACCTATCTCGCACCAAGGGATTATGCCTCTCATATGGTTCTGCTCTTTGGGTGTGAGGGGTTGGAACCCTCTCAGGTAGGTTATGAAGTAGCTCATCTGTTTGACACTGAATGCGCTCCTTGCTAAGGCAGTATAGACGCTCTAGCTGCTACTGATCTTGCTCAAGCCACATGATCTAGGCTTTGCAGGCGGCATGTCTGGTGACTACCAGGTAAATTTGGTCCACCATCTTGAGCCTTGGAGGCCTGGATGCCTCTCCTATGCATTTACATCGGTTGCAATGATCTGATATCTCAATGGGTTGCTTCCCTCGATCAAGGTTGGCGGCATTTACCCAAGGCTCTGGCCTTAGTGGGTAACCATGGTATCTAGCAGGTGTGAAAGTGCATGGCTCCCATGCTGTACATTGCTCTCAAGGAATGTGATGGTCTTCCTCGTATTCCCTTTTGTATGTGTGAAAGGGGTGGGCAAAGTTAGCTCGCCCTGATTGGAGAGCCCTGCACTCTGGGGTTTGTCTATTGGTTCTGACAGTGATGGGGAGCAAAGGAGGGATGCCACAGTCATGTGGCCTCTCCTCATGGACACTATGCCACTATAGCACTTCATCGTGTAGTGGCCACTCATATCAAGCTTCTAAGGGAGTTTCTTATCTATGTTGAGTGCCATGTGTAAGGATTCTTCCTAAAAGGGGCTATGATGAATGGGCATGTCCCCAAAGGAGTTTCCCTATAGTTCCATCTTGAAATGGAATGATGCGGACTCTCTTGTGGGTCAGGCCACCAAGGTGGTATGGCCAAGTCCTTAGGACTATAGCGGAGGTGACTTGTGCCCCCTCCTTGTACACTTTCCATAGCTTCTGCCCTTGATTGGGCTTGGCTACGGGTGTACACCATGGTGGTAATTTCCTAAAAGCTATGTAGATTTGTATCTCTTTTATGATTTTTTTATGCTACACAAAACATAAAAGAACACACACATACACAAACAGTGATTATCTCGTTTAAAGGTTGAAAGTGTGTCCTAAAGCTGGTTTAGTGTGTTTTGTTGTTGTTTTTCTTTTGTTTTTGAAGTTTTTTATAAAGAACATTTAAATGCAAAATGAAGGCTCTTATGACTCCCAAAATTGGTCTCCCCTTCGATATACCATTGCCAGGCCGATATACCAACCTCTCTATATACCCGCCTTTACGGGAGGGAAACTATAGGTACGTGAGAGCAGATGGCACGTGGAACATAGGCGGTACAAAAGGGGAATCACCCTATTTATGACACCTACCATAGAAGACTTATCCTCGTGCATTGGTAATCACCCCAGCTACACTCAATCAGCTTTTTTCAAGATTTACATCTAGCAACAGTAGCGATCGAGGTTTATGAATGCAAAATTCAATCCAAGGTGGTGATGAAATCCACCGTTGGTCTTGATCAAGGGCTGGGGTATAATGACTAGCTCCTTGGTGTTTGAGTTTCCACATGGTGTGTGTGGTTCCTTTTATTATGTATGGAACAAAATAAACATGCAACAACCTTTCCTATGCATGCAAAAAGGAAACCAGGAAAAACAAAAAAACTGAAGATAGAAAATGACAAGAAAAGTGCAGAATTGTTACCTCTTCTTTGCCTAAATCTATCGGTTCTGAGTTTCTGCCCAAAAACCTCACAGGATGGAATTCATCCCGAGGTGGAACAAATTATAGGACTTTATTCATAATAGGGTGGGGTGAATTCCCATTTGTCCTTGGGTGAGACAAATTACAACTCTGTATTCGCCCTCTGCTGGAATGAATAGCAGTCAGCATATGAAAATGCGGTACCTGCAAGAAAAAACAACCAAGTTTGGATCAGATATTTGATCTTAAAAATAGAGGAAAGGGTCCCACCGTGATCACCACTAAAATCATGAGGATACAAAATAAAAAAGGAAAGCAAATATGTGAAATGCAAACGAAGACCGGACTCAACGCTAAATCCTAGAAACTTGAAAGCGCATGAAAATATGGAAAATCATGAGTGAATAAAAATTTAAAAAATGGGAATAAAGAAGACAGCCCTTTTTATTGATATGTTTCAAACTCAGTTACAATGCGCATCCTCCCCTTACAAGGGCTAGGATCGTTTAAGCATGAGTTCTTGTTACATCCATGGGCACCTTTCCTTCTTCCGCATGCCCACATGTAAAATGGGTGGACCAAAATGTCACCACTACTTGGAATGATGAGTCTTGACTCCTCTTTTCTCCTCTAATTTTCAAAACCTATGTTCAAAGGAACAAGAAATGGTCAGTATCACCTGCGGATGAAACAACGTATGCAATCCCCAAGCCTACGATAAGTAAATGAGAAAAATGAATTAAAGTATGACTAAAATAGGTCCAAATGCTCTAAAATTTTGACAGGGGAATAAAGATACCACCATGAAGGTTCTGCAAAAATAATAGTCGAGAAATTCCTCAGCAATTTGAATTTGCTCCGGGGCGGGACGAATTCACCTGTAACAAAATATCGAAAAGATATTGTCCCAATGTCCTACCTAGGAAGCTCCAAGAGACTTGCAAACTTGGGATTAGCTAATTGGGGGTATTTTGGGAAGACCCAGATGGTCATATTTTCCCAATTTGGCCTCCATAAATGGGAATTTGAGGATGCTACCTGTAGATTAGTAAAAGCAAACAAAGCTAGAAATATGATCAAAATTGCTCAAAACGAGATGAAATTCAAATGACAACCTATATAAACATCATAGAATTGAATGAAAATTTTAAAGAAATCAAATCTACCATAAAATTCCCATTTCTATGAAAGGGGGCGATTAGGATTGTGGTAGTGTGGGAGGGGGCGCCCATGGGGCGGGCCGCTCATTGTTTGAGGCCTGATTTTGGCACCAATCCACTTGGGATGGGTCCAAAACCTCTTGTATGGTATTGTCGGAAAATTTGGGATTGAGATTCATCCTCCCAATAGTCACCCAATGACATCCCCTCTAAAGGAGATCAAGGATGTGAAAGGCACAAATCCAAAAGGTGTGAGGTGTATAAATAAAATGATAGCACTTCGTTGCTCTGAAATGCTACTTCTCTCCATATTTTGAGGTGAGTAAACTCACCAATTTATAGACCTAGAGGTCTCTTGAAATGGGTATGTAGAGGCGCCACTTGGCAATCATGCCTTCCTATGGGGAAGGAGATTCCTCCCTAAATTGGGACTTCATGACTGACCTTACAGATGCCTCTAACGCTTGAAAATTCTCACCCATACTCCCATGCGATGAAGGAAGCGTTGGGTGGTGGATCTGAGCTGCCATTTGTCAAGATTTGACTTTTTTCCCGTCAAACCTACAATTCATCCCACCCTAGAGCGAATTCAGAATTCGTCCCTAGGTGGGGCGAATCCCAAATTGAATTCATATTAAGGTGGTACGGATACTAAGAAAAGTGCCTGAAGGTGCCAAATTGATCCCTGACCTTCCAAAACTACTATGAGAGTGGTTAGGACCACTGTTTGACATTTGGGGGCTGCCCTTGGGGCTGTGTGTGTCAAAGTGATCAGTTTTTGTAGTCACATAATCAGATTGATGTTGTTTTGGTTTCTACATGGACATATTTCCAAACATACCCCAAGAAGAAGGGAAGAAAAAATACAAGATTCATGGGGTATGTTCGGGTATTTTTCACATATAGACCTACTCCATTGCATCCCAAAGAAAATTCAAGAATAGACATGTTTCCATGGGAAGTGGTCCACAAAGTAAATACACAATTTTGGCAATCTCCCTATTCTTGAATCGACTTTTCTTTCTACATAATTTAGTGGAAGCCCCATTTGTAACTATAGGTACACCATGAGAGCTCTTTAGTTGCATCAACTTATATACTACATTCTTAGGTATATATAGTTGGGTTTAATTTATACCCTTTCTCATGATAATGTGTTGATTTGCTTATCCATGACATGCCAACTTACCAAATATAAAATTTATTGCCTTTCTTTGTTGTCATGTCCTTGTCCATTGGGTTGTGAAGTCAAAAAAAAGAAAAGGAAAGAGAATCAGAAGAGGGATACTATGGTGAGGGAACACTTCAAAACCTAAAGGTGATTTTTGGAGAACTTGAGTCACCATGGTACAAGATGACATAATGGTCATGTGCCTTATGCACCTTTTATTTAATTGCCAATTTATGTACACAAAAACTATGGTGTGATTGGCATGACACAACCATTGACCCATCCTAGGATCATCCAATGAATCTACAATGATCAAACCAAATTATGTGAAACTTTGGTTGTTCCTTGTGATGATTCTAACATTACCTATAGTTACTCCTAGGTTTAGTGGAGAACCTATTGAGTGTAGTACTTTCTCTTGGGATGACCAAATTAAAACCAAATAATGCAGGGTAGATATGTACCCGATGATCTCTTATACATGAATAATTCAAATAGGAGGACGAGGACCTCTTGTCACTTGAGACTAAAAAATCCAGAACCCATTCTTCAATTATATTAGGATAATATACTAATAAGTATGTCCCTATACCCCCTATTACTTATTTGGGGAACATTGTCACATTAGATCTCTGCATAAAATTTTTGGCCATTCAATCAACCTCCTTATATTTCATTCAGTATTGGCATAGAGGAGAGGTATCATTGTAGAACAACTCTTTAGCTTGTATTAATATGTTCTCAACTAGAACAAACTTCTTGTAAAATTTTAGGAATCTCTCTTACCCTAACTATTGTACGAGGAAGCTTAATTCTAAATAGAGAACTTGGATGTACCATAGGTATGCCTAAGAAGGGTTTAGTTGGATCTCATAGGGGATCCTTTTCCAAGTCCTTTAAAAATTATTTTTAAAATCAATAATGCTCTCTTGAGGCCTTATTTTCATGAAAATATAAATATATATATATATATACAATATATATATATATATATATATATATATATATATATATATATATATATATATATATATATATTTTCATGAAAATAAGGCCTCAAGAGAGCATTATTGATTTTAACAATCATTTTTAATGGAATATATATATATATATATATATATATATAAAGCGAAAAATCCCTTATGGGGCTGCCTTGGTCTGAGAGACCATGAATAGGGGGTTCTACACCATCAAAGTCACCCGAGAGTCGCATAGGACCCTACCCGCACCAACATTATCAATTGGATTTTGGATACCCAATTCATATTTTTGGTAGGGTGGAGATTTGAACCTGGGACCTCTCCTAGAGGATTTCCCTCTCCTCTCCAACTCACCTACAACACCTGGATTGAAAAAGTAAATATTTAGCATCAAGGTAGGATCCCTTAATTCATCAAAAATATCGATGAATGCTTTTTCCAAGTCAGCCCATGCATGAATATTTTACTTCTCTAAGGTTCTATACCATAGCAATGCTATTCCTCTGAGATAGAATGAGCTACCTTAACGTTACATCTTTATGCATAATATTGTAGATGATGAAGACATAGGATACATTTTGACAATGTTCATATATAATTTTCTCAGTGCCATAAAACCTTGGAAACAATTTTAGGGCATCCTCGATAATATCATACCAAATATAAAGGGTGAGTAGGCCAAGATTATTCCAATGTGGAATTTTTTTTTGGAACACTAAAGCATCGATCCCTCATATCCTATGGATTATGCTTCTAGGTTGGAGTCACCATATAAGCATGCTCTCTCTGCTAGCAAGGTCAAGGATACTCATAAAACCTCGAGTCCCTCAAGAAATATATATTTTCAGCACATGAGTTTAATTGATCTCATGATTTGGATATGCTTCATAGTCATAGTCACCATATGATTGAACTAAATATGGGTAAACCAAAGTATCACAAAAATCTGATTTCCTCAAACATGGGAACTCAATGAGTTCCCCAGTAGGTTTTTCAAGAATTATTGGTGCAAAAACATGCATAAAAAGTGTAGGAGGTGTGTTTGGAAGTCCTCAACCAACATTGAATGACCACTTAGACTCGGAGAGGTATAAGTGGTCTATATCTAGAGAAGGTTGATTCCTTCAGTTCTAGCTAACTACATTATAAAGAGGGAAATGGGAAAAGGAAACAAGAGAGAAAATAAAGGGAGGCCATAGCTGGAACTAACAAGGATGGGGTATGGCCGCATCGAGAGACATTATTTCTATGTTATCAATGGAAAAAAAAAACCACATAATAAATTAGCACATATCATCCTCACTTTATAGTTCAATGCAACAGGTAAGGGCAAATTCTAGAACTAACAGGAGGGTGCATGAAATCTAGATAGTAGAATTAGAGTGCTACCATCTGATTGACTTTAATAGAAATAAAACCCAGATACCCCAAGGTGAATGTGAATTCTAGAACCACCTAATGAGACCCATGAAATCCAAATAGTAGAATTAAGTGAACCAGCTTGAATGGCCATTGCAAAAATAAACATCTAGACTTAAACAAAATATAAGTGAAGATAAATTTAGAGATCAAACAATAATATGCTTTCATTTACAAGAAAATGAATAATTACATATGAATTATAATGGCCATAGATCCACCCTTTGGAATGGTGAGAATTCCACTATTTATAGAATATTTTATAATATATTCAAATTTAAGAATTAATGGTGTTTTAAGGGAAGAATCACACTGGAACAGCTGAAAGATCTACTAATATGCTACTTCACAAAATAATGGTGGGTGTTTGGAAGAATTTAGGTACTTATGCATCAATCGAGGCCTTCAATTACTTTGAATTTCCTATTCAACCATAAATTTTACTTTATCCCTTTGTGTTGTAGGAAAACATCGAATTGATTCCCTTTAAAGTTGTGCATTTCAAATTATCCCATTTGCACCTATCGCCATTCATACAAGGTATATGAGATCATCAATTCTCATTCATTGGTTCTCTCTAATATCCGATGACTTTTAACCTCAAATGTGTATTCGGGTATGCTCCTCCATTTGCCAATTTCCCAATCTTCCACCTCTATCAAGGAGGAAGGGTGATTGGGATAAAAACTTTGATAATGCATTCCCAAAGTTACATCCAATTTTGGGGACACAAATTTAGGACTCATAACTATGTTGTGGTTTGATTCTCTTTCTCTAATATTTAGGATTCCGATATTTCATCCCAGGTAGGGTAGGGATTTGGGGTCATATTTGATCATGCCCTTGCTCAATTTTTCATATGATTCCAGACATAGTAATTTATAGAAATTTTGAGTTTTCGTCCATCCACTTGGTCATTGAAATCTACCTTAACCACTATTACTTAAAAAAATGGCCGACCTTAACATATCATTAGCTTTAAAAAAAGAAGAGTAGGTGAGGAGGTGTAAAATTTCACCCATAGGTATCTAGTCACTCGAAGCATGACCATATAGTAGTGCATAATAGAGAGAAGAAGGGAAAGAGAAGAGGAAGAAGATAGAGGGCTATACTAAGTATGTGGAGTGTGTCGATGCATAGGTCATGAATGACTAGTCATAGTGGCAACACAACCAGTGTCCTGATAGGATGTGTGACTCTATATCTTATGGAAGTGGTGGGGTGTGGACAAAAATAATGCAAGTTATGATGTGGAGTGGGATGCTAGATGAGGTAAAATACATCTATTTTTTGTGGGAGATGTGATATGCTCAAAATGTGATGGATCTTCCCCATCCACCATGTTGTGGATGAGGTATTTGAAAATGTAGCAATTGTTGATATCATGCCCCTACTGATGATGATAGACACAAAACTGATGTTCATTGTATCCCTTTGGTTTTGGGTGATGTGGATCATTTGGTTTGACTTTAGGTAGAACCAGGAGTCCCACATGAAGCAGTTGGTGAAAAGTGTGAGATAGAGGCTCTGAGAGGATAGGCATGGGGTGGATGTAAGGTGTGGGAGGAAATGATCACATGAGAGGTGGGTTAGGTGGAAGTGGGTTGACTATAAACCATGGATATGGTGAATTCTATGGATGAGGATGAGGGATATGTATGGAAGGGATTAATGGAGTAACTACTATGATGGAATGATGAGCAAGTGAATGACATTGATAATGACTCAAATGTAAGTCAAGGTTTTTAAAGAGACAAAAAAACAACACCAAATAACAAGATATAAATTAAACTCAAAAGTAAATATTGCATAATGAATGATTTTATATTAATGGGAGAGCCTAAAAAATCCACTGTTACAATAAGAATATTTGAATTCTTTGATACAAATATACACAATTCCAGGGTTCTTTGAAACCATAGCTACAATGCTGGTGGTGTCTTCATAATGCATCGTTGCTCCCAATAGAAGTGAGTGGGATTCTGATTATTCGATGTCAGGACACTCCAACTTAAGCGGTTACACAATGCTAATGTAACACTTCCATATATTCACACAATAAAATAGCTAATGGGTCAGTAATAATTTTGAGGGCTCCATAGTGTGAGGTCCTCAAAAATTAGTATAAAAACCCTAGATATGCAATGTAAATAAATGAAAAGAATTTTAAAATACATAAAATGAAATAACAAAATCAAATATTTACCTTGTGATATTTGCTATTTTTTAATCTAGTGTAACTAGTGCAAGGAATATGTGTGGTGATGCCCTAGCATCGCCCTAGGGCTAGGAGGGTTGTAGAACTCTAGTGTAAGATGCTCACATGTGCTCGATGGTAGAAGAAAATGTTTGTGGATGCTTAGGAATGGTGGAGGGCACCTGAAGGTGATTTGCGATGAAGGAGAAGCAACTGAAGGTGCTCAGTAGTGAGAGGGAGTACCTGAAGCCATTTGACAACTAAAGGGAAAGCCTGCAGAAGAAGATATGGTTGGGTGAGAGGGGCGGTGATGAATACGGGGGCTATGGCGAGTGAGGATGGAAATAGAGAGTGTTTTTATACTCTAGGGAACTCAGGGATGAATGGATTAAATAAATGAATTAATACTCAGGGATTGCTTAGGGGTTGAGCCATCAAAATGGCTCATATAAATAATCCACACTAGGGTATGTTAGTGTTTGAGGGACACAAATTCTGTGGCATAGGTAATAACATAACAAAGGGTGGATATTAATTTAGGGTGTTGCATGGATTTATGTATATGGATGGCTAGGATTAAGTAAAATTGGATGACTAGGATTTATTCACATATATAATATTTATATCTTCAAAATAGCTTACGCTCCCCTTGGACTTTGCTTACACTCTACTTGGAATCTATTGTGTGTATCTTTGGCATCACTACATTTCACTTAAGTAGCCTATGTACTCCTTGTAATTGCACCCACATGATACTTTGAGTGGTGTTACTATGATGATTAATACTTAGGTCTTTAGTAATGCTCCTTCCTTATTTAATCGATGAGCTATAATATGATTTGAATATGCCTTTCAATGTTCGATACTTAGACGTTACCTTAAGCATTTATTTTGTAAATTTTATAGGGTTATTTATTGATTGTGACAAGTGGTAGACTTCATAGTTTCATGTATAATCTCTTAAAACCTTATAAACTATGTTTCCAGCAAAAACCCAATTGCTTTCTTTCTCTCAACACTTCCCTTCAAATGTTGGCTCTAGTTTTATGATGTTGGTTCTATGGTCCTAATTTTTCCTAGATTTTTTTCCATGGTAATGCATATTTATAAAGCTCCTTTATCATATTTGTAATTATTTCTAGTATAGTAGAGAGTAATTACCCTAATATGTTATCCTTACATTAGCTTTGATCCTTGTAGATGTTTACTATTGTAGATGCTCGATGTGATGGATGATAATGTGTATTTGAACATCTCAACATGATTTGTATTCCAAGATATAGGATGGATCTTTGTTCTAGCACCAATGGTGGATATTGGGCCCTTTTTTGGCTCATCTATTATGCATTCGTAGTGCTTCATCTTCATGGACAGTGGATGTTGATCTCCTTGCACATGACTCCTTCTAGCAGATAGTTATATATAGGATCAAGAGCTATATAAAGTGTCAGTATGAAACTTAATATATCCCTGTGATGTAATGGTGGGAGGTGAGTTTGGTGTTGTAACAAATTCTGTTTGCACCTTATATCTAAAACACCAATATCATTTTTTAGTTTTTTTCTGATTATAATGGTTGCCTTCTTCTTCTCCACTCCTTGGAGATATTTCAATATGTTGGTGGCTTCTTTAGGCCATAATAAGTTGTTGTTTTTGTGCACTGAATAGTGTATTTAGACACTATGATATACACAAAATTTGTACCCTTTGGTTTTCACCTCAAGTTACCAATTAATACATATAATGATATTTAAGAGTAATAAGCTAAACAATCTACAATAGTGTAGTAGTAGTCTCACCTTATTGCTCCTTTAATGCACTAATAACTATTAAAAAATGCACCAATAATATTTGGAACTTCTATATTCTAACAAGGTGCTTAATGAATTTAAGTAATGAACCCTTTGCACCTAAGTTGTATACCTTTAATGCTATCTGAATATGATGTAGATATTTGGTGTTTTGCTTCAACAAGTTGTTGTATGGAATGGTATTATATAACTTCAACTTATCCTCATCGAATTATAGTTTTAATATAGGCCTTCTTCTCAAGAATATATATGTCTTGAGGTCTTCACTAGTCTCCTTCGAAATTTAGCAAAATTCTTGCCAAATATTTCTCCTTTGGGCTTGTTTTCAGATGGTGACAATTATCCCAATTGTTTCACTATCATAAGCTTCTTCTTTTTTATCCCCTCAAACCTCAATCTGATACCAATGATGGTTTTTACACTATTCCATCTATTAAAGAATATTAAATAGAGAATAACTACACCACATTTATTATTATGTGAATAGAATGATACGAACTAAATGGAACCATGAGTCCATTATAAAGGAGGAGAGGTTTATTGTTCCTTACTTTTCCTATGACACTTGGTACATCTTACATGACACTTGGAATGTTTACTTCTTCTTAAAGTAACTTATGTCAAACTCCTAGTCTAACAATTTACGCAATATGGTACATTGACACATATCTAAATAATGTAATATACTCTAATAGCAGTTAGAATTATCATTGATTTTTAGCATGCCTATCCCACTACCAATTTTTTTCAAGTTTTTTTCCTTTTTATTATCTAAAGTAGTTTCCATCGATTGAATAATTTGTGGAGATGAAAGAGATCATGTAGTATTATCACAACCTTTAGCTGAAGCATATTTATTAGGAAGGGAATGAGCTTATATATTTTTTGGTAGACATGGGATGGAGGCTCAAGATATTATTATATGGAAAGATAATTTTACACTTCAAATTATTGAATTTGTGGCTAAGGAGAAGCTAAAGCAACCCAATGATGTTCAATTTCTAGTTGGAAGAATCTATGTTTTTGGTATCAAATCTTGGGGTAGACTATAATGGGAGACCCAGTCTATATGTGGTAGAATATTATGTATGTAAAGTCAACTCTTGTATGGTTATTCTTGTTATTGATATTGTAGTTTGTATGTTTCTTTATCAAGTGCTTTAGGTTGGTTCTTTATGATTGTTAATAGTTCAGATAGACTTGGCATCCTATTTTCTTCATATTTTATGATCTACTTGTAAGGAAGTTTATGTAAAAGGGATGAGGCCTTTTCAATCCCCTTATTAACCTATTAATAAAAAAATATTAGGTTATAGATACTCTTCTCTACAAACAAATACAATTGTAGGTATCATCAGTGCTTTCAGGTGCTCTTCAGACATTTATTAAAACTCTAACATTCTCTCTGATAAAGCATCAATGCTTTCAATATCTACATTGATGCTATATAAAACTACAAATTTATGTAACTATTTATAGCATTTATTGCTCTATGTTTTCTTAGATAGTTTATTATATTAATGGACTTGTTTCTTCCAAAAAAAATGTAACATAAAAATAAATAAATTCAAAAAATAACGAGTGTACTAAATATCTCCTCCAAAGCATGACATAACAACTTAGAAAGAAACAACACCTTTCTCAAGAAATCTAGTGCAAAATCAGCCAAGGATGTTGAATGTTTTTTACAACAAATGATGGATCTTTGGTGTAAAATATACCAAAACATATTAATTCAATCAATTGGTCTTTGATGTAAATAAACCATTCAATTATCTGGTTAAAATCAACCAATCAACCATGTTAAAAAATGGGACATAACATGTTCTAATACCACATATTGAAATAAAGTGAAATATAGACAAAGCTTTTGTTAATATCAAGCCTTGATACATTTTTGAAATCTCATTAGGAAGAATATCATATAAATAGTTAGAGTAATAGGAGAGCATGTTCTTATAACTAATTAACTTATTACATTTGTGAAATCCCTGATATTTGAAAATGACATGATATGAAAGAGAGAGAAAGAAGATAGAATACAATAATAAGCACTTTTATGAAAGGAGGAAGTACTTTATAAATATTATGGAACTATATCCTAACAACAATAAATATTAGGTCATGTGTGGTTAATACCAACTATCAATGATGCCATATACAATATGATGTTATTTCCCCATATACCTATTTCCAAGAACCATAACATTCCACTCACTTTAAAATGTTTCATCCTTGAAACATAAAAAGAAATCAAATGATATGATCATTCAAGTATTGTTGACAACTAGTACCAATATTGATCACCCATCCATCCATCCAAGTAAAATCTTTATTGATGATGTTCTTTAATGATTCCAAGCTACCATTGGATCAATGCTTCTATTTTACCACATTGATATCTAAAATTATTTCTCCTTTAGTTTCATCTTACCATTGTACCATTTTGATATACATAATTATTATTGTTTTTATACAATACACTATTATGCTTGATATTTGTTTTACTCCACCTAGTTCCATAAAAATGTTGATACCCTAAAAAATATCTCCATGATTGTTGTTTATCAATGTGGTGTGGGTGGAAATATGTTATAACCTTATCTAAATATTCTACTTCCTTTTACTCTTCAACCCCCGATTTCATTGTTTTGAATTGTGCCCTCATGCTCTTATTTCTTATGATCATATTTTGGTTTGTCCTTATGCTCTTCCAACTCTACTTTCTTAGAATTTACTTTTGATTCTTCTTTGGACTCTATTGTTACCTCTTTTTTATTATTATTGTATTTCTTCATTTGTCTAGTAGTGTATTCTCTTACAAAAATTTATCCTTTTGCCTAGGATCCTTGCTCCTTAAGCTAAGAAGTATCTTGCAATATTATTTTATTTTTTCTATACTATTCATAAATATTTTTTGTACATTATTATTAATAATACCCAACAAGTCCAACCAAGGATAACCAAAAATAATATCCACATCATCCATAAATGTACCATAAAATCTAAATGTCAAACATATTTATCCATGGCTATCTTCAAAGCTTTAAAAAATTGAACACCCTCATCCTATATATGTATGTCCATCATAAATATACTTTTTTAAAATTGTGACATCTTACTCAAACCAATAATTAATAATACTTGCCATTAAATTTTATGAAAATAATGTCATTTTCCATTTAAATGCATCCATGAACATGCAAGATAGATTTTTTATATAGAAACACATACCTTTGATAAATTTGTTGCTTAATGAATATCAAATGTATATGTCTCTTAGACTTAATAGTACCATCTATATTCATTCCTTAATCTTTTTTCCTTTTTAATCCCCTTTCATTTCATTTTTTTCCTCTCAAAGTGTTTTTATTTCTCATTCATATCCCTTGATGGTAGCTTTCAAACTAACAATCTAACTTTTGTGTTCCTATCTACTCAAGAATATTTGTGCATATTATTATTGCATGTGATCCTAATTGACATTATAAAATTGCATACACCAATCCAAACCTTCCCATATAAGACTAAAATAAAAACCAAATTTCTAAATTTCACTACAATATGGAGAATTGAATAGTTTTAACTATTTTCTAGTATTAGTTTTATCCAGTACAAAAGAATTAAGTAACTTCAAGAGCTCAACCCCCATTAAGGAAATCAACCCCTAAAAATAATTAGTTATTAAGGAAATAGAATCATCATACTAGATATACTTAAATTCAATAATAAACTACCATGTCTAAACCACCGATAAACATACACATAAATATTCCATGCAATGTATCCCAAATATTTACACATAACAATTCATGAAAAGTACATAACAATATCATACAAGGAGAAAATATATCATGAGTTGTTGTTCTTCGATAATGTTTGTGTGCATATTACTAAGAATATAAAAATTCTAACCCTCCTAAAAGGAAAATTATTACATGATAATTTCCATCCAGCCAATAAATAACAAGTATAATGAAGTTGAATAGTAACAAATCATTTTTTTATATATTCAATTAGATTTGAAAATGTTAGGTAATTATTACATTATTTTCTCACACAAGATTTGAACAAAATTGGAAAAACCAAAAGTCTCTTGACAAAACCAAGAGATATCCTATGTGTGTATGTGTGTTAAAAAATGAAGTTTAGTATTGGAGGTTTTGTTTTCCTTCCTTGATGCATCATTGGTATTGAAGCAGTTTACTCATACTCATTTACATAAAATGTAAATGGTGAGTTACTATTGTATATTATTAGAAATTATGCTAGATTATATCACAGGTTAATTTCTCAAGAATAAAATATCATTCACATATAACATGACATTCACAAGTAATACAAATATTTCTAAAAATACAATACCAATTTTATTACTTTCCAAAAAATATTTTAAAGCATAGTCCTTTATCTCCAAAATATAACTTTACATAAAACCTTCAATATTCCTTACTATAACCCTCCTCAAAATCTTGGGATATGCAACATTTCACATACCATAAGTTATGAAAAAGCTCTCATGATTACATAACCTCTCACTTTACATATTGAAACCTATCATACGACTCTTCACTTCCATACTTGATACGTATCACCCATGACTCTTAACTTGCTTACTTGACACCTTGCACACTCACAGTTTCATGTGTGATAGTTGTACTATTGAGACCTTTAACATTTTTTACATAACACATAACACTCTTCATACTTTAAAAGATACTTTAGAACTACACACAGTTCCTAATTTAATATTTACAATAGTACTCCATGGTACTTCAATACACGAAAAAATGTAATATCTCCAAAACTCTCTCATGTTACATTATTTTGTGTGAAGAATTTTATTCTTCAATCTTCTATCTTCTTGTATTAATTTTCATATTTTATTCTTCTTAGTTTGGATCTTTGCTTTGTGCTTAATTTTATTAGTCTTGGTATTTCCATTTTGTTTCTCTAAGTTCATTCCTATTCCTATTACATTTCTCAATAAATCATCACAATAATATAATTCATACCTTTTATCAATATTATTTTACTGTTGTCTAATTTGTTGTAAGATATAGAATATAAAGATACACTAGTTTTACATTCATTGTTGATTGAATGCTTATTTGATGTCTTTATATATTTTGTATACTATCATCCAATATTCAACTTCTTTTTGTCATCAATTTTTTTATCAGAGTATTTGATATTTAGCAATTATTTCTCCTTTTTATGAACTTAAACTTCTAAAAAGAGTAATGTCATATATATTATTTTTACTATATCAATAGGCACTATAATGTCATTTTTAAAGTCTTCACTTAATTTTGTCAGTTTTGTGTGTAGATAATCTTCAAGTGTTACAAATTGTTCATCTTTGGCTTCTTTAAATATTATTCGTAATATCCTTTTTAATTTTCTATATTTTTACTTTTCAACATTCTCTATCATACTTTGTGTGCAATATTTTAAAATTTTCATCCATTCTTGAGTATTGTCTAAATATTCAATTTGAGTAATTCCTTCCATGATAATTGTCTATAAGTTAGTTTTTAACTCTTTGTCAATTGATTTCAAATCAATAATTTCTCTTTGATCGATTCCTTTATTTCAATTTTCTTCTTATAACGTCCAAAGTTATAATTTCAAATTCAAATTCAAAATTTGATTTCCACTTATATCTTCTAGATTTTCAATTTCAATCTCACAATTTACAAATAATCTCATCTTAATTCTTTAATTTTAAAATTTAATTATTTTAATCTCCTTTTATCTCCAAAAAAATTAGATTATAGAATCAAAATTCAAATTTCAATTCACCATTAATTTCAGCTTCATTTATTTAATCAAATTTCATTAGTTTAAACTTCTTGCATGCCCCAAATTCAATTCACTTTCACAATTTCACCTTCAACATTCAATTTAATCCACAGTCTAATTAATTCCAACTTCAATCCAAACATCAATTTTTTTTTCCTTATATCTCTCATTCATTAATTCATCCCCTTAATAATTCCTTTTAACTCCAAAATTTACCTTTATAAATATCAAATTCTAAATTTAGCATCAAACCTTATAACTCAATTTTATAAATATTTCATACCCAAAATTATGTACCTAATTTTGAAATATATAACTAAGAAATAAATTAAAACTTTAGCACTCACCTTGTGCACACATGACAATTTTGTTTTGGCAGAGTTTTACCTTCACTTAGGCATTTTTCCAAACTATCATCCTTCATCAATGTTGGTGTAATAGGCACTGTATTTTCTCCTCTCTACTATCTGACTTAGGCAATAAATAGTCTTCTTTCTTCCATTTAGATGCTTTATCTTAGGTGCACTATATTCTTAACATAGTCATTTTAGCTCAAGTTTTGACACAGGTGCTCCCTATTCCCTTATGCAGTCCTTCCATTTGGACTTCAAGATAGACATTCCTTCTCAAAATATAGATCTTCAAAAAATAGTGTTTGTCCTTGAAAATTTACCTCTATTAAAGTAGTTTTTGTCTTTAGTGCTTATCATCCAATATTCACCTCCAATGTAGTATTCATCCTCAAATATTCACCTCTCATATTAGATATTTATCTATAAATATTCACCTCCAATCATAGTCTTCTCCATAGAGCATTCACTACTCCTAAACCATTTGTTAGCTTTTGATGTAACGAGCAATGGGAGATAACAATCACAAGATGCGAGATAATATAAAAGAAAGTAAATATGCAAGATGACCGAAGTCTGCTTTAAATAGAAATAACATAAATGAATACAACATAGCTATGGAGGAAATGAACACTTCATTAATGAATCTACTGAATTACATTGCATCCATCACCAATATATGGTGATCTACACAACACTGTACTACTACATACAACTATGCTATAAGAAACTATATCTATGTCTCCCTTCTCATTTCTATCTAAAAAATAAGTCTTTCTTATATAAGAATATAGGTTCCTTGGCCAACACTCTACCTAGTTGTGTGAGGAACAACTTTCACATATACAACTTCCACATTCACACTTGTGCATTTATTATATTGCATGAAGTAAATAGATAAATTCCTCCTAAAGTAATCTTATATCTTAAGTATGTACCTTAGAAGATACATTTACATAACCCAAATTATGGAATAAACTTTATTTCTAACACCAACTTGTTTTACATTATTTGGGTATTGAATACTTTAGTCTTGAATATGGATATTCTTCTTCATATTGATCTTTGTACTCTTCCTTTGTATTATTTGTAACTTTTTCAAACAAATAATTAGTACCTCTATAATATGTAGGATTTGGTGATAGATATTTCACCTCATAGGTATTTGTGGGTTCTTCTAGTTTTTCAATTTCTTCTATTCTTTGAACTAGGTGTCCTTTATGATTTCTCTTTAGATATTCTAGTTGAGAATAATTGGTTGGTTGCTAAAAATGTTGTTGATGAGGGTTTCTTTGATAATTTCAAGTTTGAAACTAATTCTCATTATTCATATGATATCCTTGCTTTCAATTTTTGGGATTGTGTCTACAATAGCTGGTACTATGACTTTTGTTTGTGCATATATGACAATACCATATTTTTCATCCTCTTGCTAAAGAAGCAATATTTCCCTATGGATTATATTTTTATGTCAATGCAGTGTTAGTCATATCATATTTAATAATATTTTCTACTTTACATTCTTGAAATATATTGACTAGGTCATAAAAAGAAGTATCTTTTCTTAAAACCTGTAAAGATGTGATCAAATGTTTATAGTTGTCTGGAAGTGCTCTCATGGTTACTTGAGTTATAAATTCATCCTTAACTATTTCTCCTAAGATCAATAATTTCCCTTTAATATTTTCTACCTTAGGAATAATTATTTGCTTTCTCCACTATTCATATTTAATGAGTGAAGTTGAGTTTGGAGATGAAGAATAGTTGTCTTATTCTTTCCCTAAAAAAAAAATTATAGGCTTGTCCATGCATATGAAGATGTTTTGACTGAAATGATATATGGTTGAATCTCATTAGTGATAGCAAAAGTTATTATCATTAAATACTTTGAATCATTTTCTTCAAACTTTAATATTTCAGTTTCACCTGTGGTAGGTCTTTGAGTTTTCCCTTTGATGGTATCCCAAAGTTTTTCATATACTAATATTGCATTCACTTTATTTTTCTAGGAATAATTTGTTTGATTCCATATCAAACAAATAATTTGGACCCTTGAGTAGTTGAGATTCTGCTAGGAATAATTTGTTTGATTCCATATCAATTCTTAGATTTTGTGGACTTCCTTATGTTTCCCTAGATATTTTTGGAAAAATATAGTTCAATATTGGATTATTTTGTACAATTTTTGTAAAGATCAAAAATCAACTTCTTGACATATTATTACTCATATTGAACTAAGCACTTTTCAATTTTGAAGAGGTTTTAATGTTTAATTTCTTTTATCCCTTTTTGAGAAAATTTTGACACAAGAATATTATAATTTTCCAACCTCAGAAAAAAGTTTAATAACCTCTTTTTATATCCCTTGTATTGTTTCTAATTTCCAATAACCTAGTTTGGAGTTATAGCCCTTATGACTCCTAAATTTGGAAAATTATAACACATTAATAATTGTAAAATTTAAATGGATTAATTTTGGGTAGTATCCCTTATTTCTTCTAGGTTATACTTTCCAAATATTAGTCAACTTTGATATTTAATTTCCCAAAGTTTTGCTTTCAAATGAAGATTGATTCCTTTCAATAATTCAACCTTATAATATAACCTTATAGCTCCTTTTTTAAGGGAAACAAATTAAATAGGAACTTGTACCTTTATGAAATCGACGGTAGACTATCCTTCTTAGGAACTATGAGTAATGGAATATACTTCCACTTGCTATTTGCTTCAATAGTCACTTTAATACTTCCTTGACCCATTTGACCGGGAGTAATGTTCTTCATTGCTTTTGGATACTCTAAATTGCTCTCGGTCTATTCTTCAAATTATTTTTGATCTGTTGTCATGTATCTGCCAAGATACTACCATGATACAACCAATATGCTACCATGTTACTATCAAATCTCTTTAGACTCGCTTGTTGTCATTGCTACTTACTTTGACTATGGTTTCTTCTACCTTTTTATGGAAGATAGATCTTGATTTTTGTGACAAGTATCACACCTGTTATGTATGAGTGCTCCCTCCTTTTTGTAATATACCATATTATTTACCAAATGCTTCTTGTTCACTCTATAATGTATGTGCACTAATGTGGGTACTTATTTGAGGCTTGTGGATTATATCAAGTGGTACCACCTCCTTATATTCCTTGTAACTCCTACGTGAGGTTTCATGAGCATTGAGAGATGGAATGAAAATTTAGAAAGTTTATGCAAAGTGGAATTCAAACTTTTTGCATGAAGACCTTTTCTATAACCCTTCCAATGAGAATATTATAACTCCTTTCCTATTCCTTTCCTTAGATTACTTTGTTTCTTAGAAAAAAAACAAATTGTTATTTTGGAAGTAATTTTATGAGGAGTTATGGATCTTTGAATGGTGATTCTAAAAGTTATGTTGGTGTTTCCTTTGGTGGATGATATTCACAAAGTTTAATATATTGAATGTATCACCTTTTATCTTTGTCTATTATACCTTCAACATGCTAATTTATGTGCTTATGTGTAGTGTAGATAGCCACTTGTTATGTTGTTCATCCCATGTTGATAGAGGTATAATTTTGATGTCTTCTCTTTATAGATGAGATCCATTTTTTTCTATGTAAATGTATCTTAATAATATCCTTATGTAGGATTTTATATTGCAATTTCATCCATACAAGATATGCGAAGAGTGAGACCTTTGAGTGGCTCCTTTTGCTATGGAAGAAGAGTGCTAATGTTTGGCCTTCCTTGGCTAGCTTACCCTATAGATATTATGCCTTTTGAAACACCTTCAAATATTCTCTATAATCAACTTCTAATATATGTGCAAATAAACATTAAAAAGAACCTTTATTTTTGTACTTTTAAAGACTATAATCAAATTTGCAACTTTAATCCAAATTTAGGTGCTATAACAAAATTGATAAGTAATCCAATTAATAAATATAATTTCACAAAAAATTTCTTACCTTTTTGAATTTTTTTGTAGTTATTTTTTTACTTATGTAGACGATGTAGATCTTGGTGTCTAGGATCAGCAAGTTTTTGCTTTGAGTAGAATTTTGTAGCTCTTTTTAGACTATCTTGAATAGCTCCTTCTTCATTAAATTATGGTCTCAAAATTTCTCTCACAAGCCTAGGATTTTGTGGCTTTTTGCCCTCTTGTGTTATCCTACTTTTGTTGTATATTTGGAGAAGTATTTTACTCTAAATATGTGCCTTCTTACTGTGAGAGGTAATCTTCAAATATCAAATATTTGGTGAGCTTCTTCTACCTTCAAGTTTTCTTGTCGAATTCTAACTTCAAGGAGGATATTATTCTGGCATTTGACACTTCTTGCCAAATTATTCTTCTCTTGGGCTTGTTCTCATATGGCGATAATTGTCCCAAGTCCTTGAATATCAAGGGATTCTCCTTGGTAGTGGATTTATAAATTAGATCTCCTTTGTTAATTTCTTTAGTAAGGCTCTCTTAGACTTTTTATGGGTGCTCAATGAGAACTTCCCAAGGTATTTGATCTTGCAAATTCTGATGGTCATCCTTGAGACCTCCTCTTCAACCTTCTACTCCTAGAAGTGTTGGTGGTGAGATCTTCTTCTATATATATTATTTTACTACTTTTGGATTTGAGTAGGACTCGCCTAGTCCTTCATATTCTTGTTCTTTCAATATTGGAAGTTCTTCAATGATATCTTCTCCTGATCCCTTTAAATTTGCTTCAAGTTATAAATTTATTCTAAAGAATATATCCCTCCTAAATTTCTTGTAGGAATTTTCTCAACTCATTGAATCCTCTTTCCCTGCAATAAAGTATTAGTTTTAAAATATTTAGTCTGCTTTTGAATCTGAGTTCTCTTTGAATTCTTCTTTAGGATCAAGGATTTTGTGACATTTTTCAGTAACGAGGCTTCTATGGCCCTTTTTAGTACCAAGGCTTCTATGGTATTTTTCTAGTATCAAAGCTCATGTGGCCTTTACTAGTATCAAGGCTCCTATGGCCTTTTTCAGTGTTAAGGCTTTTGTGTCCTATTCATAATGAAGGCTTATGTGGCATTTTTAGTGTCAATACTTATATGGCTTCTTCTTCTAGGTTTCTATGGCCTTGTCTTCAAGCCTTATATGGAATTTTTTTATCAAGGATTATATGTCCTATTCTTCAAATTTGAATTTTTTCACTCCAGGAATGGATATCTTTAATCTCCTAACTTCACCATGGCTCTTCACTAGAAGTATTCTTTCGTAGTATTATTCACTTGCACAAGGAACTAATCTCTACACTAAGAAGTCAACCTTAGTGCAGTGAAGTTGGATTTCTCTTAGTGATCTGTTAGAGGAGTCCCAATCCTCTAGGAATTATTTTTTTGCAGCAAAAGAAATTTTAGGTAATAGTTAGAAAATTCTAGATATCCTAGATGATCTTCACTAGATGATTTTTCAATCTAGTGGATTGAATGTTGAGTCCTAATCTTCACAAATTTTTTTTACAACTTTATGGAAAATACTCTAGTCCAATGTAATCTCAGTATTTTTGGAACTAAGATTTATTTTAGTCATAACTTTGTGAATCTCCTTAATTCTACCACCTAGACACTTTTAAGAGTTTTTTATAGTGGCTAGTCTAGTAGAGCATCATATTGACAAAAATATTAGGATTAATGATAATGGTGGTTTTCCTATTGATCTACATAGGCTATATCTACCGTGGCTCTGATACCACAGTTAGTTTTTTATGTAACAAGTAATGGGAGATAATAACAAGATTAAAATAATGTAAAATAAAGTAAATCTACAAGATAACTGAAGTATTTTATTAATATAAATAACATAAATGAATACAATGTAGCTATAGAGGAAATGAACACTCCATTATGAAGCTACTAAATTACATTGAATCCATCAACAATATATGATGATCTACACAATACTGCACTACTACCTATGACTATGCTATAAGAAACTCTATATAACAATGTCCCCCTTCTCATATCTATCTAACAAAGAGGTATTTATTATATAGGAAGATAAGTTCCTTGGCCAAAACTCTACCTAGTTGTGCAAGGTATAACTTGCACATATAAAACTTGAACATTGATACATGTACGTTTATTATATTGTATGACCTAACTATATAAATTCCTTCTAAAGTAATCTAATGTCCTAAGCATGTACCTTGGAAGATACATTTACATAACCCAAATTATGTAATAGACCCTATTTCTAACACCATTGGCTCTTTGACATCTCTTTTATAGTAATAGTCTAACAACTATTTTTGTTATGTGAATACCCATCATATATAAATATAGTTACAATGTCCTAATATTTCATAGTCCAATAAATATTCATTCTAAGTTCCTAAATATTCTATCAATTCTTAAAACAACACCTTTTTGTTTCAATATCATCAATTTTATTCTTCTTCTAGTAACTCCTTCCTATGTCAATATATTCACTCTTCTTCTTCTTATTCTTCAAATATTGTTCTATCCATAAATTATTCCTTCAATCTATCCTCCAATAACTCCTCAATAACAATAATATTCTTTTCTCTCCACTCTCTCTTCTCATTCATAATATCATATTTCACTCCCTTCTCAAAAATTTTCTTCAACAATATCTCTGCTTTCTTGAATTCTTCTCTCACTCTTGTAATATGGAACTTTAACCATAGTCTCTTATAGCATTGTTGTCAATTATAAAGAATTATCTCATAAGACAATTTCTCTATAATCAAATATCAATCATATATAAAATCACATTCACAAGTAGCGTAAATATAACTCACAATACATTACTAATTTCATTGCTTTCCAAAAAATATGACATTGTAGAGAGCTTTATCTCTAATATATAACTTTAAATAAAACCTTCAATATTCCTGACTATTGCTCTCCTCAAGATCCCAAGAGATTCAACCTTTCATATACCTCACATTATGATGAAACTCTCATGATTATATAACCTATCACTTTACATTTTGATACCTATCATATAACTTTTCACTTCCATGCTTAACACCTATCACCTATGACTTTTCATTTGCTCACTTGACACATTGCACATCCAATCACACACCTCACACTTGTTTTCTTAAAACCTTTCACACTTTATTACATAACACATAGCATTCTTCACACTTTGACACATACATTAGATACACACATTTTATAATATAATATTTATAATAGTATCCATGGCACTTCAATATACCAAATAATGTAATATATCCAACATAGACTAAGGAATTGGTTGAAATAATTCATGCTTTTCTTCCCCTAATATTGGTAGTTTATGGATTGAATTTGTGAGAGCTAGAGAAGTGCAGCAAGGAAACCAGGTCATTTTAGTTGCTCCATTGACCTCATGATATGATTGTTACTTTAGTTGTATATACATAAATCATTTGTGTTGGTAATGAAGAAGCTAAAAATTACAAAGGTAGACATACTATCAAGTTGAAAAATTCCTATATCTACCTATTCCACCATGGTTTTAAATACCTATTACATTGTGTGTTTCTTAATTTTAGTTCTACCCGAGAGAATTAAAGTGGATATTCCAATTCTAACTCATATGCATAAAAGTGGTGAGCATGTGTAGGAGAGTTGTAGAGGAGGAAGAGTTATAGGAGGTATTGTCCCAACTATAGTTGTATGTGAACCAAGGATTGAAATTGAAGCTAGAATAGGTTGTACCTTTGGCTTATCCAATCTCGTATTATGGGTATTTTTGTGAGATACATTATTACCTTGAACATGGAATTTACACTAGAAGTTCTTTCTTTCAATTGTAACAAACGTGTTTTCGAGTTTTCAACAAAGATTTTTGGGGTTGTGAATGTTGATTTTTTTAGTAAAAGGAGGCCTAAGTTATACTATAGTGCTATAGTAGTTTGACACAAAGTAGACACTAGTGGAAAAAATACAAACCTTATATTTTCTAGGTTTACCATTTTTGCAAACAATTTTGGGAATCAACCCATATATTTTAAAAATATATATATTAATTTTAATTTTCCAAAAGTATTTTTTTCCTTTTTCTATTCATAAGGGGTTAAGTAGGAGACTTGGTACTTTGAAACAAGATATTGAATTTTTAAGTATATGTCAACATGATAGAACCCACAAAGACAAAAAATATTTTTCTACCTTAGGAAGGATTTTTTTTTTTGGGGGGGGGGCGAGGGGGGTCCTATAGTTTATTTTTGGGTAAATTTTCAATTTATTAACTATACATAATATTTTGCAAAATTAGCAGAGGGTGGTAAATTATTTTTTGTAAATGTGCATTTTGACAATGGTCAACATCTTCAAAATTTTTAAAATATTTACTTTTAAATTTTAATAATTTATATACCAATTAAATGTGTGCTTAAGCACGTAATCAATGTTCAGTATCAATGACACCTCTAGATCATATTTACAAGTAGTTTTGTGCCATTGAGCTATTATGCTTATAGCCTAATAAATATTCCATAATGATGTATGGGCATCAACCCTTCAAATTGTTAGGGAGATATGAATATATCATTTTTGTGATATGTTCACACCATATTCGTACCACATTTGTCAGTATCAATAAAAATAATTAATATATAGGGAATTTATGAATGCATACAAGGATTTGTATTTCAACATGTGTTATTTATAGGAAAAATATATTTTCATACTACCTTGGTGCTTCATATTATTCTCATTCATGTACCTTAAAGTCTCTCTCACATACAAAATGTGTATATTGGGAGGACTAGATTCTTCTATGTATTGACAAGTATTTAGTAAGAGTGGGTATATAGAGAGGTTTGGTATGTTAGACTAGTGGTATATTGAAAAGGAAACCATTTGGGAGTTATAAGGAACCATTACCGTTAAAGCATTAAAATATCTTCTTACAAAATCCTAGCTACTCAAAGGTTTAAACTTTGGACCTTAAAAGACTATTATGACAACCATCTTGGTAGTTGAGAAACTCTAGGACATTGTTAGTGGGAAAGTCACTTGACCTAAATATGATAAATAATTCCAATATAAATTTTATGATGCATATGCCAAAGCACTTATGATCACCCTTTCCATAGAAGATGTTGTTTAACCACATATTTGTAAAAATCAAACATCTAAGGGGGCATGAGACATGATTTCTATCATATTTAAAGGGAATAATAAATAAATAATACTTCATATTTAGTCTCAACTCCACATTTTGAGGGTGCAATATGGAGAAAGCATTGACTTATTTCTTCATCAATTTATAGATTTAAATACTAGATTGAATTCCATGGGTGAAATAGTAGAGTATAAGCTCTTAGTACCCATCATACTTTGAGCTTTACTAGATTTATTTTGATTGTTGATCACATCCCTTCAAGTCTCCAATAAGAAGGTTTCCTTTGATATATTTTTGAATATTTTTCAATAGGAAGAATCAAAAAAGTACTTGAGGGATTAGTTGATAAATAATGCACTCATTTTCATAAAATATGACAAAATAAAAGTATAGAAGGGTCCTTCCCCATCATCATCATCGTCATAGAAATAACCTTAGAAACAAAATAGATATTATGATATTTGTAAAATAGGAGGACACAATATAAAGTATTATTGGTTTAACTCTATGACTAAAGAAGATCAAGTCCATAAACCTCTTTAAAAATATAGTCCAAACCATGTTCGAAGCAGAAATAACAAGAAAAGCATGCTGCACATGAATATTTAAAATTTAAATTTTAATAGGACACAAAACTAGCACATAAGTTACTAATGTCTAAGGTGATGACAAGACCAAAGGATAATATTTGGTACATTTGCTTTAGATTCTAGCAAGAACATGACTGGGCGTAATGCATGGTTTGACTCCTTCCAATATAGACATGGAAAACCAATCACTATTATCAATGATAAAATCTATCATGTCAAAAGAGTGGGAGATTTTCCTCTATATATTTCTCAATGCAAATGCACCATTGAAAAGTTACTCTATATACCTGGACTAGCAAAAAAATTGTATATAACATAAATTCTAGATCACAAAATGATGGTTGAGTTTCAAGTTGGTGTCAAAAAGAAGTTTTTCATCATGAAAATAGTAAATTTGTGGTAATGGGTTCCTACAATAATGGATTGTTTACATTCAATGTCATATCATCTCCTAATATTCCACTATCCATAGCCATGATAGATGCTACCTTCCTTCAGTATAGGAGATATGGTCATCTAAGTTTAGGATACTTACTTGAATTGATAAAGCATCACATGGTGTTTAGTTCTTCTTAACCTTTCATTCACACTACCAATATGCTTGGGTTGTTTAGGAGGGAAGCAACACCAAGTAACTTTTAAGTTGATCATATATACCAAAAGGACCATTATATGTAACATGCATTGATCTATGTGGATCCATTCCATCCAATTTTAGTGGACATAGGTACTTTCAATTGTTTGTAGTTGACTATTTAAGAATATTATACATGTTTTTCTTACGACTAAAGTTAGATACACTCAATAATTTCTAGTACTTTATGAATCATGTAGAAAATAAAATCGGTATTCTATTCAAGTCTTCATCTCATATTTTTTAAATAGAGGCACTATAAGGAGTTACACTTGAAGAAGCCTTGCTTAGAAGAAAGCCTTCAATTGTGCATGTTGGAAATCTAGAGTAGCATGCATGTACCAAATCAAAAGAGGATCACATCAAATGAAAAGACCTTGTGATACATATTTCTTGGCTATGATGATGTGTCAAAATTATATTGATTGATACATCCAAATACAAAAAATACATATAAGTATATATGTTTTGTTTAATGAATAATTTAAAACTAAGACAAACACTCGTGATTCTGAGTTTAAAAATACCATTTATCTAGTTGTTATATTTGAGGTAGATAAGGAAGACCATGAACAAGTTATAGAAGTTGATATAGATGAATAATTTCATAAATTTCAAGATTTTTTTGATGAATTGGTAGCATTTACTTCATCACAATAAGTAAAGACTCCAAAAAGTCTACTAGTACCACAAGATATGCTAAACTTGATTCACCACTTGACCTTACTTCCACATGATTATATACTTGTAATAGTACACAATAGGAAGTAAATATGATCTTAATCACTTCAATACTTGAAAATTTAAAATTAACATAAATAAATTATGCACTTAGCTTGCCATAGTTGAAGGCAACTATTTATGCAAAATATACATCTTTAATTATGAAAAAAACATAGGATCTTGTTGATCTACCAAAATAAAATAATCACATAGGTTGTAAACAGGTCTCCAAAACCAAATACAAGGCAAATTGATCCATTGATAAGTATGAAGTATGACTCTATACACAAAATAAAGTAACTGATCATGAAGAGATATTTATACCCACATTAAATATTAAAATTATTTGTGTATTTTTTGTATTATCAACACAATTCAATTGGAAAATTTAGAAAATGGATATCAATATTACCTTACTTAATGGTGATATTGAATAAGAGGTGCACATGACATAGCCTAAAGGTTTTTTTATTGATGGACAATATCAAAAGGTTTCCAGACTAAAAAATATCACTATATGGGTTGAAGGAGGCTTCCAAACCCTAGTACATAAAAATTAATGATCACCAATTGTAGCATGGTTTCACTAGATCTATATTACGAAATTTAGATCCAATATAGTGATACTTGTGTTGTATGTTAATTATTTGGTCATAAAACGTTGCTCAAATGATCTAGTATATGGTGTGAAGAATGAATTTTAAAAATATTTGATATGATAGATCCTGTACTTCTGCATTACCATCTTGGATTAAAAGTATGGTAAAAAAAAATTAATATTGTGGTCCCATGGACAAAGTATGCCAAGAAACTACTATAAAAATACCATATAATAGATTGTAAATGGAATTAAAAACCAATGGATCAATGTTTATAGTTTTCTAGGTATGATAAGTCACCTTATGTTTTTGGTACTCTTTATCATTAGTTCATTGTGAGTCTCCTATACTTGGCAAATACTAGGCTTGATAATAGCTTTGCTATAAGTTATCTTTCAAGGTTCATTCAATAAATTAAGGTGATTCATTAGAAGGTAGCAAAGAGGATACTACATTATATCCATGGTATAGTAGAATATGACCTAGAGTAAAAGAAGAATGATATTTTTTCCTAAATGATACATATACTCAGATTATGCTAGATTTAGATATGTGCTTCATCTAGTATTTGTACCTATCTCATGGTATAGAAAAATATAAAATTCAATGGAATTATCATCCATAGGGGTAGAATATCATGTTGCACAATGATTTATGCGGAAAATAATATGATTACATCCAATGATATCATATATGGTGTAAAGGAAATTTTTTTGATAGTGTTTAACTATGATAATCAAGATGTTATAAAATTGGTCAAGATTTTAGTCTTTCATAAAAGAAAAAAATACATTGAATATTAATGTTATTACATTCAAGGAAAAAAACCTAATTACCATATTTAGCTCTAGTACATTCTCATTGAAGAACATATTGTAGATAATTTAGCAAAGACACTTGCATGTGTCAAATTTGAATTATTTCATAACTCTCTTTATATACCAAATAATGCAATAAGAGTGGAAATTAGGTTATTATTACATTATTTGATCATGGTAGATTTGATAAGATTTGGTTATGTGTGGTTGATGCCAACTATCTATAACACAATTTACTATATAATATCATATCCCCATATAACTATTACTAGGTACCATAACATTACACCGTGTTTAAAATATTTTGTCCTTGAACCATGAAAGAAATCAAATGATATGATCTTTGAACGGTTGTTAACAACTGATGCCAATCTTGATAGTCCATTCATCCATGAAAGACCTTGACTGATGATGGTACTTGATGATGCTAAACTGCTATTGCTTGATGTTTTTATTCCTCCACTCTAATGTTTAGAAAGGTTACTCCTCTAGTTCCATATTATCATTTTCCTACTTTGATATTCATAATTATTAATTTTATTTTTTTATGTAATGCACTATTATACTTGATTTTTTCTGACTCCATGCTAGTCCATAATAATATTGATACCCTATATCATGCTTCCATGATTGTTGTTGCTCATGGTAGTGTGGGTGGTGATATGTTGTAACCTTATCTAAATGTTCTACTTCCTATGACTCTTCAACTTTTGTATCCATTATTTTAAATTTATCCTCATACTTCACTTCCTTATGCTCATATTTTAGCATATCCTTATGCTCTTCCAACTATACTTCCTCAAACTTTGCTTTTGCTTCTTCTTTGGACTTTTTATTACCTCATTTTTTAATTTTTTTACTCCTTTTTTGGTTCTATTGTTTGTTCTCTTAAAAAAGTTTCTTGTTTCATCTATAATTCTTACTTCTTAAGCTATGAAATATCCTACAATATTATCTTAATTTTCCTATACCATATATTCATAAACATATATTGCATATTAATGTTAACACTACCCAACATTTCCAACCAAACATAACCAAAAATAATATCCACATCATTTATAAATATACCATAAAACATTGAATTTCAAACATATTTATCCATGGCTATCTTCAAATCGTGAAAAAAATGAACATCCAAACCCTCTAGTTGTATGTCCTTAATATTTTTTAAAATTATGGCATCTTAGTCAAAGCAATGTTGATAAACGTATACCTATTATTTGGTTTTATGGAAATAATGATCTTTTCCGTCTAAATGCATCGATTAATATGTAAAACAAATTTTTTATATAGAAACACATACCTCTAACAAATTTATTTCTTATCTAGTTCAAAAAGCATGGATCCCTTAGCCTTAACACCATCATCTATATTTATTCCTTTTTTTTGTTCCTTGAAAATATTTGATTTTTTTTTGTTCCTATTAAAGCATTTTTTATGTCTTCATCATATATCTTGATGGTAGCTTTGAAACTAACTATTCTACTCTTGTGTTTTTCTCTACTCAATACTACTAGTGTATATTCTTATCACATGTGCTCCTAATTAAGTTTATTAAATTACATATACCTATCCAAAGCTTCCCATTTGAGACTAAAACAAAGACCAAGTTTTTAAAATTCACTAGGATATAAAGAATTATGTTCTTTTAACTATTCTCTAGTGTTATTTTTATTCTCTCCAAAATAATATAGTAACTTTACAAGCTCAATTCCCATAAAGAATATAAATGTCTACAAGTAAATCATCATTAAGAAAATAGATCGGTATACTAGACATATGCATAAATTAAATAATAAAATAGCATTTCTAAACTTTAAAAATATACATAAACCTCCCATAGATGATGTATCCCAAAGATTCACAAATAACACGTCATGAAAAATACATAACATTCTCATAGGAAGAGAAACTATTTCATGAGTTGTTGTTCTTTTATAATCTTCATGCTAGGTCCTCTAAGAATCCAAAAGTTCTAACCCTCCTTAAAAGGTAGAAATTATATTATAATTTTGATTAGCCAATAAATATCAAGTATAACCAACTCAACTATTGACAAATCATTTTTATATAACCTTTCACAAACCTTACTTAAACATAATATTATATGATTTTATCACTCCTAATAGATACAAAAAAATTCTTAAGCCATTGAAATTAAATCTCATAAAATGCTATCTCAAAGGCTCATAGAGATTATAGATATATATAAAAAAACACAATATATATATTTATTTATGGAAACATCCTAGAAGGGATGCCACTTTTGGGTAAGACCCAAGGATGCAGGGATATTTCTTCCACCAAATATACCCAGGGCTCGCACTTGGCCTACCACATTTAATACACACAAGGAGCATGCCTAAAACAACACAAAACAAGAATACACAAACACAAACACACAAAAGCTAAAACAAAAAAAAGCATACTCCTTGAGTGTGTCAAAAATAAAAAGCACAACCAAACACACGTGTAAAAATAATACAAAATAACACAAACCACATAGAACAAACACAAAAACAACATAGCAAAACACAATAAAAAAATACACAATAAAATAAAATAAAACAACATAAAAAAAATAACACCAAAACATGAAACGCATAGAAAAACAACAAACACAAAATACTAAAACAATACCAAAACAAAAAACAAAAAAAAGAAACAAATACACCACAAACAAAAAACCATAGAACACAAACATAGAAAAACCACAAAAACAACAAAACAAAACAAATCCAAAATAGAAACAACAAAATGAATAAAAACACCACAAAAAAATCAGGAAAAAAATACAACAAAAACTAAGCCAAAGGAGCTAATGACAAATTAAACAAAAAAATGGTAACACTAAAAATAAACCAAAGCTTAACAAACTACCAAAAATATAAAAAATTACTCAGCAAAATAGTCGAAGCTTCCAACATTGCCATAAAGAGGCTGGCTATAAACCTTAGGATTACATCATCCTTATCCTTTTATTCATATCTTGCTTCATTTCAGTTGGGACTATAGGTTGGTTACTTGGAGCTAAGACACTACTATTGGAATTTGTATGGTCTTTTTGAGGATCCATTTTATTTGTAGTTTGAATCTACCCTTTTGTTTTGCACTTGGGTTGGTTTTCTACATTGTACTTTTTTTTCCTTTATTGTTATTTTTGAGCATTAAGGCAAGCTCTTTTAGTGATTTCTCATCATGTAATCCTTCCTTTTCCTTCTCTTCATAAAACTATGTTTCCATAATAGCTATTTTTATTTGACCATCGTCATCATCTGCTTGCTCATCGGTGGAGAGAATTTTAAAGGTGTTAGGTCAAATTATTATTTTCTCTTTTGTTACTATTTTTTTTGTATTTTTTTTTTAGGGATTTGAAACCCTGCCAAGTCCCCATTCTCTTTTTTAGGGACCTTATGTGGAAAATCCTTGGATATATGGCCATATTCATGACAAAGTTTACATCTAAATAGAATATTTTCATAATCTAAATACAAGTAAAGTAATATTCTCTAGAAGTGGTTTGTCAAAATCAATCAAAATACCAAGGTTTCATGAAGAGACCTACCATACAAAAAAACCATGGTCCCCCTTGAAAAATTTTATCCCTATCTTCTTCATTAATAAAACAAATAAGAAAGTAGCCATTAGGGTAAGTAAAAATTTGAAACTTACCTTTAGTGCTCTAGTTTTTGGCATCCCATTGCTTGAAGGTAGCAAGAGTCAGTCAGAATCCCATGAATCGACAAATTAGGCCTTTATTCTCTGTCGCATCTATTCCTTCCTGGATATAAGTTATTTCCAACTTCACTACTAGAGATCCATTAGTTGATTTCATGTAACCCATCTCTATATTATTTGAATCAACCTTTGGCATCCTCAATGGTTTCCTTGGGAATCATTGATTGTGTTCCCCTCATGTTTGAGGTGGTCCTCCAAAGATTGCTTCTTTAAAATTTATTTTTGGCTCAATGCATGCATCTTTTTTTAAACCCTCCATCCTAGAATCCAACAAATAAAGTTATCAAAAACCCTAAATTCCCATCATAAACCCTAATGGATCTACTAATCTCTCAAATTGCAAGCTTATTCCAAAACCAAACTCAATATCAATATTGAAATAAAATTATATATTGTAGCAATTTTCTTAACTTTACTGTATAGAAATATAAAACATTAAAATACAAAATAAAACATTCTTAAAATAAAATATAAAAATAAATTATTATTAAATAAATAATAAAAAAAATAAGAAGTATATGCAAGTAGTGTCCACGTGGATATGTATATGTATAATAAGTATTTAGTCAATTAAAAATAATAATAATTCATCTTTTTGCTAAGTTAAATGTAAAAATATAGGGTTAGGTGGATTGGTTACCATGAAGATACCCACGTTCAAACCTTGGGTGTAGCCTATTTGCAAAGGTAGTTGTATGATCTGAATCCTCTGAGTCCACATTAGATGGATGATGATGGTATGAATCTTGAGCGACCGATGGTCCTCTTCACATCGGATTAATAATAACAAAGCGATGGTGGAAGTAGCAGTTATGGTTTGAACCCTGCACTTGTTAGTTACTAAAAATAGTATGGTTGTAACCAATAATAACAAAGCGATGATGGAAGTAGTAGCTATGGTTTGAACCCTGCTTACTAAAAATAGTGTGGTTGTAACCAACTCTCCTATGTAACCGAAAAGAAAAATATGATGTCAACCACTAATTGTTTATTTAATAAATTGTTTTAAATGTGTGTGAGAGGGTGGATGTGTGGTGGTTGTGTGTGTTAAATTCTCTATTGATAAGCATAGCTCTCGAATTTACGAGGGGTTTGGTTGGGAGGAGACTACTCAGTCCTGTGCGTTGGTCGTAGGGGTTTCTCACACTAACGAAATAAGATATATATATATATATATATATATATATATATTAAATGATTAAAATCAGTCACTAAAAATAGTTTGGTTGTGACAAACTCTCTTATGTAACTGAAAAAATGATACCAACCACTAATTGTTTGTTTAATAAATTATTTTAAGTGATTAAAAATTAGCATATGTCATTTAAAATAATTTATTAGACAACCGTTCGAATCACAGCATGGGTGAGTGTGTGACGAGGTGGGTGTGTGTTAAATTTCATAGAGGGGTCATAGTTGGAGAGCCTATTTAACCCTATGCATTGATGGTAAAAGTTTCTCACACTAACCAAATTTAAAAAAAACTAATAATACTTAGATGACAAACTAAACAAACTTAAATATTTATATTTTTAATAATATAAATAATAAATTTATAATGATATAGTTTCACCTAAATTTCACTAAAAACATTTTCTATTTACTAACTTATAACAAAATAAATTATATAGACAATGGTTTACGAGCTAATTACATGCGACTATAGATCGATAGGCTTACCGTTTCACGGACCTAACCCGAACGTAGGGATTATGTGTTGCATGTATTTATTTATTAATTTAGTTAGTGTGAAAAATCTTAACGACCAGAAGTATACTGTATCAAAAACAAATCTTCTGCACCGCAGCCCTTGTATTCGCGTCCTCCATGGCAAAACACTGGTGTCTCGGAAGCATTGAATAAGGATTCAATGTATATCATTGAGCAGTCTTCTCTAAATCATGATTTTTGATTACCTGTAAAACTGAGAGTTATGTTATTAACATTAACACATACCTGCCCACATTAAAATTTAAACCTTAAACCTTTCGAAAAAACCAAAATCCTAACAATTATACTAATATTTATTTGTTTGAACGTACATTCATTCTCGCATATATTTTCATTTTATAGTTTTTTAGGTGTAATGTTAGAATTTATTATATATTAATCAGGTATTGTGGTTGGATATTATTGGTTCGGTTTTCGCTGCTTGTTACAGCATTTTTGGGTTTGGTAGTATTTGTAAGTTTGATAAGTAACAACATGTCAAGAGGCTCTATGAAATTCAATTTTTTTTTAAATGTTAAAATTTATATCGTTAAGTTGATGGATAAAAAAACAATTTTTTTTAAATTCTATTAAAAAAAATTCTATGCTATATCGTATCCTTTTTCATGACAAACACAAAAGCCTTTTCAATGGGGTTTTATACCAGTCTTTTCAAGGAGGCTTTATACCACCTGCACTAGATGCTTTCATTTCCAATATTGTGCCTCTTCCAAGATTTAATTATTTGAATTTTAATGGAATAAAACTTTTGTGATACGCTTTCACATGAGTGTTTTCCACTTAAGTGGTTCTTTGGCGATAATAATAACGTATTAATACGCACTAAAACGATTCTCTGTCACCAATACCGTTAATTTCGATAAGCGAAAATAATTTAATCAAAACCCATGTCAATGTGACTTTTAACGTTGCAACTCATCGACAAAAAAATTCCAAATTCCATTCGATATTTGACATATATATAAGACTTTTACAATAAAATGTTATCTCATTCTTGATGCGTAATTATGCCTTTTATTATACAGCGTGACAAAATGATATTTTCTTAAAAGCTGCCATGCCCGTTTACCCCTTCGACGGAGACATGTTCCTTTTAAGTCCCACGAGAATTTCCCTACATTTCTCCAGTCTTCCAGCAGCTGGTAAACACATTGATTTTTTCTTTATTATTATACAGGTAAGTCAAGAATTATTTCTAACCAGCAGCATGAGACTGTCTGGGAATGTTCATTGCAGAAAGAAAGAACAATCTATATAACCAATATCATAACCAACAAAAGTCCATTTAAAAAACATAAATCGACATCACGTTTTTACAAGGGCAGCCATAATACAAGTCGCGAACCTGGAAGGCCTAATAATCCCCTTCTCCAACAACTCGCTGGACCTTTTCTCAAATTTCTCAAATAAGGCATTGCACTCCTGCAATCCGATTTTCTGCTGCACAAGGCTTCCGACAAAGCTCCTCACCAGCCTCGACTTCGTCTTTCCAAAGCTTTGGATATCACTCACCCACTCCTCGAATTCTGATTCACCCATAGACGGAACTCCGCTGCACACTTCCAATTTCACGATCTCGAAGGCACCTGACGCTTCGACTGCTTCTCTTGTTTCTTCCGCGTTGGGAAAATACCATGGAAGATTGAAACCGTCTCTCACCTCCGCCGTTACAATTCCCTTCGAAAAAATTCGAGAACTGTGAGTACATTGACCGCCAAAAAAATGTTAAACGAATTAACATTTGTAATTTTGACATTTAAGGGATCACCTCGGAAATAAGGTCCTCCCAAGCCGCTTCGAAGTCGGCTCCACAATATTCGCCCTCGACGGTGACTTGGCGCTCCGGAGGCTCTGAATCTGGGCGGCCCATTGCGCACAAAAACATGACGCCCCCGCTCGCTAATTCCTGCGCTCGACAGCGAAAGAATTGACGCAGATCTTGCTGAGATTGCTCTGCGTATGCTCTGGCAACTTCTGCTTTGCTCCCATTAATCCACACCTTTCCTCTGTTGTACACAGGCGACCCCACTTCCATAACATTGACAGGAACCTGCAGTTACAGGAAAATAAATGAGATCATCGAAAATCAAAGTAATATGATCAATAGCGAAAGCTAAGTGCGGTTGTGTTATACTTTACCTGAGAAAGCCAATGCAATGCCATGATAGAGAAACATATGTGAATGCTACCACGGGGGAACAGGACGTCGTAGAACGTCCCGGGCACCCCCGCTGTCAAGTAGTCCGGTTTGACTGAGTTCAACAACATGAACAAGTCATTGAAATCGTTGCAAGGCAGGTCGTTGAAAAACACCTGCACCTGCGGAACTGTCAAACCACGTTGTGCGCAGAGAAATTTTATGGTCTTGACCCCAAAATCAACTTCAGAGATGGTGTTCATTCCAGTGGCGCAGCCCAAGTCTGCAATACGCACCAAATATTGATGATCCTCCATGGGGAAAGACTGAAGTAGTTGGTAAAAGGCAGGCCGCATAACTTTGAATACAGAGCCCTGCCTTCTAGAATTTTTGGCATAGCTATTCTCGTCGTCACCCGAAATCATGTGCAACACTTTGGAAAGATCATCCGGGTACACTTCTTTTTTATAGCTGGCGACTGGCAATTCGAAATCGCCATTATGTTTGCAAGGGAACTTCTCCATGGTCCCAAGTGCCATAGCAAAGCAGCGAGGATGATCTCTAAAAGGGCAGAGACTAACAGGAGGGGAGCGCAGTCGTTTGGACTTGTGCTACTGATGATCAAAAAGAACCATTAAACATACATTTATAGTTCTCTGCGGTATGCATGTTTAAATGTTTTGACAGTTGGCTTGTTGAGGCAACGTCGATATCGCCACTTAACCGTGGGTCCAAGCCTTAGCGCTGTGCTTTGGCAAATAGCGACGGTGGTCACTTCATATCTGTTCGTAGCGACGGTGGTCTCTTAGAAAATAATTATCTTATACAAATCTTATTAAAATGTGTTTAGCTTTTAATGTTTGCATTGGCCTCATTAAATTAGAGCGGGTCTGTAGGCCCTTAATTATGCAAGGTAATAATTATTATTAAACACGAAGGAAAGGTCGGGGAAGTATCGGAATTCCTGAACAATAAGGGAAGCCTACCTATCTTGTGAAGGATGACCTTAGGAAAGTAATGAATACCTTGGACACTCGTCGCTTGTATATTTCAGTCGTCTAACTAGTTTTTCCTACACTCGAAGCATTTGTAAGCCTTAGCCTTGACGGTGAAGATGTAAGACAGGTTTGAACAGATCTTAGTCTCAGGTTGATTTGCCATATTTGTGAATACGAACAGCTTTCACCGGGGGACGACGGTGCCGAGTGCATTATCGATATTCCATATTCAAAACTATGTGCACCCGGTTGGAGTGCGTTAAGAATGAAATATTCCGAATAGGCTTTGTAATTTAAAACTTCAAAAATAATAATACATTATTGAAAAGACTATAAAAGAGGTGAATGCTTTAAAAAGTTAAACTAAAATTCTAGCACTTTCGTCAATATTTACTCGTTCAGGTAATTGCACGCACGTGCCATAAAAGAATCAAATTCTTGATCGTTCAGACACATCAACTACAAAAGCTGGATTGTAATCAGCAACATGGGTCCCATGAACCAAAGGAGTTTGTCATCCACAAGCAAAGGACTTTTATGCTTAAACATTTACAAATATATATTTTAATGTCAATTGATAATGAGAATCATTTTGTCTACCTAAACTAAGACGAATATAATCCGATGGATTGTTATCTCCAACAACGAACCTAATAAAAACTGAGAACTTTAATAATGGACTTAACAAAAATAGAATCTTTTAACTCGCGTTAACCAGGTCGTTTGACTTTATTCAAATCAAAGAATAAGACAGCAAAGCACATTTTCTCATGTTTGTTCGAACCACTTGTAATAATAATCTTTGTCGTTAATGTTGGTACCACCACTACATGTACACATTATAATGAGATTTGCAATAGAGAAAATCCCCAAAGTAAATTTAATTTTATCACTTTTGCATAAGTTCACATGAATATCCTCAAATAAATATAATTTTGTTATAAAATATTTTAGTGGTTAAAATTTTAATTTTTTAAAAAAATTTAGATTTAAACCCTAATAAAACTTAGACATAGGTTTAATATAGTAAATCATTCTACATATTTTAATATGATGAATACAACTCACAACTCAATCATTCTTCATACTCAATATGATGAGTGCAACTCACAACTCAATGGTCAATTCTTAAGAGATGATCCTCTAGCAGACCACATACTCAAAAGGATGGATTTTGTTTTAATATTTTAACAAAGATTCTATTGATTATAACAATATTTTGGTAAGGTTCGAGATGTAGATCAATTGGTTCAACCAAACCCCTTGAACCAAATCCTTTAAGGGGACAGAGGTCCAAAGTTCAAATCTAAGGCTTTGTCATAGAACAATTGGTTCGACCAAACCCCGTAAGGGGGTAGAGGTATAAAGGTTCAAATCTCGGGCCTCGTCGGATTGAACGTTTGTATTCTGTGTGGCGGTTTTTATTTTTCCTAATGCTTTCAACAACATGAAAGGTTTTAAATGATTGTGGTATGGTGGTTATAGAGGTGAACTGCACGAAGATATGTGTGGCGGTTTTTAGGACAAACAACGTAGAATACTATGACGGTCATAAAATTCGAACAACCTGCCCAGATTCGTGACAGCTACGATTCCACCATATAAATTAAAAATCTGTGTGACGGTCATAAAATTCGAACAACCTGCCCAGATTCGTGACAGCTACGATTCCACCATATAAATTAAAAATCTGTGTGACGAGGCGAACAACGTAAAATACTATGATGACGATAAAAGCTATACAACCTACCCGGATTCGTGACGACTACCAATTCCACCATGTAAATTTATTAAAAAAAAAAAATGAAAATCCACATGTTGTGGTCTATCGAAAAAGATGTCACTTGCATTATCCGTGATGTGACCCGGATTCGTATAAGAAGCATTTGCCCAATATAAAAAAATCAACAAGGATTTGAGTAGTTAAATTTTTATAAAATATACAAGGATTTTATTGATTATAACCTTAACTAAAGAGTTAAGGTTTATAAAATATACGTAGCAACCAAAAAAATCATAAAAACTAGATTATGCCAGTACATTACAATTATATGTGCTAGTACAAGCAAAAAATACAAAATGTGTTGTCGTCGGTTTGAAATTAAAAAATGGTTTGATTTTGGTGCTCGCTCTGGTAGACAAATGTTCGTCCTTGGGATAGGAATTTTTCTTTATTAATTATCAAACTTTAATCCCATGCAAATGCATTGATGTAATGGTATTTGCTTAGTTATTATCGTTGTCATGTGATGGTGAAATCGATTTCTTTTATGTTTGTTGAACACTAATATTTAAACTAAGACTATGTTTAATATAAAAATAATCTCATGCAAATTGACAATGAAACGTTTAAATTGTTAGCTACGATAAGATATCAACGGTGACAACGAAACCATCTTCATCGTGTCAAGTTTTGATGTATAATATATATATTTTTAAATAAATTCTTGAGTAATATAAAGTCTCTTTATGTAGTATTTTTCCCTGTATATACCCAAAATTCTTAACCCTTTTGTATGGATATAAGTTTTAAAATCATTCTTTTGGTTTTTAATAAAAAATTATATTTGTTTTAAAATTAAAATTATTATTTTTTAAATTATATTTTAGTGATAAAAATTAATTAAGAAATAAAATAATGATTGTTTTCTAATTAAATATAATTAGTTCTTATATTTTTAAAATAGAATAACTTTTGTAGTATGTTTGTAATTATCAATGTTAATATTAGTTAGAGTTAAAGAATTTATTATATTTTTATTGAATCTTGTATGTCCATTATAACCATAACAAGTTTTATTGGTTATATTAATTATCTTTAAAAAGATACATGATTTTTTAATTTTATCATTTGAGTTGTTTTAATGATATCACCCAATGATTGTGTAGAAAAGCTAATATTAATTTTTTTACATGGATTAGTTTATTTGTGGACCATAATATATATAAATCATTTCTATACATGAAGAGTATATTTTACAAAGGTGAAAAATTTTAGAGAGAGGAAGAAGATTATAAAGAATAATATAGATTTCACATTTCTGAAGAGAAGTAGAGACAAGGAGTTATATTACATCATTATGAAATCACCATTAGTTAGAAAAGTTTACAATGATAACATTTGTGGTAAACTCAAAGGACTACTATTTGAGAGTGATGTTGACTAAGAAAAATATAAAACTAAAAAGTATCTTATGAATTTGAAGAATCCCAAAAGTTTTTATAGGCCTTGAAAAGTAACTATAACTATTAGACTCCCTAAATGTGAAATGAAGCGTCATCATTTTCTCTGTTGTAAATGTACAATATTGTAAAATAGTTGGAGGAAATGGAAAAATTCTTGTAATACTTATGAGTTCATTTGGAATACAAAATAACCTTCTATTCCATTCATTTTTTGAAATACATGATTATTGTTCCTATTTTTCTAAAATTTGTAGTTAACTTTCAAAACTCGTAATTTTTATTTTACAGTTTCATTTTGTGCAAGTTATACATTGTTGAAAAGGTTCTTTTGTGTAGAATTCACTCCTAAAATTTCATCAAATTTTGAGCAGTTTTGGACCCTCCAATTCAAATTTTTTATGCTTGTGTAAAAATTGTTGCTACTGCAATTATTTTCTTGCTACGATTTTGTTGCCCTTTTTGTGCTCTTCATTTTTTGGTTAAATACTTCATTTGGTATTGGATTTTGGTTGGTTTTTTGGGTTTGAGTGAACTTGGTTTTTTAGTAAGTCTAACATTTGATCAAGTTCTTGGACAAGTTCATTAAAGAAAAAAATCATTTGTTGTTGCTTGAGTCCAATGGCCAACTTCAAAAACTTATTACCCATTATAGAATTTAGCAGGAAATATTATGATTATTGGAGCATAAAGATGAAAATATTTTTAATTAAAAAATATCTTTAGGAGGTAGTGGATAGTGGTTATGAAGAACCACCTAATTGGAATACATTACAGGAAAATGATAGTAAAAAAAAAGGAAACAAAGAAGAATAATTCATTTTTCCTCTACCATATTCAAACTACTCTTTACAAGAGTTTATTTCCACGTATTGTTGCTGCTACATTAGCCAAGGAGTCTTGGAAGTCTCTTCAAAAGGCTTAATAAGGAAGTGACCAAGTGAGAATGGTAAATTTACAAACCATGAAGAAATAGTTTGAGAATCTATAGATGAAAGAGGTTGAAAGTGTGGGTGATTATTATTTTGGAGTGGAGTTTGTGGTGAATAAGATGACCACCCTTGAAGATACATTGAAGAAAGAGCTAGTTGTGAAGAAGGTATTGATATCTCTTACCCCTAAATAGGATCATGTTGCAATAATTGTGTAGGACAGTAAAGTTTGTCTACACTTGAATTTTATTGTCTAGTTGGTTGTCTTATGTCACATGAGAAAATACTAAGAGAAAATAGTAAATAAAATGAGGAGAATACTTTTAATTATAAATTGATTTTTTTTGAAAATGATGAAGTTTGTCTAAGCACAAGTAAACAAGCACATGGAAGATTAAAAAATAAAATTTAATCAAGAGGTATAGGAGGAAGAGGAAGAGGATATGTTGCTAGAATATACCATGGAAGGGTTGATCTAAAAAGAATTGAATGCTACAATTATCATAAAATGAACTACATTGCATGATATTTTAGAGTGAAGACCACAAATGGACATAGAAGAGCTCAATATATATGTGAGGATGAAATTTCACAAGGTAATTTATTTTTGACTAGTGGCATGGCTAAAAGAACTAGTCAAGAAATTTAGTATCTAGATTTTGGTTGTTCTAACCACATGACTAGAAAGAAAGAGTTTTTTGCTAATGTGAATAAAAATTTGAAGACCAATGTCATTCTTAGGAACAATAATGCTTTGGACATAGCTTCAAAAGGTACCATGAAGTTTGGCACTAAATAAGGTACAAAGAAAATTCATGATATCTACTATTCTCCCAATTTGAAGAATAATCTATTGATTTTTGGATAACTTGTATAAAAAAATATAAAATTTGTGTTTGATAACAATGAATGTATATTTTATGATAACAATAATAGGAATCGTATGGTCACCATTGTTCCTATGACAAATAATTGGATGTTTCTTTTGAATTTTGGAGGAAAAGGGACAACAAACATGGCACATGCAAAACTTGAAGATAAGAATTGGCTTTGTCATCATAAATTTGAACACTTGAATTTTAAAATGTTTAGAATTTTTATCTTCAAAAAATATGGTACATGGACTACCGAAGGTTGGAGAGCACAAACGTGTGTGTGAATCATGTGTGATTGAAAGCATGCAAGGAACAATTTTTCAAAAGGACAAGCATGTCATACCTCATTCCCACTCTAACTTCTACATTCTAATATTTGTGGATCTATTCAAACACAAATTTTGGCTAAGTATTCATATTTTCTCACATTCATTGATGAATTTTCGAGGAAGTGTTGGGTGCATTATTTGAAATGTAAGGATGAATATTTTTGCATGTTCAATATTTACAAAGCATTGGTTGAGAATAAAAGTGGATATAAAATGAAGTTTTTGAGAACTGATCATGGAGGAGAATTTTTTTCAAATGAGTTCAATGATTTTTGCAAATAATATGACATCAAGACACAACTCACTATAGTCTATACACCACAACAAAATGGGATATCTAAGAGAAAAATGGAACCATTGTATAAATGACAAGAAGCATATTGAATATAAAAGGTTTGAACAATTCTTATTGGTATTATGCAGTTGATATAGTAGTGTACATCCTCAATAGATGCTCCACAAGAGCACTACACAAGAAGACTCCACATGAAGAATGGTATGGCACAAAACCCATTGTAAGTCATTTGGGATTTTTTGGTTGTCTTGCATATGCACATGTGAATGATAAAGTGAGAAAGAAGTTGGACCCCAAGAGTGATCCGTGCATTCTTGTGGGATGTTCTAAAAAAGGTAAGGCATATACACTGTATAATCTAAAAACTCACAAGTTTGTAGTCTCTAGAGATGTAATTTTTTATGATGAGGGAGTGCATAATCATAAAAAATCTTCCAGAACAATATACGTTGAAGAGGATAATACAATTAGGGGACAACCTTCAAATGTTTCCTCTACTCCTTCAAGCCCACCTAGCAACCCATCAATAAGTTCAAATAAGACTACACAAAGTTCAAGTACATGTAACTCATCTACAAGTCCCACAAAGAATAAAAATAAAGGAAAGAGAATACTTAAAGCACATCAAGCTAACCAAATGATGGACAAGAACATTCAAATAAGGTTAAAAATAAGACAATTACAAGATTTTGACCAACTTATTTCAAGATTGGAAAAGGTCTAAATGTATGGTGATGATGAACAAGAAGCAAAAAGTGATTTGGTGAATTATGCTCTATTTTTTGAATTTGATTTAGAACCTTCATGTTATGAAGATGGTTGTACTAATTATTTTTGGGTGTAAACAATAAAAGAAGAAATTGAGTCCATTGAAAAAAATTATACTTGAGAAATTGTGGAATTGCCCAAGGACAAGAAGATTTTTGGATCCAAGTGGGTCTACAATTGTTTTTTAATAGTAATGGAATCATAGAAATATGTTGTAATAATTATTTTTGGATGTAAGCAATGAAAGAAGAAATTGAGTCCATTGAAAAAATGATACTTGGTAACTTGTGGAATTGCCCAAGGAAAAGAAGATTGTTGGATCCAAGCGGTTCTAAAAAACAAATTTTAATAGTAATGGAATCATAGAAGATACAAAACAAGGTTGGTTGCAAAATCATTCACTCAAAGATATGGTGTGGAGTAGGAAGAAACATTTGCCCTTGTTGCAATATAAGAGATAATTTGAATGGATATTTTATTGTCAACCGATAAATAGTGAAAATTTTATCACATGGATGCTAGAAATTCCCATGAATAGACATACAAAGCATTACAAAAAACTATGAAGAGAAGAGTAGAACTGATTGATTTATTCCATGGATCAACTTTGTATAAATAACAAAGTTGATCATTGAGAGTTGTTGGATTACAACAACTCATCAAATATGAACTAGTCTAAACTGAGAGTTCGCCTGACCCATGGAAGAGTGGTAACTCAAGTAAGTCTATCCTTGTAGAAATTAAGAGAATAATTATTTATTCTAACACCCCCCTTAAGTGATACTATGTGTGAATGTAACAAATGAGTCTCGACAATAGGGCTGATGAGGTACTCATGTACAATGATTCTTATGAATATATGGTAAAAAACATATGGGAAAAGAACATCTATCAAAAATAAAAAAGAAGAGGTATGTCTTCGAATGGTGAAAATTGTCCTCTTTGAAAAAAAAAAGAAATGAGTCCTGGTAATTGGGCCTGATGAGGTACTCATGTATAATGTTATTACATATATGAGATATGGTGAAAAAAACCACATCGGAAAAAACCATCTATCAAATAATAAAAAAATAAAGAGGCATGTATTCGAATGTCAAATATTTTCCTCATTGAAGAAAAAAAGAATGAGTCTCGAAAACTAGTACTGATGAGGTACTCATGTACAATGTTATTACATATAGGATATATGGTGAAAAAGACCCCATAGGAAAAAATCATCTTCCAAAGAAAAAAAATAATAATAAGAAAGGAGAGGTGAAAACCTCTTTTGTATCTTCTAGTGCATCTGCATTACCCCAAGTTTCTCTCATAACTAAATGTAACGCGAAGAAGGAAATGATTTGGTGAAGATATCTACAATTTATTATCTATGGGAATATAGTCCAAGTGAATGTCCCCTCCTTGAATATGTTGTCGAATGAAATGCATGTGAATTTCAATGTGCTTGGTGCACTGATGCTCAACTGGATTGCAAGCAATATGAATTGTGCTCTGATTATCACACCAAAGAGTAATAGGTTTGTCATGGAAAAAAACAAATTCTCTTAGTATCTAGTAAATCCAAAGAGCTTCCTGACTTGCTAAAACTGTTACCTTGTATTCTGCCTCTGTAGATGATAATGCTACTACTTCCTATTTTTTGCATGACCAAGCAATTGGTGAGGAACCAATACAAAAGACAAAGCCAAAAGTTGAACATTTTTCTTCTACTAAACCAACCAAAAAAGAATTTGTGTAACCAATGATATCCATGAATTTTCCTTCATATAATAGCCCAAATTGAGTATTTCCTTGCAAGTAGTGTAGGATTCTTTTTGCTACTTGCTAATGGCTGAAATGAGGTTGATGCGATAATCTAGATATCAAGCCAACAACATATGATATATTTGGGCAGGTATGAGTGAGTTATAATACTCCCTACAAGATGTTTGTATAGAGTAGCATCACATAAAGGGGATGTGCAGGAATTACTTAGAGTGACTCTATACTGAAAGGGTGTAGAAGAGGGCTTACAATAAGTCATTTTAAATCGTTGAAGAAGGTCTAGAGTGTATTTCTATTGAGACAATGAAATTCCTACATCTATTTGATTTATTTGAATACCAAGGAAGTAATGAGCTAAATCCAGATTATCCATTTAATTTTTTTAGAGAGGGAGTCTTTGATAGTCTGAATGTGAGAAATGTTACTACCAATGAGTAGTAGATCATCAACATAGAGAACAAGTAAGGTTATTTTCTCATATCTCCAAATGTATACTGTGGCATCAGACTCATAATGAGAAAAAACTAAGGAAAGAAGGAAGGAGTCCATTTTTTCATACCAAGCTCTAGGAGCTTGTTTCAAGCCATAGAGAGTTTTCCTTAGTCTACAAACAAGGGAGGAGTCTTGAGTGAATCTAGTAGGTTATTCCATGAATATTTCCTCTTTTAAGTCCCTATGTAAGAAAGCACTTTTAACATCCATCTAAAAAATAGGCAAATTTTTGGAAGCAACTAGTGCAATTACCAACCTAATAGAATCCATTTTGGCAACTGGTACAAAGGTTTTAGAATAATCAATGCCTTTTATTTATGAGAAACCTTTAGTTACCAAGCGATCTTTGTGTTTATCAATGTTTCCATCAGGGCCATACTTAGTTCTGTAAATCCATTTACAACAAACTAATTTTCTTCCCTTAGGTAGAGGAACTAACTCCCAAGTGTTGTTTTTTATTAATGAAGAGAATTCATTCTCCATGGCATTATCCCATTATTTTATTCTAGTTGCTTCCTTGAAGGCTTGAGGATTTATGGAGATGGACTAACACATAAGACCATAACCTATGACATTGCCTAATCTTGATGATGGAAGATTTTGGATGTAAGGAGTGGCTTATTCAACTATGGTGAGGGCCCATTTTTGTATTGTGGAAGGATTAATTGGAGTGTCAAGGATTTGGGTTGGCATTTGGAGTATAGGATCCTCATTTTGGTCATTTATCTCTAAAATGGGATCATCATTATATTGAGGCTCTATTATTGGATATGGCTCAAGATAAATAATATTGGAAGATGATGGTAGGGGATATTTATTAGGGAATGTTTCATCAAATTGAAAATTTTTATGAAAAAAGACCTCATGAGTTATGGGATCAAGAAGCCTATATGATTTCATTTCCTCACAATAACAAACAAATATGAGTTGCCTCCTTTTATTATCTAGAGCCTTCCTTTTCTTCTTTTGGATATGTGCCCAAGTAGTGCACCCAAAACTTTTGAAGAAAGATACATCAAGTTTTGAGCCATTCCATGCTTCCTTGGGAGTCAAATGACCAAGAGCTTTATGAGGTGTGCGATTTTGAATATAGTTTGCACAATTAATTGCCTCAGCCCAAAAAACTATTGGAAGATCTCTTGAGTGGAGCATACAGTTTGCCATTTCCTTTAAAGTTTTGTTTTTCCTTTCTGTAGTACCATTTTTCTGCAAATTATGGGATATTGAATGCTGATGAATAATGCCATGATTTGATAGAAAATTTGAGAACTCATTACTAAAGTATTCCCCCCCATTGTCTGTATGAAATTTATTGATTTTGCAAGTGGCTTGATTTTCAACTAGGGCTTTGAATATTTTGAAGTGGGATAGAACATCACTTTTATAGTTTATAAAGTAGACCCAAGTTCTTCTATAAAAATCATCAATGAAGGTTAAAACATATTTTTCTCCTTTGAAAGAAGGCTCTGGGAAGACCATCAAGTCACTATGGATTAACTCTAGAGGGGATGAGGCTTTTTGAGAACCACTTGGATGGAAAGGATGTTGATTTTACTTTCCAAGAACACATCCATGACACTCCATCAAAAGAAGAGAATTTTGGCAATGCTATTACCATTTCATGGGTGTTCAATTTCTTTAGGTAGTTATAGTTGAGATGACCACATATTTCATTCCAAAGTTTTCTTTCAAGATCTCCATGTGCAACAATACAAGATGCCCCTTCTGAATTTTTGAATCCCTTCAAGTGAATTAGGTGAGTGTTGTGATCAATATATCCTTTTTATATGAGAGATTTTGGTTCTTGAAAGTCTCTTATCTCAAATATTGTTGGCGAGAAGAGTATTGTTTTACCTTTTATAGAAGTACAAATCTGGTAGATAGAGAGGATATTTATAGCTATGTTTGGGACATAGATAGCATTATTTATATAACCACCATCAATGGAAATGCCACCTTTTCCTTTGACTGGGATAAAGGATGAGTCACCAACTTCTATGCTACATGTTGAACTTAAGGAGATTGAAGTGAATGACTTATCTGAGGAGGTCATGTGATGAGTTGCTCCTAAATCTAGAACCCATTATTTTGATGAATTTTTTATAGCTCTACCTTGAACATTTAAGGCTTTTCCTATTTTCTTCTTAGTGTCTATCTTAATATCCACCATTACTACCTCTAGTTGTTGTAGTTGTTTCCAAAATTTGTTCATGGAATGACCATTCTTTTTGTAGTGTGTACAAGTTATGGGACTTCTTTCTCTCTTTGTGAATTTTTCTTTAGTAGAAGTGGATGCTACTAAGGCTTTTTAGGAATATGGAGATATCTCATACTTATAAAGTTTTGTTTCCTCTCATTTACCAATAGTTTCCCTCATGAGGATAGTGGTACATGGAACATAGGCTTTGTTTGAAAGAGATGATTGCTTTTGAGAGATACTTGTAAGGTGATGCTTTTAATAAGTGTGCTTGAGGGTGGAATTTTGAGTGTCTTAAGTAAGTTTTTAATCTATAAAACACCAAGTGTTGTTTGGAAGAAACACCTTCATAACCTATTAGCAATATATTTAAAGTAGAAATATTCAGAAAGGAAAATTATGATGCTCCAAAAAAACACACTGCCCCTTTGATCTAAGGTCGCAAGTAGGTGCAATCAACACAAAAAAAAATCCCCCTAAGTTTGTATTTATTTTATACAATGAGGCCCATCAATTGAGTTACCTTTATATATTTTGTGGAGAGATAGTGAGAGGGGCCCAATGCTATTGAAGTACAAAATGAAAGAATTTTTTTTTTTAAATATTCAATATAAAACCAAATTTAATATTCTTTCATTTGAAGATGACAACAAAATTATTCACTTTGATAAAAAAAAAGGTAGCCTCGTCGACTAACATCGTATTTATGAGAACGAAGTTAGTGTTTTATTGAGAATACAGGCAATGTACGCACCACAAGGGACCGCTAGGTAGCAAAAAAGTAATATCATTCTTTGATACGTCAATTTTCAAATCCTAAGAACGTAGGTAGGGTTTCTTTGAGAACGTAGGCAACGTGCACACCACGAGGCAACGATTATCTTTGAGGCATCATTCATCAAAGACTGCACATTTAACAACAAAAAAAATAAATCCCAAAGGTTGCTCTCTACATTCTACTGCAAAGTTGATGTGACAGTGAGATCAAAACTACAAAAATACACAAACAAAAAGGTGAGAGAACCAAACTCTTATGTCATTTTTCTCCATGCTTACCACTCCTTGCAAAGTACGAGATTTGAGGCTTCAAACTTTAGACAATATGAACATGGGCAAAGGCGTTAGAATCTGGAGAGTGCAAGATACACAGATGTAATGTAGAAATAAATTGATCCTCTTTATAAGGATGATTGTCTCAAAGGTGCTCAATGAGATTTTTTGACCATTCTACTAGCCGTTAGCTCACTACAGTATTTCACTTCAATTGGAACCTTACACCTCAACACGTGTATGATCATCATGAATGGACTGCTAGTCGTTAGCTCACTATAGTATTTCACTTCATTTGGAACCTTACACCTCAACACGTGTATGATCATGGAACTAAACACTTAAATATGTGCTTAAAATCACCAATGATAACCATTATGTTATTGAGTTGGTCATAAATATACCGCAGTTGGTTTCCTTCTCTCTAAATATTTCTTAAACTCTCAAATTATAAAGTTAATCAACGAAATAGTGTTCAAAGACAACATCATGTTGATGAGGAACGCACCTGCACAATGGGAAGAGAGAGTGGCTAAAATCCAACGTATAGGACTATCTTGTCTTCATGTAGTTCAATGTGCTTTGGAAAATCCTCAAATAACTCAAATGAGATGATGTTTTTAGGTAGCATGTATGTAGAGTCCCAAGCAACAGTCTTCAATATGCCAAAGGCAGTGTTGAGCAGTGTTCAAGAAAAAGTGCCACGCCCGCAGTATCCAAGATGATAAGTAAGGAGGAGACAAAAAGTATGGGGTGCCTAGGCTACAAAAAAAACTTGAGGATTTTCTGAAATGTCATAGAAAAAAATAGGTTAAAAAAATAATTTTAGGCAAATATTGCGATAGCAATATGGCCAAAAAAAAATTTACTAGTCACTTCTAAAATGGTAGTGAAATTTTTATTTTTAATTTTGCATATCATGAAGAAGACAAAAAAAACATTATGTTGAAAACCTTTTACATATATTTCAAGAAAAAATATAGTTAGAAGTAACTATAATTTATTTTTTGTAGACTTCAACAAAAAATTCAGTGAGTACTCTACAAAAGATATAATGAACTAGCTCCTAGAAACAACAAGAGAGAATGTTAGCAAAATCTATCCTGCTCTGGTACCATGTTAGAAATTCCCATGAATATTAATGCAAATCATTACAAAAAAATATGAAGAGAAGAGTAGAACTAATTGATTTGTTCCATGGATCAACTTTTTATAAATAGCAAAGTTGATCATTGAGAGTCGTTGGATTACAAAAACTCATCAAATCTGAACTAGTCTAAACTGAGAGTTCACTTGACTCATGGAATAGTGGTAACTCAACTAAGTCTACCCTAGTAGAACTTAAGAGAATAATTATTCATTCTAATAATGGATTTTAAAAGCGTATTCTTGAATGGTTATCTAGATGAGGAGGTTTATGTTTAGAAACCTCAAGGATTTTATGTTGAAGGAAAGGAGAACCATATTTACAAATTGAATAAACCACTATATGGACTAAAGCAAGCACCTAGAGCATGGTCCTCAAGAATTTATGGGTACTTCTAATATCTTGGTTTCAATAAAAGTAAGAATGATCGCACACTCTATTTTAAGAATGAAGCTTATGATATTTTTCTTGTGTACCTGTATGTTGCTGATTTGATCTACATGGAAAGTAGTTAAAATATGATAAATGATTTTAAGCATGCTATGAAAAATAAATTTGCTATGAAATATTTAGGACTAATGCAATACTTTCTTGGTATGGAAGTACATCAAGGTGATGGCAAAATTACCATTTATCAACCAAAATATGTGAAAGATATGTTGAAAAAATATGGCATGGAAAATTGTAAATTAGTTTGGACACCTATGGCAAATGGAGAAGTTACGTGTAGAGATGATGGAGAAGATAAAGTTGATGAAAATTTGTATAAGCATTTTTGGGATATTAATGTTCCTTACTACAACAAGACCTTATATTTCATTTGTAGTTTCACTTGTATCTAGTCATATGAATGAACCATCATAAAACCACATGAAAGTAGCCAAAATAATCATAAGGTATGTCAAAGGAACATTTAATTTTGGTATAAATTATGATGCTAAAAAAAAAAATGAAGCTTGTTGGATATAGTGACTCAAATTGGAGAGGTTGCTTGATGATAGAAAATCAACATTTGGAAATTATTATTCACTTGGTTTAGGAGTGATAACATGGAGCTCAAAGAAGTAAATTATTGTTGCTTTATCTCCTATAGAGGCAAAATATGTTGTAGCTACTATATAAAGTACACAAACACTTTCGTTAAGAAAGGTACTTGAAGAGATTGGTGAAGTTCAAAATAGTTCAACAATAATTCTTTGTGACAACACAAGAGCAATCAAGATTGCAAAAAAATCAATCCATCATAGTAAAACTAAATATATATATTTGAAGGTTTATTTCATAAGATACATGGTGAAAAAGAAGTTTGTAGATTTAAAATATTGCAACACCAAACAATAGCTTGTAAACATATTTACCAAAGGTGTCAATAAAGAATAATTTTTTAGATTGAAAGAAAAACTTGTCTCATCACTAAGAATCAAAGGAGATTATGTTGGATATTGATTTTGACTATGAAAAAAAAAAAACCAAAATTTCTCCCATGAATCTAAAGAATCCCAAAAGTTTCTTCAGACCTTGAAGAGATACTATGACTGTTGGACTTCCTCAATGTGGAATGAAGTGTTGTAATATAATTTTCTCTCTTGTAAATATACAATATTATAAAATAGCTGGATGAAATTGTGGAAATATTTTTTAATACTTTTGAGTTTGTTTGGAATACAAAACAACATTCTAATCCATTCATTTTGTGAAATACATGCTTGTTGTTCCTATTATTTTTTCCCTATAGTCAACTTTCAAAGGTCATAACTTTTATTTTATAACTATATTTTATGTGTGACATAAACCATTGGAAATGTATGTTTGTGTAGAATTCACTCACAAAGTTTCATAAAAATTTGAGTAGATTTGGTCCCTCAAATATAGATTGTCCTGCATTGTAGCAAAAATTACTGAATTTTTGCTGCTACAATTTTTCTTGCTATGATTTTGCTGCATTTATTGTGCTTTTTTTTTGGGTCAAATAATTCAACTAATTATAAGATTTACTATTAATATAATTGAATTATATTATTTACATTTGGAAATTTTCAATTATTTTAGGATTAAGACCCTTTATGGTCTCAATAAATTAAGCCACAAAGTAAAATATATATTGATAAGTAATCTCATTGACTTGGTGATGAGGAAGACTTCAAGGAGGCCAAAACCAAGTCAATTTAATTATATTAACATAGGTTCTAGTTCAAAATTGATAATATTAAGGTAGGGATACCTTTTATCAAAGGGAATATGTGTGTACAGTGTCATAGTATTGACATATTTTTAATTTTACTAAATGCTAACTTTAAGCCTAATGAGAATGACAATGTTTTTTATAATTTGAATCTTGGTATGGTTGTTGTTGCCACAATTATTTTTAAAATGTGATAATAAGAGAGTCTATTTTTAATGATACAATGAATAATGGACTTTTGTGGATCTAACTAAACAAATCATTATGATCATTTTTTAGTGAATTATTAATGGATTAAGTAGAATTTTAGTAATACAGAAGGATGTTGTAGATCATGCCATATGATATGGGAATAGTACTATTTTTGAGTTGGATAAAGAACATGGACATTCTTGTATGGATAATGACATGAGTTAAATGATAAAATTGATAATAAAGAGGTCCCCTGAATGTTTTTAATGGTGATTTCATAATTTTTTATTATGATTTGGCTATGTGAATTTCTTCTAAATATTCTTTCTTGGATTGTATATAATAGACCATTGTATCAATAGTTACACCTCTTAATGAATAATTTTTTGTAGATAATTATATTACGTGTAAAGAAGAAAGACTCTTTTAAAAATAATGTAATGAGACTTATATTTATGATGAGTAGTTCCAATAAGAATTTGGGCAAAAATGGGTCCTCAAATAAATACCAAAAGTTTTAAAAATAAGGTCACTTAAAGTTGGAGGAATGATACAAATAATTTAGAATTCAAACCCAAATATAGTTTAAGAAGATGAATCGTAGAACTTTGAATATAATTTTAATTATATAAATTTTATTTATAGTTTGAAGCACAAGTAGGTAATTTTATTTTATTGATGGAGTTGGTTTTGAAAGGGCCCTAAAATATTATTACAAAGAGAAGACAAATTTGAATTGATCAAAAATATCAAGTACAACAACAAGAATTTGGAGATGCTAGCAATATAGCAAACAAAATAAAAAATGGGTCATTAAGACCATGGATAGCAAAGACCACATGCGAGTCAACCTTAGCAAAAGTAGATAGGTCAACAAAAATAACAGAAAGGATGAACACAACGAACACAAATATGATCCTCAGATGGTGAAGTAAGGACACCAATGCATTCATTCAGCATCAACAATGTCGGTAGGCTTCGCATCCTCATTATTTTGAAGGTTATTGAGTTGGAAATACAATTCATCTGGTACCTTAGAATCTTGATTATATAACATCCATAGTATTGGTTGTGTTCACAGTAGTGAATAGGATCACCTTAGTCCTTGCAAGTAGGTCAAGGATAGTATTATGGAACATATTCATGACCAACTCACCCAATGGCTCAGAGAACCTCATACTAGGGAGGTCATCCTTATTCATCACTTTCATGGGTGAATTTTCCATATTGATTTGCTTGATCCAAGGATACTCCTAAATGACATCAGGGATCACCTTGCGCTTAGTCCCAACCACCTTTCTTCTATTGGACCGACATTGAATAGCGGAATGCAAAGTGGATTCAAGCGATGACCTAGAGGAAGGCTTTTTACCCTATTTGGAAGAAATAAGGAACTCATTCTCCAGGTCGATATTGTCACTAGTAATTACAACATCTAAAGTTTCCTATCTTGATTTGAGGATAAGGGATTACTCATATGGGATTGCAGTAATAAAAAAAAAATAAGATTATTTATGGAGGGCATAATGGCAGATAATGAAGTCAAGGCCTTAATCTCCATGGAATGGTAAAGGTAGTTAGGAATGTTTATGAGATTCACATCCCATGCATGGTTCATGAAGGCTAGGTGGAAACTATGTAGGGGTGAGTCAATATTATCCATTATGAAATATTGGATCACTAGGATCATGAATTTGTCCCAAGGGCTAGGTAGGGATTTTGTAATGACTCCATAATTCTCCTAGGTGATATTTTTGTCCTTGTCTACAAAATTTATGGCATCCTCAAAAATTGAATGCTTATCTCGATGGATGATCCAACCATCATTTTATAACTCCATAATATCTACTAGAAGCCATATGCTCACCTTGAATTTTAAACCTTGAACAATAACACATCCATGGTTCTAATATTTCACAAAATCCTTAGAAACCATAGAATCACTACCCTTGAATTTCATCATGAAAGGGAGGAACTCATTAATTCAAAGGATTTCCTCAATAGTTGGGTCAATTTGAAGGATTTCAGGTTCCAAGGTTGTCATTCTCAATGAGCAAGGAAAATATCTAGGGATAGAATTACTTCTGAAGTAATTAGAGTCCATGGAATTTGGGTAGTGATGTCGATAGGATTCCCTTGAGGCCTCTATATAGTGTTGTGAAATGAATATTACTTGAGAAGATTACACATAATGCATATCGAAGCTTCTGGAGATGAATCACTTTGAGGATAATTGATGGTTATCGATGTTTTCAATCTTGGAGGCATTATCCTTATCATGCAAGAAAAACATGGTATGGGAAAGGAACACCCATGGCTATTTCAAACCAATATTACCTTTAGAGACATGAGAATATAGGAAGGAATCATCTTGGAAATGAGTAACTCATAGGTTAGTGAACCAAATATTTTGGAAATTATTAACATACATAGAGCCTAAGGTGGTGGTAAAAACCATAAAGGAACAAAGTGGTTTGGTTCAAAGGTTAAAAAAAAAAATATCCAAAGTGGAGGAAGGACAAGTGGAAGAGGGATAGGGGTGGGCTTGAAGGGTGACGATGTTGGCGGGATGGGGGTGGTAGATATATGGGTTAGGGTGGGTGAAAGGGTAGGGATGGAGATGATAAATGGTAGGGTTGGGATGGGTAGGGGAGTAGGGATGGAGATGATAGGTGGTAGGGTTGGGATGGGTAGGGGAGTAGGGATGGATATGATAGGTGGTAGGGTTGGGATGGGTAGGGGGTCCATGATGGAGATGTCAGTTGGCAATGAGATGTAAGGGGTCATGAATGATGGGTATGACACCACTAAATACATGATGGTCGATGGTTAAAGGGGGTGACAAAATCAAATTAAACTATAATTGGCCAATCATTGGAGGACACACCGATGAGATACTAGGGAAATTCCACTCACCAAAATTGGAGAGACTCAAAATGAATACTGATATTGGCCATCATATTAGCATCATAGTTGCCTTTCCTATAAATATATTTAATCATAATGCTATAATGGATGCAGATGAACCGTTTAAATTCTTGGATAAGAGTGGTAACTCTCCAAGCTAGGACCTTATCACTTTTGATATTGTCAATGATGTTTAGAGTCACCTTCGATGATGATTCTATAGGGAATGTCATTGAGAATAGAGAGTCTCTTGTACACCACACTATATTTGGTAACATGGTTGATTTTGTGGTCCAAGTTCTCGATATATGTAAGTATAATTTTCTCATTATGATATCGAATGAAATCACCACCTCTAGATTTCTTAAGATTTTCTTTTTTAGCATCATTGAAGTTTAGCTTTAACCATCCAATCGAGGGGAAATCAATTTTAAATTAGCTCTTGATGGGATAGATATATGCAATAGCTCTTATGAAATATTGAGGAATGAAGCAATGGATGCTTTGAGGCTTCGAACAAAATATTTTGAATAAAGGACCAACTGGGTGTTTTGAACAGTAGCACACAACACTTTGGTACAAATAGAAAGGGTTTACTTTGAGAGGTTGGAGAAAGCTCTACTATTGCACTCAAGCCACACTTACCACAAAATGTGGTGTAGGCAGAAGGACCAAAAGGTTTTGAGATGGATTTTTTGAAATGGGTTGGGTCACTAAATGAAAATATTAGGGATTTAATTCGGTTGGGCCTACTCAATGCTAAAGGTAGATAGAATGAACCTAAGGATATCTCTATAAAAAATGTAATAAAGGAAAATATGGTGGGTTGATTCCCAATTGGATCGACATGCGTAGAAGCAAATAGGTAGGATCAAACATCTGGTCAGGATATTGTCAATGGTTAAGATTTTATTTTGAGCAGCCATCCACAAAAAATAGATAATATTTTAGATAAAGCCTTTAGACCAAATGTATTTTATTGGGATATGATAGGCAATGGGTTTATCCAGTAGGAGGTAAGCCATATTTATAGAGAATTTCCCACCATCATAGTCTCTCCATATAGGAAGGTCTAAAGGAGAATTGTTGGAAATGATGCAAGAATTGAGAAGAGAGTGGATCAATTTTGTAGCAGCCCTAAGGTTGGGGTCAATGGAATTAACAATGAATGGTATCCAAACAAGCCCATTAAATAAGTCAACAACTTTGATCCCAAATATATGATCAATAATGGTTTTTATGATGGTAAAGTTGGGATCTTTAATTAATGGGTGGTCATAGATCCATGAGTTCTTCCAAAAATCAATAAGGTTACCACTATCGAGTTGTCATATTATACATTTTTAAATTATAAATATAAACTTTATGACTGAGTTCTAGAAGGTGGATCCTCCATGGGTCAAATTTTCATCCAAGATTGTGATTCTGCAAGTATTTTCTTTTGATGATAGACACCCATTCTAAGTTGGCAGTGGTGAATATTTTACATCCTTGCTTCACAATAATAGATAAATTCATCTTACTAATTTTCCTAAACCCTAGCCCACCTTAGGTCTTCTTGGTGAAAACTTTGTCCCAAGAAACCAATGGAAACATTGTATTGTTCTCGGGTCCTTTTCATAGAAACCATTTTTTTATTTTCTCAATTTTGTGGTATATTATTTTTGAAACTTTGAAAATTGACATAAAGTACACAAGGATGCTTTGGATGAATGCATGCACCAACATTACTTTGGCTTCTTGACTCAGGAGTGTCCTTTTCCACCCAATAAGTTTTTTGATAAGTCTTTCAATTACATTATTCTACATACCCTCAGAATTATTTCCTATGAAGAAGAGAAGGTGAATATATGAGGATGGTAGGTCAGATATGGTGCAATCAATGACTCAGGTGAGCTTTAATTGCCTGGAAATGAGGTTATTTATGAAGTATATTTTAATTTTTTTGTAATTAACCACTTGGCTATCATCTTATTCATAAAGTTTAAGGATGGTATTGATGGATTTTACTTTAGTAATATATGCAAGTGTGTTCGGGATCATGTCATCAAAAAACTATTGGTGCATGACTGTTCTAAGAGAGGAGGTTGCTTTGATGCTAGATATCACCCAAATGGAACAAGCTAATTTGAGGGCTCTACCAACGAATTCAGTTAGAATAATGAAGAGGAATGGGGATAGGGTATTTCCCTATCTAAGGTCTTTGAAACTTTTCAAATAGCCCATGACAAACCCATTAACAATAATAAAAAGCTAGGATGAGGTAATACAAAATCTGATGAGGTCTATCCAGTCATTATGGAATCTATACTTGGAAAGGACCTAAAAAAGGAAATCTTGAGATACTATGTCAAATACTTTGCTCATGTCAATTTTGATAAATAATCTAGTTTTCTTGATTTTAGAGAGAGTGTAGTAGTTCATGAATGCTAATACATCCATCAATTATGGTTTTACCTTGGATGGTGATTCCCTAGTAGGGACAAAAAATGAATAAGAGGATATATTTCATCATAATGGTCATGGGTTTGGTAATAATATTGTAAATGAAATTACAAATGATTATAGTCTGATAGTTTGATAATATCTTGTATGTGGAAGACTTGGGGATGAGGTTCAGGAAAGTGAAGTTAACATTCCTAGGGATGATATTTGATGTTTGGATTTATTGAATGGATTTATAGATGTCACTACCTATAATATCCCAGAAATACTAAAATAAGTGAGGTGTAAAGTCGTTCAAGCTAGGGGTTTTGTTTGACTACATGGAAAAAATAGCCTTATTAATTTCATCATTGGAGAATTTTTGAAGGAGGTGCAAATTAGACTCAAGAGTGAGGAGATAGGAATTTTTTTGGAGAAAGAAGTTACAAGACTGATCAAAACAAGGGGGTGGAGCCCCAAAATATTTTCAAAGTGAGAGACAGCTTTAGAGTGAACCTCATCCAAGATCATCATTACAAAGCCATAATTCTTAACTAGATCCCTTATCTTGTCGAAGCTTCGATGTCTAAGGGTTGAGGCATGGAAAATTTGTGTATTAGAATCTCCTTATTTTAATCAAAGAGCCATAAATTTTTGTCTTTAGAAGGTTTTTTCTTTGCCAAGATATTGTGATAATCAGACAAGATCATCCTCTCTTCATCCCTCATCTGATAAGTTAGGTTCCAAGATTGGATTTGATATTCTATTACATACAAATCATCTTTAATGGCTTGTTTCCTCTCAAACATATTGTCAAAGATTTCCTTGTTCTAGACCTGAAGGTTTCTTTTGATGAAGCATAAATTTTTGGTACCTCAAGAGATGTGGAAACTATAAAAATATTGATCCCACCATTTGAAGATCCTATTTTTTAGATTAGGGTGTTGAATCCACATGGTTTAGAACTTGAATTAAGCTTTGAAAATTGAGGTAGATTTGAGATCTTCAAATGTCAATAAATTGTTGTATGATCCAATCTTGGAAAAATAATTAAGGGTAATAGATGGATTACCTCATTATATAGGAGAAATCTATCAAGCCTTAGTTGGATAAGTTTGTTATCGATCCTTATATTTCTCCATGTGAATTTAGTTCCCTTGACTTGGATATTCATGAGCTCATTGGTATCCATGAATTCTGTAAAATATTCATAGCACATCTGCAATATGGTTGAAAATTTCTTTTTATAAGAAGGATAGAGGAAGGATTTGAAGTATCCTACTATAATCCATGAATATTTAGAAAAAACAACTCTCATATGAGTAATGGTGTTCCACAAGGTAAGTCTCTACTAGGGGTTATTTGGGGCATAGATATTAGAAAGGATCCAAGTAGCATTATTATATTTACAAAAAATATCTTTGTGACTCTGTTATATGATGATAGAAGTCTTCATTCAACTTTTGTTGCGTCTCATAGTCATTGGAGTCCTCATGAAGTTCCTTGGGCAGGTATAGCAATAAATTTATTGTTTTTCTAGATTAATTTAGCAATTATTTTTATATTGATTCCATCAATATTGGTCTCCTAAAGAACAAAAATGGTTGCCTTATTTTATTTCCTCATGGTCAAAACCAATATTTGTTTGCAAGAACCATTAAGGACACTCACATTCCATGAGAGGATCTTTATTTATGGTTTTTATAGATGATTTCTTCCCTTGAATTTTTTGGGATGGAGGTTTATTTATCTTTTCATAACCCTTGGATAGATTAGCGAGAGCATAGAAGAGTGTGGATTGAGTACCATTGGCTATCTCATCATCAACTTCTTTCTTCCTTTGACCTTGATAAAAGTTTATCCCTTATTTTTATCACTTCCTACATCAATGGAATTCTTATTGGAGCTTATAGTCTGCTTCTTGTATGGGCTAATGTTATCTAAGACCTCAGAATCAGCAAGGTTGATGGGCTTGGTCATAATATAGTTGATCACAAGGTCATGTTAGCTAGTCGATTTGGAAGGACTATGGTTTCTATCGTGTTCAGTGAATCCAAGTGGTTTAATAGGATTTTAGGTTTCAAAGTGGTCAATCAATTTGGAAGGGCTTTAGGTTTTAAAAAGGTCAAAATTATAGGGGATACAATTGATCATAGGGTCATGGTTGATGTTGGAAATTTGTAAAAAATCATCAAAATCTAGAGTGAAATGAGAAGGTCCAAATCTATTTTATGACTGGGGAGGGTACTAAAAGGATTCGAGGAAAAAGGTTGAGTACCAATGATTGGTAATGCTATTGATGATGGGAAGATCATCAAAAAATTTGGAAAGGGGGTTGAAATGATTGGGGAATGCAAAGAAAGAACATACTTGGTATTAATCATGAGATTCCTCCTGATGTTCAATTTTCTTTCCTTTAGATGCCTAATGATCCTCATGATGTTGAATTTGCTTTCCTTTGGATTCCTAATGGTCCTCCTTGGAGAGAGGATTTTTGAAAATAAGTGGGTTGTTCTCAAGACCATCGTGATAAATCCTAGGTCAACCCTCATTTTTTCTTTTGGTCTCTTTCCTAAGAGTTGGGCATTAGAATCTTAGGTGACCTTGAGTATGGCATTCAACGCAAAATACTGATTTATTTTCACATTCAATGGCTTAACATATATATTAGGAGCCATAGATTTTTTTCACATAAGTAGGAAGGTCATATTCAAGATTGGCATTGATATAGATGCAAGAATAGACCATACTACTGGTTTTTGAATCAATGGTAACAATATCTTTGATGGTTTGGGTGATACCTCTTAATATCTTAGTGTCCTAGAATTGAGTTGGAAGTCTTACCTAGATGGCAGTCGTGTTTATGCTCTAGATTTTTAGGGTTGAAGTCTTTGGTCCACCATATTATAAAAATACTATTATGTCCAAATAACTATGGTATTCGAGTGAGGATGTAGTTGGTATCATTTGGATTGGTAATCCTAATGAGAAAAATTTGTTGGAAAATGCTACCAATTCCATGTTACCACAGGGGCACCACTTGGAAAAGGCCCATCTTTAGATGGTCTTGATGTTCATTCTTCCTCTAATAAATTTTCCAACTAAATATAATGACTCCTAAGCTGCAAGAGAGACCATCACATTAGGAGGAATGACAAAATTCCTACCTTCATGAATAGGAGAAAAATGATAGAGTTGATGGGAAGGAAGCCTGATCCTTGAGCCATTCTAGATGATCTTCACAAAGGAGATAGATTTAAAATTTAGTTGATCTGATGAAGGATCCCCTCCAACCCTGGTGACTTCCACTCCCCCTAAGGAGATCTTGGGATTTAGAGTCATTGAGTTCATAATCTGAGGACCCACCATCACATGGAAATTTACCATCACCATTGATCCTCCTAATGCATCGATCCATCCTACTAAAAATAAAAAATTCCTTTCTCACCTGAGTTCATCCTACCTAATTTCATCACAAGTAGATAATTTTAACCATGGTCTAGTCTAGTGGTTAGGGCTTTGGACTTTCTTTCAGGAGACCCAAGTTCAAACCACAGTGGGGCATGATGTGTATGTGTGTGTTTTGAGTAATCTTGTATAAAAAAAAATAAATAATAATATGATTTATTTTCATAAAATAAATGGTATATACATTGCATGTAGAGATATTTATGACAAATAAACTGAGTAATTTTGAGTTGCTAATTTACACACATGTAAAAAGCATCTCATTATGTGTTGTTTAAATTTTATAGTTATGTAATTATTATGAATTTTATAATTAAATAGAGGAAAAAATGAAACATTAAGTGTATGACCACCTTAAGGTGGACAAAATGTATGAAATTTAATAATTTTTTAAAATACATAGTTGATAAATCACAAAAAGATGTAGCCTTATTTGACAAACAATTTTTTTAAAGTTATTTAACATGATAATACACATAGAATTTTGGATATACACATGTTTGATTGGATTTTTAAAAGCTCTAATAAATAATATTGGATGTATATCAAAATAATGGAATTAATGCAAAGGGCATACATTGACTCATGTTAAAATGAAAACATCCAAAAATTGGGTTGACCAAACTTAATTTTGATGACAATTCCAAAGGAAAACATAAAAAATCTTGTAACAATGGTATTTCTTTGGATAATGAAAACAAATCCTCACCTTCTTAAACTCATACAAAACTTTAAAAAGTAACTTTCCAAAAATTATTGAAATAAGTGATAATATTCACTTGATGCCATGACTGTGATTTGTATTATGGCCATTGTATATTTCCTTATGGAACCATGTGCACCTTGCAAAGAAAATTATATCTAGTCTTTAAACCAAACATTTGATAATTTGTACATCATTTGATATTTATAGTACCACTTGTTCAAATATTTCTTCAACAACGAGAGATGCTTCTTTAATTATTAGTGATATTATTGGTGTCTAAGAGAATCTTTGTTATTATACATACATATATATATATATATAATATGTTACACTTTCATGAGTATTATGTTGATTTTATCCATTTCAAAATATTTTACAAACTCTAGCATGGTATCAAAATGAGTATAACTTACTATTATTTTATCTAGAAGCTTTATTATTTATTTCTTATATACTACAAGGGTTTTACTTTCAACAAAAGTATCCATATAGTGATACTTTACACTAGTATTATTTTTAGGGTTTTCAAAATTCCTTAGTTATAGCTTGGAGTGCAATGAACTTGCTATCCTACATTTGAGGAAGTTGGTTTATTTGTAATCCCCCATAAACTATATTTCTTGGGATCCTGAAATACAATTTTTTTATATTTTTATGTTAGTTAATTTTCATTAAGTAGAAAAATGTTGAAATAAAATAAATATCCATACACTCATTAACACAATATTTATCATAGAGAAACCCTCAAGAAATTAAAACTCTAGTAGATAAAATAATGTGAATATGTTTCTCTTAATTTATGTAAATATGAAGGATTTAAAATAATCTATAAGCAATGTGCTTCTCAAACTTTTCTAAGTGAGTCATTTCTATTGCTAAAAGTGTTTCTCCAACCTCTTATTTTGCTTCCATTAGTTTTAGTTTGACTAAATTTGGACTTTCTACTCTATATTGGTTGTTAGATGTAGATGGAAACTATGGACTTCTAGATAGTATGGAATCCCATAATACCTCTTTTCTTATCTCACATGAAATCTATCATGACCTTACATGGTAATGTGTTATTTAATATTGTACATCTTTATAGGATAAGGTGGCATTTAATATTGTACACCTTTATAGGAAAAGGTATTGTGTAATATTATACATCCTATGTGCTACTTTATTTCATGTGTAATATGTGCATATTTATATGTGCCAATTTTTAAAACTGATTTTGGATCACACTTCCCATGTTTAGAGGCTTTTGGTCCATAAAAGCTATAGATTAGGTAGAAGATGAGGGAGCAACTCCTTAATTCTTCTTTGATCATATAATTTTTCTGTGCATGGTAGTAAACTTCCTACAAAATCAATGGATACACTCTCGCATGGTCTATTGGGTACTAGTAGAGGCATATATAGTCCTACATTCATGTTACCTAGTTTTTTTGTGATACAGAGTATACATCCTCTAATGTAACTAGCTACTTGTTCTTGTATCTTTGGCCAGTAGAAATATCATTGGAGATATATTAGATATTTTCCTATGCCAAAATGTTCTTTAACCTTAAAATTGTGGGCTTCTATGATGATTTGTAATATTCCTCCTAGTATGCAAAGATTTTTTTTCTTTGTATAGTAACCCACATTGGAGATGAAAATATATTTTCTCCTTTGAATCAACATATGGAGTGTTCAAAAAAAATTGGTAAACCTCTTTGAATTCATGGTCCTATGGGTACTATTACTTTTACTTCCCTATACTTCATTCAAAAATAGATCCAGCTTATACTGGGTCATCCTTTTGTGGTTTCAAAAGTACCAACACAAATTTTTTGTTGGCATTGTTCATCGTATTTCCTTTATTGGTTGTTACTATGGAGATTGGATTTTTCCCCTTGTGTGCATGGATTATGTAGAATTTTCCTCCTTTGATCAACTTGTACTTATTCTCTTCTTTAAATAAAATAATTTTTCTACCATACATATATGTACTACCCAACACAACTCCACATATGTTCAAAGGTACTACATATAACTCCACCTCATCAATGTAGCTAGAATTGATAGCAAACTTGAATTTACATTATTTAGTAGCCTTTAATTCAATATTTTTGTGCACCCAACCAAGAGAGTATGGATGAGCATGCGTGTATGTTTCCAACCCAATTTTCTTCACTTGTCTTCTACAATAAGGTTTTCTTGAGATCTTGAATTGAACAAGGCGTCAATATTGGTTCTATTAATATGAATTTTCACTCAAAAAAATAGTTCTCTCTTCATCAAGTGTTTTACTTGATCTAGTTACACCTACAATATTATGTATTATGGAACAAATGTGTTTCTCATCAATATTGTATATATATTCAACTTATTTACCCTCAATAGAAGTCAATGCATTGTTATTTTATTTTCCCTTATTTCTATTCTTAAGGGTGTAATTCTAGATGAAGCTTCCAACATCTCTCCTTAATATACCCAAATAAATCATAGTGGTCACAGTAATTATTTGATTTTTTCTCCTTCTATTTCTACATTGAAATTAAAACCTTCTTGCATTTCTCCTATCTCTATGAAATATCCTATTGTTTGGAGGAATCTCCTTCTTTACATTTTCTCCCATATTCCTCTATGTATTTAGCTTGTAAATTGACTTGGACAATATTGGTTGGAGTGAAAAGAATAAATTTACTGAATATGTAATCCTTCAACATATTTCATAAGCACTTATGGGTATTTCAATGAAACTCCCAAAATAATGGCATAATTGTGAAAGTCCATGGTGTATTCTTAGACACCTTAGCTTTTTACTTGATAAAAAAATTGTTCTCATGAGTTGTTTCGCTTCATGCCCAAGAGGATATAATTGTTATCAAAGTATATTTTTGAAATATTGCTATATTTAGATTAGGGGTCCTTTTCCTATCCTTAAGGATTCATCGTGGGGTTCTAACCAATCTAGTTCATGACCATCCAACTTCAATATTATAAATGATATCTTATGTTCATTGATATTTCACCTTGTACATTGAAGTGGACTTCAATTTGTCATAGTCAGTGGTTCATCTTTTTGGTATTTACACCGCCCTTGAAATAAAGGATCTAGATATTTGCATCCACCTTAAATTATTTTGGGATTGTACTTAAACTGCATCATTCAAATGAACCCTTAGGACTTGTATTTTCCTATTAATTCTACTATCCTTTACCTTTGGGAGTTTTTAGCATTTGTTTTATATAAATATTTTTAGACATAATGTATATTAATTGTTTCATGATGTTCGACAAAACCCTAGTGTCTTTAATAAATTCTACTACATGTTCCTCCAATAGTGTAATTTGGTTTATAGGTTTTTCAGTATCCATTTTTACTTGAGTTATTTTCTCCACCTTCAAGTACAAATATCTAGTTAATATTCTTCTAAGTCTCCTTTCTCTTTATGGGATTGAGGTAGTGGAATTCAACTATATGGATATTCAAGGTCAAAAATTTAGAACCAATTTCTTCTCATGCTTGAAAAATAATAGTTCTTATCACACTTAAAAAATAGTATGAAAATAAATGGCTATTTTTTGCATTTGGAAAAAATATCAAGTAGAACAAAACAAAAGTGCTAGAAAAAAATATTGTACAAATAGTAGGGGTGGAAAACTATTATAGAATCAAAAATATCAAGATCTTATATGAAAGAATGATTTGTAATATCCTATCAACTATGCCATTAAGGATCCTAAAATACAGATCATTTATATTTTTGTGTTAGTTAATTTTGAAAAAGTGGACAAATAATGAAATAAAATAAATATTCATACACTCACTAACACAATATTTATCCTAGAGAAACCTTCAATGAGTTAAAAATCTAGCAGAGGAAAACAATGTGAACCTCTTTATTTTAGTATGTGCAAACACAATAGAAGTAATGTGCTTGCAAGACTTTGTTATATGAATTAGTTCTACTACTACAAGTATTTCTCTATCCCTTTATTCAAACCTCCCAAATTTTAAACTACCCAACTTCTAAGTCTCTGGTCTAGGCTAGTTGCTAGATCTAGTTCAAAACCATGGACTTCAAGAATACCTATTTTCTTATTCCATATGCTAAGTTTTTATATAATCATATCTTGTGCCTTTACATGATAATATGTTATTTAATTTTATACATCTTTGCAAGACAAGGTGGTATTTAATATTGTATACCTTTTTAAGGTAAGTTGTTATTTAATATTATACACCTTTATAAGATAAAGTGATATTTAATAGTGTACACCTTTATAGGATGAGGTGTTATTTTATATTGTACATCCTATGTGCTAATTTAATTTATGTGTAGCATGTGCATAATTACAACATGTGTCACTTTATAAGAATTATTTCGGAATATTGGTGTAGATTTAACTAATTACTTGTCTTTTGATGATGGGATCTACAAAATTTGTGTCTTAAAGTGTGGCTATGGAATAAGGGGATGATCAATATATTCTTTTGCTTGAATAAATGGTGATTAATCTTCTATTGAGGTCATGATTTATAGAATCCCTTTGGGACCTTGTAAACCTTGAAAAAATATTTTTATATTTTTTATTATTTTAATCCTTGGGGTCGGTCATTCAACATTAACCTAAAGTTAACTTGTATTTGGATATAAACTCCCCCATTTTTGTAATCATTTGGAGTGTAACTCTATTCTTTGATAGTGAGAGTATTTTGTATCCATTAACAATACCATTTGTTGTGTATATTGCTTTATGTATATTTATTTTTCAATAACATTGGGTAATGTGTTGAATCTATTCATTTTTTGAAAATAATTCTAAAATCTAATGTGGTATTATAGGGCATGTGAATATTTATAACTCAATTTCTTGGTGTTAGATTTGGCTTCTATAGCTTCTCTCAATGACAAATGTTTTTAAATAATCCAAGAGTTTTTTGTAAAGCTAATTATGGTTCTTGAACAAGTGTTTTTTGAAAAAATCCCAAATAGACATAGATCACATGGATCTCACTACATTCAATATTTTTCTCTAGATGAAATATTTATTGATAGGTTTCTTTGTTTGCATCATTGTATAAAAATCCTATTTTATTTTTTAAATTTCTAATAAGATGGATTCCCTAGTTTCAATATTGTGTTTTATGAGGTTTTCTAAAAGCTTCATTTGCCTTTTATAAAAAAAAATTATAAAATCACTTTCCTTATTCTTTTGGCTTCTTATATCCAATAGCAACACAAATAATATAAAAATTTTCCTAGTAATTTTAAAATAATAAAAGGAGAAGCTAAAAGATTTTAAATAGACACTTGGAGTTAGAGAAAGCATGGGCATACTTTCATGCTTATCAAAGATCTTAAATATGCTTGACAAAGTTGGTAAAATGGTCTAGAAATTTTTTTGCCACATAGGCATGAGGATGTCTTCATTGGTTCTATTTGAGAAGAGTGTTGCATATGGAAAACCATGATAGATATGAATGAAATCCAAGAGTAGACATAGTTCTCCCATGGTGGGAAAATAATATTAAATGCTCAAAACATGATTAAATTTATAGATTTGATTTACTACTAATAACAAAAATACATTTTGAATTTAGATCCATTAATCTACTAATGTTAATGATCTATCTCTATGATTGTTACTACTACATACTAGCTAGTTTTCTTACTCTATTACTAGCTTAGTTTGAATTGAACATAGAAATTTAAAGGAGCATGTATATACCTTTAACTATTTGCCAACTCTACATGAATGTAGTTGAAACTACTATGGTCAAACTATAAAATAGAAATATTACAAAACAATGTAATTTTTAAATTATCTATAGTTGGAAAATAATCATTCCAATTCAAAGTGGTTAGAACAATTTTATAAGGAAATAAATATTTAGAAGGTTATAAGGAAATAAATATTCACTAGTTTAAACTTTAGGTATTCTAACACTCTAATTTCTATTCATAGCTAACTATATAATTACATCAAAAGTGGAATAAGGTTTAATAATTATTACATCATCCCAATTTCTAATGATATACCAATTCGATATATAATAATTAGAATATATTATTTTCTCTATAAAAGTGATGTTTATGGGATAATAAAATTGGTAGTTTACATGTGGATTCAACAACATATTTGTTAATCATACTTTTATAGTTTGACAATCTTGCATTCTTATAGTTTAGCAAATATGACTTTAGAAACTCAATTATATCATACTATTGACTTTGTTGTAACAAGATCAAATTATTTTGACATAAAAGGAATGTAGCATAACTCTAGACAACATTGGTTAGTACCCAACATGAATCAAATTGCTAATAAACTTAGGTGAAAAGTATTGCATTATACATTGTGTACAAACTATAGAGTTAGGGGCCATTTATATCAAAAAAGGTGTTTAGTTAATATTATATAAAAAATATGTAGGGTTTATACATGAAAAAAAACATAGATTAGTTGATTGTGTGACTCACCAATTTGTAACATAAGCCACTTAACCAAAAATCATCTTTCTATTTTTCTTACATTTGATGGTAGCTTGTTACCTATCCTTACTTCTAGTATTTTAGATTATTTAGCATAAATATTATTCAATTTAATTGATAGAATATAGCTTTATCTAAAAATATATTCAAAATGATGTATTCATTTTATTTATAGGTCATAATAGTTGCTATACAACAATGAAAGAGTGCACCACATTCCTCATAGAAGCTTTTGCATCTTGTATAATAGAAAAATATGCATGTTTCAACTAGAGTTCAAGGTTTTATCCTTTGTAGACATAATGGTATATTGATCATAGAATGACATACTTATTGTACGCAAAAAAAATTGGCTACATCCATACTTAGAAAAACTTTTGCAAAACATTGACTAAGTATGAGGAAAAACACAAAAGGGCAGAAAAGGAAGTAAAATTAAAAAAACAGGAAAGTCATACTTCTTAGAAATCCTTGTATTCATTGGGTAAAAGTGGAAGACATCTAAAAATAAAAATGTGTTGTGAATAGGTTGATAATGAGAAAGTTCTGAAAAGGAAGTAAAATGAAGAAGGCAAGGAAGTTGCACTTCTCAGCATGCCTTGTATTTACTATGTAGATCCAAAATATGACTAAAATAGAAAAGCACTATGAAAATACAAGAACAAAGAAGCGTTGGCAGGTGGAATAAAACAAGGAAGATAAAATTCACTTTTAATACACCTTTGTATTAAGAACGTATGCGAGAAAGCACTGAAAGGGGCATCCAAGTGATAAAAGCACAAAAACGAGGATACATTTGAGAAGGAAATAAAACCTTGTCTCTCTGCTATCTTTGTATTTTCTGCACAAACCAGAAAGTGCTGAGAAATGACCAAAATTGAGAAGCTCCAATATGCAACCAAATTAAAAAAATCCAAATAGGAAGCACTTTTTTTCCAACTCCATTAGCACCGTGCAAAAATGAATCAACTTTGTGGCCATTCGATGGTCAAGTCTACAACACATATTGAACCTCCACTTTTTCTAAATATTCTTGATGAATTTATGGATGCACATCTAGAGAAATAGAAGAGGTTTGAAAAATATGTCATGGAAGCTAAATCAAATGACTACTATTCAGAACCTTTGAGAATCCCTGGATGAACCAGATTTAGTTTTAAAATCTAAGGATGAGGAAATATTTGCAAAAATATCGAAAAAGGGCATGGCTAGAAGATACCATGAATGACAATGTGGTTAAGAAAACTAAAACATGACTAAAATATTATGTATTACTTAGAAATATTTATTGTAAAATCTATAAATAATGGTAGCAATCTTATAATAAAAAGGGTCAGGTTTGAAGTGTTTTCTTGCACCACTATGTAAATTTCTATAAAATTATGAATGAAGCATTACAAGGGATTTTGACCTCGAATTTGTGCTTGTGTTGAATGGTGGACTAAATTCTTATAATTTATCTCATATTTCTACTATGGTTAGTCTATTCTATTAATTTGAAAAGCTAACTTAGAGTAGATGGAGGTTATTTTTTCTGAATGCATGTTTTTCTAGAATTCTATTTTTTTTAAATTAGGGCATTGATATTATTCTATTAAATTGGATAATCAATGTTTCTAGATGCTTGGAATAATTTTGTGAATATGCAAAAGTCATTTAATAGTGTAATGCATAATGTATGAATGTTGTTAATCCCCTAAACTACTTCTGAAATCAAATTTTTAGAGATATTGTGTGGATGTCTATGTTGTTCGCGTCACCCACCCATATTATACCTATACATTTCTATCCCTAAAATTTCAATATTTGAGCTAAATAAATTCAAAATTCAATAAATTGGATAAGGTATACCAACCTTATCTAGAGGTTGAATCAAAGTTATTTGATTCATCCAATATTTATTGTGGGTTGTGATTAGCAGGTGCTCACCTTCAGATTCAAAAAGATAATGATCACAGTTCTAGTATTGGATAGATGACACACTGAACTACAATAATTTTTGACACACTTGGTGAGACATCATCTACAAAAGAGTAGAAGATCAAGGAAGTGGTGACCCCTAGTTTTTCAAAAAAAATAGATCTACTTGGTGACTCTCCTAAGAAAAGAACTAGTTTAGCAACCAGTTGGATTTAAAAACTCATACAATATTTATGATTTAGAATCAATAAAAAAACTTTTGAGGGGATCAAGGACAGAATCATATTAACCCAATAGGCAAAAAATCAGGTGAAATATGGCAACTCTATTGGAGAAAAAACTTGGAAGCCACAATATATTTTCATTTAATTCCCAAAAATTATTTATCAAAATCTAGGTTCAATGGCCAATCAAGACTATCTGCCATGGTACGACACGGGGCCATTAAATATATCCATTCTAATTGAAATACCAAATACCAATTTGAAAACTCTACCTATATATTGAGGGGAAAACATTAGCTAAAGAGCATTGTTGAGATATATCATGGTTCTCCTCATTTTACAATGTTGTAGAAGAAGATATTATGATTAGGTTGTTGATTTTATCTTTGAAAGGGGAGGTACTATTATGGTATAAATCCTTAGAAAATAGAAGCATCAATAGTTGGGAAGAATTATCCAAAGCTTTCATTTATGAATTTTATGATCCTAGAGATCCCTCTTTATTGCACACTAAGTTTTCATTTATGAGAAGATATCTCCAGGAACGTATGCTCGAGTTTAATATCTATTTCAAAAGTACATGGGAGAGGATTCCCCAAGAATATCGACCTTCCTAGTCACAAGAATATATCTATTACATCCATAGCCTCAATCCTAATTTGAATATCTTGGTTGAGCAATCTAAAGAAAAAAGGTTTCCTCATATTTTCATAGAAGCTATCAAAGCTGAAAATATATTGATCACCACAGGCAAACTTCCACCTAGAAAGAATTATTATCTGTGTTAATAGATATGATGAAGAGGTAAATATAGTTTCACACGTAAAATGAAAGCTTGATTGTACTCCTAATTACTATAGAGACTATTACCTAATAGATCCAGAGTTTGATTTAAAGGAACAGTGTCACAATTGGTGGAATAAATACCAGAAGTCAAATTTAGAAAAAAGATAGAATCCCAAGGTTATGGTGAATAAAAATGTAAATATAGCTTGGATTTGATGCAGATTGAAAGAACCAATTTTATTCAAACAAATTTCCTAAAACCTAAGGAATAGAGAATAAATTAATGTGAAGATATGTATATCATCCATTGGATGAAAAAAATAAGTAATCCCCAAATTCCCTCAGTCCAATACAATGTCATGATCAAAAGATAGATGAATGTTTGAGAAAATATTTCACCTGCAGCTATTCAGGAATAAGAAATATCAAGAGCTTGCAGAGATTTATATTTCCCAACTCTAACTCTATAAGGAAGAGAATAAAATGTGAAAATATTTCAGAGTTTGCTTGAACCTCCTTTGTAATCTAAACATAATTGAGGATAATATTTGCTAGTAAGAATAGAATTCAATTTGGTCAAATATTCTTTCAGAACTGAAGAGAATATTCCATTATAAAAAAAATAGAACCTTGAGTCCCCAAAAGGATAAACGTGGAATAGGTTATCTATCTATTTTTTAGAAGAAGGTATTTTGCACATTTGTATAATCAAACCAAAGGTTGAAGTATCAATAATACCCCTAACTATCTGTGAGACTTTGAATTTAGATATGGAAAATGTACAATCCTAATTGCTTAGCTTTAAAGGAAATATTTTCAAGGTCAAGATAATTTTGAGATACTTTGTGATAATGTTATACAGGTAATCTGATATGATAATATTGCTTAATATAATGGTAACAAATGTTCCTCCCCTTTTTGGCATCTACCTCTCTAGATATGACTTCAGTAAATTAGGATATCACCTCAAGGATGAAAAGCATTTGATTAAAATAATTGGATAAAAGTGTAAGTTTAAAATATTTCACAAAGATCTCCATCCCTTCATCATATAAATATACGAGCAGAATCAATCCTACATGCCACCATAAGTTAGTAATGATGGTAAATCAATGGTAGATGTTCTATTCAAAGGAAATTTGGTACCATGTTGTTATAGGCATTTTGAACAGTTGGGGATGATGATGTTATCACATAAAGGATCTATGGATGATCACCCTTTTCTATTTCACAAAAGCAATCAGAGAAATGTGCCATATCCAGACTTGGGATCTTTGAATTTACATATGTGTGAATATCTATAGAAAGGTATGACGACTCAAGCATCTTATGAATATCAGTTGTGTCAGAATTCTAATGCTAAAGATTCATCACCAGTGACACTCATTCATTACCCAAATAATTACAAAAAATCTACTTCTTATAAAAATAAACTCTAGGAAATATTTGATGAAGGATACAAAGAAATCACATATTTAGATTCATATGGTCAGCAAATTGTAGATATAAGAGATGATTTATAAAAAAAATTATAGCTAGACATGGGCTCTACCATGCCAACTTTTGTGTACATAGCAAATAGGTTAATAAAGGGTGAGGTATAATTATAATAAATAGAGTAGGATAATTCCTTGGTGGGATATGAGCCTTCCATAGTAAAATCGTGGGTACAAGTTTTGAGATGAATGTTTTTGAATATAATGCCCAATGGATGAAAGTAAAGTGATATTAAGATAAAAGGAAGTAACTTTGAGAAAATATGAAACTGGAAAGGATGGCATCAAATGAAAGACATCATTATCCATGTAGAATCAGCTCCGTAGATGGCAAAGGGGCACACACGAAGGACTCAATAAAATATCAGTTTTGATACAAACACATCAGAAATCCCATAGAGAATCCCTATAACATGATAGCATGGTATCAACTAATAAGAGCAATCACCTTAAAATTTACTATAAAAAGGGTTATCACTTGGAAAGTAATATTTGATGTTGTCATAAAAAATATTGGTTTTAGAATGCAGATAGGAAGTGGTAGGAATAAAGATACATTATGGAAGGAGTTTCTTTTTGGTCATGCTCGAAATAGAAAGAAATGAGAAAAGGCCAGAAAAATGTGCATATCATGGCAATCCATCTAACTTGGAAGCTCCTATTCAACTCGATGGAATATACATATGCAATTTTCACCTTGATGGAGTATACATACAGAGGTACAATATCATGCATAGTTTTATCATTTTTTGTACCCCCAATTTTCTTAATTTCTTTCCTTCCTTTCCCATTCCCTAGCATTTTGTGTTCCTATCTCCACCTCTTCTATATAAGGTTACTTTTCATTTTATTCCTTATTTCCCTCCTACATCAGCTATATCTTCTTGTTCCTTGTTCTATCCCTCCCCTTTCATTTCCTTTATTTTTCATGTGTATTATGAGGTTAATTTTGTAGCCCCTTGAAACTCCACATATCGCTATTATATTTTGAGTATCAAATTGTCCTTATTTTCTCCCAAATGTTATAGTCACTACTTCTGGTATCTTCTATATCACCTAAGGTTCAGTAAGGAATTATTCACACGAGTTATGCATTAAAGGATAAGGCTCTATGAGTTTTGTAAATTTTAAAGCAAAGTTCCCCAAGAGGCACCATAATATAAGACAAAAAAATTGGCTACATCCATACCTAGCTAAAATTTTGTAGAAAATTGACTAAGTATGAAGAAAAATACAAAAGTGCTAAAAAAGGAGTAAAATAAAGAAGACAACGAAGCCACGCTTCTAAGCTTTCCTTTTATTCACCGCGTAAAAGTGGAAGACATATAAAAATAGAAAAACACTACGAATAGGTTGAAAATGAGAAAGCACTAAAAAGGGAGTAAACTGAAGAAGGTAGGGAAGTCACACTTCTCAACACTGCTTGTATTCATAGCATAGATCTAGAAGATGACTAAAATAGAAAAGCACTGCAAAAATATAAGAACAAAGAAGCACTGTCAGGTTGAATAAAACAAGGAAGATAAATCATGCTTATCATACACTTTTGTATTGAGCATGCAGGAAAGAAAGATCTAAAAGGGGAACCCAAGTGATAAAAGCATAGAAACGGGGATACATTTTAGAAGGAAAGAAATTTATGTCTCTTTACTCTCTTTGTATTTTCTATGCAAACCAGAAAGCGTTGATAAATGACCAAAATTAAGAAGCTCCAATACACAACTAAAGCAAGGAATGCCTGATAGGCAACACTTTTTTGCTAGATCCATTACCACCGTGCAAATGGGAATCAAAATTATGGTCATATGATCATCATATCTATGACACATATTGAACCTTCGCTTCTCCTAAAGATTCTCGATGAATTTCTAGATGCACATCCAGAGAAATAAAAGAGGTTTGAAAAATGACTTTGTAGAAGCTAAATCATATGGATACTATGTAAAATATTCTAGAACCTTGATGAACCAGATTTAGTTGTAGAATCAACATATGAGAAAGGAATTCAAGAACCATCGATAATAATGATGAGCTCGATGAGAAAATAGGTGCAACAAGATAAAAAAATGTGCAACTAGTGAATACCACGAATGATAAAGTGGTTAAGAAAATAAAAAAAAGAATCAAATCTTCCATAATGCTTATAAAATGTTATTTTAAAATCTATAAATAAGGGCAACAACCTCATAATAAAAGGGGTCAGCTGAAGTGTTTTCTTGCACCATTGTGTAAATTTCTATAAAATTATGAATGAAGAATTATAAATTATCTCATTTTTTTGATATGGTTAGTCTATTTTGTTAATTTAAAAATATGACTTAGAGTAGACCGAGGTAATTTTTTCTACACATATGTTTTTCTAGAATTCTTTTCCTGTTAAATCAGGATATGAATGTTTCTATATGCTTGGAATAATTCTATGAACATGTAAAATCCATTTAATAGTGTAACCTCATAATGTATGAATGTTTTTAATCTGCTAAATGACTTTTGAAATCAATCTGTTAGAGATATTATGTGTATGTCTATGCTATTAGTTTCACCTATCCATATTATATCTATACATTTGTAACCCTACCTTTTCTATCCCTAAGATTTCAATATTTGAGCTAAATAGAGTCAACATTCATTGAAGGTGACAAGGTATACCAACCTTCTTTCGAGGTTGAATCAAAGTAATTTTTTTCTTCCAATGTTTAGTTTAGGCTGTAATTAGCAAGTGCTTGTTGGAACAAAATCTACCTTTTGGTTAATTATATTGCACCTTAGACCTTGCCAACATTGAGTAGAAAGATCTAGCTTGGGAATGTCCATCTAATATCTAGAGTAGGTTTGTTCCTTTTTGTTTTGTTTAGAGAAAAGGGAATGGAAAGAAGGGAAATTCTTGTAAAGGGAAATATATCCAAGTCTAGAAGATTTTCTCACGGTGTAGTTTAGACAACTACCAGGATAAAACATGCACATTCTTGTTATAAGCTTTCATTTACACCTTCATGTAGAAATCATAACTTTCTAAGTGTGATTTAGACTTTCATATAACACATATAAGCATACTTAATCCTAAATCCAACAATATGATTTGTATAAGTATAGTTCAAGTTTAGAATAAATACATTATAGAACTCAATAACATAAATAGAAGTCAATAATTAGATACATACACTTGCACACAAAAAATTAGAAGCTAGATAGAAGAATGACTTTATTTGATTGTATCTAGAAGATGGACATTCAATCTTGTAAACGTCCAAGAGCCGACCTTTTTTTTAGAATGTGTCTACCACTATATATACCCTAATATAGGTATCTTTACAACTAGTACATCCTTGATTTTCAAATCAATTACAATCAATTAAATACAATTTCTAATAATAAGCAAAGATCTTTTTTAACTATATTCTAATAGATTTTATACTTCTCCATCATCTGACACCCTTAGGAATCAATTTTTTTGTGTAAGGGTATGTTTTAGTTGCTAAAACTATATCTATCAGGAACAACTATTATATCATGAAATTGTGACATCTTCAAGCCCTCTACTTGCACTCATTTTTCGAGGAATTTTCCTTTGTACCCCATTTTTTGCATTATCTGAGCAGCTTTACCGTAGGTCTTCCCCTGCTCTTTGGTAAAAACTTATTCTATTGACCACTTCCTAGAAGTTCTAGGTTTTGTTTGAATCATGGGTAGTTTTTTCTTAGCTACTATTTGTTTTCCCTTGCCCTTATCAATTTATTGCTTCTACGGTGCTTCAGGGCTGGTCTTGTTACTAATTCCAATGCTGGGAGGTATTCTTATAGGAAAAACCCCAGCCCAAGATTCATGATACAAATTATATTGCATATTAAATTCATTATTATTTTTCAATGGGTACCTTGAATCATATATGTTTTTACCCTCATCAACCACCATTCGCGAATCTTTGTGGTTGTCTAGTCGGCCCCTATTTTGTATTCTACTAATCCTCTCATTTGTTAACTAATGTTTGGTATTATTCAGAGGATCATAGTTCACTACCTGCTCATATAAATCATGCCAAGGGGGCAGAGGTTCCATTCTCTATATATTCCAATCCAAGGCATCATCTTAATTGTTATTTCTTTTTTCTTCTATGTATGGCCTAACTATAGCATGATATTTTTGCATTTCAATTTTATTCAAAATAGCTTGTATTTCAGTAAACCTATCTAGGGGGTCATACTTCCTTCTCTGTGGAATTTCAATCAGCACCAATACTCTCAAATATTGAGAAATATTCTCATTTTGACCCCTTTTTGATACAACAATCCATTCGAAACTGAAGGGCATGTTACAAGTGCTAGTCTTCCCAATACCAAAACAAAATTTTACATTTATCTATTCATTTTTTCAAACATACTCTAAAGCAAATAACCTGTCTGTAACATAATGGGGAAGTAAAAATGGTTTCTGCGTGAAACCATAAAACCTAATGCAAGCCCCTTGGGTGAGGATAAACCAATCACCCTCCTCAACATATTTATTTTATAGAACCTTTCCTGCATTAGGGGTTAATCTTCTAATATGTCCATACATTATTTCTAGAGTAGGTCCTAAGAATTCCCTGTTAAAATCATAAAATTATTTTTTCTTATCTAATACATTCATCCATTCACAAATAGGAAAAATCCTACCCTATTCATCTGTGTCCTTCACTGAGATAAAATCCAACTCTTTATACATAAAAAATAAAAACAACCATATCAAGTATGACGAGAATCGAAAAGAGAATTGATACCCTTTATTAAGTGTAGCCAAACCCTCATGAATCTCTGAACATAAGAAACTTGTCCAGCAAAAGAATATTGGCCTCACACTTTTATCCATGGTAGAAGAGTCATAATTTTTGGGCTTAGACAAGCATCAACCAAGGCAATTTGCCATTTCTAGACTTTTTCATTAGTCTTAAGGCCTGCTATCATAGCTAATATGGAATACAACTCTAGATTTTGAATTCTATGATATTGATGGGAGGCTCATGTGGGTTTTCCCCTACAGGTAAATCTTTTGACTGGGACACCAGAAAATTATTTATCTTCTCAGAGGGATCAAAGTATTTAGCTTGACTCTCAGGATCAAAGGATTTTGGTTTAAAAGCAGGTACTTGACCAGCGACAAAAGCATAAATAAAATCATCTTCAATCAAAGTAAATAAAACCCTTCCATTACAATCCCTTACATTATTCCCCTTTTCATCATAGAAATTATCAATTGCCCTTACTAACTTGGGGCAGGGATGTACAATAATATATACATACAAATATAAAAATTAATGGAAGATGAAAGTAGAGGGAGAAGATGTTGAGACTCTGGTAGTCACTATGTCTCCTATGTTGCTCCAGATCTTTCCTGGGTCTTTCTAGGTCACAATTGTATCATTTATTCTTGAATCCTTATCTATGAATCTGTTACTTATTTCTTCTCTTTTTCTTACTACTAAATGTGTTGAAGGTGACGTAGCCAGTGCTTCCTATTTCTTATTCTTTCTCGGATCCATGGAAAACTAACGGGTGGTTCACTTCTAAAAATACTACTAACAACTGCTTCGAAACCCTTCCTTTGTTGATAAATCTAGGAACTATGAATATCATAGTCAAAATTTTCTTCTTTCTCTTTGCAAGATTTGGAAATTGCAAGTAACAGTATGAAACTTCACTTAGGCAAAAATTTAGTTTCTTTTTCACATTGTTTTTGGAAAGACGTGATAAATTGCATTAATTGCGGTTGGTGGAAGCAATTCTCTCAGATGTCTTCGAACTTCATTTACGCCACCTTTATTAGAATTTTTTTTCTTGAAATGCTAACTGACCAATTAATTCCGTGTGGGAAATAGAAATAGTAATTGACAAACTCTGTGTCACCTGACCAAACGGTTACTTCTACCTACTTATTTTTTGGCACATGTCTACTCAAGAAATCTCTTCTATGACCGGTTTTAGAAACCTTTTTGAGAAGGAAAAACGCTTCTTGAGGTATCTTTTTATTAATATTTTTTATTAATATCTCCCTTCCAGTTCCCTAGGACCATGTGGCACTTTTGAATTTGAAATTTTGAAACGACAAAACAATGTTTTTTTCCCTCTATTTTCTATTGTGTTGTCAAACTGCGGTTGGTTGTGAGCGTCCAACCAAAATATGTACTAAGCCCAAAATTCAATAATATTTACAAACTTTATAATGCATATATTATATTGTACATATAATTCTCTACTGTATTTTACTTGAAATATAGCTTCAAGTGAAATGCATTCACCGTGATAGGAAGAATCCATCCATGCTAATCTTTTAGTTGGAAAGAATTGAACTATTTTTCTGAAATGATTTCAAATGGACTTTCCCAGAAAGCATCAAACTTATCATGGTTTTCTGGATTTTCTTTCTTTACGTTCCACTTCAAAACCATGTCTCCTACTTTGAATTGTATGAAGGTAGTATTTTTGTCAAACCACCCTGCTGTGTCAATTATGTGTTTTTGGTGGTGGTCATAAGCTTGTTTCCTAGATTCTTCTAATTGCAAAAGTTGCATCAATCGGGCATCCATCGACTAGCCTTCCTCTTCGTCTATCTGATTTAGTAACTTCAATTTTGGTAACTCCATATGAATAGGCAAAACAACTTCTTTACCATAAACTAAAGCATATGGAGATGTATTAATGGATGTATTTATTAATATTCTGTCAACCCACAAAGCTTGATTAAGTAATGAATTCCAACCTTACTTATTTTCTTCTAGCATATTTTTTAGGATCCTAAGTATATTCTTGTTGGTAGACTCAGCTAAACCATTACCCTATGGATAATAGTTAGAATATGTTTTCAAATATATTCCATACATGTTGGCAAACTCAATCATCTTGGCTCTAGTGAAAGAAGATCCATTATCTGTGATTAATGAGTTAGGTATGCCGAATCTAGTAATTAGACCATCCACAAACTCTATCACAACTTTTGAGTTAGATTTATTTGTAGGAACCACTTCTGCCCATTTTGTGAAGTAATCTGTGGTAGTGAGTATATATTTGTGGCCTACTAATGAGTTTAATTCAATTATTCCTATGAAATATAACCCCCACTGTTGGAAAGGTTCTTCAACTTGTATAGAACTCAAAGGCATAGGAGCAATTCTATTTCTTCCTACATACCTCGGACACTATTCACATTTTTGAGTCACTTTGTATGTATCTAAAAAAATAGAAGGCCAATAACAACCGTCTCTGAGAATATTTAAAGTTGTTATTCTACCTAAATAATGCCCACCTGAGAGGCCTCCATGGAATTATTCCAATACTTTCTGCTTCTTCTAATCACCTATACATTTCAATATTACACCATCAATGTTTATTTTGTATATCCCTTCTATTAAAAGAGTATATTTTAGTGCTTACATTCTAAAACTCCTTATTTGGGAAGCATTCATATTTTTAGGACATATCCCAATCTGAACTTGGTCTTATTCGACATTCACCATCATCCCTTGACTTTAAACATTCCATTTTTCTACTTGCTTGGCAAACTCTTGGCATAGAGCTCTACCTCTAACTATATTGGTTGGATGTATCTCTACATCGTATTCCTGTATATGAGTTACCCATCCTGATCATTTTTTGCTAATATTTCCTTGCATTATGAAATTCCTAACATCTGGTTGAATTACATAAACAATGGTGCAACTTTGGGATAGGAAATGCTTCAATTTATTCAATGATTTCATGATAGCATACACCTGTTTCTCGATAAAACTATATCTTTCTTCATGCTTGTGCATGGTAGAACTCAAAAAATCTATGGGTATTTCCTCATTATCTGCTTCCTTCTAAGTAAGAACTGTAGCATAGTTGTTGTGCTCTCCAACAACATATAAAATGAAACTTCAGGAGTAGTCAGGGTTGACTAAAATGGGAGCTCGAGCTATGGACTCCAAGATTATCTTAAAGGCATATTTCCTTGGATCTGTCCATTTAAAAGGTGCATCATTTTTTAACAATTCAATCATTGGTTTAACAATTTGAGAAAAATCTATGATGAAATTTCAAATAAAATTTATCTGTCCAAAGAAGGATTGTAATCCTTTCTTATTTACTGGTAGTGAAAGTTCCAAGAGTGCCTTTACTCTATTAGGGTAAATGGAAAACCCATATTTAGAGATAACGTGACCAAGCAATATACCTTCTTATACAGTAAATATAGATTTCTTTGGGTTTAAAGATATCCCAAATTCTCTGTATTTTTCAAATATTTATTGTAGATTGGTGGCATGATCCTGCTTATCATGAGAAAATATTGTCATGTCATCTGGATAGACGAATATAATATTATTTGCAAGTTCTCCAAAAGCTACATCCATAGCTCTTTTGAACATTGCTCCAGTTTGATAACCAAAAAGGCATACTTTGGTAGGCAAACGTTCCCCATTTCGTAGTGAATGTAGTTTTATATTGATCTTCATTTTTTACCCAGACATGGTTATAGCCAAAAGAAACATCTAATAGAAAAAACTTCTCTGCTCCTACCACTGTATGAAGGATTGGGTCAATCTGAGGCAAAGGATAATGATCCTTAAGTGAAACTCTATTCACATTTCAAAAATCTACGCACAATCTAATTTCTCCATTCTTTTTCCTAACTGGGACCAAATTCGCCACCTAGGTAGAATGCTTAATGGGATATACTATTTTAGCTTGTAAGAGCTTCAATAACTCTTACTTAATTAAGGCTTCACTTTTTGGATTTACAAGTATGTGTATTTTCTTGAAGGGTTTAGCTCCTTCTTCCAATTCGATGGTGTGTTGGATCACTTCTTTCCTATATACTTTCAAATCACTATATGTCCAGGATATGATATCTGGATACTTTTTACACAATTCTTTAACTTGATTCAATTCTTCCACCGTAAAACTGGTATCGACCTTGATCATTTTTCCTGGCTCTAATTCCACCTCTTTATACTAGAGTTTGTCAATTTTAATTCTTTGACTCATTGCTCTATCATTATTGTCAAAGAGACTCTCAAGGGTGATCAGTCCCTTGGGAATGTGATTGTTTTTTAGTTGGATTAATATTTCCTCCTCTTCATATTGTAATTCCCTATCATTGAATAATTTTATTTTATGGATTATAAAATCCAATATTTGTTCATCACTCTCGAACACTTTCCAGAAGATATCCTTGTCAGGCACAGAAGGCCTGTATATAAGTCTCACTATTTTGGATTTTTGGATGACATTACTGACTGGAAAAAAGTTAGATCCCACGGATGCCAATAGGTATGCATGAGTATTGCTTTCTCTTGGGATTGACTTATATGCTCTTAAATAATGTTGTTTACAAATACTTTTTCTAGTGACCTGCTTCACAATAAGCTTTGAATCTCCATAACACAATGCTTCGTACTTGGCCACATTTTTGGAGAAACTCCACATCAATATGTATGAAAAAAAAAAATTCTTTCCCATAGGAGAAATTAAAACTATCCCAACACCTGCTCCATTTTTGCATTTGGATCCATCAAAGTAAGGTTTCCAGAGCTAGCTAGTGGAAGTGTGTTCTTCAAGGATGGGGATAGATAGTTTTTTTGGTTTCTCAATAGAGTAACTCCCTATCTCTGTTTCAACCATGGCATTGAATTTTTTTAAAGAAAAATAATCTTTGGATTAGAGTTCCTCCAAGGTTTCCTCCATCAAATATATATCTCCTATATCTTCGATCATCATAATCATAGTGTTGGTTTCTTCCAGTCTTGCCACGTGAAAATTGGATGAATTTTCATTAAAAATCGTGACCTTGTTACCTTTACAAGCTATTTATATATGTGAATAATCTAAGGATAAATAACCTTCCACTTTTACTATAAATTATCTAGATAGACACATACCAAAGTTTGGTTCTATATCTACGACCACTACTTCCTGTATAACAACTATTTGGGGCATCCTATGGAGTTGTATGGGGATATATTTGATTAATCCTATGATTTTTACCAGAGTGCCATATAACTATAATACTCCTGGATGGTTCCTGGTGCACTCCATTCCCATGATATCACATATTTCTTTATGCATTACTGTAGTAGCTACTCTCGAGTCGATCATACATTTATGTACTACCCACCCTTCCATATGAAGAGACAAATAGAATGGAAGTAGTCTATTTTTTCTTGTGACATAAGTAACATTAACTTGTATATAATTTGAAAAAGCAAAAATTTTACCCTTACGATTCATCATTTTTAAGGAATCCTGAAGGAGGTCAATCTGCCCTGGGAACTGCAAAGTGTCATACATGCTAGCTTTTGAGGGAGTCTTTTCATATCCTTGATGATATTGAATGAAGGTGTCTCGACACTTTTATCCTTTTCTCTAGTGGATGAATCATATTTATTATTATAACCCTAAGTTCCTTATGTTCTTTACCATTTTGTTAACGAAGGGAATCTGATTTTCTCTCTTGCTTGATCTTGAGTTTCGCTCTCCTTTCTAGGATAAAACTCTCGTCTTGGTGTCGAAATAGAATTCTAAGGAGGATTAGAGGGTCCTCTTTTACTTGATTGATATTTTTGAGATGTAGCTCTGGGAGTTGGAGGGAAAATTAACGGCCAAAGTTCATGGGTATTAACTTGTAGAGGTTTCCTTCTCGACCTTGTTAGGATTGTGAAATGCTCTATAAATGGTATTGCCAAATTGTGATCAACTTCTTTGATCATGTTTACATGACATTTCATTATTTCTTTTACCCTCTCATTTGCTAGGCGTTACACATGATGCTGGTGAAACATACATGAATATTGTCCATGAGGGTCACTACATGTAAAATACCAATAATATGAGTTATAAGGTTGTCCATTATCTCTTGTTTCATTATAATAAACAACATTTTTTCTTTTTTGTCCTCTGCCACTTGTCAAAGCCCCATCTCTGGTTATCTTAGAAAATATCCTTGGCTAGAAATTTTGCTCAGCTTCTCTCTTTTTCATAGATGACATATCATTCGACAAAGTTTTCATCGTGTCTATTATGGTTATCATTTGATTATCCTGGGGGATTGCTCAGAGAGCTAGAGCAGGTAATGCAGGAAGGAGAGGAGTAGGAGGTAATTTTAGCAGATTCTGAGGCAACTAAATGATCAGAATGACTATTTTCTCATTCTATTTTAGGGTAGGTGTTGAAGGATTTAAGCTTGGAGCTTGAGGAATATCTAGAAAAATTAGTAGTGGAGCCTTTGGAGGATATTTCCTGGTAGCAATAAGATCAACTTCTCCTTTAGCTGCTTCTAAATAGATAATAAGGAAATTTAAAACATGTGATTGTCATATAATCATACTAATATCTGAATCAAAGTCTCTCAAATAATAACATATTGCTTGCACTATGGTAGGTTTTAACCTAGCAGGTACTCTATCCCAGGTACATGTGAATCTAATGTTGAAATTCGTAATCTCTTCCTGTGGATGTCTCGTGATAATTGTGAATTGATTTAGTAATGAGAATGGATCTGCATGTACATTGAATTCATCAACCAAATGGCCAACAAGTATTACCCAAGAAGTAATAGATCATGGAGGGAGTTCTCTATACCAATGGAGCAATTTTCCTTTTAAAGATATGACCAGCAACTTGACCATCACATATTCCTGGGTGATTTTATAAACTACTGCTAATGATGAAACATCTAGGTAATGCTCATTTATCATTTTACCTATCCCATCATATGATGGCAAAGCTTTTAGGGCTGTCTAGGGAACTTGATTCTGGGCTACCAAGTTTAGTGGTCCAGTTTGATTCCATACAAGATGAGCTGGGATGGGAGGAGCAACCATGATGGCTACTATGTTTATTGTTGCTATGGAGCTATTTAATGATACTCCAATAGTAGATACAATGGAGTTTACACTAGTACTAGGTGGATTAGATCTTGCATCTAGCACCAAATATGCTTTCAAGCTACCAAGGTGTAACTTGAATAACTCGATGGGTTCTTCAGAGTTTCTTGCTTGGATCTGGTTATCATACGCATGGGAAATCATGAGTTTGTAACCAAGGTATTTCTTATGTCTAAATCCTCTAAACGGAGTCGCCAGGTGATTTTCTTCTTTCTTCAGGTTTTAAACAAAAGTATTTAAATAAAAACACCAAAACTTATAGAATACTATGGTATTTTAGGTCCCATCGGGTGTGCCAAAAACTATTGGAATAAAATATGCCTTTTGGTTAATTATATTATGTCTTAGACCTTGCCAACATTGAGTAGATGGATCTAGCTTGGGAATGTCCATCTAATCTCCAGAGTAGGCTGGTTACTTTTTTCTTTGTTTAGAGAAAAGGGAACATAAATAAGGGAAATGCTTGTAAACGAAAATATAGTCGAGGCTAGTAGCTTTTCTCATGGTGCAGTTTAGACAACAACCAAGATAAAACATACAACTTCTTGTTATAGGCTTTCATTTACACCTTCATGTAGAAATCATAGTTTTCTAAGTGTGATTTAGACTTTCATCTAACACATATAAGCATACTTAATCCTAACTCCAGCAATATTATTTGTATAAGTACAATTCAAGTTTAGAACAAATACATTATAAAACTCAATAATGTAAATAGAAGTCAAGGATTAGATACATACACTCGCACACAAAAAATTAGAAGCCAGATAGAAGAATGGCTTTATTTTCTTGTATCTAGAATATGGACATTCAATCTTGTAAACGTCCAAGAGCCGACCCTTTTTTTAGAATGTGTCTACCACTATATATACCCTAATATGGGTATCTTTACAACTAGTACATCCTTGATTTTCAAATCAATTACAAGAAATTAAATATAGTTTCTAATAATAATCCAAGATATTTTTTAAATATATTCTAATAGATTTGATACTTCTCCATCATCTAAGACCCTCAGGAATCAAAATTTTTATGTAAGGGCATGTTTTAGTTGCTAAAACTATATCTATCAGGAACAACTATTATATCATAAAATTGTGACATCTTCAAGCCTCATACTTCTTTTGACTTCTGCTTAAGCAAAAATGGAACATGTTGTAAAATCATGACATATTCATCTCCTCAGCTCTCCTTTCCCTTTGCAGCCACAAAAATGCAACATGTCTTGAAATTGCGATGTCTTCTATCCTTTAGGCATTCCTCTTTTATTTTTTGGCGAAATTTGGACATGTCACGAAATTGCAACATTTTCCATGTACTAAACTTGTATTTTGATTTACTGACAAAAATGTGACATGTAAGGAAATCGTGACCTTTTCACCTTCTTGGTCTCTTTGTGCCCTTTCGCCATGAAAATTTGACATGTCACGGAATCATGACATTGTTTCTCCTTAGCCTATTTTTCCTTCTGCTGCATTTCAAAAGTAGACTACATTGAGCTTTTCAAAATGGAACCATGTTGTAAAATCTTTGTTGTCTTTTAGAGGTAGTCTTTTTAGACTAATAGTGCTCATCTTAAAATTCATAAATATAATGATCACAATTCTAGCATTGGCTAGATGACAAACTAGACTACAACACTTCTCTGATCATAATGACTAATCAACATGGGACTATTAATGTCATACTTTATCTTGAATTATTGTTTGAGACAATTATCAAGGTTATTGTCTAGTAGGTGGTATTCACCTCCTTAATCGAGGAAGCATTAGTTCAACTTATCTACCTTCGTTTCTTTTGATTTAATTTAGGAACCTCTCACAAACTTATTGAGAATTTTGTTTTTGTACTTCATTATGGATTACAAAACCTCTAATATAAAGACTTATCCAAAAGGAGAAGCTTCTTTAGTGCTCCTCTTTCTATCTATAAAGACTTTTTCTAAATGAAGCTTTGCATAAGTCCCAATAATCAAGAGTTATTTTAACTTATTTCCTATGAGCTAGACAAAACTCTGATCATTGGTTAACAATATACCTACAAACCACCACCACCTAGAAATATACAACCTACTACATCCAATCAAAAGACATGCATGACACATATCAAGGATTTCAATGAGGTTGAGATGAAGGCTCATCATAAAATTGTGATGAAAAGTACCCCCTTTGGCATAAATATGTGGAACAAAATTAATCTCTTAGATGTAGGGTAAACTCTTTCTTTTGAACATTTTGATGCACCTAAAGACCAAAAAAAAATAATTGTAATTAATTTATGTAAAAGGAACCAAGACAAAAAAATTATATGCATACCTTATTAGGGATTACTACACCTTAAACCATAAAGGTTCGAGGGCACTTCAAGAAGCATACCCTCACTATTCTCATAGATAGTGGTAGTACTCATAACTTCTTGGATCCTCTAATTGCTAAAAAAGTAGATTGCTATGTGTATCCAATATCCAACTTTGAATTCATCATTACCAATGGGAGAACACTACCTTCTAAGGAAAAATGTAGGAATGTTTAGCTCTCAATAGTGAACTACAATTTGCAATAAGATATATGTATTCTACCTTTGGGTTGCTATGATATGGTTTTGGGTGCCAAAAGGTTATGCAACTTTGGACATGTCTTATGGAACTTTGTCAAAATGTCAATGTAATTTATAGGGAATTGTAATCAATATACTCTTTTAGGCCTTCATGTAGTGTCGTTGAGCATCATAAGCTCTCACCACACAAAGAATCTTTTAAAAAGTTTTCTTATGGTATTTTGGCTCATATGTACACCATGAAACTTATAGAGTCTATCAACGCAATCTAATGTATTGAATTATCTACACAATAGGACTACCATACCCTAATATTCAATGAGCCACATGACCTTCTACCTTTTCATTCATATGACCATACCACTTATTTATTCCTAGGAATTATAACCCATAATATTTGGTCCTATTACTATCCTTACATGAAGAAAGTAGAGATTGAAAATATGGTGCAAGAATTAATCCAAGCAAGAATTATTTAGCCACACATAAATCCCTAAATAGTTCTCTTAATTAAATAGAAATATGGTTCATGGAATTTTTTTGTATATTTCAAGGAATTAAATAATATAACAATCATGGATAAGTTTCAAATTCTAGTGATTGATGAACCTCTTTATGAATTGCATGAGGTTTTTTTCTTTTCAAAGTTGAAACTATGACCAAGATATCCCTAAATTTATCTCTAAGAAGAAAATATCCCTAGGACTTATTTTTGTACCCAAAGGTCACTATGAATTTTTTGTCATTATATTTGGTCTTACAAATGCCTCATCGATATTCCAAATCTTGATGAATGAGATATTTAGTCCATTCGTCAAAAAATTCATTCTAGTTATCTTTGATGATATCTTGGTCTATAGAAAAATATGGGATGAACACTTAGCTCACCTGGATGAAATACTCTAAATTCTAGTTGACAACCAATTGTTCACTAAGCATTAAAAGTGTTCATTTAGGTAACCAAAGATTGATAATTTTGGACGTATATTATCATATTAAGAAGTAAATGTGGATCAAAAGAAGATTGAAGAAATATAGACTTCGTCAAATCTAAAAACTCATAAGAGTCTTCAAGTATTTTTAGGGAACACAAGGTACTATCATATGTTTGTTAAGGACTATGGTAATATTATAGCTGCTTTGACTGCCTTGCTAAAAAATAATGCATTTACATAGTCCAATGTAGTTGTAATAACTTTTGATGCTCTTAAGAAAATTATGCATACAACACCCATATTAGCCATGCCAAATATATAAACCCTTTACTATCAAGAGTGATGCCTCTAGAATCCACATCAATGTAGTCGTAATAAGGACATCCTTTGGATTTTACCAACAAAGATTGTATAGGAAATAATCGGGTCAAACCAACATATAAGAAAGAGATGCTTGCCATACTTCATGTAGTTATTAAAGGGTGTCATTATCTTGTGGGTTGACACTTTGATATTAAGACTACTCATAATAGCCTTAAATACTTTTTGGAGCAACATGTTTCATATCCAAAAAAATAAAAGCAAGTGTCCAAAGTATTAGTTTATGGTTGTGAAATTATATATAAAAGGGTAAGAATAGTGCAGTTGTTGATGCCTAGAACTATATCAAAAAAAGCTTTTAAGGGAAGCTAAAATACGATGGTTATTTATAGCAATAAAAAACCATCCTAATAGACCCTAAGAGGGTAGTTTAAAACTGTCCTATATTTTAAGAGTAACTAAAATATGATGTTTTTTATGATGGTAAAAAAACCACGCTAATAGACCTAAGAGGGTGGTTTGAAACTACCCTCATAGACCCTACGAGGGTGGTTTAAAGTTACCTTTAAAAATCACCTTAATACACACATACACACACACACATATATATGTGTGTGTGTGTGTGGCTTCTTGTGCAGGGGAGGGAAACAAAGAGGATATTAGAAATGAGTAAGCCCTATGATCGATAGATCGAGCTACTATTATTGATTTATTGAGCCATGTAAAAAAAAGAGGCTTTTAGAAGTGAGCCACTATTCTCTATTTACCAATTGATCCTTTCCAATCTCATGGGCCAATCAACATGCAATAAAAGAGAGGAGGGATGATATATGGGCACAAGGGACTTCTTTCACAGGGGATAGAAAAAAATAGGTAGGCCATGAGCAACCAGTGGGATGAGTGTTCTCAATGCATCCCGTAGTCAATCCATCATAACTATTCAAGGGTGATATATGGTAAGCACCAATTTATTAGATTTATATTCAATTATTTTGGTTCTTGCTATTTAATATTGGTCATTTAACTACTTAAATTTTACTATGTTATCTTTACCCCTTTCTGTTTTAATCCCTAAAAGGCTAATCTACGATAGCCCAATTACACCTAGGGTATTTTTCATCTTTTCTGCCCATGGGATAACTTGTTCCATTATATAGATAAAATTCTGGGATAATTTGTACCTAATAATTTAAAAAAGTTAAAAGAATATGGAATCTACAGAAAGAGCATGGAAATTGTGCTAACAGTCATTTATATAGAAAATTCATCTCAAGCCTTAAATGTTGTAAATCCCTCTTCGTACCAAATTTTCTTTTGGATTTTATTGCTTATGGAAAATTCACACCAACTTTATTTGCAGAGTTCTTTAGATTTATTGTATTGGGTGCCAATGTTCTTAAAATATTTGATGACAATTCAATGTTATAATCTAGACATATTTTGAGCTATTCCTTTCAATTTTGAATAAACAATCAGGTGGGAAATGTTGTCCTTTATGCTTATTCTTTTTTTTGGTCAATATTAGAGATAAAATTAGAGGGGTCCTTTAGTTGGAAATTTGCTTCTAGTGGTGTTATTATGCATTAGACATAGGTCTAAGAGACAACCATTAAAATATACATGAAGTCTGAAATTGGAGACCAACTATCTTATGAAATGATAGCTGTACTTTTTTTCCTTTGGAGTCAAACTTATGGTAGTGATATTGGAACCTTTACTTCAAGTAATAGGTAATAAGGTGATATTTTAGATCTTAATCTGGATAGGAAATATCCCTAGTATTACAAACTGAATCATTACCTTGCTCTTCATATTCATGGTAAATATATAAGATTTACAAAGAACTCCGTTGAGGCAGTTTGAACTATGCTGGGCAGTTTCTCAACTGAAATGATTAACTTATTTAATGTAATATACGATATACTAAATATTCTAACATCCCCCCTTATTACATTAATGTTGACTACACATAGCATTGCGAAACAATTCAAATTTGACTCGAGCAAGCGCTTTGGTGAAGATGTCCGCTATTTGCTCATCTGTGGGAATGTAGTGGAGCTGGATATGATGCTTTGGAACCTCATCTCGAATGAAATGACACCTAGTGTCAATGTGTTTGGTTCGATCATGAAAAATAGGATTCTTGACGAGATTCAGAACACCTTGATTGTCGTAGAATAAATGTAAAGGAAGTTTCTTTGGAAGGCCCATACTTATGAGGATGCGACGTAACCATATGATCTCGCAGACTGCTCCACTAGCTGCTCGATATTCTGCCTCAGTAGAAGAGATAGCAACAACATGTTGCTTCTTGCTATGCCAAGAGACAGGACCAGATCCAAGGTGAAAAATATAACCTGTAGTTGATTTTCGGTCATCTATGGATCCAGCATAATCAGAGTCCGTGTACCCTTGAAGATAGAACTTGTTGTTCTTTTTGTATTCCAGGCCGATATATGTCGTACCACGGACATAGTGAAGGACTCTTTTTGCTGCTTTCCAGTGGCTAACTTTAGGATCTTGCATGAATCGTGAAAGATAACCCACAACAAAACTAAGATCTGGCCTGGTGTTTGTGAGATAGATGAGACTCCCAATCAGCTGACGATAGAGAGTACTATCTATTTTAGGAGATTCATCAAATCGGGATAACTTAAGTCCTGCTTCCATTGGTGTGGCTTTGGGCTTGCAGTCAGTCATCCGATACTTTTCAATTAGAGTCATGGCATATTTCTTTTGAGTAACTTGTATGCAATGCTTGTATTGAGTTACTTCTAGACCAAGACAATAGTGGAGAAGTCCAAGATCTGTCATTTCAAAAGAGGTATTAAGATCTTTCTTAACTGTTTTGATCATACTCTCTGAACTGCCTGTTATGATCAGATCATCCACATATAGTACTAGAATTACTATGTTAGAACCATTGTTCTTGATATATAGATTAGGATCTGCAGGACTTCTTCTAAACCCATGTTGCACTAGGTGACTATCAATTTTGATATACCAAGCTCGAGGAGCTTGTTTAAGTCCATATAGAGATTTGACCAGCTTACAGACTTTCTGTTCTTGCCCTTGAACTATAAAACCTTCAGGTTGAGACATATAGACCTCTTCTTGTAGGTCACCATTTAAGAAAGCACTCTTTACATCCATCTGATGTAGCTGCCAACCAAATTGAGCTGCTATTGCACATAGAACTCGAATAGTGGTCATTTTAGCAAGTAGGAGCAAATGTCTCTTCATAGTCTATGCCTTCTTTTTGTGCATAGCCCTTTGCAACAAGTCGGGCTTTATATTTATCTATTGCACCATTTGCCTTATATTTGATCTTGAATACCCATTTGCAACCAATGGGTTTCTTTCCTGAAGGCAAATTCACTAACTTCCAAGTTTGATTTTTCATTAGAGATGTATGTTCTGCATCCATAGCAGTTTTCCATTGATCTTTACTGAGTGCATCTGAGACTGATGTGGGTTCTTTTTCATCTAGTTTTGTCAGATAGACTTTTTCATCTTCCATATCTATATCCTCATCATCTTCTATATTCACAGATAAATCATCAAAATGTTGACAAAGGTCATCAACATCTGTTATTGCTGCTGCATCATCTGCTCTTTTGTGTTGAGTCATACTGCGAGTAGCGGGTCGATCTAGAGTTAGATCTGGAAGTGATGTCAACTTTGAATCTTGCAATGTACTAGTATACCACTTAGGAACCTTCTTCTGAGGAGGTGCTGCTTCTTTCTTAGGTTCATCTTCATTAAGATATACAAGTGTATTATTTGATGTGAAAGTTTCATCAAATACTACATCTCTACTGATGTGTGTTTTCTTGGTTATAGGATCAATCAACCGATATCCTTTTGAATATTCATCATAACCAAGAAATATACATTTTTGAGTTTTCTCATCTAGTTTCCTTCTTTTCGTTTAGGAATATGCATAAAAGCTTGACATCCAAAAACTCTTAGGTGAGAAATTGAGGGTTTCTTACCACTCCGGGATTCTTGTGGAGTTTTTCCTTGTAGAGCCCTTGTAGGTGCTCTATTTAGTAGGTAAGATGTTATGTTTACTGCTTCGCCTGATATTGTTTTTCTAAGTTTGCTCCTTTTAACATACACCGACTCATTTCTACTATGGAGCGATTTTTTCTTTCTGCAACTCCATTTTGCTACGGTGTATATGCTGTAGTGAGTTGTCTCTTAATCCCATGTTTTTCCAGAAATGCTAAAAATTCCTTGGAAGTGTATTCCCCCCCTCGATCTGAGCGGAGAGTTTTGATGGAACAACTTGTTTCCTTCTCAACTTGTCTTTTGAACTGACGAAAGTAGAGAAGAGCTTCTGACTTGAGTGCAAGGAAGGAGACCCATATTTTTCGAGAGTAGTCATCAACAAATAGCTGAAAATACCTCTTTCCACCATGACTGGTTGGGAAAGGACCACACAGATCTGCGTGGATTAACTCCAAGGGTTTGTTAGAGCGAGAAGAACTAGTCTCAAAGGGAACTCGATGTTGTTTCCCTGCGAGACAATCGGAGCATACTGGGAGAACGGATGAAAGCTGAGGAAGCCCTTTTACCATGTCATATTTGCTTAATTCGAGTAAATACCCAGAACTGAGGTGCCCGTATCTTTTATGCCATAAGGAAGTTGTTGCTTGTGTAGTGGCAATGAGGGCAGTATGGGATGTAGAAACTGTATCCAAGATGAATAATCCATGTTTGTAGGAGCCAGTGGCAATGTGTTGACCTTGGTGACTGATGAAACATCTCTTTTTTCCTTTTTCAACTTGGAAAACAACATCCATATTGCGATCTAACATCTGTGGAACTGATAAGAGATTGTTGGCAAGGCCAGGAACATAGAGAACTTTCTCTATGGCACAGTCTCCATCAGGGAGAGTGACTGTAACATCCCCTTCACCTTGTACTTGATAGACCTGATTGTCTGCAATAGTGACAGGTTTGCCTTCTTTGGCGTGAAAGGTTTGAAACCAGGACTTGTTCCCAGTCATATGTTTGCTTGCTCCAGAATCAATATACCATACAACATCTGAGTTGGAAGAGGAAGTATGGGTCATGAGCACCTTGTGTGCTCTTTCGGAGTCATTATCTGAAGAAGAATTGGAATGATCTGAATGGGAATCTGCATAAGCAACATGACCTTTTTGTTGGTTACGATGCTGGGGATATTTTTGCTTCCCTTTGCTTTTCTTATTTTGTGAGGGATCATTCTGTTGTTTGTTTTTGAACCAACACCGGTTGGTATCATGATTGTTCATATCACAGATCTTGCAATATTTATCTCGCTGGAGATTAGGCTTGCCTTTGCCTTTGGAAGAAGACCCTCCCTTCTGGAATTGTCCTTGCTTGGGCCCTTTTTGATGAGTGGAAAGAGCAGTGGCAGGTTCCTCATCTTTCTGTACTTGATTGGCTTCTTCAGTTTGAAGCAAGTTAACCAATTCAACAAAAGTTAATGTTCTGCCAGAAACATTGAGTGAAGTGATAAAACTTTTGTAAGATGGTGGGAGTGCCCTCAAAATAACAGATGTCAAAAGATCATCATCGATGGGTTTTCCCATAGTATTGAGTTTAGCTTTTAATTCTGCCACTTTGCAGAGAAACAATTCAACAGTCTCCCCTGAATGCATTGTGAGATTGTGAAGCTGGGTTTGTAGGTGAAGAATTGTGGAATTATTCTTTCCTTCATACACAGTAATCAATGCCGCCCAAGCATCTTTACTGCTCGTGGCATCACAAATATGAGGTTGGACCTCATCTGTTATGGCAAGTAACAAAAACATAAGGCCCTTCCTGTCCTGATCATCAAATGCATCTTGATCTGTCCCTGCTGTGGTGGGACGAGAGGTAGTGCCACTGACGACATCCCATAATTTTTTGACCTGAAGAATAGCTTTCATTTTATGCTTCCATGGCACAAAATTGGTGCCTTTGAGCAATTGGGCATCTGAAAGATACTTGTGCACTGTAGCCATTGTTTAGGGTTCCTTATAGCACCAAATGGTCCCCTTTTCGATATACCGTTGCCAGGCCAGTTATACCTAAACTGAAACAAAACAATACCCGCCCTTACGTGAGGGAGACTATAGGTATTATGAAGATCAGAACGATACGTGGAACATAGGCAGTACTGAAAAGGATTGCTTTGTTGATGGCACCTACCTTAGAAAGACAGGAATCCGCATGCGTGGGGCGTAACTTCCCCTAAACACTTTGGAGTCCAAGACTTTCGTCAGGATTTACGCCTAAACACAATAGCAATGGGGGTAAAAAATTCACTCAAAGAGATGTTTAATGACACCTGCCTGAGAATCTTCGGAAGAAGAATAATCAGTTGGAGGAAATTAAGTCAAAAAAAACAAAACTAGGAGAAAATTAGTGTTGGTAAGAAAACATCAAGTAGATGATCAATGAAGATCCCTGTGCAAAAGAGATAACTGCTTTCTGCTTTTGGAGAACCTGTGGAACATATGCTGAGAGAAGTAGTGGATGCTTTGATGTAGATGATTTTTAATTGCAGAAAAAAAATGCAATAATCAAACAAGCATACTCACAAAATGCTTCTCACATAGGTGTCGGGTTCAACCGAAAATGCACCCAAATTTGACAAAAGAAGGTGTCGAGTAAAATCGAAAATGCACCTTTGAATTCCCCCCTCTATCTTGTAAGAAGTGAAGGCAAAATAGAGTATAATGCCTTTGAACAATTGCTTTGGAAAAAAAATAATGACAACAAAAAAATGTGTCACCAAAAATTTCTTGGGGCGTCAAAATGCCCGACGAGGCGTCAACAAGACCCTCGGGGCGTCAAAATGCCCTCCTTGGGCGTCACCGGGCCCACGAGGCGTCAACAGGATGGGCATCAAAATGCCCTCCGTGGGCATCATCGAGGCAGCAATACTTGACCTCCACGTACTGTGGCGGATTCTCGCACAATCTCGGCACGTCGTCCAAAAAAAAACTCCTCCGTGGTTCGCGTTCTCGGCACTGGCTTGGGCGGATTCCCCAAAAAAAAAACACGGTGCCAATTTTTAATTAACAGGTGCACGTCATCCAAAAAAAAAATTCTCCTCCGCTGTTTGCATCCGCTGCAACTTCGGGACCTCTCGTCCAACAAAGCGATGTCTGTATCTCTCATCTGCTTTGCTTCAGTTCGCTTCCACTGCGACGTCTGGATCACTGTTTCGGTAACGAAGCTACGCGACATTTTTTTAAGGCTGCGTGCTCAACCACGCCGTGGCCGATGGCACCTCTTTCTGGTGACGCTGCAACTCGTGGGCCGAGATCTGTATATACCGCAAACAAAAAAATGACACGGTTGGTTTACACGAAAAAAAAAAAAAAAATAGTAGATAGCATGGAGGGCTGCCACTATATAAAAAAATGGCAAATGCAATGACGAAATTTGTATATCTACTGCAACAACAAAAATATGGCCGTGAATCAATTTTTTTCAGAGTGCATTGGAATGGCTGTGTACCATCTTATCCTTGCACATTATCAAAAAAAATAATGTTTGCTCTGATGCCATGTTACAAAATGAATCATTACCTTGCTCTTCATATTCATGGTAAATATATAAGAATTACAAAGAACTCCGTTGAGGCAGTTTGAACTATGCTGGACAGTTTCTCAACTGAAATGGTTAACTTATTTAATGTAATATACGATATACTAAATATTCTAACATGTATTAGACTCCTTGTATGGAGTAAGGGATCTTTCACTTTATGTAATTTTGTGTTCCAAATTATATGTATCTATTGGTGTCTTTAAATATCTTAGTCTAGCCAACAAGCCTACTAGAGCTATGAGATTTCTTTGTTGTAATGATGGGTGTTCTACTTTATATTTTATATTGTTTCAAGTTATATACTTTCTAATATATGTTTTTTTGTCTTAGTCTAAATCCCTTTGGTCTAACCAAGTATCTTTTGCTTACCTCCTTAATATTTTATGTCTTAATTTAGCAACCACACCTACTTTTAGGTATTAATTTAGCAAACACACATACTTTGGATATATGTGTCATATATGGGATGGAATTAGGCTCCTGGGCCTCTATTAAATGATCATTGCAAAGGATTTTATCTTGGGTTACACACATACAATCACATCATTTACCATTTGCTACATATTTCCATAGACTGTAATGTTTAATGTTATTAAGGATTTTTCTTTCCACCATGTTGCCCCTTTTAGCAATCATAGCACCTAAAGAAATAAGTGAAATAGGTCTTTGCATTATATCATGACTGTAGAGAATTTGGTCTTGGTTCACATACATACAATCACATCATTTACCATTTTCTTAACAATACCTTGGACTATAATGTTTACTGTTATCATGAAAATATCTTTCCACATTGCTACCTCCTTTTTTGGGGAAGCAAAAATATAGTCACATGAAGACTTCTCTTCCCCATAACTGGTACTTGGTACTAATATTATATAGTGGTACTCACCACAATATCTATTTAGGGGCGATATTTGGTAAGCATCCATTTAAAAAACTTGTATTTATTTGTTTTGGTTCTTTTTAGTTTAATATCGATCATTTAACTGCTTAAAGTTTACTATGTTATCCTTGCCCCTTTTTGTTTTAATCCCTAAAAGTCTAATCAACGATAGCCTTATTACACCTAGGATTTGTTCCATATTTTCTTCCCATGGGATAACTTTTTCTATTATAAAGATCAAATTCTAGGATAATTTATATCTAATAAATTTAAAAATGTTAAACAAATATGGAATCCATGGAAATAACATGGAAATTCTACTAACATTCATTTACATAGATTATGTATTTTCATTTATTGGAATTGAGAACACTGTACTATTTCTAATTATTAGTCATATATATAAAAACATAAATCCATCAAATTTTAAATTTAGATATCATATATCAATAATTGTCTTCTATCAACCAATTTGCAAAATAAAATCTTAATAATACACTCACCCTTTCAGGTCACAACAACATAAATGAAACTCATATTCTATGGCTACCTTTACTTTGATGGAAAAATTTTAAATAATACAATACAACATATCATATATCAATTTCCAATTTTATTTCCACAAGGTAATACAAAGTATGCATTACAGTTGGACCAAATGTCCATAAAAAACTTGTCATTTATTCTTGTGAGATAGTTCAATACAATGTAATGACAACACTGTTAGAGCATATCTATACAAGCTCTTTGAATTGCAAGTATACCTATTTATATTTAGAAATCCATTCTCAAATTTGAGAGATTTCCATAGAGGTGCTTGTTCACATGGATTAATTCAATACCAAGATTGAACAACATAACTTAAAAATAATGTATATATATAACACAACTCACTTTTACATGTTGTCATAATGGGTTTGAAAGATTGTTTCTAGTACATCCTTTTATTATTTCTAAACACTACTTAAAACTATACTTATTCAGAAAAAAATATACAATATCTGTAAATGGAAATAAGCTAACTCATTTACAAGGTCTGAATCAAGCCATTAAGGCTATCTTGATAAATTTCAATAAATGACTAAAATCTTTACACATCTATTCCTTATTGCATAATGTTTCAGATTATGCAAGAGGTATGGTCTATTCCTTACTACAAGCTTGATCAAAGCTTTAGAAATTTAAAACAAATACACATTGAACTACCCAAGTGAAAAAATTCCTTGCTCCTACAAGGGTTCTCACACATATTGGCCCCCTTTACCTTTTTATCTTTATACCAAACACTAGGATGTAATAAAAGTTAATTGGGTATATGTATTTGGTATAAAGCAAGCATGAATAAATACTCTAACATGTATGGAAGAGAAAAAATAAAATTCATGAAATTACTAAAATACCAATATGGCATTAGGATGACCTATGAGGCATGTGTGCTACTAAAAAATAGAGTGGAGAAGGCCAAAAAATAAATACAAGTCCAAAACTTCTCCAGTCACCCTGTATGTCAAGTAGCTACATTCATAATCAACATTCATGTCATTTCTATTGAGGAGCATAGCTCCATGAGCAACACTGCATTCCCTCGTATCCATATAAAATGGGTGAGACCCATACAAATCCACATAAGTATTCATAGTCCAAATATATAAATTCTAGAGAGTATAGTTACTTCCACTACTATCCAATCTAAATCCAGGTCTAGTGCTCTCTCCCATTCCATAAAGAGTAGCACTAGGAGGAAGCACAATAGAGATCTCCAAGTACTGATATTTAAACACCATGTTCCCAAATGGGTACCCATTGCCTTGACTGGAATTGAACAGAATTTCACCAATGGAATTCCTTGTAACTACAAAGCCAAAGGGGTTTTTGGTATAGAAAAATTGTACTCCATTCCCCTAGGAATTGTTATATCAGCACTATTATTGTCATATCTAGCCACTTATTTTGGGACTTTACACTTGGTTTTGCAACATCAATGATGCAAAATATCAAGGTTAAAGCTAAAAGTACATATATTGCATAACCTAGATTGTATTTAGTTGATTCAAATATAATTTTAAGAGAGAATCAAATCAATTAGAAGAGGTAGAATTAACTAGAATATTATTTGTTGAACCATTTTATTTGAAGAAAGAAACAAATAAATTGTTGTGTACAATAGAAAAATAACCATACATTCTTTTCATGGTTCTTTATCAACTTCCTGCTCACTATTATTGATCTTTTGATCAGTGTTATCTCACATGTTAGACCTTTTGGTATGGAAGATAATGATGGTGTATCAAATGAATTATCAATTTGCATATGGGGTTGCATGCCAAAACAAAATTAAAAATGATTATGGTCACAAGTAAAATGCAATATGTAGTTGTAAAAATATTGAATCAAAGATAAATTTCACCTTATATATGATGTGGCCAACATTAAGGATATCTTTCGTTAAGTAGCACGGAAGTAGAGTTTGAGAAATTTCTCATTTATTTGATACAACTATTATCACTTTATATTGGTTGTAATATTCCCTCAACTGATGATAACACTCTCATGATCCCACCATCCAGGGTTGTTTATATGAGCTTTAAAGTGGCAAAGATGATTTTATCCTCCTTGTTAAATTGAGGAAATGATAGCATAGACTTTAAAGGCCTCAACTAGTGGAAAACATGAATCTCTTCACTAATATTTTCTAGAGTTGGGTGTTAGGAGTGTTGTTGGTTGATGCTATACAAATCATTGTTACATGTTAAATCTTGTAGAGCTTCTTTGTATGTCTTTTATTTTTGGCAACTCTTTGTACTAGTTTCACTTTTTTTTTTTGACTGGTTGAAAGGGTGTTGAAAGGTCCTTGGACCTTCTAGAAAAGGTTTTACATGATTTCCAAATCGACCAAGGTGGTCCAAGAGCTAAAGATCAAAGAACGAGCAAAATGCCACATGAGGAAATGTGTCGTGAAATCGTGACCAGTTTGGAAAATATGTCACAAAATCATGACATGTTACCCCGTTGCATCCAAGAGAGGAGGAGATGTCGTGAAATCGCGACAAGAAGTAGCATCGGAGCCGAAGGAGAGAAAGTGTCACGATATCACATGTTGCAAGGTCGCTTCCAGAAGAGAAGTGTCACGATATCACGACATGTTGCAAGGTTGGTGCCAGAAGAGAAGAAGAGTCATGAAATTGCGACAAGCAGCGTTATCATGGCCAAAGAAGAAAAAGTTTCGCGATATCACGACAGGTTGCAAAAATGCGGCCGAAGGGAAAAGGTGTCGCGATATCGCAACAAGTTGCAAATTCATGCCCGAAGAGAAGTGTCGCGATATCACGACATGTTGCAAAATCATGGCCGAACAGAAAGGATGTCGCGAAATCGCGACATGTTGCAAAAATGTGGCCGAAGAGAAAAAGTGTCAAGATATCGCGACATGTTGCAAAATCATGGCCGAAGAGAAAAAGTGTCGTGATATCGCGACATGCTGCATCATCAAGGCTAAAGAGAAAAAGTGTCATGATATCGCGACATGTTGCAAAATCACAACCAAAGAGAAAAAGTGTCACGAAATCATGACATGATGCAAAACCGTAGCAGGAGAGAAAAAGTGTCGCGATATCACGACAAGAAGAGACATCGCGGTCGAAGAAAAAAAGTGTCACAAAATTGTGACAAGATGCATCCTCATAGCCAAAGAGAAAAAGTGTCGCGATATCGCGATAAGATGGAAGACCGCAGCCGAAGAGAAAAAGGGTTGCGATATCGCGAAATGATGGAAGACCACAGCCTAAGAGAAAAAGTGTCACGATATCGCGACATGATGGAAGACCGCAGCAGAAGATAAAAAGTGTCACGAAATCGCGACATGTTGCAAGACCGCATTCGAAGAGAAAAAGTGTCATGAAATCGTGACATGTTGCAAGACCACAGCCGAAGAGAAAAAGTGTCGCGATATCGTGACAGGCTGCATCATCACGGTTGAAGAGAAAAAGTGTTGTGAAATCGTGACATGTTGCAAAATCACGACCGAAGAGGAAAAGTGTCGTGATATCACGACATGTTGCAAGAGTGCGGCCGAAGAGAAAAAGTGTTGCGATATTGTGACATGTTGCAAAAACGTAGCCCAAGAGAAAAAGTGTCACGATATCATGACATGTTGCAAAAACGTGGCCCAAGAGGAAAGGTGTCGCGATATCGTGACATGTTGCAATATCGTAGTCAAAGAGAATAAGTGTCGCAATATCACGACATGTTGCAAAAACACGGTCGAAGAGAAAAAGTGTCGCGATATCATGACATGTTGCAAGACCGCGTCCGAAGGAGAAAGAAGTGTCGCGATATCGCGACAAGTTGCAACCTCATGGCCAGAGGGGAAAGGGATGTCGCGATATCATGACATGCTACAATTTCATGGCCAAAGGTGAAAGGTGTCGCGATATCATGACATGTTACCAAAACACGGTCGAAGGAGGAGAAGAAGGAAGGAATGATGCGAAAACTCGACCAGTTCCATGAGCAAACCAAACCAGTCCCCTGCCAACCACTCACATTGTGCAGACATTGACACTTATAGAATCGTTCTTTAGGCCAATGGGAAAGGAGTCTCTCCAAACATGAATGTCAGATTCACCTACTCCCTTGTTAGCAAGCCAGTCCGTAGCTTTGTTTCCTTCCTGGTACTGATGCTTAATGACTAATTCTAGGTAATTGCCAATTAGTGCCTTGCATTCTTGGAAAATCAAAACAAGGGCCCAGGGAGGCACAAAAGTCCCATTGATCCAGTTGATACAGTGCAGCGAGTCTCCTTCTATGATAATTTTATTGATGGTCAAACCTTCCAAGAGGATCAAGCTTTGGAGTAGAGCCCGATCCTCTACCATATTGTTGGATTGAATTCCCAATTTCTGGGCAAAGGCCAAAATTATTTATCCTCTATGATTTCTGAGAATTCCTCCTCCACCAGCCACTCCTAGGTTGCCTTTGGCCGCACCATCGAAATTGAGCTTGTGCCACCCAGTAGGTGGTAAGACCCACTTGATGACAGACCTGTCAATAGAAGTATGGGGCATGGCAGAGAAGTTAGAAAGATTGAAAATTTTGGTTAGGTTCGATTCAAGGCCAGGATGGGGGGGTTTGGAAGACAAAACAAGAGAGGCATTCTCCACAGCAAGGGCCAAGATTTTGGCAACAATAATCTTCTTATTAGTGGCTTGATTTTTGAAAATTTTGGCATTTCTCTCAAGCCATATCTACCACAAGAAAAGGTGGAGGCAAGCTTGCCACATGAATTTAAGTTGATTGCTCTTGAAATGCCAAGGCCATTGTTGAAAAAGGAGGGGAATGGAATGAGGGAGGGCTACGGAGATGTCAAAGGTGTTAAGAACCTAGTTGATAACTACTAGAGAGAAGGGACATTCCAAAAAAACATGCGAAGTTGACTCACAGGCATTTTTGCACAGGATGCACCAATTGGGAATGAGTAACCCTCTGATTATCAAGTTGTCGATGGAGAGGATTCTATTTTGGATGGCCAACCAACAAAATAATTTGACCTTGGGAATGATCTTGGGAACCCAGACCTGATTAGATAAGTCCCGACCATCATTGGGAGTTTCTTGACTGTAGTAAGCTGATTTAACAGTGAAATTTCCTAAATCTTCAAGGTTCCAGACCATGGAATCATCTTTGTGTGAGCTAGGGATGATGGAAGTCCTCAGCAAGTTTTGTAACCATCTGAGTGCCTCGATGATATGCCTAGGCCCGTTAAGAGCTAGGTGTTTCCATTCAGGTCTTGTGATACCTGGGTTAATGAAATGACACACCTTATCTCCAAAGGTGGCTTCGGTAGCCATCTTGAGCACTACAAGATGCGGATCTTGGCTGAGAGGTTTATCACGGATCCACGGGTCATCCCAGAAACAAATGGTCGTTCCAATTCCTAGAAACCACCTTAAGCCTTCCATGATGATCATCCTTGTTTTGGTGATTCCATTCTAGAAATGAGATCCGCTAGGAAGGTTGTGCTCTCCAAGAAAGGAAACCTAATGGGGGTACTTAGCTTTGATGATGTCTATCCAAGTGACTTTTTCATTGATGGTAAGTCTCCAGGACTGCTTGGCAATGAGGGCCATGTTCATCCACTTGATGTCTCTGAATCTGAGGGCCATGTTTCACTTTTTATTTTGATTTTTGTAATCACAATGACACTGAGAGGGGGGGTGAATCAGTGTGTTCTTTAAAAATTTCTAAAACATATGATTTTAGAACCAGCAGTAGTTTAAAGCAGATGAAAAGAATACTAAATGCATCAAGAAAGCATCACACATAACAAGACAATTTAATGAGGTTCGCCAATGTGGCTACTCCTCAAAAATGACTGCTTGGACTACCATCCAAATCCAGTTAAAGCAAAGCTACAACTTTACATAATCCTTTACCAGCACCAACTGGAAGGAGCACCAACCCCTTAACTTTATCTCTATTTCAACGGAATGGAGCACCAACTCCTATTTTACCAGCACCTACTGGAAAGAGGCACCAACCCCTTTTGCCAAGCTACAACTTGGAAGACAAAAATAAAAATTCCAAAATAAAACTTTCACCTCAATTTTCACGATCTGCTATTTTTTTGCATTTTGCTGCTTCTACGCAAAATAATTCACACTCTTTGACCGCTTCTATATAGTTCTTTGTGCTCTCTGCTGTATTCAGTCGATCGATCTCTTCTGTGAACTATGCACTGTCACTTCGGACTTAGAACACAACTTCTGGACATCACACTCTTATCTTCACACAAGTCACTCTGCTCGCTCTCGCACATCATCTCATCGTAATGCACACTATCTTGTCGCAACGCACACTCTACTGCAACTCCAAAGAACTCTCAAATTTGTAGTCTGCGCATTATTACTTCAGACTTGAAACACACCTTTTGCACATTGTGCTCTTGATTCTCGATCAGTTGATATGCACTCTTCACTACGTCACTGAAGAAATATCGCTTCGGTCTTAGCTCAGATCGAACCGACTCACTCTCTATGCACAGTAACTTTCACATACGCACTTTATGTTCATCCAAGTCACAATCCATCTTCAATTAGCCCTCCTTTTATAGAAGAAATTTTTAAGACAAATGTTAAATCATAGTCGGCTGTAACTCTCAAACGTCGGCTGCAAACCCTAATGATGTCATCTTCAAACCCTAGAGTTTTTTGGCTGCTTGAACCTGATGATTGTCGGCTGCAAAACCTAAACACTTCCATTGTAAAAACCCTAGCAAATTTTGGCTTCGAAACCCTAAAAATGTCCGTTGTAAAACCCTTGATACTGTCAGCTTCAAAACCCTAAAAACGTCCACTATAAAACCCTAGAAAAGGTCAGCTTCGAAACCCTAAAAATCATCGGCCTCGATTCAACTTGTCGGCCTCAAACGCTGCTGCTTATCTGTCACATTTTTGTTGCTATTGCCCCGAAAAACTAACATGTCGTGATATCACGACACTTTTTGTGGTCGTACGCCTCCTTGACCTTGTCATCGTGATATCGTGACTGTTTTGGCCTTTGAAAGCTTTCCCACTGTTCATGTCGTGAAATCATGACACTTCGAACTTTTGCTAACGTCATTCTTAATGTTGTCACGAAATCGTGATGCTTCCGGCTTCCAGCAACTTTCCTTGCACCCTGTCACGAAATCGCGACACTTTCAGCTTTTGCTGACGTCATCATCATTCTTGTCGTGAAATCATGACGCTTTTGGCTTCCAGCAGCTTTTCTTGCACCCTGTCACGAAATTGTGACACTTTCAGCTTTTGATGACGTCATCTTCATCTTTGTCATGAAATCACAACGCTTTCGGCTTCCGTACAATTTGAGCTTCATGCAGTAGCGAAATTTCTACAACTTTGCCTTATGCTTCCAACTTGCTTCTTCTTGAGAAATTTTGACTTGTGCCTTACACTTTCGACTTGAAGTATGATTGCTGCACCTTTGATGTTTGCACTTTAGACCTGTAGCAAAATCGCTACACCTTTACTTTGTGCCTTTGCAGCTCGTAGTGAAATCGCTACACCTTTACTTCGTCCCTTTGCAACTCGTAGCGAAATCGCTACACCTTTACTTTGTGCCTTTGTAGCTCATAGCGAAATCGCTACACCTTTACTTCGTCTTTGTAACTTGTAGCGAAATCGCTACAACTTTTTCACTTAACACTTTCTCCCTGTTTTTGCCAGTGAAAAGTCAACATGTAGCGAAATCGCTACAGTTTCTCGACTTGACTTCTTGGCCTCCGACTTGTCACGAAATTGCAACAGTTTGCCTTGCGCATTCTCTCTCCTTACTTTCATCGTGATATCGTGACATTTTCGGCTGCACTTTCTCTCTCCTCATTTTTGTCGTGAAATCATGACATTTTTGGCTGCACTTTCTCTCTCCTTCGACTTGTCGCGAAATCGCGACAGAAAACATGTTGCGATATCACGACAGTTTTCTCACTTGTCTTTTTCTTCAAATTTTTTGTATCTGAATGACTTATGATCTGTCTACCCCCTGCATCCTTGGATCTAACTGCCTGTGTACAATGACAACCTTCTTGCAACACCTTGCTCAACAATCTCCCCCTTTGGAATTGTTGGCAACACCTGTATACATTCTTGTAACTCTTCTCCCCCTTTGTCAATAATACCAAAGGGCTACTGCAGACTCTCCCTGAGTCCATCCTCACACTTCTCAGGCACAATTTGACTCCCCTTGAGTCCATCCTCAAATACTCAAATGCTCCCCCTGAGAAAGTGATCCCTGTAGCTAGTCACTTCTTAGGAAGTGTGACTACTCCTAATTTGCTTCGAAGATACTCAAATACTTCCTTGGGCAAAGGTTTTGTAAAAATATTTGCTACCTGTTCTGTAGTTGGGACATAGTCCAATTTAACTTCTCCTTTTGCAACTTTTTCTTTCAAGAAATGATACCTTATAGCAATGTGCTTTGTCCGTGAGTGCATTATTGGATTCTTAGAAATGTTGATTGCACTGGTGTTGTCACACTTTACTGATATTGGTTCACTAAAATTAATGCCTAGATCTTTCAAAGTTTGTTTCATCCACAAAACTTGTGTACAACATGTTGCTGCTACAATATATTCTACCTCAGCTGTAGATAGAGAAACTAACTCTTGCTTCTTATCGTGCCATGCAACCAATCTGTCCCCCAAATAGAATGCTCCTCCACCGGTACTCTTTCTGTCATCAACACATCCAGCCCAATCTGCATCTGAATATGATATAAGAGTGAAATCTTTGCCTTTTGGATACCACAGCCCATACTCCATGGTGCATTTGAGATACCGGAATATCCTTTTAACTGCTGTTACATGAGTCTCTTTGGGACTGGCCTAAAATTTGGCTACCATGCAAACTGCCTGTAGAATATCAAATCTGGTTGCTGTTAAATATAGTAAGCTTCCTATCATTGATCTATACATGGTTTGATCTATAGGTGGAGATTTGTCTTCTTTACTCAATTTGCAGCCTGTTGTCATGGGAGTGCTTACTGGCTTACAGTCCTCCATAGTGAACCTCTTTAGCATTTCTTTCACATATTTGATTTGGGAAATGAATATTCCTTTCTCATTTTGATTAACTTGTAGCCCTAGAAAGTAAGACAGTTCACCAATCATAGACATCTCAAATTCCTTCTGCATCTTATTTGCTAAGTCTTTACAAGCTTCATCTTTGTTGCTGCCAAATATGATATCATCTACATAGACAACTAAAACAATGAGATGCCCATCTTCTATTTTCACATACAAATTACTATCTACTAAACCCTTTTTGAATCCTTGTTGAGAGAGATAGTTATCTAGCCTAGCATACCAAGCCCGTGGTGCTTGCTTTAGTCCATACAGTGCTTTCTTTAATCTACAGACAAGGTTAGGATCCTCACTAATTTGAAATCCATCCGATTGTTCAATAAAGACCTCTTCGAGTTTCCCATTTAAGAAGGCAGATTTTACGTCCATCTGATACACCCTAAAGTTTTTATGAACTGCTAAGGCCAAAAACATTCTAATTGCTTCTAATATGGCCACTGGAGCAAATGTCTCTTCAAAATCAATGCCTTTGACCTATGCATATCCTTTACAAACTAGTCTTGCTTTGTTCCTAATGACCTGTCCGTATTCATTTAATTTGTTTCGAAATATCCACTTGGTGTCGATTACATTCTTCTTTGCAGGTCTAGGTACTAACTCCCAAGTTCTATTCTTTTCAATCTGATCTAATTCTTCATTTATTGCCTTCATCCAGCTGTCATCTTTGCTTGCTTCATCTATGTTTTTGGGTTCAATGCTAGATAAAAGAGAGTAATTACTTATTACTTTCTTTCTTGTCTGAATGCCAGCTGTGGGATCTCCAATTATTTGGTCTCTAGGATGATTTTTTTGCCAACTTCCCATTTTGAATTTTCTATTTTCTTGCATCTCTGAGTCATCTGATAAGTCATCTGTATCAGTCGTAGATGTATTTTCTATGCCATGAACTTCATCACTTTCAATTACTTCTTCGTAGATTGGGTAGTTTTCTTGAAAATTAACTATTTGTTTCCTCCCTTCATTGAATTTAACATCTGCACTGTCCACAATTTTCTTGAGTCTCTTGTTGTAGCATTTGTAAGCTTTGCTATGTGGAGAATAACCAACAAAAACACCTTCATCTGCTCTATCTTCAAACTTTCCAAGGTTGTCATTAGTTTTTCTGATGTAGCACTTACAGCCAAATACTTTGAGATGTTTTGCTATTGCTTTTCTACCAAACCACAACTCATACGGTGTTTTGCATTCATGAGTTCTTAACATATACCTATTTTGAATGTATACTGTTGTGTGAACTGCTTCTTTCCAGAATCTATCTGCTATTTTGTTTTCTACCAGCATGGTGCGTGCCATTTCCTGTATAGTTATGTTCTTCCTCTCTACTACACCATTCTGTTGAGGAGTTATGGCTGCTGAATATTGTCTCCCGATACCATATTTTTCATAGTATTCTGCAAATTCATCGAAATGAATTCTCCTCCTCTGTCTGATCGCAAGCATTTAATCCTTTTCCTTGTTTCATTCTTGACTAGCTGTTTGAAGGTTCTAAACATTTCAAACGCTTCTGTTTTATCTTTTAGGAAGAATATCCATGTCATTCTGGAATAATCATCGATACACAACATAAAGTATTTGTCGTCGTTTATACTTTGAGTCCTCATGGGTCCGCATAAGTCTGTATGAATGAGTTCCAAGGGTCTGCTCGTGTGATATTCTTTTGTTTTAAATGAAACTCTGGTTTTCTTTCCCTTCTGACATGAAGCACAAAAACTGTTTGAGGGTTTCTTAATAGTTGGAATATCTCTTACTGCTTTTTTAGAGCTGATTCTCACCAAATTATCAAAAATTATGTGTCCTAGTCTCTTATGCCACAACCAGTTCTCTTCTTCTTGTCCAATAAAGCACATACCTTCTAAAAATTCTGAGAGTGTGTATAGGTTACCAGAAGTCCTTGAGCCGGTTGCTATCAATTTCTCTTTTTTTATTTTTCTGACTTCACAACCTTGCTTCTTGAAAACCACTTCATGTCCTTTATCACAAATTTGACTCACACTTAATAGATTATGTTTCAAACCATCCACATATAAAACTTCTTCTGACTTGATTTTCCCTTCACTAATTTTGACCGATCCTTTACCTATTATTTTGGCTCCACCATTATTGCCGAACTTCACCAAACCACCCTCATACTTCTATAGATTTTCAAATTTTTGTTTATCACCTGTCATATGACTTGAGCAACCACTGTCAAGAATCCACGGTACATACTTATTCTGAGCTCTAAACGCTTTCTGCACTATTAAAGATACATGTTCTTTCCTAAGCTGTTCTTTTTGTTGCCATTTTGTTTTAACTATGGTGTTGGGTTCTAGCTGGGATTTCCCCTTTTCAGAGTCTTGCACATTTCCTTCAGAATAAATTCTATTTTGTTTTGCCCTATATGGTTGAGTTCTTCTTTTCTGAGATTGATATGAAACAAAAATACTACGACAATTTCTAGAAATATGCCCAAAGTTATGACACTTAAAGCACTCTACTGCATAACTCATTAGAGGAGCAAAAGCATTTCTACTAGTGACACTTCTTGGGCCTATATTGTATTTGCAGTCAACAATTTTATGCCCATAACCATTACATTTAAAACAGAAACCATAGAAATAATGATTAAACCTAAAATATGGTCTTGGCCAAGTTGTTGCAGGAGCCTTAGATCTTCTTCTCTTTTTATGTATGACCTTGGTAAAGCCATCATTGTTAGCTGCTATTTCAGGACTGGCATTACAGCTTTCTTTTGCCTGATTTGTTTTTCTTTCCACAACCTGTTTCTTGTCTTTACTCTTTTTACTTTCAACATTGCTTGCATTTGGTCCACTTGATGATTCTCCTTCAGTAAAGCCTAGACCGAATTTGATATCTATGGATCTTTGATTGCTTAGAATTTTTTCCAGCTTCATCGAACTTTCTTCACATTTTAAATGACAACTGATTTTTCGATCCAGCTCTTGTATCTGTATTCGGAGACTAAAATTTTCTTCTTCCAATTTGCAGCAGTAATCTATCTTCATGGTTACCTGAATTTCAAGATCTTCTAACATTTTCTTGTATTCTTCTATCTGTGTCTTTAGACTGGCTATAATTTCATTTGCATCCTTAAGTTTCCTTGATAGTTTTTTATTCTTCCTTTTCTTAGATTTCCATTCCATAAGAGCAGACACCAGCTCACCCTCTAAATCAACTTCAGCCTCATCTTCTTCAATTGATACTTCAGAGTTCATTCCCTCTCTATTTTTTGTGTTTTCTGCCTCTTCTGATTCGTCTATTTCAAATGCCATAAAGAGAGCCTCACCTATTCCTTCTTCAGAGTCTTCACTAGAACTGTCCTCTAAAGATTCTGCATTTCGGGAGATAAAGCTTTTCTTTTTGAAATTGCTTTTTTTGAAGTTTGTTTTCTTCCTCCATTCACCTCTTTCTTGATGCTGAGTTTCTTCACCTTTGTTCTTGTCATTGAGAGGACATTTGGTAGCAAAGTTTCCAATGCCTCCACAATTGAAACATTTAAGAGGTAGCTTTCCTTTGTATTTTCCTTTTCCTTTCTTCAGCTTTCTTACAAAATTTGCTTCCATTTCATCTGAATCATTCCCTTCTTCAGATTATTATTTTATGCTTTTGCCTTTTAAGGCTTTGAAGACTGCTTCTCTATCTATGGGATTAGATCTTCCTATTCTCATTTCAAAAGCAGTCAAATAACCATGCATCTCATCCATACTAAAATGATTTAAATATTTGGCTTCTTCTATGGCAGAGACTTTAGAATCAAATCTAGGAGGAAGTGATCTTAATAAATTTTTCACGATAGCAGCATCAGTTAGTTCTTCACCAAGACCTCTAATTGAATTGGTGATCCCATTGACTCTTTGCATGAAGGTCTCAATTTTCTCATCATTGTCCATCTTTAAAGATTCGTATTGAGCTCGATGTGCTTGAATTTTGGCCTCCTTGATCCTATCATCTCCTTCATGAATGTTTTCTAGTTTATCCCAGATATCTTTTGCTGATTCACAGTTTATGACCTTGACTAGCTCACTGTCAACTAGTCCACACATAATAGCATTTCTTGCTTTTGAATCATATTCAAATGCCTTTTTACCTACAGTGTCTATTGGAGCGGTGGCAGGAGCTTTGTAACCATTAACTACCACACCACAGATGTCAAAACCTAAAGCACTAAGATATGTCTGCATTCTAATTTTTCAGAACGCATAATTGGTCCCATCAAACAATGGTGCTTTGTTCGAAGAGAATCCTTCACCACTTACCATTGTGTAACTTCCAAGATCACCTTAGCTATTTAAGCCTCTTCAGGAACTTGGCTCTGATACCAATTGTTGTAATCACAATGACACTGAGAGGGGGGGTGAATCAGTGTGTTCTTTAAAAATTTCTAAAACATATGATTTTAGAACCAGTAGCAGTTTAAAGCAGATGAAAAGAATACTAAATGCATCAAGAAATCATCACACATAACAAGGCAATTTAACGAGGTTCACCAATGTGGCTACTCCTCAAAAATGACTGCTTGGACTACCATCCAAATCCAATCAATGCAAATCTACAAATTTACATAATCCTTTACCAGCACCAACTGGAAGGAGCACCAACCCCTTAACTTTATCCTGTTTCAACGGAATGGAGCACCAACTCCTATTTTACCAGCACCTACTGGAAAGAGGCACCAAACCCTTTTGCCAAGCTACAACTTGGAAGACAAAAATAAAAATTCCAGAATAAAACTTTCACATCAATTTTCACGATCTGCTATTTTTTGCATTTTGCTTCTTCTGCGCAAAATAATTTGCACTCTCCGACCGCTTCTCTATACTTCTTCGCGCTCTCTGTTGTATTCAACCGATCAATCTCTTCTGTGAACTGTGCACTGTCACTTCGGACTTAGAACACAACTTCTGGACATCGTGCTCTTATCTTCGCACAAGTCACTCTGCTCGCTCTCGCACATCATCTCATTGCAATGCACACTATCTTGTCGCAACGCACACTCTACTGCAAATCCAAAGAACTCTCACATATGCAATCTGCGCATTATTGCTTCAAACTTGAAACACACCTTCTGCACATTGTGCTCTTGATTCTCGATCAGTTGATATGCACTCTTCACTGCGTCACTAAAGAAATATCGCTTCGGTCTTAGCTCAGATCAAACCGACTCACTCTCTACGCATAGTAACTTTTGCATACGCACTTTATGTTCATCCAAGTCACAATCCATCTTCAATTAGCCCTCATTTTATAGAAGAAATGTTTAAGACAAATGTTAAATCATATTCGACTGTAACTCTCAGACGTCGGCTACAAACCCTAATGATGTCGTCTTCAAACCCTAGAGTTTTTTGGCTGCTTGAACCTGATGATTGTCGGCTGCAAACCCTAAACACTTCCACTGTAAAAACCCTAGCAAATGTTGGCTTTGAAACCCTAAAAACATCCGCTGTAAAACCCTTGATACTGTCGGCTTCAAAACCCTAAAAACGTCCACTGTAAAACCCTAGAAAAATTCAGCTTCAAAATCATAAAAATTGTCGGCCTCGATTCAACTTGTCTGCCTCAAATGCTGCTGCTTCTCTGTCACCTTTCTGTTGCTATTGCCCCGAAAAACTAACATGTCACGATATCGTGACACTTTTTGTGGCTGTACGCCTCCTTGACCTTGTCGTCACGATATCGCAACTATTTTGGCCTTTGAAAGCTTTCCCACCGTTCATGTCACGAAATCGTGACACTTTGAACTTTTGCTGACGTCATCCTTAATGTTGTCGCGAAATCGCGACGCTTTCGACTTAGGTACAATGGGTAGCCAATCTAGGAGTGAGGCAAGTAGGTATCTTGAGCATGAGGTTGGCCAATCATATATTTATGTATTTGATAGAAGTCTCAGGATACCCTCTTTCCCCATCTCTGATGGTTAGGTGGGTAGGGATGTTTAAAAATCTACCCATTATATGGAGGTCTCAGGTTTCCCAAATGAGAATTGAAGTCTTGTGCTGCTTTTTTGGTAAGCACACCTTAGAACTAGCCTTATGTATGGAACCTAAGGTCAAAGGTGAGGATATTTATGTTGTATTCATTTTGCATTCTCTTAGTAGTATGTGGTATCATGAAAATATTTTATATTTGATGGTGTTATCTGGTCTGAAATTTATGTTTCTAGATTTCCTAATTCTATAAAATTAGCTAATGTAAATAGTTGTTGAAGTCAGTGTAAGGTTGATGTCCATAGTTTTTGAATTCATATTTTACTATGCAACCTCTCTTAAATATATTATGATATACCCATTTTTGGGGTAAATCATCCAAACAAGTCAACATTTTTTACGAATAGGATCTCATTCTCAAATTTCCTCATTAAATGAATGATTTTGTGCTTGTTTTTCTTGAACTTTGGTTTTAGCACAATTTTTCCTCTTGCACTAAAGTAAGTTGTAGCCATACTTTAGTATTTTACCCTATTTATGTGATAGTGCACACCTTTGTAATTATTTCAACCAAAGACTGACAATAAAATTTCACAATTGATTGATGTTACTTGTGTTCTGTTCTTGGTATTGAACACAATATATGATAAAAAAGAGTTACAAGTGATTCTCTTTTCTTTATAGTTTGCCTTGGAAGGCTCAAAAGTTGGATTTCATGGAATTAAAGTCTTATTTATTAAATAAACGAGTCGACAATATCATGAATTGGTCTTTCAAATATCTTCAAAATGGGTGGGCTTAGTGCTAGTGTGCCACTATTGATCAAACTTATCCTCAAGACCTGTATTATCTACAAAAATAGGTTAGAATATTTGGGGACCTGTCATGGATCAAACTCCATATTGATGAATACAAAAGAAAAAAATAAACTAATATGATGCATAATCAAAGTTGTTTGAAATGATTGTAAATATCAAAATATTAGTGCAGGTTACTTGTTTGAAGGGTTATATGGTCGGCTCTCACTTGTGATCAAAATATTTTTAGAGTCACACCTTAGTGTGCAATCGAATGTGGGTCATGGGGTACCTTGTCACTCTACCTATTATTTTCCTTTTATGATTTTGGTAGAATATGATGCTACTCTGCAACTATTGTAACTCCTGGTCAATGTTGAATCCACTTATGTACCTATCAAAACCTATCACAATAGTACAAAAAAGAGGACAAAGGGAATTTTTGTCATGGTGATTGATGGATTATTGATGAATTATGGTCTAATTAGATTTTGGTATAGTTTTGTTATGTAAAATGAGGGTGGATGGATTTTAGAATAAAATGACTACTATTTATAGAACTTTGGAGGTTGCTAGGGAAGGAGATGAGGTGACCCTCATGAGATGTCCCTTGTGAGGTGTCCCATGTACAACTGGCTCATGATAGGTTTTTGTGTGAAGGAATACTTCACCCATGTGGAGGATGAGGTGGAAGGACATTCATCTCTTCCCATGCCTTGAAAGAGGATATTTTAAATATCCATTTGAATGAGTAGTGCACACATGTGTGAGTAAGGATTAGTGTTAACCTTGATTAGGTTGACCATATGTTATACCAAGGTGAAGGGGATGAGGTGGAAGGCTAGATATTAATTATTACTAATGCTAATTAAACATGAGCTTAGCCTTTTAAGCGATCTTTAATGATAAAGTGATTTTTTTCTCATAAAGTAACTTTTGTCCAAGGTAAAGGTTTACCAAGGTTAAGCCTTCAATGATGGTCATACGAGGACCATGGTTAAGCATAGAAAAGGGCTTAAATGACCAAAGGAGCTTACGAATAATATTTTTAATAATTGCAAGGTTTTTTAAGGCTAATTAATACAATTTTGTGATTTTTTGCAATTTAATCAACAATGAATATAAGACAAGTGATGATGTGTGATTATTTTTAGGTATCTACAGGTCTACAATTTGTTTGAAGGAGAGAATCAATTTTTTAAATTTGTGGGTTATATACCAATAGAGAATTATTTAGAAGATGTCATAATTATTTCAAAGCATTTTTCTCAAAGCAAGCCTCATAAGAAGAAGAGGAAGAGCAAGAAAATAGAAAATAGCATTAAAAAGACTTTAGCATGTGCTTTGACTTTGTTTTTATATGTTTTATTTTTTAACAATATGTATGTAGGGTAGAGGAAGAAAGATACAATATTGAGAATTGGACCATATAAAATGAGTCAATCCAATTTATTTTGGTAGGTTTGTTATAAATACATGCACACAATTGCTTATTTTGTATCTATCACTTATAATAATATATACCATTTAAATTAAGATTTCCATCATAAAAATATTTTCTTATGCAAAATAAGTGGAAATTTTGATGTGAAATGCAATAATAAGTATAAGTTTTCTATTATACTCTCCTCAAGGGATTAGAGTAAACAACTCTAATTTTTATCATATGTTAGAAGTTAGATGTCTACCAAATTATATCAAATAACCTTTGGTGCTCTTATTTCTCTTGACTAGCTTGCACTATAGAAGGTAACATTATGTTTCCCACATTGAACCTTGGCTTTAACATTCATTACATATGATGCATTTTAAGTTACAAAAAAAATCATGAATATGCTTTAGTTAATATAACCAACTCAGGTACCAATCTAATTTTTTTAGAAACTAATGTTCATGGTAGTTATTGCATACATGTGGCATAACCTTTAATGCCATGTATCATGTATCAGTTATGTGTTATTTCCTCCATGCACCACTCTACCTTATTTCTACCACTTTTTCCCATGTTCCTACTTGTATTTTTCTTTCACCAAAGCCTTTCATATTTCTCATTCTTCCTTGTCAAGTTTGTGCTAGAGAAATTAGGTCACAACTTAGGTAATTTATGTTATAGTTTCTAGTTCAGTGGATGCTACTGAGACAAGTATGCTAAATTATGTTGGATTTTAGGTGATTACCATTTGAATTCATTCAAATATTTAAAATGATAATGAGAGTAGTTAGCCCAAATGCGAGCACGAACATAGATTTATTGATGGACTTGGGGCACCCTCTTATAAATTATGTAGTTGATGGGTTTATCAAAGTGGGTGGGATAAGTATTATTGAAAACCAAGTTTTGTAGATATCTAAAGTTTTATTTGAGTTTTACTTTGATTTTCATGGCAATAATAATAGTCATTATTAGTTTTGGCTATTATTTGCTTACATTTTATGATTTTTTGGGTACATATAAGTTTATGGGAAGTATGGTTTTGGGTGTTGATTGGTGCTTGAATGTTGCACATCAGGATACCTATAAATTTTATTACAATGTAAGGCTCACAGAATAGGCCATTATCATCATTATTTTGAGTTTTTAATAGGGTGTTTTGTTCAGTGTCCAAATAAACTGATTTGAATTTGGATTTTTGCAGAAGAGACCAACAACTTGTCCCTAGAGAATACAATATGAAATATAGTTTGTCTTTGGTCCAATTTAATGTGTTTGAGTAGCAAATTAATGAATGTGTGGTTTTATATTCTTTTGCAATCTCAAAACCTTGGTAGACAAGTTGTACAATGGGGCGAGTGATAGCATTCAAACATTTTCTTATTTATATACAGTTGTTACTGGCATAATTATAGTTTAAAAAAATTAAAAGTATATTTTTGTGGGTTACTATTTTGCATGATTTTATCAAATTCATTTTCCTTTTGTGGTATATGGCTTGTGTTTTTTTCTCTATTTGATGCTAAATTTTGACACAAAAATTGTGCTTGTGATATTGGTGTGGTGGCTAGACTGTACTCAGGGATGACATATGGAATGCAATAAGCAAGGGGTTGTCGAGACTAGGTAAGATAAATGGTTTTTTATTTAGTTATTCTTCCAATATTGAGAAGCTACCATGAATTTGGAGTGTGAAATTTTGGTGTGTTGTGATGTTTTTGCAATTTATTGTAGAAAAATGCATTGTTGGGAGGTATTGTTGTAGGTGCAACGATGTCTCTATTAGAGCAAAATCCAAGGCATGATCAAGTTTTGAAATAAAAGCAACAATCACAGGGAGACCCCTTGCTACTACTGTCGAGTTGCTTAGGAACATCTCCCATTGAGAACTATGCTTAGTTTTCTTGAGCTATGTATATTATGTCATCCCTCAATTCATAGTATAATTTTGGAAAATCTTTAATAAATTTAGATTTCATTGTCATAAAAAATTAGATGAAATATGAATGTTTCCAATATTGGTTTAAATAAAGGTTTTATAGTTTTATGCTAATATGTGAGACATGAAATAGGAATATTAATTTTTGCTATTTAATAATTGAATTTTTAAGAATGGATTATTTTGTGAACGTTAGCATCGATATGCTAGTGTGGGTGATATATTTATACAAGTTTTTTTTAGTGGTATATTTCTATGATGGTATTTCCACTTGATACTTCTTAAGTTAAAAATTTTAGTACATCTATCAATGATGTTAATGAGGTAAACTTGAATTGTAAGCATATATGGCTGATAAATGCATGGGTGCTTGTTTCCTTACAACCAAACATATCTCTGTTAACATTTAATAAATTTTATATTCCAATGAAACCACCATTGGATGTCTTCCTATAAAAAAGAGGAGGTGATTCCCTCTTTAATATTTGTGATTGGGGGTGATTATCTCTCTCTCTAATTTCTATGATGAATACAATGAATGCATATTGAATACAATACTATATCTTAGGATTTTTATTTATTTATTTTTAAGTAATAATGAGAGGATAGTTTAAAACCGCCCTCTTAAAATATAATATGGTAGTTATAAACCACCCTATGAAGGTATATTAGAGTGGTTATAAACTGCCTTAATAGACCCTAGGAGGGTGGTTATAAGCTACCTTATTATACCATAAGAGGGCAGTTTTAAACTGCATTAATAAACCCTAATATAGGAGTTTTAAACTGCCATAATATACCCTAAGAGGGAAATTTTTAATTGCCCTCATAATGATAAACTAAGGCAATTTTTGGGGTGGTTTTTAACCACCCTAATATACCCTAGGAGGGAATATTTTGAGATAGATTTTAACCACCATCGTAGGATGTAGAATTTTTACAATTCCCTAATAGACTGTGACTGAATAACCACCCTTAAATATACTTTTTGGTGTAGTCCCATAAATTTGAATCTCTCCTATTATTATGTGCTTTATACTTACCAATACCAAATTGGATGTAGAAGAATTAATAGGAATGACATGTACATGTTTCAATTCAACAACTCCTATAGCAGTTCACTTTTGAATCAAGAAACAAACCTAACTACTCTTGGAATGGAAATTATTCATGTTACTGTTGGTCACAAATATGCCTAAGTAAAAAATATTTATGTACCCTAGACCCAACCAAAATTGAAAGGCCGAAGGAAAGATATGTCCTTTGGGACAATCTCTAGAGAGGGCTGGTACTCGTACTAATTCAACACTGGTATAAGATTAGAGTAATAGAAAAATATGGGAAATGATAGAAAGAAACAAGAATTATGGCTATGAGCTAGAAAACATAAGGTGTAGATAGAATAATAGCTGAAATTCAAATCAAATTATAATTATCATACAATAGAAAGAAAAGTATAGGAACCATTCACAACTTGTAGAGATAACCTCCAAGAAACATTTCAGTATTTATTCCTTTACTAGAAATTAAATTCAAATGCAAAATTTAAACTTATCTAATAATGGAAATAAACATAATAAAAAATGATAGGCAAAAAGTGATTGTACACAACACTACTCCAAGAACTAGAATCTAATAATCATTCTATTGATACTGACAACTCAAAGTGTTTTTTGCAGAATGTCTATCCATATTTTACATCAAAATGCTTAATATTTATAAAGGATTTTGCCTCTATAATTAAATGCAAATAAGAACAAAATGTTGGCTAATCAAAGACCAACAAGAGCAATTCCCTCCTTGGCAACTACAATACATAAATCAATGTATCCTCCAAAAAGTAGTGATCCCATTTTCCTAGGAAATTAGCAAGGATGAATAAAGGAAAATCACTTTAGGAGTTGGCGCATTGAAACACAATAATATCATGCAAGAATCAAGAGCTTGAGCATTAAATCTTGGTTGTCACTTCACAGTCTTGTGCCTTGGAACTTTATATTTTCTAGGAAGACCCAACGAAAATTAACTTCATTTGGAAAATGAGTGAAATTAGTGGACGGTGCCTTGAAAATGAAGGTGATCATATCATAATTAGGAGCACAACATTTAACATTGGCAACCCTTCAGTAGGATTTCTAAAAATATTGATTTTTTTGCCCCAATGGACTAAAATTCACCAACCGTTGATCCTACCATAAAATTATTTGCATCGACGATGCATTCAAAAAGAAAATTCATTAAATAAACTAGCTAAAATTGATTTTCATCAAAAAAACACTCAAAAATGGACATTCACTGGAAAATGGAATTTTTCCAAAATTTTGCTAGAAATTTTCTAGACATTCACCCAAAAATGGTCTTTCATGATACATTCTCTCAACATTCACCCGGAAATGGACTTTTGCCAAACATTCGTTATACATTCGCTTGAAAATAGAATTTCACTAGACATTCACCCAAAAATGGACTTTCACCAAACATTTGCCAAACATTCACCTGAATATGAACTTTCGCCAGACATTCGCTAGAAATTCACCCAAAAATGGGGCTCCCTTGCTTTGTTTCTTTGTTTAGGGTAAATTTCACTAAAAAGTGAAGTAATAATGACGTTAGCTAGGAACTAGGGCAAAAATTATTAATTTTGGTGCCAAGGAGGCTAAAACTGAATTTTAACCCCTATTTTGGGTGAAATTGACTTTGACTTGTGGATGAGGATGCTTTTTTCGCACTTTTGCTCCAAACTAGGTGAAATCAATGCTTTCACTCCAAATGGGGCAAAATCATAAAGTTTGCTTGGAGAGGGGAAAAATTACTTTAGCAGGCACTTGTTCCATTATGAATTTAACTTTGATCAGTGTAAATTTTGCTTGAACAACGCCCATTCATCACTTTTGCTCTGAAATCATCTTAAAATAGCAATTCACCCAAAATAAGGGCAAAAATGAATTTCACCCCCTTTCTAGGGTGAAATTGACTTTGACCGCCAAAAGTCATGCATTCAGACACATACTTTCCCAAAAAATGTCATTCGAATTTCAACCTTTAAAAAGCTAACAAACCATTTGAATTTTCCATTGCTGGAATAACACTTGCTCTTTAATTCCATGAGCGAAATCATTATTTTGGAATTTTTACAATAAAATTAAGTGTGGCAAAAATACCAATAATTTTGGCAGCTCACGGGGTATTCATCTCATTTGGATGCAATCGATCCCAGGGCCTTTATCCATTGAGCAATGAATTCATAACCACCTTCTGCATAAAATCATTTACTGCTTGCATTAGCTTCTTCCTACGTTGCCCAATATTGTCCAGTAACCTATTTGTATTTTTCACCCAACATGAGGAATTTCATCGAGCTCGACTGATTTTCTCTACTTTAGGGTGTTCTAGCAGGACTTTAATCTCTTATGCCAATGACTCTTGTAAACCAAAAATGGAAAAAATGGAATAGAGACTATTGAGGGTTTAGCTAAATGAAAGGAGCAAAAATATATGGGGTCATACTTACACTCACCCTTGAAGGGGTTGGTGTATGTACAAAAATGATGGAATTAATGAGGGTGGAATATGAGGTAGATGATAGTGGAATAGAAAATGGTTTAGGGACATAGGCCAAAAAACTAAAATATGGAGGAATGGAAGAAATGGGAATGATATAAGGAGCATTGGTCATTGATGACTATGAAATTAGGGGGGGAATAAAAGTGATGAGTATAGCATATGAAATTGAAGTGGAAGGAGGCACTACAAAATTAAGGGAAACAATCACTAAATATTCATGATCAAGAGAAGAGAAAATGTGTACCTACAGGATCTAACACCATTTGAGCCAATGATATGGGTGGTTGCAACATTATATTTTTTTCTACGCACAATTTAGTGCCCTCGACACTTTATTTATTAGGCGACCTATTTACACTATTTACACAAAATTTTATGACATGATTGGCATACCACCACCACAAACATGGCTTTGGATGCTTATCTGGTGAATTTGTAGTGTACAAACCAGATCTGATTGTAATTAAATCAATCTTTAAATTTTAGCTGACCTCTTCCCAAAGTTTTCCAGGTTGTGAAAAATATGCAACGTGGGAGGTTATCATGCATGCTAGTACCCATACAGTTAATAAATAATGTGGCAAATAAATTTACCACATGGGATATTTCTTTGAGCACCAATTGCGATGATGGTTGACCTCAATATCACTACTTTTAAGAGTCCACTAGTTGTGGGGTCTTGGGTATGTGCTTCTCTAACTCCTTGATGTGACAACAGGATTTTTCAAGTGGTAGCCCTACTGTCAGGATCTCCTTAGGACTAGCCTTCTGATGAGGCATGCTTATTGGGTCTCAACTGAGTACTTGCATGCTATGATCATGGTTAAAACATGGTGTATAATTATCTCCTCTTCACACTAAGAGCTTTTCATTAGATCCTTCTCTTCTTCCTGGTCCTTATCTTGAAGGAAGTTGCAAGATACCATATTGTTCATTACTAGGACAATGATTACATAATCCTTTTGTTAGTGTTGGGATATATCCACCCCTTGCACTCTAAACGACTGTATTTTAAAATTCTATATATTTTATGATGACCATGATGGTGGGTACTATGCAAGATGGATGGTATAGCAACCATCTATAGAAGTTATGGAGAAGCAGTTTCTTTCCATTGTAATTTTCTTGCTTGGAGCAGGAGCCTCTCTACTTGTACTACCTCCTAAAATACTTGAGGTAATATATATTCCCTAGATTGTAGTAGGAGGCTTATGTCCAGGTGGAAAGCCCAAACATAGTAGAGGTGGGCCTGGGTGGGTGTTTGCCAGATTTCCTTTGGAATTCTCCTCGAAGTTCTTGAAAATCAAACATTGAATTTTGTGATGCACTCTAGAGGTTACCTCATGATGGTGTAGAGGTGCATCAAGAGTTGAAAAGGATCCTAAGAACCATCAAATGTGTTAACAAGTACTCTTGCTAAGTCCTTCCATGAGAAGATACTCTTACGCTCAAGTATTTTGTACCACTACAACACCCTTCCTTCCAAAGATAGGACCATAAGTCTAATGATGAAATTTTTATGGGCTATGCCATGGAGGTTCTCTAGATAAACAACATATTCAAGGTGCTCTAGGGCCATTCCTTTTGTGCCATTGTATTTTTTTAGGGTCTTTAGGGCACTTTTGGGAATCTCATGTTAACTTTGGAGATTTAGAGGGTCAGGATCATCCTAGCTAGGATAACATACTTGTGCCATTATAGCAGTGGTCTTCAGATATCATGGTACTTATCGCTGAGTAAGAGTCACCAAATAAATATTATTTTCTCTCCTTGTGAGGTCAAGGCTACTCACCAATCCTTGGGTCCTCTAGGATGTCTTATTTCAACACAAAAGGCATCCACTGATTATGATATCCATATATTTAGCTCAACAAAGTTTCTAGGTGATTTTTCCAGATGAAGGTAAGCTAAAGATTCACCAAACTCGGGATTCCTTAAAACATGGATACTGTTTGTTCCACCCGATGTGCCAAAAACTATTGGTCACAAATCTACCTAAGTATAAAATATTTATGTGCCCTCGACCTGGCTAATATTGAAAGGCCAAAGGAAAGAGATGTCCTTCAAGCTAATATCTAGAAAGGGCTAGTACCTGTACTAGTCTAACAGTGATATAAGCTTAGAATAATAGAAAGAGATGGAAATGATAGAAAGAAATGGTAAATATGGCTATAACCAAGAAAACATAAAGTGGAGATAGACTAATAGCTAAAATCCAAATCAAGTTATAATTAGCATACAACATAAAGAAAAGTATAGGAACCATTCACAACTTGTAGAGATAACCTCCAAGAAACATTTCAGTATTCATTCCTTTACCAAAAATTAAATTTAGATGTAGAATTTAAACTTAGCTAATAATGGACATGAACATTATCAAAAATGATAGGTAGAAAGTGATTGTACACAACATTGCTCCAGGAACTAGAAGCCAATAATTCTTCTATTGATGTAGATAACTCAAAGTGTTTTTTGTATATTTTCTATCCTCCATTTACATAAAAATGCGTAGTATTTATAGAGGATTTCACCTCTATAATTAAATGGAAATAAGAACAAAATTCTACCTAATCAAAGACCAACAAGAGCAATTGCCTCCTTAGTAATTGGGACACAAAAATCAACTAATTATCCAAGAAGGAGTGATCTTGTTTTGGCAAAGAGCACCTGGGAAATTAGCAAGTATGAATTATGGAAAATCACTTCAAGAGTCAGTGCATTAAAACATAGCAATATCACATGAAAATAAGGATCTCAAGAATTAAATATTTGTTATTTCTTTGTCGTCTTGCAACATGGAACTTTATTTTTTCCAGGAAGACCCAAAAAAAATTAAATTCATTTGGAAAAGGATCAAATTAGTGGTTGGTGCCTTGAAAATGAAGGTGATCATATCATAATCATGTGTGTAGAATTTTTGGCAACCCTTCAGCAGGAATTATGAAAATATTGATTTTATTTCCCCAATGGACTAAAATTCATCAACCTTTGATCCTTCCCAAAAATAATTTTCAATGACAACACCTTCAAAAAGGAACTTCACTAAAGAAACTGCTCGAAACTTATTTTCATCAAAAAAGTGCCCAAAAATGGACATTCGTAAGAAATTATCTAGAACATGGTCTTTTTCCAGATATTCACCAAAAATTCACCAAACATTTGCCCAAAAATGAACTTTTGCAGACATTCGCTCTACATTTTCTCAAAAATGGACTTTTGTCAGACATTCGATAGACAATCGTCCAAAAGTGAACTTTTTCTAGACATTCGTTCAAAAATGGACTTTCATCAAACATTCTCTAGACATTCGCATGAAAATGGACTTTTGCTAGACATTTTCCCAAAAACTGGGCTTCCTCAATTTATTTCTTTATTCAGGGGGAATTTTTCTAAAACTGAAGTAAAAATGATGTTTGCTAGGAACTAGGGTGAAAATGATTAATTTCACTGCCAAGGAGGGTGAAAATGAATTTCACCCCCTATTTGGGGTGAAATTGACTTTGACTTGTGGATGAGGATGTTTTTTTTGCACTTTTGCTCCAAACTGGGTGAAATCAATGCTTTCACTCCAAATGGGGTGAAATCATAAAGTTTGCTTGGAGGGGTAAAATTACTTTATCAGGCACTTATTACATTGTGAATTTAACTTTGATCAGTGCAAATTTTGCTTGAATGATGCCCATTCATCAATTTTAGTCTAAAATTATCTTAAAATAACAATTCACCCAAAAGAAGGGTAAAATTAAAATTTTCCCTCTTTCTGAGGTGAAATTAACTTTGAATGCCAAAAGGTATGCATTCAAACACATACTTTCCCAACAAACATCATCCGAAGTTCAAATTTTAAAATGTTGGCAAACCATTTGATTTTTTCCTTGCTGGAAAAACACTTGCTCTTTAATTCCACGGGGTGAAATCATTTTTTTGGAATTTTTACAATAAAATTCAATGTGGCAAAAATACCAAAAATTTTGGCAGCTCGTGGGGTATTAATCTCATCTAGATGATATCGACCTAGGGCCTTTATCCATTGTGAAATGGAGTCATAACCGCATACTACATAAAATAGTTTACTGCTTGCACTAGCTTCTTCGTACATTGCTCGATATTGTTCGGTTACTTGTTTGTAATTTTCATGCAACACGAGGAAATTCATCAATCTTAGCTGATTTTCTCTACTTTAGGGTGTTGTGGCAAGACTTCAATCTCTGATGATGAATCCTGTAATACAAAAATGGAAAAATATGGCACACAGGCTATTGAGGGTTTGTCTCAACAAAAGGAGTAAAAATGGATGGGGCCATAGTTGCGCTCACCCTTAATAGGGTTGGTGTACTTACAGTCACGATGGGATTAATGGGGGTGGAATATGAGGAACATGACAATGGAATAGAAAATGGGTTAGGGATAAAGGCCAACAAACTAAAATATGGAGGAAGGGAAGAATGGGAATGGTGGAAGGAGCATTAGTGATTGATGACTATGAAATAGGAAGGGTAACGGAAGTGGTGGATACAACGAATGAAAGTGAAGTGGAAGAAGGTAATGTAGAATGAAGGAAAATGGTCGACAAATGCTCATTATCAAGAGAAGACAAAATGCGTATCTATGAGTTTTGACACCATTTGAGCCAATGATGTGGGTGGTTTCAACGTTAGAGTTTTTTTACACACAATTTAGTACCCTTGGAACTTTATTTATAAACCAAACTATTTACACTATTTACACAAAATTTTACATGATTTGCATGCCAACACCACAAACATGGATTTTGGTGCTTATCCAATGAATATGTAATGTTCAAACTAGATCTAATTGTACTTCAATTGATCTTTGAAGTCTGGCTAGCCTCTTCTCAAAGTTTTCTAGCTTGTGAACAAGATGTGACATGGTAGGTTATCATGCATGCCAGTACTCATGCAATTAATGAATAAGGTGGCAAAGATATTTTCCACTTGGAATATTTCTTCGAGTATCGTTTGCGGTGATGGTTGGCCCTAATGTTGAAACTTTTGACAGTCAACTGGTTAGGGGGTCTTTGGTACATGCTCCTCTGACTCCTTGATGTGACTGTAGGATTTTTCTGGTGGTAGCCCTACTGTCAGGATCTCCTTAGGACCAACCTCGTTATGAGGAATGCTTACTAGGTCTTGGCCAAGTACTTGTGTGCTATGCTCAAGGGTACAAAAAGGGTGTAAAATTGTACCCTCTTCACACTTAGAGCTTGTCGTTAGACCATTCTCTTCTTCCTAGTAATTCTCCAAAAGGAATTTACAATCTACCATATTGTTCATTACTGGGGCAATGCTTGCATACTCCTTCTATTAGTGTTGGGATATATCCACCCATTGTGCTCTAAATTTTTGTATTCCAAAATTTTGCATAGTTTGTGATGACCATGATGGTTGGTACTGTGCAAGATGGATGAGTGTAGAAACCATCAGAAGAAGTGATGGGGAAGTAGGTTATCTCCACTATAATTTTCCTTTTTGGAGTATGATCTGCTACACTTTTACTACCTTCTGAAATACTTGAGCAAATCTATGTTCCCTATATTGCAGTAGGAGGAGGCTTATGTCCAAGTGGAAATACCAAACATAGTAGAGATGGGCCTGGGTGGGTGTCAACCAGATTTCCTCTGGAATTCTCCTCAAAATCCTCAAAAATAAGACATTAAAGTTTGTGATGCACTCGATAGGTGCCCTTGTTATTGTGGATAGGTGCATCAAGAATTGAAAGGGATATTGAGAACCATCAAATGTGTTAAAATTATCTTCATTTGGAAAAGGAGTGAAATCAGTGGATAGTGTATTAAAAATGAAGGTGATCATATCATAATCAGGAGTGCATCATTTGATGTTGATAACCCTTCAATAAGAATTCTAGAAATATTGATTTCATTGCCCCAATGAATTAAAATTCACCAACCTTTGATCCTTCCCAAAAATGATCTGCAATGATGACACCTTCAAAAAGGAACTTCGTTGAAGAAACTGCCTGAAATTGATCTTCGCCAAACATTCACTCGAAAATGGAATTTCGCTAGACATTCACCTGACATTCACCTGAAAATGGACTTTTGTGAAACATTCACGAAAAATTCACCTAAATATGGACTTTCACCAGATATTCACCCAAAAATGGACTTTTACTAAACATTCACCCAAAAATGGACTTTTGCCAAACATTCACTAGAAATTCCCCCAAAAGTGACGCTCCCTCACTTTGTTTATTTGTCCAAGGGGAATTTCACCAAAAAGTGAAGTAAAAATGACATTTTATAGGATTCGGGGTGAAAATGATTAATTATTTTGCTAAGGAGGGAAAACAAGTATTTTTCCCCCTATATGGGGTGAAATTGACTTTGACTTGTGGATGAGGATGCTTTTTTTGCACTTTTGCTCCAAACTGGACGAAATCAATGCTTTCGCTCCAAATGGGGTGAAATCATAAATTTTGCTTGGAGAGGGGTGAAATTACTTTAGCAGGCACTTGTTCCATTGTGAATTTAACTTTGATCAGCATAACTTTTGCTTGAATGATGCCCATTCATCACTTTTGCTCTAAAATCATCTTAAAATAGCAATTTTCCCAAAAGAAGGGTGAAAATGAATTTCACCCCCTTTTTGGGGTGAAATTGACTTTGACTACCAAAAGGCATGCATTCGAACACATAATTTCCCAAAAAAAATCATCCGGAGTTCAAATTTTAAAATACTGGTAAACCATTTGATTTTTTCCTTGTTGGAAAAACACTTGCTCTTTAATTCCACGGGAAAAACCATTCTTTTGGAATTTTTGCAGGCAAAAATACCAATAGTTACAAAGGGTATACTATGTTAATTTTTAATTCAATTATTCATGCATTAATCTTGTAGGAAATTTATACCTATCCATCCATAAGGTATTCTGGATTTCTCAAGATCTATGAAAGAGTCATTAGAATTTATTTTGGAAAAGGATGAAATACAATATCAAATACTTTGTTGAAATAATGCAACACCTATCAATATCACAAGGAAGAAACAATGAAGACCCTAAGGTTTTTGTAACCTTTATAATTAGCTATGAGATTTTGGACTAATACATCCTAGATTTCATTAAAGGATTGTTTGATTCTATATGAAAATCATCCATTTTTATGGTGGTGGATTGTCTCTCCAAGTATACCCACTATTTTCCACTTTCTCATCCATACAAATCCTCCACTATCACTCAAAACTCCCTTGCTAAAATCTTCCTCCTTAATGGTATTCCAACTTCTTAAGTATGTGATTGAGATCTAACATTTACTAGCACATTTTGGAAGGAATTATTTATGATCTAAAGAACACACCTTAGCCTAAGCTTGGCATACCATAAATAAATTAATGGTGAGAGGAAAATTATCAATAAGTGGTTAGAGACCTTTTTGAACTTTTTTACTTATGAGTAATAGACTCACTAAGCTAAATGGTTGTCTCTTGTAGAATGGTCATACAACATCACATGTCATATAACAATGAAGAGGATACCTTATAAGGTAGTGTATAGACAATCACCATTCTGACTTCTATCTCATATTCTAGGTATCTCTAATGTATAATCTATGGATTACCCTCTCTCCACTTGTAAGAGCATTATTTGAGCTCTCAAGGATAACATGATAGTGACATAGAATCAAATGAAGCAACAAGCTTATCAACATTACTTTGAGTGGTCCTTCATTGAACGTGATATGATGTTTTTATATTTTCATACCTATAAGCAAACATCCATGAAGATATCCAATACAAATTAGCTCTAAAATTCTATAGGTATTATTACATTTTCTAATGCATTGGATTAGTGGCTTATAAATTGGACCTTCCATCCACCTCCAAGATACATCCAATTTCCTATATATCATTTTTTAAGAAGGTACGTAGTCAAAAGATATATTTATAAACAACCTTTTCAGAGCTTGATAGTGAAGGTTCAACTATTCTTGAACCAATGGCAATCTTGGATCATTGGTCCCACCAACTTCACAACCACACTCATTGAATTTTTGGTGCACTGGTGATGATTAAAGTGAGAATATACAACATGGAAACCACTCCACCAACTTCAACAATATTTTTTTCAATTGAAGATTTGAGGATAAATATTTTTAAGGGTAATCACATATTAAGTTCCTTATGTCCTAACTATTCAATTGTTGTAATTAGTTATGTTATTATTAGTAGTTATTATGACTAGTTAGTGGGACCCAAAGTCTATCTAGGGTTAGGATATGTAAGACATTGTATGGTTCCTTATTATATATTAGATGGTAATGAGAGAAGAGTGAGGGAAAATTGGATTTTTATATTAGGAGTTATAAAAGGGGTAGTCCTAAGTAAAGGGTGGTCAAGGCTCTAAGGATAGAAACTCGACCTACAATTTTGTTACTCCAAGAAACTAAAGCAGATGAAGTTTGGTCTAAAATATTAGCTAATAAAATTTGGAAACAAGGGGAGATGGATTTTAAGGAAGCTCGAGGAGCGTATGGTGGCCTCATGACTCTATGGGACCCCAATGAATTTGATGGCAATGTCATCTAGGCTGATGCCCGTGTTCTTAGCATCCTCTTCTATGACAGGCACAACATACAACCTTAGATCCTGTCCAATGTCTATGTGCCCATAACCTTGCAAGGACGTGCTAGCCTTTGGGAGCACTTGGGTTACCTAAAAAAGGCTTTCCAAGATGTCCCATGGGTGGTGGGTGGTGACTTCAACACCCCCCTCTTCCCCTATGACAAGCGTGGTGGTGCAGGGTTGCTGACCAGAAGCATGGCAGACTTCATTGAGTTTGTGAACACGAGCGATTTGATGGATGTAAAGTTGAAAGATTCCAGATTCACATGGAGAAATAGGAGGCTAGGAAACCATATCATCCAAGAGAGGTTGGACAGGTTACTACTATCCAAGGAAGCAATAATAGGGTTTGGAGAGGCGTACCTCCACTCCCTTACCATGATTGGGTCTGCCCATAATCCTACCATGCTAGAAGTTTCTTTGGCATCCAGATGTAAGCATCCCTTTAATTTTGAAGCAATTTGGAACAATCATCCGAGTTTGAAATAAAACATCAACCTTTGGTGGCAGAAACCCTTTCAAGGCAACTCTTCCTACAAGATTTCCCAAAAAATGAAAATCGTCAAAGAAAATCTTAAAACATGGAACAAGGAAGTGTTTGGGAATATCTTTGTCAGGAAGAAAGCAGTGTGTGAGCACTTAAAAAACATTGAGAATAGGATCCAAAATGGAGACCTGGATGATAACATTAGGACCGAGGAAAGAAGGCTTCTATCTGAATATCACAACATCCTGGATTGTGAGGAAACCTATTAGAGGCAGAAGTACCGTGCCCTTTGGCTCAGATATGGGGACACCAATTCTAAGTTCTTCCATGTTACCACGCTCAGGAATGGGAGCAAAAACTATATCAAAGATTTTATTAAAGTCAATGATTCTGTCACCAGGGATGGCCAAGAAATCAAGGATGAAGTTGTCTCCCACTTTAGATCCCTTCTTGGTGACGAGGGCAACTATCAGGAAGCTTCCCGAAACACTTTACTGCAATTAATTCCCCCAAGCATTGATAACACCGCCAACCTTAATATTACAACCATCTTCTCCGATCAGGAAATTAAGGATACCCTCTTCTCCATGAATCCTAATAAGGCACCAGGTCCTGATGGGTTCCCACCCAGATTCTTCTAGACCTACTGGGACATAGTTGGAAGGGATGTTTGTTCTACCATTCAGGAGTTCCAAGCCTCTAAACACATTCCACGAAGCTACAACTCGACCTTCCTAGCCCTAATATCGAAAGGACTAGCCTCGAAGTCCATGAGCGATTATAGGCCCATCAGCATTTGCAATTTTTTATACAAAGTCCTCACAAAAACCATAGGCAATTGCATGAAAAATATGCTGCCTCAAATCATCGACGCCTATCAAGGGAGCACTGTCCAAGGAAGATCAATTTTAGATGGCATTATCATAGTTCATGAAGCCCTCCACACTGCTTCCCAAACCAAGAAGACTACGTTTGCCATAAAAATCGATATAAACAAAGCCCACAACCACATCAACTAGGACTTCATGAATGCCATTCTACTCAAGTTTGGATTTCATCCGGATTGGGTCAGGCTAATCAGTAGCTGCATTCGCTCACCTTGGTTCACTATTTTGGTTAATGGTTCACCTGCAAGGTTCTTCCAAAGCCACAGAGGACTCAGACAAGGGGATCCCATTAGCCCTATTATTTTCATCCTAGTTGTTGAAGCCTTAGGTAGAATGGTCTTTGTTGCCCATGAGGCAAGGCTAATTTTTGGAATCAAAGCAACATCCCTCACAACTTCCATCATGCATCAAAATTTTTTGGATGATACAATGATGATGTCCGTTGCGTCGATGGTAGAAGCTAGAAATATCAAACAAATCCTCAAGATTTATGAGGATGCGGTTGGTCAAAAGGTCAACTTCAACAAGAGCAAATTTTACTTCCTTAACACCCCGCTTCCCCGATAGATCCAAATTGCCAAAATTTTTGGTTGCTCCATTGCTTCTCTCCCCACTTCTTACCTGGGTCTACCTTTGTTCACTGGTGCACCGTCAAAGCTCATGTGGAATAGTGTCCTAGAAAGGATCCAAAGGAAGCTTTTCAGGTGGAAAGGCAATTTGCTCTCACAGGAAGGTAAGGCTACTATAACCATGGATTCCCTCCAAAGCATCCTAGTTTACTTTTTATCAGTCTTCAAATCCCCAGCCAAAGTTCATCACTTGATCAAGAAACATCAAAAGAACTTCCTCTGGTCTAGTTTTGAAAGCAAGCAGAGATGTCACTTGGTGGGCTGGGATAAGGTTTGTTTACCTAATGAGAACGGTGGACTTGGCCTGAGGAAAGTCACCCACCTCAACTCAACCCTTCTAGCCAAGCAATCCTAGCGGTTGATCTCAGGCGAAGGTCATGAGTGGCTAACGATTGTCAAGTGAAAGTATCTTCAAGGATATTAATTCCTAAGCACCACCATCCCCTCATGTGGCTTCACCTTCTGGAAAGCAATTCTAACCACCAGATACGTCCTTCGCAAAGGAACGAGATGGATTCTAGGAAATGGCCGCAAGATCAATTTCTAGGGAGATAGGTGGGTAGGAGATGAAGCTCTCTCTTGCGACCCTACCATGGACCACTTAAAGGATTATACCAACATGACCTTTGGTCCCATGGTTGTTGAATTTCTTTGGCTTGACAGGGGAAGACTCAGTTGGAAGGTCATGGCTTCCCAAGGATTTGAAGCAAAAATTAACAAACTCAACCACATTTTGTCCTTGTAGTTTATCCCGTCCCTGTATAGCTATGACCATCTTCGATGGACAGCAACGAACAACAGTAAGTTTTCTGTCAAATCATCCTACTCCATGGATCACCACCTTGATACTCCTAGATTCAAACTCACTTAGTTTGGATTAAGAGACTCATTCCTAAAGTATCTTTTTTTGCTTGGCTAGTTGTCCAAGGGAAAATTTTAACCATCGACAACATGATGAAAAAAGGGCTAACCATTCCCAATAGGTGTTTTTTGTGTAGAGCAGGCTGGGATTCCATCCATCACCTTTTTATCGAGTGTCCCTTTGCCACCTCAATCCTTAGCGGCCTCTTTCAAGCATTCAACATTGCATGGGTGAGTCTCGCATCCATCATCGAACTCTTCCAGTAATGGCCTGCACCCTTTGTTAGCTCCAGTTTGAGTTTCATGTGGAAGATCAGTTTGCATCATTTCCTATGGCAAGTTTGGCTAGAGAGGAACTCCAGGATCTTCAATGAGTCTTCCCGTAAGCTAGGTTCTATCATCAGCAAGATCCTAGCTTTCGCCAGAGAAAACACCCTGATAATTTTAGAGGATACCCGAACTAAATCCATTTTGAAAGGCTTCTAGCTCAATCCTTGAGCCTTCCCCTACAGAATGGCCCCCACAAAAGGAATACCAGGTGAGAGGTCAGGTGGCTTCCCCCCCTGATGAGCACCTCAAGCTAAATTTTGATGGTGTCGCTAAAAACAATCCAGGCAGAGCTGGAGTAGGAGGGATCATCCGGGATCACAAAGGTCACCTTATATTAGCCTTTGTAGAGCCCTTGGGATCCACAAACAACAATGTTGCGAAGGCTAGGGCTGTGTGGCATGGTCTAGAACTAGTCAAAAACATCCACAAGCATTTCATCATGGAAGGAGACTCCCAGATCATTATTGATCTTCTCAACAACGACAAGGATCCTCTGTGGAATATCGAACCATACATCAGGGAATCTAGGGTCCTCTTGACCGATAAAATTGATAGCGTGGCCCAACACGCTTATCGAGAAGCCAACAAGGTGGCAGATAGGCTTGCCAATATCGGTGTTAATGTCGTTAACCTTCTTACGTGGACACACGATGTCCCGGATGACGTGGAAGAGATCATCCTAAGCGACCAAAGATGTGGTGCCTGAGGTGGATCACGTGCAGAGTTAGGTGGTGGATAGCCAATGACTTGTCTTGCTCCATGTGGGGGCAAAGGCATCCTTTCCAAAACAACATTTCCAACAAGGCAGTCAATCCGAGGACTTGCAATGCATGGAGCGAGTGCCAGTGCCTCAAAAAGATGATGGTTAGGGTCCCTAAGGATTTCTTGCTCTGAGACACCAGATTTCATGGCTCCAATAGTGCCTCATACAGGGGGAAGGCATGGGAGGGATTTCTGACACATGGTAGGCATGTGCAGCTCTAAGGGTATCCAAAAATCACACACAACTTCCCATGCCTCACTCAGATCAAGGGCATTGGGTTTTCCAAGCACCAAGGGGTGGTTGGCATGCGGCATGACCGCCAGGTGGCAGTGAGGAGGTGGCCCCATCGTCCTTTAGGAACCCTTCCTATTTACGTACCACTCCTCAAGCGGCTCTTTCATGAGCCCTGCCACCACCTTTTCCCTATCTGCGAGCATGAGAGCACATCGTTTGTAGCTTCTTCTAAGTGCTATAGTTGTGACAGCAACATGACGTATATCAAGCCTAGCATGGTGGTCATGGAGCCGGCCACTTAGGCCATCCTTACGGAAAGGAAATTCACCCAATTTTTTGAAATGTTTTTTGGGGCTGACGATGGTGTCACTACTGCTATGATGGAAACGTGGGACGAGGGTAGAGTGGTGATAAACAGAAGGGAATTCACCATCGACATCAACCTATTGGCTATGATCACTGGTCAGACTGCTCATGGCCGCTCGATCCATAGACAAAAGCACAACTGGGAGGTTGAATTGCAAGAATTCAAAGATAACTTGAAGATTTTTAAGGAAGTGAAAAATGGGTTGACGAGGGTCGACCTCCAAGCCCCATGGAATTTGGTAATGAAGAATATCATGGAATTCATCACTGTCGAGGACCCTGGTAAGGTCCTCTTGAGCTTCCACTATGCTTTCATTAATTTCTTCCATGATATCTAAAAGCACGAGATTTCGGGCAAAGGAAACACTAATTACGATGCATTCAAAATCAAATACGCTTAAGTCCTAAAAATGTAAAATGCATGAAATGAAAGAGACGCATTGAAATGAGATACAAGAAAAATGGAGAAAACACAGCCCTTTCATTAAACTCTCTTGATCTCTATTACAAAGACACCTCCTCCCTTTTCAGGGGCTAGGAGCGTTAAAAGAATTTTTATTACAATCGAGACTTAAGGTTCCTCTTTCCACGTGCCACACTTGAGATGGGCAGGCCAAGACAATGCCACCGCTGATGTTGATGAGTCCTTGACCTCTGCTGCTGCTCCTACGAACAAAGAAACAACGAAGATGTCAGTAGCACCTGCAGCACATTAGAAGTGTTTGTTCTCTAAAATTGCCAAAAGATGCATATAAACATTTGTCTGAAATAGTGAGTAAAGTGATTTCAAATGGCCTGAAAACCTGACAGAAGATAGAAGATATTACCAGAAGGCCGTTGCCACTGAAATAGTTGGCCAATCTACCTTCATCTGGAATTCGTCCCTGGGCAGGACGAATTCTGACTGCAATTCGTCCCTGGGTGAGACGAATTCTACTGTGTTGGAAAAGCCGAACTGACACCGCTCCAATGTCGACTCCCGAGACCTCCAAAACACCTGCAAACAAGGGGGTTATGTAATTTTGGCCATTTTGGGATGACCCAGATGGTCGATTTCTCCCAATTTGGCCTCTATCCTCGAGAATTCGATGTCGCCACCTGCAAGTTAGTAGGACAACAAAGCGACAAAAGGCATGATAAAATCTGATCAAAATGTTATGAAATTGAAGCTATGAGTTAACCAAAAATAATGACATGAGATGCAACCTAAAACAATAATCTAGAATGCTTTTAAAACAAAACTTGGAAAATGCGGGGTGCCCAAGTGGGCCTCCCACCGTTGGCACTTGATCTTGGCGCCAATCCACTAGGGATGGGCCCAAAACCTCTTAGGATTGGGATGTTTGCAAATTGGTGGTGTAAGGTGGTCAAATGTTGGATTTGGGTTGGATCCACGCTTCCAAAATCCATCCAATAACCTCCCTTGCGAAAGAGATTAGTGGATGTAAGAAGGTGAATCAAAAGGATGCAAGTGGGTAATCAATCGGATAGCACTTCGTTGCTTGAAATCGCCTCCAATATCCCTTTTGGGTGAGAAAAGTCTCACCTTTTATAGACCCATGGGGTCTCTTTTGAGAGGGAAGCATAAGCACCATGTGTTGGTCATAGGTGCCATGTGGCAGTCAAGTCTTCCCATGAGGGAGGGGAGTCCTCCATGACTTGGGCTTTCATAACTGCCCTTGTGACAGTCTTCTAACGGCCTATTTGCCCACCCACACACGTGTGCGAGGCGAGAGTCATCAATCGATCGTCTCGGCTGCCACTTGGCGCCATTCTTATTTTTGCTCGTTAAACTCAGAATTCATCCCTATTAGAGACGAATTCAGAATTCATCTCTGGGTGAGACGGATTCCATTTTGAATTCGTCCTTGGGTGAGACGAATACTGAGCAAAGTGTCTAAATGTACCAAATTGCCTCTTAACCTTACAAAATTGCTATGAAAGTGGTTAGGACCATTGTTTGACCTCTGAGGGCTGCCCTTTGACAAACACAGCCCCCAGGGCAGCCCTCAGAGGTCAAACAGTGGTCCTAACCACTTTCATAGCAATTTTGGAAGGTCAAAAGGCAATTTGGCACCTTCGGACAACCTACTCCAAATCCGTCCCACCCTAGGATGAATTCAAATTGGAATTCGTCTCACCAAGGGACGAATTCTGAATTCATCCCTGGGTAGGACAAATTCCAAGTTTAATGGGCAAAAAGAAGAATGGTGCCAAGTGGCATCCAGGGACAGTCAGTTGATGACTCCTGCCTTGCACACGTGTGTGGGTGAACAGATGGGCCATTAGAGGACTATCACAAGGGCAGTTATGAAAGCCCAAGTCATGGAGGACTCCCCTACCTCATGGGAAGACATGACTGCCACTTGGCACCTATGACCAACACATGGCGCTTATGCTTCCCTCTCAAAAGAGACCCCATGGGTCTATAAAATGTGGGACTTTTCTCACCCAAAAAGACAGATTGGAGGCGATTTCAAGCAATGAAGTGTTGTCTGATTGATTACCCACTTGCATCCTTTTGATTCACCTTCTCACATCCACTAATCTCTTTCGCAAGGGAGGTTATTGGGTGGCTTTTGGAAGCGTGGATCCAACCCAAACCCAACATTTGACCACCTCACACCATCAATTTGTAGAAATCCCAATCCTAAGAGGTTTTGGATCCATCCCTAGTGGATTGGCTCCGAAATCAAGTGCCAACGGTGGGAGGCCCACTTGGGCACCCCGCATTTTCCAAGTTTTGTTTTAAAAGCATTCTAGATTATTGTTTCATGTTGCATCTCATGTTATTCTGTTTGATTAACTCATAGCTTCAATTTCATAACATTTTGATCAGATTTTATCATGCCTTTTGTCGCTTTGTTGTCCTACTAACTTGCAGGTGGCGATATCGAATTCTCGAGGATAGAGGCCAAATTGGGAGAATCCGACCATATGGGTCATCCCAAAATGGCCCCAATTACATAACCCCCCTATTTGCAAGTGTTTTGGAGGTCTCGGGAGTCGACATTGGAGCGGTGTCAGTTCGGATTTTTCAACATAGTAGAATTCATCCCACCCAGGGACGAATTGCAGTCAGAATTCGTCCTGCCCAGGGACGAATTCCAGGTGAAGGAAGATTGGCCGACTGTCTCTGTGACAATGGCCTTCTGGTAATATCTTCTATCTTCTATCAGGTTTTCAGGTCATTTGGACTTACTTTGTTCACTGTTTCAGACAAATGTTTGTATGCATCTTTTGGCGATTTTAGAGAACAAACACTTCTTATGTGCAGCAGGTTCTACTGACATCTTTGTTGTTTCTTTGTTCACAGGAGGAGCATCAGAGGTTAAAGACTCATCAACATCAGCGGCAGCATCATCTTGGCCTGCCCATTTCAAGTGTGGGCACGCGGAAAGAGAAACCTTAAGTCTCGATTGTAATCAAAATTCTTTTAACACTCCTAGCCCCTGAAAAGGGAGGAGGCGTATTTGTAATAGAGATCAAGAGAATTTAATGAAAGGGCTATGTTTTCTCCATTTTCTTATATCTCATTTCAATGTGTCTCTTTAATTTCATGCATTCTACATTTCTAGGACTTAAGCGTATTTGATTTTGAATGCATCGCAAATAGTGTTTCCTTCACCTGGAATCTCATGCTTTCAGTGGTGATCACGGTGGGACACTATTCCCTGGTTTTTAAAATCATAGAAACTGATTAAGATTTTGTGTTTTGTGCTTGATAGGTACATTTTTTTGTTGCAGACTGTTATTTGTCTCTAACTGTGACGAATTCTTTACTATAATTCGTCTGACCCTGAGACGAATTCAAATTCATCTCTGGCAGGGACGAATTCTGTTCTACAATTCGTCTCACAAAGGGACGAATTCCTGCCTATGGATTTTCAGAGCAGAAATTCAGAAGCAACCAGTCCAGGCAGAGAAGAGGTAGGGATTTTTATAATCTCTGTTAAATTTTCTATTTATGTTTCTATTTCTTTGATTGTTTTCATTTTATCCTACATTGCTTAGGGAAAGTCATTTATGCTTGTTTCATTTTCATTAAATAAAATGAATCCCACACACATCACGTGGTAAATTAAACCAAGGAGCTGGTCGTAAGACCCCAGCCCATGCATCCATTTCCCCGATTGTCACTATTGTTAGGCGTAAATCCTGATGAAAGCTGACCGAGTGTCGCTGGGGTGATTCCCATGCGCACGAGGATAAGTCTTCTATGGTAGGTGTCATTAACAATACAATTCCCCTTCCATACTGCCTACGTACCACGTACCTTCTACTATCACGTACCTATAGTCTCCCTCTCGTAATGGCGGGTATATAGAGAGGTTGGTATATCGGCCTGGTTGGTATATTGAAAGGGCGACCATTTTGGGAGTTATATGAGCCTTCATTATGCATTTAAACGTTCTTCAAAAACATTCAAAAACAAAACAAAACATCAAAATGCACTAAACCAGTCTAGGACACCATTAAATATTTAGAAGAGATAATCATTGTTTGTGTATGTGTGTGTTCATTTCTGCTTAGTGTAACAAAAAGAAAAATCATCATAAAAAAAAGATAAAAATCTACACATTTTGTCATTTTCTCCAAAAGCTCCAAGGATTCCCGTAATCGCTTGGTCACTCCAAAATGCCCCAAAGGTGTCCATGAAACCTTTGGTCAACCCAAAATCACCCCAAATGTGCCCATAAGTGATGCGGGAGCATCCAACAAAATTTAGGAAATTTTACTTTTTTTTTCCTAAATTTTAGTGCATCTTGTCGGGGCCATAACTTCTCAACCGTAGCTCCGATTGACTTGAAATTTTACAGGGAGTTAGTTGGGATAATTTTAAACAAATATGATTCCTTTGTATCCTATTTTCCCAGAAAAGTTAGTTTTCGGGGCCAAATTCCATCATCTAATGCCCCAAAATTAGGTTCTAAAATTGCGTGCCCAACTTTTTACACTTTTTGAGTTGTTCGGATGTCAATATATCCTAATGTATTTAGATCTAGGACTTGAAACTTCATTTTTGTCTTATCTACCATAATAGGGATGCACACGCCAATTTTGGGTCCCATCTGACTCATTTCAATTTTTAGGGTTTTTAGAGAAGACATCGTCATGGTGCTCACCCGTAGCCAAGCCCAATCACGGGTGGATGCTGTGGGGAATATCCAATGAGGCACGAGTCATCTACATTACAATACCAAGGATTTAGTCATACCACCTTTGCGACCTAACACACAAGGCAGACCCCTCCACACCTTAACGGATAGGGACTATAGGGGCACCCCTTCTAAGAGCACTTCTGTTCAGCATAGCACGCAGCACACACCCTTCCATGAGGGGTACATTCATAGGATATCTCCCTTAGATGTTTGCTATGAGTGGTCACCATGCGATGAAGTGATAGAGAGGCACACTGTCCATTTGGAGGGACAACGTGGATATGGTGTCCCTTCTTTACCTCCCATCAGAACAGAAAGACAAAATCTAGAGCGTAGGGCTCTTCACACAGGGCGAGCTCACTCCGCCCGCCCCTTTCACACCCATGAAAGGGAGTACGAGGAAATCCATTGCATTCCTCGAGGACAAAAAACAGTGTGGGAACCTTGCGTTTCCGCACTTGCTAGGTATCATGATCATACATCAAGGCCAGAGCCTCGAGTAAATGTCACCTACCTCGATAGAGGGAAGCGACCCATTGAAATTTTAGATCATCAAGATCAAGGAAAAAACATAGGAGAAACATTTGAACCTCCTAATTAAAATAGGGTAGACCAAATTGACCCGATAGTCGCCAGACATGCCACCCGTCAAGCCCAAATCACGCGGCTTAAACAAAGTCATCAGGAAATAGAGTATCGACACCGCTTGGATAGAGAGCGCATGCAACACGAAGCATATGAGTTACGCTATGAACTAAATAAGAGGGGGCCAACCCATCACACCCAAAGAGTCAAACAATATGAGAGGCATAATCCGTTGGCGCAGGACAAGTCTCCACAACCTCGTCAAGCTTTGCCTCCGAGACCTTATAGACCCGAGAGGGAGGCCACTCCCCAAAACAATGATGGGTACCCTCAGCAGGGATTCAATCAGGGTCATAGGTCTCGCCCAGATACTCCTCAAGAATTTTATGAGGAGTATGATCCAGAAATAGAACATGCTAAAACTCCCCATCAAGGCGGGAGGGTTGCCAATCGACCACCCCTCCATAGGCCTCCAATCTTCCATAACTTACAACAGGAGTGAACAAAAGAGGAATAAATAAAATCTTCCGATGCATACAAAGTGCTATTAGAGAATTTAGAGTCTATGGATACAAAATCTTATGGGCATCAAAAACCCACATTACGTCAACTCTGCAGTCATCCGGTGCATCCCTCAGTGCCTACACCTCTTTACCCTGAACACTTCAAGTTGCCTCAATTGGCAGTTTTTAAAGGTGAAGAGGACGCACAAGAACATGTTACAAGATTCCTAATCCAATGCTTCAGCATCCAAGATAATAATGCATTGTTGCTTAGAACTTTCATAACCACATTCGTAGTCCCTGCCTCGGATTGGTTCACGCAATTACCAAAACATAGCATAAGCAACCTAGATCAATTAGTAGATGTGTTTCTTGAACGCTTTGCCTTCAACACAAGGAAGAAGGCATCACTGAGTGATCTGGCTAGCCTCAGGAAATTTGAGGAGGAAACAATGGCAGCATACGGGAATCGATGGAGAGCTTTGCTTTCTAGGTTACCCTACCGTCCCCCTATGTCTGATCTCGCACAGATGTTCACAAAAAGTTGCTTGAAATTGATCTCTGGGCTATTGCAGCTGCAGCAATACGCCAGCCTAGAAGAAGCTTTGGCGCAAGCCAGAGTTATAGAAGAGATCAAAATAGGCGAAGGCACAATCGCCAAGCCTAAAAATAAAGAGTGGAATAAAACCAATAAAACTAGGACAATGCAATCGCAACACGCTGCGGTTAACCAAGTTGCGATAAATGTTCTCGTGCCTGTGCAATAAATGCAGCCCCAAAAGGCTAATTACCAGGCAGTGCCTCCTGGTTATGAAAGAGATAATAGAATGCAGGAGCAGAATCAGCTGCATCACCCTAGGCGACAATTCACCCCCTACACGGAGTCTAGGGACTCCTTATTTGACCGCTTGTCAGTGGCAAATTTAGTCACTCTGCCAGAAATCCAAACTATAGACCCTAATGCTCATAAGCCTAGGGGATACAGAGAGGAATTATATTATAGATTCCATAGGCACAAAGGACACGACTTGAATGGATGCTGGAAATTCAAATAATTAATCCAAGATTTGATCGACAATAGAAAATTGGCCGTGGACAACCCCATAGCGCCAAATAATCAACAAATGGGGGTATTCAAGGACCCTTTGCCTGCCCACGAAGCACGAGAAAAACCTCTCCAGATTAATGAGGTGCGACAGAATCTTCCCATGCAAGGATTTGTGGGAATGATTAGTATAGTGACAAGGAACAAAAAATACCCAGCAGTTGCCCCCGAGGTAGCTACGAGGGAAGTTTCGACAACATCGTAGCCTCAACAATGCCCAATGCAGTTGCCTCCACCTAGACCCGAGGTCACGATACGGACCAAACTCACACAGAGTTTGCGGACCACATCGGCTAGGTTGTCCATTTACGAGCGTATTCAACAGTCAGCACCTCATAGAGAAGCTCTTATGGACATTTTAAAAGCCATCGAATTACAGCCTCACGAAGTAAATTCTTTCAACAACTTCGTGGGACATGTGAAACGATGTACGGAGTCGGTAATTACCTTCATAGAAGATGAAGTCAAAACAATATCGAATGACATGGCAGATCCACCCCTACACATTATCGCACAGGTCAACAAGATCCCATACAAGAGAGTGTTGGTAGATACTGTCTCGTACAGTAACATCATTACCACTGCGGCCTTAAAAAATTTGAAGCTACCAGCCTCTCACATCACAGCCTCCACGTACACACTACGAGCTTTTGACGATGCAATATGCTTGACAGTCGGCACAGTTGTTCTACCTGTCCAGGTAGGAAAAAAGATAATACCTACCTTGTGCCATGTGTTGGAAGGCGAGATGGCTTATAATATACTGCTAGGGCGGCCTTGGATTAGGGACATGAAGTGTGTCCCTTCGATAGCCCACCAGTGCTTAAAGTATGCTTTTGAAGGAGAAATACATGTAGTCCCAATGGAATTAGAGCCCTTCAAGTATTGCAATGCGATACAATTCATGCCTCAATCGACCCTCCCTTCAACGCATTTGGATTTCCAGCTAAATCCATCTAAACAAGGTCCAATACCGTAGGCACCACTGGTGACAAAAACAACAAAATCCCAGCTAGGTGAGTCTTCATCATCTGCTCCTTCATTATCAACGCCACCTGTCATGGCCAAATAGAAGGACAAGGGAAAACAGATCATGGAGGAGGCTCAACCCTTAGAAAAGAGGTTGCCCATCATTTCAACAGTATCAACCAAGGAAACACCTAGGACAACAGAAGCTGAGACTCCTAAACCACCAAACATGGAATGGACTTAGGAAGGACTCCCGTTTCCTCCCACCCAATCATCAACAATCACTGTTGAAATGGCCAGTACGGGCCTGGGGGAGTATTTAGTGCAAAATGTTGTGGAAACCCCCGCATTGGAGTCAGTACAAGACATGGGGAGACCTCGCCTTCCCATAGGGACAGTTGTTCCTCTAGGCTACCCACCAAACCAAACAAATTTTCTGTATGGGGGCCTTGATCATGGTCTTGAACCATGCAAACAAAAGGAAGCAGACGAAGAGCCTTTTGTTGAAAACATCAACTATCTATCAAACCCAGACTTTGCCCTAAAATATCTCGACCAATGCAATTGGCATGGATACGAGCTAGGCAGATATGAGCAAGGGATGCGGGTCCTTTGCCAACCAAGATATCAGATGCCATATGATAATTCAGGAGTAGGGTTCAACCACCCCCTACCCTTAGACATCTTGGTCAAAAATATGCAAGGCCTAGAAATCGGCAACAAGGGGGGATTGGCATCAGATCTTTATGCAAACCCAAATACAGAATATACATTGGGAGATTACCTACCATGGTCAACAAACACCCTTGGAAATAGTAGTAATCCCTCTCCTTTGCTAGAGAGAGGTGAGAGTTCGGAGATTAATCCTCAAAGATAACATCAACGGCTTCCAAACATCTTTTTGAAGCTATTCCCCTTAGAGGTTCCAGCTGAACCAACACAGTGTCAAGAGAATTAGGTCCCTCCACCAAGAGTGGAACAACCACAATGGGACCAGATTACCTTGCTGGAACAAGGAGAGACCTCAACGTCGCAAGCAATAGTTTCTGAAGAGAATGAACATTTTTGGGTCTTCGAAAGTGATTCAGAAGATGAGACTGAGATGGACTATCTCAGACATGTGCGGCGGCATCACCGCCCTTTAACTCATGAAGATCTAATGGGAAATATGGGCATAAGGTTAGGGCATGAATGGTGGGTAGACCCAGCGGTGTGGGACCTAGTGTTGGATCCATGGCTCCAAATCCACGATGAGCATCGTCCACCCCGAGATCCCATCATGACATCAGTACCAAGGGAAGACCCCGTCTTCCTATCAACACATAGGGCCGATCCATTCATGCCTATCCCTACAGAGCCAGATCCAGAGTGCAAAGACCATTAAGCTGGGGGTACCTCTATCCCTTGAAGTACCATAATCCAAACCAAAAAGCTCCAAGGATTATCGCAATCACTTGGTCACCCCAAAAAAAAAAGCTCCAAGGATTATCGCAATCACTTGGTCACCCCAAAAAGCTCCAAGGATTATCGCAATCACTTGGTCACCCCAAAATCTCCAAGGATTATCGCAATCACTTGGTCACCCAAAAATCTCCAAGGATTATCGCAATCACTTGGTCAAACCCCAAAAGCTCCAAGGATTATCACAATCACTTGGTCAAACCCCAAAAATCTCCAAGGATTATCGCAATCACTTGGTCACCCCAAAAAGCTCCAAGGATTATCGCAATCACTTGGTCACCCAAAAAAAAAGCTCCAAGGATTATCACAATCACTTGGTCACCCCAAAAAGCTCCAAGGATTATCGCAATCACTTGGTCACCCCAAAAATCTCCAAGGATTATCGCAATCACTTGGTCACCCCAAAAATCTCCAAGGATTATCGCAATCACTTGGTCACCCAAAAAAGCTCCAAGGATTATCGCAATCACTTGGGCACCCCAAAAAGCTCCAAGGATTATCCAAATCACTTGGTCACCCCAAAAAGCTCCAAGGATTATCACAATCACTTGGTCACCCAAAAAAAAAATCTCCAAGGATTATCGCAATCACTTGGTCACCCTAAAAATCTCCAAGGATTATCGCAATCACTTGGTCACCCCAAAAGCTCCAAGGATTATCGCAGTCACTTGGTCACCCAAAAAGCTCCAAGGATTATCGCAATCACTTGGTCAAAACCCAAAAAGCTCCAAGGATTATCGCAATCACTTGGTCAAACCAAAAAAAAAAAATCCAAGGATTATCGCAATCACTTGGTCAAAACCCAAAAAGCTCCAAGGATTATCGCAATCACTTGGTCAAAACCCAAAAAAAGCTCCAAGGATTATCGCAATCACTTGGTCAAACCAAAAAGCTCCAAGGATTATCGCAATCACTTGGTCAAAACCCAAAAAGCTCCAAGGATTATCGCAATCACTTGGTCAAAACCCAAAAAGCTCCAAGGATTATCGCAATCACTTGGTCAAATCAAAAATGCTCCAAGGATTATCACAATCACTTGGTCACCCCAAAAGCTCCAAGGATTACCACAATCACTTGGTCAAAACATCAAAAGCTCCAAGGGTATCGTAATCACTTGGTCAACCCAAAAAGCTCCAAGGATTATCGCAATCACTTGGTCACCCCAAAAGCCCCAAGGATTATCGCAATCACTTGGTCACCAAAATGCTCCAAGGATGTCCACAATCACTTGGTCAAAAATAAAAAATAATCAAAAACAACAAAAATTTGCATCTCATTTCTAGGCATACTCAAACTCATCAATAGAGAGCTCTTCTCGCACCTCATATTCATATTCACAAAAATCAATACATCAAAAATACAAAAATATGTAGCTGCATCAAGCATTGCATCCATACATTGCATATTTGTGGTCGTACAGGTCAAGGGCACCATAGGCTGTAATTGCTCTGCTAGTCCACCTTGTTCCACACTGTTTCATTCTACAAAACAACAAAAAAACATTGCCTTGTAACAGACTAGAGTTAGCGGTATTTTAATGTATCAAGAGTTTTTCGTGATTTAGTCATCATTTTTCTCTTTAGCCATGTAATGTATCAAGTCAAACAGATTTTACGAAGGTAGAGTTACACTTGAAATACACCTTGTTACGTAACATCCCAACACAAATTAAAACACATAAAACAATTCCTAAGTTGTGTGAATGAAAGGTGAAACCTGTAGGGTAATCCAAGTCACCATAAGCAAAACGGTTATCATGCTCATCCCCCTGTGCGAATGACCCCAAGAATGCTGAGAGTTGGCAAAAGTACAAGCATCCTCCCTACCCAATTCCCTAAAAATCCCTAGTTGCAAAACATCAAAAATTTGCAAAACGTCAAAAACTCAAATATTTGACATCATATAGTGCACACATCAAATGGCACAAACGATAGTGATTTTCATCACTCCATGTCCCCAATCCATTGTTCAAAAGAAAACAAATCAAAATAAACAATGATCTTATCACTACAAACGAGCAATCACTTTGTCAAAACCCAAAAAAGCTCCAAGGATTATCGCAATCACTTGGTCAAAACCCAAAAATCTCCAAGGATTATCGCAATCACTTTGTAAAAACCCAAAAAAGCTCCAAGGATTATCGCAATCACTTGGTCAAAACCCAAAAATCTCCAAGGATTATCGCAATCACTTGGTCAAAACCCAAAAAGCTCCAAGGATTATCGCAATCACTTGGTCAAATCAAATTCTCCAAGGATTATCACAATCACTTGGTCACCCCAAAAGCTCCAAGGATTACCACAATCACTTGGTCAAAACATCAAAAGCTCCAAGGGTATCGTAATCACTTGGTCAACACAAAAAGCTCCAAGGATTATCGCAATCACTTGGTCACCCCAAAAGCCCCAAGGATTATCTCAATCACTTGGTCACCAAAATGCTCCAAGGATGTCCACAATCACTTGGTCAAAAATAAAAAATAATCAAAAACAACAAAAATTTGCATCTCATTTCTAGGCATACTCAAACTCATCAATAGAGAGCTCTTCTCGCACCTCATATTCATATTCACAAAAATCAATACATCAAAAATACAAAAATATGTAGCTGCATCAAGCATTGCATCCATACATTGCATATTTGTGGTCATACAGGTCAAGGGCACCATAGGCTGTAATTGCTCTGCTAGTCCACCTTGTTCCACACTGTTTCATTCTACAAAACAACAAAAAAACATTGCCTTGTACCACACTAGAGTCAGTGGTCTTTTAATGTATCAAGAGTTTTTCATGATTTAGTCATCATTTTTCTCTTTAGCCATGTAATGTATCAAGTCAAACAGATTTTACGAAGGTAGAGTTACACTTGAAATACACCTTGTTACGTAACATCCCAACACAAATTAAAACACATAAAACAATTCCTAAGTTGTGTGAACGAAAGATGAAACCCGTAGGGTAATCCAAGTCACCATAAGCGAAACGGTTATCATCCTCATCCCCCTGTGTGAATGACCCCAAGAATGCTGAGAGTTGGCAAAAGGACAAGCATCCTCCCTACCCAATTCCCTAAAAATCCCTTGTTGCAAAACATCAAAAATTTGCAAAACGTCAAAAACTCAAATATTTGACATCATACAGTGCACACATCAAATGGCACAAACGATAGTGATTTTCATCACTCCATGTCCCCAATCCCTTGCTCAAAAGAAAACAAATCAAAATAAACAGTGATCTTATCACTACAAAAGAGCAAGTATCACAATACAATTGAAGAAAAGAAGGGAGTTGAACTTGAATCCCTGGAACTCTCAACATTCTAAAAGGTCATAAGGCAAGCCTCAGTACCGATTTGGTTGATAGCCTATCGATAACTTGCGGTAAACCTCTCGCATGACGATATATCTATCACATTAACTTGCATACAGATCAATGTTTGCATGTGGATGAGCTAGCTTACGGCATCCTGGATAACACCGTAGATTAATCTAACTAAATACAACAAAGGAGTTAGTGGAGCTAATTAGGTGATCCTCGATACGAGTTCGGTTGAAAGCCCATCCAGCACTGGCGGTATCCTGATAAATACCACAATAATGAACTCAATTGCACACACAGGGATGTGAAATAGCTTGGTCAAAAACAAGTCTGATTAATACCTTGTTCAAAAGTCTTGTATGATAAAGTACAGTCGTCGCTAGTGAGTTAAAATAGTCTGAGTCTTAGAAAACCTTAGCTACATTTCTAAACCAACTGCGCTACTTTTCATATTTGCAATACCATCAAAAAATACAAAAAAATAGAAAAACCACATGTATACATACAAAGTCACGCATCACAGCAATCACCTAAAAACAAAATAAAAGAGTTCTAAACAGTCTATGGTGCCATAGCCAAACATCACAAATCCCATTCATCCATTTCATCTCTGCATATCACATATAAATCAAAAACATTTGCATTCATCATAGCATATGCATCCATCAAAATAAATCAACATGCATGCATCCATATTCATCAACCATCATGCATAAAATCAAAGAAAATCAAAACAACAAAAACAACAAAAAAAATGCAACACAAAACCAACAATAAACATTGCCAGACACAAGTGCTCTTGCACTTAACCTCTTGGCATAGCAAAATTGATGTCGGGGTTTACATTGTCACTATCCTACTCTCGAAGAAGGCTACCATAGCCGGACCGCTCCACGGGAGGACGGATTTTTGACAATTTAATCCCCAAATGGTGTCACAAAAAACAACAAAACAACAAAAACAACAAAAAATGCAACACAAAACCAACAATAAACATTGCCAGACACAAGTGCTCTTGCACTTAACCTCTTGGCATAGAAAAATTGATGTCGGGGTTTACATTGTCACTATCCTACTCCCGAAGAAGGCTACCATAGCCGGACCGCTCCACGGGAGGACGGATTTTTGACAATTTAATCCCCAAATGGTGTCACAAAAAAAATCAAAACAACAAAAAAAATGCAACACAAAAACACAGCAATAAGCATTGCCGGACACAAGTGCTCTTGCACTTAACCTCTAGGCAAAGAAATTCGATGTCGGGGTTCAAATTGTCACTCTCTTACTTCCCCAAGAAGGCTACCATAGCCGGACCGCTCCACGGGAAGATGGGTTTTTGATGATTTCACCCCATTATGGCATCACCAAAAGGGTTAACACCCACCAAAAATAGGTCCAAATGTTGAAAAAATTGCACATTCTTAAACGGTAAAACATCTAAAGGCACCCTTGCATAAGTCATCTTGGGTCAAGCAACTCGTCATTTTTCTCATGAAGGACATTCCCTCATCGATTCGTCACTTGAGGGGGTAGTCACACTTAGTCACCAATCAACAATCACACACCCAATTAAGGAAAATGACATGCATTCAAAGAATCATTAACAAAGACAATCACGCTCCTGCTTGGGGCAGTAAACAAGCAAAAATGGAATCAATCAAACACTTGGCATTTCGTGAATCATGAACACAAGGTTCCCCTGATGATAAAAGGTTGCGCCCTTTGCCTAATCATGACTGATCAATGTCCAAGCTCAAGTCACACCTCACCAAAATAGGTTAACACTTGAAATCAAACTCCTTAGCTCGTCAGAAGCAAGCATTCAAGAATGCACGCCCTTTCCATGATTAGGGCATCAAAAGTTGGTTAGGTTACCAAGAAACCCTAATCATTAGTGCTTTGGTTATCTATTTTTGCTCGGCGCTGCGCTATGCACAACGCATCCCAAAAAGGGGCATCTATAGACACCAAAACATCACCAATCCGATTATGTGACTACAAACACTGATCGCTTTGACAAACATAGCCCCCAGGGCAGCCCTCAGAGGTCAAACAGTGGTCCTAACCACTTTCATAGCAATTTTGGAAGGTCAGAAGGCAATTTGGCACCTTCGGACAACCTACTCCAAATCCGTCCCACCCTGGGACGAATTCAAATTGGAATCCGTCTCACCAAGGGACGAATTCTGAATTTGTCCTTGGGTAGGACGAATTCCAAGTTTAACGGGCAAAAAGAAGAATGGCGCCAAGTGGCAGCCAGGGACAGTCATTTGATGACTCCTACCTCGCACGCGTGTGTGGGTGAACAGATGGGTCATTAGAGGACTTTCACAAGGGTAGTTATGAAAGCCCAAGTCATGGAGGACTCCCCTCCCTCATGGGAATACATGACTGCCACTTGGCACCTATGACCAACACATGGTGCTTATGCTTCCCTCTCAAAAGAGACCCCATGGGTTAATAAAAGGTGGGACTTTTCTCACCCAAAAAGACAGATTGGAGGCAATTTCAAGCAACGAAGTGCTATCCGATTGATTACCCACTTGCATCATTTTGATTCACCTTCTCACATCCACTAATCTCTTTCGCAAGGGAGGTTATTGGGTGGCTTTTGGAAGCGTGGATCCAACCCAAACCCAACATTTGACCACCTCACACCACCAATTTGTGGACATCCCAATCCTATGAGGTTTTGGACCCATCCCTAGTGGATTGGCTCCGAAATCAAGTGCCAACGGTGGGAGGCCCACTTGGGCACCCCACATTTTCCAAGTTTTGTTTGAAAAGCATTCTAGATTATTGGTTCAGGTTGCATCTCATGTTATTCTTTTTTATTAACTCATAGCTTCAATTTCATAACATTTTGATCATATTTTATCATGCCTTTTGTCGCTTTGTTGTCCTACTAACTTGCAGGTGGCGATATCGAATTCCCGAGGATAGAGGCCAAATTGGGAGAATCCGACCATCTGTGTCGTCCCAAAATGGCCCCAATTACATAACCCCCCTGTTTGCAGGTGTTTTGGAGGTCTCGGGAGTCGACATTGGAGCGGTGTTAGTTTGGCTTTTTCAACACAGTAGAATTCGTCCCACCCAGGGATGAATTGCAGTCAGAATTCGTCCTGCCTAGGGACAAATTCCAAGTGAAGGCAGATTGGCCGATCGTCTCGGTGGCAATGGCCTTCTGGTAATATCTTATGTCTTCTGTCAGGTTTTCAGGTCATTTGGACTCACTTTGTTCACTGTTTCAGACAAATGTTTGTATTCATCTTTTGGCAATTTTAGAGAACAAACACTTCTTATGTGCAGCAGGTGCTACTGACATCTTTGTTGTTTCTTTGTTTGCAGGAGGAGCAGCAGAGGTTAAAGACTCATCAACATCAGCGACGACATCATCTTGGCCCGCCCATTTCAAGTGTGGGCACGCGAAAAGAGGAACCTTAAGTCTTGATTGTAATCAAAATTCTTTTAACGCTCCTAGCCCCTGAAAAGGGAGGAGGCGCATTTGTAACAGATATCAAGAGAATTTAATGAAAGGGTTGTGTTTTCTCCATTTGCTTATATCTCATTTCAATGTGTCTCTTTAATTTCATGCATTCTACATTTCTAGGACTTAAGCGTATTTGATTTTCAATGCATCGCAAATAGTGTTTCCTTCACCCGGAATCTCGTGCTTTCATTCTTCTTTTTTGCCCATTAAACTTGGAATTCATCCCTACCAGATACGAATTCAGAATTCGTCTCTGGGTGAGACGGATTCCATTTTGAATTCGTCCCTGGGTGAGACGAATACTGAGAAAAGTGTCTAATTGTACCAAATTGCCTCTTGACCTTACAAAATTGCTATGAAAGTGGTTAGGACCACTGTTTGACCTCTAACGGCTGCCTTGGGGGTTGTGTTTGTCAAAGTGATCAGTGTTTGCAGTCACATAATCGGATTGGTGCTTGTTTTGGTGTCTACAGATGCCCCTTTTTGGGATGTGCTGTGCATAGCGCAGTGCCGAGCAAAAATAGATAACCAAAGCACTAATGATTAGGGTTTCTTGGTAACCTAACCAAATTTTGATGCCCCAAGCATGGAAAGGGCATGCATTCTTGAATCCTTTATTTTGACGAGCTAAGGAAACACTAATCGATTCCACTAACAACGATATCGACGCGCAACATCTCAAAAACAATTAAATAAAACAAGTGCAAATTATAACAAAAATAAACTCTAGGAGACACTTACAGGTTTTGCCTCTGCTTCGCCGCTCAAACCAGTTTGTGCACTCATGATGGTAGAGAGAATTCTAGCAGCACTTCGCTTCGCAGAATTACCTCCTCCTCCTAGAGCTCCAAAATCACAAAAAAAAAAATGACACAAAGAGCCCAAATTCAAGTTTTGGCCCTTAAATAGACCTATGAGCTGGAATTAGTCCTTGACTGGGATGAGCGCTCTGGTTAGCACTCATCCCACCTAGGGACGAATTCTATAGTTGGAATTCATCCCACCCAGGGATGAATTCAGGCCTTCAAAAACATCAAAAAATGATAAAAAATGCACTAAAAATAGACAATAAATTTGCCCGATAGGAGTGCTACTGCACCTGACATCTAGCACATACAAAATAGACATTGGAGTCACAAATTATCACTATCCTACTCCCTAAGAAGGCTACCATAGCCGAACCGCTCCACGGGAAGACGGATTTTCGATAATTTAATCCCCAAATGATGTCACAAAAAAACAACAAAAACAACAAATAAACGCAACACAAAAACACAGCAATAAGCATTGCCGGACACAAGTGCTCTTGCACTTAACCTCTAGGCAAATAAATATGATGTCGGGGTTCAAATTTTCACTCTCTTACTTCCCCAAGAAGGCTACCATATCCGGACCGCTCCACGGGAAGATGGTTTTTTGATGATTTCACTCCATTATGGCATCACCAAAAGGGTTAACACCCACCAAAAATAGGTCCAAATGTTGGAAAAATTGCACATTCTTAAATGGTAAAACATCTAAAGGCATCCTTGCACAAGTCATCTTGGGTCAAGCGACTCGTCATTTTTCTCATGAAGGACATTCCCTCATCGATTCGTCACTTGAGGGGGTAGTCACACTTAGTCACCAATCAACAATCACACCCAATTAAGGAAAACGACATGCATTCAAAGAATAATTGACAAAGACAATCACGCTCTTTCTTGGGGCAGTAAACAAGCAAAAATTGAATCAATCAAACACTTGGAATTTCGTGAATCATGAACACAAGGTTCCCCTGAGGATAAAAGGTTGCGCCCTTTGCCTAATCATGACTGATCAATGTCCAAGCTCAAGTCACACCTCACCAAAATAGGTTAGCACTTGAAATCAAACTCCTTAGCTCGTCAGAAGCAAGCATTCAAGAATGCACGCCCTTTCCATGATTGGGGCATCAAAAGTTGGTTAGGTTACCAAGAAACCCTAATCATTAGTGCTTTGGTTATCTATTTTTGCTCGGTGCTGCGCTATGCACAACGCATCCCAAAAAGGGGCATCTATAGACACCAAAACATCACCAATCCGATTATGTGACTACAAACACTGATCGCTTTGACAAACATAGCCCCCAGGGCAGCCCTCAGAGGTCAAACAGTGGTCCTAACCACTTTCATAGCAATTTTTGAAGGTTAGAAGGCAATTTGGCACCTTCGGACAACCTACTCCAAATCCGTCCCACCCTGGGACGAATTCAAATTGGAATCCGTATCACCAAGGGACGAATTCTGAATTTGTCCCTGGGTAGGACGAATTCCAAGTTTAATGGGCAAAAAGAAGAATGGCGCCAAGTGGCAGCTAGGGACAGTCAGTTGATGACTACTGCCTCGCACGCGTGTTTGGGTGAACAGATGGGTCGTTAGAGGACTGTCACAAGGGTAGTTATGAAAGCCCAAGTCATGGAGGACTCCCCTCCCTCATGGGAAGACATGATCGCCACTTGGCACCTATGACCAACACATGGCGCTTATGCTTCCCTCTCAAAAGAGACCCCATGGGTCTATAAAAGGTAGGACTTTTCTCACCCAAAAAGACAGATTGGAGGCAATTTCAAGCAACGAAGTGTTATCCGATTGATTACCCACTTGCATCATTTTGATTCACCTTCTCACATCCACTAATCTCTTTCGCAAGGGAGGTTATTGGGTGGCTTTTGGAAGCGTGGATCCAACCCAAACCCAACATTTGACCACCTCACACCACCAATTTGTGGACATCCCAATCCTATGAGGTTTTGGACCCATCCCTAGTGGATTGGCTCCGAAATCAAGTTCCAACGGTGGGAGGCCCACTTGGGCACCCCGCAATTTCCATGTTTTGTTTGAAAAGCATTCTAGATTATTGGTTCAGGTTGCATCTCATGTTATTCTTTTTTATTACCTCATAGCTTCAATTTCATAACATTTTGATCAGATTTTATCATGCCTTTTGTCGCTTTGTTGTCCTACTAACTTGCAGGTGGCGATATTGAATTCCCGAGGATAGAGGCCAAATTGGGAGAATCCGACCATCTACGTCGTCCCAAAATGGCCCCAATTACATAACCCCCCTGTTTGCAGGTGTTTTGTAGGTCTCGGGAGTCGACATTGGAGCGGTGTTAGTTCGGCTTTTTCAACACAGTAGAATTCGTCCCACCCAGGGATGAATTGCGGTCAGAATTCGTCCTGCCCAGGGACAAATTCCAAGTGAAGGCAGATTGGCCGACTGTCTCAGTGGCAATGGCCTTCTGGTAATATCTTATGTCTTCTGTCAGGTTTTCAGGTCATTTGGACTCACTTTGTTCACTGTTTCAGACAAATGTTTGTATTCATCTTTTGGTGATTTTAGAGAACAAACACTTCTTATGTGCAGCAGGTGCTACTGACATCTTTGTTGTTTCTTTGTTTGCAGGAGGAGCAGCATAGGTTAAATACTCATCAACATCAGTGACGACATCATCTTGGCCCGCCCATTTCAAGTGTGGGCATGCGAAAAGAGGAACCTTAAGTCTCGATTGTAATCAAAATTCTTTTAACGCTCCTAGCCCCTGAAAAGGGAGGAGGCGTATTTGTAATAGATATCAAGAGAATTTAATGAAAGGGTTGTGTTTTCTCCATTTGCTTATACCTCATTTCAATGTGTCTCTTTAATTTCATGCATTCTACATTTCTAGGACTTAAGCGTATTTGATTTTGAATGCATCCCAAATAGTGTTTCCTTCACCCGGAATCTCATGCTTTCATTCTTCTTTTTTTCCTGTTAAACTTGGAATTCGTCCCTACCAGATACGAATTCAGAATTCGTCTCTGGGTGAGACGGATTCCATTTTGAATTCGTCCCTGGGTGAGACGAATACTGAGAAAAGTTTCTAAATGTACCAAATTGCCTCTTGACCTTACAAAATTGCTATGAAAGTGGTTAGGACCACTGGTTGACCTCTAACGGCTGCCTTGGGGGTTGTTTTTGTCAAAGTGATTAGTGTTTGCGAGTCACATAATCGGATTGGTGATGTTTTGGTGTCTACGGATGCCCCTTTTTGGGATGCGCTATGCATAGCGCAGATGCCGAGCAAAAATAGATAACCAAAGCACTAATGATTAGGGTTTCTTGGTAACCTAACCAAATTTTGATGCCCCAAGCATGGAAAGGGCATGCATTCTTGAATCCTTGCTTCTGACGAGCTAAGGAAACACTAATCGATTCCACTAACAACGAGATCGACGCGCAACATCTCAAAAACAATTAAATAAAACAAGTGCAAATTATAACAAAAATAAACTCTAGGAGACACTTACAGGTTTTGCCTCTGCTCCGCCGCTCAAACCAGTTGGTGCACTCATGATGGTAGAGAGAATTCTAGCAGCACTTCGCTTCGCAGAATTACCTCCTCCTCCTAGAGCTCCAAAATCACAAAAAAAAAAAATGACACAAATGAGCCCAAATTCAAGTTTTGGCCCTTAAATAGACCTATGAGCTGGAATTAGTCCTTGACTGGGACGAGTGCTCTGGTTAGCACTCGTCCCACCCAGGGACGAATTCTACAGTTGGAATTCATCCCACCCAGGGATGAATTCAGGCCAGAACTTCAAAAACATCAAAAAATGATCAAAAATGCACTAAAAATAGACAATAAATTTGCTCGATAGGAGTGCTACTGCACCCGACATCTAGCGCATACAAAATAGACATTGGAGTCACAAATTATCACTATACTACTCCCTAAGAAGGCTACCATAGCCGGACCACTCCACGGGAAGACGGATTTCCGATAATTTAATCCCCAAATGATGTCACAAAAAAACAACAAAAACAACAAATAAACGCAACACAAAAACACAGCAATAAGCATTTCCGGACACAAGTGCTCTTGCACTTAACCTCTAGGCAAAGAAATATGATGTCGGGGTTCAAATTGTCACTCTCTTACTTCCCCAAGAAGGCTACCATAGCCGGACCGTTCCACGGGAAGATGGGTTTTTGATTTCACTCCATTATGGCATCACCAAAAGGGTTAACACCCACCAAAAATAGGTCCAAATGTTGGAAAAATTGCACATTCTTAAATGGTAAAACATCTAAAGGCATCCTTGCATAAGTCATCTTGGGTCAAGCAACTCGTCGTTTTTCTCATGAAGGGCATTCCCTCATCGATTCGTCTCTTGAGGGGGTAGTCACACTTAGTCACCAATCAACAATCACACACCCAATTAAGGAAAATGACATGCATTCAAAGAATAAATGAAAAAGACAATCACGCTCTTTCTTGGGGCAGTAAACAAGCAAAAATCGAATCAATCAAACACTTGGCATTTCGTGAATCATGAACACAAGGTTCCCCTGAGGATAAAAGGTTGCGCCCTTTTCCTAATCATGACTGATCAATGTCCAAGCTCAAGTCACACCTCACCAAAATAGGTTAACACTTTAAATCAAACTCCTTAGCTCGTCGAAGCAAGCATTCAAGAATGCACGCCCTTTCCATGATTAGGGCATCAATAGTTGGTTAGGTTACTGAGAAACCCTAATAATTATTTCTTTGGTTATCTATTTTTGCTCGGCGCTGCTATGCACAAGCGCATCCCAAAAAGGGGCATCTATAGACACCAAAACATCACCAATCCGATTATGTGACTACACACTGATCGCTTTGACAAACATAGCCCCCCAGGGCAGCCCTCAGAGGTCAAACAATGGTCCTAACCACTTTCATAGCAATTTTGGAAGGTCAGAAGGCAATTTGGAAACTTCGGACAACCTACTCCAAATCCGTCCCACCCTGGGACGAATTCAAATTGGAATCCGTCTCACCAAGGGACGAATTCTGAATTTGTCCTTGGGTAGGACGAATTCCAAGTTTAACGGGCAAAAAGAAGAATGGCGCCAAGTGGCAGCCAGGGACAGTCAGTTGATGACTCCTGCCTCGCACGCGTGTTTGGGTGAACAGATGGGTCGTTATAGGACTGTCACAAGGGTAGTTATGAAAGCCCAAGTCATGGAGGACTCCCCTCCCTCATGGGAAGACATGACTACCACTTGGCACCTATGACCAACACATGGCGCTTATGCTTCCCTCTCAAAAGAGACCCCATGGGTCTATAAAAGGTGGGACTTTTCTCATCCAAAAAGACAGATTGGAGGCAATTTCAAGCAACGAAGTGCTATCCGATTGATTACCCACTTGCATCATTTTGATTCACCTTATCACATCCACTAATATCTTTCGCAAGGGAGGTTATTGGGTGGCTTTTGGAAGCGTGGATCTAACCCAAACCCAACATTTGACGACCTCACACCACCAATTTGTGGACATCCCAATCCTATGAGGTTTTGGACCCATCCCTAGTGGATTGGCTCCGAAATCAAGTGCCAACGGTGGGAGGCCCACTTGGGCACCCCGCATTTTCCAAGTTTTGTTTGAAAAGCATTCTAGATTATTGGTTCAGGTTGCATCTCATGTTATTCTTTTTTATTAACTCATAGCTTCAATTTCATAACATTTTGATCATATTTTATCATGCCTTTTGTCGCTTTGTTGTCCTACTAACTAGCAGGTGGCGATATCGAATTCCTGAGGATAGAGGCCAAATTGGGAGAATCCGACCATCTGGGTCGTCCCAAAATGGCCCCAATTACATAACCCCCCTATTTGCAGGTGTTTTGGAGGTCTCGGGAGTCGACATTGGAGCGGTGTCAGTTCGGATTTTTCAACACAGTAGAATTCGTCCCACCCAGGGATGAATTGCAGTCAGAGTTCGTCCTGCCTAGGGAAAAATTCCAAGTGAAGGTAGATTGGCCGACTGTCTCAGTGGCAATGGCCTTCTGGTAATATCTTATGTCTTCTGTTAGGTTTTCAGGTCATTTGGACTCACTTTGTTCACTGTTTCAGACAAATGTTTGTATGCATATTTTGGCGATTTTAGAGAACAAACACTTCTTATGTGCAACGGGTGCTACTGACATCTTTGTTGTTTCTTTGTTTGCAGGAGGAGCAACAGAGGTTAAAGACTCATCAACATCAGCGACGACATCATCTTGGCCCGCCCATTTTAAGTGTGGGCACGTGGAAAGAGGAACCTTAAGTCTTGATTGTAATCAAAATTCTTTTAACGCTCCTAGCCCCTGAAAATGGAGGAGGCGTATTTGTATGAGATATCAAGAGAATTTAATGAAAGGGTTGTGTTTTCTCCATTTGCTTATATCTCATTTCAATGTGTCTCTTTCATTTCATGCATTCTACATTTATAGGACTTAAGCGTATTTGATTTTGAATGCATCGCAAATAGTGTTTCCTTCACCTCGGAATCTCGTGCTTTCATTCTTATTTTTTGCTCGTTAAACATGGAATTCATCTCCGGGTGAGACGGATTCCATTTTGAATTCGTCCCTGGGTGAGACGAATACTAAGAAAAGTGTCTAAATGTACCAAATTGCCTCTTGACCTTACAAAATTGCTATGAAAGTGGTTAGGACCACTGTTTGACCTCTAAGGGCTGCCTTGGGGGTTGTGTTTGTCAAAGTGATCAGTGTTTGCAGTCACATAATCGGATTGGTGCTGTTTTGGTGTCTACAGATGCCCCTTTTTGGGATGCGGTCGTGCATAGCGCAGTGTTGAGAAAAAATAGATAACCAAAGCACTAATGATTAGGGTTTCTTGGTAACCTAACCAAATTTTGATGACCCAAGCATGGAAAGGGCATGCATTCTTGAATCCTTGCTTCTGACGAGCTAAGGAAACACTAATCGATTCCACTAACAACGAGATCGACGCGCAACATCTCAAAAACAATTAAATAAAACAAGTGCAGATTATAACAAAAATAAACTCTAGGAGACACTTACAGGTTTTGCCTCTGCTCCGCCGCTCAAACCAGTTGGTGCACTCATGATGGTAGAGAGAATTCTAGCAGCACTTCGCTTCGTAGAATTACCTCCTCCTCCTAGAGCTCCAAAATCACAAAAAAAAAAAATGACACAAATGAGCCCAAATTCAAGTTTTGGCCCTTAAATAGACCTATGAGCTGGAATTAGTCCTTGACTGGGATGAGCGCTCTGGTTAGCACTCGTCCCACCCAGGGACGAATTCTACAGTTGGAATTCATCCCACCCAGGGATGAATTCAGGCCAGAACTTCAAAAACATCAAAAAATGATCAAAAATGCACTAAAAATAGACAATAAATTTGCCCGATAGGAGTGCTACTGCACCTGACATCTAGCACATACAAAATAGACATTGGAGTCACAAATTATCACTATACTACTCCCTAAGAAGCATACCATAGCCGGACCACTCCACGGGAAGACGGATTTCCGATAATTTAATCCCCAAATGATGTCACAAAAAAACAACAAAAACAACAAATAAACGCAACACAAAAACACAACAATAAGCATTTTCGGACACAAGTGCTCTTGCACTTAACCTCTAGGCAAAGAAATATGATGTCGGGGTTCAAATTGTCACTCTCTTACTTCCCCAAGAAGGCTACCATAGCCGGACCGCTCCACGGGAAGATGGGTTTTTGATGATTTCACTCCATTATGGCATCACCAAAAGGGTTAACACCCACCAAAAATAGGTCCAAATGTTGGAAAAATTGCACATTCTTAAATGGTAAAACATCTAAAGGCATCCTTGCACAAGTCATCTTGGGTCAAGCGACTCATCGTTTTTCTCATGAAGGGCATTCCCTCATCGATTCGTCTCTTGAGGGGGTAGTCACACTTAGTCACCAATCAACAATCACACACCCAATTAAGGAAAACGACATGCATTCAAAGAATCATTGAAAAAGACAATCACGCTCTTTCTTGGGGAAGTAAACAAGCAAAAATTGAATCAATAAAACACTTGGCATTTCGTGAATCATGAACACAAGGTTCCCCTGAGGATAAAAGGTTGCGCCCTTTTCCTAATCATGACTGATCAATGTCCAATCTCAAGTCACACCTCACCAAAATAGGTTAACACTTGAAATCAAACTCCTTGGCTCGTCAGAAGCAAGCATTCAAGAATGCACACCCTTTCCATGATTAGGGCATCAAAAGTTGGTTAGGTTACCAAGAAACCCTAATCATTAGTGCTTTGGTTATCTATTTTTGCTCGGCGCTGCGCTATGCACAGCGCATCCCAAAAAGGGGCATCTATAGACACCAAAACATCACCAATCCGATTATGTGACTACACACTGATCGCTTTGACAAACATAGCCCCCAGGGCAACCCTCAGAGGTCAAACAGTGGTCCTAACCACTTTCATAGCAATTTTGGAAGGTTAGAAGGCAATTTGGCACCTTCGGACAACCTACTCCAAATCCATCCCACCCTGGGACGAATTCAAATTGGAATCCGTCTCACCAAGGGACGAATTATGAATTTGTCCCTAGGTAGGATGAATTCCAAGTTTAACGGGCAAAAAGAAGAATGGCGCCAAGTGGCAGCCAGGGACAGTCAGTTGATGACTCCTGCCTCGCACGCGTGTGTGGGTGAACAGATGGGTCGTTAGAGGACTATCACAAGGGTAGTTATGAAAGCCCAAGTCATGGAGGACTCCCCTCCCTCATGGGAAGACATGACTACCACTTGGCACCTATGACCAACACATGGCGCTTATGCTTCCCTCTCAAAAGAGACCCCATGGGTCTATAAAAGGTGGGACTTTTCTCATCCAAAATGACAGATTGGAGGCAATTTCAAGCAACGAAGTGCTATCCGATTGATTACCCACTTGCATCATTTTGATTCACCTTATCACATCCACTAATCTCTTTCACAAGGGAGGTTATTGGGTGGCTTTTGGAAGCGTGGATCCAACCCAAACCCAACATTTGACCACCTCACACCACCAATTTGTGGACATCCCAATCCTATGAGGTTTTGGACCCATCCCTAGTGGATTGGCTCCGAAATCAAGTTCCAACGGTGGGAGGCCCACTTGGGCACCCCGCAATTTCCATGTTTTGTTTGAAAAGCATTCTAGATTATTGGTTCAGGTTGCATCTCATGTTATTCTTTTTTATTACCTCATAGCTTCAATTTCATAACATTTTGATCAGATTTTATCATGCCTTTTGTCGCTTTGTTGTCCTACTAACTTGCAGGTGGCGATATTGAATTCCCGAGGATAGAGGCCAAATTGGGAGAATCGACCATCTACGTCATCCCAAAATGGCCCCAATTACATAACCCCCCTGTTTGCAGGTGTTTTGTAGGTCTCGGGAGTCGACATTGGAGCGGTGTTAGTTCGGCTTTTTCAACACAGTAGAATTCGTCCCACCCAGGGATGAATTGCGGTCAGAATTCGTCCTGCCCAGGGACAAATTCCAAGTGAAGGCAGATTGGCCGACTGTCTCGGTGGCAATGGCCTTCCGGTAATATCTTATGTCTTCTCGTCGAGTTTTCGGGTCATTTGGACTCACTTTGTTCATTGTTTCGGACAAATGTTTGTATTCATCTTTTGGTGATTTTAGAGAACAAACACTTCTTATGTGCAGCGAGTGCTACCGACATCTTTGTTGTTTCTTTGTTTGCGGGGAGGAGCAGACATAGGTTAAGGACTCATCAACATCAGTGACGACATCATCTTGGCCCGCCCATTTCAAGTGTGGGCATGCGAAAAGAGGAACCTTAAGTCTCGATTGTAATCAAAATTCTTTTAACGCTCCTAGCCCCTGAAAAGGGAGGAGGCGTATTTGTAATAGATATCAAGAGAATTTAATGAAAGGGTTGTGTTTTCTCCATTTGCTTATACCTCATTTCAATGTGTCTCTTTAATTTCATGCATTCTACATTTCTAGGACTTAAGCGTATTTGATTTTGAATGCATCCCAAATAGTGTTTCCTTCACCCGGAATCTCATGCTTTCATTCTTCTTTTTTTCCTGTTAAACTTGGAATTCGTCCCTACCGGATACGAATTCAGAATTCGGTCTCTGGGTGAGACGGATTCCATTTTGAATTCGTCCCTGGGTGAGACGAATACTGAGAAAAGTTTCTAAATGTACCAAATTGCCTCTTGACCTTACAAAATTGCTATGAAAGTGGTTAGGACCACTGGTTGACCTCTAACGGCTGCCTTGGGGGTTGTTTTTGTCAAAGTGATTAGTGTTTGCAGTCACATAATCGGATTGGTGATGTTTTGGTGTCTACAGATGCCCCTTTTTGGGATGCGCTATGCATAGCGCAGTGCCGAGCAAAAATAGATAACCAAAGCACTAATGATTAGGGTTTCTTGGTAACCTAACCAAATTTTGATGCCCCAAGCATGGAAAGGGCATGCATTCTTGAATCCTTGCTTCTGACGAGCTAAGGAAACACTAATCGATTCCACTAACAACGAGATCGACGCGCAACATCTCAAAAACAATTAAATAAAACAAGTGCAAATTATAACAAAAATAAACTCTAGGAGACACTTACAGGTTTTGCCTCTGCTCCGCCGCTCAAACCAGTTGGTGCACTCATGATGGTAGAGAGAATTCTAGCAGCACTTCGCTTCGCAGAATTACCTCCTCCTCCTAGAGCTCCAAAATCACAAAAAAAAAAAATGACACAAATGAGCCCAAATTCAAGTTTTGGCCCTTAAATAGACCTATGAGCTGGAATTAGTCCTTGACTGGGACGAGTGCTCTGGTTAGCACTCGTCCCACCCAGGGACGAATTCTACAGTTGGAATTCATCCCACCCAGGGATGAATTCAGGCCAGAACTTCAAAAACATCAAAAAATGATCAAAAATGCACTAAAAATAGACAATAAATTTGCTCGATAGGAGTGCTACTGCACCTGACATCTAGCACATACAAAATAGACATTGGAGTCACAAATTATCACTATACTACTCCCTAAGAAGGCTACCATAGCCGGACCACTCCACGGGAAGACGGATTTCCGATAATTTAATCCCCAAATGATGTCACAAAAAAACAACAAAAACAACAAATAAACGCAACACAAAAACACAGACAATAAGCATTTCCGGACACAAGTGCTCTTGCACTTAACCTCTAGGCAAAGAAATATGATGTCGGGGTTCAAATTGTCACTCTCTTACTTCCCCAAGAAGGCTACCATAGCCGGACCGTTCCACGGGAAGATGGGTTTTTGATTTCACTCCATTATGGCATCACCAAAAGGGTTAACACCCACCAAAAATAGGTCCAAATGTTGGAAAAATTGCACATTCTTAAATGGTAAAACATCTAAAGGCATCCTTGCATAAGTCATCTTGGGTCAAGCAACTCGTCGTTTTTCTCATGAAGGGCATTCCCTCATCGATTCGTCTCTTGAGGGGGTAGTCACACTTAGTCACCAATCAACAATCACACACCCAATTAAGGAAAATGACATGCATTCAAAGAATAAATGAAAAAGACAATCACGCTCTTTCTTGGGGCAGTAAACAAGCAAAAATCGAATCAATCAAACACTTGGCATTTCGTGAATCATGAACACAAGGTTCCCCTGAGGATAAAAGGTTGCGCCCTTTTCCTAATCATGACTGATCAATGTCCAAGCTCAAGTCACACCTCACCAAAATAGGTTAACACTTTAAATCAAACTCCTTAGCTCGTCAGAAGCAAGCATTCAAGAATGCACGCCCTTTCCATGATTAGGGCATCAAAAGTTGGTTAGGTTACCAAGAAACCCTAATCATTAGTGCTTTGGTTATCTATTTTTGCTCGGCACTGCGCTATGCACAGCAGCATCCCAAAAAGGGGCATCTATAGACACCAAAACATCACCAATCCGATTATGTGACTACACACTGATCGCTTTGACAAACATAGCCCCCAGGGCAGCCCTCAGAGGTCAAACAATGGTCCTAACCACTTTCATAGCAATTTTGGAAGGTCAGAAGGCAATTTGGAAACTTCGGACAACCTACTCCAAATCCGTCCCACCCTGGGACGAATTCAAATTGGAATCCGTCTCACCAAGGGACGAATTCTGAATTTGTCCTTGGGTAGGACGAATTCCAAGTTTAACGGGCAAAAAGAAGAATGGCGCCAAGTGGCAGCCAGGGACGATCGATTGATGACTCCCGCCTCGCACGCGTGTGTGGGTGAACAGATGGGTCGTTATAGGACTGTCACAAGGGTAGTTATGAAAGCCCAAGTCATGGAGGACTCCCCTCCCTCATGGGAAGACATGACTACCACTTGGCACCTATGACCAACACATGGCGCTTATGCTTCCCTCTCAAAAGAGACCCCATGGGTCTATAAAAGGTGGGACTTTTCTCATCCAAAAAGACAGATTGGAGGCAATTTCAAGCAACGAAGTGCTATCCGATTGATTACCCACTTGCATCATTTTGATTCACCTTATCACATCCACTAATATCTTTCGCAAGGGAGGTTATTGGGTGGCTTTTGGAAGCGTGGATCTAACCCAAACCCAACATTTGACGACCTCACACCACCAATTTGTGGACATCCCAATCCTATGAGGTTTTGGACCCATCCCTAGTGGATTGGCTCCGAAATCAAGTGCCAACGGTGGGAGGCCCACTTGGGCACCCCGCATTTTCCAAGTTTTGTTTGAAAAGCATTCTAGATTATTGGTTCAGGTTGCATCTCATGTTATTCTTTTTTATTAACTCATAGCTTCAATTTCATAACATTTTGATCATATTTTATCATGCCTTTTGTCGCTTTGTTGTCCTACTAACTAGCAGGTGGCGATATCGAATTCCTGAGGATAGAGGCCAAATTGGGAGAATCTGACCATCTGCGTCGTCCCAAAATGGCCCCAATTACATAACCCCCTATTTGCAGGTGTTTTGGAGGTCTCGGGAGTCGACATTGGAGCGGTGTTAGTTCGGATTTTTCAACACAGTAGAATTCGTCCCACCCAGGGATGAATTGCAGTCAGAGTTCGTCCTGCCTAGGGAAAAATTCCAAGTGAAGGTAGATTGGCCGACTGTCTCAGTGGCAATGGCCTTCTGGTAATATCTTATGTCTTCTGTTAGGTTTTCAGGTCATTTGGACTCACTTTGTTCACTGTTTCAGACAAATGTTTGTATGCATATTTTGGCGATTTTAGAGAACAAACACTTCTTATGTGCAGCAGGTGCTACTGACATCTTTGTTGTTTCTTTGTTTGCAGGAGGAGCAACAGAGGTTAAAGACTCATCAACATCAGCGACGACATCATCTTGGCCCGCCCATTTTAAGTGTGGGCACGTGGAAAGAGGAACCTTAAGTCTTGATTGTAATCAAAATTCTTTTAACGCTCCTAGCCCCTGAAAATGGAGGAGGCGTATTTGTAACAGATATCAAGAGAATTTAATGAAAGGGTTGTGTTTTCTCCATTTGCTTATATCTCATTTCAATGTGTCTCTTTAATTTCATGCATTCTACATTTATAGGACTTAAGCGTATTTGATTTTGAATGCATCGCAAATAGTGTTTCCTTCACCTGGAATCTCGTGCTTTCATTCTTATTTTTTGCCTGTTAAACATGGAATTCATCTCTGGGTGAGACGGATTCCATTTTGAATTCGTCCCTGGGTGAGACGAATACTAAGAAAAGTGTCTAAATGTACCAAATTGCCTCTTGACCTTACAAAATTGCTATGAAAGTGGTTAGGACCACTGTTTGACCTCTAAGGGCTGCCTTGGGGGTTGTGTTTGTCAAAGTGATCAGTGTTTGCAGATCACATAATCGGATTGGTGTCTGTTTTGGTGTCTACGAGATGCCCCTTTTTGGGATGCGCCGTGCATAGCGCGAGTCTTGAGAAAAAATAGATAACCAAAGCACTAATGATTAGGGTTTCTTGGTAACCTAACCAAATTTTGATGACCCAAGCATGGAAAGGGCATGCATTCTTGAATCCTTGCTTCTGACGAGCTAAGGAAACACTAATCGATTCCACTAACAACGAGATCGACGCGCAACATCTCAAAAACAATTAAATAAAACAAGTGCAAATTATAACAAAAATAAACTCTAGGAGACACTTACAGGTTTTGCCTCTGCTCCGCCGCTCAAACCAGTTGGTGCACTCATGATGGTAGAGAGAATTCTAGCAGCACTTCGCTTCGTAGAATTACCTCCTCCTCCTAGAGCTCCCAAATCACAAGAAAAAAAAATGACACAAATGAGCCCAAATTCAAGTTTTGGCCCTTAAATAGGCCTATGAGCTGGAATTAGTCCTTGGTTGGGATGAGCGCTCTGGTTAGCACTCGTCCCACCCAGGGACGAATTCTACGATTGGAATTCATCCCACCCGGGGATGAATTCGAGCGAACTTCAAAAACATCAAAAAATGATCAAAAATGCACTAAAAATAGACAATAAATTTGCCCGATAGGAGTGCTACCGCACCGACATCTAGCACATACAAAATAGACATTGGAGTCACAAATTATCACTATACTACTCCCTAAGAAGCATACCATAGCCGGACCACTCCACGGGAAGACGGATTTCCGATAATTTAATCCCCAAATGATGTCACAAAAAAACAACAAAAACAACAAATAAACGCAACACAAAAACACAAGCAATAAGCATTTTCGAGACACAAGTGCTCTTGCACTTAACCTCTAGGCAAAGAAATATGATGTCGGGGTTCAAATTGTCACTCTCTTACTTCCCCAAGAAGGCTACCATAGCCGGACCGCTCCACGGGAAGATGGGTTTTTGATGATTTCACTCCATTATGGCATCACCAAAAGGGTTAACACCCACCAAAAATAGGTCCAAATGTTGGAAAAATTGCACATTCTTAAATGGTAAAACATCTAAAGGCATCCTTGCACAAGTCATCTTGGGTCAAGCGACTCATCGTTTTTCTCATGAAGGGCATTCCCTCATCGATTCGTCTCTTGAGGGGGTAGTCACACTTAGTCACCAATCAACAATCACACACCCAATTAAGGAAAACGACATGCATTCAAAGAATCATTGAAAAAGACAATCACGCTCTTTCTTGGGGAAGTAAACAAGCAAAAATTGAATCAATAAAACACTTGGCATTTCGTGAATCATGAACACAAGGTTCCCCTGAGGATAAAAGGTTGCGCCCTTTTCCTAATCATGACTGATCAATGTCCAATCTCAAGTCACACCTCACCAAAATAGGTTAACACTTGAAATCAAACTCCTTGGCTCGTCAGAAGCAAGCATTCAAGAATGCACACCCTTTCCATGATTAGGGCATCAAAAGTTGGTTAGGTTACCAAGAAACCCTAATCATTAGTGCTTTGGTTATCTATTTTTGCTCGGCGCTGCGCTATGCACAGCGCATCCCAAAAAGGGGCATCTATAGACACCAAAACATCACCAATCCGATTATGTGACTACACACTGATCGCTTTGACAAACATAGCCCCCAGGGCAACCCTCAGAGGTCAAACAGTGGTCCTAACCACTTTCATAGCAATTTTGGAAGGTTAGAAGGCAATTTGGCACCTTCGGACAACCTACTCCAAATCCATCCCACCCTGGGACGAATTCAAATTGGAATCCGTCTCACCAAGGGACGAATTATGAATTTGTCCCTAGGTAGGATGAATTCCAAGTTTAACGGGCAAAAAGAAGAATGGCGCCAAGTGGCGGCCGGGGACGATCGATTGATGACTCATGCCTCGCACGCGTGTGTGGGTGAACAGATGGGTCGTTAGAGGACTATCACAAGGGTAGTTATGAAAGCCCAAGTCATGGAGGACTCCCCTCCCTCATGGGAAGACATGACTACCACTTGGCACCTATGACCAACACATGGCGCTTATGCTTCCCTCTCAAAAGAGACCCCATGGGTCTATAAAAGGTGGGACTTTTCTCATCCAAAATGACAGATTGGAGGCAATTTCAAGCAACGAAGTGCTATCCGATTGATTACCCACTTGCATCATTTTGATTCACCTTATCACATCCACTAATCTCTTTCACAAGGGAGGTTATTGGGTGGCTTTTGGAAGCGTGGATCCAACCCAAACCCAACATTTGACCACCTCACACCACCAATTTGTAGACATCCCAATCCTAAGAGGTTTTGGACCCATCCCTAGTGGATTGGCTCCGAAATCAAGTGCCAACGATGGGAGGCCCACTTGGGCACCCCGCATTTTCCAAGTTTTGTTTGAAAAGCATTCTAGATTATTGGTTCAGGTTGCATCTCATGTTATTCTTTTTTATTAACTCATAGCTTCAATTTCATAACATTTTGATCAGATTTTATCATGCCTTTTGTCGCTTTGTTGTCCTACTAACTTGCAGGTGGCGATATCGAATTCCCGAGGATAGAGGCCAAATTGGGAGAATCTAACCATCTGGGTCGTCCCAAAATGGCCCCAATTACATAACCCCCCTGTTTGCATGTGTTTTGGAGGTCTCGGGAGTCGACATTGGAGCGGTGTTAGTTCGGCTTTTTCAACACAGTAGAATTCGTCCCACCCAGGGATGAATTACAGTCATAATTCGTCCTTCCCAAGGACAAATTCCAAGTGAAGGTAGATTGGCCGACTGTCTCAGTGGCAATGGCCTTCTGGTAATATCTTATGTCTTCTGTCAGGTTTTCAGGTCATTTGGACTCACTTTGTTCACTGTTTCAGACAAATGTTTGTATGCATCTTTTTGCGATTTTAGAGAACAAACACTTCTTATGTGCAGCAGGTGCTACTGACATCTTTTTTGTTTCTTTGTTTGCAGGAGGAGCAGCAGAGGTTAAAGAATCATCAACATCAGCGACGACATCATCTTGGCCCGCCCATTTTAAGTGTGGGCATGCAGAAAGAGGAACCTTAAGTCTCGATTGTAATCAAAATTCTTTTAATGCTCCTAGCCCCTGAAAATGGAGGAGGCGTATTTGTAACAGATATCAAGAGAATTTAATGAAAGGGTTGTGTTTTCTCCATTTGCTTATACCTCATTTCAATGTGTCTCTTTAATTTCATGCATTCTACATTTCTAGGACTTAAGCGTATTTGATTTTGAATGCATCCCAAATAGTGTTTCCTTCACCCGGAATCTCATGCTTTCATTCTTCTTTTTTGCTCGTTAAACTTGGAATTCGTCCCTACCAGAGACGAATTCAGAATTCGTCTCTGGGTGAGACGGATTCCATTTTGAATTCGTCCCTGGGTGAGACGAATACTGAGAAAAGTGTCTAAATGTACCAAATTGCCTCTTGACCTTACAAAATTGCTATGAAAGTGGTTAGGACCACTGTTTGACCTCTAACGGCTTCCTTGGGGGTTGTTTTTGTCAAAGTGATCAGTTTTTGCAGTCACATAATCGGATTGGTGTTGTTTTGGTGTCTACAGATGCCCCTTTTTGGGATGCGCTGTGCATAGCGCAGTGTCGAGCAAAAATAGATAACCAAAGCACTAATGATTAGGGTTTCTTGGTAACCTAACAAAATTTTGATGCCCCAAGCATGGAAAGGGCATGCATTCTTTAATCCTTGCTTCTGACGAGCTAAGGAAACACTAATCGATTCCACTAACAACGAGATCGACACGCAACATCTCAAAAACAATTAAATAAAACAAGTGCAAATTATAAAAAAAATAAACTCTAGGAGACACTTACATGTTTTGCCTCTGCTCCACCGCTCAAACCAGTTTGTGCACTCATGATGGTAGAGAGAATTCTAGCAGCACTTCGCTTCGCAGAATTACCTCCTCCTCCTAGAGCTCCAAAATCACAACAAAAAAAAATGACACAAATGAGCCCAAATTCAAGTTTTGGCCCTTAAATAGACCTATGAGCTGGAATTAATCCTTGACTGGGATGAGCACTCTGGTTAGCACTCTTCCCACCCAGGGATGAATTCTACAGTTGGAATTCATCCCACCCAGGGAAGAATTTAGGCCAGAACTTCAAAAACATCAAAAAATGATCAAAAATGCACTAAAAATAGACAATAAATTTGCCCGATAGGAGTGCTACTGCACCTGACATCTAGCACATACAAAATAGACATTGGAGTCACAAATTATCACTATACTACTCCCTAAGAATGCTACCATAGCCGGACCACTCCACGGGAAGACGAATTTCTAATAATTTAATCCCCAAATGATGTCACAAAAAAACAACAAATAAACGCAACACAAAAACACAGCAATAAGCATTTCCGGACACAAGTGCTCTTGCACTTAACCTCTAGGCAAAGAAATATGATGTCGGGGTTCAAATTGTCACTCTCTTACTTCCCCAAGAAGGCTACCATAGCCGGACCGCTCCACGGGAAGATGGGTTTTTGATGATTTCACTCCATTATGGCATCACCAAAAGGGTTAACACCCACCAAAAATAGGTCCAAATGTTGGAAAAATTGCACATTCTTAAATGGTAAAACATCTAAAGGCATCCTTGCACAAGTCATCTTGGGTCAAGCGACTCGTCGTTTTTCTCATGAAGGGCATTCCCTCATCGATTCGTCTCTTGAGGGGGTAGTCACACTTAGTCACCAATCAACAATCACACACCCAATTAAGGAAAACGACATGCATTCAAAGAATCATTGATAAAGACAATCACTCTACTGCTTGGGGCAGTAAACAAGAAACAATCGAATCAATCAAAAACTTGGCATTTCATGAATCATGAACACAAGGTTCCCCTGAGGATAAAAGGTTGTGCCCTTTGCCTAATCATGACTGATCAATGTCCAAGCTCAAGTCACACCTCACCAAAAGAGGTTAACACTTGAAATCAAACTCCTTAGCTTGTCAGAAGAAAGCATTCAAGAATGCACGCCATTTCCATGATTAGGGCATCAAAATTTGGTTAGGTTACCAAGAAACCCTAATCATTAGTGCTTTGGTTATCTATTTTTGCTCGGCACTGCGCTATGCACAGCGCATCCCAAAAAGGGGCATCTATAGACACCAAAACATCACCAATCCAATTATGTGACTACACACTGATCGCTTTGACAAACATAGCCCCCAGGGCAGCCCTCAGAGGTCAAACAGTGGTCCTAACCACTTTCATAGCAATTTTGGAAGGTCAGAAGGCAATTTGGCACCTTCGGACAACCTACTCCAAATCCGTCCCACCATGGGACGAATTCAAATTGGAATCCATCTCACCAAGGGACGAATTCTGAATTTGTCCCTAGGTAGGACGAATTCCAAGTTTAATGGGCAAAAAGACGAATGGCGCCAAGTGGCAGCCAGGGACAGTCAGTTGATGACTCCTGCCTCGCACGCATGTTTAGGTGAACAGATGGGTCGTTAGAGGACTGTCACAAGGGTAGTTATGAAAGCCCAAGTCATGGAGGACTCCCCTCCCTCATGGGAAGACATGACTACCACTTGGCACCTATGACCAACACATGGCGCTTATGCTTCCCTCTCAAAAGAGACCCCATGGGTCTATAAAAGGTGGGACTTTTCTCATCCAAAAAGACAGATTGGAGGCAATTTCAAGCAACGAAGTGCTATCCGATTGATTACCCACTTGCATCATTTTGATTCACCTTCTCACATCCACTAATCTCTTTCGCAAGGGAGGTTATTGGGTTGCTTTTGGAAGCGTGGATCCAAACCAAACCCAAAATTTGACCACCTCACACCACCAATTTGTGGACATCCCAATCCTATGAGGTTTTGGACCCATCCCTAGTGGATTCGCTCCGAAATCAAGTGCCAACGGTGGGAGGCCCATTTGGGCACCCCGCATTTTCCAAGTTTTGTTTGAAAAGCATTCTAGATTATTGGTTCAGGTTGCATCTCATGTTATTCTTTTTTATTAACTCATAGCTTCAATTTCATAACATTTTGATTAGATTTTATCATGCCTTTTGTCGCTTTGTTGTCCTACTAACTTGCAGGTGGCGATATCGAATTCTTGAGGATAGAGGCCAAATTAGGAGAATCTGACCAGCTGCGTCGTCCCAAAATGGCCCCAATTACATAACCCCCATGTTTGCAGGTATTTTGGAGGTCTCGGGAGTCAACATTGGAGCGATGTTAGTTCGGATTTTTCAACACAGTAGAATTCGTCCCACCCAGGGATGAATTGCAGTCAGAATTCGTCCTACCCAGGGAAAAATTCCAAGTTAAGGTAGATTGGCCGACTGTCTCAGTGGCAATGGCATTCTGGTAATATCTTATGTTTTCTGTCAGGTTTTCAGGTCATTTGGACTCACTTTGTTCACTATTTCAGACAAATGTTTGTATGCATATTTTGACGATTTTAGAGAACAAACACTTCTTATGTGCAGCAGGTGCTACTGACATCTTTGTTGTTTCTTTGTTTTTAGGAGGAGCAGCAGAGGTTAAAGACTCATCAACATCAGCGATGACATCATCTTGGCTTGCCCATTTTAAGTGTGGGCACGCGGAAAGAGGAACCTTAAGTCTTGATTGTAATAAAAATTCTTTTAACGCTCCTAGCCCCTAAAAATGGAGGAGGCGTATTTGTAACAGATATCAAGAGAATTTAATGAAAGGGTTGTGTTTTCTCCATTTTCTTATATCTCATTTCAATGTGTCTCTTTAATTTCATGCATTCTACATTTATAGGACTTAAGCGTATTTGATTTTGAATGCATCGCAAATAGTGTTTCCTTCACCCGGAATCTCGTGCTTTCATTCTTCTTTTTTGCCTGTTAAACATGGAATTCGTCCCTACCAGATACGAATTCAAAATTCGTCTCTGGGTGAGACGGATTCCATTTTGAATTCGTCCCTGGGTGAGACGAATACTGAGAAAAGTGTCTAAATGTACCAAATTGCCTCTTGACCTTACAAAATTGCTATGAAAGTGGTTAGGACCACTGTTTGACCTCTAACGGCTGCCTTGGGGGTTGTGTTTGTCAAAGTGATCAGTGTTTGCAGTCACATAATCGGATTGGTGTTGTTTTGGTGTCTACAGATGCCCCTTTTTGGGATGCGCTGTGCATAGCGCAGTGCTCGAGCAAAAATAGATAACCAAAGCACTAATTATTAGGGTTTCTTGGTAACCTAACCAAATTTTGATGCCCCAAGCATGGAAAGGGCATGCATTCTTGAATCCTTGCTTCTGACGAGCTAAGGAAACACTAATCGATTCCACTAACAACAAGATCGATGCGCAACATCTCAAAAACAATTAAATAAAACAAGTGCAAATTATAACAAAAATAAACTCTAGGAGACACTTACAGGTTTTGCCTCTGCTCCGCCACTCAAACCAGTTTGTGCACTCATGATGGTAGAGAGAATTCTAGCAGCACTTCGCCTCGCGAATTACCTCCTCCTCCTAGAGCTCCAAAATCACAACAAAAAAAAATGACACAAATGAGCCCAAATTCAAGTTTTGGCCCTTAAATAGACCTATGAGCTGGAATTAGTCCTTGACTGGGACGAGCACTCTGGTTAGCACTCTTCACACCCAGGGACGAATTCTACAATTGGAATTCATCCCACCCAGGGAAGAATTCAGGCCATAACTTCAAAAACATCAAAAAATGATCAAAAATGCACTAAAAATAGACAATAAATTTGCCCGATAGGAGTGCTACTGCACCTGACATCTAGCACATACAAAATAGACATTGGAGTCACAAATTATCACTATCCTACTCCCTAAGAAGGCTACCATAGCCGGACCACTCCACGGGAAGACGGATTTTTGATAATTTAATCCCCAAATGATGTCACAAAAAAACAACAAAAACAACAAATAAACGCAACACAAAAACACAGCAATAAGCATTTCCGGACACAAGTGCTCTTGCACTTAACCTCTAGGCAAAGAAATACGATGTTGGGGTTCAAATTGTCACTCTATTACTTCCCCAAGAATGCTACCATAGCCGGACCGCTCCACGGGAAGATGGGTTTTTGATGATTTCACTCCATTATGGCATCACCAAAAGGGTTAACACCCACCAAAAATAGGTCCAAATGTTGGAAAAATTGCACATTCTTAAATGGTAAAACATCTAAAGGCATCCTTGCACAAGTCATCTTAGGTCAAGCGACTCGTCGTTTTTCTCATGAAGGGCATTCCCTCATCGATTCGTCTCTTGAGGGGGTAGTCACACTTAGTCACCAATCAACAATCACACACCCAATTAAGGAAAACGACATGCATTCAAAGAATCATTGATAAAGACAATCACTCTACTGCTTGGGGCAGTAAACAAGAAACAATCGAATCAATCAAAAACTTGGCATTTCATGAATCATGAACACAAGGTTCCCCTGAGGATAAAAGGTTGTGCCCTTTGCCTAATCATGACTGATCAATGTCCAAGCTCAAGTCACACCTCACCAAAATAGGTTAACACTTGAAATCAAACTCCCTAGCTCGTCAGAAGCAAGGATTCAAGAATGCATGCCCTTTCCATGCTTGGGGCATCAAAATTTGGTTAGGTTACCAAGAAACCCTAATCATTAGTGCTTTGGTTATCTATTTTTGCTCGGCGTTGCGCTATGCATAGCGCATCCCAAAAAGGGGCATCTATAGACACCAAAACAACACCAATCCGATTATGTGACTACAAACATTGATCGCTTTGACAAACATAGCCCCCATGGAAGCCCTCAGAGGTCAAACAGTGGTCCTAACCACTTTCATAGCAATTTTGTAAGGTCAAGAGGCAATTTGGTACATTTAGACACTTTGCTCAGTATTCGTCTCACCCAGGGACGAATACTAACTGGGATTCGTCTCACCCAGGGATGAATTCTGAAATCGTCTCACCCAAGGACAAATTCCAAGTTTAACAGGCAAAAAGAAGAATGGCGCCAAGTGGCAGCCCAGGATAGTCAGTTGATGACTCCTGCCTCGCACGCGTGTGTGGGTGGATAGATAGGGCGTTAGAGGACTGTCACAAGGGCGATTATGAAAGCCCAAGTCATGGAGGACTCCCCTCCCTCATGGGAAGACTTGACTGCCACATGGAACCTATGACCAACACATGGCGCTTATGCTTCCCTCTCAAAAGAGACCCCATGGGTCTATAAAATGTGGGACTTTTCTCACCCAAAAATGGAGATTGGAGGCGATTTCAAGCAATGAAGTGCTGTCCGATTGATTACCCACTTGCATCTCTTTGATTCACCTTCTCACATCCACTAATCTATTTTGCAAGGGAGTTTATTGGGTGGATTTTGGAAGCGTGGATCCAACCCAAATCCAACATTTGACCACCTTAAACCACCAATTTGCAGACATTCCAATCCTAAGAGGTTTTGGACCCATCCCTAGTGGATTGGCTCCGAAATCAAGTGCCCACGGTGGGAGGCCAACTTGGGCACCCTGCATTTTCCAAGTTTTGTTTTAAAAGCATTCTAGATTATTTTTTCAGGTTGCATCTCATGTTATTATGTTTGATTAACTCATAGCTTAAATTTCATAACATTTTGATCAGATTTTATCATGCCTTTTGTCGCTTTGTTGTCCTACTAACTTGTAGGTGGCGATATCGAATTCCCGAGGATAGAGGCCAAATTGGGAGAATCCGACCATCTGGGTCATCCCAAAATGGCCCCAATTACATAACCCCCCTATTTTTAGGTGTTTTGGAGGTCTCGGGAGTCGAAATTGGAGCGGTGTCAGTTTAGATTTTCCAACACAGTAGAATTCGTCCAACCCAGGGACGAATTGCAGTTAGAATTCATCCTGCCCAGGGACGAATTCCAGGTGAAGGCAGATTGGCCAACTGTCTCAGTGGCAATAGCCTTCTGGTAATATCTTCTGTCTTCTGTCAGGTTTTCAGGCCATTTGGACTCACTTTACTCACTGTTTTAGACAAATGTTTACATGCATCTTTTGGTGATTTTAGAGAACAAACACTTACTATTTGCAACAGGTGCTACTGACATATTTTTTGTTTCTTTGTTCACATGAGGAGCAGCATAGGTTAAGGACTCATCAACATCAGTGGCGGCATCATCTTGGCCCGCCCATTTCAAGTGTGGGCATGTGGAAAGAGCAACCTTAAGTCTCGATTGTAATCAAATTCTTTTAACGCTCCTAGCCCCTGAAAAGGGAGGAGGCATATTTGTAACAGATATCAAGAGAATTTAATGAAAGGGCTGTGTTTTATCCATTTTCTTGTATCTCATTTCAATGCGTCTCATTTCATGCATTCTACATTTCTAGGACTTAAGCGTATGCGATAATCCTTGGAGCTTTTTTTGGGTGACCAAGTGATTGCGATAATCCTTGGAGCTTTTTGGGGTGACCAAGTGATTGCGATAATCCTTGGAGCTTTTTGGGGTGACCAAGTGATTGCGATAATCCTTGGAGCTTTTTGGGGTGACCAAGTGATTGCGATAATCCTTGGAGCTTTTTTTGGGGTGACCAAGTGATTGCGATAATCCTTGGAGCTTTTTGGGGTGACCAAGTGATTGCGATAATCCTTGGAGATTTTTGGGGTTTTACCAAGTGATTGTGATAATCCTTGGAGATTTTGGGGTTTGACCAAGTTATTGCGATAATCCTTGGAGCTTTTGGGTGACCAAGTGATTGCGATAATCCTTGGAGCTTTTGGGGTGACCAAGTGATTGCGATAATCCTTGGAGCTTTTTGGGGTGACCAAGTGATTGCAATAATCCTTGGAGCTTTTTTTTTTTGGGTGACCAAGTGATTGCGATAATCCTTGGAGCTTTTTGGTTTGGATTATGGTACTTCAAGGGATAGAGGTACCCCCAGCTTGATGGTCTTTGCGCTCTGGATCTGGCTCTGTAGGGATGGGCATGAACGGATCGGCCCTATGTGTTGATAGGAAGACGGGGTCTTCCCTTGGTACTGATGTCATGATGGGATCTCGGGGTGGACGGTGCTCATCGTGGATTTGGAGCCATGGATCCAACACTAGGTCCCACCCCACTAGGTCTACCCACCATTCATGCCCTAACCTTATGCCCATTTGTCCCATTAGATCTTCATGAGTTAAAGGGTGATAATTCCGTCACGCATGTCTGAGATAGATCATCTCAGTCTCGTCTTCTGAATCACTTTCGGAGATCCAAAAATGTTCATTCTCTTCAGCAACAGTTACTTGCGACGTTGAGGGTTCTCCTTGTTCCAGCAAATTGATCCGGTCCCATTGCGATTGTTCCCCTCTTGGTGGAGGGACCTGATTCTCTTGACACTGTATTGATTCAACTAGAACTTCTAAGGGGAATAGCTTCAAAAAGATGTTCGGAAGCCGTTGATGTTCTCTTTGAGGATTAATGTCCGAACTTTCACCTCTCTCTGGCAAAGGAGAGGGATTACTACTATTGCCAAGGGTGTTTGTTGACCATGGGAGGTAATCTCCCAAGGTATATTCTGTATTTGGATTGGCATAAGGATCTAATGCCAATCCCCCCTTGCTACCTATTTCTAGGCCTTACATATTTTTGACCAAGATGTCTAAGGGCAGGGGGTGGTTGAACCCTACTCCTGACTTATCATATGGAATATGATATCTTGGTTGGAAAAGGACCCGCATCCCTTGCTCATATCTGACTAGCCCGTATCCATGCCAATTGCATTGGTCGAGATATTTTAGGGCAAAGTCTGGGTTTGACAGATAGTTGATATTTTCAAAAAAAGGCTCTTCGTCTACTTCATTTTGTTTGCATGGTTCAAGACCATGATCAAGGCCCCCATACACAAAGTTTGTCTAGTTTGGTGGGTAGCCTAGAGAAACAATTGTCCCTATGGGAAGGCAGGGTCTTCCCATGTCTTGTACTAACTCCAATGCAAAGGTTGCCACAACATTTTGCACTAAATACTCCCCCAGGCCCATACTGGCCATTTCAACAGTGATTGTTGATGATTGGGTGGGAGGAAACGGGAGTCCTTCCTGAGTCCATTCCATGTTTGGTGGTTTAGGAGTCTCAGCTTCTGTTGTCCTAGGTGTTTCCTCGGTTGATACCGTTGAAATGATGGGCAACCTCTTTTCTAAGGGCTGAGCCTCCTCCATGATCTGTTTTCCCTTGTCCTTCTGTTTGGCCATGACAGGTGGTGTTGATAATGAAGGAGCAGATGATGAAGACTCACCTGGCTGGGATTTTGTTGTTTTTGTCACCAGTGGTGCCTGCGGTATTGGACCCTATTTAGATGGATTTAGCTAGAAATCCAAATGCGTTGAAGGGAGGGTCGATTGAGGCATGAATTGTACTGCATTGCAATACTTGAAGGGCTCTAATTCCATTGGGACTACATGTATTTCTCCTTCAAAAGCATACTTTAAGAACTGGTGGGCTATCGAAGGGACACACTTCAAAAGAATCCATGTCAGAATCCTCGGTGGGGTATGCCCATTCAAAACAGCCCCTTTCGGGAAGACGCTTTACATGTAGACCTTGATGTAAACAGAGAATCACCTTCTGAGGTTAGACATGAGTGGCCACAGCGCGATGAAGCGCTAGAGAGGCACACTATCCATTTGGAGGGACAACGTGGATATGGCGTCCCTTCTTTACCTCCCATCAGAACAGAGAGACAAAATCCAGAGCGTAGGGCTCCTTACACAGGGCGAGCTAACTCCGCCCGCCCCTTTCACACCCATGAGAGGGAGCACGAGGAAGATCATCGCATTCCTCAAGGACAACAACATACAGTGCGGGAACCTTGCGCTTTCGCACCAGCTGGATATCATGATCACCCATTGAGGCCAGAGCCTCGAGTACATGCCGCCTACCTCGACGAGGGAAGCGACCCATTGAAATTTTAGATCATCAAAATCGAGGCAAACACATAGGAGAAACACTTAAGCCTCCTGAGCAAAATAGGGTAGACCAAATTGACCCGATAGTCGCCAGACATGCCACCCGTCAAGCCCAAATCATGCGGCTTAAACAAAGTCATCAGGAGATAGAGTATCGACACCGCTTGGATAGAGAGCGCATGCAACGCGAAGCGGATGAGTTACGCTATGAACTACCTGAGAGGGGGCCAACCCCTCGCACCCAAAGAGCCAAACAATATGAGAGGCATAATCCGTTGGTGCAGGACAGGTCTCCACGACCTCGTCAAGCTTTGCCTCCGAGACCTTATAGACCCGAGAGGGAGGCCACTCCCCGAAACAATGATGGGTACCTTCAGCGAGGACTCAATCAAGGTCATAGGTCTCGCCCAGAGACTCCTCAAGAATTTTACGAGGAGTATGAACCAGACATAGAATATGTTGAAACTCCCCATCAAGGCAGGAGGGCTGCCATTCGGCCACCCCTTCATAGGCCTCCAGTCTACCATAACTTACAACGGGAGCGAACAAAAGAGGAAGAAATAAAATCTTTCGATGCATACCAAGCGCTATTAGAGCGTTTAGAGTCTGTGGAGACAAAATATGTTGGGCATCAAAAACCCACATTACGTCAACTCCGCAGTCATCCGGTGCATCCCTCAGTGCCTACACCTCTTTACCCCGAACACTTCAAGTTGCCTCAATTGGCAGTTTTTAAAGGTGAAGAGGACGCACAAGAACATGTTACAAGATTTCTAAGCCAATGCTTCGGCATCCAAGATAATGACGCATTGTTGCTTAGAACATTCATAACCACATTCGTAGGCCCCTGCCTCGGATTGGTTCACACAATTACCCAAACACAGCATAAGCAACCTAGATCAATTAGTAGATGCGTTTCTTGAACGCTTTGCCTTCAACACAAGGAAGAAGGCATCACTGAGTGATCTGGCTAGCCTCAGGCAATTTGAGGAAGAAACAATGGCAGCATACGGGAATCGATGGAGAGCTTTGCTTTCTAAGTTACCTTACCGTCCCCCTATGTCTGATCTCACACAGATGTTCACAAAAAGTTGCTTGAAATCGATCTCTGGGCTATTGCAGTTGCAGCAATACGCCAGCTTAGAAGAAGCTTTGGCGCAAGCCAGAGTTATAGAAGAGATCAAAATAGGCGAAGGCGCAATCGCCAAGCCTAAAAAGAAAGAGTGGAATAAAACCACTAAAACCGGGACAACGCAACCACAACATGCTGCGGTTAACCAAGTTGCGATAAATGTTCCCGTGCCTGTGCAAGAAATGCAGCCCCAAAAGGCTAATTACCAGGCAGTGCCTCCTGGTTATGAAAGAGATAATAGAAGACAGGAGCAGAATCAGCAGCGTCGCCCTAGGCGACAATTCACCCCTTACACGGAGTCCAGGGACTCCCTATTTGACCGCTTGTCGCTGGCAAATTTAGTCACTCTGCTAGAAATCCAAACTATAGACCCTAACGCTCCTAAGCCTAGGGGATACAGAGAGGAATTGTATTGTAGATTCCATAGGCGCAGAGGACACGACTTGAATGGATGCTAGAAATTCAAAGAATTAATCCAAGATTTGATCGACAATAGAACATTGGCCGTGGACAACCCCATAGCGCCAAATAATCAACAAATGGGGGTATTCAAGGACCCTTTGCCTGCCCACGAAGCATAGGCAAAACCTCTCCAGATTAACGAGGTGCGACAGAATCTTCCCATGCAAGGATTTGTGGGAATGATTAGTATAGTGACAAGGAACAAAAAGTACCCAACAGTTGCCCCCGAGGTAGCTACGAGGGAAGTTCCGACAACATCGCAGCCTCAACAACGCCCAACGCAGTTGCCTCCGCCTAGACCCGAGGTCACGATACGGACCAAACTCACGCAGAGTTTGCGGACCACATCGGCTAGGCTGTCCATTTACGAGCTTATTCAACAATCAACACCCCATAGGGAAGCTCTTATGGACATTTTAAAAGCCATCGAATTACAACCTCACGAAGCAAATTCTTTCAACAACTTCGTGGGACATGTGAAACGATGTACGGAGCCGGTCATCACCTTCAGAGAAGATGAAGTCAAAACAATATCGAATGACATGGCAGATCCACCCCTGCACGTTATCGCGCGGGTCAACGGGATCCCGTACAAGAGAGTGTTGGTAGATACTGGCTCGTCCAGTAACATCATTACCACTGCAGCCTTAAAACATTTGAAGCTGCCAGCCTCTCACATCACAGCCTCCACGTACACACTGCGAGCTTTCAACGATGCAATATGCTCGACAGTCGGCACAGTTGTTCTGCCTGTCCAGGTAGGACAAAAGACAATACCTACATTGTGCCATGTGTTGGAAGGCGAGATGGCTTATAATATATTGCTAGGGCGGCCTTGGATCAGGGACATGAAGTGTGTCCCTTCGATCGCTCACCAGTGCTTAAAGTATGCTTTTGAAGGAGAAATACATGTAGTCCCAATGGACTTAGAGCCCTTCAAGTATTGCAATGCGGTACAATTCATGCCTCAATCGACCCTCCCTTCAACGCATTTGGATTTCCAGTTAAATCCATCTAAACAAGGTCCAATACCGCAGGCACCACTGGTGACCAAATCAACAAAATCCCAGCCAGGTGAGCCTTCATCATCTGCTCCTTCATTATCAACGCCACCTGTCATGGCCAAACAGAAGGACAAGGGAAAACAGATCATGGAAGAGGCTCAGCCCCTAGAAGAAGGGTTGCCCACAATTTCAATGGTATCAACAGAAGAAACACCTCACACAAGTAGAAGCGGAGACTCCTAAAATGCCGAACATGGAATGGACTCAGGAAGGACTCCCGTTTCCTCCCACCCAATCATCAACAATCATGGTTGAAATGGCCAATATAGGCCTGGGGGAGTATTTAGTGCAAAATGTCGTGGCAACCCCTGCATTGGAGTCAGTACAAGACATGGGAAGACCTCGCCTTCCCATAGGGACAATTGTTCCTCTAGGCTACCCACCAAATCAGACAAATTTTGTGTATGGGGGCCTTGATCATGGTCTTGAACCATGCAAACAAAAGGAAGCAGACGAAGAGCCTTTTGTTGAAAACATCAACTATCTGTCAAACCCAGACTTTGCCCTAAGATATCTCGGCCAATGCAATTGGCATGGATACGGGCTAGGCAGATATGAGCAAGGGATGCGGGTCCTTTGCCAACCAAGATATCAGATGCCATATGATAAGTCGGGAGTAGGGTTCAACCACCCCCTGCCCTTAGACATCTTGGTCAAAAATATGCAAGGCCTAGAAATAGGCAACAAGGGGGGATTGGCACCAGATCCTTATGCCAACCCAAATACAGAATATACATTGGGAGATTACCTCCCATGGTCAACAAACACCCTTGGCAACAACAGTAATCCCTCTCCTTTGCTAGAGAGAGGCGAAAGTTCGGAGATTAATCCTCAAAGAGAACATCAACGGCTTCCAGACATCTTTTTGAAGCTATTCCCCTTAGAGGTTCCAGTTGAATCAACATAGTGTCAAGAGAATCAGGTCCCTCCACCAAGAGTGGAACAACCGCAATGGGACCAGATTAACTTACTGGAACAAGGAGAGCCCTCAACGTCGCAAGCAACAGTTGCTGAAGAGAATGAACATTTTTGGGTCTCCGAAAGTGATTCAGAAGATGAGACTGAGATGGACTATCTCAGACATGCGCGATGACATCACCGCCCTTTAACTCATGAAGATCTAATGGGACAGATGGGCATACTGCTAGGGCATGAATGGTGGGTAGACCCAGCAAGGTGGGACCAAGTGTTGGATCCATGGCTCCAAATTCAAGATGAGCACCGTCCACCCCGAGACCCTATCATGACATCAGTACCAAGGGAAGACCCCGTCTTCCTATCAACACATAGGGCCGATCCGTTCATACCCGTCCCTACAGAACCAGATCCGGAGCATAGGAAGCATCCAGAATGTTCGAGCTATAACACCCACGGTAATGGAGACCAAATTCATTCCATCCACATGATCTCCATTGATTTGACCGCACCCATCCGCAATCCGGCCGATCCAACACGGTCATTGCATCTAGACATAGATGCCATCGACTGGGATCGCGTCAATTCACCTTTATCACCATCAGAGTATTGGCCTTTCGGTGAAATGCCTCATTTTACCCCAAGGACAACTCAAGATATTTTTCAAGTCGAAGAGGGACCCGAGGTTCCAAACGTAGATCTAAACTCAGCTAATGATATCCATTTGATCCCGACTCCACATCAGTTGGAGGACGGATCCCACATGTCAGTCGAGGAGACGACTGACGTAGACATCGGCTTAGACCCAATGAATCCATAGATTATCAAGCTAGGGGTAAGTCTTTCCCCCGAAGAGCAAGCCGACTACATTACCCTTCTCAAAGCGAAGAAGGAGGTTTTTGCATGGTCATACAGAGACATGCCGGGACTAGACCCGTAGCTAGTCACGCATAATTTAACGCTTGATCCGACAATCAAGCCCGTAAAGCAAAAACTACGAAAGATGCACCCAAAAGTGGCCTTGATGGTCAAAGATGAATTGCAAAAGCTGTTGGATGCACAGTTTGTCATCTGCATGGATTATCCGCCATGGCTGTCCAACATGGTTCCCGTCAAGAAGCCCGATGGGAGGATTCGCATATGCACCGATTTTTGAGACCTAAACAAAGCGAGTCCTAAGGATGATTTCCCCTTGCCAAGCATCGACGCGCTAGTAGACGCTACAATAGGTCACGAAATGCTCTCCCTAATGGATGGCTTCTCGGGATACAATCAAATTCGTATCAATCCTGAAGACCAACTTAAAACGGCGTTCACAACGCCTTGGGGGACATTTTGTTATAAGGTCATGCCTTTTGGCCTTAAAAATGCTGGCGCTACCTACCAACGTGCCATGACATATATCTTCCATGATTACATGCACAAAACTTTGGAAGATTACATGGATGATTTGTTAGCCAAGTCTCTTTTGCGCTCAGATCATCTCGGTGACTTAAGCAAGATCCTCGATCGCCTCATAGAGCATAAGGTCAGACTGAATCCCAAGAAGTGCGTATTTGGCGTCACATCCGGAAAACTCTTGGGTTTTATAGTCTCAAAATGAGGCATCGAAGTGGACCCAAAGAAAGTCAAGGCAATCCTTGAAATGGCTCCCCCAACTACCATCAAGCAGCTTAGAAGTCTGCAAGGAAAGGTCGCGTCGATTAAACGCTTCATAGCGCAATTATCTGACAAATGCCGACCCATGAACAAATTATTGCACAAGGGAGTTACATTTCACTGGGATGACGAGTGCCAGTCAGCCTTTGACGAAATCAAACAATACTTGGCTTCGCCGCCAGTATTGGCACCACCTAGACCAGGAGTGTCGTTCTACTTATACATCTCAACTATTGAGGTGGCACTCGGGCGCCATGCTAGCCCAAAAGAATGAACTTCACAAAGAACAGGCTACTTACTATCTTAGCCGCACCCCGGTCGGCTACTGAACTTAACTATGCATACGTTGAGAAACTCTGCTTGGCAAGTGGTGTTTGCTACCAAAAAGCTATGCCACTACATGTCGAGCAACACTACGTATGTTGTGTCTAAGGAGAATCCATTGCGATACATGATGAGTCGTACTTATCATAGTAGTCGCACGGCGAAATGGATCATGTTGTTGACGGAATTTGACATAGAGTTTATTGGACAAAAATCTATCAAAGGACAAGTCATAGCCGATCAACTAGCAGAGGCTCCTCTTGAAGACGATCAGCCTCTGGTCATAGAACTACCCGATGATGGGGTCTTCCATGTCTCAGAATCGCCAGATTCCGATGAGCCTGAGTCACAAGCCGACATAACCCTATTCTTCGATGGTTCTAAATGCGAGCAAGGTGGTGGCACGGGAATTGTATTCTTCACACCGTAGGGTGCTCCAATGCCCCTGTCATTTAAATTAAACTTCCAATGCACCAACAATAATGCAGAATATGAAGCCTTGCTCCTAGGTCTTCAGACAACAATCGCCATGAACATCAAACGACTGAACATCTTTGGTGATTCGCCGTTAATAGTCAATAAATTCAAAGGGGTATATCAATGCAAATGCCCAGCTTTGAAGGCCTATAAAGCCCTTGTGGACAAATTCCTGGCAAAACTTGAGTGGTATGACATCGAGGCACTCCCTCGATCATCGAATCATTTTGCGGACACAATGGCCTCCTTGGGGTCACTAATCCCGCAAGACCTTTCCGGTGATATGACAACCATTCAAGTCAAAACCTTATCGCAATCCGTGATGGAGCGCGCAAGCTCGGACTTGACGCCAAGAATCCACATGATCCAGATTGAACCATCCTCGGATAAGTTCTTTCGAATCCGAGATCGTCTGAAACGTGCCAACTGGGGGTCCTTGTTTTCCCCCACTCCCACTAATAGCAACACAACGCTATTCTTACAAGTTCTATCCCATTCAACATTTGTTAGGGAAGAACTTCGAAAGGGATTGGTTGTTCATACTGTCGAGGTTTTCGATCAACAAGATCGGTATTTACCCATTAGAGACTACCTCAAGTTAGGTAATCTTCCCTTTGGATTGACGCACGCCGCAAAACGAACATTCAAGCAGAAAGCGGCTAAGTATGTCTTGATAGGAGACATTTTGTATCGTCGCAGCTATGACGGAATTCTTCTTCGTTGTTTGGACCAACAAGAGTCCACTTGGGCAGTCGCCCAAGCGCACGACGGTACATGTGGTGGCCACTTTAGTGGTATGGCCATTGCAAAGTGCATTCTTCGCATGGGCTATTATTGGCCATCTTTAGAGCGAGATTGTTGCGCATATGTCAAGAAGTGCATGAAATGTCAACATCATGCCAATTTGATGCACGTACCTTCCCAGGCCTTGCAAGCAGTCCAGTCCGCTTGGCCATTTTCGCAATGGGGCTTCGATCTAATTGGAAAGATCTCCCCTGCATCATCAAGCCGTCACACGTTTATCATAACGGCCACAGAGTATTTTACTAAATGGGTGGAAGCAATTCCGTTAACCTCTACGACAGGACCCCGCATTGTGGAGTTCATCTTGCATAACATCATATGTCATTTTGGTATTCCATCCAAAATAATCTCGGATAATGGGCCATCATTCAAGAACAAAGACGTGCGTGCTTTGACCACAAAGTACAAAATTCAGCACAGCTTTTCAACACCCTATTATCCGCAAGCAAATGGGCAAGCAGAGGCGTCAAACAAAATGCTAGTCGCCATCCTTAAAAATACGGTCACAGACAGTCATAAAGATTGGCACATCCAAATCCCACTTGCCCTTTGGGCTTATCGCACTAGCATTCGGACGCCAACTGGGGCAACTCCATTTTCGCTCGTGTATGGCTCAGAGGCAGTAATGCCTCTCGAGTTGGAAATTCCTTCCCTACGCATATCAATGCAAGAGTTCATCGATGATGACACTGCGCGGCAGGCCCGGTTAGACCAACTTACGTTGCTTGACGAACGACGCGTTAATGCTCTCGAGCACTTACGTATCTACCAAGAGCGGCTTAAGAAAGCTTACAACATGAAAGTTCACCTAAGGGACTTTCGGGTTGGTGATTTGGTTTTGAAGGAAAACCAACAGAACTCTAATTTGCCGTCCCACCTAAGGGACAAGTTCATGGCAAATTGGTTAGGTCCATATGTCATTGATAGCAAAATAGGACCCGGGACGTACCGGCTAGCTTCTCTTGATGGTATCAAGGAAACAGAACCCTTGAATATCAGTCATTTGCGACCATTTTATATCTAAGAGAGCCATATCCCAAAAATGCTCCAAGGATCCATAAAATCGCTTGGTCAAAAACACAAAAGCTCCAAGGATTATCGCAATCACTTGGTCAAACCAAAAAGCTCCAAGGATTATCGCAATCACTTGGTCAAACCAAAAAGCTCCAAGGATTATCGCAATCACTTGGTCAAAACAAAAAAGCTCCAAGGATTATCGCAATCACTTGGTCAAACCAAAAAGCTCCAAGGATTATCGCAATCACTTGGTCAAACCAAAAAGCTCCAAGGATTATCGCAATCACTTGGTCAAACCAAAAAGCTCCAAGGATTATCGCAATCACTTGGTCAAACCAAAAAGCTCCAAGGATTATCGCAATCACTTGGTCAAACCAAAAAGCTCCAAGGATTATCGCAATCACTTGGTCAAACCAAAAAGCTCCAAGGATTATCGCAATCACTTGGTCAAACCCAAAAAGCTCCAAGGATTATCGCAATCACTTGGTCAACCCAAAAAGCTCCAAGGATTATCGCAATCACTTGGTCAAAACCCAAAAAGCTCCAAGGATTATCGCAATCACTTGGTCACCCCAAAAGCTCCAAGGATTATCGCAATCACTTGGTCACCAAAATGCTCCAAGGATGTCCACAATCACTTGGTCAAAAATAAAAAATAATCAAAAACAACAAAAATTTGCATCTCATTTCTAGGCATACTCAAATTCATCAATAGAGAGCTCTTCTCGCACCTCATATTCATATTCACAAAAATCAATACATCAAAAATACAAAAATATGTAGCTGCATTAAGCATCGCATCCATACATTTGCATATTTGTGGTCGTATAGGTCAAAGGCACCATAGATTGTAATTACTTTTGCTAGTCCATCTTGTTCCACAACTGTTCCATTTTACAAAAACAACAAAAACACCATGCATTGCCTTTTACCACACTAGAGTCAGTGGTCTTTTAATGTATCAAGAGTTTTCATGATTCAATCATCATTTTTCTCTTTAGCCATGTAATGTATCAAGTCAAACAGATTTTACGAAGGTAGAGTTACACTTGAAATACACCTTGTTACGTAACATCCCAACACAAATTAAAACACATAAAACAATTCCTAAGTTGTGTGAACGAAAGATGAAACTTGTAGGGTAATCCAAGTCACCATAAGCGAAACGGTTATCATGCTCATCCCCCTGTGCGAATGACCCCAAGAATGCTGAGAGTTGGCAAAAGGACAAGCATCCTCCCTACCCAATTCCCTAAGAATCCCTAGTTCTCAATAGTTGCAAAACATCAAAAATTTGCAAAACGTCAAAAACTCAAATATTTGACATCATACAGTGCACACATCAAACGGCACAAACGATAGTGATTTTCATCACTCCATATCCCCAATCCCTTGCTCAAAAGAAAAACAAATCAAAATAAACAGTGATCTTATCACTACAAACGAGCAAGTATCCCAATACAATTGAAGAAAAGAAGGGAGTTGAACTTGAATCCCTGGAACTCTCAGCATTCTAAAAGGTCATGAGGCAAGCCTCGATACCGGTTTGGTTGATAGCCTATCGGTAACTGGCGGTAAACTTCTCGCATGATGATATATCTGTCACATTAACTTGCGTACAGATCAATGTTTGCATGTGGATGAGCTAGCTTATGGCATCCTGGATAACACCGCAGATTAATCTAACTGAATACAACAAAGGAGTTAGTGGAGCTAATTAGGTGATCCTCAGACATAGGTTCGGTTGAAAGCCCATCTGGCATCGGCGGTATCCCGACAAATACCACATAAATGAACTCAATTGCACACACAGGGATGTGAAATAGCTTGGTCAAAAACAAGTCCGATTCATACCTTGTTCAAAAGTCTTGTAAGATAAAGTACAATCATGGCTAGTGAGTTAAAACCGTCTGAGTCTCAGAAAACCTTAGCTACATTTCTAAACCAACTGCGCTACTTTTCATCCTTACAATACCATCAAAAAATACAAAAAAAGAAAAACCACATGTATACATACAAAGTCATGCATCACAACAATCGCCTAAAAACAAAATAACAGAGTTCTAAACAGTCTATGGTGCCATAGCCAAACATCACAAATCCCATTCATCCATTTCATCTCTCGCATATCACATATAAATCAAAAACATTTGCATTCATCATAGCATATGCATCCATCAAAATAAATCAACATGCATACATCCATATTCATCAACCATCATGCATAAGATCAAAGAAAATCAAAACAACAAAAACAACAAAAAAATGCAACACAAACAAAAACAATAAACATTGCCAGACACAAGTGCTCTTGCACTTAACCTCTTGGCATAGAAAAATTGATGTCAGGGTTTACATTGTCACTATCCTACTCTCTAAGAAGGCTACCATAGCTGGACCGCTCCACGGGAAGACGGATTTTTGACAATTTCACCCCCAAATGACATCACAAATGGGTCAAAGCCCACCAAAAAAACAACAAACAAAATCAAGCTCGCACACCCAAGTTATCCCCAAAAACAACAAACACAAAAAAAAAACAAAATAAACATCCACCATACAACAAGTGCTCTTGCACTTAACCTCTTGGCATAGAAAATTGATGTCGGGGTTTACATTGTCACTATCCTACTCCCTAAGAAGGCTACCATAGCCGGACCGCTCCACGGGAGGACGGATTTTCGACAATTTAATCCCCAAATGGTGTCACAAAAAATCAAAACAACAAAAAATGCAACATAAAAACAAAACAATAAGCATTGCCGGACACAAGTGCTCTTGCACTTAACCTCTTGGCATAGAAAATCGATGTTGGGGCTCAAATTGTCACTCTCCTACTTCCCTAAGAAGGCTACCATAGCCGGACCGCTCCATGGGAAGATGGATTTTTGATGATTTCACCCCATTATGGCATCACCAAAAGGGTTAACACCCACCAAAAATAGGTCCAAATGTTGGAAAAATTGCACATTCTTAAACGGTAAACCATCTAAAGGCACCCTTGCACAAGTCATCTTGGGTCAAGCGACTCGTCGCTTTTCTCATGAAGGTCATTCCCTCATCGATTCGTCGCTTGAGGGGGTAGTCACACTTAGTCACCAATCAACAATCACACACCCAATTAAGGAAAACGACATGCATTCAAAGAATCATTGACAAAGACAATCACGCTCCTGCTTGGGGCAGTAAACAAGCAACAATCAAATCAATCAAACACTTGGCATTTCGTGAATCATGAACACAAGGTTCCCCTGAGGATAAAAGGTTGCGCCCTTTGCCTAATCATGACTGATCAATGTCCAAGCTCAAGTCACACCTCACCAAAATAGGTTAACACTTGAAATCAAACTCCTTAGCTCGTCAGAAGCAAGGATTCAAGAATGCATGCCCTTTCCATGCTTGGGGCATCAAAAGTTGGTTAGGTTACCAAGAAACCCTAATCATTAGTGCTTTGGTTATCTATTTTTGCTCGACGCTGCGCTATGCACAACGCATCCCAAAAAGGGGCATCTGTAGACACCAAAACAGCACCAATCCGATTATGTGACTGCAAACACTGATCGCTTTGACAAACACAGCCCCCGGGGCAGCCCTCGAGAGGTCAAACAGTGGTCCTAACCACTTTCATAGCAATTTTGTAAGGTCAAGAGGCAATTTGGCACATTTAGACACTTTGCTCAGTATTCGTCTCACCCAGGGACGAATTCAAAATGGAATCCGTCTCACCCAGGGACGAATTCTGAATTCGTCTCACGTCAGGACGAATTCCAAGTTTAACGGGCAAAAAGAAGAATGGCGCCAAGTGGCAGCCCAGGACAGCTCGATTGATGACTCTCGCCTCGCACGCGTGTGTGGGTGGACAGATAGGCCGTTAGAGGACCGTCACAAGGGCAATTATGAAAGCCCAAGTCATGGAGGACTCCCCTCCCTCATGGGAAGACATGACCGCCACATGGCACCTATGACCAACACATGGCGCTTATGCTTCCCTCTCAAAAGAGACCCCATGGGTCTATAAAAGGTGGGACTTTTCTCACCCAAAAAGGATAGATTGGAGGCGATTTCAAGCAACGAAGTGCTGTCCGATTGAATACCCACTTGCATCCTTTTGATTCACCTTCTCACATCCACTAATCTCTTTCGCAAGGGAGGTTATTGGGTGGCTTTTGGAAGCGTGGATCCAACCCAAATCCAACATTTGACCACCTTACACCACCAATTTGCAGACATCCCAATCCTAAGAGGTTTTGGGCCCATCCCTAGTGGATTGGCGCCGAAATCAAGTGCCAACGGTGGGAGGCCCACTTGGGCACCCCCGCACTTTCTAAGTTTTATTCTAAAAGCATTCTAGATTATTGTTTCACGTTGCATCTCATGTTATTCTGTTTGGTTAACTCATAGCTTCAATTTCATAACATTTTGATCAGATTTTATCATGCCTTTTGTCGCTTTGTTGTCCTACTAACTTGCAGGTGGCGATATCGAATTCTCGAGGATAGAGGCCAAATTGGGAGAATCCGACCATCTGGGTCATCCCAAAATGGCCCCAATTACATAACCCCCTGTTTGCAGGTGTTTTGGAGGTCTCGGGAGTCGACATTGGAGCAGTGTCAGTTCGGCTTTTCCAACACAATAGAATTCGTCCCACCCAGGGACGAATTGCGCATCAGATTCGTCCCGCCTGGGGACGAATTCCAGTGAAGGCAGATTGGCCGATTGTCTCAATGGCAATGGCCTTCGGTAATATCTTCTGTCTTCCGTCAGGTTTTCAGGTCATTTAGATTCACTTTACTCATCGATTTAGACAAATGTTTACATGCATCTTTTGGCGATTTTAGAGAACAAACACTTCTTATTTGCAAGCAGGTGCTACTGACATCTTCGTTGTTTCTTTGTTCGCAGGAGGAGCAGCAGAGGTCAAGGACTCATCAACATCAGCGGCGACATCATCTTGGCCCGCCCATCTCAAGTGTGGGCACGCGGAAAGAGGAACCTTAAGTCTCGATTGTAATCAAATTCTTTTAACGCTCCTAGCCCCTGAAAAGGGAGGAGGCGTCTTTGTAACAGAGATCAAGAGAGTTTAATGAAAGGGTTGTGTTTTCTCCATTTGCTTGTATCTCATTTCAATGCGTCTCTTTCATTTCATGCATTCTACATTTCTAGGACTTAAGCGTATTTGATTTTTTTTTGTTTTGATTACAATCGAGACTTAAGGTTCCTCTTTCCGCGTGCCCACACTTGAAATGGGCGGGCCAAGATGATGCCGCCGCTGATGTTGATGAGTCCTTAACCTCTGCTGCTCCTCCTGCGAACAAAGAAACAACAAAGATGTCAGTAGCACCTGTTGCAAATAAGAAGTGTTTGTTCTCTAAAATCGCCAAAAGATGCATGTAAACATTTGTCTAAAATAGTGAGTAAAGTGAGTCCAAATGGCCTGAAAACCTGACAGAAGACAGAAGATATTACCAGAAGGTCACTGCCATCGAGACAGTAGACCAATCTGCCTTCAACTGGAATTCCTCCCTGGGCAGGATGAATTTCGATCGCTATTCGTCCCTGGGTGGGACGAATTCTACTGTGTTGGAAAAGCCGAACTGATACTGCTCCAATGTCGAATCTCGAGACCTCCAAAACACCCGCAAACAGGGGGTTATGTAATTGGGGCCATTTTGGGATGACCCAGATGGTCGGATTCTCCCAATTTGGCCTCTATCCTCGGGAATTCGATATCGCCACCTGCAAGTTAGTAGGACAACAAAGCGACAAAAGGCATGATAAAATCTGATCAAAATGTTATGAAATTGAAGCTATGAGTTAACCAAACAGAATAACATGAGATGCAACCTGAAACAATAATCTAGAATGCTTTTGGAATAAAACTTAGAAAGTGCGGGGTGCCCAAGTGGGCCTCCCACCGTTGGCACTTGATTTCGGAGCCAATCCACTAGGGATGGGCCCAAAACCTCTTAGGATTGGGATGTCTGCAAATTGGTGGTGTAAGGTGGTCAAATGTTGGATTTGGGTTGGATCCACGCTTCCAAAAGCCACCCAATAACCTCCCTTGCAAAAGAGATTAGTGGATGTGAGAAGGTGAATCAAAAGGATGCAAGTGGGTATTCAATCGGACAACACTTCGTTGCTTGAAATCGCCTCCAATCTCCCTTTTGGGTGAGAAAAGTCCCACCTTTTATAGACCCATGGGGTCTCTTTTGAGAGGGAAGCATAAGCGCCATGTGTTGGTCATAGGTGCCATGTGGCGGTCATGTCTTCCCATGAGGGAGGGGAGTCCTCCATGACTTGGGCTTTCATAACTGCCCTTGTGACAGTCCTCTAACGGCCTATCTGTCCACCCACACACGCGTGCGAGGCAGAGTCATCAACTGATCTGTCTCGGGCTGCCACTTGGCGCCATTCTTCTTTTTGCCCGTTAAACTCGGAATTCGTCCCTACCGGAGACGAATTCAGAATTCGTCCCTCGGGTGAGACGGATTCCATTTTGAATTCGTCCCTGGGTGAGACGAATACCGAGCAAAGTGTCTAAATGTGCCAAATTGCCTCTTGACCTTACAAAATTGCTATGAAAGTGGTTAGGACCACTGTTTGACCTCTGAGGGCTGCCCTGGGGGCTGTGTTTGTCAAAGCGATCAGTGTTTGCAGTCACATAATCGGATTGGTGCTGTTTTGGTGTCTACAGATGCCCCTTTTTGGGATGCGCTGTGCATAGCGCAGCGCCGAGCAAAAATAGATAACCAAAGCACTAATGATTAGGGTTTCTTGGTAACCTAACCAAATTTTGATGCCCCAAGCATGGAAAGGGCATGCATTCTTGAATCCTTGCTTCTGACGAGCTAAGGAGTTTGATTTCAAGTGTTAACCTATTTTGGTGAGGTGTGACTTGAGCTTGGACATTGATCAGTCATGATTAGGCAAAGGGCGCAACCTTTTATCCTCAGGGGAACCTTGTGTTCATGATTCACGAAATGCCAAGTGTTTGATTGATTCGATTGTTGCTTGTTTACTGCCCCAAGCAGGAGCGTGATTGTCTTTGTCAATGATTCTTTGAATGCATGTCGTTTTCCTTAATTGGGTGTGTGATTGTTGATTGGTGACTAAGTGTGACTACCCCCTCAAGCGACGAATCGATGAGGGAATGACCTTCATGAGAAAAGCGACGAGTCGCTTGACCCAAGATGACTTGTGCAAGGGTGCCTTTAGATGGTTTATCGTTTAAGCATGTGCAATTTTTCCAACATTTGGACCTGTTTTTGGTGGGTGTTAACCCTTTTGGTGATGCCATAATGGGGTGAAATCATCAAAAACCCATCTTCCCATGGAGCGGTCCGGCTATGGTAGCCTTCTTAGGGAAGTAAGAGAGTGACAATTTGAACCCCGACATCGAATTTATTTGCCTAGAGGTTAAGTGCAAGAGCACTTGTGTCCGACAATGCTTATTGCTTTGTTTTTGTGTTGCATTTTATTTGTTGTTTTTGTTTTTTTTGTGACACCATTTGGGGATTAAATTGTCAAAAATCCGTCTTCCCGTGGAGCGGTCCGGCTATGGTAGCCTTCTTAGGGAGTAGGATAGTGACAATGTAAACCCCGACATCAATTTTCTATGCCAAGAGGTTAAGTGCAAGAGCACTTGTGTCCGCAATGTTTATTGTTGTTTTGTTGTTTTTTTTTTTGTTTTTTTGTGGGCTTTGACCCATTTGTGATGCCATTTGGGGATGAAATTGTCAAAAATCCATCTTCCCATGGAGCGGTCCGGCTATGGTAGCCTTCTTAGAGAGTAGGATAGTGACAATGTAAACCCCGACATCAATTTTTCTATGCCAAGAGGTTAAGTGCAAGAGCACTTGTGTCTAGCAATGTTTATTGCTTTTTGTTTTTGTGTTGCATTTTTTTGTTGTTTTTGTTGTTTTGATTTTCTTTGATCTTATGCATGATGGTTGATGAATATGGATGTATGCATGTTGATTTATTTTGATGGATGCATATGCTATGATGAATGCAAATGTTTTTGATTTATATGTGATATGCAGAGATGAAATGGATGAATGGGATTTGTGATGTTTGGCTATGGCACCATAGACTGTTTAGAACTCTGTTATTTTGTTTTTAGGTGATTGCTGTGATGCATGACTTTGTATGTATACATGTGGTTTTTCTTTTTTTGTATTTTTTGATGGTATTGTAAAGATGAAAAGTAGCGCAGTTGGTTTAGAAATGTAGCTAAGGTTTTCTGAGACTCAGACGGTTTTAACTCACTAGCCACGACTGTACTTTATCTTACAAGACTTTTGAACAAGGTATGAATCGGACTTGTTTTTGACCAAGCTATTTCACATCCCTGTGTGTGCAATTGAGTTCATTTATGTGGTATTTATCAGGATACCGCCAGTGCCAGATGGGCTTTCAACCGAACCTGTATTGAGGATCACCTAATTAGCTCCACTAACTCCTTTGTTGTATTTAGTTAGATTAATCTGCGATGTTATCCAAGATGCCATAAGCTAGCTCATCCACATGCAAACATTGATCTGTACGCAAGTTAATGTGACAGATATATCGTCATGCGAGAGGTTTACCGCTAGTTATCGATAGGCTATCAACCAAACCGGTACTGAGGCTTGCCTCATGACCTGTTAGAATGCTGAGAGTTCCAGGGATTCAAGTTCAACTCCCTTCTTTTCTTCAATTGTATTGGGATACTTGCTCGTTTGTAGTGATAAGATCACTATTTATTTTGATTTGTTTTTCTTTTGAGCAAGGGATTGGGGATATGGAGTGATGAAAATCACTATCGTTTGTGCCGTTTGATGTGTGCACTGTAGGATGTCAAATATTTGAGTTTTTGACATTTTGCAAATTTTTGATGTTTTGCAACTATTGAGAACTAGGGATTCTTAGGGAATTGGGTAGGGAGGATGCTTGTCCTTTTGCCAACTCTCAACATTCTTGGGGTCATTCGCACGGGGGGATGAGCAAGATAACCGTTTCGCTTATGGTGACTTGGATTACCATACAGGTTTCATCTTTCGTTCACACAACTCAGGAATTGTTTTATGTTTTTTTAGTTTGTGTTGGGATGTTACGTAACAAGGTGTATTTCAAGTGTAACTCTACCTTCGTAAAATCTGTTTGACTTGATACATTACATGGCTAAAGAGCAAAATGATGACTGAATCACGAAAACTCTTGATACATTAAAAGACCACCGACTCTAGTGTGGTAAAAGGCAATGGGTGTTTTTGTTGTTTTTGTAAAATGGAACAAGTGTGGAACAAGGTGGACTAGCAGAGCAATTACAGCCTATGGTGCCTTTGACCCATACGACCACAAATATGCAATGTATGGATGCAATGCTTGATGCAGCTACATATTTTTGTATTTTTGATGGATTGATTTTTGTGAATATGAAGATGAGGTGCGAGAAGAGCTCTCTATTGATGAATTTGAGTATGCCTAGAAATGAGATGCAAATTTTTGTTGTTTTTGATTATTTTTTATTTTTGACCAAGTGATTGTGGACATCCTTGGAGCATTTTGGTGACCAAGTGATTGCGATAATCCTTGGAGCTTTTGGGGTGACCAAGTGATTGCGATAATCCTTGGAGCTTTTTGGGTGACCAAGTGATTGCGATAATCCTTGGAGCTTTTGGTGACCAAGTGATTTCGATAATCCTTGGAGCTTTTTGGGTGACCAAGTGATTGCGATAATCCTTGGAGCTTTTTGGTGACCAAGTGATTGCGATAATCCTTGGAGCTTTTTGGGTGACCAAGTGATTGCGATAATCCTTGGAGCTTTTTGGGTGACCAAGTGATTGCGATAATCCTTGGAGCTTTTGGGGTGACCAAGTGATTGCGATAATCCTTGGAGCTTTTTGGGTTGACCAAGTGATTGCGATAATCCTTGGAGCTTTTTGGGTGACCAAGTGATTGCGATAATCCTTGGAGCTTTTTTGGGGTTGACCAAGTGATTGCGATAATCCTTGGAGCTTTTTGGGTGACCAAGTGATTGCGATAATCCTTGGAGCTTTTTGGGTGACCAAGTGATTGCGATAATCCTTGGAGCTTTTTGGGGTGACCAAGTGATTGCGATAATCCTTGGAGCTTTTTGGGTGACCAAGTGATTGCGATAATCCTTGGAGCTTTTTGGGTGACCAAGTGATTGCGATAATCCTTGGAGCTTTTGGGTGACCAAGTGATTGCGATAATCCTTGGAGCTTTTTTGGGTGACCAAGTGATTGCGATAATCCTTGGAGCTTTTTGGGTGACCAAGTGATTGCGATAATCCTTGGAGCTTTTTGGGGTGACCAAGTGATTGCGATAATCCTTGGAGCTTTTTGGGTGACCAAGTGATTGCGATAATCCTTGGAGCTTTTTGGGGTGACCAAGTGATTGCGATAATCCTTGGAGCTTTTTGGGTGACCAAGTGATTGCGATAATCCTTGGAGCTTTTTGGGTGACCAAGTGATTGCGATAATCCTTGGAGCTTTTTGGGTGACCAAGTGATTGCGATAATCCTTGGAGCTTTTTGGGGTGACCAAGTGATTGCGATAATCCTTGGAGCTTTTTGGTGACCAAGTGATTGCGATAATCCTTGGAGCTTTTTGGGTGACCAAGTGATTGCGATAATCCTTGGAGCTTTTTGGGTGACCAAGAGATTGCGATAATCCTTGGAGCTTTTGGGGTGACCAAGTGATTGCGATAATCCTTGGAGCTTTTTGGTTTGGATTATGGTTCTTCAAGGGATAGAGGTACCCCCAGCTTGATGGTCTTTGCGCTCTGGATCTGGCTCTGTAGGGACGGGCATGAACGGATCGGCCCTATGTGTTGATAGGAAGACGGGGTCTTCCCTTGGTACTGATGTCATGATGGGATCTCGGGGTGGACGGTGCTCATCGTGGATTTGGAGCCATGGATCCAATACTTGGTCCCACCTCCGCTAGGTCTACCCACCATTCATGCCCTAGTAGTATGCCCATCTGTCCCATTAGATCTTCATGAGTTAAAGGGCGGTGATGCCGTCGTGCATGTCTGAGATAGTCCATCTCAGTCTCATCTTCTGAATCACTTTCGGAGACCCAAAAATGTTCATTCTCTTCAGCAACTGTTGCTTGCGACGTTGAGGGCTCTCCTTGTTCCAACAAGTTAATCTGGTCCCATTGTGGTTGTTCCACTCTTGGTGGAGGGACCTGATTCTCTTGACACTGTGTTGATTCAACTGGAACCTCTAAGGGGAATAGCTTCAAAAAGATGTCTGGAAGCCGTTGATGTTCTCTTTGAGGATTAATCTCCGAACTCTCGCCTCTCTCTAGCAAAGGAGAGGGATTACTATCGTTGCCAAGGGTGTTTGTTGACCATGGGAGGTAATCTCCCAATGTATATTCTGTATTTGGGTTGGCATAAAGATCTGGTGCCAATCCCCCCTTGTTGCCTATTTCTAGGCCTTGCATATTTTTGACCAAGATGTCTAAGGGTAGGGGGTGGTTGAACCCTACTCCTGACTTATCATATGGCATCTGATATCTTGGTTGGCAAAGGACCCGCATCCCTTGCTCATATCTGCCTAGCTCCGTATCCATGCCAATTGCATTGGCCGAGATATTTTAGGGCAAAGTCCTGGGTTTGACGAGATAGTTGATATTTTCAACAAAAGGCTCTTCGTCTGCTTCCTTTTGTTTGCATGGTTCAAGACCATGATCAAGGCCCCCATACACAAAATTTATCTGGTTTGGTGGGTAGCCTAGAGGAACAACTGTCCCTATGGGAAGGCGAGGTCTCCCCATGTCTTGTACTGACTCCAATGCGGGGGTTGCCACAACATTTTGCACTAAATACTCCCCCAGGCCCGTATTGGCCATTTCGACGGTGATTGTTGATGATTGGGTGGGAGGAAATGGGAGTCCTTCCTGAGTCCATTCCATGTTCGGCATTTTAGGAGTCTCCGCTTCTACTGTGTGAGGTGTTTCTTCTGTTGATACCGTTGAAATTGTGGGCAACCCCTCTTCTAGGGGCTTAGCCTCTTCCATGATCTGTTTTCCCTTGTCCTTCTGTTTGGCCATGGCAAGTGGCATTGATAATGAAGGAGCAGATGATGAAGGCTCACCTGGCTGGGATTTTGTTGATTTGGTCACCAGTGGTGCCTACGGTATTGGACCCTTTTTAGATGGATTTAACTGGAAATCCAAATGCGTTGAAGGGAGGGTCGATTGAGGCATGAATTGTACCGCATTGCAATACTTGAAGGGCTCTAAGTCCATTGGGACTACATGTATTTCTCCTTCAAAAGCATACTTTAAGCACTCGGTGAGCGATCGAAGGGACACACTTCATGTCCCTGATCCAAGGCCGCCCTAGCAGTATATTATAAGCCATCTCGCCTTCCAACACATGGCACAATGTAGGTATTGTCTTTTGTCCTACCTGGACAGAGAACAACGGTGCCGACTGTCGAGCATATTGCATCGTTGAAAGCTCGCAGTGTGTACGTGGAGGCTGTGATGTGAGAGGTCGGCGGCTTCAAATGTTTTAAGGCTGCGAGTGGTAATGATGTTACTCGGACGAGCCAGTATCTACCAACACTCTCTTGTACGGGATCCTGTTGACCCGCGCGATAACGTGCAGGGGTGGATCTGCCATGTCATTCGATATTGTTTTGACTTCATCTTCTCCGAAGGTGATGACCGGCTCCGTACATCGTTTCACATGTCCCACGAAGTTGTTGAAAGAATTTGCTTCGTGAGGTCTGTAATTCGATGGCTTTTAAAATGTCCATAAGAGCTTCCCTATGGGGTGCTGACTGTTGAATAAGCTCGTAAATGGACAGCCTAGCCGATGTGGTCCGCAAACTCTGCGTGAGTTTGGTCCGTATCGTGACCTCGGGTCTAGGCGGAGGCAACTCGCGTTGGGCATTGTTGAGGCTGCGATGTTTTCGGAACTTCCCTCGTAGCTACCTCAGGGGCAACTACCGGGTACTTTTTGTTCCTTGTCACTATACTAATCATTCCCACAAATCCTTGCATGGGAAGATTCTGTCGCACCTCGTTAATCTGGAGAGGTTTTGCCCGTGCTTCGTGGGCAGGCAAAGGGTCCTTGAATACCCCCATTTGTTGATTATTTGGCGCTATGGGGTTGTCCACGGCCAATGTTCTATTGTCGATCAAATCTTGGATTAATTCTTTGAATTTCCAGCATCCATTCAAGTCGTGTCCTCTGCGCCTATGGAATCTACAATACAATTCCTCTCTGTATCCCCTAGGCTTAGGAGCGTTAGGGTCTATAGTTTGGATTTCGGGTAGAGTGACTAAATTTGCCGCTGACAAGCGGTCAAATAGGGAGTCCCTGGACTCCGTGTAAGGGGTGAATTGTCGCCTAGGGCGACGCTGCTGATTCTGCTCCTGTCTTCTATTATCTCTTTCATAACCAGGAGGCACTGCCTGGTAATTAGCCTTTTGGGGCTGCATTTCTTGCACAGGCGCGGGAACATTTATCGCAACTTGGTTAACCGCAGCGTGTTGTGATTGCGTTGTCCCGGTCTTAGTGGTTTTATTCCACTCTTTCTTTTTAGGCTTGGCGATTGCGCCTTCGCCTATTTTGATCTCTTCTATAACTCTGGCTTGTGCCAAAGCTTCTTCTAAGTTGGCGTATTGCTGCAGCATGCAATAGCCCAGAGATCGATTTCAAGCAACTTTTTGCAAACATCTGTGTGAGATCAGACATAGGGGGACGGTAGGGTAACTTAGAAAGCAAAGCTCTCCATCGATTCTCGTATGCTGCCATTGTTTCTTCCTCAAATTGCTCGAGGCTAGCCAGATCACTCAGTGATGCCTTCTTCCTTGTGTTGAAGGCAAAGCGTTCAAGAAACGCATCTACTAATTGATCTAGGTTGCTTATGCTGTGTTTGGGTAATTGTGTGAACCAATCCGAGGCAGGGCCTACGAATGTGGTTATGAATGTCCTAAGCAACAATGCGTCATTATCTTGGATGCCGAAGCATTGACTTAGGAACCTTGTGACATGTTCTTGTGCGTCCTCTTCACCTTTAAAGATTGCCAATTGAGGCAACTTGAAGTGTTCGGGGTAAAGAGGTGTTGGCACTGAGGGATGCAACCGGATGACTCACGGAGTTGACGTAACGTGGGCTTTTGATGCCCGAAGTTTTTGTCTCCACAGACTCTAAACGCTCTAATAGCGCTTTGTATGCATCGGAAGATTTTATTTCTTCCTCTCTTGTTTGCTCCCGTTGTGCGTTATGGAAGACTGGAGGCCTATGGAGGGGTGGTCGATTGGCAGCCCTCCCGCCTTGATGGGGTGTTTCGGCCCATTCTATTTCTGGTTCGTACTCCTCATAAAATTCTTGAGGAGTCTCTGGGCGAGACCTATGACCCCGATTGAGTCCTCGCTGAGGGTACCCATCATTGTTTCAGGGAGTGGCCTCCCTCTCGGGTCTATAAGGTCTCGGAGGCAAAGCTTGACGAGGTCGTGGAGACCCGTCCTCGCACCAACGGATTATGCCTCTCATATTGTTTGGATCTTTGGGTGCGAGGGGTTGGCCCCCTCTCAGGTAGTTCATAGCGTAACTCATCCGATTCGCGTTGCATGCGCTCTCTATCCAAGCGGTGTCGATACTCTATCTCCCGATGACTTTGTTTAAGCCGCGTGATTTGGGCTTGACGGGTGGCATGTCTGGCGACTATCGGGTCAATTTGGTCTACCCTATTTTGCTCAGGAGGTTCGAATGTTTCTCCTATGTGTTTGCCTCGATCTTGATGATCTAAAATTTCAATGGGTCGCTTCCCTCTATCGAGGTAGGCGACATTTACTCGAGGCTCTGGCCTCGATGTATGATCATGATACCTAGCAAGTGCGGAAACGCAAGGTTCCCACGCTTGTATGTTGTCTTCGAGGAATGCGATGATCTTCCTCGTACTCCCTTTCATGGGTGTGAAAGGGGCGGGCGGAGTGAGCTCGCCCTGTGTGAAGAGCCCTGCGCTCTGGATTTTGTCTTTCTGTTCTGATGGGAGGTAAAGAAGGGACGCCATATCCACGTTGTCCCTCCAAATGGACGGTGTGCCTCTCTATCGCTTCATCGCGTGGTGACCGCTCATAGCGAACATCTAAGGGAGCTCTCCTATGAATGTACCCCTCATGGAAGGGTGTGTGTTGCGTGCTATGCTGAACAGAAGTGCTCTTAGAAGGGGTGCCCCTATAGTCCCTATCCGTTAAGGTGTGGAGGGGTCTGCCTTGTGTGTTAGGTCACCAAGGTGGTATGACCAAATCCTTGGGATTGTAACGGAGATGACTCGTGCCTCCTTGGACATTCCCCATAGCCTCCGCCCGTGATTGGGCTTGGCTGCGGGTGAGCACCATGACGATGTCTCTCTAGAAAACCCTAAAAATTAAAATGAGTCGGGATGGGGCCCAAAATTGGCGTGTGCATCCCTCTTATGGTAGATAAGACAAAAATGAAGTTTCAAGTCCTAGCTCTAAATACATTAGGAGATATTGACATCCGAACAGCTCAAAAAGTGTAAAAAATTGGGCACGCAATTTTAGAACCTAATTTCGGGGCACTAGATGATGGAATTTGGCCCCGAAAACTGAATTTTTTAGGCAAATAGGATTCTAGGGAATCATATTTGTTTAAAATTATCCCAACTAACTCCCTGTAAAATTTCAAGTCAATCGGAGCTACGGTTGAGAAGTTATGGCCCCGACAAGATGCACTAAAATTTAGGAAAAAAAGTAAAATTTCCTAAATTTTGTTGGATGCTCCCGCATCACTTATGGGCACATTTGGGGTGATTTTGGGTTGACCAAAGGGTTCATGGACACCTTTGGGGCATTTTGGAGTGACCAAGCGATTACGGGAATCCTTGGAGCTTTTGGAGAAAATGACAAAATGCGTAGATTTTTATCTTTTGTTTATGATGATTTTTCTTTTTGTTACACTAAGCAGAAATGAACACACACATACACAAATAGTGATTATCTCTTTTAAAGATTTAATGGTGTGTCCTAGACTGGTTTAGTGCATTTTGATGTTTTGTTTTGTTTTTGAATGTTTTTGAAGAACGTTTAAATGCATAATGAAGGCTCATATAACTCCCAAAATGGTCGCCCCTTCAATATACCAACCAGGCCGATATACCAACCTCTCTATATACCCGCCCTTACGAGAGGGAGACTATAGGTACGTGAGAGCAGAAGGTACGTGGTACGTAGGCGGTACGGAAGGGGGATTGTCCTGTTAATGACACCTACCATAGAAGACTTATCCTCGCGCGCATGGGAATCACCCCAGCGACACTCGGTCAGCTTTCGTCAGGATTTACGCCTAACAACAAGTGACAATCGGGAAAATGGATGCAAAGCTAAGCCAAGGTGGTGATGAACCCACCGTTGGTCTTGCTCAAGGGCTGGGGTCTTACGACCAGCTCCTTGGTTTAAAGTTATTGCGTGAAGTGTGTGGGATTCATTTTATTTAGCGAAAATGAAACAAGCATAAATGACTTTCCCTAAGCATGCAGGATAAAATGAAAACAATCAAAGGAACAGGAACAAAAATAGAAAAATTTAACAGAGATTATAAAAATCCCTACCTCTTCTCTACCTCGACCGGTTGCTTCTGAATTTCTGCTCTAAAAATCCACAGGCAGGAATTCGTCCCTCTGTGAGACGAATTTCAGAACAGAATTCGTCCCTACCAGAGACGAATTTGAATTCGTCTCAGGGTCAGACGAATTACAGTAAAGAATTCGTCACAGTCAGAGACGAATAACAGTCTGCAAAAAAAAATGTACCTGTCAAGCACAAAACACAAAAATTTAATCAGTTTCTGTGATCTTAAAAACCAGGGAACAGGGTCCCACCGTGATCGCCACTGAAAGCACGAGATTTCGGGTGAAGGAAACACTAATTGCGATGCATTCAAAATCAAATACGCTTAAGTCCTAGAAATGTAGAATGCATGAAATGAAAGAGACGCATTGAAATGAGATACAAGCAAAATGGAGAAAACACAGCCCTTTCATTAAACTCTCTTGATCTCTGTTACAAAGACGCCTCCTCCCTTTTCAGGGGCTAGGAGCGTTAAAAGAATTTGATTACAATCAAGACTTAAGGTTCCTCTTTCCGCGTGCCCACACTTGAAATGGGCGGGCCAAGATGATGCCGCCGTTGATGTTGATGAGTCCTTAACCTCTGCTGCTCCTCCTGCGAACAAAGAAACAACAAAGATGTCAGTAGCACCTGTTGCAAATAGTAAGTGTTTGTTCTCTAAAATCGCCAAAAGATGCATGTAAACATTTGTCTAAAACAGTGAGTAAAGTGAGTCCAAATGGCCTGAAAACCTGACAGAAGACAGAAGATATTACCAGAAGGCCATTGCCATCGAGACAGTCGGCCAATCTACCTTCAACTGGAATTCATCCCCGGGCAGGACGAATTCTGATCGCTATTCGTCCCTGGGTGGGACGAATTCTACCGTGTTGGAAAAGCCGAAGCGACACTGCTCCAATGTCGAATCCCGAGACCTCCAAAACACCCGCAAACAGAGGGGTTATGTAATTGGGGCCATTTTGGGACGACCCGGATGGTCGGATTCTCCCAATTTGGCCTCTATCCTCGGGAATTCGATATCGCCACCGCAAGTTAGTAGGACAACAAAGCGACAAAAGGCATGATAAAATCTGATCAAAATGTTATGAAATTGAAGCTATGAGTTAACCAAACAGAATAACATGAGATGCAACCTGAAACAATAATCTAGAATGCTTTTAGAATAAAACTTGGAAAGTGCGGGGGTGCCCAAGTGGGCCTCCCACCGTTGGCACTTGATCTTGGAGCCAATCCACTAGGGATGGGCCCAAAACCTCTTAGGATTGGGATGTCTGCAAATTGGTGGTGTAAGGTGGTCAAATGTTGGATTTGGGTTGGATCCACGCTTCCAAAAGCCACCCAATAACCTCCCTTGCGAAAGAGATTAGTGGATGTGAGAAGGTGAATCAAAAGGATGCAAGTGGGTATTCAATCGGACAACACTTCGTTGCTTGAAATCGCCTCCAATCCATCCCTTTTGGGTGAGAAAAGTCCCACCTTTTATAGACCCATGGGGTCTCTTTTGAGAGGGAAGCATAAGCGCCATGTGTTGGTCATAGGTGCCATGTGGCGGTCATGTCTTCCCATGAGGGAGGGGAGTCCTCCATGACTTGGGCTTTCATAATTGCCCTTGTGACAGTCCTCTAACGGCCTATCTGTCCACCCACACACGCGTGCGAGGCAGGAGTCATCAATTGACTGTCCTGGGCTGCCACTTGGCGCCATTCTTCTTTTTGCCCGTTAAACTCAGAATTCGTCCCTACCAGAGACGAATTCAGAATTCGTCCCTGGGTGAGACGGATTCCATTTTGAATTCGTCCCCGGGTGAGACGAATACTGAGCAAAGTGCCTAAATGTGCCAAATTGCCTCTTGACCTTACAAAATTGCTATGAAAGTGGTTAGGACCACTATTTGACCTCTGAGGGCTACCCTGGGGGCTGTGTTTGTCAAAGCGATCAGTGTTTGCAGTCACATAATTGGATTGGTGCTGTTTTGGTGTCTATAATATCAACCCCATCAGCATCCCCCAGTTCCTTCTAAATTCTATGAAATACACCATTAACGCCTACCCAAACAAGAAAGGTATGGCCATGCCCCTCCATCAAGGCCTTTTCAAGGTGATCTTTAAATTTGTTCTGGCCACTTCGCCTCAGCCTGAGATTCCTATCGAACCCCCGACTGAAACCCCCATTGCTAAGAGCTCTCGACCCAAGGATTTACCTAAGTCCTATTCTGGATCCTCGGCTAAGAAATGTGCCTTAGAGGTGTCCATCAGAGTTGGCACTATAAGGAAGAAGCTGAGGATTGACGAGCCCGCTAGCTCGAAAAGGTCCTCAGCCAGGCTGAAGAACAAATAGGGACAGTCTCCAACGAAACCTGTTTCTATGGACTCCGAGGAAGAAGACTCTGACCCCAACATCATGGTCCTTAAGCGGTTCATCCTGACCACTCTGGCAACTTCCCTTCACCAGACGTAGGAAATTCTAGATGCTCTCACCAGGGTTTTCTTTAATGAGGGTTACCAGAATAACAAGCCTCCTGAGGCCACTCCCGATACTGAGGACTAGGAGGACAAAAAGTACGATGAGGATAATGAGGAGGATGATGAAGATTAAGTTGAGATCCCTGTTGCTCCATTTTTGGCTTAGGCTGGGCTTGAATGCTTTCTATTTTTTTCCTAGCAGTTCTGGTAGCTGAATCTTCCCCCCGTGGGTTTTGTCGCTGGTCTTTTGTCATGGTCGCTGGGCAAAGTTTCTAGGTTCTTAGGGGCATTTCTAAAAATGTTTGGGATCAACTATGTAAAGGATCAAGGATCCTCAGTCTGTTATTTTTGCATCTGCACAACTTTTTGTTGATATTGTACGAAGGTTTTGGGTCAACCTAAAAAACCCTTTTGATGAATATAATTTACTTATCAAAAATAAAATAAAAGGGGTAGTCCATTCAAAGTGGCTTGTGATAGTGCAATATTTCAATCAATTAATAAAATTTATGCTTCATTTTCCATTTTGGTGCATTTTATTGTTGTGGGCAATTTCATTTCATTAATGTTTAATTTTTATATTCTATTTGTTTATTTTGAATATTTTTCTATTATTGTTATTTAAAATAAAATGGAATAAATAATCTTAGGGGAAATAGTCTTTCATCATTTTTTTTGGTTAAATCTAATAGTTAAACTAAAATCCTATATTTACATGAAATATTAAATTGCATATAGATTTAAATTTTGACTATTAGAATTTAAACATCCTCGTGTCCTTGATTAAAAATAAAAGAAAGGTATTTTTTCATTTGCATTGTTGAATCAAAATAGTACATATGACCATAATCTATTTGTTTGCAATTTATCTTGTGTATTTGTACCCTAAAATAATAATTTATTTAAAATCTAGGCTACCTCTAATTTAATTCTAGAACAAAGTAGGTTAAATAGAATATTTGAAAAACATGTGATTTCAAAAATCAAACTTTAAACTTAGGACATAGAAAACTTACCTTATCCTCAAATTAATATGAATCAAAACTAATATGGAATAGGGACATACGAGACAACATATCTCTTCATGTCCACGAATAAATTGACCGTCACTTCTATATCTCACGAGAACCACCACAAGTAAAACAAAGGATCATCCACCTTACCTTCCCCCAAGTCCTACCATCCAACCTAAAAATTTCATATTTATTTGACTGACATAAACATGTGGTATTCTTTATCCTCATTCCAATTATGATACAATAATAATGGATAAATTGTGGAAAAAACAACAATTTCACAACTTCAACAAAAACATTTTCTCTCAAGGTTGTATAAGATACCTAGGGAGAGAAATATGGGAATATAAAATTATATTGTATGGATATTTAGCATGTGCCACATATAACCCAAAGTTGACTATATTTTAATATTTTATTATAATAATGAGTGAGACAAGGGTTTAGGAATATGGATATATAAATAAGGGATATTGTTATTTAAGGTAAGCAAGTGATGTCAAGTATTCTTTGTAAGAAATATTATTGGTGTTGCCCTTCCTCCAGGGTATTATCTATTTATGTCTCTATTTCTATGGATTGTTATTATATGTAATAAATATTGGATGGATGTTTTGATATTTTTTCATATTGGTAAGTGATTTATTATTAATAATAATTGAGGTTCGTAACAAGTGGTATCATAGTGGTGATTCTAGCAAAGTGGGGTTTCTATTTTTTGGTGGATAGCAAAATTAGTCTTGTTTTTTCTAGAAAATTTCTCATTTTGTACAACATATATATTTTTATAAATTTATCCAATTTACATGATTCTTGAACCAATTTGTTCAAAATTTGAACATACTTGAAATGTGTAGTCATACAAAATAATTCAAGAAGTATTGAAGAAGATACAACCATGTGAAGGCAAAAAAGCGAAACATTAGGAATTTCTAGAAATATATATCATATCTTAGAAGCCATATATTTGCAAAGGGTTGTCTAATTTAGATTCTTTATTGGATCATTTTGTGAGGAATTTTAAGAGATTTAAAATGAGTGTTTCGAATCCTATGAAGTCAGTTTTCCATAAAAAGGGTAGTAGCAATTGTAGTTTGTTTTTTTTTTGAATAAAAATGGTAGAATTAATTGTTGATAGCAAGCAATAGAGGGGAATTGAGATTTTTTTTTTTTTAAGAAAACCTTAGTTTTTCAAAATCTTAGCTACCCTAGAAATGTTTTTAGGTTGAGTTCATGAAGTTGTCAATGTTCACTAGAAAATATAATATTGATGTTTGAGAATAGTGGATGAAGTTTAGATCATTATATTTAGACGATGATTGTTGGAGAACCTACCTTTTTAGGCATTTAAAAGAGGAATCTCTTTCTTGGTTTAAAATATGATTTTTCCTACCTGCTCTTTAAGAAGAGCCTTCTAACAATGTTTCTATAATTATATTCTCCATTACTCAATCCTACAAAAAATGGCCATAGGGAAGAAACTACTTTACATTATCTTATATTTTCATAGGATGCACATACATCCTCTATGTTAACACTCCCATTCATGTAACATTGAGATAAATTTAAAACCCAAATATATATTTTTTATTTGCACAATCATTTTATTCACCACCCAAGTGGTTGATCCTACCTCAATACACTAATCAGATTATATATAGAATATAATCCTATCTCATACTCAAATTTATATATGAAATACAATGAGTAGCAATTCATGAATATAACAATACTCAAGGTACATAGACAATCTTAAGATATTATTAGGTTGAAGCAAAAATGAGGTTATGGTTTCCAAATAACTTTTAATTAAGAATTTTTATATTAATACTTAATATTATAGATCAACTATTCTTTCTATAATAAGAAATTATTACCATAAGTGTAAAAAATAATATGAATAATAATAAATAATCCAACCATAAATAATAATCACAATGAGATAAAGTTAGATAATACCCTTAGGGTAGGGAAGCATTTATAATAATCCTTAAGGAAGGAATACTTGCACAAGGTCTCTTAAGGTGAGATGCCACTCAATGGGAAAATATTATTAAATGGTAATACTTGATATTAATGATCATGGCATTTATGGAAATGGTGAATTTTCCCTTCTAAATACATCAATGAGAATGCAAGATAGATATTTTAGATTAAAATACAATTCATATAACTCCCATGCATGATGTATCCTAAAGATTCATATATAATATCTCACAAAAAATACATAACAATATCATACAAAGGGAAAATATATCTTGAGTTTTTGTTATTTTGATAATATTCTTATGAAGTTTACTAAAAATATAAAAATTCTAACCCTACTAAAAATAAAAAAACAACATGATAGCTCAATACATTAAACAAATAATAAGTATAATGCAATCAACTAGTAAAAATAAGGAAAACAAAGAGGATTTTAGAAACGATTAAGCCCTGTGATCAAGAGATCGAGATGTTATTATCTATTTACCATTTAACCCTTTCTAATCTCATGGGCCAATCAACATGTAAGAAAAATAGAGGAGGGATAATAGATGGGAACAAGGGCTTCTCGCATAGGGGAGTGAAAAAGAGGGGGGTAGGCCCTGAGCAGCCAGTGGAAGGGGTGTGCTCAAGGTAGCCCATAGGAGGTAATGTCATGTGATCAATCCATCAAAATATCTATTCAAGGGTTATATTTTGTAAGCACCCATTTAATAGATTTATATTCAATTGTTTTGGTTCTTATTAGTTTAATATTGGTCATTTAACTGTCTAAAGTTTACTATGTTATCTTTACCCCTTTTTGTTTTAATCCCTAAAAGGCTAATTTATGATAGCCCAATTACACCTAGGGTTTGTTTCATATTTTTTCCCATGGGATAACTTCTTCTATTATATAGATTAAATTCTAGGATAATTTGTACCTAATAATTTAAAAAAGTTATAAGATGGAATCTCTAGAAAGAACATGGATATTCTGCTAACAATAATTTTTGTAGGAAACCCATATCAAGCCTTAAATGTTGTAAGTCCCTCTTCTTACCCAATTTTATTTTGGGTTTTCTTACTTATGAAAAATTTACACGAACTTTATTTGCATTGATTTCTTTAGATTTCTTGAATTGGGTGCCAATTTTTTTAAAATATTGGGTGACTCTTCAATGTTATAATCTAGAATTTTTTTGAGCCATTCCTTTCAAATTCGAATAAACAATCAAGTGGACAATGTTGTCCTCTATGCTAATTCTTGTTTTTGGTCAACATTAGAGATAAAATTAGAGTGGTTCTTTAGTTTTAAGTTTACTTTCAATGGTGTGCTTATGCATTAGCCATAGGTATAAGAGACATAACCATTGAGATAGACATGAAGTTAGAAATTGAAGACCAACTATCTAATGAAATGATAGGTGTATTTTTTTCTTTGGATTCAAACCTATGGCAATGATATTGGAACCCTTACTTCAAGTCATAGGTAATAAGGTGATATTTTAGATCTTACTCTAGCCAAGATGTCTACCTAGTGTATTTGACCCCTTGGTTGGAATAAGGGATCTTTCACTTTATGTAATTTTATGTTCCCAATTAGATTTCTCTATTGATGTCTTTAAAAATCTTAGTCTAGCCAACAAGATTACTATAGATATGAGATTCCTTTGTTGCAATGATGGGTATTCTACTTTACTTTTTATATTGTTTCAAGCTATATGCTTTCTAAGATATGTTTACCAGTTTTAGTCTAAATCCCTTTGGTCTAACCAAGTATCTTTTGCTTCCCTCCTTAATATTTTAGGTCTTAATTTATCAAGCACACATACTTTTAGGTCTTAATTTAGAAAACATACCTACTTTAGATATATATGCCATATATATAATGGAATTAGGCTCCTGGGCCTATATTATATGATGATTGCAAAGGATTTGATCTTGGATCATACACATACAATCACATCATGTACCATTTGTTGCATATTACCATAGACTGTAATGTTTAATGTTATTAAGGAATTTTATTTCCACCTTGTTGCCCCTTTTAGCGAGTATAGAACCTGAAGAAGTGAGTGAAATAGGCTCGTGCATTACATCATGATTGTAGAGAATTTGGTCCTGGGTCACATACATACAATCAAATAATTTATCATTTACTTCATAATGCCTTGGACTATAATATTTAATTTTATCGAGGAAATATATATCCGCATTACTACCTACCTTTTTGGGGAAACAAAAACATAGTCACATGAAGACTTGTCTTTCCCATACCTGGTACTTGGTACTCATATTAGATAGTGGTACTTATTACAATATATTTTCAGGGGTGATATTTGGTAAGCATCCATTTAACAATTTTTTATTTAATTGTTTTAGTTCTTGTTAGTTTAATATCGATCATTTAACTGCTTGGAGTTTACTATGTTATCCTTACCTCTTTTTCTTTTAATCCCTAAAAGGTTAATCTACGGTAGCCTTATTACACCTAGGGTTTGTTTCATATTTTCTTCCCATGGGATAACTTGTTCTATTATATAGATCAAATTCTAGTATAATTTATAGCTAATAATTAAAAAAAGTTAAACAAATATGGAATCCTCGGAAAGAACGTGGAAATTGTACTAACAATCATTTACATAGATTGTGTATTTTCATTGCTTGGAATAGAGAACACAATACTATTTCTAATTGTTAGTCATATATAATAACATAAATCCATAAAATTTTTAATTTAGACATCATATATCAACAATTATCCTTTGTCACCCAATGTTCAAAATAAAATCCTAATAATACACTTACTCTTTTAGTCCATAACAACGTAAATGAAACTCATATTCTATGGATACATTTACTTTCATGTAAAAAGGTTAAATAATACAATGAAACATATCATATATCAATTTCTAATTTTATTTCCACAAGAGAACACAATGTGTTACAGTTGGATCAAATGTCCACAAAAAACTTGTGATTTATTTGTGTGATACTGTTGGATACAGTGTAATTACAACATTGTTAGAGCAAAACTATACAAGCTCTCTGAATTGCAAGTATACCTCTTTAGATTTATAAATCCATTCTCAAATTTGAGAGATGTCCATTGAGTTCATTGTTCACGTGAATTAATTCAATACCAAGAATTAAACAATACAACTTACAAAGAATGTCTATATATATATATATATATATATATATATAAGTATGCTTTTAAGTAGTGTTTAAAAATAAAAAAAGGATGTACTAGAAACCATATTTCAAACATATTATGACGACATGTAAAATTGTATATATATATATATATATATATATATATATATATATATATATATATATATATATATCAATTTTACATGTCGTCATAATATGTTTGAAATATGGTTTCTAGTACATCCTTTTTTTACTTTTAAACACTAATTAAAAACATACTTATTTAGAAAAAAATATACAAGATCTATAAACGGAAACAAGATATCTCATTTACAAGGTCTAAATCTAGCCATTAAGGCTATCTTGATAGATTTAAATAAAGGACTAAAATATGTACACATCTATTTATTATTTCACAATATTTCGTATTATGCAAGAGGTGTGGTCTATTCCTTACTACAATATCGATTAAAGCTTTAGAAATTTTAAGCAAATACACATTGAACTACCCAAGTGAAAAAATTGTTTGCTCCTACAAGGGGTATCACACATACCAGATGTATGGTACCTTGGCTTACCTTTACCTTTTTATATTTATACCAAAAACTAGGATGTAATAAAAGTTAATTAGGTATATGTATTTGATATAAATCAAGCATGAATAAATATTCTAACATGTATGGAAGATAAAATAGAAAAATCAAGAAATTACTAAAAGACCAATATGGCATTAGGGTAGGATGACCTATGAGGCCTGTGTACTACTAAAAAATAGAGAGTGGAGAAGGGCCAACAAAGAAATACAAGTCCAAAACTCCCCTAGTCACCTTGTATGTCAAGTAGCTACCTCCATACTCAACATTCATGCCATTGCTATTGAGGAGCACAACTCCATGAGCAACACCCCCTACCCTCACATCCATATAAAATGGGTGAGACCCATAAAAACCCACATAAGTATTCATAATACAAATATCTAAATTCTAGAGAGTATAGTTACTTCCACTGCTATCCAATCTAAATCCAGGTCTAGTGCTCTCTCCCATTCCATAAAGAGCAGCACTAGGAGGAAGCACAATAGAGATCTCCATGTACTAAAGTCTGATATTTTTTACACCATGTTCCTAAATGGGTACCCATTGCCTTGATTGGAATTGGAGAGAATTTTACCAATGGAATTCTTTGTAACTATAAATATAGAGTTGTTGGTATAGAAAATCTATAGTTCATACCCCTAGAAATTGTTATATCATCACTATTATTATCATATCTGACCACCACTTCTTTGGGGACTTCCCACTTGGTTTTGTAGTATCAGTGATGTAAAATCTCAATGTTAAAGCTAAAAGTACATAGATTGCATAACCTAGATTGCATTTAGTTTATTCAAAGACAATTTTAAGAGAGGAGGAAAGATAGTTTTAAGAGAGGAGGAAATCAATTAGAAGAGGTAGAATTAACTAGAAGACTATTTGTTGGACCATTTTATTTCAAGAAAGCAAAGGATAAAATATTGTGTACAAGAGCAAAATAGCCATACATTTATTTCATGGTTCTTTATCAACTTCCTACTCACTATTCTTGATCTTTTGACAGTTTTATCTCACATGTTAGGCCTTTGGTATGGAAGATAATGATGGTGTATCAAATGAATTATAAATTTGCATATTGAGTTACATGCCCAAAAAAAATTAAAAATGATTATGGCCGCATGTAAAATTCAATATGTAGTTGTAAAAATGTTGAATCAAAGATAAATTTCACCTTATCTATGATGTGGCTAAATTTAAGGATATCTTTCGTTAAGCATCATGGAAGTAGAGCTTGAGAATTTTACTAAAAATATTGCAACTTTCTCATTTCTTTGGTACAACTATTCTCACTTTGTATTGGTTGCAATATTCCCTCAACTAATGATAACACTCTCATGATCCCATTATCCACAATTGTTTATATGAGCTTTAAAGTGGTAAATATGATTTTATCCTCCTTGTTAAACTAAGGAAATGATAGCATAGACTTTAAAGGCCTCAACTAGTGGACAACATGAATCTCTTCATTGATATTTTCTAGATCTGGGTGTTAGGAGTGTTTTTGTTTGATGCTATGCAAATCATTGCTACATGTAAACTCTTGTAGAGCTTCTTTGTATGTCCTTTATTTTTGGCAACTCCTTGTACTAGTTTCATTTTTTATTTTGATTTTTTTTTTTCTTATTTATTTTTCTTGTATAGCTCACTTTTTTGTGTTTATTATTTGCTTTTCCAGTATTAGACTTTAGAAGTAAATCAACTATTACTATCATACACTCTATTCATAGTAACTTTGTAGTCCTATTTAGCCATCTTGGTAGCTAATAGCATTAATATTTAAATTAAATTAAATATAAATGGATAAATAATACACTACACTTTTTTTTATTTTAGCATATATATACAATATGTTTGTGTTTTTGTACATTGTTGTGATTCATAAGCATACATGTGGATTCCTCTTGTGTTAAATGAGTACTACTAAAATCTTATGGCATCTTGCAGGTACAATGGGCAGCTAAGCTAGGAGTGAGGCAAGTAGGCATCTTGAGCATGAGATTGGAAAATTAAATATTTATGTATTTTATAGAAGTATTAGGATACCCTCTCACCTCATTTATGATGGTTGGGTGGGTAGATATGTTTAGACATCTACCCATTATATGGAGGGCTTAGGTTGCCCAATTGAGAATTGAAGCCTTATGCTGCATTTTTTGCAAGACCATCTTAGCACTAGCCTTATGTAAGGACCCTAAAATCAATTGTGAGGCTATTTATGTTGTATTCATTTTGCATTCTATTTATGGTATGTGGTATCATGAAAATATTTTATATTTGATGGTGTTATCTGGTCTAGAATTTATGTTGCTAGATTTCCTAATTCTATGAAATTAGCTAATGCAAATAGTTGTTGAAGTCAGTGCATGGTTGATGTCCATAGTTTTTGAATTGATATTTTACTGTGCAATATCTCTTAAAGAGATTATGATATACCCATTTTTGAGGTAAATCATCCAAACAAGTCAATTTTTTTTACAAATAGGATCTCATTCTCAAATTTCCTCATTAAATGTATGATTTTATGCTTATTTTTCTTGAACTTTGGTCTTAGCACAAATTTTTCTCTTGCACTAGAGTAATTTGTAGCCATACTTTAGTATTTTACCCTATTTATGTGGTAGTGCACATATTTGTTATTCTTTCAACCAAAGAATGACAATGAAATTTCACAATTGGTTGATGTTACTTGTGTTCTCTTCTTGGTCTTGAAAATAGAGGAAAATGGATAATTTTATAATATATATATGGTCAAAAATGGTTACAAAATATTCTCCTTTTCTTTATGATTTTACCTTAGAAGGCTACAAATTTGAATTTCATGGGATGAAAGTCCATTTTCTTAAATAAACAAGTCAACAATACCATGAATTAGTCTTCCAAAGATCTTCAAATTGGGGGGGATTACTGATATTGTGCCACTATTGATAAAAAATTATCCTCAAGACCTGTATGATCTATAAAAATAGGTTAGAATATTTACGAACCTGTCATGGATTAAAATCCATATTGATGAAGACAAAAGAAACAAAAGAAACTAATCTGATGCATAATAAAAGTTGTTGGAAATGATTGTAAATATCAAAACATTAGTGTAGGGTACCTATTTTAAGGGTTTTATGGTTGGCTATCACTTGTGATCAGACTCTGGCCAGAGTCACACCTTAGGGTGCGATCGACTCTGGGTAATGGGGTACCTTACGACTCTACCTATGATTGTTTTGTTTTAATTCTAGTAGAAGATGACGTTGCTTTGCAACTATTGTAACTCCTTTCAATGTTGGATTTGCTTCTATACTTATAAAAATTTATCACAATAGTACACAAAAGAGGACAAATGGAATTTTTGTCATGGTGATTGATGGATGATTGATGAATGATTGATGGATAATGGTATCATTAGATTTTGCTATAGTTTTGTTATGTAAAATGAGGGTGGATGGATTCTAGAAGAATAAGACTACTAATTATTGAACTTTGGAGAGGCCAAGGAAAGAGATGAGGTGTCCACTATGAGGTGTCCCTCATGAGATGTCCCCAGTGAGGTGGCCCATGTACAATATGGCTCATGATAGATTTTTATGTGAAGGAATACTTCAACCATATCAAAGGTGAGGGGGAAGTTGATTCATCTCTTCTCATGCTTTGGAAGAGGATATTTTAATTATCCATTTGGATGAATAGTGCACACGTGTGAGCAACAAATATCTATTAGGATTATGGGTGCACACATGTGTGAGCAAGTATTACTTTTAACTCTAATTAGGTTGACCATAGGTTAGACCAAGGTGAATGGGATGAGGTGGAAGGCTAGATTTAATTATTATTAATGCTAATTAAACATGAGCTTAGACTTTTAAGTGATCTTTAATGATAAATTAAATTTTTGCTCGTAATGTAATTTTTTTCCAAGGTAAAGGTTTACCAAGGTTAAACCTTTGATGGTGGTCATATGAGAACCATGGTTAAGCATAGAAAAGAGCTTAAATGGACCAATGTGCTTATGAATAGTAATTTAAATAAATGTAAGGTGTTTTAAGTCTAATTAATATAATTTTGTGATTTTTACAATTTAATCAACCATGAAGACAGGACAAGTTATGATGTGTGATTTTTAGGTATCTACAAGTCTACAAGTTTTTTCAGGAGAATAATTTTATTAAATTTTTGGGTTATCTAGAAACATAGAATGATTTAGAAGAGGTCATAAGTAGTTCAAAGCATTTTTCTCAAAGCAAGCCTCACAAGAAGAAGAAGAAGAGCAAGAAAAGAGATAATAGTATTTATAAATTTAATAGGTACTTTGAATTTTTTATATGTTTTCTTTTTTAACAACATGTATGTAGGGTGGAGGAAGAAAGATACAATATTGAGCATTGGACCATCTAAAATGAGTAAATCCAAATTTTTTGGTAGTTTTGTTATCAATACATGCACGCAGTTGCCTATTTTGTATCTATCACTTATAATAATATATACCATTTAAATGAATATTTACATCATTAAATTATTTGCTTATGCAAAAGAAGAGGAAATTTTGATTTGAAATGCAATATTAAATAAAATTTTTCTATTATACTCTCCTCAAGGGATTAGAGTAAACAACTATAATTTTTATCATATGTTAGAATTTATATATCTACTAAATTAAAAAATAATAACCTTTGGTTCTATTATTTCTCTTGACTAACTTGCAGTAGATAAGGTAACCTTATGTTTCTTACATTGAGCGTTGGATTTAGCCTTCCTTATATGTGATGCATTTTAAGTTACAAAAAAAATCATGAATATGCTTTGGTTAATAAAACCAACTTAGGTACCCATATAATTTTTTTAGAAACTAATGTCCATGGTCATTACTGCATACATGTTGCATAACATTCAATTCCACGTATCATGTATCGGTTATGTGTTATTTCCTATGTGCACAACTATACCTTCTCTTTGTCACATTTTCCCATGTTCTTACTTGTATTTTTCTTTCACCAAAGCATTTCATATTTCTCATTATTTCTTGTCATGTTTGTGCTAGAGAAATTAGGTCACAACTTAGGTAATTTATGTTATAATTTCTAGTTCAATGGATGCTACTGAGACAAGTATGCTAAATTATGTTAGATTTCAGGTTAGTACCATTTGAATTCATTCATATATTTAAAATTATAATGAGAGTGGTTACCCCAAATTAGAGCATAGACACAGACGTATTGATGGAATTGGAGCACCCTCTTTTCAACTATGTAGTTGATGGGTTTATCAAAGTGGGTAGGGTAAGTATTCTTGAAAACCAATATTTGTAGATATCTAAAGTTTAACTTGAGTTTTACTATGATTTTCATGGCAATAATAATAGTCAATATTATTTTTGGCTATTATTTGTTTATATTTTATGATTTTTTGGGCACATATAAGTTTATGGGAAGCATTATTTTGGGTGCAGATTTGTGATTTGAATGTTGCATCTAAGGATGCCTACAAATTGTTCTTACAATGTAAGGTTCATAGAATATGCTATTATCATCATTGTTTTGAGTTTTTATTAGGGTATTTTTTTCAATTTCCAAATAAACTAATTTGACTTTTGATTTTTGTAGAAGAGACCAATAGAATGTCCCTTGAGAATGCAATATGAAATCTAGTGTATCTTTGGTCCAATTTAATGTGTTTGGGTATCAAATTAATATATGTGTGGGTTTATATTCTTTTTTAATCTATAACCTTGGTAGAAAAGTTGTACAATGGGGTGAGTGACAATGTTCAAACATTTTTTATTTATATACAGTTGTCACTGGCATAATTGTAGTTTCAAGAAATTAAAAGTATATTTTTTTGGGTTGCCATTTTGCATTATTTAAAAAAATCCATTTTCCTTTTGTGGTATATGGCTTGTGTGTTTTGCTCTATTTAATGCTTAAGGACACACACATGCACACACACACACACACACACACACACACACACACGCACACACACACACATACATACATACATATATATATATAATTTTCCCTCCTCTTCTCATAAAATTTGTGCTTCTCATATTGGTTTGGTGGCTAGAGTGTACTCGGGGATGACATATGGAATGCAAGAATGAAGGGGTTGTCGAGACTAGGTAATATGAATTGTTTTTATTTAGTTATTCTTCTAATATTGAGAAGCTACCATTAATTTGGAGTGTGACATTTTGGTGTGTTGTGATGTGTTTACCATAAATTGTAGAAAAATGCATTTTTGGGAGGTGTTGCTGTAGGTGCAATGATGTCTCTATTAGAGGCAAATCCAAGCCATGATCAAGTTTTAAAATCAAAGCAACTATCACGGGGAGATCCCTTGCTACTACTGCTTAGTTTCTTAGGAACTTCTCCCATTGATAACTATGCCTATTTTCACTAAGCTATATATATTATGTCATCCCTCAAATCAAAGTATAATTTTGGAAAAGATTTAATAAATTTAGATTTTATTGTAAGAAAAAAGTTAGATGAAATATGAATGTTTCCAATATTGGTTTAAATAAAGGTTTGATAGTTTTATGCTAATATGTGAGACATGAAAGAGGAATATTAATTGTTGCTATTTAATAATAGAATTTTTTTTTTGGTAAGTAAGAGAATATTATAATTAACACCTGGTTTTAACTGGTTGACCGAAAACCATTTTACAAAATAGGGTCCACTGACCAACTGGACAAAGGCCAAGCCCTAAAAGTTTAAACTGACAACAAAAAGGGCCAAGACCTACTCTTCCAACAGAATACAGCCAAACTAAACTATGGAAGCCAAATATTATGGCCATCAGAAAAGAAAGACGCAAAATAGAACTAACAAAGACAAAAACTAATCATGCAAGCACCATGCAGAGTAGCTTGTGCCCATATAAAAATAATAGAATATGGTCAAAAAAACATCCCATAGAATGGACAGCCAAGAGGCCAAGTAGTATTCCTTGTAGTCCTCATCTAACTTCTTATCATCCTCCTTGCCATCATCTTTAGATTTTGCCTTCGACTCCTTGTGCCACTGGAACTGCTGGCTATAAAAAAAAAGATTTAGAGAATCACACAAATCAACAGCTGCACTGATGAGGCCAGACAAACTCTTCAATTGGTTGATACTATTGAATTCTGATGAAATTGTCATCTTCTGCAAGACTATTATGGTGGGGTCTGGTACCTCATTGTCAGGGATCTCCAACACTTTGTTATTTATTGCTAGGGCCTTTTTGCGACATCGAATCCAAACACACCTTGGGAAATACTTGAGGCCAAAGCGGATGTTTCCCATGCATGAATTTGTAGATAAAAAACCTATATCAGTGCCCCATCAGCTACAAAAAACACTAGTCACATGAGCAAAAAAAACAAATATGACAAAATCCATTATAAGGTTCAAAAAAATATTTTTAAAAATGCCCCCATTTTCTGTCATTGATCCACTTTGAGCCTTCCAATCTAAAATTTTTCATTATCTATCACCATTGAGACTGCATGAGGAATATTTTCAGTCCACGTGATCAAATTTGCTGCTACAATGCCTTCATTTGCCAGCCTATCACCGCCATGTTTGCTTCCCGAAAGGTATGCAAAATTATGGCCTCAGGTCGATCATGAATTAGAGCCCTTGCTTCGTGGATGTAGTCATCAAATCTCCAAGGAGCTCTCTTAGTGTTCTTTAGAAGATTTATAATAATAAGAGAATCACCTTCCACCAACAGTTTCCCTGGATAATTCTCTGCCACCTTGAGGCTCCTCCAAACTACCCTCGCTTCAGCCACATTGTTAGTTTGAGCTCCAAGATGTTCAAAAAAAGCTACAAGCACCTCACCCTTGTGGTCTCTAAGTAAGCCACCAGCCCCAGCTTCACCTGGGTTGCCCCTAGATGCCCCATCAAAATTTAACTTAATCCACCCTAAGGGGGGTGGGGTCCATGTGATCATGGTTCTAGGATAGACTTGAGGATGATTGAGGCCATCAGTGAGAGGTAAGTTTAATGACTGGCCTAATGAAGCTTCAAAAGGATTTGGAGGTCTAGATGCTGCAGGCACTAAAAAAGCATTCTCATTAGCATATACTAAAATTTTTGACAGGACAGAGGATGACTGAGAAACCTTATCCAAGAAGGCCCGACGATTCCTTTCCAACCATATCTGCCACAAGTAGTGATGAAGGCAGATCTTCCACATATACCTAAGATGCCTATTCAAAAATGGAGAAGGCCACTGAAAAAATAAGTCAAAAATAGACTGAGTATGGACCCAATAAATATGAAACACTTGTAACAGACCTAACAAGATTGAGACAGAAAAATTACAATACAGAAACAAATGATCAATAGACTCCCACTCAGACATACAAAGATAACACCTATTAACAATAATCACACCTCTTTTTATTAAGTTATCAATGGTGAGGATCTTATTTTGGATGGCCAGCCATGCAAAAAACCCAATAATAGAATTTTAAATATTGGATTATTTTTTGAATTTTAACATCGACATGCTAGTGTGGGTGATATATTTATTCAAGTTTTTTTTAGTGGTATATTTTTATGATGGAATTTTCACTTGATACTTACTTCTTAATTTAATAATTTTAGTACATTTATTAAATATTTTTATGAGGTAAAATTGAATTGTAAGCATAAATTATTGATATATGCAAGGGTGCTTGTTTTCTTACAGCCAAATGTATCCCTGTTAACATGTAATAAGTTTGATATTTTAATGAAACCACCATTCGATGTCTTCCTATAAAAAATACTAGGTGATTCCCTCTCCAATATATGTGATTGGGGGTGATTCTATCTCTCTATCCAATTCTATGATGAATCCAATGAATGCATATTGAATACAATGCTATATCTTAGGCGTTTTATTTATTTATTTTTAATTAATAATGAGAGGGAAGTTTAAACCGCCCTCTTAGCATCTAATAGGGTAGTTATAAACCATCCTCTTAAGGTATATCAGGGTGGTTATAAACCACCCTAATAGACCCTAAGAGGGTGGTTATAAACCACCCTATTATACCATAAGAGGGCAGTTTTAAACCGCCCTAATAGACCCTAATAGGGCAGTTTTAAACCATTATAGTATACCCTAAGAGGTTAATTTGTAACTACCCACATAATGATAAACTACGGTAGTTTTTGGGGTGGTTTTTAACCACCCTAATAGACCCCAAGAGGGAATTTTATATATTTGTATACATGATAGTGGCATAGAATCAAATGAAGCAACAAGATATCAAAACTACTTTGAGTCGTCCTTAATTGAAGGTGATATGATTTTTTTATATTTGGATACCTATAAGCAAAAATCCATGAAGATGTCCACCACAAATTAGCTCTAAAATTCTATAGTTCTTATTACACTTTCTAATGCATTGGATTAGTGGCTTATAAATTGGACCTTCCATCCACCTCCAAGATACATCCAATTTTCCATATATCTTTTTTGAAGAATGTATTTAGTCAAAAGTATAGTTATAAGAAAACTTCTCAGAGCTTGATAGTGAAGGTTCAACTATTCTTGAACCAGTGGTAATCTTGGATCATTGGTCCAACTAACTTCACAACCACACTCGCATTGAATTATTGGTGCACTGGTGATGTTTACAATGAGAATATACAACATAGGAATCACTCCACCAACTTCAACAATAGTTTTTCTATTTAAATATTTGAAAATAAATTTTTTGAAGGGGAAGCACATATTAAGGCCCTTATATCTTAACTATGTAATTGTTGTAATTGGTCATTCTATTATTAGTAGTTATTATGACTAGTTAGTGAGACCCAAATTCTATCTAGGGTTAGGGTTTGTAAGACATTGTATGGTTCCTTATTATATATTAGATGGTAATACGATAAGAGTGAGGTAAAATTGGATTTTCATATTAGGAGTTCTAAAGGAGGTAGTCCTCTCAAAGTTGCTTGTGATAGTACAATCTTTCAAGCAATTAATAAAATATGTACTTCATTTTCCATTTTGGTACGTTTTATTATTGCAGGCAATTTCATTTCATTACTGTTTAATTTTTTATTCTACTTGTCTATTTTGACTATTTTTCTAATATTTTTATTTAAAATAAAATGGAATAAATAATCTTAGGGGAAATAGTCTTTCATCCTTTTTTTTGGTTAAATATAATAGTTAGACTAAAAGCCTATATTTGCAGGAAATATTAAATTGCATATAGATTTAAACTTTGACTATTACAATTTAAACGTCCTTGTGTCCTTGATTAAAAATAAAAGAAAGGTAATTTCCTATTTGCATCATTGAATCAAAATGGCACATATGACTAGAATCTATTTTTTTTGCATTTTATCTTGTGCATTTGTACCCTAAAATAATATTTTACTTCAAATCTAGTCTACCTTTTTTCTAGAAAAAAGTAGGTTAAATAGAATATTTCAAAAACATGTGTTTTCAAAACTCAAACATTAAACTTAGGACATAGAAAAATTCCCTTATCCTCAAATTGAGAGGAATTAAATCTAATATTGAATGGGGATGTAAGAGACAAAATATCTCTTCATGTCCATGAATCAATTGACCTTCACTTCTATATCTCACAAGAACCACCATAAGAAAAATAAAGGGCCATCCACCTTACCTCCCACAAAGTCCTACCATCTAACCTAAAAATTTCATAATTATTTGACTCACATAGACATGTAGTATAATTTATCCTCATTCCAATTATGAGATAATAATAATGGATAAACTATGTAAAAACAACAATTGCACAACTTAAACACAAATATTTTCTCTCAAGGTTCTATAAGATACCTAGGGAGAGAAATATGGGAATATAATATTATATTGTATGGATATTTGACATGGGCCACATATAACCCAAGGTTGATTATATTTTAATATTTTATTATAATAATGAGTGGGACAAGGGTTTAGGAAAACTACTATATAAAGAAGGTATATTATCATTTTTAGGCAAGCAAGTGTTGTCAAGTATTCTTTGTAAGAAATATTATTGGTGTTGTCCTACCTCAAGGGTATTATCTATTTATGTGTCTATTTCTATGGATTTTTATTATACATAATAAATATTATATGGATATTTTGATATTTTTTCAAATTGGTAAGTGATATATTATTAATAATATTTGAGGTTCGTAACAAGTGGTATCATAGTGGTGATTCTAGTGAAGTGGGGTTTATGTTTTTTGGTGGATAGAAAAATTATGCCAGTTTTTTCCAGAAAATATATCATTTTGTAGAACATATATTTTTATATTCTTGAACCAATTTTTTCAAAATTTGAACATATTTGAAATTTTTAATCATACAAAAGAATTCAAGGAGTATTGAAGAAGATACAACCATGTGAAGAAAAAAAAGGGCAACATTAGGAAAAAAAAATTCTAGAAATATATCTCATCTCTTAGAAGCCATATCTTTGCAAAGGGTTGTCTAATTTAAATGGTTTAATGGATCATTTTTTTAGGAATTTGAAGATATTGAAAAGGAGTGTCCATATGGGAAAATCCAAGCAGTATTCAACCCTATGAAGTCAATTGTCCATAAAAAGGGTAGTAGAAATTGTAGGTTGATTTGTTTTTGAATAAAAATGGTAAAATTAATTATTGATAGCAAGGAATAGAGGGGAATTGAGAATTTTTTTTGAGAAAACCTTAGTTTTTCAAAATCTTAGCTACTCTAGAAAATTTTATAGGTTGATATCATGAAGTTGTCAATGTTCACTAGAAAATATAATATTGATGTTTGAGAATAGTGGATGAAGTTTAGATCATTATATTTAGATGATGATTGGTTGATAACCTACCTTTGTAGACATTTAAAAGAGGAAGCCTTTTCTTGGTTTATAATATTTGTTAAAAATAATTATAATTATACTTGGGATAAAATGAAACATGTATTCTTGAGTCATTGGAACCCATATAAATAGAAAAATAGTTTGAAGGTCACCATCAAGGGATATGAAAAAATAAATAAAAAGGATTGATGGGGAATGAAAGAAAATAAATGAGGATTTGATACAAAAAATATATAGATGATAATATACAAGAAGAGGAATCCACAACTTTGGTGATAGATAGGCCAAATAGTATTCATAAGTATTTTTTTGAATAAAAAAATCTATTTTGTGGGTTCATGTTTGAATTTAAAATGAAAATAATATTATTTATATAAACCTTAGCAGCAGATATAATTTCTTTAATATTACTTTGGCTAATACGTTGTAGGTTCAGAAGAAAAAAATAAAAAAAATAAAGCTTGAGGGTAATTATGTTTGGATTTTAAATATTTGAAGATTATCATAGATACATATATTTTACATTTATATTTTCATGGTATTAATATGGGTGATTTGGATAATACACTTAGTTATACTTGGATGGATTATTTAAGTACTATTAACATCAATATACAAAAGAATTTTATAAAGGAATGCATTAGAAGAAATTAGATAACACTACAAGATATTTTTGAGCTTAACGAGAAAATATCTAGGAAAAACATAAAGCTATCACACAAAAACAAATTGAATAAGTAAAATAACTTGAAATAGAGTTTGAGGAGACATAGAAAAAGAGCATAAATATAGTAAAAATATCTTAAGGAGTCAAAATAAGTAGAACAATATTTTTTGGTTATAGCATAATGCTATCTACACTATTAAGATCAATACTAATGTTGAAGGCATGGCTTAGGACAATAATATTATGGATATTCATGGAGTTAGAAAGGGACCATGTATGGTAGTGTTTTGTAGAGAAAGCATAGTGAATCTATATTTTAAAGTAGTGCAATAGCATAAAGGATTAAATGGATCCCTCACTCAAATTACCATAATATAGTAGCAAAAGGATGGAGCCAACAAAGTAAATACTAGATACTCAAGTGGAAAAATGACATATCAACATCAATAAATACCACCACTAGTTGGAGTTCCATTTGGATTTATGGATGATCAATATTGGTGGTAATTTCTAACAATTCTTAGCATATCATATTATTAGTCTCTTTGTATATTTCAAGGATAAAATATTTTGTAAGGGGAACGCAATATTAGAAACCTAGTGAGAGGAATATGTGACTATAATATTATATTGTATGGTTGCTTGGAATGGGCCACATATAAGACAAGGTTGATTATATTTTAATATTTTAACATAATAATAATTGGTACAAGGGTTGAGGAGGATGGGTATATAAATAAGGGATATTATCATTAGTAGACAAGCAAGTGATGTCAAGTATTCTTTGTAATGGTATTAGCTTATGGACTGAATATGAATTGATTTTCTTGTTTAAGGAATACAATTGGCATTGACCTACCCCAAGGGTATTATTTAGTTTTGTGTATTTTTATTGTGCATAACTTATGGATTGATGTTTTGATAGTTCTACATATCCATAAGTGATTTATTTTTCTTTGGTAGTACTCAAAAAGGAGGGTTTTGAAAAGACCCCTCACCCTTGTACAATAACGCCACCAATGGAGAAAGCACCATAGAACCAGATCAATTTAAGGTCGAAGACTACCTCCTGACACAACAGGGAAGAAACAAATTAAAATAAAAAAAGTGCATCAATTGGATATCCCCAACCACCCTCATGAAGACATGCTCCCAACAAAGGAACAAAAATAGGATTTTTCCTACCTATTATTTAAGAAGAGCCTTCTAAAAACTTTTTTTATAATGATATCCTCAATTACTCAATATTTCAAAAAATGACCATAGGGAAGATGCCACTTTACCTTATCTTTTTTATTCATAGGATGCACATACATCCTCTATGTTAACACTCCTATTCGTGTAACCTTGAGATATATTCAAAACCCAACTTTTTTTAATTTGCACAAACAATTTATTCACCACCCAAGTGGTTGATCCTACCTTAATACACTAAAGAGATAATATATAGAATATAATCCTATCTCATACTCAAATTTATATATGAAATACAATGAGTAGAAATTCATGAATATAACAATACTCATGGTACATAGACTATCTTAAGATATTATGAGGTTGAAGCATAAATGAGGTTATGATTTTCAAATGAATTTTAATTAAGAAATTTTATATTAATACTTAATACTATATATCAATTATTATTTCTATAATAATAAATTATTATCATAAGTGTAAATCATAATATGAATAAATAATAAATAATCCAACCATAAATAATAATGCACAATGAGATAAAGTTAGATAATACCCTTAGGTTAGGGAAGCATTTATAATAATCCTTAAGGAAGGAATACTTGAATAAGGTCTCTTAAGATGAGAGGCCACTCCATGGGAAAATATTATTAAAAGGTAATACTTGATATCAATGATGATGTTATGGAAATGGTGAATTTTCCCATCTAAATACATCAATGAACATGCAAGATAGATATTTTAGATAAAAGCACATACCTTTGATGATTTTTTTGCTTATCAAATGCCAAAAGTGTATTTCTCTCATCCATAACACTACCATAAATATTCATTTATTTGTTTTATTCCTTGATTTTTTTTTTTTTTTTCCTCTTCATTTAATTTGATTTTGTCTTTCATTATTTTTATTTCTTCTTGATATCCCTTGATGGTAGCCTTAAAACCAAATATATTTCTCTTATGTTCCCATATACTCAATAATTCTTGTACATATTCTTCTTGCATGTGCTCTTAATTGAATTTATTAAATTACATCCACCAATCCAATGCTTCTCCTTTGAGACTAAAATAAAGACTAAACTTTCAAAATTCAATAGGATATAGAGAACTAAATTCTTTTAACTATTATCTAGCATTAGTTTTATCCCCTCCAAAATAATTTAGTAACTTCCTAAGATCAAACCCCATCAGGTAAATTAGCCTCTATAAATAAGTAGTCATTAAGGAAATAAAATCATCATGTTAGACATATAAATAAATTAAATAATAAAATATAATGTCTAAATCAATTATAAACACACACACACACACACACACACACGCATATATATATATATATATATAATATATATATATATATAATATAAAAAATATATATATATATATATATATATATATATATATATATATATATATAACTCCCGTGTCTCCCATGCATGATGTATCCCAAAGATTCATATAGAATAGCTCATAAAAAACACATAACAATATCATACAAAGAGAAAATATATCTTGAGTTGTTGTTGTTTGATAATATTCTTATGAAGTTTGCTAAAAATATAACCATCCTAAAAAGATAAAAACAACATGATAGTTAAATCCATCCAATAAATAACAAGTATAATGCAGTCAACTAGTAAAAAGTAATTTTTTAATATTCAAGTAGGTTTGAAAATGTTAGGTAATTATTACATTATATTCTCATGAGATATTTGAATTGAATAAGAAATACCAAGAGTATTTCAAGACAACTAAGATATATCGTATTATATATATGCATGTATGTGTACAAAAACAAAGTTTAATATTGGAGTTCTTTCTTTCCATGCTTGATCCATCATTGGTCTTAGAGAAAGTTACACATAATTATTTCTAAAATATATGAATGGTGAGCTTTTGTGTTTTAGACTAAGGAATTGGTTGGAAGCATTCTTGCTTCTCTTCTACCATGGTCATTAGTTTATGGATCAAAATTAAGAGATCTAGCCAAGGGGCTTGAGGAGATCATGTTGATTTAGCTAATCCATTGATCTCATGAGACTAGGTTGTTGCTTTAGTTATAGACACATCAACTATTTATATTGATAAAAGAATAAGATAAAAATAGTAAATGTAGGCATACTACTAGGCTAGAAAATTCCTACAACCGCCTATTCCATTATGGTTTTAAAGACCTATCATATTGTATATATATATATATATATATATTCTACTTGAGAGAAAAAAAGTTGATATTCCAACTCTAACTTCTATCCATAAAAGTGGTCAGCATATGTAGCCTAGTTGTGGAGGAAAAGGAGGAATAGGAGCTCTTGTACCAACTATAGTTAGCTTTGAACCAAGGCTTAACATTGAAGTTAGAAGAGTTTGCACCTTTGGCTTATCTAATCTTGTATCATGAGCATTTTTGTATGAGACACTCATATCTTGAACTTAGGCTTTGCACTACAAGTCACTTCTTCCAATTTTTAAGAAGGCATTGTCAGGTTTTTGGTAAAGTTTTATGGGTAGTGAACATCACATTTTTGAGTGAAAGGAATCTAAGAATATTATGTAGTGCTACAATGGCCTGATATGAAGTAGAGTCTAGTGGAAAAAAAAGCAACTTGGGATTTGTCAATTTTATATCTCCTACAAACTATTTTGGTAGTGAAGCAATTTATTTATTTTTTAATTATATTCATTTTAAGGGTATAAAAGTCATTTTTGCCCTTTTCCATTCATAAAGTATTAAGTAGGAGTGTTGGCACTTTGAAACAAAGTATGAAATATTTAAGTGGAGGCCAAGACATCAAAACCCACAAAGACCAAAAATATTTGTCCATCCTAGGAAGACTTTTTTTTTTAATTTTTGTAAATTCATGTAGTTTCTTTATGAACAAAATTTCAATTTATTAACTATATTGAATAATTTGTGAAATTAAGGGGGGTAGTATTTGTTTTTGATAAAATGTGCATTTTTAGCAATGACTAATAGCTTAATTTTTTTTTAAATATTTACTTTAAATTTTTATATTTTGTATACCAATTAAATGTGTGATTTAGCAAACAAGTAGTTTTCAATATCAATGACACCTCTAGTTTACATTTATAGGTAAATTTGTTGCATTAAGGTACTATTTTTATAGCCTAATGAAGCTACAATAATGATATTTAGGCATTAACCCTTTAATTCATTGGTAATATATAAGGACATCATTATTTTGATACTTTCACACCATATTCATACCTTATTTATCACTATTGCTAGACATAAACCTTGAAATAAAGAAATTTTGAGTATATAAGGAATTTGTTCCTATGTACAAGGATTTATATTTAAGAAAGCGTCATTGATAGGATGAATACCTTTATGTACTACCTTGTTACCTTGCATCATTCTCTTTTATTTACCTTAAAGTCTCTATGATATGCAACAATATTCTTCCATTTACAAACATGCATATAGGAAGGGCATGCATATAGAAAGGTTTAGTATATTGGACTGGTGGTATATTGAAGGGAGAAACATTTGAGAGTTATAAGGAACCCTTATCATGCAAGCATCAAAGTATATTCTGACAAAATCTTAGTTACTCAAAGGTTTAAAATTTAGACCTTAAAATACTAAAATGAGAACCATATTAGTAGTTGAGAAACTTTGGCATATTGTCATTGCTAAATAGGATGAATAAGACCAAGAGAAATTTAATGATGCAAATTTTAGAACATTGATGATCATCCTTGCCATAGTAGATTTTGTTCAACCATATATTTATGAAGCACAAACATATAACAATGCATAGGACACTGTTTCTATCATATTTAAAGGAAATAATGAATCAAATATATTTCACCTTCAGCCTCAATTCCACACTTTGAGAGTTTAATATGGAGAAAACATGACATACCTTTACATAGAGTTAAATAGTTGAAATGGTAGGTCGAATGCCATGGGTGAAATAGTGGAAGATAAGCTCTTAGTACCCATCATACTTCAAGCTTTACCATATTCATTTTAAATGTTAATTACTTTCTTGTAATTCTCCAATAAGAAGATGTCCTTTGATAATTTTGTGAATATGCTTCAACAAGAATAACAACAGAGTGATTACTTGAAGAACAATGCACTTATTTCCATGAAGTATGACAAAAAGAATCCATAAAAAGGTCCTTCCCCATCATCATCATAGAAATAAATCTACAAATAAAATAGGTATTGTAATATCTATAAAATAGAAGCACATGATACAAATTATTATTGGTCCAACTCTATGACTAAAGGAGATAAAATCTACAAGTGTCTTTCAAAATAGATACTCTAAACCATGTGCCAAACCGAAGAAAAAACAAAGGCATGTTGCACATCAGGATTCAAAGTTTAAATTTGAATGGAACTCCAAATTAGCATATAAGGTGCTAATGTCTAAGGAATTAACAAGACCAAATTACGACATTTGATACATTAGTTTAGGTGCTAGTAAGTACATGACTAGGGATATCACATTGTTTGAATCATTTAAAGCCAAAGATGGAAAAGTAATCACTATTATCAATGATAAAATCTATAATGTCAAAGGAATGGGGGATGTTATTCTCAATATTCAAAGAGACAACTGAACTGTTGAAAAATTATTCTATGTACCTAAATTGTAAAACAACTTGTTTTTTATAACTCAAATTATATATCATAAAATGATGGTCGAATTCCTAGTTGTTGATGGAAAAAGGAAGTGTTACATCATAAAAATGGTAAATTTGTGGAATCAATTTCCTATAAGAATAACTTATTTGCACTTAATATCATATTATCTCTTAATATCATACTATTAAAAACCATGAGATTTACATAGGAGATATCACAATCTATATTTAAGATACTTAGTACAACTAAGTAGGCATCACATGATGTTAGATCTACCCAAAATTTCATTCACATTACTAGTATGCTTTGGTTGTTTAGGAGGGAAGCAACACCAAGTAACTTTTGATTTGAGCATCACAAAGCAATAAGACTATTGAATATCATACACACCAATTTATATGTACCCATGCCATTCAGTTTTTATGGACATAGGTGCTTTCATTTATTAATATATGGCTACTCACAAAAATTCAAATGTGTTTCTTGCAACTACTGTTAGATGCACTCAATAATTTCTAGTTATTCAACAAGTAGATTGAAAATAAAATTAGGCATTTTGTTCATGTCCTCCACTTAAATTGAGGGGTGAATATACCTCCAATACCTTTTCAATGCTTATCATATAGAATAGGATAAAGTGATAACTCACTACCACATACACTTCACAACATAGTGGGATTGCTAAAAAAAGAAACCATTTCATCATGGAATTGTTTTGTTGCATGCTCACGAGATCGAATCTAGCGTGGTAGTATTGGGTTGATATTATATTCATTGTAGTGTGTCTTCTAAATAGAGTTACCACAAATGCACTATAATAATTTACACTTGACTAAGCTTGGTATAGGAGGAAGGCTTCAATTTCACATCTCAAAGTATTTAAAAGTAAGGCATACATGCATATTCCAAAGTGAAATAGGACAATGTTGGATGTAAAGACCTTGTTATGCATATTTTTTAGCTATGATGATGGATCAAAAGTTTATTGATTAATAGGTCAAGTCACCAAGATGTATTGGTTGATGAATAATTCAAAACTAATATAAACACTAAGGATTCTAAGGAGTATAATGATGTCATATTTATAGCTGTGAGCATTGAGTTAGATAAGGAATTTTATGAACAATTTCTATATGTTGAGTTGTATAAGGAACTTCATAGAGAAGTTTTACAAGTTGTTGATGAAATTATAATATTTGCTCCATCATAATAAATAAAGAATCCAAATATGGATCACTTGTACCATCAAATATGCTAAACTTGATGCACCTCCTAACGTCACTTCCACATAATCATGTACTCATAATAGTACATACCAAGAAGTAAACATGATCTTAATGACTTGATTAGTAGAAAATTCAATATCAACATCAATGAAGGATACACTTAGCTCACCATTGTGGAAGGTAGTTATGAATACAAAACATACATATCTAATGAAGAATAAAATATGGGATCTTGTTGATGTGTAAAAGGAAAAGAATCCCATAGGCTATAGGTGGGACTTCAAAATAAAATACAAGGTAAATTGATCCATTGAAAATTATAAGGCATGAATTTATGCACAAATGAAAGGATATTATTATGAAGAGACATTCATGGCCATGGTGAATATTAAAACCTTCCATGTTCTCTATGTATTAGTATCATAATTCAATTGAAAATGTTAGCAAATGGATATCAATATTTTATTCCTTAATTATGATATCTAAGAAGAGGATTACATGACACAACCTAAAGGCTTTGTTGTTGACTAGTAGCATGAAATGTTTTATAGACTAGAAAAATCATTGTATGGATTGAAGTAGGCTCCCAAAACATGGTACATAAAAATTAATGATCATCTATTATAGCATGGTTTCACCACAATTCCCTTTAATGTATATGTCTATATTAAGAAAGTTATAATTTATATAGTGATATTTATGATGTACGTTGATAATTTGGTCATAACAACAAGCTTGTATGATCTAGTAGATGGTGTGAAGAATGACTTCAAAAATAATTTTCCATGATAGATCTAGGAATTCTACATATTATCTTGGCTTAGAAATATAATAAATAAAAAATCACATTGTTGTCTCATGGACAAATCCTGTCGATATACTACTAGAAAAATATTATATGAGATATTGTAAACCAAATGCAATATCAATGGAATAGGGTTTAAAACTATCTAGACAATTCACCTTAGGTATTTGATACTCTTTATCATTATTTTATTGGGATCCTCCTATACGTGAAAAATATCAAGTTTGGTGTTAGACTTGTTGTGAGTTATATTTCAAGGTTCATGCAAGAACCTAAGGCGAGTCACTGGAAGGAAATATAGAGGATACTGCATTACATTTATATTATAGTATAACATTCCCTGGAGTAATAGGAAAATGATAATTTTTTCTAGAATGATACCTAGACTTGGATTATTCTAGATTTATTGACGACAAGAGGTCAACATCTGGATATGTGTTTCATATAGGATCTAAATCTATCTTATGGTATGGCAAGAAAAAAAATACAATGGTATTGTCATCCATAGAGATAAAATATTATGTTATACAAAGATATGTGTACAAATGGATATGATTACATTTGATACTATCATATATGGTGTACTCAAAAATTGATTGACAATGTTGAACTATCACAATCAAGGTATTCTAAAATTGGTCATGAATCTAGTCTTCAATGAAAGAACAAAACACATGGAATATCAAGTTACTTTCATTCAATAACAAGTTCATAATCACCATATTTAGCTCCAAGACATTCACAATAAGGAACATATTACATATACTTTCACAAAGGCACTAGCACATATCAAATTTGAATAATTTTGCATCTCTTCATATACCAAATAATGTAATAAAGGGGATGCTAGGTAACTATTATATTATTTGATCATAGAAAATATAAATAGATTTGATTATGTGTGTTTGATACCAACTATCCATAACACCATATACAATATAATAACATATACCTATTGCTATGTACCATAACACACCCTTCAAAATATTTTATCCTTGAAACATGAAATGAAATCAAATGGTATAATCTATCAAAAATTGTTAACAATTGGTACTAATCTTGATCATTTATCCATCCAAGTGAAATATATATTAATTATGGTATTTGATGATGCCAAGCTACTATTTTATTAATGCTTCCATTAATCCATTTTGATATCTAAAATAATGATTCCTCTAGTTCCATGTTGCCATTGTACTACTTTGATATTCATAATTATTAAATTTTATGCAGTGTCCTATTATCATGATGATTTTCTAACATCATGTAGGTCCACAGTAATATTTATTCCCTACATCATGCCATCATGATTGTTGTTACCCATGATGGTATGTTTGGTGATATGCTATAACTTTATCTAAATGTTCTATTTTATTTGAGTCTTCAACATTTTATTCCATTGTTTTAAATTTGTCCTTATGCTCTTATCTTTATGATCATATTTTAGTTTTTCCTTATGCTCTTCCAAATTTACTTCCTTAGACTTAAATTTTGCTTCTTATTTAGAATTTGTTGTTTCCTTTTTATTATTCATTTTTTTATTCTTTTAATGGTTCTGAAATTTTATCTCTTGCAAAAGATTCGTGTTTTGCTTATGATCCTTGTTCTTCAAGCTAAGAAATATCCTACAATATTTTTTAATTTCTCCTATACCATATCTTCATAAAAATATATTGTATATTAATATTAATTGTAACTAATGAGTCCAACTAAGGATAACAAAAAATAACATCTACATAATATTTAAATGTACCATAAAAATCTAAATATTAATTATATTTATCCATGGATATCTTCAAATCTTTAAAAAATTGAACATCCTCACCCTTTAGTTGTACCTTCATAATATTTTTGTTTGAACTTGTGACATCTTAGTCAAAAGAATATTGATGAAATTATACCTACTATTAGGGTTTATGAAAATAATTATTTTTTCCATCCAAATGCATCCATGAACATGAAAAATAATTTTTAGATAGAAACACATACCTTTAATGAATTTTTTACTTATCTAATTCCAAATGTATGTGTCCATCAAATTTAACACTACCATCTATATTCATTTATTTCTTTTATTTCTTGAAATTTTTTGACTCCCTTTTCATTTTATTTTGTTCCTCTCAAAGTATTTTTATTTCTTCTTCCTATTTATTTATGGTAGCCTTCAAACTAATTATATTACTCTTATGTTCCGATATACTAAAGAATACTTGTGCAAATTCTTCTCGCATGTGCTCCTAGTTGAATTTATTTAATTACATCCATCAATCCAAATCTTCCCATTTGAGACTAAAATTAAGATCAAGTTTTCAAAATTTACTAGGATATAAAGATTTGAAATATTTTAACTATTATCAATCATTAAATTTATCCTATCTAAAACAAGTTAGTAACTTTACAAGATCAACCCCATCAGAGAAATCAACCTCTACAAATAAGTCATCATTTAGAAAATAGATCATCATATTAGAAGTATACATACATTAACTAATAAAATAATATTTCTAAACCATGTATAAATATATACATAAATCTCCCATGCATGATGTGTACTAAAAATTCACATATAACACCTCGTGAAAAGCACATATCATTCTAATATAGAGAAAAAATATATCATAATTTGTTGTTCATTGATAATATTATGAAGTTTACTACGAATCTAAGAACTCTAACCCACCTAAAAAGATAAAAATTTCATGACAATTTAAATACAACCAATAAATAACAAGTATAAAAAAGTTGACTATTAAAAAGTCATTTTCTATATGTGAGTACGTTTGAAAAGTATATTTTTTTAAGACCATTCACAAACCTTACTTAAATACAATCTTAAATGACTTTCTCACTAGTAATGGACAAGGACAATATTATAACCATTGAAGTTAAATCCCATACACATCCTATCTCAAAGACTCATAAAGGGATTATAGTTATGAAATATTTAAAATAAATAAATAAAATAATATAAATATTCAAATTAAACTATGTGCTGCAAAATATTGCTTAACTTTATTGTATAACAAATATACAACATTAAAAAACAAAATAGAACATTCTCATAAAAATATTATAGTTATAAAACATTAAAAATAATATAATATCAATATAAAATTAAACTATGTTACAACATCTTGTTTAACTGTCCAATGGCATTTGGTGTAATGGTAATTGTTTAGTTATTATCATCCATGTGATTGTGAGGTCGATTCCTGTTATGTTTGCTCGAACGAACGTTGATATTTTAAATATTTATAAACAATATTCAATATAAAAAACATCTTGCTTAACTATATTATATAACAAATATAAAAAATTAAAATACAAAATAAAGCATTTTTAATGTAATTCTTAATAATAAATCATTATTAAATAAATAGTTCATATTTATTTAGACAAATACAAAAATATCTATCAGTGTTACACAATAACTATGATACAAACTACTTAAATGTGCGTTTAGTAAATTATCATAAATAATTACAAACTATTATCTAATAACATAACTCAAAAAAATAAAATTAAAAAAAATAAAAGTCTTATGGATATTGACATAACACCATATACTTACCAATTTTTATAGTTATATCTCTAACAATTTTAATAAATTTATAATAATATAATTTCAAGTATTCTTTTTATTAATTTATAATAAAATATATTGTGTAAACAATGGTCTAGGAACTAAGTAGATGAGACTAGAAATCGATAGTTCCACCGTTTCATGGTCAGGATTAGGTGTTGCATAGAATTATTTATTTTATTTATACTTAAAATTATTTTAAATTTTTAAACAATTATTTGTTATTGTTAAATAATTTGGATGTAAATGCGCATTGTATATATTTTGATTTCTTTTATGTTAGGTTAAGAAATTATATAAGTTAATATAATTAAATTAATATTAAAAATAAAAAATAATAATAATTTATATTGGTGTCTTTTTTCATCACAAACAAAAAAAAACGTTTTTCAATGGGATTTTATACCAAAGTATTTTCAATACAATTTTATACCACCTGCATGAGATGTTTTCATCTCCAATATTATGCCTCTTTCAAGATTAATTATTTCAATTTTAATGGAATAAAACTTGTGTGACATGCTTTCACATTAGCGTCCATGGCGTATCTTCTTTATTTAAAGTAATGTCGGAATTAGGAGGAAGTGGCTCTCTGACGATAATAATTATGTATTAATAGCGATCTATTCAAGCAATATCATAACCACGAAATGTCGTTTTAAAAATCATAAATCGACTTCATTTTTTGACAAGGGCAGCCATAATACAAGTCGCGAACCCTGAGTACATTGACCACAAAATAAAAGTTAAACTAATGCACATATGTGGTTTGGACATTTAGGGGATTACCTGCGAAATAAGGCCATCCCAAGCATGAAATTTTTCGAAAAGAGGTGAATGCTTTTAAAGAAAATAGGTGAATGTGTTTAAAAGTTAATTAACTAAAATTCTACGAGTCGTCAATATTTACACCTTAAGCTATTTGAAAGCACGTGCCATAAAAGAATCAAATTCTTGATCGTTCAAACACATCAACTACAAAAGCTGGATTGTAACCAGTAATATCTGCAAGGTGGGTCCCATCAACAAAAGGACTGTGTCATGGAGTTTTATGCCTTACAACTATTTTTTTTCAAGTTCATTTATACATTTTACGGTGGTTTGAACCTGGGTCTCATGAAAAAAAGACCAAAACCTCAAACACATGAGTGTCCCATGGAAACAACTATATATTTTTTAATATTAATTAATAGTGAGAATGATTACGTCTGTATATCTAAACTAAGGCATATAATCGGATGGATTGTTAACACCCCATCAATGAAATGGACCTAAATAAAATCTCATAATTCGTGTTACCCAACTCATATAACTTCATTGAAACCAAAAGAATAGGACATTAAAGGACATTTTATCATGTCATTGATGGGACCTAAATAAAATCTTATAATTCAAGAGGATAGGACATTAAAGGACATTTTATCGTGTTTGTCCGAACCACTTGTTGTAACAATAATTTTTGTCATTAATGTTGGTACCACCACTATCTATACGCATCCACATTATCATGATCAACAATAAACTTTGTCATTAATGTTGGTACCACCACTATCTATACACATCCACATTATCACGAAAACTTCATCATCATGCAAAAATGAAAATCCCCAAAGCAAATATAATTTTGTCACGTGAAGAGAAAGTGGGTCATTATTCATATCTCAGTATGATGAGTGCAACCCACAACTTAATCGTGAACTCTTTAAAGCTGCTTCTCCGTTGTAAGCAATTATATGAGACCACATTTCTAATATCTCTAGTGTTACTATTTTTAAACTAAAATTTTATTTTAAGATGCATCTTATCTTTCCTGTCTTTACCATAGATTAGAATGATATAGTTGAACTATTCTTTGGTTTAATGTGATTTAACAAGCACCTGTTGAGGGGCTCAACACCGTGACAAGATGGGAATTGTGTTATGTTGTCGGTTGAAATTAAGAAAAGGTTTGATTTTGCAGCTCGCACATCCCTGGTCTCTAGTAGAGACATGTTTGTCTTTGGAGATATCTATCTTAAAAGCACCTTTACGAGATGTCCATCCTTTAAGAAAGAATATTCTTTATTACTTCACCAAACCATGATCACATGCAAGTTGAAAATGAGACGTTTTTGAGCTAGTGTAGAAAAAAAGAAAATGAGATGTTTAAATTTTTAGCCAGCTAAGATAACAGATCAACGGTGACAACAAACCCGTCGTCATCATTTCAAGTCTTGAGGTGAATAAGACAAAGTCCCTTTAAATTATATTTTGTAGATGCTTTCTTTCACCTATGCATACTAAAAATTATTAACCTTCTATGTATGGATATAAGTTTCAAAATTTGTATTTTTTGTGTTTAATATAAATCATTAATGTTTTTAAAATAAAATTTTGATTTTTTAAATGAAATTTTAATGATTAAAAAGTAATGAAGAATTAAAATAATTTTAATTTAATCAATTATTATTTATATTTTATAGTAAACAAGCATTAGAAAATACTAATTGGAAGTGTACTAGGAAAAAATTAAATAAGTATTTTTTAATAGATGGAATTTTGAAGGCGAATTAGCTAATTTAAAGAATACAATCAAGGTTTATGAATAATGTATAAAATTACTTTGAGGAATAAAAAGAAATAAAAAGAGAAAATTCTAAGCAAGTGATAAAAGGAAAGAAGAACCACACCTTTGTTGGAGAATATTATATTATTTGATACATGTTAATGTATTTTCATAGTACTTTATTGAATAATTGTAAATATTAGAATAGGCTTTGATTCTATATTTTAGGAGTGTGATTTATATTTCCCTTTATGTATGTGTTTATGTGTATGATGTGCACAAGTGTTATGTAATAATGTGTGCAAGTGTGTAGAGTAAAAAAGTTGGCAAGTGTCTTGTAACAATATGTGCAAGTTTGCAAGTAGGAGTGTGCATGTGTCATAGAATAAAGTGTGCAAGAGTAAATAGAGAGTCAAGAGTCATATATACAAGTGGCAAGATTAGAAGCCAAGAGGCATGTGAAGCTTATCTTATGCATCGAATAGGAAAGGTTGCATCTCCCATATATGTGAGGAGAGCAATAGAAAAAGAGTACAAGAGTCACATTTCTAAGGTTATATTATGGAAACAAAGCTCAAAGTATTATATTGAAAATAGAAGAATTATAGTCAAACTTGTATACATTTTTGAGAAATATTATTGAAAGATTTTTTTCATGTTATTGCATGAATGATATTGGTCATTTCTTTCATTATTATTGTTATTTTCATGAATGTTGTGGCCATTGCTATTGGTCATAAATATTAAATTAATTGAATATTAAAGACTACTTGAGATCCTGGATATTTGGGACCTATGATAATTTGGCTAAAAAACCAACAACCTTTGACATCAAATAAGCATGAAAATTGTCAAGGGGATTTTTATTAACTAAAAAAATATATTTTATATTGTCATGACTACTTTCACATGAAAAATATTATTGTTTATATAAACCCTAGTAGTATGTATAATTTCATCAAGATTGATCTTGCTAAGAGTTTAGAGGTTCAAGAAAAAAAATTAAAGACATGTAGGTTGAGGGTGAGAATGTGTACATTTTTGAAGATTTGAAGATAACTATAACTATACTTATAACAATATATATTACATTTGGAATTTTTATTTGATAACTACGGATAAGATGGATAATGCTCTTAGTTATCCTTTGTCATATACATCAGGTATTTTTAATACTAATAGATAAATGTGTTAGCTTTTGAGGATATATGCAGTGGGAGATATCTATCATAGGTCCTAATAAGATGCAAAAAATATGAAAAAAGTAATTATGCAATATGAATAAAATATACTATAAATAGAAAGTGGTGAAAATACAATACAATATGGAGGTGATGGTCACTCCATTATTAGATGCTAAAGGACTACATTGTACCCCATTCAGATGTTCTACCACTATCTACTATACTATAATGCATTTGATATGATTGATATATTCTTAATATCTGACTATGATGTTGTTTATATAGGAAGAGAGATTCCTTGGTCAACACTCTACCTAGTTATACAAGGAGACACCTTGCACATTACAACTTGCACATTGATACTTGTGCATTTATTACATTGCTTGAAGTAAGTAGCCAACTTCCCCATTAATTAATCTCCTACTCTAACTATGTACCAAAGGTGGTACATTTACATGACCCAAATGATGTAATATGCTCTAACTCTAACACCCCCTTATATTACATTATTTGGGTATTGAATATTTTAATCTTCAACATGGATCTTCTTCATGTGGATTCTCTTTGGCTTGATTAGGTTCTTTCATCAATTGAATTTTGCGCTGTAATCCTCCTTTAATTGGTTTCTCTTCTTTTTCTTTATTGTAGTCATTATGGGAACTTATATCCTCCTTCATTGCTTACTATAATATGATCACTAAAGTTGTTAGTGTCTTCATATGATGCAAAGAGAGTTGTACTTGAGGGTTCTTCAATCTTTTGAAGATGCCTGTTTGGTTCAATATTAATGGATTATTTGTTATTAATGTATTATTTGTTATGATATTTTTTAGCATGCATTTTCATCTTTTTCTTCCTTATTTTGTGGTTCTACATTGATACTAGTGGAATTTCTGCTTCATGAGGAGTTAGTCTATCATCACAATAATATTGATTTGTATTGCTAGCTTGCTTCATGTGTTGAGTGAATACAAACAAAATTAATGATAGGTAAATTATCAAACTTTCCTTGAATGTGAATATAAATATTTTTTGTGAATTCCATCATGCCTTGAAGAGGATTTCATGAAGATAACCAATTAATGCTTCAAAGCTACCCTTTTTTTCTTATTTAAAAAATAAGAAGAATATCTCCTTATCACTAGTTGATAGATTCTCATATCCTTCAAGGTATCTATCAAGTTTTGAGAATAAAAATGTTCATTAAAAAAGGTATTTCATATTATTTCATCCATATTCCTTCTTGATATGTTTTGAGATAGTTTTTCTTGCTATTCCTTAGAATCATAGATATAGATTGATAAAAGTCCTTTAAATACTCTAAATTGAATCTTTGAAGTAGTCTACCTTATGGATCCCTAGTTTAGAGTATATGAGTTTGGTTTGATAAAAACTTTAGGTTTTGTAGGCTTTCTTAGATGTGAATTTGATTTAATAAAATCCTTGTAGAATTTATATTTTGTAAAAACCTTAGGATAACCAAATGAATTGGATACTTGATAAACTTTGATAGATTCTATTATTATCAAGTTTTGTAGAATTCCTTATGTCTCCCTAGTAATTGTATATGCTCAAGTGCTTCTTGGGAATAGTAGTTCAATTTTGAGTTGATTTTGTAATGTTTTGCAAATAGCAAAAATCAACTTCTGTTACACCTTGTTACTCGTATTGAACTTAAGAACTTTATAATTTGATGAGGTCCTAATAGTTGGATTTTTTTATCCCTTTGACGTGGTTTTTGAGATAAGTATACCAATTAATTTCCAACTCTTGATAATCCTTAATGAACCTCCATTTATAGTCTTTGATATTTGATATTTAATGTTTCTAAATTCTAATATTTTATTTTTATGTAGTATTCCTTATAAATCTCTAATTTGGAATATTAGAAGACAATAATATTTGCAATAATAGGATTTTAATTTCCAAGTTGAAACCCTTGTACCTCATACTTTATTATTTGAAAATAAAAATATTATTGAATGGATGATTGCAATAGTAAATATAATATACCTCTATAACTCCAACAAAACTTTAGTTTATAGAAAGGAATAAATAATATGATATTTTTATAGACACTAAAATCACGTCAATCCAATTAGATGACCAAGACATGTTCTAATAGACACCATATGATCCCTTGGGCAACCCTCAGTAGTTATATAGTGGTCCTAACCATTTTTTGGAGGTTCTACCCCACTTTTTGGAGGTTTTTGGCCATGTAAGCATGGTCATCCCACCTAGATACAACCGTAGTTCTTAGTCATCCCACCTAGTGATGACCACATGCAGTCATCCCTGGGTGAGACAACCATAATATTTGACCCCTAAAAATTCAAAATTAGAATAAATGGCACCCAAAAAAATCCATTTATCTCATCTATTCAAGCATACTTATGAGAGAGCATATAAATCTCATGACAAGTTGCAAATTGAGGGTCAAAAAGAGATATTTCTTCCCCTTCCAATGCATGGCAATCCTTTGCACAAATAGCAACACCTACCTTGCATTCTCATTTGACCAAATGCCCTATTGGGATATAAAGCATATCAATTCCACCCAAATTTTGGGAGGAGTCATTGAAACATTCACAATAAATTGCTACCAATATTTATCCCCAACCTATTGTGCATTTTCCCTTGATATCTCCACTAAGAAAAGGAGGTTTTCAAGTGATTACAAAAGACACAATTTGTTTACAAAACCAACCCATTCGAGTGAATTAGATCCCCAATTTTAACGACAATACTCCCAAGAGTGTTTTGGACCAAATCCAAAATGAATTGGTGGTAAATACCACCATATTGGATGACATTCCCACCCCAAGATGGCCCCAAATTATGATAGTCCTAATCATCCCATGCTAGTATGGCCACAAATTGGAACACCATTTTGATAATATTTTTATATATGTCAATTCTAGAATATAATATATTTGTGTTGTTAAAATTTGATACAATTTGGAGTTGCGTTGCTTATTTTATCATTTTTTTTTGTGTTTTGTAGGCCTACATGGCTCACCCAGGATTGCCAAAACTTTGAGCACAATTTCCTTACTATTTTCAATTAGATCATTCATAGAGTATATAATATGCATGAATCTAAGTTTTGGTAGCATTTGGAGTAATTTTGAATAATCTATTGCATTTTTTACTTTGAAGATTATTGATGCATGCACCTTTATGATTTCATATTAATCCACATATGTTTTTAATCAATTTATGTTTCTTGTATATAGATCCAGGTATCACAACATATAAAAAAGAAGAAACAAGCTAGAACAACAATATAACACTTTGTAGTAGCATCGAAATCCTACTCACCTCAATCATGAGTGCGAGGAAGACACTTGAAGCACACCTTGTATTTTTGAGAGGATTTGATCCTTCGATTATTGTATTGAGTGTATAAATGGAGATCCCTCAAGGGGACATTTTGTAACCACTTATTTGACATTTATATTAATATAATGAGAACCTCCCATTTATTTCATATACTTTTTATTTTATGCTTGTTTGAAGTGTCACTTTCTTAGTGCTTAGATCAAGTGGAACAATAGATGCATCTCATTTTCTCCTTCTAGGTGCACTATTTGTTCGCTCTATGATTTTCATTTAATAATCCTTCTAGATTATTTTACCTTTATTCTATGAGGTGGTATATTTGAAACCTTCTAAAATGTGGCATTCATGGGAAGTCAATGCCTTATTTGATCATCATTGGTTTCTCCCTTGAGTAGCGCTTATTTCCATTGTAAATGAGGTGCTGGTATTGTTGGTCAATGACAAATTATTGAATGCATATACAACTTTAAATGGTGCATGAGCTTAGATTAGCATTATCCCTATGAACGTGCTTCACACCATTCAATGCTTAACTTCCTTTGACCTCGTTCGATGCTATTTATTCAAAATGGACACCTTAATTCAGATTATTTCTATACAGATTATGGATAAGTGTCACTTGAGCATTACTGAGTAGGCATTGATATTCCTCAAATGTATTTTTATGCAATAATAAGTTTGGTGGTAACATCCCAAATATTTGTAACTCCTTTTTAGGTGAGCACTAGATTATTCATAAAAGTTGAGGTGCCTAGAACTCTTTTTCCAAGTGGCACTCAAGGCTTGTGCATGTAATACTTTCTTCTAATGCTCCAAGGATGAGCATTGTAATATTATATTTACCTATATATTTATATTGTACATTGGCTTGCTATATTTCTTGGAATGTAAGTGTTTCCTCTTCTTCTTTTACATGTTTTTTTGATGATGATAAATGTTGGCTCTAGTTGTAATGCTCCAAGATTCTATGGTGCTCCTAATGGTGATCTTGTGGTATATTTATGTGTCTCTTTTTAGTGGCCATTCTCTCCAAGTAATGGCCTTGGTCATAGCACCTTTTCCCTTATACCTTGATACTTGTAATATGTTGTTTGTGTAGCTTTTGTAATAGCCCCTTGTGCTTAGCTTGATAGTACTATTCCATGTAGATAATATCATTTTGTATGTTGTCCTTTCCCTACATAGACTTGACTAATAATAGCCTCTTATATTGGCTTCAATATTACAAGTGAAATGCTTGCTTATAGGGCTGGACTGGACATAGAGAAATGGTATTTTTAAGTACCTTAATTTTGAAAAGTCTGAGCTTTTCAGTGGCTCTTTACTCTTGCTTAAAATCTACCCTCAAACCTACTGAGATAATGGTCATGCTGATTCCTATAAAGAGATAATTTTATCCCATTTAAAAAAAAAAAACAAAAGAGGTTCTTTGTAATAGTTAGATTTTCACCAATATAATGGACCTTTTTTACGAAAATTATTTTTTTGATTTTGATAAGGAAACTCCTTGCCTTCACTAATCCTCTTCCTTGGATATTTTAATAAGTGGTAATCCAAGCTAATATGTTGATTTTAAAGTAAGGATTTCTACACTTTGCACTTAAATGAAACCCTTATATATTATTTGAATCTTGAGACTCACCAAGTCTTGATTTGAGGCTTTCGTAAAGAAATTTAATTGTGGATTACTTATCTACCTTTTGACTTGTATTGGTGTATTCTTTTAGAAATGAAATATTTTAGAATTTGTGCTATTTTTGTACCATTAACAATCAAAACACAAACTAATTTTTTGAGAGTAACTAGTTAATGATCAACTAGTATAGCGCTAATGGATTAATACTACACTTTAATAGTAACAATAATTTCATCGTATTGCTCCTGTAAATAAACTCTCAAACTAATTCCAAATTCACTTAATAATCTATCCAACTTTTAAGAGTAATATATAAAAAAATCATAATGAATAATCTACATTTTTCACTATAATAAATATTGTAGGATGTAGTCTTCTTACTTTCTAGATAGATAATAAGAAAGTGATAATTTTTTTTATTTTGAAAAATATCCAAATCCTATTTAATGTGGAAATATATATTAAAATGAATTCTCCTTTTTGCACTTTATTGAAGACTATAATATGAGCCCTTCTCCTTGCAATTTTTAATCAAAATATGGTGCTTAATATAATTTTCTAATCAACCTTAATTTGAAGTTCAAATAATTGCACCCAAGTTGCTTACCTTTAATGGATTCTATAGATATCGATATTTTGATTCACTAGGTTGCTGCTTTAGAGTGGATGAATTTGCAGATTCTTGTTGGCTATCCAAAATAGCTTCTTGCTTCACCAAACTATTGTCTTGAGCCTAGGGTTTGGTGGATTGATCCTTCCAGTGATATTTGATATTCTATAGTAGGTTTAGAAATTCCTTTATTTTTAAATTTGCATTCTTCCTATGATGGGTAATCTCCAAATCTCTTGGATTTGGTAGGCTTCCTCTTTCTGAATCTTCCTATATACACCAAATCCTAGCCACTTGTCATCCATTTAGGTCTTCCAACCATTTTTATCTATTATATACATATATTATATATATTTATTTAATATATATTTAAATATTAATATTTATATTATATTTTTATATATTTAATAAATTTGTATATATATATATATGTGTGTGTGTGTGTGTGTGTGTGTGTGTGTGTGTAAATTAATCTCAACCATCCATCTTGGTCTAATCATAGCCATTCATCTTCCTTAATCCATACCACCTACCTATATTTAATCTCCACTCTTCGTCACATTTTAATCTTGATCAGAAAAATTGTGTTGTTGAAACCCTAACATGCCCTAGGCAAGATTATAAATAGGAGTCATTTTTATGGCTCAAACCTTGAGTTTTCTAAGCAACCTGGAATCCTAAGTTTTTCTTGAGTTCCTCGCATCCTCACATTCACTTTCGCTCACCCTCACCCTTACATCCATCACCACATCTGTCACCATAGCCCTCGCATGAACTAGATCTACTTTTGTAGACCTTGCTTCAATTTTTCACTACCTCTTCGCTACTCCCGAGCACCCATCTGCTACTGCTGAACTCCTACCAGCTATTCTTGAGCATCATTGGGCACTTTTTGTCATTCCCAAGAACCCATGGGTATTCTCTACTATCATCGAGCACCTGTAGGTGTTTCATAACATAGTTGTATAGCCCTACTAACCCTCAAGTGTCACTAGGGAATCCATGCACCATCTTCTTGTAATGACAACTACAAATTATAAAATGTTAAGCATAAGGTAAATATTTTATTATTATATTAATTTCATTATTTACATATTTATATGCGATTTATTATTTGGCATTTAGGATTTCTAATCTTTGAGGGTCTCACACAATGGAGCCATCACATTTAGTACTAAATATTACTGTGTCATTATTTATATGTAGTTCTGGAGATATACAGGCATTGAGTAGCTATTTTAGTAGGAGTGATCTAGCCAAAAGGACATATGAAGCCCACTGAACTTTTTTAGTATCGATCGAGCGTGAATACACCACCATAATTTTTTGGCTACGGTTTCATAGAACCTTAACATATTGATATTATTGTGTTGAGAAATAAAGCTTTGTGAAAATCCCAATCTAAGGCATATTTGTTTGTAATACCAGGAATCCACACGACAATAAAAATTAAATTTGTTTATGTGCAATCATATGTGTTTATCTTGATTTAATTGTTAATTTATTTAAGTTTAGTTATTTGGTGTTGTTCGATTTGCATCTACAAATGGTGATCATTGTGGGAACCCCTAAGGGTTTCTTATTTTGATTTACTTTGTTGTCTAACTTATTAGTTTTTGTCTTATCTTGCAATATTTTTAGAAGCATAGATCACATGATTTTCACTGTATTATGGCCTCTAAAATTTCGTTGAAATTTGAAGAAGGTGCACAAACACCCTGCGACATTCAAGGGACATCTAGAAATTCCCAAGGATATTTCAGAAGCACCCAAATGTATTTTACAAAGAGTTAAAACAAAAATGTAGGTTTCTTTGTAAGTTTACAGTCAAACCCTAACATCTCTATTTTTACGTATTATGGAATTTTACTATTTTTTTTTCAGATTTATGGATTAAAAAGAACATCACTAATAAATTTGGTAAAAATAATCATTTTAGTTTACATTCTAGGCATTATATTATTCATTGCATTCATTCACACATTCTCATTTTCTATTTAAAGTTGTTGGTTTTTTGGTGTATTGCAATTGAAAAAATCTTGCATTTTTATTGCATATGAATTATTAAATTACATAAATTAGTCTGCATTGTAGGGTTAGAAACTCCTCCTTTTGCTTATTTAAGTAGGAACATAAGCAATGTGTCAAAATTATTTCTACATTGGGTGATTATAGGTGGAGGAGTGGACAAACCCCCCACTATTTAGAGAGGTATTTAAGCAGTGTACTTCACATCCTTTGAAGAAATTGATACTCTTAATGTTGGATTTTGATTTAGACTAGTGAAATCAGTTGTTTCTAATATTGTATGTGCACCATAAAAAATATAAACTTTAAAAGAAATTGTGTACACACTTTGCATTTCATGTTAAATAGTAATGGTTGTATTTCATCACCAGTCACTACATGAGATCTAGTGAAGGTGGTTTTCTACTCCATACAAAAATATCTACCCTAAACACCTTAGATTATCCTCGAGCAAACATGATATATTTCATCACCAACAAGAATCTTGTTGCCCCAGTGTAGCCTTAGTCTTCACCCATTTCTAATTCATATTAGCACATTGAAACACAGGAAGTCAAACTCTAAAAAATGAATTCACACTAAAATGAGATAATCAATTAATGAGGTAAGAAACGTGTGTTGAACAAACTTAGCATTGATTTTTTATTTTTATTGAAGTTTCAATTTTGCATTTCATTTTATATCATAATATGTATCTTGGTTTAGTATCTTATGGTCTTAACAAGAAATTAAAATAAAAAATTAAACCAAAATAATATATCTATGGATTGTTCATATTAATGTCTTACCACTTTTATGGTAAATTACATCTATGTAGTTTAGACAGATTGCACAAATTTGTTTGCAGGGACATCACACAATGTGTAAGATAATGGTGTCCCACATAGATACACCTCCACATCTCTTTCATAAACTGAATCATCCTTACCTATAATTGACCACAAAATTACCCACATATACATGGCCCAAGTAGAGGATTTCTACAAATTGGCTAATTATGTCTTACAGCCCATCCATAATACCTTGGATCAAGATCCTTATTTACAATAGAAAATTATTTCTTCCCAGGAATCCTACTTCACCTAGGTGTACACTAACCCTCTTTTTGAGGTATCGGTTACACCTTCATTCCATGTATCCATTTCACAACCATCATGTGCTCCTAGCACTTCATATGTATCCACTTATACCAATCCCTTGTATGAAGTACAAGTCAATGTTACTTCACAAGTGCCTACTTCACCCAATCAAGTTGCAATTCCCATTACCACTTGTCCCCATCCACATCATCTATTCTATCTTCATCCATGCATTCCAATGATGATATGGAAATTAATGAAGCATAAAAAATTTTGAAAAATATTTATAAGAAATGATAGACTGCTCAAAAACAAGTTCAAGTGAACCTTGGGCCTCAGCCAATTTCCACTCAACCCACCTTCATCACACAAATTCAATCATGAGCACCACAATATTCGATAGTTTACATTCCTATACATCCATCCATACATACCCATTCGATTCCTATAGGCCAACCCAACCACATTCCTCATGCATTGTCCCCTTTTCAAAAATAACAATCATTTCTCAATCAATCTCATCAGCCTCAATTCCAATACACTTTGCCTACCCATAATCATGTTGTTACTGCACAACATCTTTCCAACCCATAATAGAATCATCAAGTGATTTAGAGCTTTCATATTCCTGGGGAAGATCCTGGAATCAAGGCTATGCAACAAAATATTTATAATTTGATACAACATATTCCTTGTTACAATAACTAGAAGCCAACATTACATCAATTAATCAATCAACCAATTCACCCTTCAGTACCATAACTACCATATCTGGCAGACTTCACAGTACCAAGGTTTGATAAATTTAAAGGGACTGAGGACCCTAAATATTACATGAGCACATTCGTGCACTCATGCTTTAGAACTCAAAATTATAATGCACTCATGCTTTGAACATTTCCTCAAACGTTGAGGTGAGATGTCATAGAGTGGTATAACCAATTTCTCATCCATAGTATTTATACTTTTGAAAAATTGGTTGACAAATTATTTGAATGATTTGCCATTAATGTAATAAATAAATTCTCATTATATGATATTTATGGTTTAAGACATCATGATTATGAGTCTATCTATGATTTTGGCAGCCATTGGAGGGCCATCATAACAAAAATTCCATTCACCCTACCAATAGAAGAGCTTATTAATCTATTCACTAAGATTTTCTTAAAACCTACTTCTTAGATGCTTCAATTGCAAACATGTCACTCATTTGAGGAAGCTCTTGCCCAAGCTAGTGTAATAAAAGAGATAAAATTCCAATAAGGTATACTTAAGATAAGAAAAAATAATGGCAAAACAAATTCCAATACAAAAGCAATTATTCTGGTCAAACCAAGTCAATAGAGGCCAATACAACCAATAAATCCAATCACGTCAAGAAAATTTTCATGAGCTAACCAGTAATGGCTCAATAACAATAATTGCAACAACCACTACAAAAAATTGCCTATCATGTGGTATGCTTAGTAACTAAATCTATGTAAAGTACAGTGCCAACTATGGAGAATCACGAACATCAATAATTTGTTTGAAAAAATTGTTAATACACCCAACTATCTAAATCTTATGCTTCCATATTTTGAAGGTTGTATGACACCGATAAATTTGCTTTACCTGAGGTCAAACTAGATGATCCCACCAGACATGGTAAAAACTATAGGTACTATTTATTTTACCCTTATCATAGATAAAATAGCATGACATAGATAACTACCATGTATTTAAGAATATAGTACAAGATCTCATCGACTTGAGGGCCATCAAACTTGACAATCCCTTAGCTCAACAAAACCAAAATACTATATCTTCCAAACACCACTTCCTCATCATGCAGAGGTGCACTCCACAATGAGAGGGTCTACCATCTAGACCACTCCTAATAAAGTTTTCCATGTTTAACTATACAAAGGTTTTTAAGGTGCCATTCATCTGGTAACCCAAGGTCAACAACGATAAAATGCACAATGACAATGCATTCAAAAACCCATGAATTCACAAGCAAGGGATTATCAACCTGTTTTATCACCATCCATTCAATTTTCCCCAAAACCTTCTCCACTAATCAACATTACAAATCATTATAACCCATCAAGGCATCTCATAAACCACCCCCAAAGGCCAATTATTTCTTTGATTATCTAGTTAACCATGATTTTAAAAATATCTTCATCAAAATTGCCTATTTATGATCTAATTCAACAATCTCCCCAACATTGTGAGGAATTAATGGATATCCTAAATTCCATAAAAATCCAATATAAAGATTCCAATGCCTTTAATAATTAGTTAGGGAGAATTCAAACATGCATGAGCCTTCCATCACATTTTATGAATTTGAGATTAAACCAATCTCATTAGAATCAGTGGATCCTCCATTTCGTATAATGGCTAAAATAGACATGAAGCCATTCAAAAGAGTCTTAATTGATACCAAATCCTCCATTAAAATCATCACCACATCTTCCATCAACCATATCAATCTTCCTCCATATCACATAACCAAATCTACCTTCAAATTTAAAGCGTTTAATGCTGCTCTTTGCTCTATAGTTGGTATTGTTGTTTTGCTCATCAAAGTAGGGTTAAAAATATTGCATAATTTTTCCACATATTATAAGGTTCAATGGCGTATAATGTACTCCTTAGAAAACCTTGGATGAGGGAAATCAGATGTGTCCCTTCCATATTACATCAGAGTTGTTTGAGTATTGAATCTTAATATCAAAAACTTATGAATCCATGCTTACTTCTACCCACCTCTTCCTCACATCATCCACCACATCATCAATCACTCCATCCAATCATTCGTCAAAAGCTCCCATTCTTGAAAAGCTTCTATTCACCAATTATAACCAAGCATCCACCTGCACACATTTATCCTCATCATCCCCATCATCCTTGACTACATGTACATGTGGTCAAACTCAATATATACCATCCACATCATCATACCCTTCATTGTCCATAATAATTCCTTCACAACCAATTCCACCTTCATCAACCAATATTTCACTATTCAAATTGTCAAACTGTGAGATGCCTACATCTTCCCCATAATATGAGCTATTAACCACCCATGAGCCTCCCATATACACTACATTATCATCATCCCAAGTTGAGTTCTATCTCACCAAACCTAGTATTGGTGAATATGTGGTCCAAGACATCATCATCACACTACTCAATATATCAACTACTAAGGATTTTTATCATCCATGTGACCAACCTTTATCTATAGAATTAGTATACAATATGGGTTCAAACCTAACAACATAAATTTTGTGTATGGGGGGATAGAATATTTTTTTAATCCTACTCCTACCAAATAATGCAAACAACCAACACCTGCTAATATCCAACAAATAATAGGTTTTTCATCTCGTTATTTTCATATACATAATTAGAAAATATATGGCTTAGGTCGATATGAACAGGGAGTACCTCAAATTATTGATATCCCACATCAAGAAGTACATGACCGCTCAGGTCTAGGTTATCATCCAATTTCCACCATCTCTTATTTTGAGTAAGCCTTTCAAAGGCTTAATCTGAATTCAAAATAAGAATCCCTACACCCCAATGAATTTAACAAGGAAATGTATGAAGAATTTGACCTCATATCAATAGCTTATGATAAGTTTTATGAGGAATCAAAACCCATCATTTATCATACCAAACAAGATGATTTTTATCTCATAATATTCCTCATCCATGAGCATATATTTCACTTGCTTATTCCACAAAAGTGATCTAAATGTATTGATGAAAAACCGCCTCCATCTCATTAATCCATATCATCAACCAAAATTGTAACCTATATATAATGCAAAAATAAAAAAGAGAAAAAACATAAAACAAACAAAAAAATATTTTCTTTTTCTACATTGCATATATAGAATTTAGTTAATTATATTTATTTTTGTTGTTGTCCAAGTTTACCAAGGTCCTAGCATCGGTTCTTAGGCTTCATACATCCTATCCATTTTACCTCATCCATTTTATTTATATGTCAACATGAATTATTCTAAATTATTTGCCCCCTTTGTAATCCATATGATTTTGCAAAGCCAATTCCTATTGACATGAGCCTTATTGATATGGACCATATTTCCTCACCACCATACTTTTTTGATTTTTTCCTATCTGAGGAATTGTTAAAGGCTTCAACTAACTACATTCCTCTATCCCCTCCACCTTCACCTTCACCTTTGAATCTTGAGGTTTTACAAGAAGAAGTAGATGAGGATAAGTCAAAATATTTTGATGACATCTTAGATGACATTCATCTAATCCCAAATCCCCATCAACTTGAGGAAGGTCCTCACATATCCATTGAAGATACCATCAATATGAATCTTAGTTCAGACATCGACAATCCCCAAATGGTCAAGCTTGGCAAAAGCTTATCCAAATATGAACAAGAGAAATTAATTTATCTCCTCAAGAGGAAGAAGATAATTTTTACATGGTCCTATAAAGAGATGCTCAGTCTTAACCCTATATTGGTTGTCCATAATCTCACCTTACATACATATGCTAAACTGGTCAAACAAAAACTTAGATGGATGAATCCTACCATTGCCATCTTGGTTAAAGATTAGCTTCAAAAGCTATTAGATGTGGGTTTCATTGTATCCATTGACTATCTTGAGTGGCTCTCAAACATGGTACATATTTGTAAGCCTAACGGGGTGATACATATTTGCACTAACTTTTGAGATCTTAACAAAGCATGTCCTAAGGATGATTTTTCTCTCCCAAAAATTGATACTCTTGTTCACACCTATGCTAGCCATGAAATGCTTTCTCTTATGGATGATTTTTTAGGATACAACCAAATTGAAATAAATCCTAATGGCCAACACAAAACAACATTCCCCAAACCTTAGGGAATATTTTGTTACAAGTTGATACCCTTTGACCTTAAAATGCAGGTGCCACTTATAAACATGCCATGACATACATTTTCCATGACTATATGTATAATATTACCAAATACTATGTGGTCTATTGGAAAAATCCAAAACTTGACAAGAGCACATTGGTTTATTGGAGAAAGTTTTTGACCAAATTATAAAGCATAATGTAAGGTTGCACCCCAAGAAGTGTCTTTGGTGTTACCTCTGGGAAACTATTAGGATTCATTATCTCCAAAAGAGGCATTTAGGTGGACCTAAAAAATATCAAGGCTATCATAGAGATGCCTCCCCCAACCAATTTAAAAAAATTGTATAGTTTACAAGAAAAGATCCAATCGATTCATCGTTTCATTGTTCAATGTTCTAACAAATGTGGTCCATTCAATAACTTGATACAAAAGGGGGTGCCATTCTCTTGGATAGATGAGTTCTATAAATCCTTTTATGATATTAAGTAATATCTAACTTCTCTGCCATTCTTAGCTCCTCCTCATCTAGGGTTCCCCTTCTATATTTATGTTTCAACAATAGACATTGCCTTAGGAACAATGTTTGCATAAAATAATGAATAAAATTGAGAACAATTTATATATTACATTAGTCAAGCATTGGTACGCTATGAAACCAGATAAATTTATGTAGAAAAATTGTGCTTAGCAATGGTTTTTACCACTAAGAAACTTCAGTATTACATGCTTAAACACAACATATATCATATCTAGAGAAAATCCTTTGTGTTATACGATGTCTCACACTTACAATAACACCCATACCTCTAAATGGATAATGCTTCTTACTAAATTCGACCTTGAGTTCACTAGTCATAGTCGATCAACTTGTGAAAGCTCCACTACCTAGTGATCATCCCTTGATTATTGAGCTTCTAGATAATTTAGTATTTGCTTTTACCGAACAAGAATAAGATGTCATTATGAAGGAATACATTGATATCACACTATTCTTTCATGGATCTATGTGTTATAAAGTTCAAGGTGATGGAGTCATGTTTCATACATCCCAAGGATACCTATCCCCTTATCATTCAAACATGAATTCCAATGCACAAACAACACTATAGAGTATGAAGCCTTAATATTAGGCCTTCAATAAACTATAGATATGGGTATAATGTGTATCAAGATATTTTGTGATTCTCAACTTGTTGTCAAGAAAATAAACAGAGAATACCAATGTAAAGAACCTACCATTAAACTTTATCATGAAGTAGCAATGAAATTTCTATCTAAATTCGAATGGTATGAAATTTGAATGGTATACAATTCCCTTGCCATTATGGGTTTATCGAAAAAAAATCCACACACCTACTGGTGTAACACCATTTTCACTGGTTTATGGAGCTAAAGCAATCATGCCTCTTGAACTTGAGATCCCCTCGTAAATTTCTTTGCAGGAACTCATAGATGACAATACTACTAGACAAACACATCTTGACCAACTCACACTTATTTATGAGAGTCGAGTCAATTATTTAAAGCATTTACAAGTTTATCAAGACTTATTAAAGCATGCTTACAATACTAAATTTTATCTACGTTAATTCCAATTAGGATATATTGACCTTAAATAGAATCAACAAAATACCAATGCATTACCGCATCTTCATGATAAATTCATGTCCAGTTGGTTGGGTCCATACATCATCACTCAAAAAGTGGATAACAATACTTATAGGCTTTCTAGTCTAGAGGGAGAGGAAGAACCCAAGCCACTTAATGTTATATACTTGAGAGTATTATATGCATAATGTGATTTCTATATATATATATACATATATATATATATATACATGGATAACACACAAAAACATTGTATTTTCATTGGCACACATTTTGCATGTTACTTGCACACATTTCATACAAAAATATTGCACACATTTTGCACTTCATTTGCACACATTTCATTCAAAAATATTGCATTTAATTTCAACAAATTTAATTTCAAAACAATTGCATGCATACAGTCCATTTCACAAAATTAAATTTCATACATTTCATACACATTTCACATCTCATATTAGGGATGATTTATTTAGTTCAAGACATTAATTAGTACAATAAATTCAAGATGGCTTAATCAGAGGCATCTTCACAATATCATCCACACCAGTCCATAAAGTCAAAGTGTTATTTACAAAACCACATATCCATAATGCCTAGGTATTTTTAGTCACTCAGCCACTCCTAGTGTTTTAAGCAACTTCAAAATACTTATCAAGTTCTTTTTAGGACCAATACACATCTTCGCTAAGAAAATTTTAAGTTCTAGGAATTAACTCCAAAATATTCTTGAACGAAACACAATTTCATGGCTTAAAACATCTTGCACCAAAAATGGATAACACAATACTTGTTTTGAACCTCAAAGTAAAAAGGGTATTCCTTGCTAGTCCCATCATGCAACATAGTCCACAAAAATAGTGGCTTTCATCACTATCACAGTTTCTTCCAAATTCAAAATATATAGTAGTAAGGATAGAGTACAATTATCATCACACTTAGGTTGAGAATCTGATTCCCCAAATCTCCAAATCTTTCATCACACACCACTGATCATTGGGTTGTAAGGATCGTACCATATTTCACGTCAAACGATTAAGTAGTCATACCCAAAATCTACGAGATCGAATCCTTGGACTATGGAGTTAGCCTCCACCGAAGATATATATGCTTGATTGGCAGTGGAGTATGCTCATGCATGGTGACACATATCTTTTAAAGATACCTCTAACTGCAAATACGAAAAATCTAGCTTCTTGGTCTCCATAATAGGTTATACTCAATTTACTCAAGATGAGTTAATGAACTCACTTGCACACACATTGGTTCTTGATTTCCTTGAGTTATTACCATGCTCTTGATTTGGTAAATGAATTCACTACACACACATTTGTTCCTAGAGGAATTAGGCATTTTAGTGAGTTTATTTAATGCCAATAGTATGTCTGACTCTCTACAAAATAGTCGGTTTTACATATCAACATCCATATTATCATTCATATCAACATCCATATCATTTTCCAGGTGAATATCCACATCATATGCCACCAAGTTTGGTACCCCTAATTAAATAACAATTCTAAAACATGGCCAAGAAAAATCTAAACTATAAATGATCATTAGAACATTTGCATTCTATAAATTGCATATATTATCCATAGTATACTACATGCATTAATCATCCATGTACACAAATGCATCCACACAAAATAATTCACACAAAAACATAACTCAAAATTAAAATCCATATATATATATATATCACATATACAATGAGTGTAAAAAGGTTACATACAATGGAGCACCAAGGCTCATATACAAAAAGTGCATCTAAGCACTAGATAAGCCATCCAAGATGACCCCTGTGACCTAAAAGAAGCCCTAGATCTAGAGCTATGACTAGAATTGTTATGCCTCATAGCCTTGTACACATATGAGGTAGAAGGATTAGGAATTGGAATATGATCGAAGGTTCACTATGTCAATATTATGATGACGCTCCGTCTCTAGCAAATATACTTGAAGCCTCACAATCTTCTCATCCTGAGCCATCACCATCGCATCTCGCTCTACCACCTACTACTCAAACCTTACCCAATTATATTCACTCCAACATGTACGCCCATCCATAATCTCCTCCATATCATCCCCATATTTTCCATCTACTCCACTCCTTGGAGCCTCCCTCTTTACACCCTTAGCCCTCCTCCTTTGAGTGTCATATCAAAGGTGCCTCCACCACTCAGGAGCCTCATTAGTCTTCTTGACCTCATCCTCATCCTCATCTCCACCAGCTACTAGTGGCTATGTAGCGAACCATACATCATACTTTGTAGTAGTCCTTGCATCATCCACATCAAGGAGATCTATATCCTCGTCATCCTCATATGTATCCCTCCATACCTCAGCACATGGTAGCCCTATCTAGGGTTATGCATAAAGTCTTAGACTTAAAATGTACTTCTAAAAAAATGGTGAATCCTAATCAAAATCAAGATGAATAATGGAGAATCCTAAGAAAATCAAATAGAGCATATTCACACCAAAATTTGGGGTATTTTAAGACCTAAAATGTAAGTTCATATTTGGGGTCACTTTTTACCTATTAAATCATCTTATAACTTTCTAAAAACATCACCATTATATCAGGCTTGGAAAGAGCTTTCCAACGAGTATAACTACACCTATGTTTGAATATTTATTATGGTGAATAGACCCTAAGAAAAAATTGGTCCTAAAAATATTATGTGAATGGGCAAATATCGAGGGTCCTCATATTCACCAATTTTTTATTTTAGAAATCCTAATATTCACCCAATTTGTGAATGTTCACCACCATTCATAACCTTGGCCCTATCTCATTCTGATACCTCTTATAGAGCACTGGCTCATCAGGAACACCCTGCATCAAGTCAAACTACCAGAGAACCTATGAGATTTGAATATATTCAACCTCACTATGATACCTCCCAACCAACCACCTAGTATGACTAACCCATCACAGTTACTCTCCATATCCTATCCACCTAGAATCCTATCATGGCCTCCATATCACTTGGGCGTATGTTAATCCAAAAAAAAATATCTGTACCACTAACTCATCCACATAGCATGACTCGGTTGTACCTCCTCCACCACTACCCATATCCTAGAGTAGGGTTGCTCCCTATACCATCCTACATCTGGTAGACCCTCTGATTAAGCCATGTTGAAATGCTCCCATCCCTAGTACTACAATAATAAACTACATTCCAAACCCTTTCTACCCTTCCTCATCACCTCATAAATATCTTAGTATATTTGTAGTAATAAGGTAGGAGCCCATGCATACACCTATAATGTAGTGAACATATCACTCATGAACCCTATTAGGTTCCAAGAGAACCTACAATCAGTATTTTTTGGGACCACAATGTTTGCCAACACAAAAATCACCAAATCTAGTAAGGCATCTAGATCCTTGTCCACATACATGAAAAAGTAAAGAATGCTCCCACATGTCATCACCATACTCTACCAGTTTTTGCCAAATATCTTCCTCATCTCTATCCCTCGATTGTGTTCAACCTTGGTACAAATCCCCTCCATTGACATCTCAAGGAAAATATACATCCTCAAGTGTGAGCGTAATCTCTCCAGTAGGGAGCTAAAATGTTCCCTTCTTTGGATCCCACCTCTCTACCAAGACAGATAGGTACCCCTCATCCACCCTCACCACATCTATTCGGGCTACCTCCACTAGCCCCATAACCTCCAAAAAATCTCAATCCCCACTTTGTAACGCCTCTCTCATCCTCGGGATAAGATGCAAGAACCAGTGTCAAGCCTCCAAAATCCTAAGTTGTAGCATAGCACAAAACATTTTTTGTTAATACATGTTAATAATTTAGAAAAATAAAAAATAGAAATAATAATAAAAGCTTCAAAGAGGGAAATTATCACAGCTACTCACAATTCATCTTCAGTCACACCTTTCACCACCAAATCTTCATGCTCACCTCCCTTCCCTTCACTCCACTCCACCTCACCTCACTCTCCCAGACGTAACTTCACAAATTCACAAACATAATAATGGGATCCATATTCACCCTGAAAGCTATTTATAGCTACTTCAAGTGCCTTGAAATGCCCATGGATGTTTCCTAGCACATTTAAGTGCCCCAAGGTGTTTTGGAAGTGCCCAAACATCAGTGAGCGTTTGCGTAGGCAGTAAGCGCCAACAAGCGTTTGGCATCAAAAATGACAAGAAATACCAAATTAATGCAAAATAGTGGCTTAACCGCATCAAATCACTCCAAATTTCATCCATGCATCCATTTCATCACATTATCAGGTTTGGTGAAAATCCAAACTGATTTGGACGTATAATTTTAGTTTACACCCCAAAGGCACAAAAATCACTTATGAAATTCAAAAGCACTCTAAAATGGTCCAAATTTTCACAAAATTATCATAGTAATTATTCTCATCATCAATACTTCATTTTCACATCATTCACAATTATCAAATCATAATATTTGCACATTTGCTAAGTTCACCTATAATTTCAAGTGAACATCGTATCTAGTGGTCTATTATATCTCCTTGGATATTGCAGTGATTTGCATCCATGCAATTTTGTAAGATGAATAAATTCCCATAAGGAAACTTGGTCATATTCATCATCTCATATATCCTTGTTCAAAATCACAACAATATTTGGTATTTCACATTTTGAGTGAAACAATGCCAAAACCAATTTGCTCAAAAGTTGTCATTGATGGACTAGTTCATGGGGCTTAAACAATGGATAAAATAACATTTCATCATTTCCCATGTCCTTGAAAGTCATCATGGTGACTGACCTTATCTAGAGTGATTGGTTCCTATCATAGGAATGATCTAACAATCATTAGTTGGCCCTCTAAAGTTGACTCTTTTTCTTTATGCATCTTCAAATTTACATATTAATGATGCTAGAAGGCCCATTCTTCAACAACATCAAATCACCCAAATTTGGGGCAACCACATTTGGTTTTGGATTTCCCACAATGGGATACATATTACATAATCATGGCATCCAGACTTGGAAAAAATTCCTTTCTCTATTAGGGGAAAAATAGAATCAATCAAATGCATCTTCCACCAACCCCTTTCATCATTGGGGAAAAAATTGTATCACATTTACATCATTCATATCATCCACAACCACATAATTCTTTTACACAACAAATTGCACTCATTTTTCAATTGGCTTATGAGATTCATCCATAAAATATTTCACCAATTGAAGGGGTAAGTTACGCAATCAAAATTATTTTATCTCCAAGCTCATATCCACATCTCAACGAAGTTGCTTCACCACCAAGCCAATTCAGGTGTCTTGTATTTTTGCATCTCATTGTGTTTAATACAACACAATACAAAAATGGGTATCTATAGACATCAACTCCTAGCTTCTTTTCATACATTCAAGTCGTCTTACCATTTTTATCCATTATTTACATATATATATATATATATATATATATATATATATATATATATATATATATATATATATATATATATATTTGTTTAATATCTATTTAAATATTAATATTTCATATTTAATAAATGTGTATATATGTGTAAATTAATCTTAGCCATCCATTTTGGTCTAATCCTAGCCATTCATATGCCTTAATCCATGCCACATACCCAGATTTAATCTCCACCCTTCATTATGTTTTAACCTTGACTACACAAATTGTGTCATTGAAACCCTACATTCCCTAGGGAATATTAGGAATAGGAGTCATTTTGAAGGCTCAACTCTGAGTTTTCTAAGAAACCTATAATCCTAAGTTTTTCTTAAGTCCCTTGCATCCTCAAATTCACTTTCGCTCACCATCGTGCTTACATACACTACCACATCCATCGTCATAGCCCTCACTTGAAGTAGATTTGCTTTTGTAGACAATGCTTCAATATTCGAATGCCTCTCTGCTACTCTCGAGTGCCCATCTGCTACTGTCGAACACCTACCTACTATTCCCAAGCATTTTTGGGTAATTTCCACCATCCACAAGTTCCCATAGTGTTCTCTCCTACCATTGATAATTCATGGGTGTTTTAGACCAGATTTATATAGTCCTACTAACCCTCGGGTATCACTAGGACATCTGCACACCATCTTCTTGTAACGATGACTATAGATAAAAAAATGTAAATTTTACAAGGTAAATATTTTATTTTTATAACAATTTCATTATTTCCATATTTGTATGCATTTTATTATTTGGTATTTAGGATTTTTATTGATTTTTAAGTGTCTCAAATACTGGAGCCCTCACAGTTACTACTAATCTTGTTTTGTCATTCTCTGTGTGTAGGTCTAGAGATATACAAGCATTATGCAACTATTTAAGCTGGAGTGGTCTAGCCAAAGGATATTTGAAGCCCACTCACTTCTATTTGTATTGATCAATCATGAAGACACCACATTTATTTACTGGCTAGGGTTTTAGAGAACCCTAGCATATTGAGATTATTGTATTGAGCAATAAAATTTTTTAAAAACCCCAATATTGGGTATATTTGGTTGTAATATCAATAATTCACTCGAAAATAAAAATTAAATTTATTTTTGTGCAATCATATGTGTTTGTCTTGCTTTAATTTTTCATTTATTTAAGTTTAGTTATTTGGTGTTATTCAATTTGTATCTACACTTCCTTCAATATTATTGAGTTATGACTTCAAAGAGGATCTTCTTCTTCTTCTCAATATTCTTAATATCTCGAGGTCTTCTCTTGATTATTATTTGGGATATGGCAGTCCTTTCTAAATTATTCTTCTCTTCGGATTGTTGTTATGTGGTGATAATTATCCCATGTCCTTCACTATCAGGAGCTTCTCCTTGGTAGTTGATTTATTCAATGAGTTCTCCAAGGAACTATTTTGATGATGCTTCTATGAGCTCTGCAACAAGGCTCTCCAAACCTTCTTCTTTTCCTTCTTGAGACCTCTCAAAGTTATTCTATCTTGCAACTTATTTGATATTCAAAATGAGACCTTTTCTTCAGCCTTCTACTTCTGGAATTGTTGGTAATGATATCTTCTTCTTGGATCTCTAAAATTTATTGACTATAAAATAAGGTATAGGATATTTCTAGTCCTTCTTTAGTATTCCAATATTAGAAGATCTTAAATTAGATATTCTATGAATATCTTTAGCTTCTTTTGGAATAGATCTTCAATATGATATTTCCAATGACATCTTTTCATTAAACCTTTTCAATCCTCACTAGTTATTATTGAAACTAGTGGTATGATTTCTATGCTAAATCTTGGTCTTCACAGTCTTGTACAACTCTGTGGAAATATTCTAGCCAAATATAATCTCAGAATTTTTATAACTAAGATTTATTTCAGTCTTTTCAATATTTCCTATGACTCTTCCGAATCATATCGACCTAGTTTACTTCTCTTATGATGGCTCTTGCAAATGGTGGTGCATAATAGCAAGTCTATTTTACAAACAAGGTAAAGAGGAAATTATGATGGATGTAGGCCCTCCTATTATTAATTCACCGTGGATTTGATACCACTCTTATATTTTGATAATATATGCGGCGAAAAATATCTATCATAGATCCTAATAAGATGCACAACATATGAAAGATAGTAATTTTGCAATATGACTAAAATATACTATAAATAGAAAGTGGTAATTTACAATACAGTATGGAGGTGATGTTCACTCCATTAATATATGCTAAAGGACTATATTTTACACCATTTAGGAGTTCTACTACTATCTATTACACTCTACTATAATGCACTTGATATGCTTGATATATTCTTGATATCTCACTATGAGGTCTTTTATATAGGAAGTGAGATTCCTTGGCCAAAACTCCACCTAGTTGTACAAGGGGACATGTTGCACATTGACACTTGTACATTTATTATATTTCTTTAAGTAAGTATCTAACTTCCTCCTAAAGTAGTATACTACTCTAACTATGTACCAAAGGTGGTACATTTACATGACCCAAATGATGTAATATTCCCTAACACTAACAAAATGAAGTACATGAACCTATGAGAGAGGAGAAAGAATCTTCTATTGTAAGATATTACTCAGCTTAAAAACCAATGAGGATAATTTGATGTGATATTATGAGGCACTTGCAAAATATATCTAATTATAGAAGCAGTCAATGAAGTTAAAGAATTAGTGGGGAGGATTACAATTACCTTGATTCATGGATGTTCCCTTTCTTCATTTTCACATCTAAGGATAAGAAGTCGTTGGTTTGGGTGCAACTAATTTATGATAAATTATTGTCTCAAAATTTTGAAGTTTAGACTATTGGGATATTTTATATGTCCTTAAATGTTTTATATATCCTTTTGATATTTCACCTAAACACTAGGATTCTTGACACAAAAATATTGAGCAAGACATTTTACACTCGAATGCTACTCTAGATTCCACGCACTAAATTAAAATTGATATGGGACATTCATTCAAGATATATGGTGAGACCAATATTTAAATAATTGATAAAGGATCATAATAAAAGGCTCTTAGAAGAACTTATGAAGTCCATTCATGCATACGTAAATTGATTTGTGCAACATAATATTTTTTCATATATTTAGATGTTTGGACATGTGTGTAATCTAGCAATGCTTCTAATCAACCAAACTAATATTTTTTTTCCATATGAAAATAGATTGATCAATGCAATATTTTTATAAAACATGAAGTATATAGAAACTTAATGTGTCAATGATTTTTCTTTAACCATTGGATAATGAATATACTTGTAAATTTTCCAAGGATATCAAAAAAATTTAATTTAATTTTAAATTTTCTCTATAGGGACAAATAAAGAGGGAATTGACTATGATAGAAGGGGAATATTAGAGTTGCATATGCCCAACGGATAAATATATGGTTCCACCATACATTATATGATTATTATTGAGTAAATTGTCTAGGAATCAAAGGTGTCAAGGATTGTGTAAGTAGGCAACTAAGACTTCCAAGATGGCTCAAAATCATCAATGAAAAAGAGGAAATAGATTAAGAAAAGGTAAAAGAAGAGGACACAATATTTAACCTCAATGGTGAGTTAGCACTTTGGATGATCTAAATCTGGGTTACCCATTGCACATAAAAATAGGATGCACTCACTCGTTATTTCATGTGCTCGATAATGAAATAATTGAATTAGATCTATCTAGAGTTAGTACTAAAATATGCTAGAAGCTTAGATCTTGAAAAATAGAATATTAATGTTATGAATGGAAAGTTTTTTTCTAATATCCATCTAATTTGGAACTCTTTAAATTGTAAATATCATAATTTGAAAATAGTAATTATAACCATGAAAAAACACAAGGATTTGAAACTTAGAGGCACAAGAAAGAAGACTTCTTTAAAAACATTACCAAGAATAGATTCTATATCCTAGAAATAAAAAAATTCAAACCATTATCAAGATCACAAATGATAATTTCAAAGAAGATATTATAAATTCAATAGTACTCATGATTAGTGGGATTCCAATGACCTTTATCCATGGATGTTCCCTTTCTTCATATTCACATTTAGATATAAGAAGCTATTGATTTGGGTTCAAATAATTTATGCCAAATTATTATCTCAACTTTTTTAAGTTTAGACTATTGGGATATTTTATATGTCCTTACATATTTTATATATTCTTTTGATATTTCACCTAAACACTAGGATTCTTGACACAAAAAATATTGAGAAAAATATTTGTACTCTTGAATGTTATCCTATATTCCATGCACTAAATTAACATTGATATGGGGACATTCATTCAAGATATTTGACAAGATGATGTGCAAGATAAAACAAGGAAAATGTGGTTATTATTATAATTTTTAGATAGACTTAATCTTTAATTACAGGAAATAAATTGAGAGATTGTGTGAGGGTTTCATTTGTGTTGAGTGCAAGTGGCTCCAGAGATTATTTTTCAAGGCCTTTGGGCCCTAGAGGCCAATATTTTTATGGCTTCTACTCAATATTTTAGAAGTATATGTTGTAGGGTACCCAATATGAGTTAGAAATATTTCCTTCAATATATCTTTCTACTATGATCTTAATACATTTTCTTGGCATCTAAGGCATGGATTAAAGATATCTTGAAAAAAGTTTCAAACATTTGATCAAAAAAATGGTTTAGATATCAAGTGAATTGGGTGCTAAGGAGCACCCTCAAAATAAAACCACTATGGAAACTCCTTTCAAGGGTAAGTATTTCAAAGAATCATCCTTGAAATTGAATTTTAGGAATACCCTCCATCGTGGAAACCTCAACCTAATGCTAACATTAATCTTAGGGTTTCCCATAAACCTTTGAGAATACCTAAGATGGATCCCAAGAAAAAAAATATGGAATGTCTTAGGATAGCTGATGGAACTCTGATTGTTAATATAAATATGGACATCATTCATACTAGGATAGAATATCTAGAAAAAAATAGGACTACTTTATTATTTCTTAGATTTTTGTTTGAGCCTATCTACTTTCAAAGTTAGGTCTAAAAGAAAATGGAAAAAAAAGGTGAGTAACAAATATCTATTTATCTAAATGGTTTTTGTCTTGTTTTATTTGCTAATAATGAATATAGGGAGAAAATATTTCAAAGGGATTCCTAGTTCTTTATAAGGGTAGGGCTTTTCATGAAGACTTGGGATACTAAATTTAAATCTAAATAAGATATGCCTTCTATAGGTCCTATTTGGGTTATACTCTTAGGGATCCCAATTGAATTCAAGAATTTGACTATTTTTCTTCAATTGGAAACTCTTTGGGAACTTTTATGATGACTATTTATTTTTATAAAAAAAATGAAGATATTATTTATGCTTGGATTTTTGTTTTAATGGATTTTGACAAACACTTACCTAAAAATATCTCACTAGAATTTGGGGAGGACACTTGGGAGAAACTGGTGGACTATGAGAACATTTATTTTTATTTTTGAATTTGCCATGAATATGGCCATTTGGCTACTATCTGCCCAAATAAAATTTTAGATCAAAAGAAAGAGGATACAAAATTAGTAGATTTCTAAATGCCTAAGAAGAAGAACACTAAAAAACTAGTTATGAAGGATCAATCTAAGTTATCAAATAATATGTTTAATATTCTTTCCACAAATGATATCTCGGGAGAGGAAGAGGAAATAATGGAGATAAATATACTATAAGAACAATTTAAAGATGCAGGGAAAGGCTCAAAGATAAACCAACAAATTAAATATTTTCAATAAGAAAAAAATAAAGAAATATATATAATAAAAACAATATTTTGAATGTTGATACTTTAGATAATACAGGTCCCAAGATAGACTATGTTGAACCATCTAGTATCACTTTGGATTTATACATGCAATATTCAAGGTTAGAAGCCACATCAGACACAATTGGGGTAAGTCAAAAAATGGGAAAAAGAAACTAAATATGGATTCCAACCAAAAGGTAGTTCACAAGACCAATCAAAATCATATGGTAAAATAAGGTGAAAAGCTTATAGAGGAAGGTAAGATCACTACCCTTACAATTTTTTTTAGCCTTGGTATTAATGAAGATCATAACTTGGAATATTATAGGAATCAAAGGGAGTCTTTCAAAACTAAATGAAATTAGAAGAATGATTCAAACAAACCATCCACATGTTGTTTTCCTTTAGGAAACAAATATTTCAATAAAGGAAATGAATTCAATTGCTAGTAAAATTTAGCTAGCTAGAAAAGTTGCTTTCCTTAGTTCCTAGAGAACTTTTGGTGGCATTACTTGCCTTTTGGATCCAAAAGAGGTTGTTATTCACCATATGGTTGGTATTTGGGATATTTTGGCTATAGATATTCGAAGTAGATATTCTTACAAAATTATACTTTGTATAACTATTTATGCTTTGACTAATTTGGAAAAAAATAGAATATTGTGGAATGATATAACTTATATTATTTCTCATTTTCATAAAGATTGGATATTGAGCGGAGGAGATTTCAATACCATTATCTCTTTGGATGAGAAAATGGGGGGAAATATAAATTTGGACAAAAGCATTGACCTCATGAGTGAATATATTACAAACCTTCATCTTATGGACATCTAGCCAGATAATGGCCTTATGACTTGGTCTAAAAGAAATTAAAGCTTAGCTTGTATTATGGAGATATTGGATAGGTTCTTGTTCTCTGATAAATTTATTAATCCATTGTCACATTACTAAGGTGAAGAATCTTAACAATGCTAGTTCAGATCACTAGCCAATCATGGTGGAAATTTATAAAACCAATGTGAGTTTCTCACCTTTTCAATTTTAATTAATGTGGCTTAGAGATAGTTAATTTAGACCCCAAGTGCAGCAATTATGGAAGGAAGGTAAACCAAATTATGAGACTAATATATTTTATTTTACAAAAAGTTTGCAATACATTAAATCAAAAATTAAGATTTAGAATTGGAATAAGTTTGGAGATGTCTAGAAAAAAAGCATGAAGTTATTTCTTAACTTGAACATTTGAATATGAAAATCAATTTAGATGGCCTCACAGAGAGTATAAGTACAGATGAAATTAGACTCGCTGCTCAATTAGAGAAATGGAAAAAAAGAGAACTCTTATGGAAGCAAAAATCTAGGATCTAATGTCTCAAAGAACGAGATTGAAACACATATTTCTTCCACAAATATCTTCTAGCTCGAATATCTCACAAATTTATTTCTTCCCTAAAATCTGATTTTGGAAATTTTGTCTACACTTGGGATGGCATGAGCTCTATTGTTGTCAATTACTTGTCCAATATTTTTGTTGCTACTCCTCTTGACTGGTTTTCTCAACATTATATTTTTCAAGCCATATCCACTCTTATCACTTTTTAGGAGAACTCACTTTTGACTACTCCAATTACTATCAATGAGCTTTAATAGGTGGTTTTTAAAATGCAAAAAGGATAAAACCCATGTCCTAATATTTTTCTTATTGAGTTCTATCAATAATTTTTGGATATCCTTCATGTTGATTTATTAGAGGTGGTGGAAGAAGCTAGGAAAGCTGAAGAGGTTTTTAAGGTTATTGTAGCACCCTAAAATTGGTGCAGTAAACCTTAGCAAATAATTAAAATTACCTTAGTAATAATTCAAAATTTAAATTTTAAATCCCGAACCGCCCGTTAACCTCCTGTTAAAACACTTTCCTCATTTTTCATATCATTTTTAGGATTTGTTGTGATCGTTGAACGATATCATCACCGATCAAATGATATCGCCTCAGATCGGACGAATTCGTCTAGAGCAGAACGTCCAAACGATTTCGTCCCAAAACTAATTTTTCATAATTAGCTTCTGTTTCAACGACGTCTCTAACCCGGGAAAAAGTGTGTTTGCACGGTTAGAGACTTACCCCGTTGGAGATCTCCCAAATTTGGATGATCTCCAACCTCCCAACATCCTTCATATGCCTATTTAATCTTAGGCCCTCCCCTTGACATTCCCTTGGCTGAATTTTTCTGTACTTCGAGTTTTATTTTCCTTAGAATGTCTTAGACTACTATTTGCCTTTGTCCCTTTTCGAATTTTCTTGTAGGAACTTTTTCATTCTTCAGCTGGATCAAGATCAGATTGTCGTAGATGATCTTGTACGATCTTGAACGATCACGCCCCAATTCGAGATGATTTCACACTCTATAGACGATTTCGACTGTAGTCAACATTGGGGGCAATTAGTGCCCAGAGTTTGCACTTTTCTCTTCTCGTCTGCTATTTCATTCTGCATTTAGATCAGTTTATTGTTATTTTCTACTATTCTGCATTTTGGAGTTCACCCATATAGCTTAAGTGCATGATAAGATCATAATTTTTCATTAGAATACTATAATTTACTTGAATTTCTATTCGTAATTATTGTTTTAGTATCTATATTGTCATTTTACACCATTTTCCTCTGTTAGTATTGCTGCATTTTCTGTGTTCTGTGTCTATTTCTTTGATTGCAAGTCTCTGATGAATTCGTTTGATGAATTCATCAGATCTTAGACGATCCTGTCTGATTTTAGATGATCCTGTCTAATTTCAGACGATCCTGTCAGATCAGAGGCGATCTTGACTGCTTCAAAAATCAAAACCTCCATCAAACATCCGGCATTAGGTTTAACTTGTCTTTATTTAGTATATTCTCTATACTTGATATTCATTGCTACTTTCTGTATTCATTTAAATCTACATTTCATATAGAACAGTTTAGATTCATTTGGCAAAACCTAGTATTTGAATGATTAAAGACAAAATTGAACACATCAAACACATTCCCAACCTAGGCATGGAGACTGCCACTAAACGTTTCTTGGTGAACCCCACCATCCGTCAAAAAATCACCTTTATACACCTCCCCCAAGAGGCGGGACCTTCAAAAGGCCTCTCAATCCGAGGTATTGTCCCATCCTTTTCACATCCCCCTTCCGGGCGTGGATCCTATAGCCTGAAGGTAAGGGTGCGAGAAATTTGGAGCAATACATTTTGGTGAACCCGACGTGAAAAACTATAACCTTTTGAAAATAAAAAAACAAAAAACATAGATTCATTTAAAATCATTAGAAAACTACTAAGTTGCATATCATGTTTAGATGGTAGTTCCTAAGAAAATACTAGTTGTCACTATAAATTTTGAAAACCAATTAGCAGCCATAGAAATTAATTATGTGCTTAGTGTGCCTAAAACAGATAGAAACCAACTTTTGTGGGATGAACTTAATAGGAGACTAGGTATCATTTCATCTAGGTCAGCAGAACTTAGACAAATCAAGAGGTTTGCCCTAGATAGAATCCTGGATCCTCATCAACTCATTTTTTATCATGAACTTTAGAGAGCTTTCCATAGGTGGTTAGCTTATAGGAGAGCTCTTGTGTCTTCAGAATTATTCACCTTCGAGGAATACCTCGAGAACACAACTTTTATACACCAATTCCTAGGTCATGTAGAAGATCAAGAGGTCGTTCTTACGGATAGGGAAAGGTGGAGGAGAGTTCCTAGAGCTATGTTATATCGAGAGTATTGCCACAAAATTTATTTCTACCAACCAGATTCTAAGACAGATAATATCACTATAGCACTTTTTGTCAAATTCTTGAAAGAAAATTTTCAATTTGAAGAAGAACATTTCATGACTCCTGAAGAACTTGAGCCCGTTAATGATATTTATAAATTATTTATAGAAAACTAGATCATTGCTTTCATTATTATTATATCTTGCATTTTGTGTGTTGTTTGTTATCTTTATAATATTGTTATAAAAAACAAGAAAAACCAAAAACATAACAAAACCAAAACATTTTATTTTAAATACTATAGTAGGTATATAATTAAAATATATACCTCTTAAGCTTGTTGCATATATATATATATATATATATATATATATATATATATATAAATATATATATTTGCTGAAATCTAAGTTTAAGCACAATGACTAGACTTAGGAATGGTAAACAAACTGAAGAAGAAGAAGAAGAAGATTGGTTAGGAAAGAAAACAAAAAAATCAAATGCCCTTCCTAAGGATCCAATTCCAAAAGGAGAAACTCTAGAACAGCTAGAAGATGAGCTGGTTGAAGAAAATTAACAACAAGAAAATGTTAGAGAGGAAGGATCCTCATCCCCTAGAATGGCTCCAGACATAACTGTTACTTTTGATAACATAGATCATTTCTGGAAATTCTTCAATAATAATATTGGTGCTCTTAATATGGTAGTTCGTCTTGATAGGGGACAAATTAGTGAAACTCAAGCAATCCTAGAAGAAGGATTTAACATGCACACTAATCCCTTGTCCTTCGTTGATCAAGAAAGTGATAAAGCTAGACCATCCAATATGGATATGGCCACTATAATTTAGAATATGCAAAAACAACAGGTTACCCAACCTCCTAAGGAACCTGTTATTGAGCCTAAATCATTCCCACACAAAATAGACCTTCATTCACTACTTTATTTCGCCAAACTATTGATCAATATGCTTCAAATCGACAAAAACCTAAAAACAAGCCAAACACCAATTTTCAACAATCTGGGATACAACATAATACAACTTCAAAACTTCTTCATAACACCCTTCCTACCAACAATTTACACAATAGCAATATAGCATCTAATCTTCATGTCCCTCCATCATATGCTCACCAATACCATATGAATACCCTACCGAACCAATATGGTGGGCAAACCAGTAATATAGAAGCCATGGTGAAATAGTTAGCTTCCCGCATGGACCATATAGATCCCTACCGTCCCTCGTACAATTATTGAGATATGTGTAGTCAGCCTTTGGATCCCATAGTTGTAGCACAACCATACCCTAAACACTTTCCCATGCCCGTCCTGCCTATATATAAAGGAATTGAAGATCCCATAGAGCATCTTCGCATGTTTAGGATAGCATGTTATGATATATCACATGATGACTTGTTATTACTAAAAATGTTCTCAAAAATTTTAGGAATGGCATTAGAGTGGTATTATCAATTGCACACTCATTCTTTGAGAAATTTTGAAGAGACTGCTGAATCTTTTGTGCATCAATTTAGTGCCTATATCGAAAGGCATGTAAGCATTAAAGATTTGTACAACTTAAAACAAGATAAAGATGAATGTTTTGCTGATTTCTTAGCTAGATGGAGGCAGTTGATAGGAAAACCGCACTTTGTGCTACCTTATAGGGAAATGTTGGACATTTTTATTAATAATTTGCAAGAAAAAATATCTTATGAGTTATCAACTGCTACCTTAACCACCTTCGATCAGGCTATAGACTTTTCTTGAAGAGTAGAAGATGCTTTCATTAGGAGAGGCCAGTTTAGGAAGAAATATGATGAGAAAACATCCATAAATCAATATAAAAAAAAACATGTTGTAGGTGATGGAGTCACTGTCAGCAGAAATGTTGCTAATATCAATACAATGAAGACAACAGAAAAATTTATATTGAAACCTCCTGATAAACCTCCTTGAGAGTTCACTAGATTGAATCAACCATTATCAACTATTCTACCCCAATTACTTGAAAGAGGTTTGATTCAATTACCTAATATCCGGGAACCTGATCCAACCATACCCGGATATAGAACCGATTTACACTGTGATTTCCATAGAGGGCCTGGACACTCGACCAACTCTTGTAAAATGTTAAAACATAAAATACAAGATCTGATTGATAATAATGAGATGGCGGTGCAAGCCTTCCAACCTAAACAAAATGCTCCTAATAATGCTCAAAAGAACATTCCCCAAAATCAAAATCAAAATGCTAATCAATCATTAGATATATTTCAACATCCTTTACCAAAATATGGTAAAGATGTGGCCAATCAAATTGAGCATTATAATGTCCCTCCTCCTACCCGATATGTAGGGACTATTAGCGGACAATTACCTGATCATGATTTAAAAAAATTTAACACAACTTTATCCATGGTCATGACCAGGCCCCTACATAATATTCAAACACTAGATCTCAGTGATGTAGAATAGGATACTGAAAGTGAAATAGACATCACCTCAAATCAATTGAATAGTTCTAAAAATGAATCAGATCCTATTCAACCTATCATAGATTCTATGGTTCTGAAAGAACCATTTCCTAGAAGAGTTACTACTCGACCCTATTCTAATCAGTTCCTTCCTAATGAACAAGCCATAAACGCTAGGCCGAGACCAATTTAGCATCATTAATATAACATTGTAGGTACCATCGGAGTCATTACCAGACAACAAGCTCAAAATTTTCAACAAGAACCACATCATAATGATGGATCAACTCCATTTGTTTTGAAAAATCCCAATAAATGGAATCATGCTCCTAATGTTCAATCTAAACCTCCTTATAATATTAATGAGCAATTATCCAATACTATAGCTAGAATTTCCCTTTTGGATCTATTAAGACCTTCTCCTACCCATAGAGATGAATTAATGCTTACATTAAGCCAAATGATGGTACCATAAAACATTCAACCTAAAGCCATGGCCAATACTATCATCACTAGAGAAGTCAATTGTATTGACTTTCAAGATAAAGATATCCCGCAACATAGTTTACATAAGGATAACCCCTTATATATTACTACCCTAATAGGAGATGTAGCAGTCAAAAGGGTCTTTATTGATAATGGTTCATCTCTAAATATTTGCACTTTTGACTTCTACCAAAGATTTGGGTTTAGAAGTGATGAAATGAAGAAAACTGACATGATCATAAAAGCTTTAAATGACGAAACACAAGAAACATGTGGAGTTATCACCATCCCATTGCAAGTTGGTACGAGAACCTTAGATACGATCGTGTTTATTGTACATTACCCTGCATCATACAATATAATCTTGGGTCGTCCTTGGATCAATGCAATGTGGGTTGTCCCATAAACTTTACACCAATGTGGTAAATTTGAATTTAAAAATCACTTGGTCACTATCCATGGTGATCCTAGACCCTTTGATATTTGTGCTTTGGCAGAACCTATTGGAGTTCAATTTTTTCTTGCTCTGTCATCCACACATCCTAATTCTTATTTTTCATCTAAACCTATGAAACACACACCCATAACTTCATCTATTTCTCCTCCATTAATTTCACCCTCATATATAGCTCAACAATCTTCTAAACAAACCACACTAGAACCTCAAAAAGATCTTAAATCCACAACCAATCCTTCATGTTCCATCCCTATAATTTCAAAACCTATAGACCCATTTATTAACACCTCCACATTATCTACATCTATCATACCTTCCACATATAAAGATATAGGGAATGATCCTTCTACATCTTATGCTCTTTCTGATGAACTCTTACCTGATTTATCTAAAATTCTTATATCAGAAAAAACAAATGCTTCTATGCAAAATTCCATTATCTTAAGTAATTTTCCACCATATCCTCGTACTTTGGGCCTCCCACAACCTATGGGAAGTACTTACCAAGTTGGGAGTTGTGCCTTCATTTATAAGGGATATGACAAGGGAAGAATACCCAGGAACATCAAAACTCATCATGAGGGATATGCTCAATGTTATTTTACTAATGAGTATATTAAAGATAAACCTATAATGCTTAAAATGGGATATAAATGGAAAGGCTTGGGACCTCTCCAAGATGGTATGAAATAATCCTTTGAGGTAGAACCATGGCTCGCCCGATGTGGTGTGGGCCTATTTCCTAGTAAGGGTCAACCCTTCCCTTTTGAAGATGATGATCAACTCATATGTTATCAAGATTATTTGGATGGGCGTGATGATTTACCTCTAAAAAATTAGCCATTTACATGCAATATGCTATCCATAGCTTATCCTAAAATGATTGCTAAATCCGATGATGAGTTGGAAGGAGATATTTTCCATGATGTCTTCGTTGAAGAGTTGTTACACAATGGTTTTTATTTTGATGGTTCTATACCTACTATAGCCCAGCTTGAGGCCACGACTCCTCAAGATGAATTATCCAATTTAACCTTAAAACAATTACAAGAATTGGGCGTTTCACCCACCCCACCTAATTTTGAAAGAGATTTACACATGGAAGTAGAAAACGTCATTAAAGTTAACATTGGAACTGAGGATAATCCCCACATAATCAATATTGGATCAGAATTAAGTCAAGAAAAATAAGAGCAATACATTGCATTCCTTAAAGGATATGAAGATGTATTCGCTTGGACATATGAAGATATGACAGGTTTAGACCCTTCTGTAGTCATGCATCACCTAGTAGTCCATCCGGATGCTAAACCTGTTAAACAAAAGCTTAGAAAAATGCATCCCAAAGTGGCCTTGCTAGTCAAAGGGGAGTTAGAAAAACTCCTGAATGTTGTTTTTATACAAGCTATTGATTATGCTGAATGGATATCGAATGTAGTTCCAGTAACCAAGAAAGAAGCTACCAAAGTTAGGGTTTGCACAGACTTTAGAGATATTAACGTTGCATGCCCTAAATATGATTTTCCTCTTCCAAACATGGATCAAATCACTGATTTTACTACTGGGAGTGGAATGATGTCCCTTTTATAGTTTATTTTCCAATTATAATCAGATTAGGATAGCTCTTGAAGATCAGGCTAAAATAGCCTTTATTACCCCCTGGGGTAACTTTTGTTGGAAAGTGATGCCATTTGGCTTAAAGAACGTAGGTGCAACCTATCAACGAGCTATGACTTATATTTTTCATGACATGATGCATGATATCCTACATGATTACGTAGATGATATCATAGCTCGTTCCATCAAAGAAGATGATCATTTAAATGACTTAAGGACAGTGTTTGATCGGTTAAGGGAATATCTTATCTGACTAAATCTTGCTAAATGCATATTCAAAGTTAAGTCCGGTAAACTATTAGGGGTTATAGTTTATTTACGTGGCATCAAAATTGACCCTCTCAAGATTGCGGCTATCATAGATATACCTGCACCTACCAATATATATGAGTTACGAAGTTTACAAGGTAAACATCAAGCTATCCGTCGCTTCATTGATAAGTTGGCAGACAAAACTGGTCCCTTTATTAATATTCTTAAGAAGGATGTCACTTTTAATTGGGATGATGAATGTAAGGAAGCTTTTGAACTTCTCAAACAATACCTCCTTAACCCACCTGTGCTTTCTCTGCCTAGACCTGATCGCCCATTTATCCTGTATATTTCAGCTTCAGATTTTGCTTTAGGAGCTATGTTAGCTCAACTTGATGATGAGAAAAGAGAACGTGCTAATTATTATATTAGCCAAAATTTAATTAGTTATGAAACCCGCTACACAACATTATAAAAACTATGTCTATCAGTCGTATTTTCTACACAAAAATTATGCCATTATATGCTCAGTCAAAAAACATATGTCATTGCTAAATATGATCCCTTGCGGTATCTCATGAGTCGACCTTATTTATCGGGTCGCACAACAAAGTGGGTTCTTGCTCTAAGCGAGTTTGAACTCATGTTTATAGGACATAAGTCTATTAAGGGTCAAATCATAGCAGATCAATTAGCTATTGTACCCTTAGAGTCTACCCATCCCCTCATCATTGAGTTTCCTGATGAATGCCTTCAATTAGAGGCAGACCATGTTGAACAATGGTCCTTATACTTTGATGGAGCCCGATGCATGAGTGGGGCTGGTGCAGGTATTATTTTAATATCTCCACAAAAGCACATTATACCTTTGTCCTTTAAATTAACATTTTATTGCACCAATAATACTATTGAATATGAAGCTCTAATCCTTGGATTACGAGCTGCCCTAGCGCTAAAAATTAAACATCTGCTAGTTTTTGGTGATTCTCAACTTGTTATAAACCAAATTAATGAATTTTATCAGACCAGATATGATAAATTGAACCCATATAAAGCATATGTTTTACAATTAATATCTCTATTTGATCAAGTTACCTTGGAAGCTATTCCTTGAACTAGCAACTGTGCGGCTGACGCTATGGCCACAGCTACATCTCTTCTGCCCTTGGAGTTAGATGACGAATATGCAACCATCATTATTCGTCGACTCTAGGAACCCACTTCAAATAAGTCATGCTTAGAATCTTTGGATGTGCTTCTAATCAATGAAACTACTCCTGAACCTTGGTATACGGGTATATTTGATTTTCTTCACAATGGGACTTTCCCTGCCAGTTCTAATAGAAACCAGCGTCGGTTATTACATAGACGAGCAAGTCGATTTGTAATAATTGGCAATACTTTATATAGGAGATATTTTGAAGGTATCCTATTGAGATTTTTGAATTTAGAAGAATCCAGATCAGCTTTGAGTGAAGCCCACGATGGATCTTGTGGAGGACACTTCAATGGTAGTGTCATTGCTAAAAATCTCCTTAGGATAGGATACTTTTGGCCTACCATGGATAATGATGCACATGATTATGTGTGCCATTGCGACAAGTGCTAGAAACATGTTGACCTTGTCCATGCCCCTACACAAGAACTGTAGGCTATTTCATCTCCTTGGCCCTTTTCAAAATGGGGCTTAGACATTATTGGCAAAATTAATCCTATGTCATCTGATGGACACAAATTCATCATAACCGCCACTGAGTATTTTACGAAGTGGGTTGAAGTTATGCCTTTAGCTTCCTACACTGGAACACAAGTCTCTAAATTTATGTTTAATCAAATCATTTGTAGGTTTAGAATTCCTACAAATCTCATCTCAGACAATGGAACTTGTTTAAAAAATAAATATGTTAAGAAATTATGGCAAAAATATAATATTCAACATCGCTGGTCAACTCCCTATTATCCTCAGGGTAATGGCCAAGCAGAAGCTTATAACAAAACCTTAATCAAAATTCTCAAAAAATTGGTCAATAAATCTGGCCGCGACTGGCACATTCAATTATATCCAGCTTTGTGGGGATATTGCACTAGCGTTCGTACTCCCACAGATACTTCACCTTTTGTTTTGGTTTATGGCGCTGAAGCTATTTTTCCCTTTGAATTAGAAGTTCCTTCTTTGGCTCTACTACTTCAAGATACCAAAGTAGGAGATGAATATCGAGCTGGCAGACTCAGTCAGCTAGAACTCCTAGATGAAAAGCACATCAATGCTTTGGAGCATCTTCGTGCCTACCAAAACAAGCTTAAAAGATCATATGCTAAGAAAGTTCATCATCGATCCTTTGAGGTCGGTGACCTTGTTTTAAAAGAAAATCAAAAAAATACTAATGCAACTACAAGCCTTAAAGGTAAATTCGAGCCCAACTGGCTTGGACCATATGTCATCACTTCTAAATTTGGATCATGAGCATACAAATTATCTACCTTGGATGTTAAAGAAATTAAAGAACCTATGAACATTATGCATCTTAAACGTTACTATGCGTAAACAATTGATCAATTCATAATTGTATATATTTGTTTTGCATATTATTTCCTTTTTTTACTTATTTAAAATGTTTCAAAAACAATTATCTTTTATTTCTTTTAATTCATCACTTAACATTAAAAACATTCAAAATCATCAAAATCTTCAAAAACATATTTTGTTTTGTACATGTCAAACTGTGAAGTATTGCAGTTATATTTTTAGTTATTTTGGATAAATTAGCATTTATTTGGAATCCCGCACTTTCACATTCACATGAATAAATATCTTGATTTATTTGGTATGATTATTAATCTCTTATATCAAAGTCCACAATTGAATTAAATAAAGTTTTGAGCATAGAGAACTGATCTTCTTATTTACTTGAACTCAGTATATATTTTCACATTAAAATGATTTCATTGCAAATTCGATATGATGCTACATAGTAGAACTGGTTTCCTGAGCGAAAAGTTTCCCTTGCTATCCTATCATGCACATGGTCTAGAATATTTGAGAATTGACAAAAGGACAAGCTCACCCCTACCTAGAATAAAAATCCCTTGCTCTACAGCTAATTCGAACAAGTATCCCTAGCATAGGAAGAAAAGAAAAAGTTTGAGAAAAAGAGAAAAAGAAAAAGGTTATTTTTCATCACAACAATATTTCAGCATTATCTCAGTATCAAGCAACAATACAAAAGTACAAAAAAAAAAAAAAAAAAAGAGAAAAAAAGAAGCAAAAGAGAAACGCAAAAGCAAAAATGCAATAAAATCCTTTCCCTACCCCTTGAAAAGAAAAGAAGGGTGAATGAGCTTGAATCCCTGGAATTCTCAATTATTCGAAAACTGTGAGGTAAGCCCCATAACAGGTGGTTTTTTCCCAACCCGCTTGGCCTTGGGTACCTCCTAGCATGGTGATATGTCTGTCACATTAGTGACCTTCTTTTGTACAGACCTATGTCTTCTTATGGATTAGCTAGCTCTTGATAACCCGACTTACATAGTAGTCTAGTACGGTTATATGCATCTAAATCATGGTTAATGAACACTTATTTGGTTAATTCAAATCACTTGTATCAAATTATCTTGCTCAAAATTGGTAAATGCACAAAGCAATTGCACACACATTTGTATTTGAGATATTTTTTGTATCATTATGATAAATCAAGATCGGTAATGAATTCACATTTGCACATGAGGATTCCTTATAAGTCTATATTTCTCTTTGAGATAATTTAAAATATTCCTGTAACTCTTTTCGGAATAATTTTACTCTTTTATTCTCACAAAATCTTAAAAATAATTTCAAACCAAATTTTCATATTATTATTTATCACAAAAATCAAAAATTCATCTTGCGATAAAACTAAAACAATCTATTTTTCTTTGGATTTTGCAATGATGGTATAAGTCTATACCTATAAGTCTATGCCTAGCGCAAACCATTGTTCTAATTTTATGTTCCATTTATTTTAAAATAAATTTATCAAAACATGTGACTTGCATCATTATGTTACACAATTATGATTTATAAACAAACGAACACTTATTCTATTTCATGACATTATGTTCAAATTCAATATTGCAACCATGGTATAAATTCTAAGGAATTGTTCAAAATTTTATCACACTTAGGAATTTATGCCTAGCAAAATCATATTTTCATATCTCATGCATACTATTTTTTATGAAAATCTGAAAACAAATCATCAAAACCATCATTTCTATCATCACAACACAAAGTCTTAAGACAGTATCTTAAGCACTCTTTTACTTTTAACAATATTTCTATATTGGGATTAGCTTGACGACCGAGTGAGCAGTGACTCCATGAAATGGTCTATAACAACGACAATGTCCTTTGAAATTATTGTTAGAAGTCCCTTTTTATTTCTTTTATCAAATCACACCACCACAACCAATTGTTTACATCAGATTATTTCATTTAAAATCTTACAGCATGACATCAAATTATACTATTTCAAACGACATAATTACATGAATCATCAATCCAATCAGCAAACAATTCAAACATTAAAGCATCATAACAACATATGAACAGGTCATATCATCAGAAACAAGATCATATATATATATATATATATATCAAAAAATTATATACATCATATCAAAATTGGATTGGTATACCACACTCCATACCCTGGCATACCCAATCCTCTCAACAAATCTCTTCAAAATATATAGTCTCTAGCACCTAGAGTCGAGAAGCCCTTGAGCTTTCACTAAGGTTTAAACAGTACAAATGAACAGTGTTACATACCAAATAACATAGCATCGGCTATGTTCTACAATATTATCCAAGTGTGTAGTTTCATTATTTAGCTATCCAAGTGTGTAGTTATAAAATATCATCTTTCATTTTAATATTCATTTGTGTTCACGCACAATTGCATTTACGGTGGGATCTGCCCTCCTAGTGGCGATTGATTTCATTTATTATAATTCCGCTGCCATCTACATTAACTGTTATATTCACGTTTCTATAAAGTGTGTTTCCCTATGTTGGTCAAGAAGGTAAGCAAGACCCTTCCAAGTGGTATCAGGTTGGTTCGATCATCAGCAAGGCCAAGACAGTTCATCGCATAGATTACCTATCGCGCATGTGTAACGATCGGGTTTGCCAGTCACAGTACAGTCGATGATTTCAGCTGCCAGGCATCCACCGAACGCATTACCAAACCATCATTCATGGTTCAATTGATTCGGCAAATCTCGGTACAGGTTTTCACAAGCGGGAGCAGTGGGCAGTATCCCCCAACCTCCAAGCGTCCAAAGAAAACAAAATCGCGATTAAGCTGAGTGCAGACCGTCGTGTTCTCAAACACGTCATGACGACCAATCAAAAAACAAAAAATTAAATATTGCGCGTTTAACCTAAGGTACACCAGGTTTTATATTTTGTTTCATTTTTTGGCTTTGAGGTTTTATCCCACATTGGGCAGGCAATACGACACAAGCAATTTTTAAAGATGATAGGGAAGGTACTTGGTTGTGACTTCGGTCACATGGCCAACTCCTCTCTTTCGCACGAAGCCGTTTTGACGTGTCTTCTTCATCATTTCTTCCACTTGTGTCCCACGTGTCTTGATCAGGTCTTCGTCGCGTCAGTTTTGAGTTCCTTGTTGTCCAGTTGTGTCGCTTGCATTACTTTTGTGTCTTCATCGTTTCTTCCACCAGTGTCCCATGTGTCTTGATCAAGTCTTCCTCGTGTTAGTTTTGTTTTCCTCACTATTTCGGTCATGTCAGTCCACACTGTCTCCATCATGTTAGTCATCTTCAATTCTCACTCTGTCATGTCCATGCCTCGCAGTCTCGGTCGTGTCAGTCCTCGTTGTCTCTGTTGTGTCCACGTATCACATCTGGTGTCGTGTGGTGTCCCTAGTTCCTTCAGCGTCGTGTCCTGTCTACGTGTCACATCTGGTGTCATGTGGTGTCCCTCGTGTCGCGTCGTGTCTTGGTCTAGTCGCTGTCGTGTCTTAGCAATTGTCCAAACTTGCTCAAGTTGTCCAAGTCATCAGGAACTTGTCAAGAAATTGTAAACTTGCTAAAGTTGTCCAAAGTCGTCAAGAACTTGTCAAGAAGTTGTCAAAATTGCTGAAAGTTGTCCAACATTGTCAAAATTGCTGAAAGTTGTCAAAAGTGGCTGTTAAGGAGGTGAGCCAACAAAATTCAAATCCGCGTCACAGTTGGAGTGACAGTTGAAGCGGAACACAAATTTTTTTGCCAAATTCAATCGAATTGTCATAGAAATCGAAGCTCAAGGATTACTAAGCAGGAAATTTTGAATAGTGCATGAGTAGAAGTTGGATCAAAGGACCTAATGGTCGACTATCGAGCTCGAAGATGACCAATAACAACACAAGAAGACCTCATTGAAGCCAAGGTACAAAAAAAAAAAATTCTCCTTCTCCTTTCAAAATTGGCAGTTATAATCCACATCATCCACTAGTAGACCATGGCTAATAACCTTCCCCCAACACACGATAATGTCACACAAGGAGAATCAAGCAACTCTGCCATTACCACTGATGAAGCTCTTTGAGAATTACTATTTGGTATGCGCCAAATTAATGTTAACATAACTAAACTATTGAGCGCACAAAACCAACCTCATCCCAATACTAATCCCCAAAATCACTCCCATGAACAACGACATGAAGAAAATGACGACCAGGATGAAGATTGGGAGCAGCAAATAGGCAATCCAGATAATTACGGGAATCACTATCATAGACAACGATATAACCAAGATCAGGATAGGGATATGGGTTTTCACCAACCGTGAGGCCCTAATAATTTTCCATGCATTGATATGCCAACTTTTGAGGGTCTTGATCCTCGTGGTTGGATAGCCAAAATGGAAAGCATTCTCGACTTATACCAAATTAAGGATTTTGATAAAGTCCCTTTCGCTGCATCAAAATTAGGCACTAAGGCTTACCAATGGTTCGTATGGCTTAAATGCAAGAAAGGAGCTACTGTTTGCTAGAATAATTTCACTACCTATTTTTTAGAAATATTTGATGAAGGAGCTACATCATCATACACAGTAAGACTGTTATCTCTTAAACAAGAAAGATCAGTTAGTGAGTTCGTATTCGAATTCACCATTTTACTATCGTATGCATTATACCTCAGTCCAAACATAGTGGTAGGAGCTTTTTGCAATGGTTTGAAAGAAAATATTAAGGTGGAGGTGGACATTCAAAATCCAACCTCGTTGAACGATTGCATAAGATTAGCCAAGCTAGCTGAGAAGAGAATTCAGTTGTATACACAACATGAAACTTATAGTCGTCCTTCGTATGGCAAAAACTATTTTCACAGAAATGATCAACCATCAAGATACTTCTGCTATAAATGTTGCAATCACCATCCCAGAGAACAAGCATGTGCACAAAAACAAAACTTTCATATTGAATGCGCTCAATATGAAGGAGAAGAGGAAGAAGCAGACCACCAAGAAGAATGTATTGAAGAAGAACTATCGATTGTTTTCAAAGTGAAGGAAGAGGATACAATGGCCATTTTCTTGCAGGCCCTCATGGGGTTAATAGCCCACCATACAATCAAGGTACCGGGATTTCTTCGCCAGAAAAAGGTAAATGTGCTAATTGATTCAGGCAGTACCCACAATTTTATTGACATCAAAACAACAAAAGCTTTGAATTTATTCATTAATTCTTCCAACAAAGACAAATTCCAGGTTCTAGTAGCCAATGGGGTGAACGCTCAATGTGTTGGGAGAACATCTCAAGTATCCATTAAAATGGGAACTTATACCTGGTTTGGATCTCTTTTCGTAATGAATTTAGGGAACTCTGATGTTATTTTGGGAGTTGAATGGTTGGAAACACTAGACACGGTTAGCTTCAATTTCAAAAAATTATTTGTGGAATGGAAGGAAAACGGACGGGTCATTCGCTTACAAGGTATTACTACTCCCCCATCACATATGGTGAGCTCTCATAGTATGGAGAAAACATTAAACAAGGTTGGATATAGATTCATAGATCAAATTAATTGTTTGAAAAAGCAATCTCGAGCAACTTTGGGTATTTCTGCTCCAGATTTACGGGACATCGTAGCACATTACGAAGAGGTCTTCCAAGAACCAAATGGACTACCTTCCCAAATATCCCATGACCATGCCAGACAGTGTCTCAAGAAGGTGATGGGACAAAAAGTGAAATCTCAGTCAGAATTACCAATCCTAGATGCAAAAGAGCGTATATATCTCCAGACAGAAGCAATTCTACAAAGCAGAACATGCATACGGAGCTCTCGTCACATCCAAGAATTTCTCATCAAATGGCAGGACCTACCAGGTGAAGAGGCTACATGGGAACCTGAAAGGATTTTCCAGACATTTCCATCTTTGAGGACAAAGATTTCTAAGGAGGGGAGTCATGTTACATACCAAATAACATAGCATCGGCTATGTTCTACAATATTATCCAAGTGTGTAGTTTTATTATTTAGCTATCCAAGTGTGTAGTTATAAAATATCATCTTTCATTTTAATATTCATTTGCGTTCACGCACAATTGCCTTTACGGTGAGATCTGCCCTCCTAGAGGCGATTGATTTCATTTATTATAATTCCGCTGCCATCTACATTAACTGTTATATTCACGTTTATGTAAAGTGTGTTTCCCTATGTTGGTCAAGAAGGTAAGCAAGACCCTTCCAAGAATTAGGGTTTTACCCTATTTTTTCTTAATTTTATTCAAAAACACTTAACAACATTTTAACATTTTGCTTTTCCATGTTTTTACCTCAAACGTTCGATTTGGGTAAAAACACGGAGGGGGCACCATAGTAAATTTTTATACGATTCAACCTAGAATCGTCACTTAAAAATGGGAATAATTTTTGCTTTCTCGTAGATCGAGAATAACTCATATTTAACGCATTTTCTTCAGAAAATTTGCTAAAGAGGCGGAAAAATGTAGCACCCTAAAATTGGCACAGTAAACCTTAGCAAATAATTAAAATTACCTTAGTAATAATTCAAAATTTAAACTTTAAACCCCAAACCATCTGTTAACCGCCTGTTAAAATGCTTTCCTCATTTTTTGTGTTATTTTTAGGATTTGTTGTGACCGTTGGACGATATCGTCATCGATCAGACGATATCACCTCAGATCGGATGAATTCGTCTAGAGCAGAACGTCCAAACGATTTCGTTCCAAAACTAATTTTTTATAATTAGCTTTTGTTTCAACGACGTCTCTAACCTAGGAAAAAGCATTTCTGCGTAGTTAGAGACTTCCCCCATTGTAGATCTCCCAAATTGGGATGATCTCCAACCTCCCAACATCCTTCATATGCCTATTTAATCTTAGGCCCTCCCCTTGACATTCCCCTGGCTGAATTTTTTTGTACTTCAAATTTTATTTACCTTAGAATGTCTTAGACTATTGTTTGCCTTTGTCCCTTTTCGAATTTTCTTGTAGGAACTTTGTCATTCTTTAGCTGAAGCAAGCTCAGATCGTCATAGACGATCCTGTACAATCTTGGATGATCACGCCCCAATTCGAGACGATTTCGCACTCTACAAACGATTTCGACTGCAGTCAACATTGGGGGCAATTAGTGCCTAGAGTTTGCACTTTTCTCTTCTCGTATGTTGTTTCATTCTACATTTAGATCAGTTTATTGTTATTTTTTGCTATTCTACATTTTGGAGTTCACCCATATAGCTTAAGTGCATGATAAGATCATAATTTGTCATTAGAATACTATAATTTACTTGAATTTCTATTCGTAATTATCATTTTAGTATCTATATTGTCATTTTACACCATTTTCCTCTGTTAGTATTGTTGCATTTTCTGTGTTCTATGTCTATTTCTCTAATTGCAGGTCTCTGACGAATTCGTCAGAGACCTGCAATTATCCTATCTGATTTCAGATGATCCTGTCAGATCAGAGATGATCTTGACTACTTCAAAAATCAGAACCTCCATCAAACATCCGAAATCAGGTTTAACTTGTCTTTATTTAGTATATTCTTTGTACTTGATATTCATTGCTGCTTTCTATATTCATTTAAATCTACATTTCATATAGAACAGTTTAGATTCATTTGGCCAAACCTAGGATTTGAATGATTAAAGATAAAATTGAACACATCAAACACATTCCCAACCTAGGCGTGGAGACTGCCACTAAATGTTTCCTGGTGAACCCCACCATCCATCAAAAAATCACCTTTATACACCTCCCCCGAGAGGCGGGACCTTCGAAAGGCCTCTCAGTCTAAGGTATTGTCCCATCCTTTTCACATCCCCCTTCCAGGCGCGGATCCTATAGCCTGAAGGTAAGGGTGCGAGAAATTTGGAGCGATATAGTTATCAATAAAACTTATATAGCTCTTGTTACAAAATCTTAAGAGGTAAATCATATCTCAACTTTTATACCTATAGCTTTTCGTAAAATTTTTCTCAAAATTATTACAAAGCTTATGGAAGAAATGCTGAAGCCTCTTTTGCATAATATTATTTCTCCTAAAAAAGGGGGTCATGTGAAAGGGCATAAAATAGAGGATGAGATAGTTATTTCTTAGGAATCCATACATTCCATGGAAATGTAAAAATATCCTTTTATGTTCATTCATTTAGACTTATCTAAAACTTATGATATAGTGCATTGACACTTGCTTGTCAAAGTTTTCAGGCAATTTGGCTTCTCTTAATATTGGATGAATTAGATTATGAGATGTATCTCTTTGATATCCTACTATATTCTTATCAATGGCAAGCCTTATAATTTTTTCCCTACTTAAAGAGGTATTAGGTAAGGTGACCCCCTCTTCCATTATATATTCATCATTCTTATTGAATGCTTGGGTAGGACTATAACCAAAAATAGAGAAAACATAACCCTTGAGGGAGTTACCATTGCTCATGGAGCTAGGCCTATTTATCATCTTCAATTTGTTGATGACTCTACTATGTTAGGTAAATCTATAGTTAATGAAGCTTCTAAAATTTAGAAAATAATAAGTTGTTTTTCTAATGCTACTGGGCAACTAATCAATGAAGACAAATCTAAAGTCATTTTCTTTCACTACTCTACCAAACAGGACCATGGTCTTGGATAAATTAATATATAATAAGACCTCCCTTGCAATAAGTTATTTAGGCATTCCTATCAATATTCAAAGACAAAAAAATAAATATTAGAATTGGTTTTTGGATAGAGTTAAAAAGAAAATTGGAAAGTGGACCAATAGGTGGATTTCAATTGGAGGCAGAATTACCTTGGTAAAATCAGTCCTTCAAGCTATATCTATTTATGTTTCTATTTTGTTTAATATCCCAAATATTGTTCTTCAACAATTAATTCATATCAATCATCGATTCCTTTGGAGTGGTAATAAGGAGAAAATAAAATGGGCCTTGGTGATATGGGATACTTTATGCCTTCCAAAGAATGAAGAAGGTTAGGTTTTTTATCTACGATTAATAACAATAAGGATTTATCTACTATATTGTATTGGAGGATTTTTCATATCCCCAATGCTCTTTGGGCCAAGAATATTTATGCTAAATATGCTTTGAGCAAAAGTACTGGACTACCTTGTTCACTATCAATTGCCTATGAATTGCCTACCAAAGGTTCTCCCATTTTAGCAATTCTTAATACTGGTGAGGATTTGATTGAATAAAAGTTATTTTGGATCATTCATAATGGTCACTAGGTAAATTTTTTGATATATTCTTAGGATGGTCACCAGAATTTGGTAACTTAGTTTCCTGATTGGAGGTCTTGTATGGAGGAGCTTCATTGAGCTAACTAGATAAAGGTTGCTAATTATTATCAGTACCATACTAGTAAATTAGATATTGGTAGATATTGGATCCCTATTGTGGATTGGCCTATTCAAATGCCACAAATTCAAAGAAAATATATCCAAAGCATCCTTCATATGAGATATCTCTCTTGGTCCCATGATAAAGATTGTTTTGGATGGAACAACACTACTAAGGATGAGTATTCAGTTGCTCAAGATTATTTGGCCTTATGCCATAATAATCCCAACCAATCATATGAAATATTTACTCAGTTGTGGGATCAAAATATCTAGCCTAAGGTGAGGTTATTTACATGGCTTTTATTGCATCGTAGGGTGCTTACTAGTGAGCAACTTATGAAAAGTGGTTTTCATGGCCCATTTATATGGAAAATGTGTGGATAGAATGTGGAAATTCTTAGCCATATTTTTATTGAATGTACCTTAATCTATGAGCTATGGAGGATAATGACCATCTTACTTGGATTACAATAGTCCAATATTTTTTCTTTTGAACAACTTATGAGGGATTGGCCTAATCAGGAGGGTTTTGATCATTTTATTAGGCAGCTAGTTTGGATGGGTTCTACCATGCTACCATGAATTAAGAAAAAAAGAAACATCCATATTTTCAATCAAGAAATAAAATAAATTCACTATATCTATAAAAATACCATTGCCAAATTAGATGAATCAATACAACAACTCCTTAAACACTCCTAGAACACCCACCAAATATGGGATCAAGTGATGCAAAGATTGAATTTTAACTCTTTTAAGGGGAATCCACTTAAAGTGAATGTGAGTAATCAAAATATGGACCAAATAAGGAATTGGCAACCTCCTCCTAAGGATTTTAGAAAATTCAATACCGATGGAGCCCCTAGGGGGAACCCTAGAAAATCTAGTGTGCGAGGAATTGGCAGACTTCATATGGTTCCCTCATTTTCACTTTTATTGAGAATTTGGATATCCTTTCCAATAACCTTATTGAGAAATATGGTATTCTTAGAGGCCTTTGAGAGGTTACTAATATCGGTTGGAAAAAGGTGTTGGTTGAATCTAACTCTCAAGTCATGATTAATGCGTTGAAGACTCCTTCTAAGAATTATAATGTTTATTGGATAATAAAAATGACTATTGAGAAGATTTAATTAATCCATATGGGATTTTTGAAATTTTAATAAAATCTTGTGGTCAAAGAATGGAATAGGAGTGTTGATGCTTTAGCTAATTGTAAATTGGATAAAAACTATCTTACTTACTATGGCCACTCATACAAATTGTGGGATTCACAAATAAGGCAAGCTCTTCCTTCTATCACTTCTCTAGAAGTAATAGATGTACCTAGTTCCTTTTTTCTTTGTTTTTGCATCTGTTTGATTTGGTCAAGGTATTTTAGTTCCCTTACTCAGAATGATCATTATTACATTTTATTTTTTGAATCTTGCATGAATAGCCTTTTGGCATATAAATTCCAAACTTGTTTCTTATTATTCCTCCTTTTATATTTATTTTTGTGTGTTTTTTTTGTATTATTTTGTTCTTTTTTATTTCTATATTTTTTGTGTTGTTTTTGGTAGTTTTGATTTCTTTTTTTGTTTTGTGTATTTTTTATTTGTGTGTCTCTATGTGTGTGCATTTTTTGTTGTTTTGTTATTTTTGTGGTTTTTTATGTGTATTTTTTGTTTTGTTGTTTTTTATGTTTTTTGTTGTTTTGTGTTTGTTTTGTGTTTTTTGTTGTTTTTGTGTTTTTTTATTATTGTTTTTAATTGTTTTTACGTTTTTGTTGTTTTAGGAATTCTCTTTGGGTGTGCTGAATGGGGCAAGCTAGGTGTGAACCTTGGGTATTCTTATCATAATAGATACCCCTACCTCCTTGGGACTTACCCGAAAGTGGCATCCCATTTGGAGTTTTTTCCACCAAGAAAAAAGATATTTGGCAAGACTATTATTTGAATAATTGATAAGGGATCATATTATAAAGCTCTTCAAAGTAATCATGAAGTCCATTCATGCATACATGGACTGATTTGTGTAACATAAAACTTTTTCATATATTTAGATGTTTGGACATGTGTGTAAAATAGTGATGCTTCTAATAAACCAAACTAATATTTTTTCTTTATGGAGATATGATTATTAGTGCAACCTTTTTATACAATATGAACTAAGGAGAGCCTTAAGGTGTCAATATTTTTTCTTTAACATTGGATGATGAATATACTTGTAAATCTTCCAAGGATATCAATAAACTTAATGTTAAATTATAAGTCGTTTCCATTGGGACAAGTAAAGAGAGAATTGAATATGATAGTAGGGTAATATTAGAGTTGCATATTCCTAGTGGATAAATATATGGTTCCACAATACACCATATGATGATTATTGAGCAAATTATGCAGGAATCTAAGGAGTCAAATATTGGGTAATTGGGCAAATAATACTTCAAGATGGGTCAAAATAATTAATGAAAAGGAAGAAATATATTGAGAAGAGGTAGAATAAGATCACATAATGGAAATCCCAAGATATTTTTTTGATAAATAATTTAAAAAAAAATATTGATAAAGGAATAAACATTGAAAAAGTATTTTTGGATAGGAGTGAGAAAGTTAGTAGTTGTATTTTATTTTTATTTTTAATTTGAAAAATTAATTAACTGTATTGGAATTTTTAGAATGGAGATATTTTTAACTCTATAGAATTGTTACGAGTTGAGAAGAAAACTTGCTAGCTTAAGAAAAGAACTTGATAATATAGAAAAAATGATAAATAATTAGCTTTACTAATAAGTATACACTTTTAAAAATATGGTTCCAAGAGCTTATAATGACAGAAAGGATGTCATAATCTAGGCTATATTGAAAATTGTATATTAAAATTCAGGTGTTATACAAATACTTAAATACCACTATTGATTTTGAATAAATATAGAGTTTTTATATTAATAATAAACAATTCCTCATATTTTAAATATGAAATAGAAAAAAAAAACAAAATTGAGGATAAAGATTTTGTTTATATTATTTTTCAAATTTCTATACGATAATATTGGCTATTTATTGGATTTCTTGATAATACTAATAAATTAGGTAGTATTATATTTAAATATTTTTGTGCAAATTTAGTATAGAAATAAAATATAATAGCAAAGGAAATAAAAAAATTATAGATGATGGTCATGCTATTGTGTTTAATACAAAATAAACTATGAAAAATACTTTCACCCAAGGCAAGAAAAAGAAGACTATACCAAAAATGGTCTTTAAGGGAAATTTATAACCAACCTTAAAGACCTTTAAGGGTGGTTATTTAGTCACCATCTATGAGGGTGTCATAAAAAGTCCATGTCATAAAATGGTGGCTAAAAACCACATCAAAAATCCACCCTCTTAGGGTCTAATAGGGCAATTTAAAACCACCATATTAGGGCTACGAGGATGGTTCTAAATAATCCTCTTAAGGTTAATACCTCTTAGGGATAAGAGGGTGGTTTAAAATCACCCTCTAAAACCACCCTCTTAGGGCTATGAGGGTGGTTGTAAATCATCCTCTTAGGTTTAAGAAATCTTAGGGCTAAGAGGGTGTTTTAACACCACCCTCTTAGATCCTAAGAGAGTGATTTAAAAATTCCCTATTAGGTCTAATATGATAGTTTAAAACAACCCTCTTAGGGTCTCACCTAAAAATAAATATATAAATGATGTAAGAAAAGCAACACCGAGCTTTGGTAACTTTGGAAACAACATGCATAATAACAATTTTTGTGTTCATAAATCACATCTTAATTTCATATCATATTAGAAAAAATATATTAAAATAAAATTAAGTAGTTGTAAAATATAAGACCTTTGATATGTCTCAAGGAGAAAAAATAATAAGGCCTGGAGAGCCTTATTGCAGAGTTCATTGAAGTCATAAAAGGATTTTATAGAAGAACTCATTAGAGAAATCCATATCCAAAAAGAATCTCATGATAGCAAAATATTTGGGATAATTGTTGCCATCCGACAACAAGCCCAAAGGGGAAATATTTGGCAAGTAGTTAGTCTAATTTTGAGGAAGATTCATGAAGACCTAAGACTATCAAAATATTGAGAGGAAGGTCCTATTTGAATTCATAATTCGACAAGGAAGTTGAAGAATAACATAGATAGAAGAAGCCCAACACATCCAAGAGATTTAGAGATTGCAGTTCAAAGCTAAGAAGGCACATTATAGAAGATAGATTATCTACTAAAAAGCATAGCAATTAGGACAACAATACTAGATGTAAAAATTTAGAGCTGCAAAGGTCATCCTAAATGCTAATCAATTCATCCTACGTAGAATCAAGCAACAAGTTAGAAGCATTAGAGAGCTACAAATTAATAAATATAGAAGAGTTGTTTTAAAGATTCAAGAAAAGCCATGAATCCATCTAGTGTCAAGGAGATTTCAAGGTAAATTGAATCACCTCACAATCCCTCATCTATAGATCAATAAATGTAAGCAACTTGGGTGCAAGTAATTTCATTAGTTGAACTTTGATTAGTGTTATTATCTAGTTTCATTAAAGAATTGTTATTAGAATTCAAAAGTTGCAAAAATAATGTTGTATTATATAGGCTTAAGGTGTGCATAATGAAATTACTTTTAAGTTTTTCACCTGCACAATAAAATAGGATGTGGATATATTTTTATAGAAATAAAAGTATCATCTACCTATTGTCTATCTAAGAAAATAGTACATCCTACAATATTGATTTTAGTGCAAGTTTCATATTGTATTTAAATAAAGTATTATTTAGAAGATTTTATTCTGACTTCAAAGTTGTAGACATTATTAAGTGCATTCTTTGGGTTATTAGTGCATTGAATTAGTAATAAGTTAAGTCTACTATTGCCCTATTCTAGACTGGCTAACTCATTTACTCTTAAATATCAATATATTTATTTATTTTTAGCTTGAGGATAAAACCAAAAGAGCAAAGAAATTACAAATCTCAAAGTGTCTAAAGATACTAGTGAGTACTCAATACCTTTAATCTATTTTGAGCTATAGAAGCCATAAAGTAGATCAAAATTTCTCCACATAGTGGAGAAGAAGAAGGTAACCATTAAATTATTGAAAGAAGTTAAAAATCAAGACTTGGAGAGTCTTAGATCCAAGGTGCACTAAAGGTAGTGTAGAAATAATTATTTTAAAATCTTACTAACTATGTGATTACTAGCTTGGATTCATTATTAGATTAACCAAGAAAAGGATATAATTATCTATAAAAGAAGATAACATCAAATCATTCCTTGCCTACAAGAAATAGTACAAAGAACCCATTATTAGAACAAAAAAAAAAAAAAGCTTACAAAAGAGGTTTGGAGATATCAAGTAAAGGTGCAAAACCAAAGTATTATATTCTACCTATTGTAAAAATATTTACATTATTATCTTGTACCATTCTATATAGCAAGAAAGGACAAGGATTGAGTATCTCAAGGATATATTAGTGCTAGGAAGATCTATCATAAAGTGGACATAGGAAGGGCTCAGTTTGAGAAAGAAAGAAGAGCCAACAAAAATCTCTTAATATGGTATCTAAAGGCACATTCACAACCATGAAATAAGATATATCCAATAGGTAACCTGAAGGACAAAATATGATAAAAAGAGAATTCAAACCAAAATATTGAAAGCTCAAATGGGATAGTACATACAACCAAGAAAAAGAAGATACACCCAGAATCAAGCTTGAGGAATATGTCCACTAAGTAGGAAAGCTCATATAAACCCTTGGACCACCATAGAACCATATCCAAGCTCCTATGACATCCATAAAACCAAGATAACCTTAAAGAAGCATTGAAGAACAAGAATCAGTTGGACATACGTTGACAAGAAGAATTTTATAGAAGAAGAAAGATATTGAAGGAAAAATACATGCAAATTACCACTTGTCATCTTTGAAAATAAGCACTCATTCTTTGAGCAAGGAAATTCCCAAACTTTAAAAGGATAACATAAGCCACTTGGATAAAAGTATTACAATATCTTTGGAGCATTACAACATCAATAAAAACTCATAATACACTTGAATAAGGTGTTAGACAAGCCCAAATGTTATTCAAATAAGTCTTGTGTGTTGGAGCTCCTAAAGCCACTTGGACACCACTCAAAGAAAGCATTATACCGGCACAAAGGTTATGCAAGGTACACATGTTGTAATAAAAAAAACTAGCTACAAGAAAACACACAGAAAGAAAATAATTCTTTCTACTAAGGTGAGGGATTCATAAACCCCTAACTAAATTTTAGATAAGCTAATTTTTAACATCCCCTAAGTTTCCAAAAGAGCTGCATCTCGTTGGATACCCTAACACAATTTTATCTGTGTGGGCATATGATATGTTACCACCCTCTAAAAAATATTGATGATCTAAATTTATCATCTTAAATTAATTGAAGGTATACACCCATCACCATATCATACACAAGTCAATCTATGTAGGTGTGCTACACATATTGTGAGTTAAGGTATCCATATTGTCTCCATGACAAACTATCTTAACTCAGATGGAGTATTTCCCTAAACTTAGTTATCATTCTCCCTAAGGGGTCTTAATATCTTAGGTCCACTATGTTGACCCTAAGGGGTATCTATCCCTTCAGTCCACCACATTCACCCTAAGTGGTCTCAATCCCTTAGGTATCCCTCTAAGTTCACCCTAGAAATCATTACTTTAGTGATTTTTTTATTAACATAAAAACAAAAATAATTCTAGATACTAAATCTAAAAAAATATAATTCATAAAGAAAATATACTAGAAATAAAGCAATATTTAAAGAAGATAAACCTTAATTGAAAGGAGTTTAAATACAAAATATATATAATCCAGAATAGTAATTTAAAGGTACAAAATCCAGGTAAATAAATAATTATTATACGCAAGCATGGTAAATCCTCCATACTCTTAAAGAATAATATATTACATCAATTTCATCAAGGAAATATCCCCATAAATAATCTATTTGATCACAAGTAAATCATTTTATGTAGATTCAAACACACATTCGTTCCAACTACCTCCTTTGTCCTCCTCAACTTCCATCGATAATTTGAGGATAGTAGGGTATCAGGGCACTCATGGTTCCATTATAGACATGATTCTAAATGTATCTACTATGCTTATTATCAAATTGCAAATATAAAAATCAAATCAAAGTATATAACCATCTATTGCATAGTTGACATTATAAAAACCACCATTTTTATTTTCCCTCTCATTATCCCATGAGACTCTTTCAACAAATGCAACTAGATCATAGGTCTAACTTTAATCAATTCCTTTCCAACCCTTATTCAACAAATTAAAGTCCCATACCTTTAATTCCCAAATAGTTAGGTTCCTTTACTTTCACTAATTAAAGCCCCATATCTTTAATTAACAAAAATAAATCATAATACCTTTACTTTCACTAATTAAAGCTCCATATATTTAATTAACAAAAAAAACTATAAACCTCTTACTTTCACTAATTAAAGCTCCATATATTTAATTAATAGAAATAAATCATAATCACTTTACTATCACTAATTAAACCCCCATATTTGTAATTAACAAAAATAAATCATAAAAAAATTACTTTCACTAAGTAAAGCTCCATAGCTTTAATTAACAAAAACAACTCATAAACCTTTAATTTAAATAATTAAATCCCCATATCTTTAATTAATAAAAACAAATCATAAAACTTTTACTTTCACTAATTAAATCTCCATATCTTTAATTAAAAAAAATAAATCATAATCCTTTTACTTTCACTAATTAAAGCCCCATATCTTTAATTAACAAAAATAATTCAAAACCCTTTTACTTTCACTAATTAAAGCTCCATATCTTTGATTAAAAACAATATTTCAACTGTCATAATCTAATTGAACAAGGGTTTTATATATTTTATTTTTTGAAAAATGATTAAATAATATTCCATTCTTATATTAAATTAACTATCGTTTCACAACCTTCATTAATTTAATGTACAAATGTTCTTTATCTAAACCATAAGAACTATTTAAGGCAACAATGGTGTTCGACTATATTACTAACTAAAATACCCACATTAAAAGCTAAAAAAACACCCACATAGGTCCTTCTAAACCTGATTGTATCACCACATAGTTGACCAACCTCTTGATGAAGCTAACCAATGGTTGACCATGCAAGGAATACATGGCTACTGGGTTCTCCTGATGTCACTGGCTACGAGAGCCCCATAAGACATCACCACAACAAGATGCATCAAAGAAGGGAAATACAACCCGAGGGTCTATTAAACTTAATCTAACAACCACAAGCAATGTCACTAGAAAACATTAGTAAACTGGATGTTCACATGACTCAAAGGGAAAAAAAGAGAAGTGACCAACCAACAATAGTTTCCCAACAAGGGACCAACACAAAGGGTTGAACTACCTAGACATAATAGGTAAAAATAGAGTTAAGGGATTCAACCAACCCTAACATGAGAGGCTCTAGAAGGTCTCAAGCAGGAAACCAACAACTTAAGACACACTAATTATAGTGTAAGCTACGTAGGAGGAAATAAGTAAGCCTCAAACAATGACAACTTCAATACGACTAGCCAAAGAGCTAGATGAAACTTTCATCATTGGTTGGTAGTAAATATAGACTAAATGATAGGGACCAGTATTACACATAACCACACCCGACGTCCAAACTATAAATGAAACCATCAAGGGACACAAGGCTATGAATGTAAAACCACACTTGCTTGTAAGGGGTTAAAGAAATATGGTGAATTCATAAACAAACCAGATATATCATCATGATGGCTTCAAAAAGATAAAGGTAGATCTTGATTCTTCCTCCAATTTCATTCTCTAGAATTTGTCTTCTTTTCTAGCATCCAAGGAGCTCTCAAATCCTCTTCTTTCCCAATTTCACGTTCATCAAAGCCACAACGCCCATCCTCACCTCAAAATTTCCCTTCATAGGAAGGAGTGCATCTCTTTTTCTATGCTCCATTAGTTCAACTATATTTCTTACCGACTCGCCATCAATTTGGTCTTATCCCCCCAATCGACTGAGTAAGGATCATTATTAAAAAATCCTTGTTACGTGACTTTGAAACTTCGTCATAAATGAAGTCTTTTACCTTCTCTTTTTGAGGTTGGTAGAGCTTCTAACCTCAATATTTTTAAAATATTTCTATTGTTTAAAGAAATCCTAATATCATTTAAACAAAGTATTTTCTTTATTTTAATCATATAATTTATTTAAATGAAACTGTAATATCATTTAAACAAAGGTTTTAAATGAATTTTTATCACCATTTAAAATATAACATTTATTAATTTAAAAATAAATTCTTTTATCAATTAAAAAAAATAAACCTGTATTATTTTCAAATGAAATTCTTTTATCAATTAAAAATAAAACATCTATTTATTTTCAAATGAAATTCTTTTATCAATTAAAAATAAAACATCTATTTATTTTCAAATGAAATTCTTTTATCAATTAAAAATAAATCATCTATTTATTTTTACATATATATTCAAATATAAGCAGATGTTCTTTTGAACACTATCATGCCAACAGATTTAAGCTATACAAGGGGTTTCAAGAACAACCAAATTATGCATACTTCCCAAACCATTGATGCAAATAGTGATGAAGTAAAAGACTATCAAACATATGCAACATACAAACGGGGAGTTTTTCCATCAACCTAGTCACCTCTCTCATCCTAAAAATTTATGATAGTTACTAGGTTATCAATCGAGGCTCAAGGTGGCTAGTTTTTGAAGATTATCCCTAACTGAATGCATGCCTATATGAAGGTATCCATCAATGTTACCCTCTAGTTACCTTAATCATCATTTCCTCAATCTTAAGTACCCCTAATTTTGGTGGAGTATTCTATTTCTTCCACCTACGAGTGTATCTAATCCTACATATTTGGTAATATGCCAATAGTACCATGCTTTTTCAAATCAACTATACATAACATAGTTGGTTAAATTTCCCAAATTAGGTATTAAAGCATCATATATTAATACATTATTTCTTTGTGCCAAAAATCCCGCTAGGGAAGTTCATATTACATCCACTTGAAATCCATCAATAAGAGCTCATATCTATTAAAGTGCCAAAGTTATTAGAGGAGAACATAATGAAGTCTATGGAAAAGTAGAATGAAGCTTATAGTGAATAAGAGGGAATATTTAGAGTCAAACTGCCATAGATATTAGTAGTGAATAAGAGCATTAAATGCTCATGGTAGTAAGCACCCATTGAAGAAAAAACCAAGCCAAAATAGCATTGGGAGGTGTAGAATTCAAATAAATAGCATGCAAGCCCCTCTTTGGACATCAAGGTCAAAGTAGCATTGAATGAAGAGTTGAAAGGAATCTTCACCCAACCATAAAAGTACATGAAGATACTCAAGGATACGTAGAACAACAAGCCTTATTAAGGTAAATCTTAAATTTACTTTCTTTAATAAATTATAGGAGTTATAAGGTATATTGGTTGATTATTATAAAGCAAGAAAGAAAACCTAATAATGGAAGAAATAATTAATAGATATTTGCAAATCAAGTAGGAGATATAAGGCTGACCACCTTATTAATTATTAAATATTTTGCAAATACTATTATTGCTATTATTTTCTAATATTCTAAAAATATGGAGTTATAAGGCATGCTACATCAGATTGTAATATTCTATAATTAGAAAATTAAAGATTAAATTATTGAAGGTAGGATAAATAAGTTTATTAAAGCATCATATAGAGTTGGAATTAATTAGAGGGTTGGAAGAAATCCAACCTAAAGGAACATCAAAATTAATAAGTGCATAAGTTCAATAGGAGAAATAAGGATAAATAGAAGTTGATTACAAAACATTACAAATTAATTCCAAAAATACTTATAACTTAATTTTTACGACTTGGGAGATATAAGGATTCTAAAAAATCCAAGTATTAAACAAGGATCATATAAGGATCACCATGACATCAAATAAGTTATTTCTTGTAGAATCATAACTACTTTAAGGACCAAACTTTTTCTCATTGAAAAAAAAAGTTAGGGCAATATTAATATTTGAAAAACTTTGTGAGATTGTAAAAGGAGTAAGCAATAAACCTAACTCAAGGGAAATAGAGATTCAAAATTTTGATGAAAATGATGTAAAAGATCTAATGATATAACTTTTACTATCACTAATGAAATACAACCCTACATTAGTTCAATAGGAACATCTAAAGAAGCATGGACTAGTTTAGAGAAAATATTTGAGGGAAAGAATAAAGCCTCCATTCTAAATATTCAAAATCAACTACATTCCTTGAAAATGAACAGTGGAGAAAGAATAGAACCATTCCTAAGAAAAGTAGCAAATATTAAAGGAAAATTATTCACCATAGGAGGAGAGGTTTTAGATAAATTTCTTGTTCAAGTAACCATGAGAGCACTTCCATATAGCTACAAGCATCTAGAAGTTCTAAGTAAAGATACTTCTTTTGATGATGTAGTCAACATTCTTCAAGAGTATGAGGAGGAAAACACAATTAAAGATTAAATGACTATCACATATTTGGTGTCAAAATATAATCCACAGGGAAATATTTATTCATCCTTAAAAGGACGAAGATAAGCAAATAACATGAATTGTTAGATATGTAGGATAAAAGGTCATAGCACTTATTATTGCAGATTCAATCTAAGAAATCAGAATCAAGACAATCATATGAATTATAGAAGCCAATAAAATAGGAATTCCAACCAAGGAAGCATCAAAATAATCCTTGGCAGTAACTGTTTTAGCATTAAAATAATTATTCTCAATTGGAATATCGAGACAGGAACTAGAAAAGACATCTAGCTCAAAATATTGAATAAATTGAAGAATAGAAGAACAAGCAGATACTTATGAAGTAAAATCACTTTGAACAATTATAATATCTTATCAAGATACATAATAAGAGTACACGCTCTAGAAGTAATAAGATCCACATTGAAGACTAAATTCTTCAATACCTAGATAATGTAATACAAGGGGGTGTTAGAGAATATTACACCATTTGGCTCATGTTAAAGTACCACCCTTGGTACATAACTAGAGTAGGATGTTACTTTAGAGTAAAGTAAAGTAGAGTAGGAAGTGTTAATGTACAATTTATAAATGTGCAAGGTCTCCACTTGTATATCAAGATAGAGTGTTGTCCAAGGAATCCATATTCCTATATAAAGGGCCTCATAGTGTGTCTTAGATATAGAGGTGAGATAGCATTATTTATTACTATAGTGTAGTAAATATAGATTGGTGATGGAGTAAAATGTAGTACTATAAGCATCAGCTAATAGAGTGTCCATTTCCTCTATTATATAGAATTGTAATATTTTTATCATTTCCAGTTATAGCATATTTCAATATTGTACTAGAAATCCATTATTGCTCATCTCAGCATAGCTTAGATATTTTGATTGATTACTCCTATATCAACAAAGACAAATATTTTTTTTGGTGTTCTAGATGGGTGTAGCATTCTTTTAGCAATATTTGCATAGCTCTTAATGTGCCTTTACCAAAACATATCCCATTTTTATTTGTGAGCCACCATTCAAGGATCTATTATGTTACTTCTGCTATATGGTAGATTTGGAGGTAGATCTAGCTAGGTTGCTAGATCTCTTGCCAGTGGTGGAAGAGTTTCCTAAATACTATTTTATAGATGAAAACACCTATACATTAATATTGTTGATCTCTTGTTGTTTACATTAAAAAAAAATGAGTAAATTTTTTTACCAGTGCAAGGACGATTTGGTGATTTTGGTCCCCCGCTCTACTATACCCATAAGGCTAATATCACTAGGATTTTCTACTATGATTTATAGTAGTCATTTATTATGACCCCTCAATGATGTGGATCCCATGGCCATTCATATATCCCATATGATACGTGGCTTGACCTCTAGCCATGTTACTCCACTAATAGCTTACAACCGACCAATACGACCTTCAATGTTGTTTCATACTGCCATTTTGTGGCCTTAATTTTTACATCCCAATGCCATGTTTTAGCTCTTGCAATAAGATAATAGTGTTCAAATCCAACATTTTGGTAGAAAATAGTGCTATATATAGCATATGATCGAGAGCCTCCCTCTTATTTTTTTTATATCTCTAAGATTTTAATATGTAATATTCTGATAATGTGGATTTCCAACCATAATACGCCATGTAGCAACCTTTATTTAGAAATCTCTCTGATTTTTGTGTGTGTATCATCTAGTATGGAGGATATGTGGGTGTCATCCTCAATACATGGGTGGCTTACATTTATATTCACTATGGTCCATTATGGCCATCTACAGTTGACTATAGGCCCTAAAATCCTCTATAAAAGCTACAAATAATATGGCACTCTGCTTGCTCACTATTGTAATGGTATTTTTCAACGTAGCCATGAACCACACCTAGTTTCCAATAACTAGTAATGGTAAAGTTGTACAATGATGTCATGTGCTCATGCCTATGATGTTTTTATACAAATACTCATGTAATTATCATGGATCCGCTACCCTATAAGACACTTGTCACCATGCAAAAACGTGATCCTCATCCGCCTATCTACTTGTATAACTACTCAGTGAGGCAGATTGATATAGCCACTATACAAATTCTAGGGTGTATATGATGCTGCAACTCATACATCCACCATGTTGACAAATATCCCTTTTGTGTAGTCCACGGACACCATATCTACCACTACTATGGTCATCCCAAGCACAACCGAGGTCCTACCAATTGTAGAGATATATCTAAAGAAATAATTTAGCTTCTCTAATAGATTTACCATCACAGTATATAAATCATGTTTACGAACTCAAATTATAATATCCTCACTACATCTAATATATAAACCATCATAGACTTTTAAGAAGAAAGGAACTCAGATTTGCAGTTGCAAGAATTGCATTTTTCCTAAATTAAGGATGATAACATGATCAATTATAAGTGTGCAAAATTTTTTCATCCAAAAAATCAATATTAATGTTTGGGATGTTATGGCTCATCGAGCACATAAAAAAAAATGTTAGTATGGTGGAGGAGCACCATTCATTACTACTACAGGTGGTGGACTTTGTTATAAACCTATCCCTAAATAGTTACCCATGTTTATGGAGTGATAGTATACCTCTCTAACTTGCTCTATTTGGAACCCCGTAACTGCCACAACTTGATCATATTCAACAAAAATCATCTAGATGTACCTATAGTTTTATTATATATTTTTTTGAAATTTCATACTTCTAATCGAAGTTCTGTCCCACCAAGTTTCTAATTTTGGTGACATCTACTACATGGTGCCATTTTTGCTGATCCATCTACATATGACGAAATGTATTCTCAAATTTAAATATGAGCCAAAATGAATTTTTAATTTTTGAGTTCTATTAGCACCTATTTAGTGCCCAAGTGGAAGGTGCACACTAAAACCTAGACCTACGATCCACCCCTTTGCACTACCTAAATTTCTATTTTTTGTCTTATATTTTGTTTCTTAGAATTTCCTAAATATTTTGTTGCATTTTTTATCAAACCCCTACAATATGATCAAGATCATCATGAGGCTCTTTCCTGATGAGAAATGAATCTCCAATTACTGATTTCGGGTCTCTTCAAGCCCAAGAATGTGCTACAACATTGGTCGAGCAAATGTCTCCATGATTTGAGCTCATAGTATAGCTATGTTAAATGATTTGCATGATTTAAAGTCCTGATATGGTTGAAAGTTATTTTTTGACCACTTTTTTGGATCCTATTGTCTATGCTTGAGATTGAGAATGAGTGGGAGTTTGATTCAAATTATTGAGCTTCCATACATAGTTGAGGGTAAGACATGCAAAAAGTTCTTTCAGTTTCCAGATGGACATGACCACCACTTTGCACAGGGTCTTGGCAAAATGATTAAGCGTAAATTTGGATGACCATGTGGTACACTATGTAGAGAGCATGGAGCTTCACAAGCTTAGCATAGTTCACCTATTGTAACAAAGAAGTAGTGGAGCACTAATTATTAGATGCCAAGTTTTATCTCCATATTTTTTCATTTGACATAAGAGCTCATCCTATTAGTGGCAAAAATTAGTACATCATAGTGGGTCTCACATAGACATATGGTGCAAAAGGTGAATTTCCATCATGAGTTTTATATTGAATAAAGTGAATGGTCCAAGTAGGCCCGTGTAATGTTCACCTATAAGGGAATTTTGTAATGATGTGGAATGATCAAACTTAATTTCACCTTGTATTATTGCCAAAGAGCAATGTTTATTCCAATGAGATTATTACTTGATTCCAAGAGAATATTCTTGATATAAAGGAATACATTTTACCTCTTGTAATCAAGTCTCCAATCAGATCTGAGTATAGTCATGCATATACTTGTTGAAATGAATTTTTTGAGCCAGACACAATGGTGGTTTCCATTTTGAGTTTTGAGGTTGTTTGATATGCTTTTATGGGCCTCAAATATTTTTATATTTTGGAGTACACTCTTATTTTAACCAATACTTCTCATATATATAGGTGAACCTAGTACCTAGTCACCTTCTCTACAGAACCTAATGGATACAAAGACTAGTTATCCATGCATTTCAATAGGATGAGAAGGTCACCATAAGGACACCTACCACTCTAGGGACTATAGAATATAGACACCCTATAATCTATCTTAATACTATTCCATGAAGACACTTTAGGTCTATTTATGAAGACTATAGATATAGAATATTTAGAAGATTATGTTCTTTATCCATTTTAGATTCGAGTCTATTGCTCACATGTTTTTGTAATTTGGAGTGCACTTTCGATAGTATCCAACACTCACATACATCTCAATTGTTTTTGTATTATAAAGCTGTATTTTTTGTGGGGATCAACACTTTTTAGATAAATATTCAATCATGATGAGGTGATCATACCCATGGTGAACCTAGTAAGTGACCTACTGAGGCAACAAATCCAAGGAAGAGGTTGACCTGGAGGTATCAATATGAAGTCTGAGCTAGAGGGAATAGACCCTAGGAAGTGGCTAATCTTGAGGTAAAATACCTAGAAGTAAACACTGTGGATCTATCACTATTTTTCAAAGTAGAAGAGCCAAGAGCCAAAAGCAAAATTCTAGACACTATTCCAAATCATGTAATAGAAGTCAACATTAAGGGGGAATGTTAAATTTCATGTTTACTTCTCCTTGACATGTATTCTTAACAGTTATAAAAAAAAATTATATGGTGACATGTGTCATCATCCTTTGTAATTTATATACACCAGTAATATGAAAGCAAAATGTGAGTTTTTATGCCAACAATCATAAGTATAATTTAAGTTTTATTATGTTGTAAATACACGTGTTCTATTTTATTTTTGTTAAACACACTCTAATAGACTATTATATAGAAGAAAATTTTGTACTTGTGACTATAAGATTTAATGATCAATAACACTCGACAATATAGGTGGTTTCATAAGTGCAAGTACAAGTTCAAAAGCCCAAATAATAGATAGCTATTTTTTCTATTAATATAGAGTAGTTGTAACTCTCTATTTTAACATTTGGTTTTATCTTCATTTCATTTCTATTATGCTTGCATTTTGAACATCTTAGCATTTCATTGTATTATTTTAATTTGGCAATTAACATTGTGGTTTGTTTGTACATGTGTTAATGTTATAAGACTAGTATTAATACTAAGCTTTTCCAACACTTCTAATTGTTATAGAACATAACTATAAGATTACATATTATTTGGATTTGATTTACCATTAGTTAGTTTTGTAGCACAATATAAATTTTTGTAATAAATATGACCCAACTCTTAACCCCTTATTGTTGTTATTCCATTACAATATTTAAATAATTGTATATAATAAGATGTTGAGAAGACATTCTTACCGAGTGGATCATTAAAGAGGTAAGGTCTTCATAAAGGCTCCATTGAAAATAAATCTTATGACTATATATACAAAAAATATGACAACCCTATGTTCATATATTGGTCTAATACCCAAACATTTACATGTGTTAAGGATAAAGTCCTCTTTATCCCAAGTATAATATTCTTCAAAGTTAAATTTAATGAAGATAACATCCAAGGAGTATTCCCCTACCCATTATAATATTTCAATACCCAATAAGACTTTGTCTAACATATATTTATTTTTAATGAAACAAAATTCTTTTTGTCTAGCAATGTACTGCATTACATGCCCAAAATAGATTTCCAAATACTTGTAAATTATCATGTAGTTGATATTTAGCATGGTGATAGGCCTACAAACCGTTATATATTTTATGTTCAATCCCTTAGTGATAAATTTAATAATAGCCTAGTTAACTAAGATGCCTAGGGATTCATTCCTTTTATCCTCCTTATAAAATATAAAATATTTATTCTTCAAAGTTGGCCAAAGATATTTAAATAAATCTATAAGGAGTCCTCCCAACCTAGGAGCTTTCTTTGGCACCATAATAAAGAAGGATTTTTTAATTTCCTTAATGATGACAAAAGTTTCTATCTAATGGATTGTTTCTTCATATATTGTTTATTGGATGCATACACTATTATGGGATAGTAAAAATGCATGTTATTGATCCTAGTTATACTTAGATATATCTCTAAATTGATCATAAAATATAGAATAAATTTATGAGTAAGTTATTACTATTTTACCATCACCCAACTTAATATATAATATCCTTTCTATAATATGTTTTTGGTTAGGAAAAGTAGGGAAAATTTATGTCCCTTTATTCTCAAAATTTATTCTTTGGATTATTTGATATAATATGGTATCCCTTACCTCAATATGCATCCAATTGCATTAACGTTTTTCAATAATAGTTACTTAAACTTATGGTTGAACAGATGATGGAATTATCACTAAATCACATTAACATACATTTAGTCTCTTGCCAAAATTTTCCCCTTACTTTTATTCTTTAGATTTAGTAACACAAATTTGCCCACTATTGATAATTTATTCAACCATATATTTGAGGCCCATATTTATATTTATGTGGTGACTATTGACCTTATGGAAATAACAATAATCATTGCATATAAACCAAACAGTATTTTGTCTTAGTGGGTTTAGGGGTTTAATGGTGAATAACTCCATCATATTAATACTTAGGATATCTAAAATAATTTTTAAGATTTCATCTATCTGAGTCTCCCTGTAGTTTGTGATGAATTTTATTGAGTAGGTTTTCCAAGGATAACTTTCTATTGATTTTAGATGCAATATTGATATTTTTGGTCTTATTGTGAGAGTTAGTCACTCCATCACCAACAACGTGCATGTATTTCTATTGAATTTTCAATTAGGTATTTGATAAAGATGAAGTTTTATCATACTTCTTTCTAGTTTTTACTTTTATCTACCCTCACTTTACAAGAGTAGTCTCTACTCTTTTAGTTTTGTCTATGGCATTCTCAAAAGAGGATACGCTAAAAACTATATATTTCTATCTATAAGGTCAATTGCTCATACAAGTTTGATATAAATGTTTTTAAGATATCTATATATTGTGGTAAATACTATCATCTACCAACTAAGGCCCCCATTTACCCATAATATTTTTTTCCTTACTTTAATTGGTATAGATAATTGTTTATGATATTATCATCAATGTAGAGTGAGAATTATTTACTAAACATCTCAACTAGGTCTCTAAAACTTCTAAGAAAATATCTTGGTATTTTATAATACTATTATAAATTTGAACTACTTATACTCTTGGGAAATATTTGAGGAGCAGCCCCTCATCATAAAATATGTCACCAAAGGTTGTCCTAAATGACCTAATGTGGTTAATTGGGTCTCCTTTACCCTTGTATAGTTAAATATTTTGAGTTTCAAAATAGGGATCAAAGACCCTACTGAAACAAAAGGGTCTTAGGATTGGTAGTAGAGGTCCTAGTAGGATTAACTTTGACTAGATGAGGGTATTTGTAGAGTTATCATTTGTTGCTTTAGTTGATCTATTTTAAAGCTTTAAATTCAAGACACAAAGGGTTAGGAATTAATGAATATGTATGATATGTAAAATTTATTTGAAATTGATATATCTACTATGAGATAGGTTGTGATAAAGGAACGTAGTATTAGGAGGATTTGAAGGAATGGTATTGAGGTGCATATTAGATTAGAAGTTTTTAAAATCATAGGATTGATTTGATTATGAATACTTTGTGGTGTTGTCAATATAAGATTGATAAAAGGTTTGATACTAGGATTAATATTAATATTGACAATCAAGTTTAGGTTATAATTTAGACTAGAATTAGTTTTAAGGAATGGGTTCGAAATTAAATCAAGTAGTACATTTGGATTCAAATTCTCAAAGGTTGTCTTAATAGTTTTGATCATGAAATGAAAAGGTTTACTTTTGAATTGTAAACTACCCCTTATAGTTCTTATAGGATCTTATGATATAATTTTAACTTTTAGAGTAGAGCTTTCCATAGTAGTTACAGTAGAATGTGAGATTGATGTTATTGGATTAGACAAGGATATATTTATACTAGACTATGTTACATTCACATACTCATAAGGTTATTGTTGTGATTAAGAATAGTTATAATCACAAGTAGGGAGTTGGAATTGATTTATAATGAATTTATCACCTTGATAGGATTTGAATCATTTATTTAATTGAATTAAAATTTACTCTACTCACCTCATTGTAGTTATGTTTAGATGGTCTAGGAGGACAAATATCCTATTTAATTAAATAATAAGTAGGATTTATATAATTGAATACTTGTTCTTATACGTCCTTGTAAGTGTAAGTAAGGTTACGAAAGTTATAGCAATCAATATGTTAGAGATTATAAACCCTCCTCATGACTTCCACTAACTTGTCATGATATATGTCCTAGTTAGTGGAAGTACGTGTAAGAATCTATGTGAATAGATGGTGGACTGGGCTCACTATATACCCAATATAGCTAAATGATGAATACTAAAGCTATGTAATGGTGGTATGGGTAGTGGTAAGCTATAACCTTATCTAGATGTTCTAATTCCTTTGAATCTTTAACCTTTGGTTCTATTATTTTAAATTTATCCTCATGTTATTTTTTCTTATGCTTATCTTTTAGTTTGTGCTTGTGCTCTTACAATTCTACTTATACTTTCCTTATGTTTCTTATTTGGACTATGCTTTTATCTCTTTCTTGTTCAATTTTTATTCATTTGTTGGTTCTGCAATTTGTTCTCTTACAAAATTTTCTTGTTCTGCCTAGGATTATTGCTCCTTAAGCAAATAAATATCTTAGAATATTATTTTATTTTCCTTATACCACATATTCATAAAAATCTATTGTACATTGATGTTAACATTACCCAATGAATGCAAGCAAGGATAACCAAAAATGATATCCACATCATTCATGAATCTACCATAAAAATATAAATTTCAAACATATTTATCCATGGCTATATTCAAATCTTAAAAAAATTTAACATCCTCACCCTCTAGTTGTATATCATTAATATATATTTTTTGAACTTATGACATCTTAATCAAAGAAATATCGATGACATTGTACCCACTTTTAGGTTTTATGGCTATAATGATATTTTTCATCCAAATGCATCCATAAACATGTAAAATATAATTTTTAAATAGAAACACATACCTCTAACAAATTTGTTTGCTTATCAAATTCCAAATGTATGTATATCCTTAACACTACCATCCATATTCATTCCTTTTATTTGTTCCTCTTGAAATTTTTTATTTATTCTTCATATCCATTGGTCGTAGCCTTCAAACCAACAATCATACTCTTATGTGCAAATATTTTTCACATGTGCTGCTAATTAGCTTTGTCAAATTACATCCACCAATCCGCTTCCTCTTTGGGACTTAAATAAAACCTAAGTTTTCAAAATTCACTAATATATGTTAATATTAAGACAACATATTAACATTGGACTCAAATTACAAATATACAAATACAAATCATGGAAAAAATAATCCCTTTGTAATCTCTCTTAAAATTTGTTATTAAAATACTAGTATGTGCCAATATTTTTCACATGTGCTCCTAATTAACTTTGTCAAATTACATCCACCAATCCCCTTCCTCTTTGAGACTTACATAAAACCTAAGTTTTCAAAATTCACTAATATATATCAATATTAAGACAACATATTAACATTGGACTCACATTACAAAGACAAAAATACAAAACATGGAAAAAATAATCCCTTTGTAATCCCTCTTAGACTTTGTTATTAAAATATTTTTAAAAAATCACTAAATTTTAGAAATTTGATTTTTTAAAACTATTCCTAAATATTAGTTTATCCCCTCCAAAAGAATTTAGAAAATTTACGAGCCCAACCCCATTAAAGAAATCAACCTCCGGAAATAAGTCGTCATTAAAGAAATATAATCATCATACTAAACATATACATAAATTATATAATAATATATCATCTCTAAACCAAATATAAACGTATGCATTATGCATGATGTATTCCAATTATTCACACATAACGCGACATGAAAAGCATATAACAATTTCATACGCTGAAAAAGTATATCATGAGATGTTTCTTTTTCATAGTCTTAGTATAAATTTTGTTAAAGAATCTAAAAAGTTCTAATCCTCCTAAAATATATACTTTCGATCTAATTAATAAATTATTTAAGTTTTGTGAGATCTCTCACAACAATCTATAATTTTAATTAAATTTTTAAGTTCGTTATAGGTTGGTTAGAGGCATGGTGCTTGTGAATGGGTTAAATCCATTATAAATTGGTTGGTAGGGGTATAATTTTTGTGAATGGGTTAAATCCATTATAAATTGGTTGGTAGGGGTATAATTTTTGTTAATGAATTAAACTGATTAGTAAGGTCTCTCATAATTTTAATTAAATATTTAAGTTCATTATAAGTTGGTTGGGGCAGGGCATGGTGTTTGTTAATGGATTAAACCCATTACAAATTGGTTGGTAGAAGAATGGTGTTTGTAAATGAGTTAAGCCCACTCTATGTTAATTAGTTAAAAACTGATGCTTGTTAATAAATTATCTGATTTAATTCTCTAAAAAAATAAGATATTATTAATTTTATCTAAAAATTATAAATTCTAAAAAACAAATTGTTTAGGCAAGGGTCTTCGAACTAATTACATGCAACTAGACGGATAGTTTCGCGGACCAACACACAAGGTAGGGATTGGGTGCTCCGTACAATTTTTTTTTTTAATTTATAAAAATCCCAGGTTGATCTTTAGCCAATCAGCATATATTTTGATTTCTATTATTTTATCTATTATTATATATATAATATATGTATTACTTTTATTTTTATTTTATTTGATTAGTGTTAGAAATTTTCACAACCAATGTTTGAGTAGTTTTTTTAAACCATGATTTTTTGTAAAGTTGAGAGTTATGCTCATCAATAAGGAATTTAACACACAACCTTAGTTATCAACTTCCTCAATTTTTTTAAGATAAAATTTGAAATTTGTGAAATTCAAAACTTTAAAGGAATAAATTTATGGGGTGAATAAACCTTAAATTCCGTAGAAAAAAAAGCTCAACATAAAAGAGGCATAAAAAACCTTAAAAATGAGTCATTGACACTTAAAAAATAAAACCCATGATTTATAGAAAGTTCAGGCAAAGTTACAATATATTAAAGTCTCTTATCTCTAAAATATAAAATATATTAATGTGAAAGTGTTATGATTTTTTTTTTTTCAGATCTACATCTTACACAATGATAATTGCATTTTAATATTGCATGATTTTCTTTTAGAATGAATTTATCACTTGATTTTTATTATGATAAAAGAAAACTTGTTTTTAATAAAATTATTGATTTAAACATTTAAAAATATTTCCTAAATTATAAAAATGTTTATATTTTAAAATATATATTAAAAAAAAATTATTAAAATTAAATATTATAATTTTGTATCTTTGATTTTTAAATTTTATATAAAAATAAAAAATAAAATTATTTCAAAAAAATATATATGCATTTATAATAATCAAATTTTATTCCGTGTTAAACTGGAATAAAAACTAAAACTTCATAATTAAGCACACAACTATACACACGCTTACCAAAAAAAACTGAAACCTTTCCCAAAAAAAATAAAATAAATAAACCAAAGCCTAAAATGTTACACTATCCCAAAACATTTCCGACATAATATTAATTAAAACTTTAACTACCTCAATAAAATCAACTAAATTTAATAAATTTAACTTAAATATTTATTAAAAAGAATATGACTCGCGTATCTTCCTTATCTAAACTAAAGTTGGGATTGGGGGCAAGAGTTTCTTTGGCAATAATAATATTTTACCGCGTAAGTCTTTAAAAACAATTTAATATCTCTGCCACCAATACCGTTAATTCTCTTGGTATGAGATTTGATTTTTCTCGTACCGTTAATTATCTTGGTGTGAGATTTGATTTTTCTCTGGTTTTGCTTAGCACGCAAGGAGCGTGCCACGGACCCACGCAAAAAGAACATAATCAAAACTCATGTCAATGTTACTTGTCATGTTATCGTCGACAAAATTTTTTGAACTCCATTTGATATTTGACTTATCAATATACCCTTACACTAAAATGTTATCTCATTCTTGATGTGTAATTATGCATTTTATTATACCGCGTGGCAAAATTACATTTTCTTCAAAGCTGCAATACATGTTTACTTTTCCCGCGGATATATGTTCTTTAAGTCACAAAGAGAATTTCCCTACATTTCTCCAGTCTTCCTGCAGCGTGCAAGCACGTTGATTTTCTCTTTATTATTATGCAGGTTAGTCGACTTCACTTTTTGACGAGGGCAGCCATAATACAAGTCGCGAACCTGGAAGGCCTAATAATCCCCTTCTCCAACAACTCGCTGGACCTTGTCTCAAATCTCTCAAATAAGACATTGCACTTGTGCAATCCGATTTTCTGCTGCACAAGGCTTCCGGCAAAGCTCCTCACCACCCTCGACTTCTTCTTCCCAAAGCTTTGGATATCACTCACCCACTCCTCGAATTCTAATTCACCCATACACGGAACTCCGCTGCACACTTCCAATTTCTTGATCTCGAAGGCACCCGATGCTTCGACGGCCTCTCTTGTTTCATCCGCGCTGGGAAAATACCACGGAAGATTGAAACCGTCTCTCATCTCTGCCGTGACAATTCCCTTCGAAAATTTCAAAATCTTTGAGTACATTGACCGCAAAATAAATGTTAAACGAATGCACATGTGTAAATTCGACATTTAAGGGATTACCTCGGAAATAAGGTCCTCCCAAGCCGCTTCGAAGTCGGCTCCGCAATATTCGCCCTCGACGGTGACTTGGCGCTCCGGAGGCTCTGAATCTGGGCGGCCCATTGCGCACAAAAACATGACGCCCCCGCTCGCTATTTCCTCCGCTCGACAGCGAAAGAACTGACGCAGATCTTGATGAGATTGCTCTGCGTATGCTCTGGCAACTTCTGATTTGCTCCCATTAATCCACACCTTTCCTCTGTTGTACACAGGCGACCCCACTTCCATGACCTTGACAGGAACCTGCAGTTACACGAAAATAAATCAGAACACCGAAAATAAGAGTAATATGATCACTAGCGAAACCTAAGTGCTGTTGTGTTGTAAATTACCTGAGAAAGCCAATGCAATGCCATGATAGAGAAGCATATGTGAATGCTACCATGCGGGAACAGGACGTCGTAGAACCTCCCGGGCACTCCCGCCGCCAAGTACTCCGGTTTGACGGACTTCAACAACATGAACAAATCATTGAAATCGTTGGAAGGCAGGTCGTTGAAAAACACCTGCACCTGCGGAACTGTCAAACCTCGCTCTGCGCATAGAAAGTTTATTGCCTTGACAGCAAAATCAACTTCAGAGATGGTGTTCATTCCGGTGGCGCAGCCCAAATCTGCAATACGCACCAAATATGAATGGTCCTCCATGGGGAAAGACTGAATTAGTCGGTAAAAGGCAGGCTGCATAACTTTGAAGACAGAGCCCTGTCTGCTAGAATTTTTGGCATAGCTATTCTCGTCGTCACCCGAAACCATGTGCAGCACTTTTGAAAGATCATCCTCGCCATCCAAGGAAGGGTGCACTTCTTTTTGATAGCTCTCGATTGGCAATTTGAAATCGCCCTTATGTTCGCAAGGGAATCTCTCCATGGTAGCAAGCAACGAGGACGATCTCTTCCAAGGCAAAGACAAACAGGAGGAGAGCGCGGTCGTTTGGACTTGTGCTATGTATGATAAAAAAGGCCCATTTAACATACATTTATAGTTCTCTGCGGTATGCATGTCTATATGTTTCGATAGATGGTTAGTTGACGGCAACGTCAAAATCGCCACTAACCGCGGGTCCAAAGCCTTAGCGGTATGGCTTGGCCAATGGCACGGTGGTCAGTTCATATGTCTCCTTACCGACATCAGGATGCTGCCTGGCAAGGAAATTAATTATTTTATACAAATCTTATTAAGATGTGTTTAGTTATTTATGTGTTTTACTCTGCTTATTATATTAGAGCGGGTCTAGTTATGTTTGGATTCTACTTATTAGATTAGAGCGGGTCTAGTTATGGTTTTTTATTCTGCCTATTATATTAGAGCGGATCTCTACGCCCTTAATTATGTAAGGTAATACTTATTATTAAATACGAAGGAAAGGTCGGGGAAGTATGAAATTATTGAATAATGACAACAACAAGGGAAAGACTGGATTGGCTACCTATCTCGTGATGGAAGACCTCAGGAAGGTAATTAACACTATGGACACTCGCCGCTTGTATATTTCAATCGTCTAACTTGTTTTTCTTACACAAAACAATGTGCACCACGTTGGAGTGGGTTAAGCATGAAATTTTTCGAATTGCCTTTCTAATTTAAAACTTGAAAAACAATAATTTTGTCACATGACTGGGTCATTCTTCCTATCTCAAACTGCAACCTGCAACTGAATGGTCAACTTGTTTTTTTCTTTTTAACGTGTTGATATTTTATGAAAAACTAAAATCGTATTATTACATATGACACACATTTCTATTATCTCTAGCGTTACTTTCTTGAAACTAAAATTTCCTTTTAAAATACATCGTATCTTTCTTTCCTGTTATTAGCTTAGCTTAGATTTTTATTTTTTTTTAATTTTAGTTTTGGTTTTTTAGGTTATCTTAGATTGATATCCTTCACCTATTCTTTAGAATCATGTGATTTTACAACCACGTGTTCAGGTATCAACACCGTGGCAAGATGGGAATTGTGTTATGTCGTCGGATGACAAGGATCGTTGAAATTAAGAAAAGGTTTGATTTTGCACCTCGCACATCCGAAGTCTCTAGTACACAAATTCTCTTCTTTGAAGATTCGTATCATAAATCGATTATTAAGAGTCGTCCATCCTTTAAGAATGAATTTTTTCTTTATTAGTTACCAAACTTTAATCACATGCAAATTGAAAATGAACGTTTAAATTGTTTGTTAATATAATAGCGCAACGGTGTCAACAGAACCATCTTCATTTCAAGTTTCGAGGCATATTATATATATTTTAAAATAAACAGTTGAGCAAAACAAAGTCCCTTTAATATTTGTAGATGCATTCTTGTACGTATACATACTCAAACTAATATAAATGTTGGTTACAATAATAATAAAAAAAAAATTAACCTTTTTTCTTATGGATATAATTTTTATTTTGTATTTTGATTTTTATTATAAATTATAAATGTTTTAAAATTAAAGGTCTATTTTCTGTGATGTGGGAGAGTGTGTGAGGGGTGTGGGCGAGTGTGTGAGGGGGTGGGTGTGTGGTGATTGTTTGTTAAATTTCCTTTTGATAAGCATAGTTGTGGGCTTTACGAGGGGTCATGATTGGAAGGAGAGTAGGGGTTTCTCACACTAACAAAATTAAAAAAAAAAAACTAAAGATCTAATTTTAAAAATTACTTTTTAATAATTAAAAAGTAATAAAGAATTAAATAATACCAAAATTTTCATTATTATTGATTGTTATAATTTTTTTATTTTTCAAAATTCAAATAATTTATTGTAATATATTTGTAATTTTTAGTGTTAATATTATTTGGAGCTCAAGAGTTATATTTTGATTGAATTTTGTATGCACATTATAACCATAACATATTTTATTGGTTATATTAATTATTTCTAGAAAGAGCCATGACTTTGTAATCTGATCACTTGAATTGTTTCAATGACATGACCCAATAATGGTTTTAAAATGCTAATATTTTTTAATGATAAACTACTACATTAAGTAACTTCAATAATAAGAGATGAAGATAATATCAAACTAATGGAGCCTATTACTTTAAAGAAGTCTAATCAACTATTTTCTCTTTTGATAAGGATAAATCCCTAGGTTTGGATGGGCTCTCAAAAATATTCTATCAACATAACAAGAAAATAGTGAAGGATTCTTTATTGGTGGTAATGAATCAGTCTATCGTAAAACAATACAAACCTTTTAAAATAGATTCAACATATCTTATCCTAAATGCTAAAATAAATGATGTAAAATTATCTAATTCATTTATGACCATAAGCCTATGTAATATTGCATATAAGACAACCTCCACTGTTATGGCAAATTGGTTAAGACCATAGTTAGATAAAATTATTTTCAAAAGAAGGAGGATTTGTGAAAGGGAAACAAATTTTGGATGGGAATATGGTAGGTCATGAAGTAATGCATTTAGCAGCTTCAAAATAAGAAATATCAATGATCTTAAAACTTGATATGAATAAAACCTATGATAGGGTTAAATGGAATTTTTCTTTGTAATATTAGAAATATTTGGATTTAAAAAAAGTGGGTCAAATGGATTGAAGTTTGTGTCTCTACAATATCATATTTAGTTTTGGTCAATGGGTTAGTAACATAATAATTTAAATCTAATAGAGGTCTTAGACAGGGACGTCCTCTATCATCATATATGTTCATTATTATGGTAGAGGTATTGTAAATAAAATTGAAGAAGGCTTATGAAAATAGGCCAATAAATAGATTTAAGACTAGTAATCATATTGACAACATCACCTGAGTAATAGTTTGTAGATGATATAACCCTTTTTGGAAGAGCATGAATAAACAAGGCAAAATATTTGAATGTCTAATTAAAGGAATACAAAAGAGCATTATGATAAAATATTAATAGGATAAAATCTAATATTTAGTTACTAAACACTCCAACTATAATAAAATTAGGGATATGTAGATTACATCAAATGGATGAAGCAAATTTGCTAGCAACATATTTATGGATGCCCTTATTGAAGGGTATAATGAGGATATAATGATGGAATCTAGTTATAAGAAAATTTTAGAATAAACTACTAACATGGAAATACATATGTTTATCATTAGTAGAAAGAATGTAGCTAATTAAATTAGTCTTATACACCATTATTATATATTATATTCCCTTGTATGTTATGTCAAAATCAAAATAAAAATATTTAATCTATATTATGTAGTCATTTTTATGGTCAGCATTACACGATAGAAATTTCCTTTTGGTGAAATGGAGTAACGTGTGTGATGATAAAACTAGGGAATGTCTTATTTTAAAATTTCTTATGGATGCATACTTATATTAAAGGGAAAAACTAATTTAGATATTATACAAAGATATTCTAAGACAATGGATAAGAATTCTTCTAAGTACATTGAGCCCAATAATTCAAGCTTAACCTTTAATACATTCTCACTACCAGATGGTTCTACACTATAGAAATATTTAAATAATCAATTGATATAGTGATTAAAGATCTAATATGGGTGATGGAAACTAGAGAAAATTTTCTATTTAAATGGATACATGGTGTGATTAAAAAAACCACTAAATCTAGATTCAATTTTAAAACCATAGATAACTTCAAGATAAATTTGATGATAGTGTTTCAAACATTATGTGCAAGGATTAGAGAAATGGAGAGAAGATTTTTTTCCAAGTATATTGAACATTTTTGCTAAGAGGAAATTTAGTAAAAAGATGACAATAGTGATTATTTTAAGGGGAGCCAAGGATAACTTGATTTGGGAGTTGAATAGCTTATGATAATACACAACAAGAAATGAATATTACATTAAGCACCAACAAAATAGGAATATTATAAGAATATGAAGAGATATTTGGGAGAGCTTGAGTAAAAGTCAAAATGTTTGTATGGCTAGTATGTCAGAGAAAAATCTTATCCTAGGATAGCATAATGAAAAGGGTTTTTCATGGCCCCTTACAATGTGTTCTATGTAAAAAGGAGGAGAGTATAGACCATTTATTGGGATAATGTTTAATAGTATAGGAAATATGGCGATGGATTTTTAATATATTTGGTAAATGTATGATGATGAATGACAATATTGAAGAATGGTTAAAACAATAGTAGAGCACTTTTAAAACAAAGTTATTATAGACAATCTAGGATATATCAAAAGATATAATACTTTACACTATATGGTTGAAAAGGAATAGAAGAATATTTATGGAAAATAAATCAGTTTAGTGGTAGTTAAAAGGAATATTTGTTTAGCCATAGAGGAGTCTAATCCAAGCCTATTTACTCACCCAATCTATAGTCCTCAAGAAAAAATATTTGATATATGGATTCATGTTATCAAATGGAAATACGATGTTGGGTATAGAAGAAATAAAAGGAAGGCAAAGAATATAAAGTGGAAACCACCAAAAGTGGAGTTAGTCAAATTTAATTTTGATGAATCATTTAAAGAAAATCCAAAACTAGGAGGAGGAGGAATAATTAGAAATAATAAGGGAGATATTTTGTTTTATTACATTTTCAATAGTTGATTTAAGACAACTAATGAAGCTAAAGCCTGGGAGTTTTAGAACGGTTAAAAACATGTAGAAATATACAATGGAATAGAGTGTGGATGGAAGGTAATTCACTATTAGTAATAAATGTAATTTTAATAAAAGAAAAGGCTCCATGGAATATACAATAAATAATTGAGGAAAATAATACCTTGCTACAAAGCTTGAAGAAATTGAGTTTACACATATGTTAAGGAAAGGGAAAAAATGTGCAAATAGGAAAACCAATAGAGGGGTTTAAATAGAGGCTTCCAAAGTTAAATTATCTTTTCCATGGTTAGAAGAAGTAGTAAGTTTAGATGAAGCTAACAAGCAACTATTTAGTGCCTAAATTAAATAATGATTAAGTTTTATTTTAAAGTTTTCCATTGTTAATATTTGTTGTATTTTATCTCTTTTGGAGGTCCAAGGTTCAAACCCACTTAGTATGAGGGGACCAAGACCCATCATAAAATCCTGTGTAAACTCATTTTAAAATATTTGTCGTATTTTTTAACAATAATCTATTTTTATATAAACTATTTATTACAACTTTTCTTGTTTCACTTATGCTTCAAGAAGGAAACTAGTACTCCAGATCTAGTAGTGCAAACTATGATAACAACATGTTTTCGAAATATTATGTTGGAAATATGAGCAAGTTTTGTTGTCATTGATGTCAAGATATTGATGTTCAAGTTTTATCATCATTAATGTCATCAGGTGGTTTTTCCAAAAGGTAAGGAAGAGGTTAAAATATATAGGATATAATATTTATTTTAATATTATATGCCTAAAGTGGCCTAAAATATTGAAGACCCAAGGAAGAAGAAGAAGGTTTAAAAAGAAATCCCAAGAAAGGAGAAGCAAGTTTAAAAGGAAATAATAATATTATAATATTTAATATTATAATATTTTAGGCAAAAGGTTGAGGTAAAGAAAAACGAGGTCCAAGGAATCATTAAGAAATAAATCCTTAAAAGACCCATTTGGAAAATTATTAAAAGGTTATTATTTAATTTATTTAAATTAAATATTTTAACCATAGGTTAAAATTTAATTTAAATAAATATTAAAGGCACCATAAGTCTAAGTTTAAAATTTGAATTAAAAATTTGAATTGGAAGCATCGACGTGTTGGAGTGCATAGCAAAAGGTATAAAAATGGGGCAATATTTTTATTTCAAATTATCCATGCAATTTGAATGCCCAAGAGAGTAAAAGAAATTCATGCACTATTTTAAGAGAAGAAAGAGGATTTGCATGTGTTAAAAGGGTAGACCTTGTAATAAGACCAAGTGGAGCATCAAATTATTCACCAAGTGCTTGGTAGCGCAAGTGGCGATCGATGGCTAGTTAAGGCATTTGTGCAAGGCAGGTTAGGGGTTCAATTCACATCCCCTTCATTTTGAGCGTGGCAAGGTTTTTTTTTTGATTTCGAAAGGTGTAGAGAGCAAGGAGTAAAAGGTGCATCATGCACCTTTGGTTTTATCTTGGGTGTGTGGCCCAACGGTAGCCAAGCCTTAGGGCTTAGGCACCACGATGATGGTTGGTCACGGGTTCGAGTCGAGTGTAGTATTTGAGGGTGCTAATTTTAACATGGGCCATCATTGAGGTAAGCGCTTGATTTATTTTTGCCAAAAGTTGAATAGCGCTAGGGGCCATGTGATGTTTGTGAAGGTGCTTTGATTAATTTTTGCTAAGGTGTAAGATAGGGAGTCATAAGGGTGTTTAATATTTTAATTTTTAATTAGCATTAAAAATAAAATATTGGAGATATAAGGTGTTTGAAAGGAATTTAATTGTGTTGAATATTATTGTGTGAAGATTGGAGTTAAAAGTGTTAAACAAAGGAATTAATTTTTATTTTTGATAAGTGTGAAAATTGGGTTTATAAAGTGTTATCAAAGGATTTTTGATTTTTTGTGAATTGAATATTATTTTGTGAAGTTTGGAGATTATAAGGTGTACTTGAGAGCTAATATTTTGTATGGTGAATTTATTATTGGAGAGAATAATTCTGTGGAGATTTTGAGATAGGTTGTTGTTTTCTAACCTTGAAATTGGCAAAGAGAATTTGATTGTGATTAAGACAAGTTTTGAAGATATATCTCCATAAAAACAAAAGGTATGGGCACATCTTCCTTGTGAGTGAAATAATGTTTGATTGAATGTTGTGAGATGCAAAGTTGGAGTGAAAAGGTTTGTTTGATAAGCATTGTTGGAAATGGTTGAGTGAGTTTCCATGTGAATGATTGGTGAATGTTTGTGAGATCATTTGAGTGTGAAATTAAGAATTATCTTGAGCTAGGGTTTGTGAAAGAACATGAGTATCATTGTTATGTGAATTTGGAATCATCTTGAGTCAAGGTTTGGGTTCCATAGTGTGAGTTGTTGGAAGTATAGTGAAACACTTGGTTAGGGTTTGAAAGCAAGTTGTGTTTCATTGAGTGGATGGTTGAGTGAAGTTGATGAGCATTATTTATTGAATGCATTGGAGTGATAGTTCAAGTTCTATGAAATAAATTGTTCTTTATTCTAAATTGATTTGAAAGAGAGTTTGGAAGTGATTGAGTGTTTTGTGAATGTGAAACATATTGAGTCTTTAATCATTCTCTATATGTTTCTATGGTTAAAAGAAGATTCTAAGTGAAACTAGATTGTGGTATTTAAGAGGTTTTCTGTAAGAGATTAAGTTGAGTTTTCTAAAAATGTTAATTAATTTTTTGTGAAATTTTAAGGATAGATTAGAGGTAAGTATTTGTGAAGACTTGAGAGTATAATTGATTCATTTGTTCAAGCCTCGTGTTAAGGCTTTGGGAAAATTAGAGCAGAGTTGATTTGTGATTTGATAAAGCTTTGTGCAAAGGCTTGAGGATAGATTTGAGGATAGAGTTTAGTACAAATTTGTGAGCAGGGTTGTGCCAGAGAAGAAACAAATTTGGGGATAGATTTTGGTATATATTGGTGAGCAGGTTTATGCTAGAGTAGAGATAGACTTGAGGATAAAGTTTGGTGCTGATTTAAGAGAATATTTGTGTTAGAGCAAAGACAAATTTGTGATAGAGTAGAGGACATTGTTTAGTACATATTTGAGATAGAGATTGAAATTTTTTTAGAGTAGGCTTTGGAGGTGATAGAGAAGAGGACAGTAGTATCTAGTGGATAGAGATCCATTAGCCAGGGTAGTGAGGACAAAGGTCTTTAGTGGAGAGAGATCCACAAGCTAGTGTAGTGGAGGAAATAGTCTTCTAGAGGATCACCAACCAGAGCAATGGAGTAGGAGTTCTCCTATGGATAGAGATCCTCAAACCAGCAAAGGAGAAATAGTTATCCTGTGGATTGGTGTCCATGAACTTGATTAGGGGATTGGTGTCTCCTTTGTATAGAGGTCCATAAATATTGTAATAGGGAAGGATTCCCAAGAAATTGGTTGAGAAAATTTTAGTGAAATATTTTCTCCATGGAGTAGCCCACATTGGGTGAACCACGTTAAATCATGTCTCTCATGTGTGTGATGCTTTGTGTAATGTTTACTACTTTAATACTACTGATGTTATCATATGGATTGAAAATTAAAAAAATTTATCTTATACTATTCACCCCCCCTCTCAGTATAAACTCATGTTCTTCAATTGGTATTAGAGCGGGTCTCTCCATGAAAAGACTAACATCTTGGAGGAAGATCCATAAGGAACACACATGACTTCAGAGAATGAAGAAGAGACCATGTTTGACATAAAAGAGGAATTATTTGCATCTCTCAGGAACTTGGAAAAGGTTAGAAAGAAGAACTCAAGTTTGAAGGATCAAATTCAAGAGGATGAAGAAGCAAAGATGGAACTTCTACAGAGTCTCACAGAACTCAAGATAAAGGTAGAAGAAGGAAAGAAAATTGAACAAGATATGATAGATCTATTAAGAGCAAGGGAAATAGAGTGTGAAATATTGGAAGAAAAAAAAATTCTCTAAGGAATGAAGTTGAAAAGATCAAGTTACGACAAGATATAAAGTTAGGGAAATAGAAAGAGGAGTCAAGCTTTCAAGAAACAAAGACATCAAACAAAGATAAGCTAGTGACTCATACTTTGGAAGGAAAATATATTAGGAAATAAGAAGGTAAATAAGAACCATGGATGAGAGTTAATCACAAGAACAACAAAAGGAGGAGCACTCGACCATATTTTCCAAGGCATTCAAATAGGTTACATAATCTCTTCCATGGCTATTGCTTTTCATGTAAAAAATATGGTCATAGAGCTGTACATTGCATTGGTTATGTGAAAAATGATGTTAATAGAAATTTCAATTCTTTTACACCTCTTATGAATGATGATGTCATATGTTATAAATGCAATAATTTTGGGCACAAGGCTAGATGGTGCAAAATGGTATTTCTTGAGTCAAGTAAAATGAATACAACTTCAACAATTAGGAAAGAGAGAAAAGGGCATGAGAAAGTTAGATCAATGTTAGTACAAACAACTCTTCATGTTCAGGATAAGGAAAAACAATGGTTTCTTGATAGTGGATGTTCTAGTCACATGACAGGAGACAAAAGTAAATTTCTTGTACTCAAGGAAATTGATGGAGGATCAGTTAAATTTGGTGATAATGGATCAGCAAAAAATTGTGGAAAAGGAACCTTAAGTTTAGATAATGGGAAAACAAAAATAGAGAATGTATTGTATGTCAAGGGGTTGAGGCACAATCTACTAAGTGTGAGCCAACTTTGTGATCAAGGGCACATGGTTACTTTTCATCCAAGTAGGTGTGAGATTAGAAAATCTAAAACTAGAAAACTTATTGCAAATGCAAATAGAACTACAAACAACCTCTACATGCTAAGTGAGATTAAAGGGGAAAAGTGTTTTCTATCACAAGAAGATGAGATTTGGTTGTGGCATAGAATAATGGGTCATTTGAACTTTGAAAACATAGTAAACATAAGCAACAAGTACACTGTCAAAGATTTACCCAAACTAAAAAGGCCATAAAACACAATTTGTTCACAATGTCAGCATGGGAAGCAAACTAGAACAAGTTTCAAGTCAAAAGGATTTATGTCATCTGAGCCATTGAAACTAGTGCACACCGACCTATGTGGTCCTACAAGGACAAAAAGTTTACAAGGTGAAAGTTACTTTATATTATTTATAGATGATTATTCTAGAATGATTTGGGTAGCTTTCCTAAAAGAAAAATTAGAAGCTCTTGAGAAGTTTAAAGCTTTTAAAGAGTTAGTGGAAAATGAAATAGGTAAAAGGATTAAGAGTTTAAGGTCAGACAGAGGAGGAGAATTTACCTCAAATGAATTCATAGACTTTTGTGAACAACATGGGATCAAAAGAGAATATTCAACAGCAAGAACTCCTCAAAAAAATGGGGTAGTTGAAAGGAAAAACAAGATAGTTGAGAATATGGCCAGAGCCATGTTAAATGAGTCTAAGATTTCAGATGGTTTTTGGAAAGAGGTGGTACATACAACAACATATATCATCAATAGAGCTCAAGTAAGAGTAAACCATCACAAAACTCCATATGAGCTCTGGAAAGGAAGACCTACTCTAAAGTACTTCAGAATTTTTGGAAGCAAATGTTACATAAGATGGGAAGAGAAAAATTTGGGTAAGTTTGACCCAAGATGTGATGAGGGTATTTTTCTTGGCTATTCCACTAAGAGCAAAGCCTATAGATGCTATAACAAAAGGACATGTACTATTATAGAAAGTATAAATGTAATAGTTGATGAAAATATAGGGTCAAGAGAACCAGTTCAAGAAATTGTGTATCAAGAAGATGAAAGTTGTCAAGAAGAGTTATGTGAAGAATAAGAGGAAGAAGACGAAACACAAAGATTGTTTCCTAAGACTCCATCCAGGTATGTACAGAAAAATCATCCAAGGGATCAAATCATTGGGAATCCATATGAGAGATAGACAAGGAGGAGGATAATAGCATCAAATCAACAAGTAAATTTCTCTTTGTTATCTAAAATTGAGCCAAAATATTTCAATGGGGCAAGTGAAGATGAATTTTGGATTAAGGCAATGAATGAGGAGCTAGATCAGATAGAGAAAAGTAAGACTTGGGAACTTGTCCCACGACCAAAAGGTAAGAATGTGATTGGCACTAAATGGGTATTCAAAAACAAGTTAAATGAAGATGGTCAGGTAGTCAGAAACAAAGCAATATTAGTATGCAAAGGTTATGCACAGGTTGAGGGAATTGAATTTGATGAGACATTTGCTCTAGTTGCATGACTTGAAGCTATAAGAATGTTCTTAGCCTTCTCAAGTTTCAAAAATTTCAAGGTATATTAGATGGATGTTAAATCAACCTTTCTAAATGGTGTTCTAGAAGAAGAGGTTTATATTGAGCATCTAGAAGGATTCAACTTAACTAATAAACCAGACTATGTATGTAGACTGAAGAAGGCACTTTATGGACTAAAACAAGCTCCTAGAGCTTGGTACTCAATATTGGATAAGTACCTTCAGGAATAGGGTTTCAGGAAAGGTATAGTGGATAATAACTTATACACAAAAAATGAAGGGAATGACTTACTAATTGTGGTTGTTTATGTGGATGATATAATTTTTGGAGGCAATAATGATAAGATGTGTCAAAAATTTGCAAAGAGCATGCAGAATGAATTTGAGATGTCAATGCTTGGTGAGTTGTCCTTCTTTCTTGGACTTCAGATTTCACAATCAGAGAAAGGAGTATTTCTTTCACAAACCAAGTATATAAAAGAGATGCTAAAGAAATTCAAGTTAGAATATTGCAAACCAGTGAGTACCCCCATGATTATAGGATGCAAGTTAAGTAAATATGATGAATCTCTTGAGGTAAATCAGAAATTGTACAGATCTATGATTGGCAACTTATTGTATGTCATAGCTACAAGACCAGATATAATGTAGGTAGTGGGACTAGTGGTAAGGTTTCAAGCAACACCCAAGGAGACACATGTAGTATCAGTAAAGAGGATTCTCAGGTATTTAAAAGGGACTATGGATTTTGGGATCTAGTATCCAAAAAGTGATAATTTCACTCTCATAGCATATACAGATGCAGATTGGGTTGGCAACATTGATGATAGAAAAATCACAAGTGGAGGAGCATTCTTTCTTGGAGACTATTTAGTCTCTTGTCTAAGTAAGAAATAGGTATCAATATCCTTATCCACAGTAGAGGTAGAGTATATTGCAGTAGTTGCTTGTTGTACACAGGTATTATGGATGAAGTAAACTTTAGAGGACTTCAAGATAAAGCATGATCACCCTATTCCCATATTGTGTGATAATACAAGTGCTATAAATATCTCAAAGAATCTGGTGATGCACTCTAGGACAAAGCACATTCCGATCAAGTATCATTTTTTGAGAGAACAGGTGATAGATAAGCAAGTCAGGTTGGAATATGTTACTACAAAGGAGCAGATTACGGATATTTTCACTAAGCCACTTTTGAAAGATACCTTTGAGTATCTTAGAAGAATATTGGGAGTAGTTCTACTCCCACCCAAAAATTAATCACCTCAAGAGAGGAGGGGTAGGGGGCTAAGCTAAGAGTCTTATCCTTAGCCCCATAAGGACCCCAATTGCCACTGTGACAAGGGGGGGAGATTGGGGGGGGGGGAGAGCGGGGAGAGAAGGGGGGGAGCAAGAGAAAAGGGGAAGGAGGGAGGAGGGGTTGCCAGGGGACAAGGGGGAGATTGTTGGAAATAGGGAAGTTTTGTTGTCATTGATGTCGAGGATGTTCGTCATTTCGGGGGGGTTTTCCAAGGGGAGGAGGGGGTTAAAAGATAGAGAATAATATTTATTTTAATATTATATGCCTAAAGCGCTAAAAATGAACCCCAAGGAAGAGGAAGAAGGTAAAAAGAAACCAAGAGAGAAGAAGGAGAAAAAGAAAAATAATAATATTATAATATGAGGAAAAGAGTGAGAAAGAAAAAGAAGAGAAGGAATCATTAAGAAATAAATCCTTAAAAGACCCATTTGGCATATTATTAAAAGGTTATTATTTAATTTATTTAAATTAAATATTTTAACCATAGGTAAAAATTTAATTTAAATAAATATTAAAGGCGCCATAAGTCTAAGTTTAAAATTCAAATTAAAAATTTGAATTGGAAGTGCCGACGTGTTGGAGTGCATAGCAAAAGGTATAAAAAGGGGACAATATTTTTATTTCAAATTATCCATGCAATTCGAATGCCCAAGAGAGTAAAAGAAATTTGTGCGTTGTTTTAAGAGAAGAAAGAGGATTTGCATGTGTTAATATTAAAAGGGTAGACCTTGTAATAAGACCAAGTGGAGCATCAAATTATTCACCAAGCGCTTGGTAGCGCAAGTGGTGATCGGCGATTGGTTAAGGCATTTGTGCAAGTCGGGTCAGGGGTTCGATTCGCATCCCCTTCATTTTGAGTGCAGCTTGGCTTTTTGTTTAATTTCAAAAGGTGTCGATAGCAAGGTATAAAAGGTGCATCATGTGCCTTTGGTTTTGTCTTGGGTGTGTGGCCCAACGGTAGCCAAGCCTTAGGGCTTAGGCACCACGGTGATGGTTGGTCATGGGTTCGAGTTGAGCATAGTCTTTGAGGGTGCTAATTTTAACGTGGGCCATCATATGAGGTAAGCGCTTGATTTATTTTTGCCAAAGGTTGAATAGCACCATGGGGCCACGTGATATTTGTGAAGGTGCTTTGATTAATTTTTGCTAAGGTGAAAGATAGGGAGTCATAAGGGTGTTTAATATTTTAATTTTTAATTAGCATTAAAAATAAAATATTGGAGATATAAGGTGTTTGAAATGAAATTAATTGTGTTGAATATTATTGTGTGAAGATTGGAGTTAAAAGTGTTAAACAAAGGAATTAATTTTTATTTTTGATAAGTGTGAAAATTGGGTTTATAAAGTGTTATCAAAGGAGTTTTGATTGTTTGTGAATTGAATATTATTTTATGAAGTTTGGAGATTATAAGGTGTACTTGAGAGCTAATATTTTTGTATGGTGAATTAATTATTGGAGAGAATAATTCTGTGAATATTTTGAGATAGGTTGTTGGTTTCTAACCTTGAAATTGGCAAAGAGAATTTGATTGTGATTAAGACAGGTTTTGAAGACATATCTCCATCAAAACAAAAGGTATGGGCACATCTTCCTTGTGAGTGAAATAATGTTTGATTGAATGTTGTGAGATGCAAATTTGGAGTGAAAAGGTTTGTTTGATAAGCATTGTTGGAAATAGTTGAGTGAGTTTCCATGTGAATGATTGGTGAATGTTTGTGAGATCATTTGAGTGTGAAACTAAGAATTATCTTGAGCTAGAGTTTGTGAAAGAACATGAGTATCATTGTTATGTGAATTTGGAATCATCTTGAGTCAAGGTTTGGGTTCCATAGTGTGAGTTGTTGGAAGTATAGTGAAACACTTGGTTAGGGTTTGAAAGCAAGTTGTGTTTCATTGAGTGGATGGTTGAGTGAAGTTGATGAGCATTATTGATTGAATGCATTGGAGTGATAGTTCAAGTTCTGTGAAACAAATTGTTCTTTATTCTAAATTTATTTGAAAGAGAGTTTGGAAGTGATTGAGTGTTTTGTGAGTGTGAAACATATTGAGTCTCTAATAATTCTCTATATGTTTCTATGGTTAAAACAAGATATTCTACGTGAAACTTGTTTGTGGTATTTAAGAGGTTTTCTATAAGAGATTAAGTTGAGTTTTATAAAATTGTTAATGAGATTTTTGTGAAAGTTTAAGGACATATTAGAGGTAAGTCTTTGTGAAGACTTGAGAGCAGAATTGATTCATTTTTTCAAGCCTTGTGTTAAGGCTTTGGGAAAATCTGAGTAGATTTGGTTTGTGATTTGATCAAGATTTGTGCTAAGGCTTGAGGATATATTTGAGGATAGATTTTGGTACAAATTTGTGAGTAGGTTTGTGCCAAAGCAGAAATAGATTTAGGGATAATGTTTGGTACAAATTTGTGAGCAAGTTTGTGCTAGAGTAGAGATAGATTTAGGGATAAAGTTTGGTGCAGATTTGAGAGAAAATTTATGTCAGAGTAGAGATAGATTTGTGATAGAGTAGAGGACAATGTTAAGTACATATTTGAGATAGATATTGAACAGAGTTTAGAGTAGGATTTGGAGGTGATAGAGTAGAGGATAGTAGTCTCCAATGGATAGATATCCATTAGCCAGGCAGTGAGGACAAAGATCTTCTGAGTGAGGACAAAGGTCTTCTGTGGAGAGAGATCCACAAGCCAGTGCAGTGGAGGTAGTAGTCTTCTAGAGGATCACCAACCAGAGCAAAGGAGGAGTTCTCCTGTGGATAGAGATCCACAAACTAGCAAAGGGGAAAGATTTCTCCTATGGATTGGTGTCCATGAAATTGATTAGGGTATTGGTGTCTCCTTTGGATAAAGGTCCATAAACATTGTAATAGGGAAGGATTACCAAGAAATTGGTTGAGAAAATTTTAGTGAAATATTTTCTTCATGGAGTAGCCCACATTGGGTGAACCATGTTAAATCATGTCTCTCATGTGTGTGATGCTTTGTGTAATGTTTACTACTTTAATACTACTGATGTTATCATATGGATTGAAAAGAAAAAAATTTTATCTTATATTGTTCACCCCCCTCTCAGTATAAGCTCATGTTCTTCATATTACTATCCTAAGATGCAATGCATAGATAGTAGAGGTAGAGTTTTGGTATTATGAAGGCTACTAGAAGAAAATTTCAATAATAATGATGCTAAATTTTGGGATATTTGTATTTACAAGGAAAATTGAAGATCTCGAAAATGAAAAATCAAGATTTCAAACTTTTTATGAAAAATGAAGGTATAGATGTATAGCAACTCAATTTAGATGATAATGTAAACTATCAATCTATAAAGTAGAATGTTGTGATTTTTCAAGGGTGGGGGACCTGAGTACAATGTCTTGTTCTCTAGGAAATAAAACAAAAAAATATAGCACTTAACAATCTTAAAGAGCTCCATAAAAATTTGGACAGCCTGCCCGGATTTGTGGCGGCTACTGATTCCACCATGTAAATTCAAAAAAAAAAAAAAAGCACATTTTTTTGGGTGATGAAATATATTGAATCATATTAATATATTATAAGATAATGTGTATAAAAATCATATTTATATGATTTTTTTAGTGTAATAGTTTAGATATATTGTTTACTTTATCCATATAGTAAATAATATGTATGATAAACCATCATATAAACTAAAAATTCAAGGCATGATCTAACATGGTTTATAAGGATTCTAAATTGAACATGCTTAAATATTCATAAAATGTGGTTTTATGCAAACCTATGAATCATGTCCATAGATCAAGAAATAAATTTCTTAGAAATTAGACATTATAATGTTATTCTAAATTCCACTCAAATAGTTATAAAAATTTATATTTCAACGATTATTGTCAATGTTGCTTATTACGTCTCTTGGTGGGTTATATAGGTTGCTTGATTACGAATAAAAAATCTAATTTTTGCATTTAGAATGATCTTATAAATTACAACATTTCTATAATATTATTTTGAAATAAATTATTTGTAATATTATGTAATATCAATAATGCTATATTCAATATAGTAACTAACATATTTACATATCCAACTTATTATAAAATAAAATTTGTTTATGTTGCATAATATGTGTTTCATTGAATACAAATGTATTTAAAAAAGGCATGTGGGTTTTCATATGTATAAATTGAATTTATTATAAAAAAATTACATGCTTATTTTGTAAGGTGCATGTACATGGTAGTAAAACACATGTATATTTTACATTCAAAATAAGACATAAATGTATCCCTATATATTCATCCTATATTGTAACTTTTATAATTACCTATATTAATATTTATAAGGGTAAACCTTACGCTTCTAGATTTTAATAGATTCAATTTTAGCAAGCTTTTCACTTTCCTTTTATAGGTCAAACTAGTTTGATATCATTTCACAATTTACTTGTGTATAATAAATAACACCAAAATATATTATAATATATATTTGGAGGGTTGATTAACCATATGATTACATGGAAAATTTATATGAGTCAAGATTTAGCAAGACAAGCTTGACATTAGAGACCATACTTCCTTTATAATATCTTTGGTTAACTCCTTTCTATATTATGTTGTATTGCAAAATGATAAAATAATTCATTGAGTAATTTTTGGACCCTTCTACAAAGCTTTGAAATGGTTAAATTAAATTTTCCTAATTTTAGGTCAAATCAGGTAGTGTCATTCATAGGGGCATGGAAGAATCAAATGTGAAATGTGTTGATTGATAAGGTCCATAGTAAATTTGCTAGTTGGAGGGGCATTTTCTTATTTAGGTAGGTAAGTTACAACCCTCGATATATTTATTATCAATGTTTCATATCCCATTCAAAAAAACTAATATAGTATAAAATATTTAGATATTTTTTCTATGGTTAGAAATAGATAAGATAAAAATTACACTTGTAGCTTGGGAGAAAGTATGCAATGATAAATATATATTAGTACTTGGAATTAGATGAATAAGGAATATAAATATGTCCTTTGCAAAAAAACTAGGATGGAGGCTAGTGAAGGAGTGTCACGCCATATGGGTAATAATTCTAAGAGACAAATACCTTGATAACCAAGAGGATAGTGGATTTTTGATCATAATAGACCCTTGTAGAGGATCTTAATTATGGAACCATATAGTAAATGGTAGAGAGTTGCTATGAAAAATAACCCAATGAAAGATAGATAATGGTAGGTCTATGTATTTTTAGGAATATGAATGGCTAGAGAAGTACCCATTTGTGAAGGATGAAGAGTTAGCAAGTATCAAAATAGAGTTGAAACAAAATTATGAGAATATGGTTAATGATTATTTGGAAATATAAGGAGGAGAGGTAACACGAAAGGAACTATAAATATAGAATCAATATGAGGATAATATTCAAAATATAATAACTAAATTAAGAATATATTATGTAAGCTCCAATTTATATGAGGATACAATAGTATGAGCAGTTACTAAAGTTGGGCCTTTCACTATTAAATCAACCAATGACTTATCACATGGAATTCTTGTGGGGGGATTTAAATGGGATTGATTATGGGTAAGGAAATCCATTCTAAATATAGCAAATTTCTTATGGATGATAATGCAAAACAAGATTTTAACAATAGACAATCTTCATAAAAAGGGTTTCAAATTCCCTAATGAATGCTACCTCTATGAAGATCATGAGAAATCAGTGAATTACATATTATTAGAATGTAATTATTGACTAGAAATATTATATGTTATAATAAATAATATGGGGGTGGTATGGGTGATACCTAACAACATGGTAGGATGGATAGAATAGTGGCAGAAACCTTTTAAAACCTTAATATTGAATCACATTTAGAATTTGGTTCCCTTTAATTATGCATGGGGAGATTGGTTGGAGAGAAATAGGAATTTTGAAGAGGAGAAGATATCTAAAACTAGGAATAGAGAACACATCATAGAAACCATAGTGAAGAATTTTAAAGCAGTAAAAGTTAATGGGAGTATAAATCCATTGGACGAGGCTAATTTAAGTGCAAATTGGAACCTAAGTCCTATTGGGGGAATGAAAATCCTCAAGGATGGTTGAAACTAAATTTTTATGAGGCTTCTAAAGAAAATATAGGGAAGGCTATAGGAGGGGGTAGTGCTTAGGGATAGTCAAGGAATGGTGATCAGAGCTATGAGTGAGTACTTGGGAATTAAGACTAGTCATCAAGCTAAAGCAAGAGCAGTGTTGGTAGGATTAAATATGGTGGTTCAACTAAGGGATAAAATATTAATAATTGAGAGAGACTCATTGAATATTGTTAATTGTCTTGATAAAATGTTAGTGGAGAGTTGGAGAGAAGTAGACATAGTAACATATACACTAAGATACCTAAATACACTGGATGAATTTCAAGTGGTACATGTCTATAGAGAAGGAAATGGGGTGGTTGACTAGCTAACCAATTGAGGAGATATTAGAGAGGAGGATAAGATATGGATACCACTATATTGGTTACATATAAATGTATTCCATTTAGTAGCAAGGGAGGGAAGACATTTAGAAAATCAAGCCAATGGGTGAAAGCTCTAATGTGCAGAATGTTCATAGTAATTTTTTTTTGGATATTTGAGAAATTGAATGTTTTGCAAGGTCATTTCCTTTGAATATATTTGGTATTTTTCGAGATTTTTCTATTAAGGGTACCATTTTTTTGATGATATACATCATGGAACCATTTTGATTTTTTGAATATCTATATATTTGAGAAATTGTGACTTTTTGGAAGCATTATGATGCTTTGAGTGAGAAGGTTTTCATCTATTTCTATGAAAGGTGATTGTGTGCCCCTGATCTCAAAGTTGACTTACACTTAGTAAATTGTGCTTCAATCCCTTAACATATAATACATTTTCTATCTTTTATTTCCCATTATCTAAAATCAAAGTCCTTTTCCCAACAAATTTTGTTGAACCATTATCACCAAATTTTACTAATCCTCCATTGATTTATTTAAGTGCAAGAAATTTACTTTTGTCACCTGTCATATGACTCGAACAACCACTATCAATAAATCACTGATTTTTCTTATATTTTGCATGAAGAGTTGCTTGTACCAACATTGACCTCTCCTTTTCTTGCTATTTTATTTATTTCCAAAATTTTGAGGTATTATTTTGAACCTTATGATCCTCCTTATTTTTTATTGATTTAGGAAATACTATTTTACACCATTTGGCCTTATGCCCAAAGTTATTACATTTATAACATATGATATTTTTATCCATGAGAGGTGCAAATGAATTGAAATTTATACCAACATTATTTCTCACATGGACCATGCAATGTACAGATCTATGACCATACTTGTTACATGAAAAAGAATAACCATGGAAGAAATTTTGTAACTTGTTAGATTTCCTTGAATGATATTATCACATGATTCTTCCTTTCCTATTTTTTAATTGAATTTTGTCCATGATTATTCTCTGTTTTCTTCCTTCTTGATTCTTTTGCCTTTCAATATATTATAATATTTCATGGGATCTTCTTTCTTTGATATATTTATTCCTTTGGATCTTGGCTCCTATTTATGTTTGATTAACTTTATATCTTACTATAACTTATATTTAGACTTTCAAACTCCCTTTCTTAGATAGACAATCTCAAGTTCCAATATTTCACATTCTAACTCTTTTTTCTTTAACTTTTTTTCCATATCTTTTTCAATTTTATTTGCCTCTTCAATTTTTACCTTTAGCTCTGTGAGATTTTGTAGAAGTTTTATCTTTACTTCCTCATCCTATTGAATTTGAGCCTTTAAAATTGAATTCTTCTTTCTAACTATTTCCAAATTTCCAAGAGCAGCAATAATTTCCTCTTTCATGTCAATCATGACTTCTTTTCCATTTTTTGCAGTCATGCATGTTCTTGTAGGAGTTTGCTTCAAATTTTTAGGCTTTTCATGAAGGAAATCGCTCTTATACCAATTTAAGAACATAAGATTATATTGATATGGGGTTGAACAATATAAGATAAATCTATTAACTTTTCAATTCAAATAATAATAGCAATAATATAAAAGAAATAAATAATGCACACATCATCACACACATGAGAGGCATGGTTTAACATGGTCCACCCAATGTGGGTTATGTCCACGAAGAAAATATTTCTTATAAATTTTTCTCAATGAATATCTTGGGAACCAAATCCCTATTAAAATATTTGTAGACCTCTATCCAAAGGAGACACTAATCCTTTATGCTCAAGTTTGTGGATATCTATTGATAGGAGACCTCTATCCCCACTAATTTGATTCGTGGACGTCTATCCATAGGAGAACTCTATCCCATTTGTGTTGGTTGGTTTATAATGCCTATTATTAGTTTTGCTCAACTCTGATCAAATATGATCAGAATTTTGATTAAATATGCTCATAAATATTATTAAATATTCTCACAACTCTGATCAAATTTTATCATAAATATGATCAAAACTGCTCACAAATTTGATCAAATATTATCATAATATTGATAAAATATACTAAATTGCATGTACTAATCTATCTCATACCTACTCATAAGTCTATCTCAAAACTACTCACAAGACTACTTCAAACCTGCTCACAAGACTACTTCAAACCTGCTTATAACTGATCATAATCCCTCTCCCAAAATGTCCACTCTAATAGCTCATAATCCTACTCTAGTCTTTGTACTATCTCTGCTCAATTATGCTCTAACACATGCTAAAAATTTCTCATAACACATGCTCAAAATTGCTCATAACACTTGCTTGATCATAATACTTCAAACATATTCTACCAAGAATTCTTGTTCAAGAACACATAGGAAATGATATGCAATATAATTTCACCATATGTTCTTTCCAATATTACTCAAGCCCAATACACAAATTGCTTTACAAAACTTGCTCATCCACATTCAATACATTCAAACCAATGCTTCAAAAATTACAAATTCATTCAAACAATGAATGCACAATTTGTTTCACAAATCCTAGCTCAAGTATTTCCAACAATGCACACCAATCAACCCTTTTAAATCCACCTCAAAATTACTTTCTCAAAACACAACCACCTAGATAAAGAGTTGAACCACCATACCTCAAAATTCTTGATGAAGATGTGCCCTCAAATACCTATCTCAAAAATAATATCTTTTGCAACTTCAAGATAGATTAGCACAACACCTCTTTATATATTGGAAAACCCTCTCAAAATGTGTGCATAATTATGTCCCAAACACATGCTTTAGAACTCTCTTGGTTTATCAAAATAAAACATCAAATTATAAACCAAACCCTTAAATATTGATGCAGGTATTACAAACAATAAAAGAACATCATACATCTTTTATCTCCCACTTAAATATTTCAACAACACAAAATACAAATAAACTAACCTCTAATTACACCTTATTACTGTTAGAATTAATGTAATGTGCACTATGTCTTCACCTTGACACTTGTCAGTTTCTCTTGACAAGTGTCATGTGTTTCATATAGGCTTATGCCTATATATTGTAACCATTTGTATCAATAAAATTAACCCCATTAGTTTCAGTCCCAACATTTGGTATCATAGCCACTTTATTGTATTCAAATATGGCTGGTCCAGTAAATTTCGTGCGAGGTAAAATTGTATTAATGCTATTTTTTCCACCTGAGAGCGATGCCGCCATTGAGCGATGTTGTCTACTTACTGCCTAGATAGGCATGCTATTTTTTTTCCACATGTTGAAGGCCTCATTCAGACACAAGTATAGGGGTATTTATAGTCGTTGGAAACAGTTTTTCGCAACAAACACAATGGTGGTGTCATATTCTAATTTTGAGGCTATTTCAATTGATTTTTTTAGCCTCAAAGTTTTTCTACCTTGGAGTGCACTTTCGGTTGTACCCGACACTCCCAAGGTACTTGTAAGTGAACCTAGTATCTAGTATTCACCTCTTTCTACTTGGCGGATGCAACGGCTGGTTACCCATGCATTCCGGTAAGATGAGGTGACTACCATAAGGAAACTTATTCTAGGGACTACATACATAGACACCATAGACTCTATTCAAGGTTTTTTCCAGATCTACTTTTGAATACTACACACGAAGACACTTCAGAAGATTCTCTTCTATTATTCTTTCTTCTCCTCCACACTTGGATTCTAAGGATCAATTTTATTGTATTTCACGGCACGTATTTATTTTGTATTAAGGTGCATTTTCGACAGATATCGACACCTTCTAGATTGAGTTCACCATGAGGAGGGACTTGATATTCATGGTGGATCTAGTCAGTGACCTACGAGAGGTAATATCCTCTGAGGATGACCTGCAGAGGCAACAGACCTAGAAGTGGCTGACCCTGAGGCACCCATGATGACCCTAAGGCACTTAGACGGCTGACCCAATGGCAAAAGACCCATGGAAGTGGCTGACCCTGAGGCAACATACCGAGATGTATACATAGTGAATCTAGCATTATTCATAGTTGGAGAGCCAAGTGCAAAGAGCACGAGCCTAGACCAAATCAGCAATAAAGGAGGATGTAGAATTCTTTTAGAGAAGTCAACATTAAGGGGGAATGTTACCTAATGTTGACTTGTTTTTTTCTTTAGTTAGGATAGTGCACATTAAGGGGGAATGTTAGAATTAATGTAATGTGCACTATGCCTTCACCTTGACACTTGTCAATTTCTCTTGACAAGTGTCATGTGTTTCATATAGGCTTATGCCTATATATTGTAACCATTTGTATCAATAAAATTAACCCCATCAGTTTCAGTCACAACAATTACTCCTCAAAGTAACACCTTAAAAGATTGCAATTTCCCTTTTTATTTTCTTCTAAAACATTTGCCAAAATAAAAACTTATTGCCCTTATAACTCCCTAAGTCAAATAGTGCGCACAATAACCAAACACAACTTATACCTCCTATTAATTCAACCTTAGACAATAAAAAATTTAATTTTTTGCTTACCAAAACCACTGCAGATTAGAATCGACCATGAAACCTCCTTTCTACCCGCACGCTAGTGTTTCTTTGGCTACCACTAGGCCAACTACCTGCACATAAACAAATATGCATGAATTATGCTTTAAACCTTTTATTGAATATTTTTTTCGACACAAACATAAAAATCATCATCGTCGAGTTTCGACCCTAAGACCTTCTACCCTATGCCTTAGCACTACCTAGACTACCGCTAGGCCAGCTACCTTCTTGAGAATAAATTCCCACGATATTGTCCTTATTCACACTATCCTATGTGCACGAGGGAGATCAATTTTTCATTAAAAAACAACACACCAAATGAATTATTTTAATCCATATTTATATGTATTTTACCTCCTTTATTGACTTTGGTGCTTATTATAAAATTTTATTTGAAACCTTCAAACACGTTGGTACCAAACCCATCTTGAGTTTAAATTATAATAAACTTTTTAACTTCCCTTGCAACACTTAAACCTTTGTCTTCAAACTTTTGTCCCAAATATTATAATATTAAAATATTATAATATTATTTCTTTTAAGCCTTAGTCACTTGTTTTCTTTTTGAACCATGGTTTTAAACTTGGGCCTTCAAACCTTTTATTCAATTACTTAGAATTTTGTCCCAAGTGCTTTTAAACCTATTTGGCTTATAACATTTAAAGTAAATATTATAATATTTTATTTTTTATCATGCCAAGCTATCATTGACATCAATGACAACCAATGTACTTAATATTTATAACAATTAAAATTAAATACTAGTAAGTAATAAGAGTTTGGACACTTAAAGATAGTCCTAAATCATGCGATAGGAAGAAATCAAGTACAATGAAATTCACTAAGGTTTTACAATAATATGGAGTGTAAATGTATTTAGTATAGGTTTGATGCATTCAAAATTATAAAAATTCCAAGGAAAAATAATGCATACGCTAATTTTTGAGAAATTTTATTTCTTACTTTTATCACCAAGTGATTTTAAGTACACCATCAATATCACCAACAAAACATCTATGCCTTATAATAATAATCATTCACAAGTGTTCAAATATGAGAAATATACAAAGTAAATTTTACAATATGTGGATAATTTTACCACTCATGACATTGACATATAGAATGAAAGGCTAGTTTCTAAAGAATAATATGATGCCTCTAATAGTATTACAAGTCACTAGCTATTTAATCTCAAGGCTAGTTTCATTACAATGGGATTAGTACCACTTGAGTATTTATTTGAAGAGTAAGATGTTCCATAGAAATCAATAATAGATATTTTAGTAGGGAATATTAAAAATGTTAGTTTAGATACCAATAGACAACTTCAAACCATTAAAATGTCAATTTATCTATCACTTATCAAAAGCAAAGAATAATTGTAACTATGATATAATATATAATAAGTTTAATTTCTAGTATGATTATTTAAAAATATGACTATAATCACTCATGATATTATGTTGAAAGAATGAGCTAAGATTTTTAGAAAATAATAAGCTTGTTAATCCCTTAATTAAGTTGATGATTCAAAGGATCTCAAGAAGTTGATCAATATGAATATTATTATTCCAACCTAATATTCCACATGGGTAGTCTTGGTCCAAAATTTGTCTATGTGGATGATTTATGCCATCAAGACCTCAACCAATATTGGATGCCTAAAAAAATGGCATCTCATATTCAACCTCCAGAGTAGGCCAACTCCTATTATCCTAGCTAATCTAGTTAAAATTGTGTTGCATACTAAAGTAAGGAATGCAAAGGGTTAGAAGCTAAGTTGAAAGTGGTGCATATTTAGCAACATCAAGATACATAATGCATGATCATATCACAATTTGAACTAAACTAAACCATGTAACAAACCATTTTACTTTCCTTATGAAAAAAAATTAATATTAATGAACACTAAATATTATTAAGTATTCTAGAACTAGAATAATAAATTTAGATAGAAATACAAAAAGTAGAATTACTGTAACAAAATTATCCATTCATATATTTGCAAAAATGATTAATTTATCAATTGGAATACATACATGTTTTGCAAAAAATGAGCAAGAGGCTAGAAAACAATATAATATTTATTCAAAATATGTATAGCCTCAGTCATAAAACTATGGAATTATAAATTTTAAAGGGTAAACTGTTAGAATAGATTATATTTAGGTATATATAGATTTACAATACATTCATTTATCTAGTCATGTTGACTACAAAGCATATTGAAATACTATTTGAATAGGTGCAATATGTGGTTATCACACTTAATTCAGCTATGCTTAATTGTTTTAAGCATACTTTATTAACATGTTTGGTGTAGATTTCATTGGAAGGATGGCTTATGTATTGCATCATTGGATTCTAGCCATATGATGATAGTCCACTTTTTTTTTTTATGTTGTAGAAAACTAAGCAAGGGAAGGTGTATGATGGAGAAGGATTCGGTTATTGTAATATTATAACAACAATGATATCTAATGGATGATTGACACATATGATCCTATTAACTAGGATTATTCTAGATCATTTTTGCTAATGCTAGTGATGTGAAAGTATATTGACTACTACCAAATGGTTTATCTTAGATACTAGTTACTTCCTTTGTCTTTTCTTTATGTCGAGCATCAAAGGTTCTTCTTACTTTTTATGTCATTATTGATTGAAGAGTTCAACAATCATATATTATTATACATAGAGCTAGACACTGGTTTCATTTGAATTGAACTTATTTTACATTCAACATTCATTTTAGTTTGTCGAGTATTCAATCTTTTCAGGATGATGGCATTGCTTCCTAAAGTCTAACACCTTTAAAAATTTTGTAGAGCATGAGGCTAAATGTTAGATATCGAATCCAATGTCTTAGAGTATTTCTTGCTTCAACATTATTTTATATTTTTCTAGACATTTTATGTTGCCTTGTGAACATCATAATTATTATCTATTCAACTTGATTTATTCTTTTTCTCTTTGTATTAATGTCAGATGTCGAATTCCAAAAAATTTATATGCTTTGATTTTACTCCTATTGTATGCTAGAATTTTATTATCCCTTTGCTGACATCAACATTCCAAATATTTGTTCAACTTTATTACTTGGTCAAATTTCATGTTTTTAATTTGTGTTGCTATAATTAATTGCCTTGGTGTTTCTCCTTGTCTAGCAAACTTTTGCTTGTTGATTTTTCTACATGCCTTACCTAACTTTATATCCGTCCATACCTTTCTACTCTTTGCACTTCTCTACAATATTTTGGACTACTTTATTATCTTTAATATTTAAAAATACCATAGGAGCTTCATACAAAGCTATTATAGTTTTCTTATGAGTTTTTGCATGCCCTTTGCTATACTATTGCCTTAGAAAAATAAATACATTGCTTGGACTAGACCATATTATGGATGTAGGTGATGAAATTTACCTACATTATTGGTGACTTTTGGGGATTTTTGCTTGTAAAATTGAGAAATAGTAAGTCTTATATATGGGGTGATGAAAATATTGAGAGGAAATAGAGCTATAATATAAGTTTATCGACAACAAGGGTTATGGGAATGGATGAGTCTTATGGTCATAAGAAATAAAATAAGTTTAGAGTAGGGAAAATAATTGATGTAGATAAAGGGAGTGTGATGGAAGATGATTGGATAGGTGAAGGATACTTTAAATGGGGAGGGAGCTATAAAAGGCAAGAAGATTAGTCTTATCCATTGGGCTATAGATTCATGAGAGAGCATAGGGAAGTGGAACTTTCTTGCTATAAAATGTTGAGAAACCTTACAAGATACAAGGAAAAATGATGGTGTATGGGATTGATTGGATACTTGGCATGAGGAGGTAAAATAAGTATTATGGAGAGAATATGCACATATAGAGGAGATAAATGATTATGGTATGATATTAAATTATTTATACCTTATGGAGGAGAAGACTTTATTCCTTATTTCATTTTGGATTCTTTTACGATTTTTTTTTCTTCCCTTCTTATTATTTGGGTTGTGTCCCAGTGTTTATTTTTTCTCTAGGATAAAGGCTCAAATGAGAGCAATGGGGAAATAATACAATGCATAATTGATCCATGATGACTCCATCCTATGATTCACCCTTTCTCTTCTTACCATATCCTAAATTATCTTTCATTGGCAATGGGATAATAAGATGAAGTATTTGCACCCTTATATAGTATTTTAAGTATGAAGAAGTCATCATTTGGATTAGATTGTCAATTCTCTTACTCTTTAGCTTTATTATCTCTAATTTTCTAGAAGCATTATTTATCATTACATCCCACAATAATTTTAATCATGTTATATGCTTTGCATGATTCTAAAGTCATCTTACTATCCCCTTCTACCATTAATTTTTTGCTATTGTAGAAAAATTATATACTAGCTAACTTATATACATAAAATTATCGCATGAAAGCATCATGCCAATTGTAAAAATTGTTTATCTCTTGCATCTGAGTCTATAGTTATTATACTATATCATGCCAAATTTATGTTTTTTTCTATGATATTCATATTAGGGAGTGTGTCTAGCTTTATCAATATTTTACCACATATTTGAATTTGACCTTTGTTCTATTTTTGAGCCTGCTTGAAGAGGGATGTGTGAAATCAATGATGGGAGTTGTTGTTGATGATATGAGTTATGAATCACCATTTTAGTGCATATTTATCTATGTACCAACTCATTTATTTAAAACAAAATATAATAAATGAACACAAAACCTCCTTATTATTGTGTAATGCAATATTTTCCTCTATCACCATCCAATCCTCTATTTTATTTCCCAAAAATATTGGGAGTGTTTGTTGAAATTTATCCTTAGCCTAAAATTGTAAAGCATCGTAGTTGACTACAAGATTATATTTATTTTTTAAGCTTTAAAGTAATGTGAGATTGATATTTTTGGAAGTTGAGATATTGCAAGTTGACCTTTGCCCATACTCTATCTTATCAATTACCTCCATTTTAGAGAATTTATGAATTTCTTGAGATATATTTGCCTTGTATTCTTCATATGTCTATATGTGAAAGGGTTTAATGTTTTGGTGTAAATGTAGACCAATTTATTCATGCATAGAACCACTATATGTGCACCATATTTTCCTATGTTTCTACCTATTCGCACTAAAAAATATTTTGATAAACCAATTTCAAATATTGGAGGCACCTCCACTACCATGATATCCTAAATTATTATTGAATTTGGTATCCTATGTAGTAGCATTCTCACTTTCTCAGCTATCTCTATTTTTTTAACTCATATTCTATTGAATTGGATGATTTAATGCTCCATATTGATGTATTTTAGGCTCATATTATCTGTAGAGCAAAAAAAATGAAGCGCCTAACAATGAGAAATGAAATGCATCTATTTCTCTATTGATCTAAGCACTACAAAAGTGACATTTTAAGTAAGCATGAAAGAAAAATAAGTAAAATAAATGGGGGTCCTCTTTGTATTATTTAATTTGTCACATTCATGATTACAAAACGTCCCCTTGAGGGATATAAATTGATACAATCATTACATATGTGCCAAAGGAGTAAATCCTTTTAGAAACTAAGGTGCTCTCCAACATCTTCCTCACACTCATGATTGAAGAGAGTGGGATTTTGATGTCACCATGATGTTCTATCGATGTGACTTGTTGCTCCTTCCTCGTGCACTGTGATACCTAGATATACACAAAAATAAACCATATTTTTTCCTATCATGTGTGGATAGAAAAGCAATCAAAATGATATATGCAATAATTAGCTTAAAAGAGGAAATGTATAATCAATGATGCAAAATTATTCCAAATGCCACCAAAATTTATGATCATGCATATAATGTGCTCTAGAACTTATCTTCTCAAGAATAGAAAGAAAATAGTGCTCATACTTGTGGTCATCCCGGGGTGAGCCATTCAGGACTGAAAAACAAGAAATGCATGATAACCAATTCAAAATAATTCAAAATTGTACCAAAACTTACAAAAAGACATAAAATATAATCTAGATTTTATATATGTAAACACAAAATTAAAATGGTTCTCAAATTTGTGGTTGTCCTAGGGTGAGCCATTTAGAACTATCACAATTTAGGGGTCATCCTAGGGTGGGACAGGCACTAAATATGGTTGTATTTGCCATGAATTCCTTTGGAATTGGATCTAAACTACTATTAGGGGTATTGTTGTCAAATTTATGGATATTATTCACTCAAATGGGTCAGTTTTGTAAATATATTGTGCGCTTTGGAATCACTTGAAAATATCCTTCACGTGATGGAGATCTCAAGGAAAAATACACAACATATTGGAGATAAATCTCGGTAGCACTTCATTATAAAATATTGCAAAGACTCCCCTTTGAAATTGGGTGGAATGACTCCACTTTATAGCTCAAGTAAACCTATGGTCAAATGGGCTTGCGAAGCCATGTGAGATAGGTACCGCCATTTGTCCAAATCTTACCATGTGTTGGAGGGGGAAGGAATCTCCATTTTGGACCTCTAATTTATAACATGACATGAGATTTATGCATCCTCAGACTAGCATGCTTCAATGGGTGAGGTAAATAGTAGAATATGGGTGTAAATTTTATTATATTTAACTTTTTAATGGTCCAATGCCATGGACGTCCCACCCAGGGATGATTTCTGATGGTCATACCTAGGTGGGAAAACCATGAACTATGGCCATCCCAAGTTTGGACGACCATGCCTACATGGCCAAAAACCTCCTAAAAATGGGGTAGAACTTCCAAAGTATAGTTGGTACCACTATTTAACCTTTGAGGGTTTTCCAAGGGGGGAATATGGTGTCTATTAGAACATGTCTTGGAAGTCTAATCAAATTGACATGATTATAGTGTCTACATGTAATGTCCCAAAAACACACAAACAAAAAAATACAAAAATAGGAAAAAAATTTTTGTTTTAAAGGAGAGAGATTCATGAACAATTCATAAACCCCTAACCAAGCTAATTTTTACCTAAATTTTGAATCCCCTAAGTTTTCTTGAAAGCTACATCTCACGAGGTATCCTAGCATAATTCCCGTCTATGTAGGTGTATCATGAGTTACTATGAATAAGCCTATCTATCTAATCACTCTTGATGAGTTAGACTTATCACCTTCAATTCAATTGAAGGTATACATGCATCCCCATACCATACACAAATCATTATGCATAGGTACGCTACGAATATTACGAGTTAAGCTATCCATATCATCTCCATGATGAGCTATGTTAACACAGATGTAGTATTTTTGAAACTTAGTAATTAATCTTCCTAAGGGGTTCTCAATTCCCTTAGGTCATATATGTTCACCCTAAGGGGGTCTTAATTCCCTTAGGTCACCTCTAAGTTCACCCTAGAACTCATAATTAATTTTTTTTGTTTAGCATACAAACAAGCATACATCAAGATACTAAATCTAACCAAACATAATTATTAAACATACAAATAATACAGGAGGAATTAACACTATAGAGAATATCATCAGTGGAAATAGAATAAATTACATAAATTATTCCATGTGCATCAATAAGGTAAAAGCACTTTCTCTACATAATTTATCAGATAACACATAATAATCGTGTATTTCAAATCCTCCATACTTAAAAGAATATTACATCAATTGCATCATGGATATCTCCCCACAACTCTAATCTATTTAAGCTTAAGTAAACTAACATAAATATAGTTACCTATATTTTGGTTCCATCAACCTCCTTGCTCCTTATTTTCTATCCACTGATTGTTTGGTGGTAGTAGGGGATCAGGGTAGTCATGGTTTAGGATAGGCATACCTTTAAATGCATCTAAAATATACTTTACAAAATTGCAACTATACAAATGCAATCAATTTTCCAACCATATAATGCATAGTGGATATTATAAAAGAGTCATTACTTTTACTTTCACCTCCCAATTACCTTTAGAGAGTCATTCAACATGCACAACATAGATCTGGTTTAACTTCCATCAAATATTATCATTTTTCCATAAATTAATATCCCATAACATTAATTCATAAAACAATTTCTTCATTTATTAAATTAAAGCAACACTACTTCAATTTTAGAAATAAATCATTCTTTTTCATTTTATAAAGTTAGATCCCCATAACCCTTAACCTATAAAACTATCCTTCGAATATTTAATATTTAAACCTTAACAACTTTAATTACTAGACCAAATAGTTCCCCTTATTTCATAGTTCAAAATCCCATTCTATAAAATAACCTTTCATAATATTTGATAAATCCAATCTATAAATGATAAATTAAACATAACACTTATTTGTTTTATTTGAATCTTAACAACTTTAATTACTAGACCAAATAGTTCCTCTTATTTCATAGTTCAAAATCCCATTCTATAATAAGGGTTTTCTTGCCCTTTAGACTTCCCTCGATAGTCCCGAACATATTCTTTATATAGTTATTAAAATAAAATTATTGCCCTCAATACAACTAGGTGATAGCCTCATAGTACACAATCCAAACCTGAAAGTTATACATATAATTATTTAAATAACAAGTAAATAAACAAAAGGGTGGCAAGCAAAGTCAAACATGGATATAATCTTCAAACTACCTACAACTGGTAGAGCCCCCCATGCGGAGAAATTTTGACACCTACGGGTGTTCATTAACTAGACGCTTGGCGATGCGCTTGGCTACCACGCAATAGAAACCCCAAGGCCTTAAATTTCTTGCACAACCATTGTACCACCAATGTGGTACGAATGCCTAAACACAACTAAAACCCAATGGCCAACTTGAGTTCAACAATGGAAATGTTTCCTATGTTGAACGTTACACACCCAAATTTGCCACACTGTCATATGGCATAAATTAACTTAAAGCTAAGGTTTTGGAACTTATAAAACATGATTAAATCATGTACCTCCCAATATTAAAATAGAACATGTGCTTAGCCTAAGGTTCAACATTGATGAAATTTACAACATTCTTATTGATGAGGAACCCTATACTAAACACAGAGCCACTATCCTAAACAAATTTGACAAACCAAAGACCCTCGAGTTTTTGAGGCTTGGTATAAATCATTTGAACTAACTTACAAGGTAATAGGCTACGAATAGATCCATAATATGTAGGAGATATTCGATGACTTACAGCACCAGGCAAGAGGGTTTCCAATGATACTTTGAAGAGACTAAACCTACGTAGCATAGCATGCTACAGGCTCCTAAAACGGTGCAACCAAAACCTCTAACAATGTAATGAAACTTCATCGGGTTTCATAAGGTATTTTTAGAGGTATGGATTCTTTCCTAGGGCTCGTTACTCTTCCATGGTGCCATACAAGGACCAACAAAATATCATATTCCACTCTTTAAATAGGCAGACTACTATGGTCGCTGGTTAACAATCTATCCATTAAAACAATGAAAAACAACCTAATATAGATTACGTGAAGGTATCCTCTACTTCCACAGTCATAAAAGGATTTTTAAAAGCATTCATTATCCAAAGCAGTGAAACGCAAGACACCATACTGGCTTTAGTGAGTAGCATTGGAGGTTTATTCGTTCATAAAATGATTATTCATTTACTAAAACTAACATTATACACTCCCTATATAGATATAACAACAAAACCAAGTAGATTAATTTCCAGTAGTTTCATAGATGTATACTACATAGATTACAACGATAGCTTTTCTAATTTCAAAAGAAAATATCTGACCTTATAAATTTTACCCAAATCAAAGCTCCCTTCGTAATTGCATCCCTATAGTTCTCCTTATAGTCTTGCTACCTTATCACCCACTCCCCTCATTTTATTCATGTATTTTCCCCTCTCCTCTCTCTCTGATCCTCATTTTCCTATGTTCTTCCTGTCCATATAGGTCATCTACCACCCTCCTTTCCCTCAAAGGATGTTCACCCTCGAGCTCTATCCACCCTTAATGCTCCCTTCCATTCTTATCCTTCTTTCTCATGATGGCAAGGCAGGATTTGCCTTAACTGGTAATAGCTCCATACAGTGGAGATCCCAAAAATATTGCACACAGTCCTCCTTTAGGCAACGAGAGCGTATTGGCCAAGGATGGATATTTAAAATAGTTTTAAACTATTTTAATATAATTAAAACCTTTATTTAACATATTTTAAACTAAATGCAATTTCATTGACATTTAGAATATATTTATTTTGTTTATAAAAATGAACTTTGTTATCATTCCAAAGTAATAATTATTTCATTTAATATAAATGAACTTCCATTTTTTATATTTAAAAAAAAAATTATCCATGTATTTAAAAGAATGTAAATTATCTTTTAAATAAAACTTATTTAATTAATTTAAATCAATTTTCATTTATCATTCAAATTTAATCTACTTTTATTTTAATAAAAATGATGTTTTATTACCACTTCAAAATAAATATTTTCTTTTCGCAAACACATATACATATGGAAAAATGATCTCCTATGAAATTCCAACATTATGCTTATTCAAGCCATGATGTAGTAAGTGGCGTATAAATGAGAAATAAAAATTTCACAACAACAAAGAGGGCATATTTCCATCAACCCATTCACCTATCTCAGCCAAAGGTTTTATGATAGCTTCTAGGCTATCAACTAAGGCTCAAGGTGATCGGTTGTCAATGATTATCCCCTTCGATTATGCATGTCTATATGAAGGTATCTATCCATGTTAACTCTGAGTACCTTAATCATAATTTTCCCTAATCTTAAGCATCCTCATTTATGGTGGATGCCTCTACCTTCTCGACCTCCGAGCATACCTGATCCTGCACACTTGGGAATATGTTAGCGATAACATGCCCTTCTAAATCAGCTAAACATCATATAGTTGTATTAATAATTCAAACTAGGTATTACCACATCATTGGTTAATACATTGTTTCTTTGTGCCAAATATTCCACTAGGGAGGGTCATGACATCCTCGCCCACTAGAATTAAACATTATCCTCGATGTTTTCAGTTTATATTGGTTTTGAAAAAATAAAAATTATTACATTATATAGCTCTAAACAAAAGAGGAAAATATTTTTGCATAACCTCCACTTTCTCCCAAGTGGAATTTTTCTCAGAAAACTGGTCCCATTGGAACTTACATTGCTCAAGAGTCCGATTCCACATAGACTTAGAATGAAACTCAAGAATCTTCACTAGTAGTACTTCAATGGCCTTCGGATTTGCCATATGCAATTTAGAAACATCCCACACATGTTTAGGGTCAAGAACATATTTTCTAAGCAAGTATATATGGAAGTTGTCATGTATTTTAGATAGATTAGGTGGTAATGCAAGTTGATATGCAACCAAATTGATATTTTATATGATCTCAAAGGGCCCCACAAAATGTGGACCCAAATTTATAGATTTGATAGCACTTTTCTTTGGCTTAACCCTTAACAACACCTTATCTCCAATAGAATACTCTCTTGGATTACTTTTCAAATATGCATAACTCTTCTACCGATTCACAACATCTTTAAGTCTTTGCCTAACTACCTTCAGCTGATCCTCCATTACCCTAACCATTTGATGAGGATTGATGTTTGATCCTTCATATGACCCCTCTAGTAGTTCCTAGCTAGGTTTGCATAGTTTATTTCTTGCAAATTAATAATTGTAAGTGAGTCTCCTTCTCACATGCACTTGTGGGCACTAGTTATCTTCTAGTTGTCATTTAGAGTGTTAGTTAGTAAGTGTGAACTCAAAGTAGGAAGTGTGTACTTCAAGATAGCTAAAATGGATCTTCTAGTTAGCATTATTCCTTTTCTCTTAACTTAGAAGTTACGTGCATTCTCCCTTGCACTTTTGTAGCTTATGGTTAAGCATATTGGATCAAATCCATGATTTGATGGGTTTGGTTATGTATTTTGGGCCATTAGTGCCTATATAATGAGTTTGTAAATAATATGAAGTTAGTTGGATTTTCAATCCTTTTCATTGGTATCAGAGCCTAGTTCAAGTTTACACTAGGGCTTGTGAGGTGAGAGGATAGGAGATAGATTAGTTTTTCTTATGAGAAACTTGTTTTCATTGAGGACTCGGTTCAAGCTCAAGGGGAGCTTGAAAACCATACGCAGAAGGAAGTTCCTTAGGCGTCAAAATCCTCGTTCCAACTTTCTCCGTATGCTCAAGAAGTATAGGAGAAGTTTACCCCGATTTCTTTCCTACAAAAATCCCTTGGCAGGGTTGGATTTCTCCTACGGTGAAATGCGAATTAGGGAGCCTGTTGTTCCTGAAGTTCCTGCCATTTCGGAGTCTTGAAGATCGAGCATCATCAAAACTAGGTCGTGTGTCGACTTAGATCTGGTTGCCTTTCAAACGCTGGTCGTGTGTCGACTGGATCTTGAAAGGAGAGCTACTGAAGGAGTCTTGGGATAGTCAAGAGAAAATTAGCTATTTTTTTTATTTTGAAGGTAATTTGCCTTCAAATATTAGCAAATTTTCTATGTTTTCTATGTTTTTAAAATTAAACCCCCCTGGTTAATTTTTAAAATTTTCATAGTTTTTCTTAGAAAACTTATCTTTTAATTGATATATATTTATTTTTTATATATTAATTAAAATTTGCATTGTAAAAAAAAAAAAATTGAATTATTTTTCCCTCGGCCCCATCTCAGCAGGAGCCGAGGTCTAAGTTGTGCAGGCAGCTCGGTTGAGTTAGCGTCGCCGCCTGTCGACATTGGCCATCGGACATCCGTTGGCCGACAGACCTTGCCTGTCAGCTGTCGATGGACATCGACTGACATCCAACACATCCGACGGTAAGTCGGCTATGTGATGCCGTGACTGCCAGCGGCTGACAAACCCTACGTTCTGTCAGGCTTGCAACAGCATACAGACCCTGCAGTCTGTCTAGCCTATCGCGGTTGACAGGCCTATAGCGACCTGTCGCGGTTGATAGACCCTACAATTTTTTTAGCCTACCACAGCTGACAGGCCTGTAGCGACCTGTCATGGCTAACAGATTGTCAGTCTCACTATGGCTGACAGGCTCGACACGACTATCAAGCCTGCTACGGCTAACAGGCCGCCAGGCTTTTTCAAACCTGCCCAGGCTGACCAGGGGGCTGGACGGTTCGTTCGCTTGCACAAGACGTCCACACACTTCATAGCCGATGAAACATCGACTGTGCTACATCCACTGTCGATAGCCAATAGCCTGCACGTAGCCCGAGGCTACAAGTGAGTCTTTACCTGCACGTAGCCTGAGGTTGCACTAGAAACTTTTGCAGTAGGCATTGAAATTTTTAAGTACCGGGTGCAAATATTTTGCATGATTGGCTGCCTCGAGAAACGTGCCAGAGAGTTCTGCCAGTCAGACACAGCAAGTGCAGTTTCATTTTTACCGAGGGTAAATTTGTAAATTTTTTTAAATTTTCCTATTCTAAGGTTGCATGTCATTATTTTTATTTTTATTAATTTAATTTTTAATAATTTAAGTAAATTAATTAATCTTTGATTAATTATATTTAATTTTTACTTAAGTTATTTTTAAATTAATAAAATATAAATTGTCAACCTTAGGTTAGTTTAAATTTTTAAATTTTTAGCCTTAGGGGTAATTTTCAGGGCACAACATTGTAACAAGGAATCTTCAAATTTTCCTTGATTTTTAAGTGCTTTTCCCTTTTACTTCTGGCTTATACCCGGTCTCACATGGCTTCTGACTTGGCTGCCCAAGTGGCAGAACTTGCCCATGTTGTAAATGCTTTAGCAGATAAAGCTAATGATACTACCATGGCAGAAGTTCTTGGTAACCTTGCAATGAAGGTAAATGACATTTCTGTCCATAATGCTTCAACTTCTGCTAGTGATTCTCGCCTGAGAGTTCATTGTGAAGTGCCACTTTATGATGGATCCCAGAACCCTGAAGTCTTGAATAGTTGGATTCTTGACATGAGTTCTTGGTTTTCTTACACTCAACTTGCAGATGAGGATATGGTTCCATATGCTAAACTCAAACTTTCTGGTTTAGCTAAAGTACTTGTTGAACGAAAAAGAGGTCATGATGAACTCACCTCATGGGATGAGCTTGTAGATTGTCTTAAGACCAATTTTTATCCTTCCAATTATTCTAAGGAATTGGTCATTAAATGGTTTCGATTTCGACAAAGTACTAATATGACTGTGCAGGAATATATCTTTCAATTCAACAGGTACAGGATACTTTTGAATGTGGAGGAAGATATTAAAGCTTTGATTCTCAAATTTCAAAGTGGTTTGTTGGAACATTTGTACAGGGAAATAATGTTTATTTCTATGGACACATTGGATTCAGTTTTCAACCAAGCGCAACTTGCGGAGGACAAGTTTAAGGCGCATTCGCAGGCATTCCGCGCACCTGTTACTCAAGTGGTTGCAAACTCATCAAAAGGGAATAATTCTTTCTCACAAAAGAAGAATTTTGCTCAAAAGAAGAATGTTTCTTCTCCATCTCCTTCTTCTCCTTCCCCTTCCGCTTCTACTCCCTCTTCTTCTTCTTCTTCTTCCAAACCTTCTTCTTCTTCTTCTTCTAAAAAGTTTTGTAACTATTGTAAGAAGAAAGGTCATGAAAAAGCTGATTGTTTTAAGCTTAAAAAGAAGAGTTTAGTCATTACTACTCAAGAGGAGGATGCTCCCAAAGGTCCCCTTGAGTCAGTAGGAGAAAGTAGAGTATACACGAAATTACGAGGTAAGCTCAATGAAGTTACCTTGGTAAATGTAAGTTCATCAGAGGGCGCTCGTGATGCTTTGTTCATCACTCGAGCTCATTTGCTCCATAATTTTGCAACAGATTGTATAGTGGATAATGGCTCGCAGAAAAATCTAATTGCGAGGTCCATTGTCGAGCGTTTGAAGTTACCTATGGAGCCTCATCCTCAACCTTATTCTTTGGGTTGGAAGGATAGTGGAAGAGGCTCAGAAATCACTCACACTTGCACATTAAAATTTGCACTTGGCCCACATTTCATAGATCAAGTCACTTGTGATGTGACTCCTATGGATTGTTGTGGGATTTTTCTTGGACAACCTTTTCAGTATGATAGGAGAGTTGTTTATGATGCTTTCAAAAGAACCTACACACTTCAAAAATATGGTAAGGTTTTTCTCATTAAAAGCACCAACACTCCTAACATCATTCTAAGTTCCAAGCAAACAAAAAGAGTAATTAAAAAAGGTGGTGATGTTGCTCTAATTTTCATTCGCTCTCAAAACACTTCTACATCCACATCCATTCCAAAGCAACACTCTTCAATGGATAAAATATTGCAAAGTTACTCACACATATTTCAGGAGCCAAAGTCTCTTCCTCCAATTCGCACAATTAATCACAGCATTGAAATCATTCCTGGTTCTTCACTTCCTAATGCTCCCATGTATAGACAATCTATTTTGCAAAATGAAGAAATAAAAAGGCAAATAGAAGATTTGTTGTCTAAGGGTTTCATTAAGGAAAGTACTTCTGCTTGTGCTTCACCTATTTTGTTGGTTCTTAAAAAAGATGGCACTTGGAGATTGTGCATTGATTTTCGTGCTTTGAACAGAATTTCTATAAAGAATAGATATCCACTACCACGCATTGATGATTTATTAGATCAGCTCCAAGGAGCTAAGTTCTTTTCAAAAATAGATCTCAAAAGTGGATATCATCAAGTGCGTATCCAAGCCGAGGATACATGGAAGACAACTTTTAAGATGAAGATGGGCCTCTTTGAATGGTTGGTCATGCCCTTCGGTCTTACTAATGCTCCTGCAACCTTCATGAGGTTGATGAATGATGTATTTCGTGATGTACTTGACAAATTTGTAATAATATATCTTGATGATATATTGATCTTCTCAAAAACTTGGGAGGAACACCTTAGGCATATCCATCATACCCTTGATCTTCTTGCGAAGAATCAATTATATGCCAATTCTTCCAAGTGTTCTTTTGGCAATACTTCAGTTTCTTACCTTGGTTATGTGATTAGTGAAAGTGGAATTCAGGTAGATCCCACCAAAGTTGATGTTTTACTTAAGTGGTCCCCTCCTACAACTCTCACTGAGTTAAGGAGTTTCCTAGGACTTGCGAATTTTTATCGCAAGTTCATTCCTCAATATTCCACCCTTGCAGCTCCATTGCATTATCTCACTAAGTCTAAAGTTCCATTTCATTGGGAGAAAAGCCAAGAGATTGCCTTTGAGAAACTCAAAAAGAAACTTTGTACAACACCTGTGTTAACTTTACCCGACCTCTCTCAACCTTTTGAGATTGAAATGGATGCCTCTAAAGTTGCCTTAGGAGTTGTGCTCAAACAGAATGGTCATCCAGTTGCTTATCATTCAAAAAACTTTTTCTGCTAAGTTGAACTATTCTACATATGACAAGGAGTTGTATGCATTAGTTCAAGCTATCAAGTACTGGAGACATTATCTTTTGGGAAAAGATACAGTAGTACACACCGATCATATGCCTCTCAAGTTTTTACAATCTCAAAGTAAAATTGAAGAATCAAGACATATGAAGTGGGCCTCTTACCTCCAACAATTTCACTTGGTGATCAAGTACAAAAAGGGGAAGAGTAATACTGTTGTTGATTGTTTGAGTAGGCCTCCTGCCGCTCTTGCCTTAACAGTTATGTCCACTTCACACTTGGGATTTCAGACTTGGCCTAATCAGTATTCACAAGATCCTGATTTTGGGAAAATATTTGAGCAAGTGAGTAAGCCTTCTTCTTCCAATTTGCGTCCTTTCCAAGATTTCTACATCAAAGAAGGACTTCTTTACAAATTGGACAAGGTTTGTGTTCCTTGTGAGCCTAGAGTGTCACTTCTTAAGGAAGCTCATTCTACACTTTATGGTGGTCACTTTGGGAAGCACAAAACACTTCATCACTTGCAAAGATTTTTCTATTGGCCTAAAATGCAGAGGGATGTGTTGAGATTTCTCAAACAGTGTGCAGTTTGTTGTCGCTCAAAACCAGCTAATAGGAAGTTTGGCTTAGGCATGCCTTTGCCCATTCCTTCCCATCCTTGGGAAAGCATTTCCATGGATTTGGTTAGTGGTTTTCCTATGACAGTGCGACCAACATGATTGTGTGTTCGTGGTGGTTGACAGATTCAGTAAGATGGCTAAGTTTATTCCATGCCGCAAGACAAGTTCTGCAGCAGACTTAGCCCAATTTTTCTTTGACAACATTTGGCGTTCCTTTGGTCTACCTACCAGCATTATATCGGATCATGATTCACGCTTTGTGGGTCACTTTTGGCATTCTTTGTGGAAAATTTTGGGAGTTTCCCTTAACTTTTCCATCGCCTATCATCCGTAGTCCGATGGGCAGACTGAAGTGGTAAACCGTACCCTTGTGCAAAGTTTACGAATCTATCATCACGCTTCACCAGCAAAGTGGGACTTGAGTCTCACTCATATTGAACATGCCTACAATAGGGCCCTACATTCTTCTACAGGTCATTCACCCTTTGAGGTTTGTATGGGATTTCAGCCCTTGGCACCTTATGAGTTACCTTTGTCTTTGCCTTCTCCTGTCACTTCACATCTTCGGAAGGAGCAAGACAAGGCACACTCATTTATTCAAGCACTTGCACAATCTACAATCAAAGGTGGTTGAGATTTTGCAAAAGACACAGCAATAGCAAAAAAAGGCCATGGATCGACATCGAATTCCTCATCCATTTCAGAGTTGGTGACAAAGTTTGGTTGCATCTTGACAAGCGACGTTTTACTGATAAGACTCATAGTAAAATCAAACCGATTCGCTATGGGCCTTATACTATTCTTCAATAGGTGTCCGAGAATGCTTTTCACCTTGATCTTCCCGCACACTTGGGAATTCATGACGTCGTCAATGTAGATCTTTTGAAGTTGTACTTTGACTCTACATTGGAGACAACACCAGCTATCAGTCATCCTGTGGACGTGGTTCCTGATTCTCAGTTACCATTGGATTCTGATCAGATCTATGACACAAAGACTCGATAGACTCGCCAGGGGTCTACCACCTCATATCTTGTGGCTCGACGAGGACAGCTGCCGCATCAGGCTCGTTGGATTTCTTTTCATCAGATGTCCCGTGACTTTCCTACTCTTCTGAAAGCATTGGAGGCCAATGCTTCTATTGTGGGGAGGCATGATGAGGATTGATGTTTGATCCTTCATATGACCCCTCTAGTAGTTCCTAGCTAGGTTTGCATAGTTTATTTCTTGCAAATTAATAATTGTAAGTGAGTCTCCTTCTCACATGCACTTGTGGGCACTAGTTATCTTCTAGTTGTCATTTAGAGTGTTAGTTAGTAAGTGTGAACTCAAAGTAGGAAGTGTGTACTTCAAGATAGCTAAAATGGATCTTCTAGTTAGCATTATTCCTTTTCTCTTAACTTAGAAGTTACGTGCATTCTCCCTTGCACTTTTGTAGCTTATGGTTAAGCATATTGGATCAAATCCATGATTTGATGGGTTTGGTTATGTATTTTGGGCCATTAGTGCCTATATAATGAGTTTGTAAATAATATGAAGTTAGTTGGATTTTCAATCCTTTTCACCATTTCTAGTCTACTCTCAACTCGGTCTTATAGGTTATCCTAAGACAATGGTGTTCTACACTTTTGCCCATACAAGGAATCAAAATATGCCATCCCTAGTGAGGGGTGATGTATGTTATTGTAGGTAAACTCTATCAAAGGTAGATAATATTCCCAATGAGACTTGTGATCCATGCAGTACATGTAAAGCATATCTTCTAGAATTTGGTTTACCCGCTATGTTTGACCATTTGTCTTAAGGTGGTATGTTGAACTCATATTCACTTTTGTACCAACTATACTATGTAGGGATTTCCAAAATTCAAAAGTGAATTTGGAGTCTCTATTTGAGATAATTACCTTTGGAAATCCATGCAATCGGAATACCTCTTTGACAAATCTTCCAGCCACCACCTAAACATCATCCTTGGTATTCCCTGGTATGAAATGGGTAACCTTAGTCAAATTTTCAACCACTAAAAGGATAGCATCATGTTGGTACCATATTTTGGATAAATTATGGAAATACAAACTTGCTCAAACCAATTCTCATTCAAAAACTTGGAAAAAGATTCCCTCACAAACCCTCATTTTGTGGCTATATAGCCAAAAAACCCTAAAAACTAAAAATGAGTCGTATGGGGCCCAAAATTGGGGTGCGCATCCCTCTTACAATATACAAACCAAAAATAAAGTTTCCAGTCCTAACTCTAAATACATTAGGATATATTAACCTCCAAACAACTCAAAAAGCATAAAAAACTAGGTAAGTAATTTTAAAACCTAATTTTGGGGCACTAGATGATGGAATTTGGCCCCGAAAATTGGATTTTTTGGAAAAATAGGACTCTAGGGAGTCATATTTGTTTAGAACTCTCCCAAATAGCTCCCTGTCAAATTTCATGTCAATCGAAGCTACGGTTGAGAAGTTATGGCCCTGTAAAAATGCACTAAAATTTAGGAAAAAAATATAAATTTTCCCAAATTTCGTTGGATGCTCCTGCATCAATAAACCTACTATAAAATCCATGGATATAACCTGCCACTTCTATGAAGTTATATCATGCAGATATAATTTTCCTCCAGGATGTTGGCATTCTACCTTAACCTTATAACAATCAAGGCATCGAGAAATAAAATTTGTGATGTCTTTCTTCATTCCTACCCAAAAGAAGGTTCTATTCATGTTTTCTCATATTTTGGCTCCTCTCGAATGAGAATAATAAGGAGATATATGGGCTTATTGAATTATTAAGTTCGTTAAATTGCCCATTTTTGTTATGATGACCCTTCTCTTATAACACAAAAGGTCATATTTCAAACTAAATTCCTGATTTCCTTTAGGATATTTCTTCATCTTAACTTGAATTTCCTTGCAATACTCATCCTGAGATTGCTCCTATCTCACTCGTTCCATCAGGTCCATGTGAATTTTAGTTATGGTTGTTATATATTTCCTTCTACTCAAAGCATCAGGTACTTTGTTCTCCTTTCCTTTTATGTACTTAATATTGAAATCATACTCAGAGAGAAATTTGAATCATATCCTTTGTCTCACATTGAGTATAGTTTGGGTGAATATATACCATAGACTTTGATGGTCAGTCTTTAATTCAAAGGGTCTTCCCACCAAGCAGTGGCACCAAACCTTTAAAGTGTGCACCACTGTCGCTAGCTCTAAATCATACGTAGCATAATTAACTTTATGCTTTTTGAGCTTCCTTGAAGTATATGCCACTATTGAATCCTTTTGAGAGAGTACTCCTCCTAACCCTTCCAATGATGCATCTATGCATACTAAAAATTCCCCTTGTGGGTCGATAACCTTTAGTATTGGAGTGGTAGTAAGCTTATTCTTTAATAATGCAAAGGCAACTTCACATTTTTCTGACCACTTGAACTCCTTTCCCTCCTTCTAAAGTTTAGTCATTGGTCTAGCTATCTTGGATTAATATTTTATATAACATTTGTTGTAGCCCATTCACCCAATGAAAATTCACACTTCAGTCACATTAGTAGGGGGTGACCAAATAAATATAGCCTCTATCTTCTATGGATCCACAACAATTCTTTTTTCTTGAAGAACAAAAGCTTATAATGAGAGGGGGGTGAACAGTATAAGATCACTTTTTACTTTTCTTTCCAAATTAGTATATGCAATGTATAGATAGCAATATCAATAGAAGTAATCAAATCAAATCAATTCACAAATCACCACACACACATAGAGACACCATAATTTACGTGGTTCACCAAATGTGGGCTACTCCATGGAGAAAATATTTCACTAAAATTTTCTCAATCAATCTCTTGGGAATCCTTTCCCTATTACAATGTTTATGGACCTCTGTCCAAAGGATATACCAATCCCCTGAATCAAGTTCATGGATCTCTATCCATAGGAGAACTCCTCATCTCCTCTGGCTGGTGATCCTCTAGACGACTACTACCTCCATTGTACTATCTTGTGGATCTCTCTCCACTCATAATACCTATCCTCACTGCCCTAGAAGATGGATCTCTATCCACTAGATACTACTATCATCTATGCTCTATCACCTCCAAAGCTCTATCTCAAATTTGCACTAAACATAGTCCTTTTGTCTAGCACAAATCTATCCTTAAGTTTGCACCAAAATCTATCCTCAAATCTGCTCAAAATACTCAAAATATAAACACCAACTCAAAATATTTCCAACAATGCTCAATCACAAATCTCACATAACAATGATACTCATGTTCTTTTCAAACCCTAGTTCAAGTTCTTTGCTCAACAACTCACTTCAACAACAATGCTTATAAAACAACTCTCACATAACAATGATACTCAAACCCTAGTTCAAGTTCTTCACTCAACCAATGGCTTCAACAACAATGCTTATAAAACAACTCTCACATAACAATGATACTCAAACCCTAGTTCAAGTTCTTCACTAAACCAATGGCTTCAACAACAATGCTTATAAAACAAGGTTTTAACAACAACTCATTATTCCAGAAAACCTTGAAGCATTAACTCAACACACTCAATAGGAAACCCTAATCAAGTCCTTTTCACTCCAAACTTATTTTCTAGAAAACCAATCAATCAACTCAAATATGGAAGAATGTGCTCATACCTTTTTCTTGATGATTAAGGGATCTCATAAATCTGCCACAATCAAAACAATTTCTATGCCAAACTCAAAGAGGTTAGAAGATAAATCTTTCCCACAATGTAATGCAAAAACTCAATCACACCTTATCACTCCATATTTAAAAACAACCATCAACATACATAAAATATTTTCCAAATAACACCTTATAATCTCCCAATTAAAATAAATTTAACATCCACCAAAATTTAACTCAAAAACCTCTTTAATTAAATTTTAATAGCAATAAGAACTTTGGCAAAAATCAAATCCACTTTCCTTATAACTCCTATAGCATAAATCAATTTCCAAACAAACAACTTTTCATTCTACCCTTATAACTCCCTTTTACCTTAGGAAAGACTTTAGGCAAATAAAAATTTATTTAACAAAAATTACCTTTGCCACTTATGAGATTCGAACCCCCAATATCTGCCTCCTCGTGCGCCCTAGCCGTGGGCTAGACCACCACGTGTGCTAGACGTATGCTTGGAACCCAAAGAGCACCTCGTGCTCTTTCTTCCAACCTTGGCGCTCAAAATGAGCGCATTCAAAATGTTTTCCTCCGCAGTGCTCAAGACCAACACGCAAACAACCTCCACGTGAATCGATCGTGGATACTTCCACTCCCAATGCCCTCACAAAATGTGCGCTACCAATGGACCACCGCATCCAATGGGAGTGAGGCTTAAGCCCTCCCTTTTTCGTCTTTTCCCTGGCGCTAAAAGACAACTCGAATTTGTCTTCTTCCTCAATGATTGCACGAATTATTCTCTCACTTGGTCGCATGAAATTTAATCGATGAAGGGTAAGTTTAATGCCCCTTTGGCATTGCTTTTATATATGAATTTCACATTTTGTCATGGACATCGGTGCTCCATTAAATCGATGATGTCGGCACCTTCTTAAGACCTTTATAATTTATAAATTATTTAAATTCTAAAAGAATTTAAATTTTATAAATTATTTTATAAACCTTTGACTTTAATAAAAATTAAAGCCTTCTTGAGATAAACTTTAAACCTTTCTTTGTACTCCATGGGTTTGATGTAAATTATTCTGCCACCATGGTTTTAATAAAAACCTTAATTCTCTCACAATTTTAAGAACCTTTATAACCTCATAATTTTTAATAAAACCTTATTTAATTTTCCACAGGTTTTAACAAAAACCCTTATAAAACCATATTTTGACACCTTTTCTTCAACTCTTCGCATTGTTCCTGGTGGCAGTAATGATGTACTCCATGGTGTTAATGACAACTTCATGTGTTCACCTTGGCATCAATGACAACTTCTCATATTGACATCAATGACAACTAAATGAGCTCAAAATGTCCAACAATCTCCCCCTTTGTCATTGATGGCAACCCAAATTATTTTTACTGAAAACTTGACCTTTCCTTTGTTCTACTCCCCCTAGGACATTGCTCCCCCTGGCTCATTGCTCTCTCAAGTACCAAATCTCTCCCCCTTACTCAAATATCTCCCCCTTTGACATCAATGGCAAAGGGTCACCTTTGGGGCTCGGGGCTAAGAATGAGCCTCTTAGCTTAGCCCCTCCCCCACCTCCTCTAAAGGTGGTTAATTCTAGGGTGGGAGTATTTCTACTCCCAGAAAGCATTATTCTTTACCTTTATCCTCTCTTCTTCTTATCTGATCCTTCTGATTCCTCTGACTATTTCTTTCAATGTTCCTATCCATGTCTACATTCCTATCCATGTTCATATTCCTATTCTTGTTCCTATTCATATCCATGTTCCTATTCTTTTCTATTCCTGTTCATGTCTACATTCCTATCCATGTTCCTATTCTTGTTCTTGTTTCTATTCATACTTGTTTCTGGAATGTCTGCTCTACACCACTTTGTTGTGTGACCATCATTATTGCACTTATAACACTTGATGTTATTATTCCTTGGAGGTGCAAATGTCTTAGGATGTCTCCTAGTGAAGCCATATCCTCTTCTATCATGAACCCTGCAATTCATTGCCTTGTGACCAAACTGATTACATGAGTAGCAATACCCATGGAAAAGTTATATGTTCCCATATTCCTATATTTCATGTGTCCTGCACTATGAAGCCATGTGCCCAAACCTGTGACATGAAAAGCATCTCCCATTGAAGTTTCCTTGTCTTGACCTCATTGGTCTCTTAGTCTCTCTTGACCTATTCTGATTGTTGTTCCATCTGTATCTTCTTTGTGCATTGTTCATGTTCTTGTTGAACTCTCTATTGTCCAACTCATCCTCAGATGTCTCACTCTCTTTTACACTGTCTTCTTCTGAAATATCTTTATCTGAAGTTTCTTCTCCTCCAAAACTTGAGGTTGACTCTCCTTCCCATTTCTTTTGAACCTGTTCAAATCCAAGACCTATTTTGCTTGATGTAGGCTTTTGCATCTTGATGAACTTATCCAAGTTCTTTGAGCTATTTTTGAACCCTTTCAGCTTGACCTTGGAGTCTTCTAAATCTTCTCTTAGTAGTGCCACTTCTTGTGCTAACTTTTCACATTCTAAGATCTTTGCTTCTAACTTATCCTTGAACCTTTTTGCCTTAGCCTTTGATTTTTCTAAATCCTCTATAAGCATCCTTCTCTCTTCATCACATTCTTGAAACTGAAACTCAAGTTTAGAGTTTTGTTTTCTTACCTTCTTTACTATTTCAAGAGCATAGATAAGTTCTCCCTTGAGATCATATCCATCCTTTTCTGAATATTCCTCTATTTGTTTACCTTTGTCCACATCTTTATTTTCTATTGGCTTGTCTTCTGTAGGATCACCTACTTCTTCTTCTAATGCCATTAGAAGGTTTTCATCTAGTCCTTCAAGTACATCTTCATATTCATCATCACTGAAACTATAACCATCCCTTGTACAATCATCTTCAAGATGTCCAAAGTTACCACATCTAAAACACTTGAGAATTACTGGAGTCCTTTTCTTAACTTGCTCTTTTTCTTCAATCATAAAAAGAACTTCATCTCTATCATTGTCTGAAAAACTAGCATCACTATCACTTGAGTACTTACTTGCCTTATCCGCATAGTAGCTCCTCTTTTGTCTTTGGAAGAACTTCTTTCCTTGTCTGCTTTGTCCATCCTTGCTTTTCTTCTGGTGCCTATATCTTTTTGATTCCCTATTCCTGTGATCCTATTTTTCTTCACCATTGTTATTCTTAGCTTCTTGACAATCTGTTGCAAAATGTCCATACTTTCCACAATTGAAACATTTAACAGATTTTAGATCTCTGGATCTTCTATAGTCCTTATCTCTTCTACCATAATTGGCTTCTTCATCACTGGATGACTCATTGCTTGATTCTGACTTCTTACCCTTTGTCTTCTTGATTGCTTTGAAGGTTGCTTCCTTCTGGGGAATAGGATATTTTGTTCTTATCTCAAATGTTGTGAGCATACCAAGCAACATATCTCTTGTCAAAGTATCACCATCTATTGACACTTCTATAGCAGAAACCTTTTCACTGAATCTCTTTGGAAGAGTTCTTAAGACTTTATCACAAACATCTGATTCATCAATCTTCATTCCAAGTCCTTGCATAGCATTAACAACCTCATCAATTCGAAGTAGATAAGTACTAATGTTTTCCTCATCCTTCATTCTTAATTCTTCAAATTGTCCTTTGAGATTTTGCATCTTTGCTTTCTTGACACTTTTATCTCCTTCATAAATATTTTGCAATTTATCCCACATTTCTTTCATAGTTTTACAATGCATAACTTTCATAGACTCTGTTCTATGCAAACCTCTCAAAAGTGCATTCATTGCTTTTGAATTGTAGTGTTGTAGAAGCTTACCTTCCTTATCTGTAGGAGGATTAATTAAGGGATCGTATCCAAATTCAACTGCTTCCCAAATTTCATTGCCAAGTGCCATCAGGTAAATCTTCATCATCATACTCCAAAATATATAGTCACTTCCATCAAATACTGGTGCTGAATTATTTGAGGACACATTCTTAGAATCCATTGTGTTCTTGTTAGATTTTCCTTCAAGTTATTAAACTCTTCTGAAGGAACCCACTCTGATACCAATTGAAGAACACAAGCTTATACTGAGAGGGGGTGAACAATATAAGACCACTTTTTACTTTTCTTTCCAAATCAATATATGCAATGTATAGATAGCAATATCAATAGTAGTAATCAAAGCAATGCATAAATCACCACACATAATAGAGACACCACAATTTACATGGTTCACCCAATGTGGGCTACTCCACGGAGAAAATATTTCACTAAAATTTTCTCAATCAATCTCTTGGGAATCCTTTCCCTATTACAATGTTTATGGACCTCTATCCAAAGGAGATACCAATCCCCTAAATCAAGTTCATGGATCTCTATCCATAGGAGAACTCCTTCTCCTCTACTCTAGTTGGTGATCCTCTAGAAGACTACTACCTCCACTGCACTGGCTTGTGGATCTCTCTCCACTGAAGACTCTTATCCCCACTCAGAAGACCTATCCTCACTACCCTGGCTGATGGATCTCTATCCACTAGAGACTACTATCCTCTCTGCTCTATCACCTCCAAAGATCTATCTCAAATATGCACTAAACATAGTCCTTCGGTCTAGCACAAATCTGCTCAATCTCTATCTCTAGTCTAGCACAAATATATCCTCAAATATACACCAAAATCTATCCTCAAATCTACTCAACAAGTCCACACAACCACATAGAACTTGCTTAAATATTCTCAACAAGTCCACCAGAACTTGCTCAAATCCTCAACAAGTCCACATAGAACTTGCTCAAATCTACTCAACAAGTCCACACAGAACTTGCTCAAAATTCTCAACAAGTCCACAGAGAACTTGCTCAAATATGCTCAACAAGTCCACACAGAACTTGCTCAAATCTGCTCAACAAGTCCACACAAGAACTTGCTCAATATTCTCTCAACAAGTCCACATAAACTTGCCCATATCCAAAGTCCACACAAAACTTGCTCAAATCTGCTCAACAAGTCCACATAGAACTTGCTCAAATATCATAGAAACATAAAGAGAATTGTTAGAGACTCAATATATTCTATACTAATCACAATGCTCAATTACTTTCAATCACTCTCTTAGAAACATAAGGAGAATTGTTAGAGACTCAATATGCTTCAATTTCAACTCAATGCTCAATCACTTTCTCAACTCAATTCAGAATATAGAATAGTTTATTTTATGGAACTTGAACAATCACTTCACACATCCGCTTGACTAGGCTCAACCAACTCTACTCAACCAATCACTTAATGAAACACTCCTTTCTCACAAACCCTAGTCCAAGCATATAAACACCAACTCAAAATATTTCCAACAATGCTCAATCACAAATCTCACATAACAATGATACTCATGTTCTTTTCAAACCCTAGTTCAAGTTCTTTGCTCAACAACTCACTTCAACAACAATGCTTATAAAAACTTTCACATAACAATGATACTCAAACCTAGTTCAAGTTCTTCACTCAACCAATGGCTTCAACAACAATGCTTATAAAACAACTCTCACATAACAATGATACTCAAACCCTAGTTCAAGTTCTTCACTAAACCAATGGCTTCAACAACAATGCTTATAAAACAAGGTTTTAACAACTCATTATTCCAGAAAACCTTGAAGCATTAACTCAACACACTCAATAGGAAACCCTAATCAAGTCCTTTTCACTCCAAACTTATTTTCCAGAAAACCAATCAATCAACTCAAATATGGAAGAATGTGCTCATACCTTTTTCTTGATGATTAAGGGATCTCATAAATCTGCCACAATCAAAACAATTTCTATGCCAAACTCAAAGAGGTTAGAAGATAAATCTCTCCCACAATGTAATGCAAAAACTCAATCACACCTTATCACTCCATATTTAAAAACAACCATCAACATACATAAAATATTTTCCAAATAACACCTTATAATCTCCCAATTAAAATAAATTTAACATCCACCAAAATTTAACTCAAAAACCTCTTTAATTAAATTTTAATAGCAATAAGAACTTTGGCAAAAATCAAATCCACTTTCCTTATAACTCCTATAGCATAAATCAATTTCCAAACAAACAACTTTTCATTCTACCCTTATAACTCCCTTTTACCTTAGGAAAGACTTTAGGCAAATAAAAATTTATTTAACAAAAATTACCTTTGCCACTTATGAGATTCGAACCCCCAATCTCTGCCTCCTCGTGCGCCCTAGCCATGGGCTAGACCACCACATGTGCTAGACGTACGCTTGGAACCCAAAGAGCACCTCGTGCTCTTTCTTCCAACCTTGGCGCTCAAAACGAGCGCATTCAAAATGTTTTCCTCCATAGCGCTCAAGACCAACACGCAAACAACCTCCACGTGAATCGATCGTGGATACTTCCACTCCCAATGCCCTCGCAAAACGTGCACTACCAATGGACCACCGCGTCCAATGGGAGTGAGGCTTAAGCCCTCCCTTTTTCATCTTTTCCCTGGCGCTAAAAGACAACTCGAATTTGTCTTCTTCCTCAACGATTGCACGAATTATTCTCTCACTTGGTCGCATGAAATTTAATCAATGAAGGGTAAGTTTAATGCCCCTTTGGCATTGCTTTTATATATGAATTTCACCTTTTGTCATGGACGTCGGTGCTCCATTAAATCAATGATGTCAGCACCTTCTTAAGACCTTTATAATTTATAAATTATTTAAATTCTAAAAGAATTTAAATTTTATAAATTATTTTATAAACCTTTGACTTTAATAAAAATTAAAGCCTTCTTGAGATAAACTTTAAACCTTTCTTTGTACTCCATGGGTTTGATGTAAATTATTCTGCCACCATGGTTTTAATAAAAACCTTAATTCTGCCATCACAATGTTTAAGGAAGCCTTTATATCCTCATAATGGTTTTAAAAAAAGCATTTTATTTTCCCCCATGGTTTAACACAAACCCTTATAAAACCATATTTTGACACCTTTTCTTCAACTCTTCGCATTGTTCCTGGTGGCAGTAATGATGTACTCCATGGTGTTAATGACAACTTCATGTGTTCACCTTGGCATCAATGACAACTTCTCATCTTGACATCAATGACAACTAAATGAGCTCAAAATGTCCAAAAATTTTATATGATATGTCCAATGTATCATACCTCTAGAACATAAAACTCACTCTTAGCTAGATTTCCACATAGTTAATTTCTCCTTAGTAATTCTAACATGATATTGAGATGTTTATCGTGCTCTTCTCTATCCTATAAGTATATAAGGATATCATCTAGGAATACCAAGACAAACCGGTCCAAGTGTCTTATGAACACACTATTCATTAGGTTCATGAACGTAGCTGGGGTATTAGTTAGTCCAAATGGTAGAATCGTAAACTCATAATGCTCATACCAAGTCTTAAATATCATCTTGTGAGTGTATTCCTCACTAGTTATACCATGATATTAGATCGATATTAGTAAACAACTTGGCATATTTTAGTTGGTAAAAAAAATCTTCAATCTTAGGTAGACGATATCAATTCTTTATTGTAGCCTTATTTAGCATCCTGTAATCAATACACAATCTTAAATAATCATCCATTTTTACAAATAAAATTGACACACCCCACAGTGACACACTTGGTTTTATCAAACCCTTCTCTAATAACCCTTGCAATTGGACCTTTAGTTCATACATTTCAATAGGATTCATCTTATATGGGGTGTTGGGTGTGTCTCATACTTTGTAGAGGAAGTATTGTACGGTAGACCCCTACTTCGATAGTTTGAGCTCCCTTTTTCAGATACATTACCGAATATATTATTAGAGATATTATCAAAGATATTAAATCTATTTTTGAAAGTGTTGTTGGGATTCCCATGATTGGTGGGTATGGGTGGTTTTATTCCATGGTATTGTGCCCACAATATTCTAATACCACGTGGTTTAGGGTTGTAATATTTTCCTTTATATTGATTGTAATTTCCTATTATAGACAAGGTGAATAATAATAGAAAAGGAGGTGTGGCTCTTATTTGCTAGACGTAGCCCATATTGGGTAAACCAGGATAAATATTTTGTGTTCTATGTGCATGTATTTTGTGAGTTGTTATTTTCTTTTGAGTTATTTATTTCTGCATTATTATTCTAGAATAAGTCTAAGTATAACTCTTCATATGGTATCAAATCTAAATTTTTAGCTATAGAGAGACACCTTTATTACTAGGGTTTCAATTCATTGAAGAGGATCTAGGGTTTCTAGGAGTTATATGAAAATTATTCCAGAGTGGGATTTTTTCACAGAAGGAGATTGAAGTAAAATGATGTCAAATCATTCAAGGATAGAGATAGATAAATTTTATGAAAAAAAAATTGATCTATGGAAATTAAAGATGAAGGATTTGCTCATGGATAGAGATCAGTGATTTGTTATTTTTGAACAGAAACATGCTAGTACATCCGATGAAGATTGGAAAAAATTGAATCAGAAAGTGAGGAGTCTAATTCAACTATGCCCTATAGATTCAATCTTAATCAATATTTTTGGAGAAGCTACTGCAAATGATCTTTGGGAGAAGTTAGGGGCTCTATATCAATCTAAGTCCCTAGTGAACAAATTATTCCTTCGAAAGAAATTGTATAATATGAGGATGAATAAAGGGGATTCAATAGTAGATCATATTAATGTATTCAATATGGTGGTAAGTCAACTTACATCTATTGAAATTAAGTTGAGTGAGGAATATAAATGTATTACTTTGCTATGCTCTTTACCAGATTCATGGGATAACCTAGTTCTAGCAATTGGTAGTACAACTTCATCCACATTGAAGTTTGAAGATGTTGTAGTATCTCTATGATCAGAGGATATGAGGAGAAAATCCATGGATGGTACATCAAGGGATTCCCTAAAAGTGAGAGGGAATGCCAAGGAAAAAGATAAAACGAGATCTGGTGATAGATCTAAGTCTAGAGGTATATCCAAGTCTCGAGAAAGTCTAAAGGAAATGTGGTAAGCTTGGACACATGAATAAGGATTTTAGATCAAAGAATGTTGATTCTGGAAAGAGATATGACAAATCCACTTCCATGTAGATAAATAAATCCACTGATGAAGGAGGGGATGTATATTTGTCATCTTTCTCCACACATTCAGATAGTAAATATTGGTTCATCGATACTGGTGCCTCTTTTCTTATGACTCCTCATAGGGGTTGGTTCAATGAATATGAAACATATGATGTATGGGAGGTACTTTTGGGAGATGATTCACCACTTAGAATAATTGGTCATAGAAGAGTGAAAATACAGTTGCATGATGGCAGGGTTAAAAACCTCCCAGGTGTGATGCATATTCCTAGCCTTGCTAGAAATTTAACTTTTGTAAGGAAAATGGTTGATGCAGCAGTTAACATCAGTTTTAGAAAGGATTCATGCAAAATGGTTCATGGATATATGGTGTTAGCAAGAGGAGTTTGAATTAGAACTTTGTATAAGCTATTGAGAAGAACTATAACAAATGAGTGTAATAGCTCAACTATTCCTAAGGTTGAATCAGATAAAACTTCAATGCTCTCGCATCAAAGAATGGGATATATTGGAGAAAAGGGATTGCATACCCTGTACACAAAAGGTATGGTTCAAGGTATCCCTAATTGCTCAATGGTTTTTGATTTTTGTGAACATTGTATTTATGGCAAGCAGAATCATGTGAGTTTCCCATCTGGTGTTGCAAGATCAAAAGGGATATTAGATCTGATTCATAGTGATATATTTGGTCCTATCCCTATTCCATCCCTTGGACAATCAAGGTACTATGCTTCTTTCATTGATGACTTTTCAAGATATGCATGGATTTATTTTCTTAAAAGTAAAGTTGAAGTGTTTGATAAGTTTAGATAATTTAAAGCACTTGTTGAAAATAAAACTGAGAAAAATATTAAGGTATTGAGGTTCGATAATGGATGAGACTATTGTTAAAATAAATTTGAGGATTTTTGTAAGCAATGTGGTATTGCAAGACAAAATACTACTCCATATACACCTCAACAAAATATATTTGTTGAGAGATTAAACATATCACTGATGGAAACAGCTAGAAGTATACTCAATGGTGCTGGTCTAGCATAGGAAATTTGGGTAGAGGTAGTGAATACAACATGCTACTTGCGAAATCGATATCCTACATCAGCATTGTCGGATCAAACTCCATTTGAAGCATTTTTTGGTAAGAAATCATCTCTTTCACATCTTAGATTTTTTTGTTGTGATGCATACATGCATATTCCAAAGGAGAAAAGAAGTAAGCTTGATAATAAGGTTGTTAAATTTATCTTTATTGGTTATAAATATGGTGTTAAAGGATATAAAATTTGGAATCTATAAACTAAAAGTACAATTTATAGTAGAGATGTGGTGTTTAGAGAAATGAAAAGTGATCACAAGAAGGAAGTAACAAAAGAAGAACCTCAAAAGGTATAATTTTATCTCATGGAAGAAGAATCCCACTCATTAGAATAGGATTAACTAGAGGTTCATACACCTATGGTAATGATATAAACATGAGAAATAAGGCAACCTAAAAGGTATAGTCCATCTGATTTTCCTTTTTCCTTTATTTTATCTGTTACTGATGAAGATCCTAGAACAGTTAGAGAAGCTGTTAATTTTGAAGAGGTAAATCTTTGGGAAGAGACCATGAATGAGGAAATGATGGCCCTAAAAAGAACAAGACATGGGATCTAGTAAAATTACCTGGTGGAAGAAAATCAATAGGCTACAAATGGATTTTCAAGAAGCAAAATTTTTAAGGTAAAGTGGAGAAATATAAAGCTCACCTGTTCGCTAAAGGCTATTCTCAGGTAGAGGGAATTTATTATGGTCAAGTATTTTCTCCTATTGCAAAGCTATCCTCAATAAATTTATTTTATCTTTGGATGTTGCATTTAATATTGAAATAGAGCAAATGGATGTAAAAAATGCATTCCTTTATGGATATTTGGAGGAAGAAATCTATATGAGACAGCCTGAAGGATTCATTGCTAAAGGAAAGGAGGATTTTGTATGTAAGTTAAAGAAATATCTATATGGACTGAAACAATCACCTAGAATATGGTATCAAAAATTTGATACTTATATTTTAGGACTTGATTTTGTTCATAGCAATGCTAATCATTGTGTATACTCAAAGCAAATTGGTATTGAACTTGTCATTATAGTTTTGTATGTTGATGATATGTTACTAATTGGAAACAATAAGAAAATGATCAGGGAAGTGAAGTCTCAGTTAGCATCATAGTTTGACATGAAATATCTTGGCCCTACAAATTTTATTTTGGGTATGCAAATAAATAGATATCGTTCAAACAAAAATTTGTGGCTAAATCAGAAAAGGTATGTTGAGACAATATTGAAGAGATTCAGTATGTAGGATTGCAAACCAATGAAGGTACCTATTCCATTGGGTGAAATATTATCTGCTGAAAAATATCCAAAAATAGAAGAAGAGGTAGAAGAAATTTCCATATTCCTTATGCAAATGTTTTAGGGAATTTAATTTATGCCATGGTGTGTACTAGACTATATATCGCCCATGCAATGGGAGTTTTGAGCATATATATATCTAAGCCTCGTAAAGAGCATTGGACTACTATAAAAAGGATTTTCAGATATTTGTGTGGTACATCTGATTTTTCAATCTATTAAGAAGGTATAGGTAAAGAAAATAAATCCTTGGATATAGAAGGTTTTGTTGATGTAGATTGGGTTGGAGATCTTGACAATAGAATATATACTAGTGCATATGTATTCAAATTGTTTGGAGGGGCTATTAGTTGGATAATAAAAGGGTAAATTATTGTTTCTCCTTCAACCACTGAAGCTAAGTACATGGTAGCCACTGATGCAAGTAAGAAAGAAGTATGGCTACAAAGACTATGTGCTGAAATTGGGTTCTTTCAAGGTGTTGTGAAGATAAATTGTGATAGTTAAAGTGCTATATTTCTAGCAAAGAACCTTGTTTACCATTAAAGAACAAAGTGTATTGATAAAAAGTACCACTTCATTAGGGACATGATTAAACAGAATAAAGTGTTGTTGGAAAAAGTAGATACCAAGGAAAATATTGCAAATTCTTTAACCAAGGCAGTTAGCACAGAAAAGTTCATATTTTGTACAGTTGAAATGGGTTTGGGAAGATTGGATGTTGGAAATAACATTGATTACAACCTTTATGCAAAGTATTAAACAAGTGGGAGAATTGTGTATGTGTCTCATCCTTTGTAGAGGAAGTACTGTATGACATACCCTTGCTTCAATAGTCCTACTGTTATATTCGGGCCCCCTTTTTCCAGAGATATTATTAGAGATATTATCTAAGTCGTTTTTGAAGTCATTGGTGGGATTCCTATGATTGGTGGATATGGGTGGTTTTAGCCTATGGTATTGTGCCCATGGTATTCTAATACCACATTGTGGTTTAGGGTTGTAAGAGTTTCCTTAATATTGATTGTAATGTCCCATTACGGGCAAGGTGAATAATAATAGAAAATGAGGCGTGGATCTTGTTTGTTGGATGTAGCCCATATTGGGTGAACCAAGATAAATCTCTTGTATTCTATATGCATGTATTTTGTGAGTTGTTATTTTATTTTAAGTTATTTATTTATGCATTATTATTATGGAATAATTCTAGGTATAACTCTTCATGACGATCTATGAATAGGTTCAACTCCTATTATAAGATCAATTGTGAAGTCAAATTCCCGTACAGGAGGTAGTCCAGGTAAGTCCTCTAGAAATACATCCTTAAAATCCTATAAAATTGGATGTTGTCTTAGTACTTCTCTTTTCTTATCATCTTCCACTTCATTAAGTTTTACTACATACACTATTCCTCCTCTCTTTAGGGTCTTTTTCAATTGCATAGCCGACAACATCTGAGGTTTAAACATCCCTTGTTTGCTATGAATTTTTAGTCTCCTCCCACCTTCTTCTAAATACTCAATCCATTGATCTTGAAAATTGACCAAGGCTTTATGAGCCTATAGCCAATCCATCCCTAGGATCACATCAAAGGCATGTAGGGGAGCTACATATAAACAACATCCCATGGTCCCATTAGATAAAGTGACTTCTGCCATAGGATAACACTGGTTCATCGAGTAGGTCTACCCATAACCATACTCAACCTTCCACCCTTGAGCCAAATATCCTAGCCTTTTCGACATAGTCCTTGCTAGACTAGAAGAAATAAAATTGTCAGTGGCCCCACTATCTATCAAAATGTTTACTTGTTTATTAAAAACCTTACCTTTCACAAGCAATGGGGTGGCTTGTCCCTCTAGCTTTTGCTTTTCGATTGTGGCATAGATCCGATGTTTCGGTTCCTTTCCTTTTGCATTAGTTGTGCTAGTCCCTACTCGATATGGACACTTATTATAATAATGAGGTCCCAAATAATTGTAGCACCCTTCCTTGGGTCCTTACTATTTTTTAGGTTTTTGATACCGTATATTAACTGCTATAGCTAGAGTCTATAACTTATGTGGTTGAGGTTTGGTATTATTGGGTTTTTTATCCTTCTTACAAAAGTTCTTTTTGAACTTCTTCTGGTTTCCATTAAATTTCTTCTTAGGATTTTGGGGGTTCTTAGCCTTTCGTTCTTGATCGACCTCCCATTTTACATACCCATCACTATTCCTCTTCTTTAGTTCCTATCGATCTTGCTCAGGTAAGGTGTCATATTTATAATAGAAGTGTGACTCTACTTTCTTTGTCAGGTTGTACACCTTCTGCAATGATTTAGGCTCTTGCATGTCTACATCATGTTTTATCCTAGACTCCAATCCATGAGTGAACTTGTGAACCCACATTTTCTCATTATAAATAGGTACATATTTGAACAATATTACCAAATTTTTGTAGTACACCTCCACTATGTTGGTTCCTTGTTTTAGACTGGAAAATTCCTCAAACTTTAAGGCATAGAAATGCTCTATTAGGAATATTTTCTTAAATATGTTTATAAATTCTTCCCATGGAGTGTCAATAGGTTCAATATTAGTCTCCTCATAGTGGGTTTCCCACCATTCCAGAGCAGCCCCTTCTAGATTGATCATGGCCCAAAGTGTTTGGGTTCCTTATGAATAGCCTTTTACCATAAAGTGAACCTCTACTTCTCTCAACCATGCTTTTGCTGCATCCCCTTTGCCTTCCCCATCAAACTTGGAGATACTAATGTTTTTCATGTCCTTGGCCATTTCCTTTTCTGCCAAGGCTCTAGCTTGCACTTTTTCTACAGTTAGTCCACTATCTGGACCAACCTCTAAGCCTCTAGCTTGTGAATTCTGGTTCGTAGTTATTTCTAGTAATTGTCTTATCTGATCTTGCATAGCAGTGACCATAGCAGTGAGGTCTTCTACCTCCCTATTGGGGCTTATTGGATCCCTATCTTGGTTTTCTTCTTTGATATTACTTTGTCGAGTTTTCCTAGGTGTAGGCCTCCCTCTTCTGGTCTTAGGTGGCATCTTAACCTGGTTCCATCCAAGAAAAGAATATTATATTATAGTTTTATCTTAAGTTGTATCTCTAATCCAAGCCATAATACAGAGTTCTCTTGCTAGATGCATTAATAATCTAACTAGGGTAACATCCCAGGCTAGGATGTGTCATTGATATCAAAGCCCATACTAAGGTATCCTAACATCCACTCTCCCTTGGGGTTAATTTCCATCAAATTCTAGCAAATAGGGTATTCTAGATCATCCCATATTTAGCCTATACTTTAAGCAAGCCTTCATTTGAAACATATAATTCCCTTTAGAACACATAGAAGCTCTATACCCTCATACCTAGAGCTTTGATACCAAATGTAATGACCCAAAAACACACAAACAAAAAAATACAAAAATAGGACAAGTTTTTTTTTTTAAGGAGAGAGATTCATGAACCATTCATAAACCCCTAACCAAACTAATGTTTACCTAAGGTTTGAATCCCCTAAGTTTTCCTGAAAGCTACATCTCACGAGGTACCCTAGCACAAGTCCCATCTGTGTAGGCGTATCATGAGTTACTATGAATAAGCCTATCTATCTCATCACTCTTGATGAGTTAGACTTATCACCTTCAGTTCAATCGAAGGTATACATGCATCCCCATACCATACACAAATCATTATGTGTAGGTACACTATGAGTATTGCGAGTTAAGCTATCCATCTCATCTCCACGATGAGCTATCTTAACTCAGATGTAGTCTTTTTGAAACTTAGTCATTAATCTTCCTAAGGGGTTCTCAATTCCCTTAGGCCATCTATGTTCACCCTAAGGGGGTCTTAATTCCCTTAGGTCACCTCTAAGTTCACCCTAGAACTCATAATTATTTTTTGTCATTTAGCATACAAACAAGCATACATCAAGATACTAAATCTATCCAATCATAATTATTAAACATACAGATAATACAAGGAGGAAGTAACACTACAGAGAATATCATCAACGGAAAGAGAATCAATTACATAAAGTAACCCATGTGCATCAATAAAGTAAAAGCACTTTCTCTACATCATTAATCAGTTAATACATAATAATCGTGTATGGCAAATCCTCCATACTTAAAATAATATTACATCAATTGCATCAGGGATATCTCCCCACAACTCTAATCTATTTGAGCATAAGTAAACCAACATAAATATAGTTACCTATATTTTGGTTCCATCGACCTCCTTGCTCCTTCTTTGCTATCCATCGATTATTTGGTGGTAGTAGGGGATCAGGGTACTCATGGTTCAGGATAGGCATACCTTTAAATGCATCTAACATTTACTTTACCAAATTGCAACTATACAAATGCAATCAAGTTTCCAACCATCTAATGCATAGTGGATATTATAAAAGAGTCATTACTTTTACTTTCACCTCCCAATTACCTTTAGAGAGTCATTCAACATGCACAACTTAGATCTGGTTTAACTTCCATCAAATCTTATCGTTGTTCCATAAATTAACGTCCCATAACATTAATTCATAAAACAATTCTTCCATTTATTAAATTAAAGCTACACTACTTCAATTCTAGAAATAAATCATTCCTTTTCATTTTATAAAGTTAGAGCCCCATAACCCTTAACCTATAAAACAATCCTTCCAATATTTAATATTTAAAGCTTAACAACTTTAATTACCAGACCAAATAGTTCCCCTTATTTCATAGTTCAAAATCCCATTCTATAAAATAACCTTTCATAATATTTGATAAATCCAATCTATAAATGATAAATCAAACATAACACTTATTTGTTCTATTTAAAGCTTAACAACTTTAATTACCAGACCAAATAGTTCCCCTTATTTCATAGTTCAAAATCCCATTCTATAATAAGGGTTCTCTTGCCCTTCAGACTTCCCTCGATATTCCTGAAGGTATGCTTTATATAGTTATTTAAATAAAATTATTGCCCTCAATACAACTGGGCGATAGCCTCATAGTACACAAACCAAACCTGAAAGCTATACATATAATTATTTAAATAACAAGACAGTCAACAGAGGGGCGGCAAGCAAAGTCAAACATGGAGACAGTCTTCAAACCGCCTACAACTGGTGGTGCCCCCCCGCACGGAGAAACTTCGGATCCTATTTGTGGTCATTAACTAGGCGCCTAGACATGTGCTTGGCTACCATGCAATAGAAACCCCAAGGCCTTAAAAAGGCCCACACAACCCTTGTACCACCACTGTGGTACGAATACCTAAACACAACTAAAACCCGATGGCCAACTTGAGTTCAATGGTGGAAATGTTGCCTATGCTGAACGTTACGCACCCAAATTTACCACGTTGTCGTATGGCATAAAATAATTTAAAGCTAAGGTTTTGGAACTTATAAAACATGATTAAATCACGTACCTCCCAATATTGAAATAGAACATGTGCTTAGCCTAAGGTTCAACGTTGATAAAATTTACAATATTCTTATTGATGAGGAACCCTGTACTAAACATAGAGCCACTATCCTCAACAGCTCCAACGAACCAGAGACCCTAAAGTTCTTGAGGCTTGGTAGAAAGCATTCGAACCAATTTACAAGGTCACAAGCTGTGAATCGATCCACAATACGTAGGAGACATTTGGTGCCTTACAACGCCAGGTAAGAGGGTTTCCAATGATACTTCGAAGAGACTAAACCTACGCAGCATAGCATGCTATAGGCTCAAAAAATGGTGCAACCAAGACCTCTAACAAGGTAATGAAACTTTACCAGGTTTCATAAGGTATTTTTAGAGGTATGGATTCTTTCCTAGGGCTCATTACTCTTTCACGGTGCCATACAAGGACCAATAGAACATCATATTCCACTCTCCAAATAGGCAGACTGCTATGGTCACTGGTTAACAATCTATCCATAACAACAATGAAAAACAACCTAATCTAGGTTACGTGAAGGTATCCCCTACCTCCACAGTCCTACAAGGATTTTTAAAAGCATTCGTTGTCCAAAGTAGCAAAATGCAAGATGCCATACTGGCTTTAGTGAGCAGTGTTGGAGGCTTGATCATTCATAGAATGATTATTCAGTTACTAAAACTAACATAATACACTCCCTATGTAGATATAACAGCAAAACCAAGTAGATTAATTTCCAGAAGGTTCATAGATGTATGCTACATAGATTACAATGATAGCTTGTCTAATTTCAAAAGGAAATATCTGACCTTTTAAATTTTACCCAAATCAAAGCTCCCTTCTGAATCACATCCCTGTAGTTCTCCTTCTAGTATTGCTACCTTCTCACCCACTCTCCTCCTTATGTTCATGTATTCATCCCTCTCCTCTCTCTCCAATCCCGATTTCCCTATGCGCTTCCTATCCAAATAGGTCATCCACCACCCTCCTTTCCCTCAAAGCACATGTAGCCTCGAGCTTCATCTGCCCTTAATTCTCCCTTTCCATTCTTATCCTTCTTTCTCATGACAGCAAGGTAGGCTTTGCCTTAACTGGTAATAGCTCCATACAGTGGAGATCCCAAAAATATTGCACACAGTCCTCCTTTAGGCAACAAGAGCGTATTGGCCAAGGATGGATATTTAAAATAGTTTTAAACTATTTTAATATAATTAAAACCTTTATTTAACATATTTTAAACTAAATGCAATTTCATTGACATTTAGAATATATTTTTTTTTTTTATAAAAATGAACTTCGTTATCATTCCAAAGTAATAATTATTTCATTTAATATAAATGAACTTCCATTCATCTATTTAAATAAAATTTATCCATGAATTTAAAAGAATTTAAATTATCATTTAATTAAAACTTCTTTAATTAATTTAAATGAATTTTCATTTATCATTCAAATTTAATCAACTTTTATTTTAATAAAAATGATGTTTTATTACCACTTCAAAATAACAATTTTCTTTTTGCAAACACATACATATGGCAAAATGCTCTCCTATGGAATTCCAACATTATGCTTATTCAAGCCATGATGTAGTAAGTGGTGTAGAAATGAGAAATCAAATTTTCACAACAACAAAGAGGGCATCTTTCCATCAACCCGTTCACCTATCTCAGCCAAAGGTTTTACGATAGCTTCTAGGCTATCAACTAAGGCTCAAGGTGATCGGTTGTCGATGATTATCCCTTTCGATTATGCATGCCTATATGAAGGTATCTATCCATGTTACCTTCGAGTACCTTAATCATCATTTCCCCTGATCTTAAGCACCCTCATTTTTGGTGGATACCTCTACCTTCTCCACCTATGAGCGTACCTGATCTTGCACACTTGAAAATATGTTAGCGATAACATGCCCTTCTAAATTAGCTAAACATCATATAGTTGGTTTAATCATTCAAACTAGGTATTACCACATCATAGGTTAATACATTGTTTCTTTGTGCCAAATAGTCCGCTAGGGAGGGTCATGACATCCTACCCCACTAGAATTAAACATTGTCCTTGGTGTTTCCAATTTCTCTTAGTTTTGACAAAAAATAGAAATTATTACATTATATAGCTGCAAACGAAAAGGAAAAATGTTTTTACATAACCTCTACTTTCTCCCAAGTGGCATTTTTCTCAAAAAATTGGTCCCACTGGATCTTACATTGCTCAAGAGTCTGATTTCACATAGAATTAAAATAAAACTCAAGAATATTCATTGGTAGTACTTCAATGGCCTTTGGATTTTCCATCTGCAAATTAGAAATATCCCACACATGTTTAGCATCAGGAACATATTTCCTAAGCAATGATATGTGGAAGGTGTCATGGATTTTAGATATATTAGGTGGTAATGCAAGTCGGTATGCAACTGGACCAATTTTTTCTATGATATAAAAGGTCCCCATAAAATGTGGATCCAAATTTATGGATTTTATAGAAATTTTATTTGGCTTAACCCTTAAGAACACATTATCTCCAACAAAATACTCTCTTGGAGTCATTTTCAAATCTACATAACTCTTCTGTCTATTCGTATATTCTTTAAGTATTTGCCTAATTACCTTCGGATGATCGTCCATTACCCTGACCATTTGTGGTCTAATCACAACTCGGGCTTCTAGGTTATCCCAAGACAGTGATGTTCTACACTTTCACCCATACAAGGCATTGAAAGGTGCCATCCCTAGTGAGGAGTAATGTCTATTATTATAGGTAAAATCTACCAAAGGTAGACAATATTCCCAATGAGACTTGTGATCCATGTAGTACATGTGAAGCATATCTTCTAGAACTTGGTTTACCCACTCCATTTGACAATCTATCTTAGGGTGGTATGTTGAACTCATATTCAGTTTTGTATTAACTGCACTATGTATAGATTTCCAAAATTTATAAGTGAATTTGGAGTCTCTATCTGAGATAATTACCTCCAAAAATCCATGCAATCGGAATACCTCTTTGACAAATATGCTAGCCACCACCTATATATGACAAAATTCTCTCCTATGAAATACCAGCATTATGCTTATTCAAGCCATAATGTAGTAAGTGGTGTAGAAATGACAAATCAATTTTTCACAACAACAAAGAAGGCATCTTTACATAAACCCATTCACCTATCTTAGCCAAAGGTTTTATGATAACTTCTAGGCTATCAACTAAGGCTCAATGTGATCAGTTTTCGATGATTATCCCTTTTGATTATGCATGCCTATATGAAGGTATATATCCATGTTACCTCTGAGTACCTTAATCATCATTTTCCCTGATATTAAACACCCTCATTTTTGGTGGATACCTCTGCCTTATCCACCTATGAGCATACCTAATCCTACACACTTGGAAATATATTAGCCATAACATGCCCTTATAAATCAGCTAAACATCATATAGTTGGATTAATTATTCAAAATAGGTATTACCACATCATTGGTTAATACATTGTTTCTTTGTGCCTAATAGTCTACTAGGGAGGGTCATGACACTGCAGATGCCCCTTTTTGGGATGTGTTGTGTGCAACACAACATAGAGTAAAAATAGATGACTAAAATATCAAATTATTAAGTTTATTCAATAACCTAACCAACTTTAGATACCCCGATCATGGAAAGAGTATGCATATTTGAATCCTTCCTTTTGATGAATTACGGAACTTGATTCAAGTACAACCTTTTACGTTAGGCTTACTTGATATTGGATATTATTTAGTCATGAAGAGGCAAGGTCTATCATCCTTTATGGTTTAGTAATGCAAAGCATTTATTTAATTGAAATTTTTACTTATTTTATGCCCCAAGCAGGGGCATGATTGTTTTTGGTAATGATTCACTAATGAACGTGATTTGCATGATTGAGTGTTTGATTGTTGATTTTGATTATGAATTCATTAATTATGACTACCCCCTCAAGTGATGAGTCGATGAGGGAATGAAAAATTATAAAAGTGATGAGTCTGTTTACCCATATGACGTGGTTGGGTTTCCTTCAACTTTAACCATTGTAAAATTTATCTATTTTATGAGGATTTTGATAATTTTGTTGATGTTTCAAGGAAGAAAGGAATTGAATACCTCATTCATGTGGGGTTTTCTGACCATAGTGGTATTATTAGGGATTGAAGTAGATACTTTTCAATTCATCCATGAACAATTTGGGTTCAATCTTGATCCAGAGTGAATTTTTATCAGATTTGACCTATTTTTGGTGGTTTTTAAGCCATTTTTGGTGTTTTTTTTGTTGTTTTTGAGGTGTTTTTTGGGTGGTCGTCCCAAGGTGGGATGGCTACATTGTCTATGGCCATCCCAGGATGGGACGTGTTGTGACTATCACACAAATCACCAAAAATTTAGGGACTCACCTTTTATTTTAGTATTTGGATGTGTGCTTTGTGTTTTATGTGTTTATGATTTTGCTTTGTTCGGGTTAGAAGTTATCGTTCATTTCCTATCGATGGTAATTTTATCATCAATTTTTTTTCAATGATTTTTTATCGTCAGTTTTCTATTAATGACTTTTTGTCATTGACTTTTTGTCGCCATTTTTTCTGTCGATGACTTTTTTGTCATCATTTTTTTTGTCAACGATTTTTTGACGTCATTTTTTCTATTGATGATATTTTGTCGTCATTTTTTGTCATTAGCGAGTTTTATCGTCAGTTTTCTGTCGACTACTTTTTATTGTCAATCTTGTCGTTAACCAGTTTTATTGTTGAGTTTTGGTGTTTTGTGGTCTTTTCCTTTGTTTGTGTCAAGCTTTAAAAGTAATATATATATATATATATATATATATATATATATATATATATATATATATATATGTATATAAAAATATTCATAATGGATAAGATATATATATCAATATTTTAAACAAAAATAAAAAGAAAAGCTATAAAGTAAAATAAAGAGTTCATTTTTATTTTTATATTTTAATGTTCTTTTATTAAAGATAAAATGAAAATGAATTTAATAATAAATAAATGAAACAAAATGGCATTGGAGTGCCATGTTATTATGCCCATTGTAATTTTATTTTTACATAATGTGACTTGTATTGGGTTGCTTGTTGCAGGTGGTTGAGCATGACATGGAGACTACTAGAGGAAGTTGAGGTGATTATCAAGAAACGTAGATGTTGGATACTATAGATTGTATAAAAATGGGAAATATTGGCACTAGCAGAGGTAACACAATAGAGGGGTTTCTATGATTGCAACACACTGATTAAGCCAGAGCACCATGTTGTGTTTGATGGCAATCATAAGGAATAACATAGAAGTGGATGTGAGGGATGCTCATGAAGATTCAATGATAACATGGATTCAGGGCTAAGTGATCATAAACTCCAAGTGGATGAGAGTAGTTTACATGTGATTGCATGGGCGAATGAAGATATGGTGACATGATGATGGCAACACCTCTATTTTGAATGATCAACATGCTACCACTAGGATGAAGGTCATGGGTATCAATGAAGGTAGGTAATGTAACTTCCTAATAATGTCATGCATGAATGATGACTCTACATCCTGAACAACAACTAAATGGGGTCTTGTATGTGGAGATGACCAATATCGAGAACTACGTAGGGCTTCGGTTTGTTCATAGGTTGTATGGAGCAGCATAAAGGAGGGTTCTATGCATGTTTTGAGGATACATCCTACAATTAGTGATAGTTGATGAAAAGACATCCATTGGATTCTATGGATTGGACGTAGGTCTGATGTGACAAAGATATGGTGTTAGATTTGACGATTACAATAAGAAATTTTTGGCGATATTGACATGCTTTGACATCGTTGGGAAGCCTATGTGGATCTAGTGTTAAACACAATGACATGGTAGGTATATCTACCCAATATACTAGTGGACACCTTAGTGACACAAATAACCAGCGAGGCATGACATGGCACTAATGTGTCAGATAATGCAGTGTATGTATACGACGCTGATCATAGTGGGTGAAGTGGTGAATGCGGTATTGAGATCAAGGATGTGATACCATGTAAGAGAGCCCTGTCAACAAGGTCAAGGTATTTCATAGGGTTATTCACTCCTATTTTGAGGTACACATTATGGGTGAGCATGAATAATTATGATGATAGAGAGCTCGTTCACCAAATTCACATGAAGGAATGGATGCATATGCTGTAGAGTAAAATGTAATCAGATATTCTAGATATGGGTATGAAACTAAAAAATGGTAGGGTCAGGCAAAAATATCAATGGCAAGATAGGATACACATGGCTAGAAGGTCACGAGTAGTAAAATACAACAATTGATGTGAGCACAACTATGGGCCTTAGCCAGCATCAGGTGGCAGTAAATATTGTTGACCGAATGGTAAAATGCCATAGATGATGGATGTGGTAGGGTATCCTTACTATTGATTAGAGTACAATGATGGTAAAATTGCATAGATACTATATGTTACCTAAACCCTAGTATTTATATTCTTGGGAAATCAATAGCAGAGGGGTTGATGAAGTTTATTTCGAAATAAAGCGCAATATTAGAGAGGTACCAGACCATGCAGTATGAGGGAAGTAGAAATGGTGATGTAATACACCAAGTGTATGGCCAAAGTGATACCCAGTGCTCATTCACCATAAGTATTATGGTTTACATGGTCAGTTCCCGATAGTAGAGGCCCTAGCCATAGGGTTTCGAATCATGGCCAAGGAGTATGGAGGTATATGGTTTGTTGTCGGTCTTGTTTTTCTGTTTGTTTTTTTGTCATGAATCACATAGTGCAAGAGGAGGTAGCCTAATGTTGGCTTGATGCCCATAGCACCTGGTTTAAATTTTATTAAAACATGCATATTGTTGTCGTATTTTAAGCCAGGAATCCATAAAGTCAAAGTTTTTTTTTTTTTTTCATAAAACAAAGGAAAGACCTTTATCATGGTAAAGGGCAATAAATGAAAGGGAGCAATAAAGCATTTTGATAAATAATTAAAAAATATATATTATTTTTTATAAAGAACAAATGTTTTATATAAAGTATTTTATCATATAAAAGGACAAAGCCTTTTCATGTTATATAAGTTTTTTTTTCCTTTTTTATATAAAGAGAAAAGGTTAAAACCTTTTATTATTTTTTGTTTGTATTTTATGGGAGGATAAGGCCTTTTATAAGATCCTTGGTGGAACAAAGGGGTTGTGGCCAAAAAATGAAATTTTTTTATTACCACTTTTTGTTTCTTTTTGTTATTATTTAATATTAGAAGTAAATGGGAGTTATAAGGAAAAATAAAATGAAAAGGTAATTTGGGGAAAATGAAAACCAAGGGCCAAATATCAGTTTTATTTAAGCCTATGTCAAGATTGTGAAAAAAAACTGGATTTTTTTTGTAAAACAATACTATTTTGAAGAAATCAAATGCATACATTTTGGCAGGCATACACTTTGAGTAAAATCAAAAGGATAATGTTGTCTAGGGTTATTGTATTTACTGTTATGCTTTCACTACATTTTTATTTCAATTTATATCTACGTATTTATGCCTTTAGGGGGTTATACTAGGTGAATATTGAGATTAATGCAAATGTTATTTCACCCTTTGAGTCTTGCACTTGGTCTAATTTGATTGTGTTTTATGTAGGTTTATTTAGATCAAGTTACCTTCAGACTTGTCTCATAACTTGTGGTTTTACAGGGTAGGGGAGTATGATACCAGTATTTACATGCATGTTTTTTTCAACTTTGATGTAAATAGATTCAATTTATTTTCTGTAATTTTTTTATTCTACTTTGTAAGAAAGGTTTTTTCTATATTCTGTTTTTCATTCTGATCATTTCCAAAATTTCTATATTCTATTTTCTATTCTGGTCATTTCTAGAATTTATGCATTCTATTTTCCATTCTGGTCATTTCTAGAATTTTTGCATTCTATTTTCTATTCTGTTCATTTTTAGAATTTCTGCATTTTGTTTTCATTTTGGCCATTTCCAAAATTTCTACATTTTATTTTCAATTATTTCATTCTGGTCCATTCTCCACAATTTCCTGTACATTCATTTCATTTGTTTATATTCTAGTCCTCATCTAGAATTTTTGCACATCCAAATTGCACCAAACTTTTTAGTTTTTCAAAGCTAAATTTTTAGATAAAATCAACTTTAGGAGGGAGGGTACTAACACCTACTCTATGTTAATAAAGGTATGGATTTGAAATAAAGTGGACTATTCCACACACTTTTGCATTTTTACACCTTTAATATAAAGATAAAATGAACTTGCTAACTAGGATTCAGGGTAAGTCAGATTAATACCAAGAACATTAAAAGGAATCACTTTCACACAAGAAAAATTCACATTCACTTTAAGGATTAAAGAGCAATGATCACTAAGCATGTATGAATCAAACCATCAAGGCCCCTTGTTAACTGTCACTTGCATGTTGTTGAGATTATTATAGCATATATTTTTTTAATCTCATTTATTTTATACACATATGCAAAATGTTTATCTATTAGAAGCTTGGAGAAATTCATGCTTTCATTTAATTTCTTTGCAAGAGGGAGTTTTTAATTTAATGCTTTGATTGTGGTGACCATTTTGCAATAGAAAAAAATGTTCACTCAACATTTTGATGCTATAAGGAGGGTCTTCTTTCATAGCTTTGTAATTTAGATTTTTTCTAACATTTAATGTGGGTAGGTTTGTTCCACCTTATTATGCTTACATTTATAGTGTTATCGAGGTTTTATTGTGAATGATTTGTGAGAAGCCTTGTAGAGCATTAGTTCTTCCAAGCTATCCCAACTTGAGTACATAGCTACTAGGTCTAAAACCACTAGGGAAACCATTTTACAAAGTCTTTCTACCAATTCTAGGAAGCCAAGAAACAAAACTCAAGAGATCAAAATCCCACCCATTATACTTGATCTAGGGTCATCTTTAGACTCAAGTACATCTAGTGGGTCTGCACCCACTATTTCCATTGTGAAAGGTACATAAAGTGTATATGTCCCCATCACTTCAATGGTTTCTATAATTCCCATAGGGCCACCACCATTGAATAACATAGTCCAACCACTAGTTCCTTGGTACGGTGCATAAAGTATTCCCTTGAACATACCCGGGGATATCCATGAAATACTTAGGCATATTGAGAGGTTGATACCCAAGTTTAAGCATGATGGTTCTATCACAACTGAAGAGCATGTCCAGAATTATAAAGACCATATTATTACACAAGGAGTAAATCATGAATACGTCGCCCTTATGAGTTTGGATCAAATGGCTCATGAGTGGTATATGAATCTCCCCATAGGGTCCATCACTTCTTGGGTCCAACTAGAGGTAGCCTTCATCAATAATTTCAGGTCGTTTTTAGATCCTACCATCATCTATAATCAATTTGTGTCCTATAAAATATTACCCAATGATCCAATCAGGATGTTCAATTCTAGATTCCAAAATATTTACATGAGTGTAACTCACCATTTTATGGTGGACACTGATGTGGCCCTTAAATTATATTTTGGAGCTCTATATCCCATGACAACCATGTTTGCTAGGATAAACCCTCAGGTTACAACCCTTGCCCTAGATTATACGGAGGCCATGACCATTGAGCAACAAATGACATCACAAGGCATGGGGATGCCCCAATTGCCTATGATAGGACAATATGGTCCTTACAGTCAGTTTTCCATGATGAACCAGATTATGGCATCACAAGTGTTGATGATGAACGCCCTAAAATATCATAAACAATACCCATTAATGCCTATGTATCCATAATTTTCCATATATCCTAACATAACCATTCCACCCACCACACCAATTATGACAAATAATCAGATAACCATACTAGGATTTGAGGCAATCAAAATTTAAACCTTGACAACTTACCTAATGGTCCCACCTCTTCAAAGCATGAATCCTTGGTGGAACCAAAATTCTCAAAATCAAACCATCACCTCTATTCAAAGGTGGCAAACATAGGAAATGTAGTTGGATATAGAACCATGATGCCCCAATCACAAGGACCTAATTATGAGGTTGAGGAATTGAAGAAGCATAATGTCAAAATGAGTAATGGCATAGTCTACCTAAAGAAAAAAGTATCATAGATATCTATGTCTAATAAAAATTCTAACCATAGGAGGATGGTACCATACAATACTCACACTAATAATGGGTGTGTATCCAACCGTATAGCCAATCAGGTAGATGCTTTGGAGGATTATGGTGAATTAGATCCCTATGGTGAGGAAATACCCCATTGTTGACAAGGGAAAAAGATGCTTTGGTGACCAAAGTTTTCCACTATCAAGAAAATGAGGAAGGAGAAGAGGTTTTTGAAATCCTAGAAGAAGAGGATGATGAAAATATGGAAGATGAAGTCCAAGATATTAGACGTATAGGGAAAGGAAATCATGGTTATTATACAAGGAGTTCTAAGGATACCAAAAATTCCTCCACTTAGCCAAATAATCCCCTTCTTCCTCCTGATACCAAAGGTGATAATAATCCACATCCTCATCTGGCTATTGAATTTTCCAAACCTACGCAAAATATATAAAATTATGAAAAGTCCACTTACAACCTAGTAGAGGACATGAAAAAGGAGTAAGGCTAATATCTCTATGTTTGAGGTTGCTAAATTGTCGGGTCAAGAAGAATATTTGGTGAAGGAGTTGTATCCATCAAATAGAATCCATGAGGCCAAAGGTGCCAAGTCCCAATTAGTTTTGAGGAAAGAAAAATGAGAAGTGCCTCCTTTTTTCATAACAATCAAAATTGCAGGAAAGAACCTACATAATTATCTGATAAACTCAAGTGCCTCGGGTAACATCATGCCCCTTGAGTTTTACCAAAAGTTAGGATTCAAGCCAATCCCTTTAAAGAGTAAAGTGATATAATTGGACATATCGGTTGTATATGTGGTTGGAGTTGTGAATGATGTACTGATTCAAATCAATTCAGACCCTAGAATTCAACATCATGTGGATATACTTGTGGTCAATATCATTGTAAAATATGGTATGGTGTTAGGAAGATATTGGAGTAAGAACCTCAATGGTTACATTGTCACAAATTTTTCTCACATGTGGTTACCTTGGATGGGAGTAGCAAACTAAATCTGGGTGGATAGTGAGTCGAGGCTTAAATATATGATAACAGAGTATAATAGGCTGAAATAAATCTAATTTGCTGAAATTGAATTAGGGGTCTATAACTTTGACATAGAAGAAGCTACCAAAAACCTCAAAAGGAAAGCCTATCTTGTGGCACTTATGAAGATTATAGTTTGGTTTGGACTCTAATATTTGACGAATCCAAATCAAAACAAGTTTTCGGAGCTAGTATTGAACTTACATGTCCTAGTAGAAAGCCTATGCTAGTTGGCTATAGATTACAGTTCCCAGCCACCAATAATGTTGTAGAGTATGAAACACTAATTTTTAGACTTCAGTTAGCTCTAAATAAGAAGGTTAAGTGTCTCAAAGTTTTTTGAGATGTAGAGTTAGTGGTTAAATAGGTAAAAGGACAATATGCATGTCAGGATAAAATATTAAGCCTTTACAGGACTAGAGTTAAGGATTTGATAGATGAGTTTGATGCTTTCAACATTTTCCTTATCTCTAGGAGATGTAATCAAATGGTATATTATTTAGACATTACAGCAAGCATGCTCAAACGAGTTGACCATAAAAAATGTAAAAACAAATTCAATTGAGTTAGTGTCCTATCCTTCAATACCAAAAAATGTTACCAATTTACAAGTATCCGATAGTGATAGACATATTTTTAATTTTGTCACCAATTCTGGTATTTTTGAAACTCATGTGATAGATGAAGATAAGAGAGGTCCGGAAGAAACACACATGGATAGTGAAATATCCCAATTGATGAATAAAATGCCAAAGACATAGTTTCACTAGAAAATATATTTGATTAGAAAATATCAAACAAAAAGAGGCAAAAAGGTAGCACCCTCTAAAGAAGCATGTGATCTAATCAACTTAGGGAGTACATAAAATACATGGGAGGTATTCATTTCTAAGGCATGTACTATTAAAGAAAATGAGTCTATCACTCATGCACTAAGAGAATATGTGGATTGCATAGCATGGAATTACATGGATTTAAAAATGTACGATAAAAATATGATTATGCATATGATTCCATTAAAATTGGAATCTAAACATTTTAGATAGAGACAAAGACCTGTCAACCTATTATTAGAGTCCCTAATAGATAAATAGGTGAAGATATTGCTAGAAGAAAAAATAATATTTCCTGTTAGGCATTCCACATGGGTTTCCAATCTAGTCCTGGTAATAAATAAGAACGAAGAGATAAGATTGTGTATCGACTTCATAAATTTGAATAAATATTTCCAAAAGGATAATTACCCATTGCTTTCCATAAATGATATTCTTCAAATGGTTAATGGATCAGAAATTATGTCATTCCTAGATGGTTATTTGGGATACAATCAAGTCCTTATCTACCCAAATGACAGAATGCAGACAACTTTCACAACTAAATGGGGAACATTCGCATATAGGAGAATGTCATTTGGATTATTGAATGTGGGTGCCACCTTCCAATGAGCTATGGAATTTACATTCAAAGGGATCATTAGTAAGTTTATCATTGTTTACGTGGATGACATTCATGTTTTTTCTAAGAAAAGATAAAATCATGTCAAGGATTTGAGGAAAGTGCTCCAAAGATGTAGGTAACATGGGATCTCCCTTAATCCAAAAAATACATCTTTGGGATAACAAAAAGTAATCTATTGGGACACATTATTTTAAAGGAAGGAATTTTAATTTGTTCTAAAAGGATAGCTTCTATATAAGACATACCTCCATACAATAGAAAAAAAGAGTTAAGGTCTTTCTTTGGCAAGATCAATTTCATAAGGAATTTTATTTCAAGACATAGAGATTGCCAAACCTTTGAATGACATGCTAAGAAAGGATGCTCAAATTAAATGGACATATGAAAATAGGAATGCTTTCAAAAGCATTAAGGATGCTATCTCTATGACCCCTGTTCTAGTCAATTCAAATTATTCAAAGCCTTTTTATGTCTATGTGTTTGCTTCAAATCATTCCTTTGCTAGTTTCCTAACTCAAAAGAGTGGAGGTAGTATTGAAAACCCTATCGTATTTTTGAATTATCCTTTGAATGATGCACAATTGAGATATTCTATTATGGATAAAGAAATGTATGCACTATTCAAAACCATAAATAAATTTAGACATTACATACTGCATAGTAGGGTTTTTGTTGTAGTCCTTGACCCTACTGTCAAGTATATGTTTTTGTAAAATAAACTAGGTAAAATATGGGGAAAATAGATTTTGAACCTTAAATAATTTTATCTAGAAATGCAAACCATGAAAATAGTTCGTGGGCAAGGTTTTGTCAAGACAATCATAGAAATTGTTCCATTGATATCATGTCAACATTACAATGTAGAATACATAACTAAATATGATTAGCATGTTGATATTGTGTATTTTTTACTGAATGGTAAGTGCCCATTGCATCTCAATTCTACTCAATGTAGAGCTTTGCATTTGAAATATACAAATTTTCTAATTAAGTCTGGTGTTTTATACAGGAGAAACCACAAAGGAATTTACCTTCATTGTGTTAACCAAGAAGAGGCGACCCAAGTGCTTAAGGACTTCCATGGTAAGTATAGAACTAGACATGGGTCATCCAATACAATGACACACTAGATTATTAGGGCATGATATTATTGGTCCCATATTTTCAAGGATGCACATGCTCATGTGCGATCCTATCACACATATCAAGTGGCAGCCAATAGAGAAAGAAATGCAACAATGCCATTACAGTTTGTGGTAGAGGTAAAATATTTTGCACAATGGGGACTCAATTTTATTTGGGTTATCAATCCTAACTAATCGTATTCTCATACATATATCCTTACTGCTACATATTATTGCATTAGGTGGACTGAAGCAATTTCCACAAAGCATCCTACCATGAATTTTTTTATTAAATTTTTAAAGGATAACATTATGACTCATTTTTGCATGGCCAAAGCAATAGTAAGTGATAATGGTTCTACCTTTTCTTCCATAATATTTACAAAATGGACATATGATAACATATTAAGCTTGAAATTATCTTAAAATTATTATTCACAAGGTAACAGTTTGGCAGAATCCTCTAACAAAAGAATGTTATGTGTAATCAAAAAGTTGCTTTAAAAAAATGCTAGGGATTGGCATAGTAAACGGAAGTTTACCCTTTGGGTTGATAGGACCAAACAAAGGAGTCAATTGGAACATATCCATACCATTTAGTTTATGGGTAGGATCCTATGTTTCCCACCAATTTAATATTGTAAAATCTTTATTTCATGAAAGAATACATTGCGACAAATAGTCATATTGAAACTAGGTTAACACATTTAATGCATCTTGATGAGGGTGGGGGTGGGGAGCAAGTACAACCAAGTGCTCTGAAATTTGGAGCATCTTGATGAAAAAGAGAGGAAGCCATGCTCCATTTTAGCAAACATCAATATGTAGTAAAAATATGGCTTGATAAGAGATCTATGATTAAAATTTTTAAAATTTCAGATCTAGTTTTGTTGTGGGATAAAGGGCATAAAAAGAAAGATCATGATAAATTTGATTGTTTGTGGTTGGGTCCATATCAAATTTCTGAAATCCTAGGTGAAAACAGTTTTAGACTAAAAACCTTGGATGGAAAATATTTGTCTTTTCCTGTTAACGGGGTGCATTTAAAGCACTATTTCAAACCGATGATTAGGTAGATGTACTATGATGAGTATGAATTGGATGAGCATGGAGTGTAGACATAGTTGGAAACACAAGATTCCACCATTGCTAAGATACAAGGTGAGCTGATTAGAGGTAGATATGAGCATAGGGAGTACACAGAGGAGAGTGCTCTCCGACAAGAAAAATATAACAATGCATAGGAAGTTATTGTTTGATAGGTAATAGTGATTAAGGGACAGGGGGCAGTGATTTCAGGTCAAGAAATAGAGATAGCTATGCTTCGATCATAGGTTATGGAAGGGATATCATGATAGGGGGTATCTAGTAGTGGTGAGATAGATAGGCTATGGGAGGAGGTGACACATCTCTAGACCTTACTGAATGAGTAATAGACACATCATTGAGAGGATACAACATACACATAGGATTTAGAGGATGTGATAGTACATATTAGATGGCACTTACTAGCTCACTCTTTTGTTAGTGGGTCATACCAGAGTAGGAGAAGTGGTACAGGTCAGTCATTTGTGAGAACTAGGGCTCCTATATCCATGAGGAGAGTAGATAAGTTCAAGGGGAGAAGATCTAGGATATATTTATGAGCACCGACTGAGGGTGGGGGTGAGATTCATGGTGCTGGTCCTACATGACCATGGGTTTTGAGTCTGTAGTTATTTTTAATTTTGGATTTTTGAAGCGTGAGGTATGAGGACCCACTTGGTTGTAGCCTACAGGAAGTTTTGGATGATGATGTATATTTTTTTCCCCATATATATATATATATATATATATATATATATATATATATATATATATATATATATATATATATGAGTTGTTTTATTGTCATCATGTGTTTCCTTATTGCTTTATTAGATGTATGTAATGTTTATATTTATTTTATTGATTCTTTGATGGATTCATGTATTATAATATGATGTTTTTGATGATATCGATATGTGTGTATGTATAATTAAATCGATGATTTGTTTATTTTTATGATGAAATATGGATACTATTTGACACACTATGTTAGCACCATAGACTGTATAAAATTTATTGATTAATTTGTAATGTTGTCATGAGCAGGGGTTATGCATAAGGGGTTAGACTCAAAATGTACTTGTAAAAAATGGTGAATCTTAATCAAAATCAAGGTGAATCATGGCGAATCCTAAGAAAATCAAATCAAGCATCTTCATACAAAAATTTGAGGTATTTGAAGCCCTAAAATATAAGGTCATATTTGGGGCCAATTTTGACCTATTAAATCATCTTATAACTTCAAAAAAACACTGTCATTATATTAGGCTTAAAAAGAGCTTTCCAATGAGTACAAATATGCCTATGTTTGGATATATTGTGGCAAATTTACCCTAAGAAAAAATTGGTCCTGAAAAGTTTACGTGAATGGGTCGACATCGAGGATCCTCATATTCACCAATTTCAAATTTTGAAAATCCTAATATTCGCCCAATTTATGAATATTAACCACTATGCATAACCTTGGTTATGAGACTATGTGATGGATTTGTGAACATGTAAACTGACAAAAATATGATAAAAAGGTATGGAATGGAATGAATAGCAGGATGTTATAGAATGTCCTTGAGGTTTTTATGAGACTCAAACACTCTAGTAAACTAGTCAAAGATTATGTAGTAGCCATGGAAGACTTTTCAACAAGGTGTGAATATTATAAGAATACCAAGATACTCAATATCCTTGTGTGTGCAAGTGAGTTCATTGCTATGATAACGCATAAAGTTACCTTAGTGCCAAACATGATTGATGCAGCCCATATGTACTGAAGATCGCCCTATGAGTATCATGATCCTAGGTTTTGTACGTAGTTGGATGAGATCACTAGGTAGTACAGGATACAAAAATCTAGCTCATATGCATGCAAACATTGGTGTGTACAAAAGAAGGATGCTAATGTAATAGACATATCATCATGTGTAAGAATATTGCCATTTCCAGGAAGGCTTGATGTTACGTAACCTGTAATGAAGATCACCTCATGGTTTATCAAATGCTAAGAATTATAGGGATTCAAGTTTAGTACTCCCTTATTTTATTTTAGTTTTTAATTTCTCTAGAGATTTGCTCATTTTGTTTTAGTAAGCAAGGGATTTTGGGAGTGGTAATAACCACTATTTATTTTGCTTTTTGCTTTTGCTTTTGATAGTGGTGAAACCCATTGTTTATTTTAGGGATTTTTGGTAGTGGTGAAAACCACTTTTTATTTTGTATTTGGGTAGGGAGGAGCTTGTCATTTTTTCAATTCTCATCATTTTTTAACCATGCACACAAGGGTATGAGCAAGGTAAACTTTTCACTTAAGGAAACCTAGACCACTTTGTAGGTTGTATATTTCCTTGTGCAAAACATGGATTTAATGTGAAAATATGTTGGGATTTTGACATATAAAATGTATAATACAAGAAAGACTCTACCTTATAAAAATCAAGCCAACTTTCTCTAAAAGATAAAAAAAAAAACTAGAGATGACTAAGTGATCAAAAACCCTAAAGACACCCTCTAACAATTGACTTGGTGAAGGGAAATAGACACAAATATGAAAAAGTTGGAAATGTAGATGCAAATGATAATTGTAATATAGACAGGTGTGAATGATGACTTTTGATAAATTTGACTTTGAATAATGTCTAGTATACAAACCTAGTGCTAGACATGTATGATCAAATATAAAATGCAAAATGTAATTATCAATATGCCTAATACAATTGATTGTACAATGTAGTGGCATGAAATGTGATGCAATGCAATATTTTTGTATTTTTGTTGTTTTAATGATGTTTTTGGATTTTTATTAATATATATGTATATACATTTAACTAATGAGCCTATTGGATGCCATTGGGGCTTTTTGGGTGGCCAAAGGGTTTATGGATACCTTTGGAGATTTTTGGGTAGCCAAAGTGTTTATGGATACCTTTGGGGATTTTTGTGTTATCAAAGAGTTTATAGATACCTTTGGGGATTTTGGGTGACCAAAGGCTTTATGGACACCTTTGGGGCTTTTTGGGTGACCAAAGGGTTTATGGATACCTTTGGGGCTTTTGGATGACCAAAGTGTCTATGGAAACCTTTAGGGCTTTTGGGTGACCAAAGGGTTTATGGAAACATTTGGGGCTTTTGGGTGACCAAAGGGTTTATGGAAAACTTTGGGGCTTTTGGGTGACCAAATTATTTATGGAAACCTTTGGGGTTTTTTGGTGACCAAAGGGTTTATGGATACCTTTGGGGATTTTTGGGTGATTAAATGGTTTATGGATACCTTTGGGGTTTTTTGGGTGAGCAAAGGTTTTATGGACACCTTTGGGGCTTTTGGGTGACCAAAGGATTTACGGATACCTTTCGGGCTTTTGGATGACCAAAGAGTTCATGGAAACCTTTGGGGCTTTTTAGGTGACCAAAGGGTTTATGGATACCTTTGTGTATTTTGGGTGACCAAAGGGTTTATGGAAACCTTTGGGGATTTTTGGGTAGGGCGTGGTGCTTTAAACGTGAAAATGTCATAGATGAAGGATATTCAAGGGTTCATGTTCCTCAATTCCTTTAGTGGAGGCTAGGCAATAAGTTCCAGGTCCAATTTGACTAGTGATAATGAATGGGCCTAACCAGTTTCCCATAAACTTATCCCATATATGGGGTGGTAAGTTAGAATTTTGTTGGATCTATTATAGAACAAGATAACCAAATTGAAAGTCTCTATGATGGACTTTCATATTATAGGCTCTCTTATGCCGCTCTTGATAAACATGCAGGTGCTCAAGAGCATTGACACGACATTCATCAAGTAATGTTAGTTGACCTAGGTGATCCTACTGTGCGGTGTCATCATCGATGACCTCTTGCATGGATATGCACAGTGACAAGATTTCTAGCTCTAAGGACATGACTACCTCAGCACCATACACTAATGAAAATGAAGTTATCCCAGTGGGTTTCCAAATACTAGTGTGGTAGGCCCATAGGGTAAGAGGAAATTGATTATGCCAATATTTGTAATTATCCTTAATGGTTTTCTTTAAAATAGAAATTACTATTTTGTTTGATGCCTCAGCTTATCCATTGGCTTGTAGATAATAGGGCATAGAAAAACTATGTTGGATGTTAATTTTGGTTATTAAAGCTCACACATTTATTATTTAAAGGTGGCCCATTATCTAAAATGATTTTGGATGGAATACCAAAATGATAGATGATATTATGTAACATGAAATTCGCAATGCAAGGTCCAGTTGTAGTGGTAAGGGGAATTGCTTCCACCCCTTTTGTGAAATACTCTATGGCTATAATGATGAACATGTGATGGCCTAAGGAAGGGGTGGGATATTCCCAACTAGGTCAAAACCCCATTGCGAGAAAGGCCAAATTTATTGAATTGGTTGTAAGGCCTTAGAAGGTACATATGTTAGATTAGTATGGTGTTGAAACTTTATGCACTTCTTAACATAATCGCAACAATCTCACTCTAAAGTTGGCCAATAATAGCCCATGCGAATAATGTGCTTTGCGGTGGCCATACCACTGAAATGGCCACCACATGTACCATCGTGTGCTTGGACGATCATGCAAACTGACTCTTGAGTCTCTAAGCAACAATGGAGGATACCCTTGTATCCTTGATGATACAAAATGTCTTTCCGTAAGACATAATTTACCACTTTTCACTTGAAATTACATTTGGTACCATGCAACAGTCTAGAAGGAATATTACCAATCTTTAGGTAATCTTTTATTTGAGTGGACCAATCTTGATTGGAAAAATCCTCAATTGCATGAACTACTTGATCATTTTGAAGTTCATCCCTAGTGAATGTTTATTGGGAGATAAATTTTAAATATAGTGTTATGCTTCTATCAAAAGGAGTTCAAGGGAATAAAGTCCCCCAAGCGGCATTATTCAGGCAATTGTGAATTTGCGAGAATTGTTCATGAGAAGGTTCAATTTGAATCATGTGGACTTATATCATGGAGTGGATGTTCTCATGGTCAATTGTAGATTACAATAGCATTTTGACTTGAATGGTTATTATATCATCGGTAGGATTATGTAGGATTAAATACCCCAAGGAGGCCATTATATCCACAAAATGTTTAGATGATCGAGGGAGTGCCTCGATGTCATACCATTCAATTTTTTATAGAATTTTATCCACAAGGTATTTGTAGGCTTGCAATATTGGACATTTGCATTGGAATATTTTCTTGACTTGGTTCACTATGAGCAAGAAATCATCGAAGATGTTGAGCTTAGTTATTTTTATGGTTATTGTAGTTTGAAGTCCTATGAGAAGAGCTTCATACTCAAAATTATTGTTGGTTCATGGGAAATCGAGTTTTAAATATAGGGGTATTGGATCCCCTTGAGGTGTGAAAAACATAATTCCTGCACCACCTCCTTGCTCACACATAGAGCCATCAAAAAATAGTGTCATGTTAGCCTGTGATTCAAGATCTTTAGGATCAGGTGATTCTGATACATTAAATACTCCATCATCAGGGAGCTCTATGTTAAGAGGATGATCATCTTAGAGAGGATCCTCTATGATTTGATCGGTGATGACCTGAACTTTGATTGATTTTTGTTCAATGAGTTTGAGGTCAAATTATATCAACAACATGATCCATTTCACCGTGTGAATGTTATGGTAAGTATGACTCATAATATATCATAATGGATTATATTTGGATATAATATACATGGTATGATTAAGCATGTAATGGCATAGCTTTTTAGTGGTAAATACCACTACTAAGAATAACTTCTCAATGTATATGTATTTAATTTTGTAACTGACCAAGCTAATATAGTAAGTAGCTTGTTTGTTGTGTAATTCGTTCTTTTAGGCTAACATAATGCCCAATGCAAGCTCAATATATGATATGTATAAATAGAATGGTGCTACTAGTTGAAGAGGATCTAGTACTAGTGGCAAAGATAAATATTTTTTTCTTTCATCAAAGGTGGCTTGACACTCATCATCTCAATTGAATGCGACCCCATTGTATAATAATTTGTTCATGGGTTGATATTTATCTAGAAATTGAACTATGAAGCACTTGATAGATGCAACCTTACATTGTAGACTACACAGGTTCTTGATGGTAGTAGGGGAGGTAGCTCAAGGATTACCTTGAATTCATTTAGATCAACTTTTATACCTTGTTTAAAGACTATGAATCCTAAGAGTTTTCCACATGTTATGCCAAAGATACACTTCTTGGGATTTAGTCTAACATTGTGATCCATAAGGCAATCAAGAAATTTGTGCAATACATTGATATGCTCATGGTGCAGTAAATATTTAGCCAATAAGTCATCCATGTAATCTTTCAATATTTTGTGCATGTAGTAATGGAAGATGTAATTCATAGCTCACTAGTAGGTAGCACCAATGTTTTTGAGGCTAGAAGGTATGACCTTATAAAAAAATGCCCCCCAAGGAATTGTGAATGCCATTTTGAGTTGATATTATGAATTAATATGAATTTGGTCGTATCAAGAAAAACCATCCATTAGGGATATCATCTTGTGGCCTACTATGGCATCTACCAAGCCATGCATGTTTGGCAATGATAGTTCATCCTTAGGACTCGCTTTTTTTAGATCACAAAAGTTGGTGCAAATATGAATTCTTCCACCAGGTTTCTTGACATGAACCATATTGGAAAGCCATGGAAGATAATCCACTGATATAATGAACTTGGAATCCAATAGCTTTTGTAGCTTGTCTTTCACTATTAAGGCTAATATTGGATGCATTTTGTGTATCTTTTGCTTAACTGGTTTTGCATTTGGGTCAATCACAAGATTATATGTGACTAAATTTAGATCTAGTCTTGGCATGTATTTATAAGACCACACAAAATATTCCTTCTTCTCTTTGAGAAGGGTAGTGAAATCAACTTGCTCAATAAGGGATAAGTCTTTCCCTAACTTGATGAATTAAGGATTTTTAGGATCTAAGCCAATATTATAGACACTAAAATCATGTCAATCCGATTAGGCGACCAAAATAATTGGCTAATTTGACACCATATGGCCCCCTTGGGCAACCCTCAGAGGTTACATAGTGGTCCTAACCACTTTTGGGAGGTTCTACCCCACTTTTGGGAAGTTTTGGGGCATGTAGGCATGGTCGTCCCACCCTGGGATGGCCATAGTTCATGGCCGTCCCACCCAGGGATGGCCATATGCAATCATCCCTGGGTGGGACGGCCATGGTATTTGACCCCCAAAAAGTCAAAATTTGGACAAATGGCACCCAGAAACTGCCATTTATCCCACCTATTCAAGCATGCTAGTGAGAGGGCACATAACTCTCATGACACATTGCATATTGGAGGCCAAAAAGGGAGATTCCTTCCCCCTCCAATGCATGATGACATTTGGGACAAGTGGAAACCCTTGTAATTTTCCACCCAATTCATAGAGAGGAGTTTTGTGACATTTGCAATGAAGTGCTACCAAGATTTCCCCTCAACCTTTTTGTGCTTTTTCCCTCAAAATATCTACCTAGCGAAGGAGGTTCTCGAGTGATTCAAGAGGCGCAATTTGTTTACAAAACCCAACCAATTGAGTGAATCCCACCCCCAAATTTGATGACAACACCCTTGAGAGAGTTTTTGACCAATTCCCAGAGGAATTGGTGGTAGAAAACTAGTAGATTTGGTGGTCGTCCCACCCCAGGATGGCCCCCAATTTGTGATAGTCACCACCATCCCTTCCAAGGGATGGTCATATATTGGAGCATTATTTTTCTACTATTTTTAAATAGGCTTATTCTAGGATATATTAGGAATATATTATTCAAATTTGATGCAATTTGGAGCTATATTGAATGAGTTATCATATTTTTAGTATTTTGTAGGTTCACTTGGCTCACTTCAAGATTCACATGAATTTGTAATCAATTTTTTTAATATTTTTACATGGGTTCATTCTAAATATTATTTTATATATTCTATCCAAATTTGGTGTGATTTGGAGATGTTTAGGACCAGAAATCACCCGTTTTGTGTTTTGTAGGCTTAATAGGCACACCACATAATCGACACAAATATAGATGCAATTTCTATTATATTTTCAATTATATCAGTCCAAAAATCATATTTTATGCATGAATCTAATATTTGGAATCATTTGGAATAGTTTTGGATGGTTTTATTGCATATTTCCACTTTCTAGTCTATTATTGCATATATTGCTTTGCATGCTTCATAATCCGCACTTGCTACTAACGAATCTGGTTTCCTTGTGTGTAGGTGTAGGTATAACAATGCATGAGGAAGGATCATAGGATCATAATATCAAATAACAAAGTGGAAGCATCATAGGCCCACCCACTTCAATCGTGGGTATGAGGAAGAACATTGAAAGTGCACCCGAGTTATTGAAAGGATTTGATCCTTGGGCACCATTTTGTAATGAGTGTATCAATCTAGAGCCCTCAAGGGGACATTTATGTAACCATGATTTGATCTATAAAATAATAAATAAGAACTTCATTTCTTGCACTTATTTGTCTTATCATGCTTACTTGAATGCGCCTTTTGTAATGCTTAATCAATACTAGAGATAGATGCATCTCATTTAACATTGTTAGGTGCACCATTTTTCCCATAATTCAGTGGTGATCATGGTGGGACCCTATCCCTATTGATTTGGTTAAGATTTGACCTCTTTTTTTCTTTTAAACTATTGCAGGAACTGGTCGTTCTAGCCTAAGATGGCCCTAAAATTGCTAATCGTCCCACCCAAGGATGACCACACAACCATCCCACCCTGGGATGGCCCCCAAACTAGTAGCCATCCCACCCTAGGATGACCACAAAATAGAGGCTTTTCTACTCAAAATTCTAGAAATAGCAAGTTCTTAGGCTATCAAGGTAAGTGCCTAAACCTTCAGTTTGCTTTTCTACAGTCCAAAATTGCTTAAATTTGGTTTTTCTTGCTTCCCTTGTTTGCTTGAAAGGTAGAAATATAGATTTCACTTTTCTATAATTGCAAAACAAAAAAAAAATATAAAATAACTAAGTAGAAATGCATTTGTATGGCTTGCTTGCTTGTAGCCTACCTAATGGGTAGGTTATCATTTAGGACATGCATTTTGTAGGTTTACCTTTTATCTAACATTTCTGAAAGTAAAACATCCTTTTTGCATTTAGTGAAAGTTCATTGAGTGCTATATTTTTTTACTTTCTTTAAGCATAAAAGGAACCACACACACTTGCACATATCACAATAACATTGGTAAGGTTGGATTTCATCACCAACCTCCAATTCAGACCGATGATGTTGGATTTCACCTCCTTCCATCGGCTTGCCCCCTCGACACCTTAGATAGAATAGGGCACTCTCTTAATATGGAATAGGTCACTAGTGTTCAAACTACCTCCCACTATTGGAAACACTTGTTGATTCAGAGTGGAAGAGCTAGGTGAACCCTCCACACATTATGGGTTTTAAGCGGTGTACCCTAGACTCTTTTGAGAACCTCATGTTTGGCACTAGTGTTCCTAGTCACCACTTTGGTTGAGTTCCCTCATTCTAAGTCCAAAACATGAACAAGAAAGCAAGAGCAACAACAAATCTAAACACACAAAACATCTTAGGGATTCACATCTAAAACTTAAAGGAGATAATCACATTGTTTGCTTGTGTGCTTCTTTGATCATTTGATTGTGTGTTTCTAAGATTTAAAAGAGATAATCATATACATATAATCCTTAAAAGAGATAATCATATTGTCTACTTTGTGTGTTTCTTTATTGTTTGGGTAATCAACATAAGATCCTACCATCTAGGACAAAACCCTAATTTTTCAAAAAAAAAAAAAAATTATCCAATGGATCAAAAATCATGCAAATCAGAGCTATAACAAAAAAGTTATGTTGGTTTTATGATTACTCTATTTTTGAGTGATTTTCAAGCCAAAAATAGGGAAAATTGCACTAAAACAGTCATAAAAAGCCCTAGACAACCCCAAAAATTGCCAAATTTGTTTTGTTGTCTTAGTTAGCCCCTTCTGCACCTCTCACAGAAATTTTGAGTCCTAACTCTTTATTTCTAAAAATTTCCCAAAAATTCCTAAAATTGGGCATTTCTCCACGAGCCCCGATTGGCCAAATATTCCAAAAATACAAATTTTGACCAAGAAGTCAAATTTTGGAGCCCTAGCCCATTGTGATCAGCTCATCACATTGATCATTTTGGTATATAGCACCCATAACATTTTTGGAAGTCAAAATTTTCTTTAGTGTGGGTTTCCTTCAAGGTTTGCCTAGTCAACACATCATGACAACTATGCATAGCCGAGCTCAATCATGAGCCAGCAAAGTAAAAAACTTAAGGAGAGGCCTTGAGCATCATCATTATAGGTATGAGGATCTCACCATTCCTACATGATGCCCTAATAGTCATCATAAAGCTAATCCATATGAGGATCTCCTCATTCCTACATGATGCCCTGATAGTAGTTACATCTATTACTCTCCTAAGGATCTCCTCATTCTTGCATGGTGCCCTGATAGTAGTCACCTTCACTATTCTCCTAAGGATCTCATCATTCCTACACGATGCCCTAAAATTCATCATGAGGTCAACTCCTCACTCAAAGGACCCGACCACCAAGGTACCTCTACCAGGAGAACACCAATGGGTTATCCACATGATCAAGTGGATTATTCAGTTAGCCAACATCGATTCTAGGCCCAAACCAGATATAATCAACCTACCAAGGGGCCTAGTAGGGAGGTCTACACTCCCTCTACATCATGGTCTTCACCACCCAGAACTCCCATCCAACAAGTGTTAGCAATCCAGAGTAGGCATGTGCAAAGTTTACATGCACCATCAACCAATATGACCATGAGTGAGCTTCTACAATAGTCCTCCAAACATTGGGAAACTTTCATGAGGATCTTGGATTCCATCGAGGTACAACCTCATGACTCTGATGCTTTCACCAACTTTGTGGGATACATACAAATGCACAAGAATCCTGTTATATCCTTTCAAAATCATGAGGTCAAACCCGTGCCTACCAATTCACCAGATCCTGCTTTGCACATCATCGCGAGTATCAATAGTCTCCCTTATAAGTGAGTATTGGTTGACATAGGTTCCTCAATAAACATTATTACCATAACTGCACTAAAACATCTCAACCTTCCATCCTCGTACATTGTAGCATCCAAGTTCACCTTGCAAGCATTTAACGATGCTTTATCTCCTACAATTGGCACAATAGTCCTCCCCATCCAAGTTGGACAAAATATTGTATCTACATTATGCTACATTTTAGAGGGTTCAAGATAGTACAACATACTGCTTGGAAGGCCATGGATAAGAGACATGGAATGTGTTCCATCTATAGTGCATCAATGCATTAAATACATTGATGAAGGTAAGGTCCATGTGGTGCATGCCAACCCAGACCCCTTCAAGTATTATAAATAGGTGGATCATCCATAGGAGCCTACTATATCACCCATGCACTTGGACACTAAACCCAATGACCTTATCTAGAGTCCAGATTCAACCCCATGGTTAGTCATGAAGCTACCTTCACCACCGCTAGTACCATCCTCTATTTCTTCGAGCGAGGAAGAGTCAAAAGAGCCAACTACAGAGGCTCCCACAACTATCATCAATACATCTACAGAAGACCTTCCCACTCCTACTAAAAAGGAGGAACCCATAGTTGATATGGATGAATCAAATCATATCATGCTTGAGGACACAATTCAATTGACCTACCTAGAACTCGATGAGTGCATAGTACCCAATGTTACATTCATGCCTATCATCGAGTCGATCAAGGATCTAGGTCATCCTCCTACCAAGTCGCCACCCATTGATAGCATTTTTGATGCACCCCCCAAACATGGGGGCCAAGCAGATCACCTTGGACAAGTTGATGAGGTAGCCATGACTTGTCCAAATGCAAATGCATCTTCTCATGAGTTTGTGGGAATGATCAATGTGATGACAGAGAACCAAAGTCCTCTGAATCCATCTATGCCACTTGTGACTCCATCCAACATTCCATCCATACCACAAGAGATACCATCGATGGATTCGGTCACACCTACTCCATCTCACTCAACATCTCCATAAAATCAAGAATAGGTGTACCCCCTACACCAAAGTGGGGGTAATCCAGCTACCATAGTTGAACACTCTAAGTTGGAACATGAGCATGAGCTAAATCAAGAACAAGAGCATATGGATATACTCACTAGACAAAATCATCATGAAGCATCCACATCTACTCAGACATTGAGGACTTTTGATCCACCTCTACTCAATTATCTCCTGGCTCCCACACCCAATTCACCTCCACCACCTATCAATTGCCATCCAACTTCCTCAATAGCCATCCAATCATCACCTCCACTATTTTCACAACATATCTTGGATAGGCTAGCCAATATGGAGTTACAAGTGAGTCACCAACACAATGATTTACAATAGATCTTGAATCGACTCACAAGCATTGAGTTACGATTGAGTCATCCAAAACCTCAACCCCTTGATTTTCAGGACCAACCCACTCCTATGTAGTCCAATGTTAAGTCTCAAACAAATCAAGGGCAAAACCAACAATTCACCCTAAGCGACAATTTATACCCATTACTGAGTCCATGGAATCTCTATTTGAGCATCTCTATGTAGCAAAGGTAATTAATATACCTAAGAGTCGACCTATAGATCCAAATGCACCAAAGCCCAAAGGATATCATGAAGACCTATACTACAAGTACCATAGGCAAAATGGGCATGACGTGTAGATGTGCTATAAGTTCAAACACCTAGTACAGGATATGTTTGATAGGAATGATCTTCAATAATCCTATTACAATCAACAATCAACAAATTAACATATTTAAGGATTTATTACCTATATATGGGAGTCAAGAAGAGCAACCTAAATAGGTGATTGAGATACATACAACCCTATCACCTCATAAAATGAGTCGACCATGTTCACCTCATTTAAAGCATCAACATCATACCTGGACTCCATTATCTGAGCCCATGTCAACCATATTTCACAACCTACAAGAAACAAAGACAATCATCTTGCCAGACATACCCCTATTCAACCCGAATAGGCCCAGACCTAAATAATACAGGGAGGATCATTCTTACCTCTATCACTGAATGAGAGGGCATGACATTAGCAATTGTCATATTTTTAGACACGTGGTCCAAGATCTTATTGATAAGGAAGCTTTATCCACAAATGGGGCACTCATTCTACCCCATCGAGACATTGGCATTACCCAGAATTCCCTACCACAATAGGGGGAGTCAATTTCTATCACTCCTCCTAGCCAAGCCAATCACATTGCATCAATCATAGTACATACTAGGGGTATCCAAGGTGTCACACCTTCCCCACTATTTACATCACAAGAAATGAAGCAAATTGGGGATTCTAAAGGTATCGCACCTTCCTCACTTCCTTTGATCACCATAAATGTTGGGGGTACATAAGGTATCACACCTTCCTCCTAAAATCATAAAGTAATCAAAGTTACAAAAAGCTCCAAAGGTATCCATAAACCCTTTGGTCAACCAAAAATCTCCAAAGGTATCCATAAACCCTTTGGTCAACCCAAAATACTCCAAGGGTATCTACAAACCACTTGGTCAACCCAAAATACTCCAAAGGTATCTATAAACCCTTTGGTCAACCCAAAAATCTCCAAAGGTATCTACAAACCATTTGGTCAACCCAAAATGCTCCAAGGGTATCTACAAATCTCTTGGTCAACCCAAAATGCTCCAAGGGTATCTACAAACCACTTGGTCAACCCAAAATTCTCCAAGGGTATCTACAAATCGCTTGGTCAACCCAAAATGCTCCAAGGGTATCTACAAACCACTTGGTCAACCCAAAATACTCCAAGGGTATCTACAAACCACTTGGTCAACCCAAAATACCCCAAAGGTATCTATAAATCCTTGGTCAACCCAAAATACCCCAATGGCATCCAATAAGCCCATTGGTCAAATGTATATACATATATATCAATCAAAACTCAAAAACATCATCAAAACAACAAAAATACAAAAATATTGCATTACATCACATTTCATATCACTACATTATACAATCAATTGCATTAGGCATACTCATCATTGCACTTTGCATTTTAGAGTTGCTCATACATGTCTAGCACCAAGACTGTACACTAGTCATCATTCAAAATCAATTTTTTCAAAGTCATCATTCACATCATTCCATATTACACTTATCATTTCCACCTACATTTCCCACTTTTCATATTAGTGTATGTTTCCCTTCACCTAGTCATTTGTTCTAGAATGTCTTTAGGGTTTTTGATCACTCAACCATCTCTAGTTTTCTTTTCAGATTTTGTAGAAAGCTATCCTAATTTTTAGAAGGTAGAGTCTTGCTTTGATTGTACCTTGTATACATCAAAATCCCAACACATTTTTCACATTAAATCCAAGTTTTGCACAAGGAAAGATGAAACCTACAAAGTGGTCTAGGTTACCTTAAGTGAAAAGTTTACCTTGCTCATCCCCCTATGTGAATGGTTCAAAAATGTTGAGAATTGACAAAAGGACAAGCTCCTCCCTACCCAATTCCCCAAAATAAATAGTGGTTTTCACCACTATCAATAAGCAAAATCCCAAAAAGCAAAAATCAAAAGCAAAATAAATAGTGATTTTCATCACTAAACAAATCCCTTGCTCAAAGAAAACAAAATACAAAATAAACAATGATTTTCATCACTAAGTATGAGCAAGTATCCCAAATCAAATAAAATAAAAGAAGGGAGTACTGAACTTGAATCCCTGGAATTCTCAGCATTTGACAAACCATGAGGTGATCCTCATTACAGGTTAGGTGGCATCAAGCCTGCCTGGCAATGGTGGTATCCTTACGCATGATGATATATCTATCACATTAGCATCTTGCGTGTGTACAGACCAATGTTTGCATGTGGATGAGCTAGCTTTTGGTAGCCTGTACTACCTAGTGGTCTAATCCAACTACGTACAAAACCTAGGATCATGATACTCATAGGGTGATCTTCAATACAGATGGGTTGCATCAATCCTATTTGGCATTGGGGTAACTTTATGCATTATCATAACAATGAACTCACTTGCACACACAGGGATATTGAGTATCTTGGTCATCCTAGCAGATTCATACCTTGTCAAAAAGTCTTGCATGGTTAGTATATAACTTTTGATCAGTTAACTAGAGTGTTTGAGTCTCATGAAAACCTCAAAGACATCCTATAACATCCTATTATTCATTCCATTTTATCACATGTATGTCAGTTTACATTTTCACAAATCCATTACATAGTCTCATGACAACATTACAAATGAATCGATGAATTCTATACAGTCTATGGTGCTAACATAGTATGTCATATAGTATTCATATTCCATCTCAACCAGATCAACAAATCATCCATCTCATTATGCATATACATACATACATATCCTCAAATAACATCATAGTACAACACATGCATCCATTAATGCATCCATAAATCATAACACATAATGCGCCTAACGGTCCAAAATCTCAAAATTGAAAATCACGCAAACATTTTTAAACATCAACTAGGGCATTATTGGTATCATACCTCCCCTAATCAACAATCAAACAATTAAGCAATCAATCTCAAAAATCCCCAAAGGTATCCATAAACCCTTTGGTCACCCAAAAATCCCCAAAGGTATCCATAAACCCTTTGGTCACCCAAAAAGCCCCAAAGGTATCCATAAACCCTTTGGTCACCCAAAAATCCCCAAAGGTATCCATAAACCCTTTGGTCACCCAAAAAGCTCCAAAGGTATCCATAAACCCTTTGGTCACCCCAAAAAGCCCCAAAGGTATCCATAAACCCTTTGGTCACCCAAAAAGCCCCAAAGGTATCCATAAACTCTTTTGTCACCCAAAAGCCCCAAAGGTATCCATAAACCCTTTGGTCAACCCAAAAATCCCCAAAGGTATCCATAAACCCTTTGGTCAACTCCCAAAATCCCCAAAGGTATCCATAAACCCTTTGGTCACCCAAAAAGCCCCAAAGGTATCCATAAACCCTTTGGTCACCCAAAAAGCCCCAAAGGTATCCATAAACCCTTTGGTCACCCAAAATGCCCCAATGGCATCCAATAATCCCATTGGTCAAATATATATACATGTATATTAATCAAAAACCAAAAACATCATAAAAACATCACAAAAATACCAAAAAAGGGTCCAAAACCCACCAAAAATAAGTCAAATTTGGTCAAAATTCACTCAAGATCAAGATGAACTCAAATTGCTCATGGATGAATGGAAAATTATTTACTTCAATCCCTAAGAAGGCCATTGTGGCTGGACCACCCCACGAGAATGAGGTTTTCAACTCCTTTCTTCCATGAAACATCAACAAAATCATCAAAATCCTCACGAAAATGCTCCATTTCACAATGGGTAAAACTGAAGGAAACCCTAACCAAGTCATATGGGTCAAGCGACTCATCAATTTTATCACTGGTCATTCCCTCATCGACTCGTCACTTGAGGGGGTAGTCATACTTAACAAATTCATAATCAAAATCAATAATCAAACACTCAATCATGCAAATTATGTTCATCCAATGAATCATTGACAAAGACAATCATGCCCCTGCTTGGGGCAGCAAACAAGAAAAAATTTCAATTAAACAAATGCTTGGTATTATAGAAGCATGAAGGATCATAGGCATTGCCTCCTCATGATTGAACAATGTCCAAGATCAAGTAAATCGGACATGAAAGGTTGTACTTGAATCAAGTTCCTTAGCTCGTCAGAAGCAAGGATTCAAGAATGCATGCTCTTTCCATGATTAGGGCATCTAAATTTGGTTAGGTTACTGAATAACCTTAATCATTTGACATTTTAGTCATCTATTTTTTCTCAGTGTTGTGCTGCACACAACGCATCTCAAAAAGGGGCATCTATAGACACTAAAATCATGTCAATCTGATTAGATGACCAAGACATGGTCTAATTGACACCATATGGCCCCCTTGGGCAACCCTCAAAGGTTACATAGTGGTCCTAACCACTTTTGGAAGGTTTTACCCCACTTTTGGGAAGTTTTGGGCCATGTAGGCATGGTCGTCCCACCCTAGGATGGCCATAGTTCATGGTCATCCCACCTAGGGATGGCCATAGGCAACCATCCCTGGGTGGGATGGCCATGGTCTTTGACCCCCAAAAAGTCAAATTTTGGACAAATGGCACCCAAAAACTACCATTTATCCCACCTATTCAAGCATGCTAGTTAGAGGGCACATAATTCTTATGACACGTTGCAAATTGGAGGCCAAAAAGGGAGATTCCTTCCCCCTCCAATGCATGCCAACTTTTGGGACAAGTGGTGCCTCCCATTGCCTTGCATGTCCATTTGACCCTAGGCCCTCTTGGGCTATAAAGTGGATCAATTTTCCACCCAATTACAGAGAGGAGTTTTGTGACATTGCAATGAAGTGTTGCCAAGATTTCCCCTCAACCTTTTGTGCTTTTTCCCTCGAAATATCTACCTAGCGAAGGAGGTTCTCGAGTGATTCAAGAGGTGCAATTTTTTTACAAAACCTAACCAATTGAGTGAATTTCACCCACCAAATTTGATGACAACACCTTTGAGAGAGTTTTTGACCAATTCCTAGAGGAATTGGTGGCATAAAACTAGTAGATCTGGTGGTCGTCCCACCCCAGGATGACCCCCAATTTGTGATAGTCACCACCATCCCTACCAAGGATGGTCATATATTGGAGCATTATTTTTCTACTATTTTTAAATAGGCTTATTCTAGGATAGATTAGGAATATGTTGTTCAAATTTGGTTCAATTTGGAGCTATATTGGATGAGTTATCATGTTTTTAGTATTTTGTAGGTTTAGTTGGCTCACCCAAGGATTGCCACAAATATGTGATCAATTTTTTTAATATTTTTACATGGGTTCATTCTAAATATGATTTTATATATGCTGTCCAAATTTGGTGTGATTTGGAGATGTTTAGGACCATATATCACTCATTTTGTGTTTTGTAGGCTTAATAGGCACACCCCATAATTGTCACAAATTCGACTGCAATTTCTCTACTGTTTTCAATTAGATCAGTCCAAAATCATATTTTATGCATGCCTCTAATATTTGGAATCATTTGGAATAGTTTTGGATAGTCGCATTGCATATTTCCCCTTTCTAGTCTATTATTGCATATATTGCTTTGCATGCTTCATAATCCGCACTTGCTACTAACAAATCTGGTTTCCTTGTGTGTAGGTGCAGGTCTTACAATGCATGAGGAAGGAGCATAGGATCATAATATCAAAGAAAAAAGTGGCAGAATCATAGGCCCACCCACTTCAATCGTGGGTATGAGGAAGAACATTGAAAGTGCACCCGAGTTATTGAAAGGATTTGATCCTTGGGCACCATTTTGTAACGAGTGTATCAATCTAGAGCCCTCAAGGGGACATTTATGTAACCATGATTTGATCTATCAAATAATAAATAAAAACTTCATTTCTTGCACTTATTTGTCTTATCATGCTTACTTGAATGCACCTTTTGTAATGCTTAATCAATACTAGATATAGATGCATCTCATTTAACATTGTTAGGTGCACCATTTTTTCCCTTACTTCAAATATCACTATCAATTGTTGGCTCAATTGATATATGATACCCCTCTTCCAAATAGTGGTAAGTAGGGATCAAATGAATGTCATCGGCTAGGTTTATGTCATCAATTTGAAATTTGGTCTCAACCTCAGCGTGAAAGACATCTTGAGTAAACCTTGGAGAAAAATGAAATAGCTCTAACATTTCATCTCAAGGACAATACTCGAAAGGAGATTATGGAGATTCTCCCTGATAAAAGTCGATTGCCTCCATGTTGAGGTGTAGTGGCTTTTATGGGTTATTCAGATCATGTAGGGGCACGAAAATATCTATGGAAATTATGTTGATGGATTGATGATCTCATTTGGGTGGTTGTTGGGGTCTATTGACAATAGGTTGTCATAAGACTTGTGGAGGTGGTTGCGGTGGAAGCGGAATAACCACCAGTGGTCAGTGTGTATGTGAGTAAACCTTCTCTTCTAAGGGTAGAATTTTTCACCATATGGAATGCAGTAATGGGAACACACATAAATAGAACTTATATTCGTCATCAAAAGGGATGATCCGTACATATTCCCCATATGAACTAGAAGAGTCGATAGGTGCTACTTCATACTTTGACTCATCATCAATTGTCCATTCATAGGGAGGACCTTGATCTTATTCCTCATTATCACATGGAAGAGTATGTGAAATTTCACCTGCTTTTTAAGATTAGGTAAAATCGCAAGATATCTCTTGATCTATCATAGTTGTAGGGAAGTAATCCCATAGAGAATGGACATGATTAGGATTTGTATAGGGATCATGTGCAATTTCATCCCTATAGTTCAGAATCAGGCACTCTAAATTATTAGTGAGAACATTGAGAGGCACAGGCTTGTTGTGTCCTAAACCAAACTTATCGTATGGCATTTGATATTGCAACTTGTTATGTCCTAAACCAAACTCATTGTATGGCATTTGATATTATGGCTGGTAAGGAATGCGAGTACCTTATTTGTACAACCCCAAACCATAGCCATAAAAATTGCAGATATGGAGATATCTCATGGAAAATTCATGATTAGACATTTAATTAATATCCTCAAAAAAAGGCTCTTCATCTTGTTCTTACTATTGATATGTTCTATGCCATAGTCAAGACCCCTATAAATGAATTTTTTTATTAGGAGGTAAGGCTAGAGGTATGATGGCACCTATGGGAGGACAAGGTGGATCCATGTTTTGCACTATTTCAATGGTAGGAGTTGTTGTAATATTCATTACCAAGTATTCTCCTAAGCCAATGGTAGCTACATGAACTGTGACTTGTGGTAGCAGATATGGATGATATGGAAGTGAGGCTTGAGTTGACTAATTTTTTACCTCACGAGATGGTTCCTCATCTACCAAACTAGGAATATCTTCTATGGAGATGGTAGATATGGTTGGAGGGATCTCATCAATAGGAATATTCCCTATGTTCCATTGTGGAGTATTCAATGATGACGAAGGTATATCTAGATGTGTCGATGATGACGATGGTATAGAAGAAGAGGGTTATGGATTAATGGAAGGTGACGGTGAAGGAATCAGACCTTGGATAGACGTATTTAGTTAGAAGTATAGATGGATCAATGGTAAGGTCGACTCGAGGAGTTTTTGTACCATGTTGTAGTATTTTAAGGGCTTAAGGTCTGTAGAGACAATATTTACTTGCCCTTCATAAGTGTACTTCAAACATTTGTGAGCTATGGATGACATGCACTTCATGTCCCTAATCCATGGTTTCCCAGCAAGATATTGTAGGCCATTTCACCCTCCAATCTGTGACACAATGTTGGTATGGTATTTTGTCCCACCTAAATGGGTAATACTATGGTACCAACCATTGAGCATAGAGCATTATTAAATTCTTAGAGGGTATACATGGATGCAAAAATATGAAATGCTAGAAGCCCTAGATATTTAATCACGGTTGTGGTGATGATATTACTAGAGGAACCAGTATCGATCAAAAATCTCTTGGAAGGTGTTCCATTTACACATGTGATGATGTGCAGGGGAGGATCCATCATATCATTTGGTACTAGCTTGATTTCATGCTCATGAAAGGTGATTATTGGTTATTTGCATTTTCGAACATGCCCCACAAAAATTGTTAACAGAGTTAGACTCTTGGGACTGTAGTTCAATCGACTTGAGGATATCCATGAGAGCTTCTCAATGAGGTGGAGAATTTTGAATAATCTCATGGATAGAGAGCCTAGTTGATTTTGTTTGCAATATTTGATCAAGCTTACTATTTATTGTGAACACCAAACAAGGTGGAAGGTTTTGCATTGGAGATGGTGGAAGTTGTGACGTTGAAGGAATATCGCTTGAAGTCAAAGGTGGTATGACTTGACTTGGGTAACACTTATTACTTATCATAATTATGACCATTTTGATGAACCTTTGTTTAGGGGGTGCCATATGGATCTCATTCACCTATTGTATTGAATTTTATTGCTCTGCATGAGTAGGTAGTGGGTATTTAAAAACATCGATTTGTTGATTTTTTGTTGCAATAGGGTTATCGACCTGAAGATAGTTTCTATTGATCATGTCTTGTACTAGGTATTTGAACTTGGAGCACATCTACATGTCATGTCTATTCTACCTATGATACTTGTATTATAGATCTTCATGATATCCTAGGGGCTTTGGTTCATTCAGTTCTACAGGTTGAGTTTCAGGTAGATTCATTGCCTTGGCCACGTAGAGGTGCTCAAATAGAGAATTCATGGACTCAAAAATAGGCATAATTTTTTGCTTAGAATGACATTTTTGGTTTTACCCTTGATTAGTTTGATTTTTATTGTTGTAATTTCTAGGTGTGGCCTGGTAGTTGGGCTTTTGAGGTAGCGTTGTTTGCAAAGGCCCTAGAATACTGATAGCAACTTGGTTTACTTCCATCAGCTTTGGTTGCACTGGATTGTTCTTAGTGTTCTTACTCCAATTATTCTTGTGGGATTTGGTAATTTTCCCCTCTTGAATTTTAATGACTTCAATTTTTATAGCTTGTGCTAGATCATATTCAAGAGTTGGGTATTGTTGGAATTGTAGCAACAAGGAAATTGGCTTTAGGTAGCTCTTAGAAAACATGCAAGTCAACTCAGACATGGGGAGTAAGTATGGTATCTTAGCAATAAGTGCTCACCACCTATTTCCAAAGTTCATGATTGACTCATCATCATATTGTTTTAACCTTGTGAGGTCATTTAACAATACATTTTTCTTAGTGTTAAAGGTGAAGCATTCTAGGAATGCATCTACAAATTGCTCAAAGTTGTAGATGTCATACTTTAGGAGTTGATTATACCACTCTATGGTAAGGCTAGAGAGGGTAAGAATAAATGTTCTAAAACATAAGGTGTTATTTTACTACATAAAAGCATTGATTAAAAAATATAGTGACATGCTCCTGTGCATCTTCCTCTTCTTTAAATTTATCTAGCTTGGATATTTTAAAATACTCTAGATAGGGAGGGGAAGGTACTAACAGGTGAAGTGGTTTACTACAAAGCTGGCACAAAGTGGGATTTTCACACCCAGACCTCAGGGTCTTGTTCTCTATTGATTTCATGTGTTCTAGCAATGCTATGTATGCACGAGAGGATTTTATCTCCTCTTCTTTGCTTCAACCTTGTAGGTGAGGGTGAGGAATATCAAGCCTATTACATGGTGGTTGAATATCATCCACCCTACCTCCATAAGGTGCTTTAGGATATTCCTCTTCTAGTTCAAGCTAACTGTAGGCCCCGTAAGGTGTCTCTTGAATTGGTCTACAAGGCGGGGTAAACATATATGAATGGAGATCTTTGCTTGGCCTCAGAGACAAGTCCTGATCGAGCCTAGGAGATTGAGGAGGTAACATTTTGTTAGGATTGGGAGTCCTACCTTGATTGAAGTATGTTGTCTCTAATGAATATCCTATCTATGGGTACTTGGGGTAAGAACCCTATAATGTAAGGACTTTTGAAACAACTCATTGGTTTTCTTCTCAATTCTTTTCTTTTCTAATTGATGCTGGCAATCCAAAGATTATTTATCCCATAAAATATGACTAAATTGCACTTGGAATTCAACATATATCATGACTACTTGATTTATATGTTCTTCCATATGTGGCCTATGAGCCCTAGCAGTATCACCTTGGGTTCTATCTCATTTAATATGATCTAAAATTTCGATTACAAGTTTCCCTCGATCAAGGAAAGTCATGTTCAGTACTAGACAAGCATTCTTTGTACTTAGATGGCGCAGAGGCACATCGTGCTTGTGTAGCATAATGGTCTTGAGGATAATCAAATATTTCATCATGCCTTCCTTCATTGATGAGGAATAGAAGGACTAATTTTTTCTCGTCCTAAGTGATGAGTATCATACTCATCTTGGTACTTAGGTTGTTGTAACCTATTAGGGTGGTTTAAGGGTGTAGTTTGATCATTTAGCTTTACCTAGTGTGCGTACTCTTGATATTACCCATAGGTGGTCATGGTGGACCTAGAAGGTATGCGAATGCATGGTATTTCTCTATTTGTTAGCACCTCAATGTGCAATTATTGTTCTTGAAAGAAGGTATGTGAAGCATCTAAATAGGGAAGGTACATTCCCTGATTGGGACCAAAATATATAGGGGTGTCTCGAGTAAGGGTCCCTTGTAGGTGAAGTTCTTGACTAGCTATTCTAGGACTTATGCAAGTAGGAGGTCGTCAAGAAGGTATGAACATGTCCTTAGGGCTAAATCAGAGATTACTTATATCTCATTGTCTACTATCTGTAATATTCACCCCTAAATAGGGCTTGGTTGTGGGTGAAAACCATAGCTAATTCCTACCAAATCCTAGGTGGTTATATCCTTTACAAATCTTAATTATGTAGCACATAATGATGGAAACACACAATAAGACAAGTCTTTATATATTTTAAATATTTATGTGTTTCCTAAAACCATTTTGTGTGTTTTGATTTGTTGTTTGCAAGGAGACCTTTTGTCACGTGTTTTGATTTTATTGGATGATTTTATTTTGTTAAAAGGATTTCACATGTATACTCGCAGCTCAACAACCAACAATGAAAATTTGATCATGTGTACCAACTAAAGTATGGATATTGAGCCCATACCCGATTAGGGAGCACAGGTCCTACTAGTCCTCATCCATATTTACCATGGGTAGTGATACACCCTCTAAAGAAGAATGTGTGTTATTTTCCATGACGAATATGATTCTTCGAGCTGGCCTTGGCCAATAAAATAGGGTTCACATAAATCATGTGAGCCAACAGGTGGATATGAAACCCACCGTCGTTGGTCTCTATTAGTGGTTGGGGATGAAGTCTAAGTTACTAATGTTCAAAATGGGACATGGTGTGTGTGGTTCATTTTATATTTAAATAAAGTAAAACAATAGAGAACTCAATGATCTTTCACTAAATGCAAAAATAACGTGTCACTTTTAGAAATATTAAATAAAAATTGAACCTAGAAAATGTATTCCCTAAATAGCAAGCTACCCATTAGGTAGGTCACAAGCAATCAAACCACACAGATGCATTCCTACTAGATATTTTTTAGTTTATATTTTTTTTTTATGATTAAATAAAAGTGAAATATACCTTTTAAGAAATCAAAGGGAGCAAGAAAAACTAAATTTATATTTTTTTGAAGAGTAAAAATGTAAAGTAAAGGTGTAGTTACTTACCTTGAAAACCTAAGAAGTTGATGTTTTTAGAATTTTGAGTTGCAGACCCTCTATTTTATGGCTATATTGGGGTGGGATGACTACAAATTTGGGGGCAATCCCTAGTTGGGACAATTACTGTTGCCGTCACTGGTTGTTCCAATTAGGAAATCAGGGGTCGTTTCAAGCCAGAATGACAAAAACATACAACATTTAAAAAGAAAAAATAGGGTCAAAACTTAGCTAAATCAAATGGGATAGGGGTGCCACCATGATAAACACTATAGAGTGGAAAAATTGGTGCACCTAGAAGAGGTAAATGAGATGCATCTATTGCTATGTTAATGTAAGCACTACAAAAGCAACATTTCAAGCAAGCATAAGTGACAAATAGATGAAAGAAATGAGAGGTTCTCTTTATATTAGTGCAATTGCCAAATATGCGGTTAAAATTTGTCCCCTTGAGGGCTTTGAATTGATACAATCATTACATATGTGCCAAAGGAGTAAATCCTTTTAGAAACTAAGGTGCTCTCCAAGCATGTTTCTCACATTTACAATTGAAGAGAGTGGGCTTTTGATGTCGTCATGATGTTTTATTGATTTTATAACTTACTGCTCCTTCCTCATGTGCTATGATACTTGGATATACACACAAAGAAACCATATTTGATGTCGTCGTGACAATCAAAGAGATATATGCAATAATTAGCTTAAAATATGAAATGTATAATCAATGATGCAAAACTATTCCAAATGCTAACAAAATTTAGGATCATGCATATAATGTGCTCTTGAAATGATCTGATGAAGAACAAAAAGAAAATAATTCTCAAGTTTATGGTCATCCTGGGTTGGGCCATTCATGACTACAAAACAAGAAATGCATGATAATAGATGCAAAACAACTCAAAATTACACCAAAACTTAATAGAAGGCATAAAATATAGTCTAGAATTGATCTATGCAAACAAAGAAATAAAATCATGCTCAAATTTGTAGTCATACTAGGGTAATCCGTTTAGGATTATCACAATTTGGGGGTTGTCCTCGGGTGTGATGAACACCAAATATGGTGGTTTTTACCACAAATTCCTTTAGGATTTGACCTAAAATAATCCTAGGGATATTGTCATCATATTTTAGTATCTAATTGACTCAAATGGGTCAATTTTGTAAACAAATTGTGCACTTTGAAATCAATTGAAAACCTCATTTGCTCGATGGAGATATCAATGGAAAACACACAACAGATTGAGGATAAATATTGATAGCACTTTGTTGCAAAATATTGCAAACTCCCATTTGAAATTGGGTGGAATGACTCCACTTTATAGCTCAAGTGAGCCTATGGTCAAATGGGCATGTGAGGCCATGCGAGGTAGGTTCTACCATTTGTCCAAACCTTTCCATGCATTGGAGGGGGAAGGAATATCCATTTTGGATCTCCAATTTGCAACTTGGCATGAGAGTTATGCACCCTCAAACTGGCATGCTTCAATGGGTGAGGTAAATGGTAGAATTTGGGTGCCATTTGTATCACATTTGGCTTTTTAAGGCTCTAAGTCCATGGCTGTCCCACCTAGGGATGGTTTTTGGTGGTCATACTTAGGTGGGATGACCATGAACTATGGTCGTCCCAAGGTGGGATGGCCATGCCTACATGGCCCAAAACCTCCCAAAGTGGGGTAGAACCTCTCAAAAGTGGCTAGGACCACTATTTAACCTCTTACGATTGCCCAATGGGGTCATATGGTGTCGATTAGAACATGTCTTGGTAGTATAATTATATTGACATGATTTTAGTGCCTATAGTATCACATATTTCTTTCGGCATGATAGCAAATTCAACTTCATGATCTATAAAGTAGTTATGTAACATCCATCCTTCCAAGCATACTAAAAAATAACACAGAAGGGGATTAACCTTTATCATAACAAATAATGACTACCTATGTATTGGTTTATATTGCAAAGGGGATACATTACCTCTCATTGAAATTTCTAGGTCTGCTTTGATCAAATCAACTTGTGTAGAAATCCAAATATTTTCCTTCAAATTTACATCTTCTAGAGTTTCATTTTTGGAATAACACCCTATTTCTATTGCTTTTTATTTATCTCCCTATATACCTTGACTGCATTTTCCCATTGTTATTTTAATATGGTTGCATAATATAATTTTTGGTAAGCTTGTTTGATTTGGAAATGTTGGCATAATACCTCCAAATCACAATATTTTCCATATAGATATGAGCTCTTTAATTATGGGACCCTATTCTAGGAGCATGATACTGTACTCAAAAAATCCATTTCAAATTCTTCTCACAATTTTTTTTTTTACCATGGACTTGTTTTTCTTGCATAACATATGTTGATGGGGATTAATCATTTGATCCCATAATAAACTTTGGTTCATTCACCATCACCCTAGATTCCTCTAAAATTTTAGATTCCTCAATTTTATAATTGCATGCTTTTATAGGCCTATGGTCTTGGGTTATTTGCAAATATTCTATATTCTTCTCCCTAATGTGCATGACTTGGTTTTTTAAGGATGAATTTCCTTGAGGATTAGTTTGAGAAGGAAAAATAATCATTATTATGTGTTGATTCATTATATTAATCTCATTAGCTAGATGTTCAACCATAGTTATTAGCTCATAAATTGCTTGAGATTCGTGAGTTCTTATCATAGCCTCATTGCTTTCTTAGTTAGATATAAATGTGAATGATCCTTATTTAGTAATTAAATATGGTGAAGAAATAATGGTAACCAAGTTCATTATTCTAGGCAATATCTTTCCTATTGAAGTAAGCATATTTTCTACCTGGATAACTATCTAAAATATTTGAGAAAATATTTTCTCATTGGATTCCCGAATTAGGACACTCATATCTAAACAAAGAGTATGAACGTACTATATGTATGCTTGAGCATAATAAGGCATAATTCCTTGAGGAATATTATTCCATATTATTTTTAATATGGTATTGATGTCTATTATATGTTCTTGAGGCAATATTTGTAGTAAGAATAATTGATTGAGTAGTAAAAGAGGATCTCCCAAATCATCATAATGTGGTATTAATGGCTTAGCCAGATTTACCCAAGTCCTTATACTATTGTATGCTAAATATCTATAACCATTGTAAAATCTTACACTAAAGGGATTGAGCAACCAACCTCACCATAATATCTTCAAATACTATATTGCAAAGGGTATACAAAGTTGAGACATATTGACAATGCTTAAAAGCAATGTTTCTATTACCATCATAAATGGGAAATATTTTTAATGCAATATAAGGAAATTCATGGATAAATGGGAGGCCAAGTGTCTTGGTACTATTACACATCAAACTAATTTATCCAAAAATGTATATAAGACCTTTATTAATGTGTTTGTAGAGCCATATTATTTATAAATAGTAAATTATCTTGGTTTTTTGGTACTTCCACCATTTTATTTTTAACCTCCTTTCCAGTAGAGACACCAATCTCTTTTGGATTGTTAAATCAATAGAGTTTCTAGGTGAAAATACTATCTCCAAATGTGAGGTCAATACCATTGACCAAAATCTTGAGTACTTCAGGTAATTGGAATAGTATCTATAAAAATACTTATTTTTTTACGTAGGACACAAGTGTTCCACTAGGTATATCAGATAAATCTTGGTATGCTAGATAGTTTCTTGGTTTGTTAATTTGATAATTAAATATCAACGAAGTTACCAAATGATTGGTTTTGGATCTATTAGAGCAAATTATCACCATGATTCTAATCAATTTGGATGGTGATATTTGGATCCCACTAGGCATGACATAAAACTCTTGGTTTAAAATCTTCATAAGTGGATGAGTTGTGCCTTCAAGACCTCACCCAATATTGGATACCTCAAAAATGGGGGTCTCCAAGTCAACCTCTAGAGTATACCAACTCCTATGATTTTAGATAATCTAACTAAAATAGTATTGTAGACTAAATTATGGAATTCAAAGGGCTAGAAACTAAGTTGAAAGTGGTGTAGATTTAGCAACATCAGAATACATAGTCCACGAGTAAACTAAAAGTACTAACAAATAAAACTACTTTCCTTATAACAAATCAATTAATTGTAATGAACTATAAGCATTATTAAGCATTCTAGAACTAGAACAATAAATCAAGGAAAAAATATAAAAAGCATAATAACTATAATAGAATTATCCATTAATAGCTTTATCAAAAATGCTTAATTACTCAGTTGGAATACATACATGTTTTGCAAAGAATTAAGCAAGTATCTAGAAAATAATCCAATTTTTATTAAAAAGGTGTATAGCCTTGATCATAAAACTATGCATTTGTAAACACTAAAGGGCTAACCATTAGAATGAATTGCATTAAGGTATATATAGAATTATAATACATTCAATTATATAGTCATGATTGCCTACAAAGCATGTTACAATCCTATCAAATAGGTGTGGGATGTGCTTGTCATATTCAAGTGAGCCATGCTTTATTTATTTAAGCATATTTTATTGATCTGTGTGATGTAGATTGTATTGTAAGGATGGATTGTATAGTATATCATTGGATTCTAATCATTTAATGGTAGTCCACTTCTTTATGTTATGTTTTAGCCAACTTAGCAAGGGTAGGTGTGTGATGGAGAAGGATTAAACCATTGAGATATTTTGATAAAAATGATGTCTAGAAGTAGACTGGTATGCATGATACTTCTGACTAGGATGATTTCAGATCAATTGTGCTAAGGTTAGTGATGTGAAAGAATATTTCATATTACCAAATGGTTTATACTAGCTACCTGTTGTCTTTTCTATATAGTAGACACCATAGATTTTTTATCCTTTGATGTCATCATGGCTTGAAGAGTCTAGTAGCCATATCTTCTTATATATGGAGCCGAATATTGGGTTCCTTTGCCTTAGATATATTTTACAATTGTCACTCATTTTGATTTGTCGAGTATTCAAGATTTTCATAATGATGTCATTGCTTCCTAAAGTATGGCACCTTTGAAATTTTTGTAGAGTATGATATCAGATGCTGGATCTAATGCTTTAGAGTATTTGTTATTTCAACATTGCTTTAGACTATACCAAAAAATTTCTTCTACCTTACTAACATCGTCATTATTATCCATCTATATTACTTCATTATTTTGTTCTTTAAATTAATATTGAATTCCATATCCTAGAGCTTTTATATGCTTTTTCTTTTTCTTCTTCTATTGGATGCTAGAATTTTATTGCCCCTTTGCTAACATCAACATTCCAAATGTTTGTACAACTTTCTTAGCCAAATTTCATATTTTTACTTTGTGTTTCTAGATTTAATTACCTTGATATTTGTGTTTGTTCGACAAGCTTTTGCTTGATACTTTTGCTGCTTGTCTTTCCCAACTTTATATCTCATCATAAATTTCTACTCTCCCAACTTCTCTACAATATTTTTACCTACTTTGTACCATATTTCATATCTAATTTTACCATAGGAGCTTCATCCAAATTTTTTCTAGCTTCCTTTTGAGCTAATGCATACCCTTTGCGATACTATTGGCTTAGAAAAATAACTACATGGCTTGGACCAAACCACCTTGTGGATGTAGGTGATGGAATTTACTTATAGGTACATAGTTTGGATCATGTACAAAAGAAGAATGAAGAGATAATTGTAGCAAGGATCAATGCTATATGGCCAAGCTCAACCACGTGAAATAAAAAAAATAGAGGATAATATTTTTGATAATGGAGAGAAATAAAAATCACATCTCTCCCTTTGTTTTATGGAATTATATATTGAGAAAAATGATATTAGGATTAGGGTTCCCAAATCCATATTACTTGAAAATAAAATTAACATGAAATGATATTACACATTAAAATAACCTATTCTAATGAGGTCTTATTAAATCATCTTAATAATTAATTTGGAACCTAACTAATAAACATGACCTTGTAGCATTACCATGTATACAATCCCCCTTAATGGTAGACAGTCACTATATTTTAGTAGATGAGTGGATTAGGTGGTTATTTGTGTATCTTATTAGCCAATTATCCATGAAATATAGGTCCAATCTATTTGGTCTCCATATACCGTTTGGTCATCCCCATGCCCTTTCAAGTTTCCATAGGTTTTGATTTTCCAAAACTAGTACAACCCTTATCCTTTCATGACCAAAATGGGTTTTCATTAATGGGATAGAGTAGAGACCGGCCAATACTTTATGCCCAGATGAAGGTAGTTTTATGAATAAGCATTAGCCTTCCTGGTACTATTGCATCTCCATGGTCAAATGATGATGAAGGATCTCAAGCATATCTACTATCTGAACTATTCAAACTTCACCCTCTAGAGTGGCTTCGTGAAGATGTCAAAAGTATGATCTGTTATTGGATAGTAGTACATTTATATTATGCTATATTGAACAAGATATCAGATCCTATGGAATTTTATACTAATGTGTTTGGTTTTGTTGTGAAACACAAGATTATTTTCCATGTGGATTTTTGATTGATTATCCACATGCAGTCTTGTAGGACCTTTTTGAGTGATATCAAGAGTGTGTAATAGCTTTCTCAACCATACCACTTCTTTTCCTGTATTAATTATAGAAATATATTTAACTTCTACTAAATAATTTACTACAATATTTTGTTGCTTTTATATCCATGAAATTGATGATGAGACAAGAAACATCAAGTACCCAGATGTAGACCTCCTAGTGTCTTTATCTCCTAAAAAATCTAAGTCTATGTATTTTATGAGTTTGAAATATACATTCATTTCATACAATATGTCATAATTATGGGTTGTCTTTAGGTACCTCAACACTCTTATTGTTGCTTTCTATTGACTCTCCTTTGGCTTGATCATGTACCTTACCAGAATCCCCACTACATAATAGATGTTAGATCTTGTGTTAGTTACATATATGAGACTACCAACCAACCTTTTGTAGAGTTTTGCATATGCCTCTGGTATGTCATCATCTGCAGTGAGTTTTATATTTGATTCCATTGGTGTTGTCATAGGGAGTGTATATTTGAGTTGAAACTTCTATAAAATATCATTGATGTACTTATCTTGATTCAAGAATATTTTACCATTTTCTTGAGTTACTTCTATGCCCAAATAAAATTTAATTAATCCTATAAAATATATATCAAAAGTCTTTGCAAGGTCTTTTTTCATTATGTTGATGATGTGTTCATTGTTACCTATTATAAGCATGTCATCCACAAATACTATGAGGCATGTGAATTTTTCTTTGTTGTGCTTTATGAACAATGTTGCATCAATGTATTGGTAATCACACACTTCAAATTCAAGTTGCTTCATTTGATCTGACAACTTGTTGAACCAAGCATGAGGGGCTTGCTTCAATCCATATAAATACTTTCTAAGTATACATACCTTGTTCTCCTATCTTGCAATCTCAAAATATTTTGGTTGTGCCATGTATATTTCTTCTTCCAATTTACCATTCAAGAAAGTAGTATTTAAATCTAATTGATGAATCTTCCAATATTTTTGTGGAACTAAGGCTATAAGAGTCTTAATTATGGGCCATTTTGTTGTAGGTACAAATACCTCAGTGTAGTCAATATCTTGCTTTTACATTAAGCCTTTAGCCACTAATATCACCTTATGTTTCTCAACAGTTCCATCTAATTTATACTTGTTTTTGTACACCCATTTGTTTCTAACTACCTTTCTTCCAAGTGGTAGATCAACTAACTCCCAAGTACCAATTTTTATCAAAGGTTCATATTCTCGGTTCATTGCATATATCCAAGTTTCATATTTGATAGCTTCTTGGTATGTGAGAGGTTCATTATTTCGAGTGAGGTGCAGTTTTACAGGTTCATGTTTAAAAAGTAATAATTCATGCACTCTTGCTCTAAGGGCACCTCTTGTGCCCATTTTTCCTGTTTCATTTGGTTTGATGTCCTTTAAGATCTAATGAGACTTACAAATTCCTCGAGTGGGGAGAAGTGTGGATGTCTCACCTACCTAAAATTTTTCATCATGATCCTACAATGGATAATTAGGTACAGAGGATGCAAATGAATATGGATGTGAAATAATACTTTTACCACAATTAGCATTACTGTGTGAAGGGGTAAAAGGTGCAGAAGTTACAAAGATCTACTTAGTATCATAGTTTGGCTCCTCTGGGCTTGTGGGTTAATTTTCAAATTCTAAAGTTTTGAGTAAATTTTCAAAATCTCCCCCCCAAAGGTTGGAATATGAACATCATATATGATAACATATTTTTTCTAGGTGAAATATTGTCCCCTAGTATCAATGTGACCAGTTTTTTTTTAGTTTCTACAAACACAACATCACATGTAATAATAACTTTTTGATCTGAAGGAATGAATACCTTGTATTTATTTTGATCCACAGGGTATACAATAAATATTCCTTTAATAGTTCAAGATTCAAGTTTTTTTTTGTGCTCTAGAAGAAGATGAGCATAACATATGGAGCAAAATATTTTGATGTTGCTAATGGTGGGGGGTTGTTCAATTCATTTTTCATGAGGTTATGGACTCAGTTTTAAGGGACTCACTATGTTTAGTACATGAATAGCATTGTAGGTGTCTTGGGCCCAAAGATATGGAGGCACATTTTTTGTAGACAAGAAGGGCATGAGCCATGTTCATAATTTTCCTGTTCATGCACTCAAAAATGTTGTTTTGTTGAGGTGTACCTGGTATTGTCAATTGATGTTTAATTCCATGGGAGGATAAGTACTATGTTAATTCATTTGAGGTGTACGCATAACCATTGTTACTCTTGAAGTTATTGATTCTACAACTTGATTCTCGTTCTATGCAAGCCTTTAATGAAGAATTCAAAGGCTTTAGAAGTAATACCTTTTGCCTTTTAATGAGGGAATAGGAATTGGTCCACAAATGTGTGAGTGAAGTAGCTCTGGTTCTTGTGTGTACTTCCACTAACATTTTGGAAAAGTTTATTGAGAGGATTTTCTAATGATGCATGCTTCACATTTGATGGGTTTGGAAGAGAAGTATAATAGTCCCCTAATACTGGACTCAATTTTTTTCAATTGATCAAGTTTGATATGTGAAAGCACGAGATTCCGGTCAAAGGAAACACCAAGTGCAATTGCATTCAAAATTAAGCACGCCTAAGTCCTAGAAATATAAATTACATGAAACGGAAAAGAGACATGTTGTAAGAGACGCAATCGGATAAAGAAAAACAGCCCTTTCATTAATTTCTTTCGATCTCTGTTACAATAATGCCTCCTCCCTTTTCAGGGGCTAGGAGCGCAAATAAGGTTTGATTACAATCGTTGAATGGTTCCTCCTTCCGCGTGCCCACGATTGCACTGGGCGGGCTAAGATGATGCCGCCGCTGATGTTGATGGGTTCTTCGCCTCTGCTGCTTCTCCTGCAAACAAAGAAATGATCAAGACGTTAGTAGCACCTGCTGCAAATGAAAAGCATTCTCTCTCTAAAACTAACAAAATATGCATACGAATATTTGCCTGAAACCATGAAAACAGAGAATCCAAATTGCTTCAAAATCGCGATGAAGGTAAGAACAGTCACCGTAAGGCCATCGCCACCGAGGCAACTGGCCAATCCACCTTAAACCGGAATTCGTCCCCGGGCGGGACGAATTCTGACTGTAATTCGTCCCTGGGTGGGACGAATTTTTCTGAATAGGAGAAATCGACCTGCTGCTGCTCCAATGTCGGATCCTGGGACTTGCAAAACTCCTGCAAACAAGGGGGGTTAGGTAATTGGGGCCATTTTGGGACGACCCAGATGGTCGGATTTTCCCAATTTGGCCTCCTCCCTCGGGAATTTGACCTTGACACCTGCAAGTTAGCGAAACGACAAAGCAATACAAAACACCCTAAACTCTGACCAAAAGCTACAAAATTGCAATTATAGACTAATCAGACCTAGTAACACAGAATGCAATCTAAAAATTAATCTAAAGTGCTCAAAAACTGAAATTAGAACTTGGGGGTGCGGGGGTGCCCAAGTGGGCCTCCCACCGTTGGCCCTCGATTTTGGAGCCAATCCACCAAGGATGGGCCCAAAACCTTTTAGGATTGGGGGGTCGGCGAATTGGTAGGTTCAGATGTCCATGCGTCGGATTTGAGTAAGGTTCGAGCTTCCAAAGGCCACCCAACAACCTCCCTTGCAAAAGAGATTGATGGATGTAGGAAGGTGAACAAAGGGGGATGCAAATGAGTCTTCGATTCGGCAGCACTTCGTTGCTTGAACACTCCTTCCACTTGCATCTTTTGGGTGAGAAAATTCCCACCTTTTATAGACCCAAGGGGTCTCTTTTGGGAGGGAAGCACAAAAGCCAAGTGTTGGCCATGGGCGCCATGTGGCAGTCTTGTCTTCCCATGAGGGAGGGGAGTCCTCAATTGACTTGAACTTTGATAAATGCTTCTTGTAACAGTCCTCTAACGGCCCCTCTCTCCACTTACACATGCGTGCAAGGTAGGAGCCCTTAACCGACCGTTCCGGGCTGCCACTTGGCACCATTTGCCTTTTTGCCCGTTAAGCTTAGAATTCGTCCCACCCGGGGACGGATTCAGAATTCGTCCCGGGGTGGGACGGATTCTATTTTGAATTCGTCCCCGGGTGAGACGAATATCGGGCAAAGTGTCCAAGTGTGCCAAATTGCTTCTTGACCTTACAAAATTGCTATGAAAGTGGTTAAGACCACTGTTTAACCTCTCGAGGGCTGCCCCGGGGGCTGTGTTTGTCAAAGCGATCGGTGTTTGCAGATCACATAATCGGATTGGTGCTGTTTTGGTGTCTACAGATGCCCCTTTTTGGGAAGCGCCGCGGGTGACGCAGATGCTTGAGCAAAAATAGATAACCAAAGCACTAATGATTAGGGTTTCTTGGTAACCTAACCAACTTTTGATGCCCCAAGTATGGAAAGGGCATGCATTCTTGAATCCTTGCTTCTGACGAGCTAAGGAATTTGATTTCAAGTATTAACCTGTTTTGGTGAGGTGTGACTTGAACTCAGACATCGATCAGTCATGAACAAGTGAAGGGCGTTTTATCCTCAGGGGGAACCTTGTGTTCATGATTCACGAAATCTTGAACTTAGACATTGATCAGTCATGAACAAGTGAAGGGCATTTTTATCCTCAGGGGGAACCTTGTGTTCATGATTCACGAAATGCCAAGTGTTTGATTGATTTGATTGTTGCTTGTTTACCGCCCCAAGCGGGAGCGTGATTGTCTTTGTCAATGATTCTTTGAATGCATGTCGTTTTCCTTAATTGGGTGTGTGATTGTTGGTTGGTGACTAAGTGTGACTACCCCCTCAAGCGACGAATCGATGAGGGAATGACCTTCGTGAGAGAAGCGACGAGTCGCTTGACCCAAGATGACTTGTGCAAGGTTTGCCTTTAGAGGGTTTACCGTTAAGCGTGTGCAATTTTTCCAACATATGGACCTATTTTTGGTGGGTGTTAACCCTTTTGGTGATGTCATAATGAGGTGAAATCGTCGAAAACCTATTTCCCGTGGAGCGGTCCGGCTATGATAGCCTTCTTGGGGAACTAGGAGAGCGATAATTTGGACCTCGACATCGATTTTCTTTGCCTAGAGGCTAAGTGCAAGAGCACTTGTGTCTGGCAATGTTTTTGTTGTGTTTTTGTTGAATTTTGTACTGTTTTTGTTGTTTTTGTGACACCATTTGGTGATTGAATTGTCGGCAATCCGTCCTCCCGTGGAGCGGTCCGGCTATGGTAGCCTTCTTCGGGAGTAGGATAGTGACAATGCAAACCCCGACATCAATTTTGCTATGCCAAGAGGTTAAGTGCAAGAGCACTTCTTGTTGTGCAATGTTTATTTGTTTTTTGTGTTGATTTTTTTTTTGTGACACCATTTGGGGATTAAATTGTCAAAAATCCGTCTTCCCGTGGAGCGGTCCGGCTATGGTAGCCTTCTTAGGGAGTAGGATAGCGACAATGTAGACCCTGACATCAGTTTTGCTATGCCAAGAGGTTAAGTGCAAGAGCACTTGTGTCTGGCAATGTTTATTGCTTTTTGTTTTTGTGTTGCATTTATTTGTTGTTTTTGTTGTTTTGATTTTCTTTGATCTTGTGCATGATGGTTGATGAATATGGATGTATGCATGTTGATTTATTTTGATGGATGCATATGCTATGATGAATGCAAATGGTTTTGATTTATATGTGATATGCAGATATGAAATGGATGAATGGGGTTTGTGATGTTTGGCTATGGCACCAAGGACTATTTAGAACTCTGTTATTTTGTTTTTAGGCGATTGTTGTGATGCATGACTTTGTATGTATACATGTGGTTTTTCTTTTTTTGTATTTTTTGATGGTATTTGCAAAGATGAAAAGTAGCGCAGTTGGTTTAGAAATGTAGCTAAGGTTTTCTGAGACTCAGACGGTTTTAGCTCACTAGCCACGACTGTACTTTATCTTACAAGACTTTTGACCAAGGTATGAATCGGACTTGTTTTTGACCAAGTTATTTCACATCCCTGTGTGTGCAATTGAGTTCATTTAGTGGTATTTGTTAGGATACCGCCGATGCCAGGTGGGCTTTCAACCGAACCTGTATCGAGGATCACCTAATTAGCTCCACGAATTCCTTTGTTGTATGTACTAAGATTAATCTGCGTTGTAATCCAGGATGCCATAAGCTAGCTCATCCACATGCAAACATTGATCTGTACGCAAGTTAATGTGACAGATATATCGTCATGCGGGAGGTTTACTTCTGTTACCGAATTGGTATTGAAGCTTGCCTTATGACCTACAGAATGCTGAGAGTTCCAGGGATTCAAGGTCAACTCCCTTTTTTTTTTCAATTGTATTGGGATACTTGCTCTTTTGTAGTGATAAGATCACTGTTTATTTTGATTTTTTTTTTTTTTTTGAGCAAGGGATTGGGGATATGGAGTGATGAAAATCACTGTTGTTTGTGCCTTTTGATGTGTGCACTATAGTTTGTCAAATTTTTGAGTTTTGACATTTTGCAAATTTTTGTGTTTTGCAACTATTGAGAACTTTAGGGATTCTTAGGGAATTGGGTAGGGAGGAAGCTTGTCCTTTTGCCAACTCTCAGCATTCTAGGGGTCATTCGCACAGGGGGATGAGCAAGATAACCGTTTCGCTTGTGGTGACCTAGATTATTTTGCAGGTTTCGTCTTTCGTTCACACAATTTTGGGAATTTTAATGTTTGATTTGTGTTGGGATGTTACGTAACAAGGTGTATTTCAAGTATGACTCTACCTTTGTAAAATCCGTTCGACTTGGTACACTACATGGCTAAAGAGGAAAATGATGACTGAATCACTGAAACTCTTAGTACATTCCCAGACCACTGACTGTAGTGTGGTAAAATTTATGCATGGTGTTTTTGTTGATTTTGATGAATTCGAGTATGCCTAGAATTGAGATGCAAATCTTTGTTGTTTTTGATGATTTTTGTTGTTTTGTTTTTGTTGAATTTCTTGATTTGTTTGACCAAGAGATTGCGATAATCCTTGGAGCTTTTGGGTTGACCAAGAGATTGCGATAATCCTTGGAGCTTTTTGTATTGACCAAGAGATTGCGATAATCCTTGGAGCTTTTTAGGTGACCAAGAGATTGCGATAATCCTTGGAGCTTTTTGTGTTGACCAAGAGATTGCGATAATCCTTGGAGCTTTTTAGGTGACCAAGAGATTGCGATAATCCTTGGAGCTTTTTGGGTGACCAAGAGATTGCGATAATCCTTGGAGCTTTTTGGGTTGACCAAGAGATTGCGATAATCCTTGGAGCTTTTTGGGTTGACCAAGAGATTGCGATAATCCTTGGAGCTTTTTGGGTTGACCAAGAATTTGTGATAATCCTTGGAGCTTTTTGGGTGACCAAGAGATTGCGATAATCCTTGGAGATTTTTGGAGTGACCAAGAGATTACGATAATCCTTGGAGCTTTTTGGAGTGACCAAGAGATTGCGATAATCCTTGGAGCTTTTTGGTTTTGACCAAGAGATTGCGATAATCCTTGGAGCTTTTTGGGTGACCAAGAGATTGCGATAATCCTTGGAGCTTTTTGGGTGACCAAGAGATTGCGATAATCCTTGGAGCTTTTTGGGTGACCAAGGGATTGCGATAATCCTTGGAGCTTTTTGGGTGACCAAGAGATTGCGATAATCCTTGGAGCTTTTTGGGGTGACCAAGAGATTGCGATAATCCTTGGAGCTTTTTGGGTGACCAAGGGATTGCGATAATCCTTGGAGCTTTTTGGAGTGACCAAGTGATTGCGATAATCCTTGGAGCATTTTGGGTTTGAATTATGGTTCTTTAGGGGATAGAGGTACCCCCAGCTTGATGGTCTTTGCACTCCGGATCTGGCTCTAGAGGTATGGGCATGAATGGATCATCCCTATGCACGGAGATGAGGACAGGGTCCGCCCACGGCACTGATGTTGCTATGATGTCTCTTGGTGGAAGTTGCTCTTTGTGTGCCCAAAGTTGTGGATGTAATGCTTGGTCCCACTGCGGTGGGTTAACATGCCACTCATGCCCTAGTATTATGTTTATCTGTTGACATGCTTCTTCAAATTTTATGGGATGCCGATGTTGTCGCATGTGATTGCTGTGGGCTATCTCTATTTCATCTTCACTTTCAACTAGTGAGTACAGCTCATCAGAATCTGGAGATTCTGAGACATGGAGGACTGCATCATCAGGTAGCCCTATGGTTAAAGGTTGATCCTCTTCGAAAGGAGCCTTATGTAAGTTGGGCCTTGGGAGCTCCAAAATCTTGGTCTCTACCAACTCTAAGTGCTCTAGTGCTTTGCATGTATTGGGAGATTTGAACTCCTCCTCTTTGGTTGGTTCTTGTTGAGGAACTTGGGGCTTATGGAGGGGTGGCCAGATGGCACCCCCATGCCTTGGTAGGGCAGTTCATCCTGCTCTTCTTCGCGCTCTGATTCCTTAGAGGCTTCTTGATGAATTTCTAAGGGTGGCTCATAAGCCCGGGTGGATGTCCGAGGAAGGCACCCGTCATTGGTTATAGGAGCGGCCTCCCATTCATGTCTAGGAGGCGTCGGGGGTGGTGCTTCAGGAATCGGGAGAGTAGCTTCCCGCTCCTGTCTAGGAGGTGTTGGGGGTAGCTTTTGATGAGGTCGCGATGACCTATCTTCCCCCCATGGGTTGTGCCACTCAAAATATTTTGTCTTATGCATGTGAGGGGTTGGAGTCTTCTCTTGCATAGTGTGTTGGAACAGCTCATCCTTCTGGCGTTGAAGGTGCTCTTCGTTAATATGGTACGGTTCCTCTAACGGTAGTCGTTCGAGCTCAAGTTGCGTGAGTTGCTTGAGATGTGTGATATATTCGGCGGATTCTACGATAGTTGGTCCCACCGCCTCATGTCTAGAAGGCCTAGACGCCTCTCTTAGATAAAAATCTCGGTCGTAGTGATCCAAGATCTCTATAGGACACATCCCTCTCTTAGGGGTAGCAGCATTCTCTCGGGGCTTTGGCCTCAGTGATTGGTCCTGATAGATAGCAGGTGCGAAGGCATATTGCTCTCGAGGAAGGTAGAGGTCTTCCTCGTGCTCTCTTTCATAAGTGAAAAAGGGATGGACGGAGCTATCTCGCCCTGCCCAAAGAGCCTTGTGCTCTGGATTTGTCTTTGTAGTTCAGGCAACTAGAGGGGGTGAAGGAGGGATAATGTAATCATGTGGTTCCTCCCATCGAACCCTATGTTGACTTAGCACTTCATCGCGCGATGACCGCTCATAGCGAGCATCTAAGGGAGCTCTCATTGCTTCATGTCTAGAAGGCCTAGATGCCTCTTCTAGATATCTATCTCGGTCGTAGTGATCCAAGATCTCTATAGGCGACCTCCCTCTATTGGGGGTAACAACATTCCCTCGAGGCTTTGGCCTCAGTGAGTGTTCTTGATAGATAGCAGGTGCGGAGGCATATTGCTCTCGCACTGTATATTGCTCTCGAGGAAGGTAGAGGTCTTCCTCGTGCTCTCTTTCATAAATGAAAAAGGAACGGGTGGAGTTGGCCCGCCCGCTCGAGGAGCCTTGTGCTCTGGATTTGTCTTTGTAGTCCTGACAACTAGAGGGGGTGAAGGACGGGTAGTGTAATGATGTGGTTCCTCCCATCGAACCCTATGTTGACCTAGCGCTTCATCGCGCGGTGACCGCTCATAGCGATCATCTAAGGGAGCTCTCCTATGACTGTACCCCTCATGGAAGGGTGTGTGATGAGTGCTATGTTGAACAGGAGTGCTCCTCGAAGAGGTGTCCCTGTAGTCTCTTTCCTTTAAGATGTGGAGGGGACTGCCTTGTGTGTTAGGTCGCCAAGGTGGTATGACCAAATCCTTGGGATTGTAACGGAGGTGACTCGTGCCTCCTTGGATATTCCCCATAGCATCCGCCCGTGATTGGGCTTGGCTACGGGTGAGCACCATGACGATGTCTCTCTAAAAAGCCCTAAAATTGAAAATGAGTCAGATGGGGCCCAAAATTGGTGTGCGCATCCCTCTTATAGTAGATAAGACAAAAATGAAGTTTCAAGTCCTAGCTCTAAATACATTAGGAGATATTGACATCCGAACAGCTCAAAAAGTGCATAGAATTGCGTGTCCAATTTTAAAACCTAATTTCGGGGCACTAGATGATGGAATTTGGCCCCGAAAACTGACTTTTCTGGGCAAATAGGATTCTAGGGAATTGTATTTGTTTAAAATTATCCCACCTAACTCCCTGTAAAATTTCAAGTCAATCGGAGCTACGGTTGAGAAGTTATGGCCCCGGCAAGATGCACTAAAATTTAGGGAAAAATACAAGATTTCCCATTTTTTGTTGGATGGTCCTGCATCACTTGTGGGCACATTTGGGGTGATTTTGGGTTGACCAAAGGGTTCATGGACACCTTTGGGGCATTTTGGAGTGACCAAGCGATTACGGGAATCCTTGGAGCTTTTTGGAGAAAATGACAAAATGCGTAGATTTTTTTATCTTTGTTTTTAATGATTTTTTTTTGTCTACACTAAACGGAATTAAACACACACATTCACAAAACCGTGATTATCTCTTTTAAGGATTCTTGGTGTGCCCTAGACTGGTTTAGTGCATTTTGATGTTTTGTTTTGTTTTTGTAGGTTTTGTAGAACGTTTAAATGCATCATGTAGGCTCTTATAACTCCAAAAAGGTCGCCCCTTCAATATACCCGCAAAGCCGATATACCAACCTCTCTATATACCCGCCCTTACGAGAGGGAGACTATAGGTACGTGAGAGCAGAAGGTACGTGGTACGTAGGCGGTACGGAAGGGGGATTGTCCTGTTAATGGCACCTACCATAGAAAACTTATCCTCGCGCGCATGGGAATCACCCCAGCTACGCTCGGTCCGTCTTCGTCGGGATTTACGCCTAACAACAGTTGACAATCGGGAAATGGATGCAAATCAAGCCAAGGTGGTGATTAAATCCACCAATGGTCTTGATCAAGGGCTGGGGTCTTACGACCAGCTCCTTGGTTTAAAGTTGTTTCGTGATGTGTGTGGGATTCATTTTATCCAACAAAATGAAACTAGCATACATGACTTTTCCTAATGCAATGCAAGATTAAATGAAAACAATTAACGAAACAGAAACATAAACAGAAACAGAAAAATATAACAGAGATCATGAAAATCCCTACCTCTTCTCTTCCTGCTCCTGTTGTCTCTGAATTTCTGCTCTGAAAATCCTCAGACAAGAATTCGTCCCTCTGGGAGACGAATTGCAGAACAGAATTCGTCCCACCCAGAGACGAATTTGAATTCGTCTCAGGGTCAGACGAATTGCAGAAAAGGATTCGTCCCTGTCAGAGACGAATAGCAGTCTGCAACAAAAAAAAGATGTACCTGTCAAGCACAAACACAAAACTTTGATCAGTTTCTGTGATTTCAAAAACCAGGGAACAGGGTCCCACCGTGATCGCCACTGAAAGCACGAGATTCCGGTCAAAGGAAACACCAAGTGCAATTGCATTCAAAATTAAGCACGCCTAAGTCCTAGGAATGTAAATTACATGAAACGGAAAAGAGACATGTTGTAAGAGACGCAATCAGATAAAGAAAAACACAGCCCTTTCATTAATTTATTTCGATCTCTGTTACAATAATGCCTCCTCCATTTTTAGGGGCTAGGAGCGCAAATAGGGTTTGATTACAATCGCTTGAATGGTTCCTCCTTCCGCGTGCCCACGATTGCACTCGGGCGGGCTAAGATGATGCCGCCGCTGATGTTGATGGGTTCTTCGCCTCTGCTGCTTCTCCTGCAAACAAAGAAATGATCAAGACGTTAGTAGCACTTGCTGCAAATGAAAAGCATTCTCTCTCTAAAACTAACAAAATATGCATACGAATATTTGCCTGAAACCATGAAAACAGTGAATCCAAATTGCTTCAAAATCTGACAGAAGGTAAGAACAGTCACCAGAAGGCCACTGCCACTGAGGCGACTGGCCAATTCACCTTAAACTGGAATTCGTCCCTGGGCAGGACGAATTCGATCGTAATTCGTCCCTGGGTGGGACGAATTCTTCTGAATAGGAGAAATCGACCTGTTGCTGCTCCAATGTCGGATCCCGGGACCTGCAAAACTCCTGCAAATAGGGGGGTTAGGTAATTGGGGCCATTTTGGGACGACCCAGATGGTCGGATTTTCCCAATTTGGCCTCCTCCCTCGGGAATTTGACCTTGACACCTGCAAGTTAGCGAAACGACAAAGCAATACAAAACACCCTAAACTCTGACCAAAAGCTACAAAATTGCAATTATAGACTAATCGGACCTAGTAACACGGAATGCAATCTAAAAAATAATCTAAAGTGCTCAAAAACTGAAATTAGAACTTGGGGGTGCGGGGGTGCCCAAGTGGGCCTCCCACCGTTGGCCCTCGATTTTGGAGCCAATCCACCAAGGATGGGCCCAAAACCTTTTAGGATTGGGGGGTCGGCGAATTGGTAGGTTCAGATGTCCATGCGTCGGATTTGAGTAAGGTTCGAGCTTCCAAAGGCCACCCAACAACCTCCCTTGCAAAAGAGATTGATGGATGTAGGAAGGTGAACAAAGGGGGATGCAAATGAGTCTTCGATTCGGCAGCACTTCGTTGCTTGAACACTCCTTCCACCTGCATCTTTTGGGTGAGAAAAGTCCCACCTTTTATAGACCCAAGGGGTCTCTTTTGGGAGGGAAGCACAAAAGCCAAGTGTTGGCCATGGGCGCCATGTGGCAGTCTTGTCTTCCCATGAGGGAGGGGAGTCCTCCATTGACTTGAAATTTGATAAATGCTTCTTGTAACCGTCCTCTAACGGCCCCTCTGTCCACTTACACATGCGTGCAAGGTAGGAGCCCTTAACTGACTATTCTGGGCTGCCACTTGGCACCATTTGCCTTTTTGCCCGTTAAGCTTAGAATTCGTCCCACCCAGGGACGGATTCAGAATTCGTCCTGGGGTGGGACGGATTCTATTTTGAATTCGTCCCCGGGTGAGACGAGTACCGGGAAAAGTGTCCAAGTGTGCCAAATTGCTTCTTGACCTTACAAAATTGCTATGAAAGTGGTTAGGACCACTGTTTAACCTCTGAGGGCTGCCCTAGGGGCTGTGTTTGTCAAAGCGATCAGTGTTTGCAGTCACATAATCGGATTGGTGCTGTTTTGGTGTCTACAATATGACCCATGTGAGCGTACTATAATGCATCAATAAAATGTTTCTTGGGAGTCAGGATGGCATTAACTACCATGTTAGCTTCAGTAATATGAACTTCAAAAGTAGGATGTCTAGCAAGTCTAATGAGTTTTCCATCTAAGGAAGTGTTCATGACCGCTATTTTGGAGGGTGGATTAATAAACCAAAGAGTTTTATCTTTGGTAGTGACACTCACATAAAATTTTTGATATACGAGTGTGGATAGTGACAACATATTTTACTTTAGAGTAGGGATGTAGAGAACAACAAGTAGCCAAAAATTAGGTAATATAAGAATTTTCAATCGAATAGTTCTATCTTGTTCAACTGGTTGAGAGGCTTTATCAACCATGCAAACTACACCAAGTACTTTTGAGTTGAATTCTTTAGAGAAGTCCTTGTTGGAATTCATGTGTTGGGTGGCTTCAGTATCCATAATTCATGAACTGTTGATAGAGGCTACATTTTGGGTAACTCTAGTGGGTTGTGATGTGGGATGATAAATGTCATAACTAGAATATCCTGAATGTGCCTAAATGAATATTTTTGGATGGTCAACATATGGTGATATAGGAGCTCATGTGTTAATGATCTGGGTATGCACAAATTGAGCACTATGGAATATATCTAGATTAAAGTCATCTTCATTTATGTTATGTGCATCGTGCTTTTAAAATTGCTTGATATTATGTGTGGTAGTTCGATAATCAGTGGCATAGTTCCCTTTTCTATTACAATGTTTGCACACGATATTTAAGTTGCTAGTTCCTTGAGAGATACTATGTTATTTTATTTATCCTTGTCTATGTTGTCCTTGACTAGTTTGATGTTTTGAGTGTTCATATTGACCATTGTTGGAACCTTGTCCTTGTCCTTTATATTTGCCTTGACCATGACCTCAACCATGGCTTATGTTACCTTGATTGTTTAAAACATTTACATCTTCATCCACCTGAAAGGCTGAGTCATTAGGGTCAAAACTAGTGAAGTTTGTGTCAAATGTTTTGTCAAGTTCAATGAATGTTTTTTCTAAGGCTTAAAATTTGAGAATTTTTAAGGTTCCACTAGCTAATAAACTAAAAAAAAAGTTCTTGTTGTCTGGAATGTGAAGACATGACTAAATTAGGAAATCCCATGTGATACATTAATTTTTGATGTCTTTATCAATGACCTATTTAATAAGGTAAAGGAGTTTGATTGTGGAACTGGAGTATTATTTTTGCATCTTTATTTGATTCATCTTGAGTACAAGATGAACAAATTATAACTTAGATTTTGTGTCAAAGTTTTCTTGAAGACTTTGAGAATTGACCATGATGTGTCATGCTTGGTTTCATCAATCAAATTATGAAGGTGATATTATATGATAAGTAGGATGTTGACACAATTTGGTCATCATCTACCTACCATTTTTCTAGGGCAACAACATCTGAGTGGTGTGGAATTTGCATCTATAAGGTTGTGCCATAAGTTCTCAAATTTTACAACCATCCTAAGGCTTGTGAATCATTGATACCAATTATCCTTTCCTTTGAGTGTATATCCAATATTTTATTTGAAGTTGAAAGTCATTGTGACCTATGACACTATAAAGACCTCAAAGAGGTGTGTCAAGGTGTGAATAAGGAATAAATGACTAAGTGACACAAAAATGTCCTAGTAAATAATGGGCCAAGTGATGACCATGAATGAATGTGATCCACTAGATCTTGCTCACCGTACAAGTAGAATCTCTTTTACAATTGATGAATTTGTAAAAGTAAGTGGCTATGAGTCTTGATGCAATAGAATGATGATGTGGCCAAATATGAAGTGCTCAAAAAAAGGTATGTATCCCAAACTAAAATACCGTATATGAATGTAAAAACTAATATCTCCAATAGATAAATGTGTAGGTCGATATCCTCAACACTAGATTATACAATTGAATACCAAAGTGTGGGATGTGCAAAACTAGTAACCTCAATCTTATGAATGCAAGTAGATGAGGTGCTGAAAGTTGGAGAAGCATAATGAGCTTGTCTCAAATCAAGGCCTTCACCTAGATGTCCACATATAGACACTCAATGATGAAATTCAAGCCATGATGGAGTCAAAGTCCTACTAGTCCTCACCTAGTTTATAGTGGTCAAAAATATACTATCTGAAGAGAAGTACATGCTCTATTCCATAGCTATGATAGATATTGGATTGACTTAATTTTAATATTGATTAATTTTTTTTTAGTTTTTTGAACATAGTCAAAAGGATGATCCATTTTCAAAGGTTTATGGGCATGACTAACTATTGTGACCACTTCACAATGCCCCAAATTTAGGGATCTCTTTGATTTTTTTTTTAAATTTTGAAGTTTTGGTTTGCATGTGTGTTTAATTTTAATATAATGTTTAATGTTGTTTGTTAATTAGTTTTAATGTCAATATAGGGGTTTAATGTTTATATTGTTTTATTGTTGTATTGTTGATTATTTATGTTTTGTTAAATTTTGGGGCTCTTACTTCAGCTTGGAGCGCTATTCTCTTTGAGTGGGAGTTCCCTGGTCTCTATGGCTCGATTTGGTTGCTTCTCATGGTCTAAATGCTCTACTGTGGTGGATGGTGGTGCCTATTTCTGGATGTGGGGCCTCTCTAGTTCTTTAGTTTTATTGGGTGCTCAGTTAGCAATTGTAGATCTGGTTGTGGTCCTTGAGGGTGATAGAGCTATTTACCAACCCAACCTATGAAGGTGATTTGGAGCCTTTGTTGTGCCTCAAAATGTTCTAGTTGGTTTTCCTCTATCTGGATTTGGGACTACTTTTTGGGGTGGTGAGCATCTATTCTGCTTGGTATCTTGGTGAGTCGGTTATTCGTATTTTATGGTTTTGATGTGCTTCTAAATATCTGGTCTAGGTCCTAAGAGGATAGGGTCAAATATCGATCCAAACTTGTTGGGATTATTTTGGGTTGTTGTTGTTGTAGTAGCTATTGGTTTATTCCCTTGGCTGGCTCTGAGCCAAGTCTTCAAATGCTTGGGTGGTTTGGTTGGGGTTTGTGGTTGTAGATTTACTTTCTCTAGATCTATCATTAATGGAGTTACGGGTTTTTCGGCTTGTAGGTTTGGTATCTGGGGTGGTTTCCATTAGGGTTTCAGTGACCCACTATGTTGTAAAGTGTTTTTTTTGGTCTTTGTCCTTGGATTTTGTTAGGGGGTTTCTCCTCTTCGAGTGGGCATGTTTATTTCATAAGTCCCTCCTGTCTGCTCGTGTTTCCTTCCTATTGGGGATCTAGCTGGTTTTTTTTCCTACTGATTATTTTGTTTTTGTGGTTGTTCTTCTTGGTGTGACAAGTGGTTTTGGTTTCTCAACTCCTAATTTTTTTTAATGAGGGTGGTTTTCAGAGGTGTTGTTAAACCCCTCTGAGCTGTGAAGCTTTTTTTGTTTGTTGCTCGATCTTTCAATGCATGGATGGTTAGATCTAAATTTATGGCAGATAATTTTCTCATGCTTGTGGTGTTGTGAGAGATTTTGGTCTTTAGTGGTGTTGCAAGGGACCTTGGTGTCGTTGGTTGGCTTCCTCTATAGGGTCTTGATTTTTTGTTTGAGCAGGATCATTTGGTATTGCTTCTTTTTATTCTTTCTACTCTTACTTCTGTGTTGTTGGCTTCGCCGACGCTTGGGTTTATTTGATCTCTAAATGTGACGATTGATTTTTCCTACGAGTGTGAGTTGCTAGTGCTCTCAGACGTGATGTAGGGGATCTTATATCCTTCATAGGGGTTTCGGTATTTAGTTTCCCTTCAGTTTCTAGATGGAATATGTTGCTTTGGTTTGGGTGGGTTTTTCATTTTTAAAATTTAAGTTCTTTTCTACTTGTTGTCCTGTTCAGTCGATGACTTCATTGTGTTTGATGCCCTTTTTTTTGGCTATGCATGTGGTCGGACATTCTCCTCTGGGGTTTGCTTTGCTCCTTTTGGAGTGGTTTATAGGTTGAAGGACGCCTTTTAAAAACCTTATTTCATCTCCATTTGGAGCCTTTGTTAAAAATTGTGGGATTCCTTTAAAAACCATCTTCTTTTTAATAGTATAAAAAAAAAAATGTTTATTTTTTGTTGATTTTGAATTATAATGTTTGTGTGTTTTATTTGGTTTTGTTGGTGTAAATGTTTCAGTTTTAAAAAATGTAAGTTAAAATGTGATTAGTTTAAATTTTTTAAAATATTTTTTTATTTAAAAATTTTAAAAAGTTATAATTTCTATAACATTTAAAATAAAATTTTTTATAAAAGGTTTTGTTTTATGTGTGCTAGGCATGTCGTTATGACACCGAGGTTATAAAGAATCATCGCTTAACCATCCAACGCATGTGGGATTAAATGGATGGCTACCTCAATATCATGAGGTGAACAGTGTGGGGAGTTTGCAAATTATGTGAGGATAGACAGATTGCCATTTGAATGTAACGAATAAACTATCATCACAGAAAAGAAAAGTTTAGGCTTGCGGCGATATACATTTCAGATGGAGATACGAATGAAGTGTTGGTGTGTATATCGTTGGAAAGTGGAAATCCCATTAAAATTATTAAATTTATTCAGATGATGTATATATGTTTCCAAATAAAAACAGACGGCGGTTTAAGATTCAGGGAGAAATGTGAATTTTGTTGGAAATAGCCGTGGCATTATCGAATTCTAATTGCAAAGCTGTCAGCAATACATTACTAGAAGCCTTGGATGCAATGTTGTAGGTACAGAGCAGTGTGTATGACAGGTTGAATGGAAATAACGAAGAAGAGTAAAATCATAAGTTGCAGGTGTTTCTCATGGCATATAAAAAGGAAATGTATACATATTAAGCTTGGGGAAACACTGTTGTCAGAGCAACGTCGCGGAAATAAAAGCCAGAGACATCGTCACATTAGTTTCGCCAGCGAATGAATAGAGTAACTGACATTGGAACTTCACAGTGAATAGTAAGCATTTATACAGTGCGAAGCAGTTTCTCAATAGCAAATGTTCAACGTTCACAACACGGAGTTGTAACAAAAAAAAAAAAGGTTCACGAAGGAGCCATAAGACCAGCGTTTCAAGATAGTTTTTTTTAAGGAGACTGTGGAAAGGTATCACAGAAAAGAGAAGACCGATTTTTGGCTGAGCTTAACTTCTATCGCATGATGTACATAGAAAAGAAAATCGTTAACGGATTGATAGGAGGATTGGTCACAATTTGTGAAATGTTGTCTGCAAAGATTCAAAAATCCCATTGATGTATTCACTTGAAAATTACATCGCCGGCCAAATCATGGTCAAATCATTTGTTTGCTGGCCAAATGAAATTTTGAAAACGGAGATAAATGTACGAAGGCCGAAGATGAAACAGTGTCAACACAGTCAAGATCTCGGCACGTTATTGAAAATTTATCTGCATTTTTAGATTTGTTTTAATAATTAATATGTTGGTGGCTATGGTAATTTGTGATAGGAGCGCAAATCATCATATTACAAGGGTGATTACATAATATGGCACTTTCCGTCAGATTGTAGAGAAGGTTACAGGTAGCCAGGTATTTGGTTCAGCGGCAGGACAGAAGGTTGAAGCCCACGTTGTGGATATGACGAAATTAACCTTGGACAGTGGAGAAAACATGAGAAGCGTAGACGAGTATGCCTAGAAAAGCTGACGAAACGGAGGCTCCAGTGGAAACGTTCATGAGGGATTTCGAACGCAAACAAGATTGAATAGTTTAGTTTAATAATACACATTTAGCATATGATAAAATTGACAATATTGTTGATTTTTTATAAAGTATTATACGAAAAATGAAATAGAGAAGAATGATGTAGCTCTGTCACAGGATTTTAATTTGAAAATGGGAATGTCGGCTCTGTGATAGGATTTCAATTTGAAAACTGAAAAGATTCGATGCAATGTAGTCATCGCACACTAGACGACAACATCACTGGAGATCATCGATGCGTCCTCGCTGTTAATTGATGGAACAATAGGAAGGATGAAGACATATAATACCCAAGTAATAAGGGAGAGAATATGTAAAGTGTTAATTTTTATTTCTCAGATGTTTTTATCACCTGGTGAGTGTAGTTGCTACGCAGCGAAAGCAAGGAGTTACACCAGGAAGGTGTTTATAAATTTGAAACAAATTTCACAAGTCAAAAAGTTTGGGGTAAAGTGTGTTCGCAGACATAAAAATGAAGTGTGATTGGGAGTGATTCTCACAGAGCATTGGATGGGCAGAATATTATAGGGCTCACAAATTGATTCACGAAGAAAGGTTAACATTAATTAAAATTACAAATCAATATGTTTAATACATTCTCATTTAAACCAAAGGATGATAAAACTAAAGTTCAAATGAATTGATTTACGCATGTAGTTAGCCCAAGATGGTTATGAAACTGGTTATAAAACTGTTGGAAAGGTCGGTGCAGTAACGTTGATGAAACAGAAAGAATGAAATTTTGTCAAATTATAAATAGAAAATTGAAGGCCAAGAAAGGGGTCGGAGACTTTGGGTAAAATTGCAAGGGAAACAACAAGTTGGCGCTAGATTTGTTTGGAGTATTTTCTTCCGTGTTGTTGAAATTGCAGTACTTCAACATTAATGCCCACGAAGTTGGTATTTTCTGCATTTGATTATTTTGAAAATCTTTAATGTTAATATATTAGATATATGATGAGTTTTATGCCTGAAGTTGGTATTTTCTGCATTTGTTTATTTTGAAATTTTTTAATATCAATATATTAGATATATGATGAGTTTGGTTGATTCATTTTTTATATTTAATATATTGTACTTTTACCTTTAGAAGATTGCACCTCGAATGTGAATTGTGTGAATACAGATTACATTAAGGTTTTATGCATGATGCTAATATTGTAGGATTTGTGTGAAGTTTCTAAGTTTCAGTGGTTAGTTTTATTTTATTTTATTTTTTATTTTACTTTTCTAAACCCTATCATTTTCATTTTTATTTTTTAAGTTATCCAAATAAAATAAAAAATGTATAAAAATAAAATTCAAGAGAGTCATTTTTATTTTTTAAGTTTTCCAAATAAAATAAAAAATGTAAAAAAATAAAATCCAAAAAGAGAGATGCACAAGTTCAAAGAATAAGCTTTAAATTGTTATTTAAAGCAATTTTGATTTTAGTCTAAATTATATTTTTTTTTTATAAATTTCATATTTTCAAGGAATTTTATAATTTCATAAAGTTTTATTTCACATTTCAAGCTTTGTATTTCATTTTCAAGCAATAAATTAACTTACCTTTATGAAAATCAATTTCATTAAAGGGGGTAATTTATTTGGCATTCAAAAGGCCATTGTATTCAAGGCTATAGATTAATTTCCCTTTATGAAAATTGTAATTTCATCAAAGGGGGGTTAATTTATAATTATTAAAGGTTAATCATTTGGATAATTTTTCTTTCATGTTTAAAGCAACATAAAAATCAATTCACTCATCATTTCATTAAGTTTCATGAACAATCAATAGCATAGCATAATAAATATTACCAATACAAGCCCCTTGTTAATAGTTATTTTCAAATAAATAAGGTATTCTAGGCATTTATTTGACACATTTTCAAAATATTCAAACACATACTAAGTGAAAGGAACCTTGGAGAAATTTTTATTTCTTTTCAAGAAGGGTTTTCATTTTAAAATTCTGATTGTAATGGTGAAATTGGGTAAAATTTCAACTCAACACTAACCCCCTTCACTATGTATCATCATTAAGTCTAGTCCATCTTTGACTCATAGGGCCCTTAATGAAAAATTTCCACCACAAAGGAAGTGGCACCTTGTCATGAGGCTAGGCTACAGAATGAGTCATCATATACATTCCTTTTACAGATGATGCAAATATGTGAATCAATTTGTAATTAAATAATGAAAATGGAAACTAAAAATAAACTTAGAATGTAGATGAAGTGCTACCATGATGCTAATGTGGTAGTATGTATGTTAGGTGTGATCCACTAGACCTTATTCACCATCCAAGTGGAATTACTTTTATAGATTAGGGCTATAAGTTAGCAAAATAAATGTGGGAAATTATATAAGCCATTTATACAAGTACAATGGAGAGGCTAGAAGCTTACTATGTTTTCAAAAAAAAACATAGTTAATTTACACAAAGACTGATATGACTATATGGCTATGTAAAAATAAACATGATCAATTTACATAGAGGCTATCAAAATTTATCAAATATAGCTTTTGTATACTATATGGTTGTGTAAAAATGAACATGATCAGTTTACATAAAGGTCACCAAAATTGATCAGGTCCATATTTTGGATACTATATGACTATGTAAAAAATGAACATGGTCAGTTCACACAAAGGCCACCAAACTTGGTCAGATCTAGATTTTGGATACCTACAAATATAGATACAAGCTAATATCTACAATAAAAAATGAAACCTCATGCAACATCCTCATGTTCTCCTTCAACTCAACACATAAATTTGTGGATGAGGAGAGGAGAAGTATGCAATACTTTTCCAAGATTAATTGTAGGAGGGGCAAGCATCCAAGCTTTGATACAACTTATAGCAATGATCAATGCTATATTCTCAAGCTCAAGCACATGGAACATGAAAAAATGAGGAGAATATTTATAACAATAGATAGAATGAAAAATCACATCTCTCCCACAATTATATATTAATAAAAATGAGATTAGGTTTAGGGTTCCTAAATCCATATTAAATGAAATGATATTACACATTAAAATAACCTATTTTAATGATGTTTTATTAAATCCTCATAACAATTAATTTGGAACCTAACTAATAAATATGACCTTGTAGCATTAACATATCTATAATCATATTTTGCATAATAATTTTAAATTTGAATAGGGAAACCTTGAAAAAAAATGATAATTTATTATAGATTATCTTTGATTATAGGATCTTATTCATGTTGGATGGGTTTTTTAAGATACAATCTAGATTTGGTAAAGGACGAGGATAGACAATAAGTTGATTTCACTACATAATAAGGTATATGTTTGTATGCTAAAACTTCCATTGGATTGATTAATGTAGGTGCTACTTTTTACCATGAAATAAACTTTACCTTCTCATATATATTTAAGCATCTTATTATGGTTTACTTAGATAACAATTATTTATTGAAAATTATAGACTTTGCAATATGCAGGAAATATAAAACTTCTTTCGATCCAAATAGTCTTTTCTTCGGGATTCTAAAATTAAAGTTAATGAGTCAAATAATTGGTAAGAATAAAATCCAAACCAATCTAGAGAGTGAAACTCATTAAGGTTATATCTTTAGTTAGAAGTAATAATGCACTATAATATTTCGTATAAAAAATAATTTTACCCAAATATTCATTACTATCATGGATAAAATAAGTGATAAGAATAAAATAGATGATTAAGAAAGATAAAATTCAAATAGAGAATAGAAGTCAAATTAGATTTCATGAGTATCAAAGATATTTTTTTATTGGATGGACAAAAAAAGGTTTTGAAAGGCTCCTTAAACCTTTTACAAAAGGATCCCATAAAACCAAACTCAAGGATAAACACAAATGAAAATCCAGCAAGGTATTCCTAAAACAACCAGAAAGGTAGTGGAACTTAAATTTGACAAGACATCATTATAAAAGTTATCGTAAAAAATCCAACAATGATATCGAAAGACAGTCAACTACATAAAATAAGTCATACATGAATAAAATAAAGGATCCACTTAAATTTTTTAAAAAGGGCCTAAAAAAACCTTCCTAAGTTCCTACCCGGTAAGCCAATAAGTCATCTCAAAGAAAATCCCATTGTCTTCCACCTCCACACAAAGGAGTAGAGGAACTTAAATTAAAAAAGAGCAAAATAAAAGTGATTGTCAAAAATCTAATAATGATATCCAAAGACGATCGACTTCATAAAACGAGCCATACACCAATAAATAAAGGAGTCACTCATAAATAAATTTTGAAATTGTGTCTAAGAAATCCCTCTTGAGTTCCTTTCCAATGAGCCAACAAGCCGTATCAAAGAATTTTGTGCCATCTTCCACCTATAGGCTTTAGACTAGGAAAGGAATTGTTGGACAATTTCTCAAGCTCAACATCGACTCAAGACAATCTTACTTTATCAGCTTACCCATGTGTAATCAGACCAGGATAAGCTTAAAATATTTTTTCCCTAGAGGGACTGAGATTGAATTCATGCATTTGGAGGTTTAAGGAGCACTAAGAGGCCCAAAATTCATAGAAATATCTTAGTCACGAGGCAATAAAAATATTCAAAAGAGAGGGTTTAGAATCCTTATTGAAAAGAGTATTGCTAGGGATTTCCAAAGAAGAGGTTTTGGTTACAAGCCTTTCCAAATAAGAATATTGAATAAAAAAAATTAACAACTTGATCAATTGTTCCTTTATAACAATATCCTCCTCAGAAAAAAAAATCCTTTTGGGGGACTAAAAACTTGGTCTTTCATTTAGAACATCTAGATTACTCATGACCATAATTGTTGTGATTAAAACATAAAAATATCTATTCTCATATATTAGAGGTTATACCCTAGATCCAAGCTTGACAACAGATTAATGTGGTTGGGAAGCTCAACATATAAATCCATACTAATACATATATGAGCAAAAACCATATGGGATTCATATCAATTTACAGGGTCAATGGAAACCAAATCACCTAAAAATTTTGCAATTCCTTTGAGGACCACTTCATGTGAAAATTAAAGAGCAAGGCCAAGAAGCCTAACCCATATTGATGCTATGTTAATTTTATGCATATCAGGGTCAAATTTAGTACCCCATTTATGTAGGAAGAGGCTTCTTTAGCCAAAAATCTATGGCCCATCTCCAAAATATATTGATAGTCCTCTCACAAAGATAATAATAAGAAATAAACATTTTGACAAAGTAATCAACTTCATCTGACCTGTAGGTGACCACTTGAGAGCCGCCCATATCCTTATTGAGTCTAAATCAGGTCTAGAGTTTTCCAAGAATTTTCCAATGAGGGAATTCTCCCCTTCTTCCATATTCAACTTAACCAGATAAATGGGCACAACTATTAAATTATGCATTAGATTGAGATAGAAAAAGCACTCCTAAAAAGGAGTCTTTGAGTCTCTATTGGAGGGTTTATCTTTAGTGAAGGAATAGGGTCCACCAAGGTTAACATAGCGACTATATATCACTAAATTGGCTAAAATTAGAATTTATAAATTTTGGAATTGGCTAATATTTGGGACCCTTGACCAGGGCTCATCAGCCAAAAAATTTTGGCTGCAATGTTTTTTTGGGTTGATTCACCCCAATTTTATAATAATTTAACCATTTTTAGTTTAAATTTCTAATATTATCCCTAATAATTTTGAACCTTCTATTGTGTTTGGACACTATTTGCTTGGGATTTTGAAACTGATTCACCAAATATTTATAAATACATTTTGGAGCTGACCCCTTATGCATAAACCTAGGTCCACCTTATGTTGAATAGAAGACACATCCTCTTAGCAAAATAAGGGGTAACTATTCCTACTTTGCAAACCTAATTCGGATTAGAGATAAGACCCACTTCGATAGAAAGAGTCTAGCCCACACTTGACCCCAAGTGAACCAATTGAATTTGGCTCACAAAAGTTTAAACATTAAAATTACTAAGCATTCCTCTATAATCTCCATTATCAGAGAGATGAAAGGAAGAATCATCATTCCTAATATTCTCCACCTTAGTCTAAGATGCAAGGATTTCCATCATTATCTCACTCTTTAAGTCATTATATAAGTCCACCACCATGTGCTTTATAGATCCTATCCCCCTCCAAAGGATAAGTCTCTTCTTAAGATAAATATTTTTGCAACATGCACAAAAGCATGAATACTATCTTGAGGAAGCCTCAGCTCCTTGATAGAATCAAGATAAACCACTCCATAGGGAAATCAAGGAGCTAAAGAATTAGAAATTAATGACACATCAATCCCAAAGTGAAGATATGTGCCAATATTTATTGGAACAAAACCAACTTGTTCCAACTTGTAGAGAAAGATCTCGAAGCTTCTCCCAATCATGTAAAACTTGGTCAAGGGAGAATCCAACAATCTCAAATTCTCGAAGTCTCTATGCATTACATCTCCCATGGTCTCTCACACTAAAGTTTACCCTAGATCTACCTTGCATGATGGTGTTATCTCCATGAGTATCAAATATTTCACTATAATAAGTTTGATACAAATTAGACTATAATACAAGGCATTTTAAGTTGTTTATTTATATTATGAACACACTATTTTTTGTGTCTTATTATATAAAAACTATGAGAGATATAAGTAGCCTATAGCTTTTATTATATAAATTTCAATAGATTCTAAGCTAAAGAAATAAATTTATACCTTGGTTAAGGTCATTAGACTTTAGATATTATATTTAATAGTTAAGTATTATTACATATGCGCATGATCATAGTGTTAGAAAAATTCTGTGTAGACAAGACTAATAAATTGTGTGGTAGATATTATTTTAAAATAAATCCTAAAAACTTCATCTATGTATAGGTTTTTGGCAAAGCACATGCTTTAAGGAAATTTATAGGCTATTGAGATACATAAAATTGAGGATAAAATTTCCAATTTAACAAAAGGTATATTTTATTAAATTTGATGATTAAACTAATATAAGGATGTTGCACATTATTTGTTAATATTATAGCCACCTTGACAACTTTGTATAAGTATAATAATTATGCATTGTAAGAGAGGTAAGTTAAATATGATATTATAAATAGCTATATTGGAATGAAATAGAAGGTATTTGGTTAATGCATTTGCAGGAGAGTTAGATAAAATATTTGGTTGAACAAATGCATGTTGGATTGTATGGAAAAATCTTGATTTTTCCGTCTTTGAAATGATTAGTTTTTATAAGAAGTATGTGATTGCATTAATTCATAACTATTACCTATAACAAATGGACTCGAATGAAATTAAAAATAATAAAATAACTATTATTAATAAGAAGGTGTTGAATAATGATATGATATAATGGGATTTTAAACTCAAGTATGCATTATGACCTGACATGATTACTTAAAAAAGGGATATACTTGTAAATCATCATTTGACCTATTATATGGATTAAATCTATTATTCTTAATAGATTTTTCTTTCTTATATGAAAACTATCATAATATGTTTCAACAAAATCTAATAATTTACAAAGGGGAGTCAATCGACTATTGGAGTTAGAAGAATAAAGGAATGTAAAATATAATAATTTAGAAGAATATTTAAATTTGAATAATTAATTTAATAAAAGTTCAAAAGGAAAATATTTTTTAAGATATACATTTTGTTTTGAAATAGGATAGATCTAGAGAACATAAATATAAACATTAAAAAATTGATCATATTTTGTAAAGGCTTGTTAATTATTGATAGTCAAATTTGTGCTATTTCTTTTAGATTGAATATATTAGAGGGAGATAAATAATATTTGACTATAAATGGGTAAATATTGATATTTTGAATTTTTATTTTTTTGTCCACCTAGGCAACACAACAAAACAAGAGAAAAAACATTTTTTTTACTAGTGAAAACATAAAAAGACCATGCTACAAAAATTCCAAGTTCAAAACACATTTGAGAGGCTTAAAATGACTAACATTTGGAGTTTTATTACTTTTATACCCATAGAGGTTCATGGTACATAAGAAGGATCCTTTTTTGCAATTGTTTACAACACCCAATTTTATCTTTATAAAGGATATTTTCATTTTACTAGTTTTTAACAAGTTCAATTATAGTGAATTCATCATTATTGTTTCATAGATATAGCCAATTTTATTATGTTCAGTATAAAACTATGACACATTTCAAATTTTCATTTTATTTCATTAATATGTTTAAATACCACTGGATTAAATATTTTACAAATAAAATCTATCAAGATAAGATTTTACTAGGAATCTTTGAAAAGGTACATTTCAAAGGTTATATCTCCTTCACCATAGATTTGATTGACTCTAATCATTTGGACATGTTTTTGTTTCTTCATATAGAATTATGTCAAGGGATGAGAAAATTGTTCAATAACTTTTTATCTTTATACAATGCTTCAAAGTGGATTAAAAATTAAAATAAAGTAGTTATCTAAATTTTAGGTGAAATTAAGTAATACCAGACTATATTAATATGCATTTTTAAATATTCGAAAATTTCATTGTTAACACTTTTCTAATACATTAGCATACAATATATGGATTTGAATGTACTAGATTCACATTAATAATTATGTTTATAATAATATAACTATTGCCTAATATGAAAAGATAATGTGTAATATAGGACAATGAATGTCTAGTATTGGAGGATAACAAGTTTAGGATGGTGAGACCACTAATTTTATACAATAATATCATATTCATTTTAGCATAACTATTAAAAATAATTAAATATATATCAATTTAGTAGTAATGTACATAGCTATACTAATTTTCTTTCAAAGGGATAATTGAAGTGAATGGAGAGAAAATATATAATGAACTACTATTGAATTCATTAAATTTCATTTACTTACATATCCTCATCACCAACTTAGATAGTAACTTAGTGAGTTAAGAGTTGAGAGTTCCATAAGTTGAATCCTTCCATATACTTCTAGGCTTGCTGTCAACACCCATCAATATATAGATCTCAACTCCTCCTTATTTTACCTATATCCACAACTTACATAAGTCTTTCTTGTAAGTGTTCTAGGCCCTCGTTAGTTCACCTATCTCCACAACTTACATAAGTACTTATTGTAGGTGTTCTAGGATATCATTAGTTCACCAATATCTACAACTTACATAGGTTCTTGTAAGTGTGCTAGGTTCCATCCAAACAATTTTTCTCTTCTACAAGAGCTAGTTTGTTAACTTGGTCTTACTATATTTTCAGTCAGTCGAATAAGATAGGTTACATCATGGCCTCTCAGATTTGTTAGAGTAGTCACATAAAATATCTATATATTTTACTATTATAATCCTATTTTTTTCGAAAAAATTTCTTTAAGGACAGTCTCCCTCTTGATCGAAAATAGGATTTTAAGTGTTATAGTGTTCCTTGGATAAAGTTTTCATGAATTGATTCTTTGAACTACTCTTACCTAGATATAACATTATTAAGGTTAAATTACATTTTAACCCATTAATATAATAACTCTTAAAAGAGGTTCCTCTATTACAGTTAAGCTTATGTAGGAAAATGGAGTAAAAATAGATCCTCACTAGTTTAATCAAATCTCACATCTCAATACCTTTGTTTGTTCACGTCTGCAATCAACAAAGGATTCCCTCTTTTTTATGAAGAGCATAAGATTTATACAATATATTCAACCACATAAATACATAATCGATAATAAAATACCATAAATTAATTTAGTACGTCTTAAGAACTCATTCATCTATTGCTCAAGAGATAGTATGTTTTAGTGTATATAAAATTCCAAGTTGATTTCTAGCGAGACTAAAAAATACTTGAGTCAGTAATTTCTAGTTTAGTTTTCCTTCCACACCCAACCAAATCAAGCATTTGTATTGAACACACTAAGAGGGAAATGCTTTAATAGGATCTGGCTAGCTCCACTGACCCTGAACATGTATTGCTTTATATGTATGTAGTCTAACATAACACTCAACAAGCACAATATATAGATACAAATTTATCCATCAACTATCTTATAAGCTATATATTTTTATGAGTGATTATTTTTCTATACACTCTATTTAATACATAAATCCATTCATTCAATCAAACATTTCAAGAATCATACAATTACAAACCTCTATATTCCAAAAATAGGTTTGTCAAAAAAATTTATTATCTCTTGTCATTCTATCAAGAAATATTGGAATTAATGCAAACTCAATCTCTATTTTCTTTGACATATCGATAAACATAGAAAACCATGTAATTAATTAAAAATATATCTTGGTTTACTCTACTGCATAGATGAAATTAATAATCATTATATCATATTCTAAAATAAAACCTTGAAACCATTTACAAGTATTTCTTATTCTTGCATTACAACTTTCCTTTCAATAATTGAATCTACATACAAAAACATAATGGTTGACGTGATCAACATATTATATAAAAAATGCGACATCATAGATTAACTCAGCATACTCAACTCAACTAGAAAACTAAGGATCTAATCCTATCAACAAGGTTCCTAGCTCAATTTTTATCTTCCACAATCACTGTGGAGTTCCCAGCCATTTCAAACAGGTGGACCAGGTTCCTAAGCGCATTGTTTTCCAATGAGCACAAGAAACTTTATTACGCATTATAGTATGGTTTCTGGTAAATGACTCCCTACTTATGGATGTTTGACCTAGCAACCTCAAGCAAAAACTAGACAATAAGGTTTCAAGATGGGTTCACCATAGGTGCCATTCATGGTTCAATCATATAGTTGGTAAATTAAACAGAATATAAAGTTGCATAATTAACTAGTGTTTTTGCACCAAGAACCATAGTTGATAAAATATGCAAAAAAATCCTAATTCAATCTGATTTTTCTGGATTCACAAGCTAGCCAATTTTTTACTGATTTTTTATTGAAAAATCCTGATATGCATGAAAAAAAAAATTCCAATGAAAATTTACATTTTCTTTGTTTTTTTCATTGAAAAAATGTTGATTTTATCCTTGATTTTTTGTTGATTCCTGATTTTTATTGATTCTTTTCATGTTGATTGCATTCTTATTTTTATTTTCTCAACTATGCTAGTTACCACTTTAGATTATTTCTCAAAATAACTATATCTACTCAAAAAAAATCCAATCTACTCAAGCAAACTAAGCATAGTTGATGCAGGAGCATCCGGAGGTGGAAGAGCGATCTTGCATCATCCAAAAAAATACTTTTTCTCTAAGTACTGAAACTGTCGCGATATCGCGACACTTTTTGAAAAGAGGCACGAAGGGCCGAAACTATCACGATTTCGTGACACTTTTTTAGAAAAGGAGCCAAGTGCCGAAACTGTCGTGATTTCACGACGCTTTTTGAAAAGAGGCGCCAAGGGCCGAAACGCTCGCGATTTCGTGACACTTTTTTAGAAAAGGAGCCAAGGGCCAAAACTGTCACGATTTCACGACACTTTTTGAAAAGAGGCGCCAAGGGTCGAAACTGTCGTGACTTCGTGACACTTTTGCAGAAAAGGAGCCAAGGGTCGAAACTGTTGCGATTTCATGACACTTTTTGAGTAGAGGTGCCAAGGGGAAAAAGTTGTTGCAATTTCACGACACATTTTGCGGAGGAGTGCCAGGAGGAAAAGTTGTCGCAATTTCGTGACACATTTTGCGGAGGAGCACCAGGAGGAAAAGTTGTCGCGATTTCATGACACATTTTGTGGAGGAGCGTCAGGAGGAAGAGTTGTCATGATTTCGCGACACATTTTGGGCAAAGGCGCCAGGAAGACAAGTTGTCACGATTTCGCAACACATTTTGAACAAAGGCGCTAGGAGGACAAGTTGTCGCAATTTCGTGACACATTTTGAGCGAAGGCACCAAGGAGACAAGTTGTCGCGATTTCGCGACACATTTTGCGGATAGGCACCGAAGGGAAAAGTTGTCGCGATTTCGTGACACATTTTGCAGATAAGCGTCGAGGAGGAAAGTTGTCGCGATTTCGTGACACATTTTGCAGATGGGTGTCGAAGGGAAAAGACATCGTGACTTCGCGACCTATCGCAGTTTTGTGACCCGAAGGCAAAAAATGAATACTGAAGGCAGAGATGTCGTGATTTTGTGACATGTCGTGTTTTCACGGCCCGAAGGCAGAAGGGGAGTACAGAGGGCCAGGATGTCATGATTTCGCAATGTGTCACATTTTCGTAGCCCAAAGAAGAGAAAATGATAGGCCGTTCACGACTCCACTCAGACAGGCGATTGCAGAGGTCGTTGTAGGACACATGGCAACAACATAGGTGTCTTTAGAGCACTCCTGGGAATGATGATTCATAGGGTGGATGGACAGGCGGCTGCAGAACACTCCGCCACTACATGCCATGCTGATTGGAGACACCTGATAGCATTTTATAGGCGGTGACAGAACATTCGTATGGGCAGTTAGAAGCAACTTCGCATTTTGTGCAATGATGTCGAAAAGGGATCGGGTCCGTTATAAGAAAATGGTGCATACATTGTAAAGGGGGTCGGCCATTATTGTATCGCCTATAATTTCAAATTTTAAAAGCTTTGTGAATGAAATATTGGTGATTTTTTTGCTTGCATATCCTAGTTCTGCTTCAAGAAATATTGATGATTTTTTTTCTTGCATATCTTAGTTCTGCTTCAAGTGGTATCAGAGCCAGAAGGTTCTAAGTGCGCAAACCGATCATCGATAGTGACGCAGTTTGCACCAGGATTATGGTTGTGGGTGTGAGGAAGCGAGTAGGATGCCTCCGCATAGGAACCGTTGTGGTTTGAGGAATACGGGAGCAGAGGTCGATCTTAGAGCCTTGCAGAGGCAAGTTCAAGCCCTGCAGGAGGAAATCAAAAGAGGAGTTGAGCCAAGAAGGGAGGAACCCAATGAAGATGATGTTTGGGAAGAAGAGGGTCCATCTGATGAGAAAAAAGTGTTGGATCCAGCAGAAGCTAGGTTGTATAGGGCCATATCCCATATTGAGAAGAAGCCAAAGTTCGATGTCTCCACTTATTCTGGGAATCTCAATTCCAAAGAGTTGATAGATTGGATCAATGACATGGAGGAGTATTTCAAGTATGAAGAGATCTCAGACCCAAACCGGATCATGTTCACAAAAACAAAGTTGAAGGGACATGCTAGCATCTAGTGGAAAGGAGTGCAGCTAGAAAGGAACAGGAGGGGAAAGGAAAAGATCACCAGGGGGGATAGGATGGTGGAGAAATTGAAGAGGCAATTCATCCTTGCAGATTATGAATTGGATCTGTTGAGGAATATGTAGTCTTAGACAGGCAAGTAAATTTGTCAAGGAGTATATGGAGGAGTTCTATTAGATCTCGATTAGAACCGACCATTCTGAGGCGAATAAGGAGAAAGTCGCACGATACATCAATGGATTAAGGACCAGCATTCAAGAAGAACTAGGTCTAGTTAGGATGAGCACGGTTGAGGATGCATACCAGTTTGCATTAAAATTAGAAGAGAAACTGAATAGTAGATTTGATGGTAAGAAGAAAGGAAAGGACAGGGGTGGAAGAGCTAGTGGAAGAACCAATGGAGGAAGATACAGAGATTTGAGAAAGACTGGTGAAGCAAGCAGTAGCCAGAACTAGAAATAAGAGAAAGAGGAGAATACCCAAAGCCCACGCAATCAGAACAACAACTACCCGAGGTGGAGAGGTAGGCCTGGGTGAGGGTTTGGAAGAGGTGTCTTTCGAGGAACCTGCTTCAACTACGAAGAAGGACATCGGGCATACAACTACTCGTAGCATCAAGAAAGGCCAAATTGAAGACCTAAGGGTCAGGCCCAAGCTGATGTAGCAGATGAAGGTGTAGAATTTGAGCACTCTGAGGAGGCAGAAAGAGGAGAAGTGATGATCATCAAAAGAGTCTTGTTGAATGAAGAAAAGAAGGCAGACCAGAGGAACAACCTATTTTGCACGAGATGCAAGTGCGCAGGAAAGGTATGTAACATCATCATCGATAATGGAAGAACTAACAACTTGGTCTTTGAGGATATGGTTGCTAAGTTGCAGCTGGAGAGAAGAAAACACCCGCACCCTTATCGGATTGCATGGTTACAAAAGGACTATCAGGTGCTGGTCAGTGAGCAATGCCTGGTGAAGTTCAACATTGGAACTTATCGAGATGAGTTCTTATGTGTCATCTTGCCTATGGATGCATGTCACTTGCTGTTGGGGAGACCATGACAGTTTGATCGAAGTGCTGTACATGACGGTCGAGCCAATACATATTCCTTATCAAAAAATGGAGTTCGACATAAGTTGAAACCCCTGAAGGAGGCGGATGAGAAGGTATGCAGTAGTGCATGAGTCTGTCTAGTTGATGGAATAAGATTTTTGGATAGCCTGAAGCCAGATCATATGTGCTATGCAATAATCCCTAGGGTTAGGGAAGAAGAATGCAAGGAAACTCCAGTGGAAGTCATGGGGCTGTTAGAGGAGTTTTTAGATATCATTTCTGATAATGTTCCTAAAGGTTTATCACCTGTTGGGAAGATCAATCACCATATAGATTTGGTGCCTGGATCGAGCTTGTCGAACAATGTTTCACACAGAATGATGCTTGTAGAAACTGAGTTAAACTGACAGGTTCAAGATCTGCTAAAGAAGGGGTTGATTAGGGAGAGTCTTAGTCCATGTGCAGTACCTGCAGTGCTAGCACCCAAGAAGGATGGGGAATGGAGAATGTGCACAGACTCTTGAGCAATTAACAAGATCACTATTAAATACAGATTCCCATTTCCCTGGATGGATGATATCATGGATTGTTTGAGTGGAGCTGAATACTTCACGAAGATTGACCTGAAAAGTGGTTACCATCAGATCCGCATTAGAGAAGCGGATGAGTGGAATACAACCTTTAAAACAATATAGGGGTTGTATGAGTGGTTGGTCATGCCATTTGGGCTAACCAATGCACTGAGTACCTTCATGCGGTTAATGAATGAAGTACTGAAGGAATTTCTAGGAAAATTTGTTATTTTCTACTTGGATGATATCTTGATTTTTAACAAAACCCTGGAGGAACACCTGATGCACATCAGGAGGGTTTTTGAGAAATTGCGGGAGGAGCAGCTACTAATAAATCTGAAGAAGTGTAACTTCGTGAAGAGGGATCTAGTATACCTGGGATTTGTTATCTCAGTAGATGGTCTCAAAATGGACCCCAAAAAGGTGAAGGCTATCATAGAATGGCCTTCTCCAAGAAGCGTGACTGAGGTGAGATCGTTTCACGGTCTGGCCATTTTCTATAGAAATTTCATTAGAAACTTTAGCAGTATTTGCGCATCACTTACAGATACAATAAGGGGGAACAAGAAGGAATTCAAGTGGACAGCTGGAGCAGACAAAAGCTTTGCTATGCTAAAGAAGAAGGTCACAGAGCAACCTGTCTTAGCCCTTCCAGATTTTAACAAGATATTTTAGGTAGACTGTGATGCGAGCGGAAGTGCCATAGGGGTTGTATTGAGCCAAGAGGGTAAGCCTGTTGCTTATTTTAGCGAGAAGCTCAATGATGCCAGAAGGAAGTATTCAGTATATGATTAGGAGTTCTATGCCATAGTTCAGGCTCTAAATAAATGGAGGCATTATTTGTTGCCAAAGGAGTTTGTTCTTTATACTGATCATCAGGCACTGCAGTATATTAACAGTCAAGGGAAACTGAATCAGAGGCACCTAAAATGGGTCGAGTTCCTACAGAGCTACACCTTTGTGCTAAAGCACCGGAGCAGGAGATCCAACAGAGTTACAAATGCCTTGAGTAGGAGGCAATGTTTATTGATGGAGATGAAGGTGGAGGTTGTAGGGTTTGCTGAACTCAAGGGGTTTATACCCTGTAGACCCCGACTTCGCAGAAGCTTGGAAAGCTTGCACTATGCCTGTTACATTGGACAGGACTAAGTGGTTAAATTTTCTAATTCAAGATGGAATGTTTTTTAGGGGGAACCAATTATGCATTTCAAGGAGCTCGATGAGGGAGAATCTCATCAAGGAAAAGAACAGCGGAGGTTTAGCTGGACACTTTGGTCAAGATAAGACCATTTCACTTGTTAGTGAAAACTACTACTGGCCGCAATTGCAACAAGATGTGGCAAAATTCATGCAAAGTTGTAGAATATGCCAGATGGCAAAAGGTGTGAGGCAGCCTACTGGTTTATATCAACCGCTACCTATACCTGAAAGGCCATGGGAGGATATTAGCATGGATTTTATTCTTGGTTTACCCAGGACGCAAAGGGGACACGAATTCATATTTGTGGTAGTGGACAAGTTTTCAAAAATGGCTCATTTTATTCCCTGCCAGAAGACTAGCGATGCGGTCCATGTGGCTGGTTTATTATTCAAGGAAATTGTACACCTTCATGGGCTACCAAGGAGCATTGTGTCGGATAGGGATACCAAGTTTGTAGGGTATTTCTGGAGAACCCTATGGAAGAAACTGAAGATGGATTTAAAATTCAGTTATGCATACCACCCCCAAATACATGGCCAAACAGAGGTGGTAAATAGGAGCTTGGGAAATCTACTGAGATTCTTGGTCGTAGACAATCCCAAGGGATGGGATTTAGTTTTGCCATTGGAAGAATTCGCTTACAACAACTTTGTCAATAGAAGTACCAATAAATCACCATTCCAGATAATCTATGGGAGCAGCCCAAGAAATGCTTCAGAGTTGAGAAGGATGGATACAAGAGAAAAATGTAGTGCTAAGGCTGAAGACTTTGCTGAACACCTGAAGGGAGTGCATGAGGAGGTCACAAGGCACATTGCTAAGATGAATACTTAGTATAAGGCTAGGGCAGATCAGAAGCGTCAGGCTAAGGAGTTAGAAGTGGGAGATTCTGTCATGGTCCATCTAAGGAAAGAGAGGTTTCCTACCAAGACCTATAACATTATGAATATAAAGAAGTTTGGGCCATGCAGGATCATTGGAAAATGATATTCAGGCAATGCATACGAGGTGGAGTTGCCGAGTGAACTTAACATCTCACCTGTGTTTAACATTTTGGATTTGGTCGAGTACCATGAAGGAGGTAGTAGTGAGACACCCAGTCCAGATTTGTGGAGCATTCCAGCAGCCATCCCAGCTGCAGACAAGATAGAAGAAGTGCTGGATACGCGTGAAGGCCGAAGCACTAGGAATAAGCAATATTCCAAATATTTGATCAAGTGGAAGGGCAGACCCATCGAAGATGCGACTTGGTTGTCGAAAGCAGAGGTTGATCGCCTGGGTCTACCTCAGACAAAATAGAAGTGAAGGTCACTTCTCAATTCACCCCGGGTGTCTGATGCAGGAGCATCCGAAGGTGGAAGAGCGATCTTGCATCATCCAAAAATACCTTTTTCTCTAAGTACTGAAACTATCGCGATATCGTGACACTTTTTTAAAAGAGGCACGAAGGGCCGAAACTATCGTGATTTTGTGACACTTTTTCAGAAAAGGAGCCAAGGGCCAAAACTGTCACGATTTCGCGATGCTTTTTGAAAAGAGGCGCCAATGGCCGAAATGGTCATGATTTCGTGACACTTTTTCAAAAAAGGAGCCAAGGGCCGAAACTGTCATGATTTCATGACACTTTTTGAAAAGAGGCACCAAGGGCCGAAACTGTCATGACTTCGTGACACTTTTGTAGAAAAGTAGCCAAGGGTCGAAACTATCGCAATTTTGCGACACTTTTTGAGCAGAGGTGCCAAGGGGAAAAAGTTGTCACGATTTTGTGACACATTTTGTGGAGGAGCACCAGGAGGAAAAGTTGTCACAATTTTGTGACACATTTTGTGGAGGAGCACCAGGAGGAAAAGTTGTCATGATTTCGCAACACATTTTGCGGAAGAGCGCCAGGAGGAAGAGTTGTCGCGATTTCATGACACATTTTGGGCAAAGGCTCCAGGAAGACAAGTCACAATTTCACGACACATTTTGAACAAAGGCGCTAGGAGGACAAGTTGTTGCAATTTTGTGACACATTTTGAGCGAAGGCGCCAAGGAGACAAGTTGTCATGATTTTGCGACACATTTTGCGGATAGGCGTCGAAGGGAAAAGTTGTCGCGATTTTGCAACACATTTTGCAAATAAGCGCCAAGGAGGAAAATTGTCACGATTTCGTGACACATTTTGCGGATGGGTGTCAAAGGGAAAAGACATCGTGACTTCACGACCTGTCATGGTTTCGCGACCCGAAGGCGGAAAATGAATGCTAAATGCAAAGACATCGTGATTTCGTGACATGTTACGTTTTTGCGGCCTGAAGACAGAAAGGGAGTACGGAGGTCCAGGATGTCATGATTTCATGACGTTTCACATTTTTGCGGCCCGAAGAAGAGAAAACGATAGGCCGTTCATGACTCCACTCGGATAGGTGACTACAGAGGTCGTTGCAGAAGGACACATGGCAGCAACGCAGGTGTCTTCAGAGCACTCCTGGGAATGATGATTCAGAGTGTGGATGGACAAGCGACTGCAAAACACTCCGCCACTACATGCCATGCTGATTGGAGACACCTGGCAGCATTTTGCAGGTGGTGACAGAACATTCGTGTGGGAAGTTAGAAGCAACTTCGCATTCTATGCAATGATGTCGAAAAGGGATCGGGTCCGCTATAAGAAAACGGTGCATACATTGTAAAGGGGGTCGGACATTATTGTATCGCCTGTAATTTCAAATTTTAAAAGCTCTGTGAATGAAATATTGGTGATTTTTCTGCTTGCATATCCTAGTTCTGCTTCAATAGTCTATTTCAAACATCAAAGAGCAAACTATCAATCATAGAACAACATAAATCTATTCTAAACACACCATTGATATTTTAGGCATACAATATGAAATAATTCATCTATCTCACAAATCAGAATAAAAATGGAAGTTGGCTACCTATTTCTTCATCTTTGGTCATTCTAGGGTCATTATTTTTCTCTTTGGTTTCCTTCCTTGATCTTCCCTTCCAAAGCTTCTCCTCCTCCAGCTCCCATTCATCTCCCCACTTCATCCCTCCTAATATTTTTGGAATCATCCTCGAAGCATGAACGTAACTCCAGCTTGGAAATGGTAGGTAACAACCCAGTTACCAGAATATATCACCTCCAAGGTGGGAAAAGAATAATGAAGGACTAAAATTTTACCCATTCGGATGCGAATTGAAATGCCATACTTAAATTTCAACAACATTTCAAACTATTATATACTTATTTTTCATAATTTAAGGAAGTTCCAAGCTTCTATCAAAAATCATTTTATTAAAATGCATCAACAAGAAATAGAGTAGGAATAAGAAATCAAATCTTATTTATGCTAAACATAATTACTCAACATATGTTACTCAACATATGTTAAGCAATAATAATAGATTTCCAAGACAACATTTCAACATCAATTCACATTCCATCAACTACTTTGTTTCCTTTAACAACCTCATTGTGGATGGTTAGTTTAATAAAGACTTTGATGTAGATTCCATCATAATAGAGTTGTTCTAATTTGTATGAGAATACTTGTCCTAAAAGAGCTATAAACTAATCCTTTATCATGATAATGCTAACATATACAATAATACTTAAATTTAATGGATTATATATTGGATTTCTTAATGATAAAGTTACTTCTTACATCTCAGAGGTATATAATTTTCTATAAATACTTGCAAACAATGGGTGACATAATTTTAAGAAGAGAAGATCACAACATCAATTAAAATGGCTAGAATCACATTTTTAATACCCATTCCTTATCTAATATGAGATGATGGAAACTCACATATTTGAATTAAATTATATGAAAGTGACACATTGATGGATAGAAGGTTTTAGAAATATAATGTAATGAATTTATGTTAGTTACTTTTTCTAAAAAACCACATTATAATTTTTATTTTTATTATATGTTTTGATTATTGGTATGAATCCTAATATTTGGATTTGAATGTGAAAATGTAAATCACTTCATAATATTTTTTTAACAATTAATAAAATATCAACATATTATTAAGGGCTTAGATGTTAAAAATATATATTTAAATATGTTTTATTCTATTTTAATATACGTTGTTGTGAATCCTTTAATGTCATATGTTTGTGTGTGTATAAATACAAATTCAAACAACATTTAAGTTCCTCTTAGTCCAAAATCTACCTAAGTGGATGAGTTGCACTCTCGAGACCTCAGATAAAATTTTATGCCTAAAAATAGTGGTCTTTGAGTCAACCTCTAAAGAAGGTTGGCTCCTATTTGACTAGCTAATATAACTAAAATGGGTGTTTTTAGACTAAAGTAAAAAATGAAAAAATGTTAGAAGGACAAAATAAAAGTGGTACAAATTTAACAACATAAATAAACATAACGCGGAGAGTCTCACATTATAAACTTAGACTAAATTGTCTAACATATCAACTTACTTTCTATATGCTTTTAAAACAATTAATTATGATAAACATTGAGAATTTTTAAGTCATTCCACAACTAGAATAGTAAATTTAGGGTGAAATTCATAATGTAGAATAATTGTAATAGAATTGTACATTCCTAGATTTAACATAAATGCTTAAATACTGAGTGAGACATACATACATGTTTTGCAAAATAATTGAGAAAGATATCATGTAGCAATCCAATCATTATTTAAAAGGTTTATAGCCTCAATAAACATAGCTATGCCAATTGTAAACACCAAAGATCCAACCATTATAATGGCCTTACATTCTAGTATATATAGATGTTTACAATGTATTTAGTTATCTAAGCATGATTACATTTAGAGCATATTGAAGGCCTATTAGAGAAGGCATAGAGAGTGGATATCACACTCAAATTAGCTATGCTTAATTGCTTCAAGAATATTTTTTTGATGTGTGTGATGTAGATTTGATTGTGATTTTTTCTTGCATGCTTTATCATTGGATTATAACCGTAAGGTTGTAGTCCACTAATTTGTATTACGCATAGCCAACTAAGAAGAGGAAGATATATGAAAGAGAAGGATTTTTACATTAATATATTTTGAAAATAGTGATACCTTGCAACTAATTAACATGCTTGATCCTACTATTTAGGATGATTTTGAGTTATTTGTGCAGAGGTTAGTGGTGTGGTAACTTGTTGCTTATTGCCAGGTGGTTTATTTTATCTAAAAATTGCTTCCTTTATTCTTTTCATATGTTCGGTGTTAGGTGTTACTTTATCATTTGATGATATTATTATTTAAAATTTTTGGAATCTATATTTACCTATGTTGGGCATCAGATATTGGGATTTTTTTATTTGGTTCATACTACTTCACTATAAGGTCCCTTACCTTGGGTTTATTTTACATCTAATTTTCTATTTGGCTTACCAAATATTTTAGCTCTTGATGATGATATCATTACCTCTATAGTCTAACACATCTAGAAGCTTTTTTTTTTGGTAAATAAAAGTCTTCATTAATTACCGGGTTTTGCAGGTTAACCCAAAACCTATTACAATATCTAGCCTTCTGCTGAGATTGTAGATCCTAGTCATCCTTGAAACTTTCTTACCATAAATTGTGTTGAATCCCCTACAACACCTTACTAACAAAGCACACCCATACCTAAACATAACTGTAAATATTACTTACATTGACAAGAATTGAAGTTTGGAACTTTGCACTTGTGAAACCTGTTGCTTGCCCATTTCCTATTCTCTGTTAGAATCTTCCAAGGCTTACACCCTGTTACCTTCATTTCCAATTTGGTATGATTTAGAGGGAAACCCCATAGTTATTACCAGCTCCATGGGGAAATAACACCCATTCATATTTCTCCTTAATGGGTAGGTTTCTTTTCATGACTAATAATGTTTTCCACTTCATGTGGCACACCTTGTGTCCATGTCACCAAATACCAACATCAACGCCTATGTTGGCTAATTTGTCAGCTGACCTGTTGGCTTCATGGTACACGTGAAGAGCCCTACTAGTTTGTCTTGTCGTAAAAAGGATCTTCACTTCATGGATGACTCCCTCGATTCTCCATGGAGGTTTTTTGCCATCGGTTAGTAGGTTCATGATGTTCATAGAATCACCTTCAATCATCAAGTTACCTTGAGTTGCTTGGGATACTTGCAACCCTCTCCAAAGGGCTCTAGATTCTGCTTCGTTATTAGTTCTGATTCCCAATGGTTCAGTGAAGGCCTTGACCAGATTTCCTTGATGATACCTAATTATTCCTCCAGCTCCAGTTCTTCCCAGGTTCTCCTTGGCTACACCATAAAAATTTAGTTTAAACCAACCCTAAGGGGTGGCTCCAAAGAAATCCCATTTTTGGGATTGAGAAAAGGAATGGAAGGTTTGTCCTCAATACCTAAGGCCCGAGCTAATTGTTTTTCTTGGGGAAGAATTGAGTGGTTCTCATCCACTAAGGTGATATGGTTTTCTTTCACAAAGACAATAATCCTGTTGAGGATGGTTTTTGGGTTGTGAATGGTATCCTTAAAGGCTCTATGGTTCCTTTCTAGCCAAATCTGCCAGAGAAAATGATGCCAATAGATTTTCTATAGGTACTTAAGTTTTAGGCTAACAAAGGGTTGAGGGCATTGATGGAAAACTTCGGATATAAGAGTAGGCTTAACCCATGAGATCCTCAAGGCTTGGAAAATTTCATCTAGGATGGACTCCACTACCTAACACTCCAGAAACAAGTGTTGGGTTGTCTCCCATCCTGCCCTGCACATGTAGCAACGGTTAGCAATAACCATACCTTTGGATAACATATTGTCCATAGTGAGGATTTTTCCTTGAATCACCAGCCATGAAAAAAAGGATATTTTAGGAATTAAGCCTTTGATCCAAACCAAACTCGGTTGAAATTATTGACCTTCCACATTGAGAAGCAAATTATAGGCAGAATTAACTGTGAAGTCACCACTTTCAGTCTCAGCCCAAACAATTTGATCTTCATCCTCTCCAAAGGGAATAATTTGTTGAGTTAAAATGTTATAAAGCTCTCCAGACTCCGCTTCAAAACCCTGTACTCTGATGTGTTTCCACCTATTGATATTTATATCCTGCCACATATAATTTTCAACCTTCTTCCAAATATGTTGCTCCATATGCTCTTAAATCCTATCCAAACGAGGATTTTGGGATAACTCCTTAGCTCTCACCCACCGATCCTTCCAAAATTCTATTGTTTTCCCATTTCCTAGAATCCATCTAAGACCTTTCTTAACAAGACCCCTGCTCATGAGGATTGCCTTCCAAAAAGCAGACCCCCTGCTTGCTAATTTGTCATTAATGAAGTTCACATCTTGGAGGTATTTCCTCCTAACTATGGCAGTCCATTCACTATCGACCTTGGTCAATAACCGCCACACTTGTTTGGCTAACAGAGCTATATTGAGATGAGCAACTCTCCTCAATACTAAACCACCATCAACTTTATGTTTGCAAACCTTGTTCCAACATACTAAATGGATCCTTTTCTTATCCTCAGTCCCTGACCAAAGAAAATTTTTTTCAAGCTGCTCAATTTTGTGATACACCTTACTGGGAGCTCTGAAGACTGATAGGAAGTAAACGGGTATACTTTGAAGTGAAGTCATTGTTAAAACTACTTTTCCTACTTGAGATAACAGATGTCCTTTCCATCCTACAAGATTTTTTTGGATCCTCTCCAGAACTATGTTCCACATTGATCCTTCTGGTTTCCCCGTAAACAGGGAAGACCTAAATAGGAGGTGGGAAGGGATGCAATCTAACATTCCATGATCCTTGTTATGTTGTTTTGCCTAGGAATGGGGGTATTGATGAAATAAAGTTTGCTCTTATCAAAATTCAATTTCTATCCAACCGCTTTTTCATACATTATGAGAATATTTTTAATCCTTCTTGCCTCAACCACAGAAGCCAAAGTCAGTGGCAATGTATCATCAAAAAATTGCTGATGTGTCATCAGGGTAGTTAGCGACGTGGCCTTGATAACCTGATATGAGTCCAGCTACCACTGCTACCTTAATGGTTCTTCCCAAGGCCTCATCTACAATGATGAATAGCATAGTACTTATGGGATCTCCTTGTCTTAGACCACATTTGCTTTGGAAAAAAACTGTAGTAGACCCATTAACCAAAACTGAAAAACAACGCTTAGAAATACACTCTCTTATTAACTTGACCCATTTCATGTTGAAGCCAAATTTTAATAAAAATGCCTCTAGGAATTCCCAATTTATCCTATCATAAGCTTTGTTCATGTCTAAATTTAAAGCCATGACTTATTTTTTGGTCTGAGCGGCTATATGAAGAGCCTCATGAATAGTAATAACTCCATCTAATATTGATCTTCCTTGTACAAAACTTCCTTGACTTGGATCAATGATAACCGGTAGAACTTTCTTCAAACAGTTAACTAAAACTTTGAATAGAATTTTATAGGATATATTACAAAAGCTAACCGGACTAAAGTCAGCCATAGTCTTGGGGTTGGGACCTTTAGGGATCAAAGCAATGAAAGTTGAATTGAAACCCCTTGGAATATGATTTAAACTTTGGAACTCTTTTATTGCAGCAATAACTTCTGCTCCAACAATATCCCAACAAACTTGGAAAAACCGCGGTGAAAACCCATCCTGCCCAGGAGCTTTTTCAGGATCCATGTTAAACAAAGCCTCCTTGATCTCTTCGTCTAAAAAATCTATTGTAAGAGACTCATTAATAATTTCATCAATGAATTATGGAATTAATTATAGGAGAGAGTCCTTTGCTTGGGCATTACAGGCCCGTTCTTCACCCAATAATGAACTAAAAAAATTAACAGCCTCGTCCCTGATCTCCTAAATGTTTGGAGTTGAGGATCCATCCACCTTAGTTAAATTTCTAATATTATTTTTGCTTCTATTGCTCAATGTGGTAACATGGAAATTTTTTGAATTAGAGTCCCCTTCCTTTAGCCATAATGACCTACATCTCTTCACAAGCTAAAATATTATAAAACTCACAAAGGTTTTCCTTCTCTTCAGTCTTTGTCACCTCATCATAGGTTCCATTTTGGATTTTGCTTTCTATTATTCTCAGTTTTTCCTCCACTGCTCTCTTATTCTCATTAATATTTCCAAAGACTTCTTTATTCCATATTTTGAGGTTGTTTTTCACCATCTTAAGTTTTTGAGATAGTTTGAAGGAAGCACTTCCCTGGATAGGCTGTTGCCACCATTCCTCTATTCATTTCTTAAATTCTGGATGTTTAACCCACATTGATAAAAATCTGAATGGATTTTTAAAGGAGTTAGCTTTAAATACCTCCCATAAAATAAGATTATGGTCTGAAGCGCATTTAGGAAGGTCTTGTAACGCTGAATCACAAAAAAAATTTGTAGCTTCCTTGGATAAAAAAAATCTGACCAACCTTTCTTGAATCGGCTGACTTCCTATCCTTTTGTTACTCCATGTAAATTTTGCTCCCTTTAGTCTTACATCCATCAATTCATTTGTGTTAATGAATTCATTGAAGTCCTCCATGCTCCTTGAGGGTAACCCATATCCTCCCTTCTTATCATATGGGTAAAGGGGGTATTGAAATCTCCCCCAATCACCCAAGGAATGTCTTTAAAAGCTTGGCTCAAATGCCCCAAAAACTCCCACAGTTTAGACCACCCTTGGACAGAGGTGGGGGAATAAACATTTGACATAATCTAATTCTTATTAGTATCAATATCATGAAATAATACGCTTAAGACTCTTTCATTTTCCTGAATAATACTTCCTTCTATTTTAATAGGATCCCATAATATCATGAGACCCCAGATGCTCCTCTCGCCTATTGAAAGGCCACTTACCCTTACTTCCAAATCCTTCTAGCTATAAGTGTTGATTGTGTCGCATCTGTTTTGGTTTCTTGAAGAAAAAATATAGTAGGATTCCAATCCTTCCTTATAGACTTCACCATCCTTTTTTTTGGTGGGCCGTTTAGGCCTCTCACGTTCCATGAGAGAACCTTCATTTAGACTGTTTGATATTTTTTCCCCGCCCCCTTACCTAATCCAAAGGGGGTTTGTCAATTTTGCTATTATCCTGTCCAAGAATAGCTTGCTGTAACAATGTTTTTTGCTTTTCGTTTGCAATTTCTTCATTGATTCTCATTCTATAGTGCTCTGATGTAGATATTCCCCCTTTCTTTATTTTAGAAGCTTTTTAAATTATAATTCCAAATGTCAAATTCAATGTCTTAAAATATTTCTTTCTTGATATTGCTTGATATTGTATTGGACATTTCATGCTATCTTGTTGACATCATCATTATTATCCACTTGGCTAGCTTCATACTTTTACTTTCTCCAAGGCTAGATGTTGATGTCAAATATTATACGTAAGCTTTTCCTATTGAAGAATATCAAATATCAGATTTTTGTTGTGCTTTTACTGACATCAACTTCTCAATTATCTGGATACTTTACCATTCAATAAAATTTTGGTTACTACTTTTCCATTTTCCTTGGCCTATATTGTATCAGATCATCCCTTTCTATTCATTGCACTTCTTTACAATCTTCTAGGCTACTTTACCTACCATAGGGGCTTCATCCAAAGCTGATCCAAGGAACTTTGAACTATTGCACGCAATTTTCTACACTATTGCCTTGTCAAAATGACTATGTGACTTAGATAAAATACATAGTGGATGTATATGATAAAATAAACCTACATTATTGGAAACTTATAAGGATTTTTTATTGTAAAATTGATAACCTATGATACCTTATTGTAATACCATGTCTTGGTAGCATTTTTAATTAACTATGTATGTGCTATATTATTTTAATGCCTACCATAGTTTATTCTGTATATATAGACAATGCTAAAATCATAGTGATGCTTTACTAGAATGGTGTTGTGACCTCACTTGGATTTTTTAGGATATATGAAATTGATTTGGTATTTAACTTAAGGACTCTTGCTATCCTTTCATGCATGTCTCAACTTAGATTTAAATGGACTAATGCCTTGTGTTGTTCTACTCATGATGTGGAATGCTTTGATGGTGGATAAATGTTATTTGAATATTTTTATATGATGTTGAAAGGTAGATAATGTGAAAGCTATATTTTGTGTGTATCATAGTTGAAGCATGTACATTTGACTTTGAGACTAACTTGATATTTGATGTTAATGATGCAACTCCTAAGTTAAGAGTTTAATGTTTTTACTTCATTGTTTTTTTTTACCATATTTGAATGAGTATGTCAATCATTATGGTAAAATATAAAGTGGGATGTAACTAGGTTTTTTAGACATGAATGGTACATGGAGTGGGTGAGGACATTCTACCACCGAAGGAAGAAAGTGGGATCTTTTTTGTTTTTGCATGGATGCTTTTTGGAAAAGGGAGAACAAAAACAAGGAGGTTTTTATAGTATGTGTGTGTTGTCCTTCATCAGGGAAAGTTAGAAGTGTCTTACACTATTTTTAAAAAGAAACCCATGCTCTCATTGAAATGTATGATGATTTAAACACTATGATTGATTATTGTTGTGCTTACTAAAAATAAAATATGTTTTAAATATTTTTCATGAATTTGTTGTGTTCTCACTAAAGCAAATGGTGTTGTGAGAACGATGCTAGATTATTGCTTTGTACTTGCTATGATGATAAGTATTACTCCTAAATAATTTCATATTATATTCTGTGTGAAGATATAATATAGTTTCTTCGTATTCACTGAAATAGAAGCAAACTTTGAAATAAAATTTATATTATGTTCTCTATGTGAATATATAATATAGTTGCTTTGTATTCACTAAAATAGAAGCAAACTCCATAGTAAAATTCATATTATGTTTTAACTGTGAATATATAATATAGTTTCTTCGTATTTGTTGGAAAAAGAAGCAATTTCAAGGAAATTTTATATTATTATTATGAAGCTTTGTTGAATAGACACATTGTTTTAGCTATATCTTTGCTAGAATGGGAGCCAATGATATAATTGTTTATGTGTTGCTTCATTATTGAATGGAGAATATTATGATGATGTTGGGTTGTTTTTGAAAGGAAGGATTAATTGGTTTTTAGAATTATATCCTCTAGAATAGTGAACATGTACTATTGTACTTTTGCTAAATATATGAGGTATTATTTAACTAACTCATTAAATTCTAGGATGCCTCCTGGGTAAATGTATTGAGGTATTTGTCTATTGTTGTATGCTCCATCAAGGCAAGTCAATATTTTAGGTGCTAAAAACATGTTGCATTAATATTTTTTCTTGAGTGGTTTATGCTCAGTTAAAATATATGTACTTTAATTTCCCTCTTGTAAACCATATTTTCTTCTAATGTACATGCTAATAAAGCTATACAATTGTCACTGCTCTCTTTAATTATTTTTAAAACAAGGAACCTAGAGCTTATGTAGGTCTTCATTTTATTTGGATGATGTCATTTTGTGTGAACGTGGTGAAAATTGGGCCACTCAGGTCCTATTGTTTCCTATCCCATATGGGATAGAAAGAGACCTGAGATTATCTTATAGGATGCCCAACTCCATATCAATGTAACCCCAAGTGAACGTCAGTGAAATACCACTTTGTGGTAGTTCCCATTATTTGAGACTCATCGTGCCTCACTATTGTTGTGGGCCTATGAATCACCTTTTTGTACACAAAATGTTGATTGAATTAGAATGAGAACTTATTGTGGTCTTTACTAAACTTTCTATGTTTTAAATAAAGTAGATTTTGACCATGTGCATATTATTTCTATAATGAATGGCCATGTGCTTATCGCTTTATGATGAATGACCATGTGCTTATCACTTTTATGATGGATGATAATCATTCGATTAGTGAATAAGATAGTAAGTTATGCATAGTTCTCTCTAAATTAATGATAATGATTCGATTATGGATGAGTTAAAGTAAAATTTTATGTTTCTCCATGAATGAACTGAATATGCTTTTGTATTATGTGTAGTAGAGGTTATAAAATAATGTTCATGGTGTAAATTTGAATAGATTTGGATTGTGAATTAAATCACATCCAAACTGAATTTTGAGCTAGAAGATAATTTTTTTTATTGTAATGACATAGGAAGTAAGCATCTCTTATGATGAGGGTAAATATATTATGGGATATCTTTGACCTGATTTGTGAGTAAATATCATATTATGAATTCATATGACAAAAATATATATTGAAATGAAATATAGATAAAGGAATTCCTATGTTAGGGGTAAAGGTATTATGGGGTATTTTTGACTTCCATAATATTTATAGAACCCTTATGATGAAACAAGAGATAAGATGTGGAACTTTCTATTCTATGCATGGAACCAAAATGTGCTTATGAATTAAAATAAGAGATTCATAATGTAATTCTATAATACTTATGGAACTCTTAAAATTGAAGAAAGGTATTTTGTAATATCTTCAACTCAATATATAGAACCAATTCTTATGAAATAAGATAAAAAATGATACAGATATGGTTTTATTCCCCATGAGGGTTCCCAAGATATATGAGATATTGTACACTTATGTGTGGAATATCTTTATATATGGGTGTACTTTGATTGAATTGCTAATGAAATTTTGATGTTCTTTAAATAAATGGGTAATTTATTTTGGATTCATACTTTCATTAACTATGCACCAATTATTTGTTATGAACTCCATGAGACAATTATAAGCCTTGTATGGTAAACCTTGAATAAGCAATTGAAATAGATTGTACTTTGGACTTGAAAAGAACTTGGATAATTATCAAGTATTCATTATTTTAAGTATATAACACAGTTTCAACTCATTTAGGGGATATAAAATATACACTTGTGATAATGGTTCACCTAAGGGGATAAATCATGCAAATACAATATATACATTAAATGTAGTAGAGGGAAAGGAATGGGTAATGCTTATTACACTAGGACTAAGGATCTTTCATGATGAATCTAGTGGAATGATAAAGGTATGATGGTTTGTATCATTCTCAAGGAGAGAGTACAAATGGATTAATTAAAGGACACTAAGACCTTCAGTAGAACCTTAGCCCTATTTACTTGACTAAGAAAAAAAATGCTCATAATTAGAAGGGGATATTTGGGATATGATATTTGGCATTAGAGCCCATGGCCATAGGACTATAATATTCCTTATATAAGACCTACACATGGCTAGACTAAGCGAAGAAAATATTTTGAAGGAATAAAATTATTAATAGAGATTACACCCTAGATGGGATACGATAATCAATTTTTATTGTTTAGTCAACCTAATGACTTGTTTAGGTATAAAAGTGGTACAATTTAGAGAAGGTATTGTGACATAATTTGAACTATATTTCTTATGTGTGGCTGAGGATAATGGCACCAAGAACAAATAAAGGAATTGTTATCCCATCAAAGAGGTAGATACGATGAACTATTATTGAGGATATGACCCTATATTTGGGTACAAGAAATCCTACTAATGGATGGGAGGACCTTACTGTAGCAATTACTTTTATTTGAGAACATATGGAACAATACACATAACTATTAGAAACTATAGTAAAGAAATATTTACAATCCAGGAGATCTAGGGTTAGATAGGCTAATGAATCTCTTATAGAGGTACAACAAGCTAGAATATGGTTGGAGTTCAATATGGCAAAATATTTAAAGAATGTATAATCCTCCAAGTTTAATGAAGAAAAAGGGGGTGATCAAGCCGAAGACTTACTAAAGGAGTTGGAAATATTCTTCACTTTGAAGAATTACTCTTCATGCCACTATATAGTTATAGGTTGTTGGAATAGATTAGTGGGAGTAGTACAGAAAGATTAATTGAGGTATTTGACCTTAAATAGGAAAATTTTATCACAAATTTTAAGGAAATATTCCTCACAGAGCATTTTTATGCCAAGAAATTTGAGGATTTCATCAATATTAGGCAATGAAATAATATGGTATAGGCTTATTATCAAAAAAAAATTAAGTTGTTGAAGCATGTGCCCATGTATAATGAGAAAATAAAAATCCATAAATTTATTTTTGGAGCAGATCCTAGGATAGAGCTTGAAGTGAATATGCATGAGCCTAAGAGCCTTTAGAAGGCCTATAACTTGGATATGAAAGTAGAGACTTATCTTAATCCCTAATTTTATTATGAATAAGCATCTAAACAAGACAAACAAACACTTAGGAAAAGAAACAATGTTGATTTAATGAAATAGGAGAGAGAACAGACAAATAAAAGTTCCTAACGGTATGACAAAAGAAATGACAAGAAACAATGAAAATTTAAGAAGAAATACTAGAGAAAGAATAACAATTGTCACAACAATAATAGCAAGCCACCACTGTAGGGGTAATATAACCCTCCACTAGAAGTGAAATCAGAAGGATAGAAGTAGAGAACACATCTAAGATTCAAGTGTGGATGCTTTGATTGTGGAGGTCCACATTATGCCAATCATTACCTACTTAGAGCAAAACTGATTTCTAAAGTAAAATAACCCACTTACAAAGAACCTACACACAATAAACTTATTCATAAGATTTATGTAGTGATAAGGAGTTAAAAATCTATAAGAGCAAGCCACCGCTCTAATTATAAAGGGTAATATTTTTTATAAAGATATTAAAATTCTAATAGATAGTGAAGCTACATATAGATTTTTTCAACTAGTTTGGTTAAGGATATATCAAAAAGGCTAGGAATATTTCACATGGATGGAAGGTCAAGTATGGTTATGAATAACCCTAATCTATGGATCAATTCTATCCTATAATTAAAATTACCTTGCCTAGTGGTACGACCATTGGATGTCCTTTTGTATCACTACTACATGCTTTTGATGTAGTTTTAGGAATGGATTTGTTACAAGCACGTAAGGATATGATTAATTTCTAGTATATATGGATTTAGTATTCAAAATATGGCAAGAAGAGATAAATATTATATAGCATGCAAAGAACTTTTCAACCATAGATCCTCTCTACAATGCAACTTAAGAAAGCCAATAAAAAGGTAGGAATAGTTTTTGTAGTTAAGATAAATGAAATTGAGAAGGAAAAGAAGGAAGAGGTTTTTTCTAAACATCCAGTACTTCAAGAATTCAAAGATGTGTTTCCAAAATATTTACCCAGACTTCTTCTGAAGCATGAATTTGATTTCACAATTGATCTAAAACCTGGGATAGAGCTTGTTCATAGGGCTCCATACCTAATGATTCCCACTGAGATGTAAGAGCTAAAATTACAACTACAAGGGTTACTAGAGAAGGAATTGATTAGGTCGAGTGTGTCACCATGGGATGCACTAGTGTTGTTTATTAAAAAAAAGGTTGGTTCCTTGTGATTGTACATAGATTATAGGATTCTCAACAAGGTAACTATTAAAAATATATATCCTCTACCTAGTATTGAAGATATTTTCGATTGGTTAAGGGATACAACCATATTCTTAAAGAATGAGGATACCCATAAGATAACATTTAAAACTCGGTATGGACACTATGAGTTTACAGTTCTACCTTTTGGAATGATGAATTCTCTAGTAGCATTCATGAATTTGATAAATAGTATTTTTAGGAAGCATTTGGATTAGCTCATATTTATATTTTTGGATGATATTTTAGTATAATCCTATAATAATATGGAGCATCATAGACATCTTAGAATCATGCTAGATTTACTAAGGAAGAATAAATTGCACAAGAATTCATATAAGTGTGACTTCTAAGCATTAGAAGTACAATTTTTAGGATACAATATCATTACAAGAAATAGCAGTGGATCCCAAGAAGATAGAGGCTATACTGAATTGGCCAACACCCAAAAATGTGACTGAAGTGTGGAGCTTCATGGGTTTGACTCGGTATTATAGGCACTATATGAAATATTAATCCAAGATAAAATTTACGATAACTAATCTCTAGAAAAATGGAAAGGAATTCAAGTGGATTGATACTTGTAAAACAACTTTTAAGGTGCTCAAACAAAAATTCACTACAACACCCATATTAAATATTTTAGACCCTCGAGGTAATTTTTAGTATGCACAAATGCTTATTTTGAAGGATTGGATGGATTGCTCTCATAGGATGGGGTATTTATAGCTTATGGCTTAAGAAATGTTAAGAGGCATGAGGTCAACTATGCTACTCATGACCTAGAATTGGTAGTAGTTGTATACGCTCTCAAAGTCTAGTGACACTATCTAGTGGGAAGACCTTTCAAATTGAGAACCAACCATTAGAGTTTGAAGTATATATTTACTCAACCTTTGCTTATTATCAGGAAAAGGATATTGATGGAGTTCCTCATCAAGTATTATTTTGATATCGAATACTTCAAAGGAAAACAAAATAAGGTTGTTTATGATGTAAGTAAGAGAAAATACATCACTAACTTGACTTGTACCCTTGTATACTTGATGGATCAAATTAAAGAAATGCAATATCAGGATGAGTATTGCAACCAAATTTGAGATAAAGTGAAAATAAAACCCAAATCAAACATAGAATTTGGCATCAAGTATGGATTTCTATGCTTCAAGTCTTAGGTAATAATTACTAATATAAGTGATATAGAAGAATGATTATGAATTAAGTACATATATATCCTTATTTTGCTCACCCAAGGGGATCCAAGATGAGTGAAAACATGAAGAAAACATTTTACTTGCTAGCAATTAAGAGAGACATCCTGAATATGTTACTCAATATCTTTAATGCTAGAAGGTTAAGGTTGAACATAGACATCCTTCAAGACTATTATTTCCATGTGATACAACCATGTAGAAATGGTAGGTAATTTCAATGGATTTCATTGTAGGTTATCCTAAAACTAGGTTCTAGCATGATCCAATCCTTGTTATAGTCGATCGATAGACTAAGGTTATGCATTTTATACCCAAAAGCACCAAAGGTGATGCCAATCTTATGGCTAACAAATTTTCCATGGAAATATTTAGGCTTCAAGGTTTTCTTGAGGTAATTTTTTTAGATAGTGATTCCAGGTTTACATCTAAATTTTGACAAGCTCTACATAGGGCCATTGACACCAGATTAAGCGTAAGCTCTACATGTTATCTAGATATTGATGGGAAAATGGAAATACTAAAGTAGGTATTGTAAGATATGCTTTGCATGTATTGTATGGATTAAAAAAATCAATGGGAATACTATCTACACATGGTATACTTTGCTTACAATAATGGTCATTATTCAATCTTAAGAATGGCTCCATTTGAAGCTTTATATGGAAGGAGGTGTATGACACCATTGTCATAGGATAATCAAGAGGACCGGGTTATACTTGGGCTTTACATTGTTAATGATATGGACAATCACCTAATTATTATTAGAGAGAGGCTTAAGGAAGTTGTAGAGCATCAGAAAAGTTATGACGATTTAAAGAGGATGCCAAAATAGTTTTCTATGGGTGACAAAGTGTTTTTAAGGGTGAGACCAAAGAAGAGTGCAATAAAGTACACAAAATAGATCCTTATTTTTTTGGACCCTTTGAGATCATATAAAGGATTAGTCATATGATGTATAGACTCATCTTAACACGTAGTTTGTCAAAGATTCATGACACCTTTCATGTATCCTTAGAAAATATATTGGTAACCCTAATCATGTATGAAATTTTTTTGAATTGCAGATGGCAGATCCAAAGGGCATTAAAGTGACTCCATTAAATATCCTTGAGTTCCACTCCAAATCAACGAGGAATGGACTCTAGAGAAATACAAGGTCCAATGGGACTACTATTTTGAGAGATGATATTTCAAAGAAAGTAACAGATATGCATATACACTTTCTATTTTTGTTTAAAATGAGTTGTAACAATTGTTTAAATGCTTAGACATTGATGAAACATAGTGGAATGTGTTTAGATCAATAGAGGAACGATGTAATACCCCACATTGATAGTATTTTTAATTAAATATGTGTGTGTTATATTATTTTAATGTCGAGCATAGTTTATTCTATAGATATACAAAATACTAAAATTATAGTGATGATTTACTGGAATGGTATTATGACCTCACTTGGGTTTTATAGGATATTTGAAACTAATTTGGTATTTAACTTAAGGACTCTTGCTATACTTTCATGCATGTCTCAACTTGAATTTAAATGGACTGATGCCTTGTATTGTTCTGCTCATGATGTGGAATGCTTTGATGATGGATAAATGTTATTTGAATGTGTTTATATGATGTTGAAATGTAGATAATGCAAAATCTATTTTTGTGTGTATCATAGCTGAAGCATGTAAATTTGCCTTTGAGACTAACCTAATATTTGATGTTAATCATGCAACTCCTAAGTTAAGAGTTTAATATTTGAACTTCATTGTTATTTTTGTCGCGTTTGAATGAGTATGTCAATAATTATAAGAAAGGATGGAGTGGAAGGTAATTAGGTTAGTTAGACATGAATGGAATATGGAATGAGTGAGGATATTCTACGACTAGAGGAATAAAGGGAGATTTTTTTGGTTTTTGCAGGGATGTTTTTTGGGCAAGGAAGAACAAAAATGGGGAGGTTTTTACTGTATGATTGTGTTGTCCTTCATGAGTCAAAGGAAGGAGTGTCTTAGTTTTTAAAAATAAAACTATACTCTCATAGAAAGGTATGAATGATTTAAACACTACACTTGAGTATTTTTGTGCTAATTGAAAACAAAAGATATTTTAAAGACTTTGAATGAATTTTTGTGTTCTCACTGAAGTGAATGGTATTGCGATAACAGTGCTAGAGTATTACTTTGTCCTTGCTCCAATGGTAAGTATTACTCTGAAATAATTTTATATTATGTTCTCTATGTGAAGATATAATATAGTTTCTTTGTATTCATTGAAATAGAAGCAAACTCCAAAATAAAATTCATATTATATTCTCTATGTGAATATATAATATAGTTTCTTTGTATTCACTAAATTATAAGAAACTCCAAAATGTAATTCATATTATGTTCTCTATGTGAATATATAATATAGTTGCTTTGTATTCGCTAAAAAAGAATAAAACTTTGGGGGAAATTTCATATTATTATTATGAAGATTTGTTGATTGGTGAAATGTTACTTGGCAGTAGTTCCTACTAGTAACCCCAATGTTCCTAATTCCATATCAATGTAACCCCAAGTGGAGGTTTGTGAAATGTTTCTTGGTAGTAGTTCCTATGAGTTGAGACTCCCCACACCTTTCTGTTGTTGTGGGCCCATGAATCGCCTTTTTGAATGCCAAATACTGAATAAATTAGAAGGAGAATCTGTTGTGGTGTTTACTAAATACTCTATTTTTAAAATAAAGTAGGTTTTGACCATGTGCATATTATTTCTATGATGAATGACCATGTTCTTATCACTTTATGATAAATGATCATGTGCTTATCACTTTTATAATGAATGAGAATTATTTAGTTAGTGGATAAGATAGTAAGTTATGCATAGTACTCTCGAAATGAATGGCAATGAATCAGTAAGACTTTTATGGTGATCCATGAATGAGCATAATATCATTTTGTCTTATGTGTAGTAGAGATTATAAAATAATGTTCATGGTATAAATTTGAATAGATTTGGATTGTGTGTTAAATCATATCCAAACTAAATTATGAGCTAGAAGACAAAAATTTATACTATAATTACATAGGAAGTAAGGATATCCTATGATGAGGGTAAATGTATTATGGGATATATTTGATTGGGTATGTGAGTATACATCGTATTATGAATTCATAAGACAAAAAATTCATATTGAAATGACATAGAGAGTGAAATTACTATGTTAGGGGTAAAGGTATTATGGGGTACTTTTGACCCAAATTGTTAAATCAATTTGTATTTGTGAATTAAAATACTTATTCATAATGTAGAAATCATAAGAGTTATGGAACTATTATGATGGGAGAAAATACAAGATACGAAACTTTCTATTCTACCCATGGAACCAAAATGTTTGTATGAATTAAATGAGAGATTCATAATGTAATTTAATAAGATTTCTTAAACTCTTAATATGGGAGAAATATTTTTGTTAATACCTTCGACTCAATATATAGAACCAATTCTTAAGAAATAAGATAAGAAATGATACAAAGCTAGGTTTATTCCCCATGTGGACTTCCAGGATATATGAGATATTGTGTGTTTATGTGTGGAATCTCTTTATCTATGGGTGTACTTTGATTGAATTGCTAATGAAATTTTGATGTTCTTTAAATAAATGGGTAATTTATTATGGATTCATACTTTTATTAAATATGCATCAATTATTTGTTATGAACTCCATGAGACAATTATAAGCCTTGTATGGTAAACCTTGAGTAAGAAATTAAAATAGATTGTACTTTGGACTTGAAAATAACTTAGATAATTCTCAAGTATTCATTATTTTAAGTATATAACATGGTTGCATCTCCTTTAGGGGACATAAAATGTACACTTGTGATAATGGTTAACCTAAGGAGAAAAATCATGCAAATACAATATATACATTAAAGGTAGTAGAGGGAAAAGAATGGGTAATGCTTATTACACTAGGTCTAAATATAATTCATGATGAATATAGTGGAATGAGAGGTATGATGGATTGTGTACTTATTTTCAAACATTGAGAAAGACTTATTGGAAGAATACTAGCTCATCATGAATATGAGATCGATAGCCTTATCCCAACATGCTTAGTACACCTACATTAATGGACTTATGTATGGTGTAATGATTGGCATGGTCATTTTTAAGGACTAAAATGAATAAGCTAACTAATTGAAAGGGTAATACTGATATCTTATTGTTACACTTCACCAAGTATAGAAAGAAAAATGTACGTTGTAGTTATGGGTATATCACTTATCAAACGTAATAAAGATGAGTGACTTATCAACAAGAGGAGACATATGGATTAATTAAAGGACACTAAGACCTTGAGTAAAATATTAGCCCTATTTACTTGAGTAGGATAAAAAATTACTCACAATTAGAAGGGAAAATTTGGGATATGACACTTATATATAGGATAATAAATCTTTGAGAGGAAATACGGCTTGAATATAAGGTGATCTTATGAAACAAAAATAGATGGAGGGAAAATTTGTAGTTATGGAAAATGAAATTATTTAGACAAATAAATTGATGGATCCAATATGGAGATGTAAGGGAGGTTGATGGAATCTAAAACTACAATAGGGATTCTAAAACACACCTAAAAATATGTATAGGTGTTGATTCAATCCCATTTTCCTAGAAAATGTATGGTGCATTGTAGCATATAGAAGAAGAAAAACATCAAAGGAAGTCAAGGTTGAGGTTTATGGTAATATATATATTAGAGGTGTGACTGCGAAGGAAAATATTTTAGGGAAATGGGAAGTGGATGATTCAGATTAGGGAGTGAAAATATTCTAGAAATTAGAATGTTATATGTTGGTGATGATATATATAGGCAAACACATTAAGGATTTATGAGGGCAAGGTGAATATTAGTAAGAGAAGAAAAGGCAAAGAATATGGAGATGCATGCATTCAAGCACCTCTATAAAAACTAAAAAAATATTTAGTATATTTCACTATAGCTGAATGCTACTTCAAATCCAAAGTATATGACTTAGATGAATTTTCACCCATGCAAGATGCATTATAAAAATATTCCAAGCACTCAAAATTTTTTATTATTTCTTAGCTTTATTCTTTTCCAAATATTTACTACTTTGTGGTAGTGGACTCCATTCAAAACTTTACTACTTTAACATAATATATTGTTGCTCAAAATGATTATCGAATTGCATGCATTATATGATCCAATACCGTATTTTATAGCCAGTTGTTAAAGTTGCTATTTGTTGGATCGTTAATTGAACTAGGTTTTTGTTAGTACTAACACAAATTTATCAAATTTTGTTTTCCATATGACCATAAAAAATTATTTATTTCCTCTTTTTTTTGTGCATTCATAGCTTTGTACTACACCATTGTAACATATGGATCTCAACTCAACATGATGATTACCTTATAAAACTTTATTTCCAAGCATCACATTACTCAAATTACACATAGCAATGACATTATTATGACTTATTATCCCTACCCTCATCATGAGGATATTGGGGGTATCAATTCTACACACCATCACAATCGTGTGATATGACTGTAGTTACTTGCGAAGGATGACTTTAGCGAGTTTTTCCATTGGGCTATAGAGTTGAAATGATGAAAGTAATAAAATGAGAAAAGAAATATTTAGAGAATAGGATGTAATGAGAAGGATATAGATGAGCAGAAGATCAATATCCTAGGAAAGGAAGAATAAAAGGAAAGATAAGAGAATAATACCTGAGGGAGGAGAGGCTTCTCCTCTTGGATTCCTCCTACAATTTTGTTTTTTGGCCATCCTATTTTTTGATCCATATCCTAGGGTTTGAATTTTCTCTAGGAGCAAGATGTAAAAAAACAAGGAAAAATCAATGTAATGCATCCTTTATCCATTATGATTTTAGCCTATGCTTCACCCTTTCTCCTTCTATCTCCTAGTACCTTTTGTTGGTAATGGGATAAGAATGTGAAGGATTTGCACCCTTATATAGGATTTTTATATTAAGGAGTCATCCTTTGGATCAAATTATCATCCCTTTTAATATTTAGCTTGTTCATCCCTAGTCCTCAAGAAGCAATATTTCTCATGACATTCTACAACTATTTTGCTCATTCAATATGCCTTTTATGATTCCAAAGTTCTCTCACTCACCCTTTTATTATTATTGTCTACTAATATTGTAAAATTTTATTTACTTTTTGGCATATTTACACAAAATTATGGTGTACCACTATACACCAATTATGCATGGTCCTTTAACCTTTGCACCTGAATCTACAATGACCCAATAGATAATGCTAAATTTGTGCTTTTTCTTCTAACATTCACTTTGGGAGTTGTAGCTCATCCTAATAAGGTTTTACCACCATCTTGACTTTGAACTTCTGTCACTTTCTAGATTGCTTGAAAATCAACACTGAAGGTTTTTCTTCATGCATTGAATAACCAATTACCTTATTAATACACATTGGACCGTATATCACATCCTATATTAGCTTAATATCTTTGAGTCATGGAATAGTCCCTAATGTGGGATATTTTTTAGAATATTCTTGAGAAGGGTGTCATATATTTTGTGGTTGTCTTGTAATCCATAGATCTAGTTGCTAGAACATATGGTTGGTCTAATGATGCAACAAATTATAGTTTTTCTATGAATTGTACCAATTTCGTATGTGTGACAACCAAGATGTTTTAAGGCCATTCATGATAGAATCATCATTTATTAGTTTTTTCTCATCCTCTAACCAATCAATTATTTTTATTTTGTCCAAATGTATTTTGTTTTATTGTTGATAATTCCCAATGTGATAGGTCTAGAGCTCTTCAAACTAAACCTAAACCAACTTTTGAATACAATAAATGTTGGAAATTTTGAGTAGTTGTGTTTTCATTGATGTCAAAAATCAGTGTTAGTAATGTCAAATATTAGTGCAAGGAATTGACAAAATGATGGTTAAAATATTTATATTTTAAGCCTAGAAGATTTGATTTAGAGCTTCACATGATTGGTCAAAATTTTGGCTAAATACCCTAAAGGAAGAAGATATCTAGGCCAAAGGAAATAATATTATAATATTAATTATTATAATATTAAAGGTGTTAATATAATGCCTAAGGTTAAAAAGGAAAAACACCTAGGCCAAAAGAAATAATATTATAATATTTATTATTATAATATTAAGGGTTAAAATAAAAGCCTAAGGTTACTCATAAATTAATTATAATATTTATATTTTGATTAATTTATAATATAAATTAATTAAACTCTAAGTAAGGGTTGGGTGCAAAAAATTAAACTTAATATTCTCCCCATCGACATCAAAGCAAAGAAGGTGATTGTATTTATACCATAATGTTTGGATGGCATAATAAAAGTCTCCAAAATCCATATGCAAAGGGCCAAGAAAATAATTGATGTGATTTTTGTGAGCAAGGCATAGACGAAGTTTTTGTTTTAAAATCTTAAGGTGGATAGCGGATGGATAAAGGGAAGAGAGTGTGCACTTCTATCACCATCCACATGGGTGGCCTAGTGGCAAGGCTTGGAATCATAAGGCTTAGGTGGAACTAAGGTACCACATTCAGTTCCTGGTGGCAGCAAAGGGAAGAGTTTTTGTTTGAATATTTTTTGCTCTTACGAAAAATATAAACAACGATGAGAACTGTGTGGTGTTTGTGTGGGTGTGCAACCCAAGTGGCAGCCTAGCCATGGCTAAGGTGCTACGCAGGCAGTGAACACAATTATGATTTGTGTGGAGTGCATTTTGGTTATTTTGTGATGCAAAATTATTTTTTAAAGTGGCTAAGGTATGATTAAATATTTAAAATTTTTGCCATATGTTGGAGATTATAAGGTGTGTGCAAGGAGTTTTGTTGGTGTAATTTGGTATGCATGGTGGGTTAATAATTGGAGAGTATAAGGTGTATTCAAATGAAGTTATTATAATTTGAAATTTGTTTTGAGTTAGAATATTAAAGTATTTGGAAGGTTGAAATTTGGAAAAAAAATTAATTTTTGCCATATGTTGGAGATTATAAGGTGTGTGCAAGGAGTTTTGTTGGTATAATTTGGTATGCATGGTGGGTTAATAATTGGAGAGTATAAGGTGTATTCAAATGAATTTATTATAATTTTAAATTTGTTTTGAGTTAGAATATTAAAGTATTTGGAAGGTTGAAATTTGGATTGAAATATTCTATGTTGAGTTGGAGTTAAAATGAGTTATAGGGATATTGTCATTTTGATTGAGTGAGTGAATGATCTATTGATTGAATATTTATTTTTAAGGAAGGAGTAATAAGGTGTATTTGTGTTTTGACATTATATTGTACTCTTTTATGGTCAAATATTTGTTGAGATAAAATTCTTATGGAGATTTTGAGATAGACTGTTGCTATCTAACTTAGAGTCAGAAAAAAGATTTGGTTGGGAGTAAAATAAGTTTTGACGATATATCTCCATCAAAATGAAAAGGTATGGGCACATCATCCTTTGATTAAAGTGTTGTTGTATTGAATTTTGTGAAATGCAAAGGTGGAGTGAAAAGGATTGTTTGATAAGCATTGTTGGAAATGTTTGAGTGAGTTTTCATATGCATGATTGGTGAATGTTTAGAGAACATTTGGGATAGATATTGAGGATTAATTGAGTTAGGTTTTGAGACCTACATTATGATATTTGGTTGAAGAAGTATGAAAACACTTGTTTAGGATTTGTGAGCAAGTTGTGTTTCATTGATTGAATGATTGAGTGGAACTTATTGAGCATTGGTTTTGAGTGATGTTGAAAATGAAGTGAATGTGTAAACATTAGAAATCAGATTTGTGAAAGCAACAAACTTAAATATTGAGTAGAACATATTGAGTTTTTTATAGAGTACATCATTATCTATATGTTCCAAAGGTTAAATGAATTCTTAATAGAATATGTCTAAATTGCTTCAAGTTAAAGGAATTACTTTAAATATTAGACAAAGCAATTTGTAGCATTGTGTGCAATATTTGAGATTGATTGAGCATATCTTGTGAGTTGTATTGAGCATGTGTTTGAGCAGATTTGAGTAAAATTTTGTTAAATCTTAAGGGCAGATTTGAGTAAGCTTCTGTTAAAGCTTAAGGACATATTTGAGTAAGATTTTGTTAAAGCTTAAGGATAGATTTGAGTAAGTTTTTGTGAAAGTTTAAGAACAGAGTTGGGAAAGCTTTTGTGAAAGCTTGTAAGAAGATTTGGGTAAGTCTTTGGGAAGACTTGAGAGAATATTGAGCAAGTTTTTGAGATGACTTGTAGGTAGATTTGAGATAAGCCTTGGTGAAGACTTGAGAGCATATTGAGCAAGTTCCAAAGAGGACTTGAAGGTAGATTTGAGGTAAGTCTTGGTGAAGACTTGAAAGCATATTGAGAAATTTATTGAGAGGAATTCTAGGTAAATTTGAGATAAGCCTTAGTGAAGACTTAAGAGCAGATTGAGCAAGTTCCAAAGAGGACTTGAAGGTAGATTTGAGGTAAGTCTTGGTGAAGACTTGAAAGCATATTGAGCAATTTATTGAGAGGAATTCTAGGTAAATTTGAGGTAAGTATTGGTGAAGACTTGAGAGAAAATTGAGCAAGTTCTTGAGAGGACTTATAGGTATATTTGAGGTAATTCTTTGTGAAGAATTTAGAGCAAATTGAGCAAGTTCTTAAGATGACTTGAGGAAATATTTGAGGTAAGTCTTTGTGGAGACTTGAGAGTAGAGTCGATTGACTGATTTGTTCAATATTTGTGTTAAGTCTTGGGGTAAATATAAGAAGATTTCATTTATGATTTGATCAAGGTTTGTGTTAAGGCTTGACAAAAATTTTGAGGATAGAGTTTGGTGCAGATTTGAGAGCAGATTTGTGTTAGACTTGAGATAGAGGTAGAGCATATTTGTACTAGATTGAGGATAGTGTTTGGTACAGATATGAGATAGATTTTGAGAGAAATATTTGGAGGTGACATAGTATTGAATAATAGTCTCAAGTGGATAAAGATACATTATCTAGGGTAGTGAGGACAAAGGTCTTTTGTGGAGAGAGATCCACAAGCTAGTGGAGTGGGGGTAGTAGTATTCTAATAATATCACCACCTAGAGTAGAGGATAAAAAGTTGTCCTATGGATAGAGATACATGAACCAGAGCAAGGGAAAAGAGTTCTCCTATGGAGTGTGATCCATGAAGTAGTTGGGAAGATAGATTTCTTATGTGGAGAGATATCCACAAACCAGTTGAGGAGAAAGAGTTCTCTTGGGTCAAGTTCTAAGAACCAAAAAAAGGGGAAAGAGTTCTCCTATGGAGAGAGATCCACAAATAAAAGCATTAGGGGATTGGTGTCTCCTTTGGACAAAGGTCCATAAACATTGTAATAGGGAAGTGATTCCTAAGAGATTTGTTGAGAAAATTTAGTAGAAATATTTTCTTCATGGAGTAGCCCACATTGGGTGAACCACATTAAATTTGTGTCTCTATTGTGTGTGATGATTTGTGCATTGATTTTATTACAGTTTTTGATATTTTAATTGATTGTATTGGATAATATTGTTTTGGAAAGAAAAGAAAAAGTTGATCTTATATTCCCCCCCTTAGTATAATCTTGTGCTCTTCAATAAATAATCATTTGGCCCTATGCTAGGTGTTCTCCTATTTGTTCTAGGAAATGTAATGACAAGCTCATCCCAAATATTGGTTGTCAATTGACAACTACAATATTTTGAATTACTTCTAAGTCTAGCAACTTATGCAATAAAATTGGGATCTCCTAGATGACTCCTACCATTTGGAATGTTACTACTTTGATATTTGGCACATTAGAATTGGATATATTATATTTTATACCCATAGCATTAGAAATTACTTGAGGTATAATGCAAACATTGGTTTTCATATCAATTGTACAATTGTGCAACATCCATCCTTCCAAACAAATAGATAGGTGAAAAGCATTAGAATAAATATTTCCTAATCCAATGGATTTTTATTTATATATGCACATCAAGTTGACATTTAGTCCATGCAAATCTATTTCAACCAAATGTTTTACTCATGTAATAGCATTGCATTGGGATATATATTTTGGCTTGACCACCTTTTGCAATGTTTCTCCATAAGTTCTTTCTATATCCTCTATTTGAGCTCTTGTTATGATTATATAATATAGTTTTTTGAAAGCCTATTTGATTTTACAATGTAGGTAAAATGCTTCTAGACTATATTTCTTCATACTTGTCTTTGAAATTTCTCCTCTTTTATCTAGCCTAACTTCCTTTTGCTCCATTTCATAATTGATATTGTCTATATTCTAAGCATAAGGTTGCCTATCATGTCCATTTTCTTCTTATATCTAAGACTTTGGATCTACTATAGAGCATTTTTCTATTGTAAATGATTGATTTGGATGTATTATGAGAGCTAAAACTTCCTATATATGTGATTTTATCCTTATAATTGGATTAAATTGATAGCTACCATCATTGTAGTTTTCATATACTGAGCCTTTCAATTTACATGGATTGAAATATTTCTCCTCCTATGACATGTTGGTACATTCAAATTTTGTAATATAGACTTAATCTATACACAACTTGATTTTCAAAGGATATTTTCTTCTGAGAATCCCTATTGCATTAGGCTTCATAGGTTTGATGCTCAATTTTTTCCATCTCTTATGTTGTCAGATGACCTTCATTTTTTCTTAAATTGCTCAGGTTGTTGATAAAATATGTGTATGCATGTTATTATTTAAATAATAACATGAAGGCAGTATACCTATAGTAGTTAGCTATTGTACCAACAATGGACTTATAGGAGGAGTTTATGTATTTAATTGATATGGTACTATTGGTCACGAATCTGCCTAGTACAAAATCTACATTTTGTGCACCCTAGACTTGTGCATCATTGAAAGGTCATAGAACAGATAAATATCCTTTAGGCCAATCTCCAAAGAGGGTTGGATCCCTTTATAATCTACTCTAGTTTAAAGCTTAGGGTAATAGGAAATAAATGGGAAAATATGGCTATAAGTCAGAAGTGTAGGATGGGGATAGATTAATAGCCGAAATTCAAATATAGCTATGATTAGCATACAATAGAAATGAAATCATAGGAACTACTTACAGTTTTGAAAATTAAATCTCCAAAGAGCACCTCAATATTCACTCCCTCACCAATAGAGATTAATTTCAGATGCATAATTTAAATGCAGCAAATAATGGAGATAAATATATTCATAAATGGCATACATAAAATCATTGAATGCAACACCATTCAAAGAACCATAAGCTAGATGTATTTCTATTGACATAGAAAAATTAAAGTATTTTTTTTTCATATTATCTATCCTCCTATTTTATATGAAAAATGATTAGTATTAATATAGGGTTGCACCTATTTAATTTAATGCACATACAAACAAAATTCTAGTAGATCAAAAACCATAGTGAATAATTTCTTCCTTGGCATTAATGATGTTCCAGTCAAAAAATTATTTATGGAAGAAATGATCTTGCTTTTGTGGGAGAATCACATGGGAAATCGACATGATTAAATGATGGAAAGAAGCCTCAAGCATCGATGCATTGGAACGCAACTAAGTTTCATGAATATTAGGAGCTTGGTCATTGAAACTGTGTTACTCGTGTGCTTTGAAACTCCACCTTTGCAAAGCAAGTCCACTATGTATTAAGTTTATCTCGAAAAGCATCAAGGTTTGTGGGTGGTGCATTGGAAATGAAAAATAATAGCATCTAATCTTACAAATTAAAATAAAAAATTCTAGAAACGTATCTTGCATTGCTTCAAAAATTAAATTCCATCATTCCCAAGAGAATCGGTAAAAATAGTACCTTGGGAATCAATGCCTCTCAAAATAAATGCAAAGGATTAATTTCACCCAAAAATGGGGTGAAAAGCCTTTTCGAATTATTAATGGGTGATAACAAAAATCTTCTCAACGTCCTAGTGATTTCACTCCAAAAGAATATTACAATTTGCATTGCAGCAAAATTTTACTAATTTCACCCCTTTTGGGAGGCGATAAGGATTTTCGCCCCCTTTGGGAGGTGATGTTGACTTTGAATATTGATGGGTGTGTTAAAATCTTATTTCATCCAAATTTCATTTAAAAATCTTAATTTTTCCCCTAGAGAGGTGAAACTACATGGCACCTCTCAAGAGGGGCACCTTTGAATTTGACCAGGCCATTCACTTTGCACCAAGCGTTGCTTTAATTTTTGTCCCACCATGGGTGAAACTGTCAAACATATTAAAAGAGGGTCCCACTTCACTGCTTCAAACATGCCTTGAAAATATTTAATATTGCCTTTCACCCCAAAGAGAGGCAACACTGAGTTTTGGCCCTCACTTGGGGTGAAAGAATTCTACTCCATCCTTTTAAAATTTTCCTTTGTTTAAACTTATGAATTTCATCCCTTTTATCCTATTGGAGTGAATTCATTTTTCTTTATTATATTTCACCTCCAAGAGGGGTGAAAGTAGTTTTCACCTCTCAACTAGGGTAAAACTTATCCATTCCCCCTATTCTTTTTGAACTTTTTTATTTTACGACCTTCACTCTCTTTTGGGGCAAAATATCTTTTGGGGTGAAAACACCGATGTTCATTTTCTTCCATATTCACCCGCTGATTCAAAACCAAGCGCATCTTCATTACTTTTGCCTCATTTTGGATGAAATCATCCTTTCACTTTGCTTCACCTCTAAAAGGAGTGAAAAGGACTTTTACCCTTCACTATGGGTGAAACTAATATGCTCTTTTCTTTTTTGGTGCTTTTCCTTTTACCCATTCTTCTGTTGAATATTTTATCCCTTAAAGCATTGCATATCACATTCCTCAATAACATATCACTTTTGTCTTTGATTTTTATTTACAGTACTATTATTTTGGAATCAAAAAGAGAAGAATGAAATAATAATAAAAATAATTACAATGAATTTAAAATAATAAAAACTATGGCATATTTCATCAGTCATCATTAAAAATTTTACAATCAAAATTTAATGTGGTAAAGTGATAAAACTACCAATGTTTTTGGAAACTCACATGGTATCCTACTCGTATGGATGTAATCGATCCTAGGCCTTCATCCATTGGGATCAGGTACCATCTCCACTTGGTGTATTAGACTACTTATTGCTTTCTTCGGCATTTTGCTCCTCGGTCTCCTTTATTGTAGCCTCTTCCTACTCCAAAATATGCATAACTATAGTCTCAAACACTACAATGGCCTTATATCAAGCATCTCTACTGATCAGCTCCTGATCATTAAGTGAATCCACAAGGTACCTAAAAGTCTCCACCTATCCCATATCAATGTAATTTACCTGATGGATGAGCTCTAGCAAGCCTGATTCAATGCATGTAAGTTTCCTCATCAAGGACAACACATGGTCTTTAGTGGTAGGCTCATCTCAATCATTGATTTATGAGGCATCATAAATAAAAAATTCCCATATTGCTTCTAGGTCCTTCTTTGAAAGAATGTTCCCCTTATCATCAGTGAAACTAGGGAAACCATTATTGGTCACTACATTAAAGTAGAGTGTTGATACTCTTTTCTCCTACTCAAAAAAATCAAGTAGCTTATAAGACTCCTTAACCTGATCCAACTTTGAAAAATACTAGCATAGTATAAATTTATAATTTTTCCAAGATTGGGCCATGTTGCTCATGGGACATAATTTGTGATCCAATCTAGCCAACACCTAAATTTATGTCATAATTACCACGATGGGATCTATGTGCCCTTTGTCATACTCCACTATATGTTGACCATACAATATGACTGTCTATATCTCGTGAAGGTACATGAGGAGCTATTTCACCTTCACTACCATGGTTTTATAGTCAACGAGCAACTGGTTGCGTGCCTCCTTGATATTTTCCTTGGTCAAAATAATGACCTATGTTCATGACCAACTAATACTACAAACTCTAGAGTTGGTCTTTCAAGTCTTGAACCTGTTGTAATTCTCCTTCCTTAGCCTCTTGGTGCTTTTCAACTATATTTTCCAAATATTCTACCTTCTTATGCCAAAGATTCACCTTTGACTTTGCATATTCCAATTGTGCTCAATTTTTAGCCAAAGTCTTCTCCAACTCAACGATCTTCACCTCAAACTCAAAAAAGCTCTTCATATAGTACTCACCATATAGGTACAGGGACCTCGTATCTACTTGAATTTTCCCCATATTCTCCATAGTGTTGATATTTTTAAGGCCCTTAGTTATGAGCTCATAAGTGTAACCGCTCGAAGCCATCTCTCCTTGAGGTTTATGGACCTAGGGGAATATTTTCACTGTGTGGGCCTCCATAGTGTTAGTATCAAAAGAAACTTTATTCAATGACTTTGTTGGTACCTAAGCATCCTTTATTTTATGGCTCTTCAACCACTATGACAAACTTAGGTGAGCTTGGCTGATCTTTACTACAATAGGTTATTCTGGTACAACCTCCATATCTGATTTTGGCAACACATGTAGCTCCAAAATTAGGGTAAAAGGGAAACAAGCCTATTGTGGATTCAACTTGAGGGAAGTGTAAATTGGTGTAGTGGGAATGGTAACAAGAATTTTAGAAGTTGTCACACTCACTCAGGAAGGATCTTGTGTGCTTACAGTCGTAATGGAGGTTACTAGAATGGAAGATACATGAAGTAAAAATGGTTTTGAGGCAAATACGAAAGAACTGAAAGAAAGAGAAGTAGAAGAAATAAGAATAGAAGAGGAGAGAGGATTGGTGACTGGTGGTTGAGAGATAGGTAGTGAAATTGAGGTGGAAGGCATACCGAATGAAGGTGAAATGGAAGTAGAAACTAGAGGATGAGAAATGATAGTCACAAACTACTCAAGAACAAGATGAGAGAGAGAAAATGTACCTTCAAGCTTCGACATCGTTTGAACTGATGAGCATGAGGGTGGTTATGAAACTGGCTCCCTTTCCACCTAGTCCTTTGGTTATACTATAATTTCCTCAAGATTTATAATCTCAACACTTTTCCCCAACATATTTGTCTAGAACAAGGGGACAACTACAAACACTTCTATATATACAACCAAAATTGTAGGAGGAGGTTTTGATGAAACTATGCCAGTCCTTGTCTTCTTTTAGATATTTATAATGGGTATATTTTCTCGCTTACTTATCACTCAATACTATGGTGTGGCTCATTTGAAACTTGTCCTTCTTCCTATTCTATAAGTGGCACCTCTTGGACCATAAGTTGTTCTCCTCACTACTAGATTTTTGAAAACTTCAAGATACAACACCAGTGAAAGTGATCAAATGATAACTAGTGTAAAACTCATCATAAATATCCAAAAAAAATTCATCCATCACTAGTCCATATGGCAACCCAACTTTTTCTCAATGGGCTTTCATAATACACAAGTTATTAATCTTCTCTTCAGACCAATCGATAAGATACTCCTTAATATGACTGAATAACCCTGGAGGGGGAATATGATACTTATGCACTACAGAGTTTTACTTGGCCTCCATCCCATAAAATTCATGCCAGGGTGGGAGCGACATCATATTTTCCACGTGCCATTCCAAATCATGCCCTTCAAAATATTTTCAATGTTGCTCAACTTATGTCCTAGGGAAACAATGAAAATTCTTGGCCTTAATTAGTGTTGTGAAGTGACCCAAATATTACTTACATTGCTACAAAAAATCCACCATACCTATGTCATAGTGGGCTTTGGTAATTAACTAATTCTAGCCCACCTGGCTCACCTCAATGTCTCCAAAGTGAAAATACATAGTGCACATGGTTATTTTTCCTCATCCTGCCCTATAAACGTCATTGATAAAGTCATGTTGGAGAACAAATTCCAACACAAAAAGGTGTTCCATGGAAAAAAACAAAAAAATACATGGCTTACCACTATAGCCAAAAATGCACAGAACAACACCCTATGTTAGTAAAAATATGTCACCCTTCTTCCTTGGGATTATTTCCTCTCTCATCACCCTTGGTACCCTCTCACATTTGCAAATAATTAGCTCTAGGGCAGGGCCCACAAACATGCAATTAAAATTATAAAAAAAAATTATTTTCTTGACAAGCTGGAGGTCCACAAATACACTGGCAATATCCTATTTTCTATGTCAACCTACTTAACTTCTATGAAGAAAAAATATTAATACATGTAAAAGAAGAAATATCATATTAATATTTATGTGTGTCTAAATACCATGGTTTCTTCATTATGTATTTTCTCCAACTAGGTATGCATCCTTATGGCAATGTAGTCATCCCAATAAAATAAAATCAGATTTATCCTCACCATCATTGCAGTAGGGGCATATAATTTGACTTGAGAAATGCACTGCACCAATACTGCCTCCCACATGTGCATTGTTGAATCAGCCCAGAGGCCCACAATCCAAGCCACCATAGAAAATGAATTTGAACTCTTAATGGCTTCGGTAAAGTTGGTAATTCATCATTTTGGGGCATCTTTATTAGTTGGTTCTCCATGAATTAGTGCAACATTACTATCGATTGATACTTCTCCTATTTGCCAAGATGCAATATGTTGAAAACAACTTCAAAACGAGGTTTAATCCCACAAGAAAATTTCTCCCAGACATAATTAGATAAAATAGTAAATAATACATCTCTATTTGTATTTTGGACAACTTTGGTGGTTGGATTATAAAATTTTGAAATTGCCTCCACCAACTCTAAGCAAAAATGTACCGATGTGCACAAATGCCAAAAAAATTGAGTGTGATATGCGATAATGAGAGGAATTTTTGGCATCAACCCCTATCTGATTGCAACATCTACATCCTGGCACAATGCCTGAATGCATTTATTCAAAATAATGCAATATCCAACCATAGCTAGCAAGTCGAAATATGGATCCAGGTCAATATTTTTATTTTGCCTGGATTTTTAGACTTCTTACCTCCATCGGATTTTTTTGCACCTTCTTTGGCTCTGTAGTGATCTTCAGCTCTACAAATTTTCTGCCCATATTTGATAATTCTTAGATGTCCAGTAACTTCTACAGCCAAGCAACAATGTGGCAACGCTCTCAAATATACAATAATGTTTTACCTTCACATTGTAGATGCTCCAAATTTACAAATTGTGCCTTCAACTACTGTATTTAATGCATGTGCTACTTTTTAGAGAATTTGGGAAAATGTGCATCTTGATTCCCTCACCATGCATGATTTTTAATGATTTTTTCAATTGTCATTAACTATTTTTCACTCAAAATTTTCCTTGAACATTGTGCCTCAACCACCTTTAATCTTGAAAAGCACAACCCGGATGTCAACAGTTAGTCTCGAGAATGAGAGATGCTACGTGTCAATGATGAACGCTCCTCAAGATGAAAATAAATTAATTTTGCCACCCTAGAATTTTAAAACCTCAATATAGGGTGAACTAGTAAAATTAAACTGCTTCATGTGCACTTTCTTTCCCAAAAATATCATTAGGCGCTCCATAATCATTTTATACCTTCAAAGATATACACTAAGTGAAACACTTTTGCTAAAATTTTCACTGGGTGAAAATCACCTTGTAGTTTACCTCTTTGTTCATGCCGCGTTAAAAAAAATTGTCCTTTCATCTTACTTGGTGAATTCATGGTCCTAGCTACCCTTTTAAATTAAATATTCTTCTCCAATTTCACCCCAAAAAGTGTCTTGCTAAAAAAAATAAGCTTTAATCGAAAAAGTATTTAAAAATGAATTTTGTCCTCCATTGCCAGAAATGCTTTTCTTTAATTGTGAGTTTCCTTGAAATGCATATGATTTTTTATTATTATTTTTTTCTTATCCTTTGCTTTTTTCATTTTTGGAGTTCGCTCTAAAACTGCACTTTGCCCCTCAAAATAAAAACTACACAGAAAAACTTCCTATTTTCTCAGCTTTTTTCTTCTTTTAGCTTTTTAATCTTTTTTTTTTGGTTATATATATTTCTTTCCTCTCATTTCATCCTAAAGAGGGGTGAAAATGATTTTCGCCCCTCACTTGGGGAAAAAGTAATTATTATTATTATTATTATTATTATTATTATTATTATTATTATTATTATTATATGGTTATTCCTCCCCTTTTTACTCCGTTAATAAAATAATTTCACTTTTCTCCCAAACTCACTTTGCCAAAGAGCTATTTTAATGATTTTTACCCCGAAATTAAAAAATGAGGCCTTGAAAACCCTTTTCGGGGTGAAATTAATTTTCACCACTGAGGACATGCTTTCGGGGTGAAATCACTTGTTAGGGGTAGAATAAGATCACTCTTCTTTTTTTGAAAAAATAAAATAATATAAAAAATAAAACATCTATACATATATACATACTTGCTTTTGGAATTTATCAGTGATAATAAGCCTTCAAATGAATATCATTTACTAAAATCAACAATTCTTGACCATCCATATCATGGAGATGATAGGCATTAACTAAGTTCACCCCCAAAATCTGAAATATACTTTCCCATATAGCTTCAAACTTATGATGCTTTCCAGAATTTGGTTTATTCGCTTTCCATTTTAACATCATATCACCGACTTTGAATGCCCTTTCATACATCTTCTTGCTGAACCATTTATGTGTTGTCCTAGAATATTTCATGAAAGCATTGTATGCCTTATCTCTTTCTTCTTCTAGTTGTAGGAGTTGTGCTAGTTTTGCACTCATAGGGTTAAATTTATCATTTTCATCGACGAGCATCTGCAAGGTTTAGAGGACAAGAAAATCAATGTGTATAGATAAAACTACCTCCTTATCATACACTAGAGGACAAGGGAAAGTCTTGATTGATTTCTTTATTGAGATGTGATCTACCCACAAGGCTTGGTTCAATAGCAGGTGACAAATCCTCAAGGATCCTATTTAAAATTCCCAAAAAGTTCTTATTTGTATATTAAACCAAACCATTCCCCCAAGGATTGTGATTAAAAGACATTTTTAGATAAATTCCATACTTACCTACGAATTCATTGATTTTAGCACTAATGAAGGGGGTCCCATTATCTATCACAATTGCATTCAGAATGCCAAAGCGGTTGATTAACCCCTTTGGAAAGGAGATAATTGTGGCCTGATCTACTTTATTAGTCAGAATGGCCTCCATCCATCGGGTGAAATAGTCTATTGCAGTTAGAATATACTTGTATTTGGCACAAAAATTGGGATCAATAACCCTGATAAAGTCTAAGCCCCATTGTTAAAATAGTTCTTTGACTTGTATGGGATGAAGGGATAAATATGTCATCCTACTTCTATCGATATATCTTTAGTAGTAGTCACAATTGTGACTGAATTTGAATGCATCTAAAAAATAGTAGGCCATAAATAGCCTTCTATGCTGATCTTAAGTGCCATGGGCCTCCTTGCATAGTGGTTTCCTGATAGACCAGAGTGAAAATCCTCTAGAATCCTCTGTTTCTCTATCTCCTTAACACATCTGAGAAGGAATCCATTAATATTTTTGTGGAACAAGTTGCTTGGCAATAACACATACTTAAGGGCTTAAAATTTGAATCTCCTCTATGAGGATTTGAGATTTTATAACTGCATAGACTTGCTTCTGAATAAAATTATACTTCTCCTCATGCAGCTAGATGACTTGGCTCAAGTAAGCAATTGGATATTCATCTCCATAATCTCTCTTTTGTGTGAGCACAACTACATACCTTTCTTGCTCACCCATAACGTAATGGATAAAATCCTTTGAATAATCTGGATTGATCAAGATAGGAACTTGGACAATTCTTTCTTTGATTTCTTGGAAATCTCACTTTCTCTTATCTATCCACTTAAAATCTACATTCTTCTTAAGGAGTTGGGTCATAAACTTCACAACTTGAGTGAAGTTTACAATGTACATTCGAACAAAATTAATTTATCCAAAAAGTGACTGTAGTTATTTCTTATTAGCTGGTAGTGGCAACTTCAAGAGAGCTTCAGCTCTGGTAGGATCAATGGCTAACCCTTCCTTCAAAATCACATGACTTAGGAGTTTTCCCTATTTAACAACAAAAATTGATTTCTTAGGGTTGATAGAAATTCTAAACTCATGGTATTTCTCGAAAACCTATCACAGGTGAAAACCATTCTCTTTCCTATCATGATAAAAATAGTCATATCATCTAGATATATCACAATAATGTGATTCAAAAACTCACCAAGAGCTACGTCCATTTCTCTTTGGATGGTAGCACCAACGTTTGACAGACTGAAAGGTATTCATTGGTAGGCAAAATTTCCCCACTTGGTAGTGAACGCCATTTTGTGTTGGTCTTCATCCTTGACCCAGATTTGATTGTAGCCAAAGAAACCATCTAGCAGTGAGAATATTTATGCTCCAGAAACTACATGAAGGATTTGTTTGATCTATGGCAAGGGATAATGGTCTTTAGTGACACCTAATTCAAATTACGAAAATCCACACACAGGTGAATGTCTCCATTCCTCTTCGGCACAGGGACCAGATTCACGACCCAGGTTGAATGTTTGATAGGATATATGATTTTTTCTTCCATCATATTTAATAACTATGCCTTCATTAGCACCTCAATATTTAGATTTATATATTTTTTTTTCTATGTAAAAGGTTTTACCCCTTATTTCAACTTGATGGTATGTTGGATCACATATTTTTTGTAGCCTTTAAGATCATGATAACTCCAGGTAATAATATCTAGGAATTCATAACATAACTTCTTAATTTGTTTGAGATATTTTGGAGAGCAATCTATTCTAACTTTGATTATCTTTTCAGGTTCCAAATTTAGCTCAGTATACTCTTTCTCATCCACTTTGATCCTACACTGATCAAAGATGTTCTCAAGAGTAATAAATCCTATTGGGATGTGATTATTTCTAAGTTGGATTAAACCCTTAGGTTCATCTTCATTTAACATCCTTCCATCCATACTACTGGCTTCTTTAATTAAAAATTCACAATCTGGTCATTATTTTCAAAAACTTACCAGTAGGTATTTTTGTTAGGGATTGAAGATCTATAGATTAACCTTACAGTATTGGGATTTCTTTCCACATGCTCAATATGAGAGAAGTTCACACCAAGGGATTCTAGAAGATCTACGTATTTATTTTATTCTCACAAAATTGCTTGAACATTCAATGCAATAAATGACTCAAATAGATCCCATACATTATTGCGGTATACCTCCAGGTAGTGCTACTTCAAAATGCACTTGTTAGTCACCTAGTTGATAATTAACTTAGAATATCCAAAAATCTATATTTGTTTGATCCTCAGCTTTTCTACTTTATTTAGGCCTAAGAACAATGCTTTGTACTCGATGGTATTATCTGTAAAGCTCTTGGTCAACTGGTACAAATATATCTTTTGAATTCTAGAACGAGAGATAAAGACTATTCCAGCTCTAGCACCATTCTTGCATCTAGCATCGTCAAAGTATATTTTCCACAATTGGTCAGGGGTGGAACATAGATCATCAGACATCTTCACTTCAAGCTTATCAGGCTTAGTAATGGTGTAAAAACTTATTTCGAGGTCTTCATAATTACATTGAAATAAAGAATTGAAAATTCATCCTCTAAATGAAGCTCATCTAGAGCTTCCTCCATCAGATCCATATCATCTAGTTCTTCAATCACCATATTGATCGAATCTATAGACTTTTCGTCTTCAATATTTTCAATATGATAAATGGAGGGCTTCTTATTTTAAATTCATATTCTCCTCCCTTTGAATGGAATAACAATGTGAGAATAGTCTAGAGACAGATATCCTCCTAACTTGGCTCTTAACTCCCTTGATAGGCACATGTTGAAGTACAAATCTAAATCTACCATAATAACTTCTTGAATGATAGTTATCTGGGGCATGTTGTGTAATATAATTGAGATATATTTGATCAACCCCACTATTTTAATAGGATTACCATCCAAATGTAATAATCTTGGATTGCTTCTTGTGTATTCCATGCCCATGATTTTACAAACTACATTTGGCATGACAGTTTTCACTATGCCAGAGTCAATTATACAGTTGTGCACAATCCAACCCTCCATACTAAGAGATAAATAGAGTGGGGGAGGTCTATTTTTTTCTATGGTAGAAGTGAGAAGCGTTTGAGCTAGCATTATCTATGTAGGGTTTCTCCTCTTATCCTTCACAAATTTTAATGAGTCATACAATAGGTCCATTTTTCCAAGTAGTTGTAGCACATCATATAGGCTCACCTTGGTAGGAATCCTCTTCAATTATTTGACAATATTGTATGACTATGTGTTGGGATCTCTTCCTTCACTAGAATATTTGTACTTATTTTGATACTGTTGTGTACCTTCTACCCTATAATGCTTGGTCAAGGATGGGTATTTGAGCCTCTCCTTAATTTTCTCTTTTGTTTTTGTCTGTGTTTGTGCATCCAAAGGTTGCAAAGTTGACAACTTTACTTACAATATGTTCTTCACTGGTGTAGTCAAAATATCCTTCAAAAAAATGGGCTCATCTACCTTAGGTTATGGCATAGGCACTTTTTCTTAAGATTACCTCTTTTCGTTCTACATCTTCTATACCTGCAATGGCTCCATTTCAATTGGATCTACAATGATAGACTTTTTGTCTAAATCTTGTGAGAACTGAAACCTATTCAAAATATGATACGATGAAGTTATGATCAACGTCCATGATCATGTTGACTTGACCACCAGTGTCTACACATAGTTCAAATGAACCATGCAGGTGTCTTCACCATGTGGGTCATTACAGGTAGAACACTAGAATTTTCTCTCTAATGAGCCAAATTTATCATTTGCAAGCATAGTAGTACCCCTTTTAGGAGATTTTTTGGGAATAGTTGTTTGTTCTCTGGTGATTAGTGGTGGTTGAAATATCCTTGGTTGTAAATATCTTTTAGCCAACTTTCTTTTGATCACCGTAATTGTTTTACCCATCACTCTTATAGTTGAATTCATGGATTGTAACTCCTTCAACACATTGTCTTGTGGATCGGGTTTTGAAGGTGCTAGGGGAGCTAGTAATGGTAACGTAATAGGTGGATATGGTAGTGACAAGAATGGAACTAGGGCTAGTAACTGTGGAATGGTTGGAGCTAGGATTTGAGGGATATAAATCGTTATCATGGTTTTGGATGTACTCGAATTCCATGAAGGAATTGGATACATGGGTGACATGGGTAAAGGATTAGAAGATGCATTAGCATACAAATACAGTGGATGTTCAAGGAAAATATGCATGGCCATTTTTAGTGGAAGGTTACCGATAGGAATAAGATCAGCTTCAACATTTTGTGTCGTAGAATACAGATAAGGGAATGTATTGACATTAGATTTTTGGATGGCCATACTAATTTTATATTTGAAAGCTCAGAGGTAGTAAAATACTACTTGTTTGATATTTGGTTGGAGGCCTTTAAGAACCCTATGCCAAGTTTAGGTGAACCTGACATTGAATTCCATGATTTACTCTTGTGGATGCCTTTGAATGGTAGTAACTTGATGTAGCAGTGAGAATGAATCTTATTGCTCATTGAACTCTTTGATTAGCAATTTAGCCAACTGATCCCAAGTGGTGATGGTGGTAGGTTGAAATGACCGGTACCAGTAAAGTAATTTTACTCATAGAGATAACAAGTAATATTACCATTATATCTTCATTTGTGATGTTATGAATTATTGCCAAAGTAGCTACATCTTGAACATGCTCATAGGTCATCTTCCCTGTATCATTGTAAGTTGGCAAATCCTTCATCACTGCTTGTGGGATCATGTTTTGAGATTACTTATTTAGAGGTCCAAAGTGGTTCCATGCTGGAAACTACCTTGATGTTTGTGGTGGTGGATTTTGAGCCATGTGGACTGTTGCATGTGGTTGGGGAGTTGGAAAACTGGTGGTTGCGCTAGAAGGAATCGAAGGAACATAAAACACACCAACTAACTATGAATATGTTACAATTGATGAGATAATTGGAGTAACTAACCTAGGTCGTTCTCCTAGAACTTGGGTTTCAAGTTAATAAAACTCAATGAGATCTTCTGGATTTTTGGCCTTCGGTCTTGTGATCATGAATAAATATTTCGCTCACTTCATTTTTAGAGGCTTCTAGGTAGAGCTAAGTCACCAGATGTTCAAATCATATAGTACAAAAGTAAAAATTAAACCTCAATACTATTGAAAGTGGAACATTTTGAGAGTCCCATCAAGCATGCCAAAAATTGTTGGTCATGAATCTGCCTAGTACAAAATCCGAATTTTGTGTGCCTTAAACCTGTGCAACATTGAAATACTGAAGAACAGAGAAATATACTTCAAGCAAATATCTAGAGAGGGATGGCTCCCTTTCTAATCTATTCCAGTTTAAAGCTTAGGGTAACAAGAAAGAAAATGGGAAGTATGGCTATAATCCAAAAGTGTAGAATGGGGATAGACTAATAACCGAAATTCAAATCAAGCTGCAATTAGCATACAATAGAAATGAAAGCATAGGAACTACATAAAATATTGCAAATACAACTTGCAAATAGCACCTCAACATTCACTCCCTCTTTAGGTGCAAAATTTAAATGTAGCAAATAATGCATATGAATATATTTAGAAACGACATCAAGAAAATCATCAAATGCAACACCATTCAAAGAACCAAAAGTCGAATGTCTTTCTATTAACAAAGAAAACTCAAAGTATTTCTACAGAGTGTCTATCCTCCTATTTTACATGAAAACTCATTAGTATTTATAGAGGGTTGCACCTCTTTCATTAATTGCACATACAAACAAAATGCTGGTAGATCAAAAACTAGCATGAATAACTTCCTCCTTGGGATTAGTAATGTTTCAGTCAAAACATTCTTCATGGAAAAAGTGATCCTGCTTTGGTGGGATAATCACATGGGAAATCATTATGATTAAATGATGGAAAGTAGCCTCGAGTTTCAGTTTCATTAGGACACAACAAAGTTACCTGAATATTAGGAGCTCAGTAGTTGAACCTGTGTTACCCATATGCTTTTAAACTCCACCTTCACCAAGAAAGTCCACTAAGTATTAATTTTATCTTGAAAAGTAGCAATTTCGATGGGTGGTGCATTGGAAATGAAAAATAATGGTATCTAATATTGAAAATTCAAAGCAAAAATTCTAGAAACATTTCTTACATTGCTTCAAAAATTAAATTCCATCATTCCCGAGAAAATAAAAAAAATGGTTCCTTGGGAATCAACGCCTCTTATAATAAATGCAAGGGATTAATTTCATCCAAAAACATGGTGAAAAGCCTTTTTGGAGCATTAATGGGTGACAACAAAAATATGCTCAATGTCTTGGTGATTTCACTCCAAAAGAAAATTAAAATTTGAATTGCAAAATTTTTTAACTAATTTCACACCTTCTGGGAAGCGATAAGGATTTTTGACCCCTTTGGGAGGCAATGTTGACTTTGACTATTGATGGATGCATTACAATATTCTTTCACTTGGATTTCATTTGTAAATCTTAATTCTCCCCCTGGAGAGGTGAAACTACATGGTGCCTCTCAAGAGGGGCACCTTTGATTTTGGCCAGGCCATTCACATTGCACCAAGCATTGTTTTTATTTTCATCCCACCATGGGCAAAACCATCAAACATATTAAAAGAGGGCCCCACTTCTCCGCTTCAAAATTGCCTTGAAAATATTTAATATTGCCTTTCATCCCAAAGAGAGGCGAGAATGAGTTTCACCCCTCACTTGGGGCGAAAGCATTCTGCTTTGTTCTTTTAAATTTTTCCTTTGTTTAAACTTATGAATTTTGCCCCTTTGCTCATTTTGGAGCAAAGTCACTTGTATTTATTACATTTTTTCTCCAAGAGGAGTGAAAGTGGTTTTTACCCATCAATTGGGGTGCAACTTATCTATTCTCCCTCTTCCTTTTGAACTTTCTTCTTTTATAACCTTCACTCTCTTCTGGGGAAAAATCACTTTTGGGGCAAAAACACCTAACTTCATCATATTCTGTATAGTTTGACCACTAATTTAAAACCAAGTGCGTCTTCATTACTTTTGTCTCATTTTGGATGAAATCACCCTTTTGTTGTGCTTTGCCTCTAAAGGAGAGAAAAGGACTTTCACCCTTTATTAGGGGTAAAACTAATTTGCTCTTTCCTTTTCTAGCACTTTTCCTTTTACCCATATTTTATAGCTACTTTTGAAGTTGATAGTAGTTGGATCCTTAATTGAGCTAGGATTTTTTTAGTACTAACACAAATTTATCATATTTGGTTTTCCATATGACCATACCAATTTGTTTATTTCCTCTTATATTTATTCATTCAGTGCTTTATGCTATGACATCGTAACATATGAATCTCAATTGGACATGATGCTTACCTTATCAAACATTATTTCCAAACATCATATTACTTGACTTACGCATGTTAATTACATTCTTATGACTTGTTATCCCTACCCTCATCATGAGGATATTGGGGGTGTTAAGTCCACACACGATCACAATTGCGTGATATTATTGTAGTTCCTTGCAAAGGATGAATTTAGCTAGTTTTTCCATTGGGATACATAGTAAAAAAATATAGAAAGAAAAAAAAGAAAAATAAATATTTGGAGGACATGATGTAATGAGAAGGATATAGATGATTAGAAGATGAATATGGTAAGATAGAAAAAATAAAATGAGAGATAAGAGATCCATACTTGAGGTAGGAGAGGATTCTCCTCTTGGCTTCCACCTATGACTATATTTTCTAACCTTCCTATTTTCTTATCTATATCCTAGTGTTTGAATTTTCTCTAGGAGCAAGATGTAAAAAAATAAGGTAAAATCAATGTAATGCATACTTGATCCATTATGACTTTAGCCTATACTTCACCCTTCCTCATTCTATCTCCTAGTAGATTTTTATAGAAATGAGATAAGAAGGTGAAGGATTTGCACCCTCATATAGTATTTTTTCTATGAAGGAGTCATCCTTTAGCTCAGATTGTTAGCCCTATTAATATTTAGCTTGATCATCCCTATTTCTCAAGAAGAAACATTTATCATGACATTCTACAACTATTTTTCTCATGTGACGCCTTTTATGATTCTAAAGTTCTCTTACTCCCCATTTTATTATTATGTTTTGCTAATATTACAAAATTGTATATACTTGTTGGCTTAAATACTTAAAATTATGGCATACCACTATACGGGAACTGCACCTAGTCATTTAACCTTTGTAATTGAATCTACAGTGACCTAATAGATAATGCTAATTTTTTTATTTTGCTTCTAACATTCACTTTGGGAGTTGTCACTCATTCTAAGAAGGTTTTACCACTAGCTTGAATTTGAACTTGTATCAACTTCCCAAGCTTCTTTAAAATCAACACCGAAGGTTTTTCCTCATGCATGGAATGGCTAATTAACTTCTTAATGTATATTGAACTATATATCACCTCCCATATTAGTTGAATATCTTTGATTCAAGGATTAGTCCCTACTTTGGGATTTTTTTTGGAACATTCTTGATAAGGGTTTCATCTATTTTATGGTTTTCCTATAGTCTTTAGATCTAGTTGCTAGAACATATGGCTGGCCAAATGATGCAACAAGTCATATTTTTCTATGAATTGTTGCAATTTTGTATGTGTGAAACCAAGATGTTTTAAGGTAATTCAGGATAGAATCATAATTGATTATTTATCACTCATCCTCTAACCAATCAATTATTTTTATTTTGGCCAAATGTATGTTGTTTTCTTATTGATAATTCCCAATGTGATAGGTATAGAGCTCTTCATAATGAACATGAGCCAAATTTTAAATGCAAGGAATAATAATTTGGCACTATTCTAGATGTACTATTTGTTCTAGGAAATATAGGCACAAGTTCATCCTAAATGTCAGTGGAAAATTGATAACTACCATGTTTTGAATTATTGCTAAGTCTAGAAAATTATGCAATAAAATTGGGACCTCTGTGATGACTCCTACCTTTTTGAATGTTACTCCTTTGATTCTTGGTACATTAAAATTGGATCTATTATATTTTATGGCCATAACATCATAAATTACTTGTGGTATAATGGAAACATTGGTTGTCATATCGATTGTACAATTGTGCAACATCCATCCTTGCAAGAATATAGATAGGTAAAAAGGATTAGAATAAATATTTTCTAGGCCAATGGATTTTTATTTGTATTTATGTATCAAGTTGACCTTTGGTCTATGCAAATCTATTTCAACCAAATTTACATTCTTAGACACTAGCAAATATTTCCCCAATTCTTTGACTTCTATAATAACATTGCCTTGGGATATATTGTTTGGCTCAATCACCTTTGGAATGTTTCTCCATAGTTTCTTACTATATCCTCCCTCTGATCTCTTGTTATGGTTAGATAATATAGTCTTTGGTAAGAATATTTGATTTTCCAATGTAGGCATAATGCTTTCAAACTACATTGGTTCATACATGTATTTGGATTTTCTCCTCTTCTATCTAGCATAATTTCCTTTTGCTCTATTTCATAATTGGTATTATCTATGTTCTGAGCCTAAGGTTATCTGTCATATTCATCACTTCTAATATCTGAGCCTTTTGGATCTACTATAGAGAATTTTTCTATTGTAGGTGATTGATATGGATGTATTATGAGAGCTAAAAATTCCTCTAGATGTGATTTTACCCTTATGATTTGATTCAACTGATAGCTAACATCATTGTAGTCTTCATATACTGAGCCCTTAAGTTTACATAGATTGAAATTTTTTTCCTCCTATTCCATGTTGGTGCATTCAAATTTTATAATACATACTTCATCTATACACTTAACTTAATTTTCAAAGGAGATTTCCTTTTGAGCATCCCTATTGCATTGGGATTCATAGGCTTGATGTTTAATTTTTGCTAGCTCTTAAGTTATCAGATGACCTTTATTTTTTCTTGAATTTCTAAAGCTATTAATAAACTCTCTATATGCATTTTATTCTCTAAATAATAACATGAAGGAATTGTAAATGGGAGTTAGATGTTATGGAAATAATGGGCTTATTAGAGGGGTTTGTGGGTTAATTTTATATGGTACTAGGGAATCTATGTCACTAGTTCTAGGTGGATTTTTTTCTACAAAAGTATTAGGTTCTCATATTTAATGGCCACCTAAAAAATCTAGGAAAATTTTATATGGTTATATTTCTAGATTTGTAGGATCAAATATAGGTTCAAGCCTCGGATATAGTACATAAATACATATAATTAAGATGATCTTACCTCCCTAGGAATATTATTCCACAACCTTTAAATATAATAGTGAAATATAGGAGCCTCTTTAGAGGATGTATTTGGATATATGAAAACTACACGAGAAATCAAAAGACATCACATGAATCATCAAACACTAATATCAAAGGTTTAGATAGGTCCACCCAAGCCTTTACATTGTTATCTTCCAAGGATTTATACCATTGTAATGATTTACCTTTGAGAGATTGAGCTAGGACTCTAAACATTACATCTTCAAAATAAATGTTGTAGATGATAGCCAAAGCTACAATATCTTGGCAATGCTCATAACTAGTCTTTCCACTACCATCATAAGGAGGCATGATTTTCAATGTGTTAGTTAGAATTTCATAAAAAATTAGAAGGCCAAGTGGTCCAACATTATTCTAGGCTAGACAAACTTGTCCAACCATAGCTCTAATTTTTTTGTTAATTTTTTAATAGGTTCATCTAGTTGATACCTACTGCATTATATAATATTTATTGCATTTTCACCCTTTGAATCTAAGTGCTCTTTTGCCAATAGAGTTGCTATTTTCTTAATATTCTTAGATCAACATAGTTTCCAGGTAAACATACAGTCTTTGCAAGTGAGTTCAAGAGTATTTACCATAATTTTGAGTCCTCTAAAGAATTAAAATAGGATGTACAAAATCTTATCCCATTGAACATGAAAAAAACCTCTTGATCCAAAATTTGCCTAAGTGGATGAGTTGCACCCTCAAGATCTTGACCAAGATTGGATGTCTTAGAAAGAGGGATCAGTAATCAACCTATAGAGAAGGTCAAGTTCTATGTTCCTAGATAGTCTAACAAAAATGGAGTTTGCAGACTAAAGTAAGAAATTAAAAAGGGTTAGAAGTCTAAGCTAAAAGTGATATGAATTCAACAACATCAATAAACATAATGTAGAGAGTCTTGCAGTCTAAACATAGACTAAATTGCGTAAAATACTAGCTTACTTTTCTTATAATTTTAAAACTATTAATAATGATAAACTCTAAATATTGTTAAATTATTCTAAAACTAGAATAGTAAATCTAGGGAAAATATAGAATGCATAATAACTGTAATAGAATTATTCGTTCATAACTTTAATAGAAATTCTTAGCTACTTAGTGACACATACATACATGTTTTACAAAATAATCGAGCAAGAAGTAATACAAAAATCCAATCTTCATTCAAAATATGTATAGCCTCAATCAATACAACTATACCAATTGTAAACGCCAAAGATTCAATCATTATAATGAATTAAATTTTAGTATATATAGAGGTTTACAATATATTCAGTTATACAAGCATGATTTCTTTTATAGCATATTGCAGGCCTATTAGATAAGGCATAGAGAGTGGCTATAACACTCAAGTAAGCTATGCTTAACTTCTTCAATTATGCTTCACTGATGTGTGTGATGTAAATTACATTATGAGGTTGGTTTACATGCTACATATTTGAATTCTAACCATCATGTTGCAGTCCACTCCTTTTTGTTATGCATAGCTAGTTGAGAAAGTGTAGATATTTTGATTAATAAGTCCTTGTTCATTATGATATTTTTAAAGCAACAATACCTAATAGTTGATCAACATGCACACTCTTGTTGATTAGGATAATTCTAGAAAATTTGTGTAGAGGTTGGAAACATGACAACTTGTTACTTTTTATCAGGTGGTTTGTTTTAGCTGAGCATTATTTTCCTAATTATTTCTTCATGCCAAGTTTTAGGTGTTTCTTTATCCTTTGATTATGTCATTCATTGAAAATTTTGACAATTGTATTTACCGATGTTAGACATTCGATATCATACGTCTTCATTTGGTTCTTATTGCTTCACTATTGGGTCCCTTACCATGGGTTTATTTTACATCTAATATTTTATTTGTCTTTTTGAGTATTTTAGCTCTTAATGATGACATTATTACCTATACAATCTAGCAGTTCTAAAAGTTTTATGGTTTATAATGCTAGATGTTAGATATCACGTTCAATGACTTTGAATATATCTTTCTTGGCATTGCTTCATATCATGCTACCTTATTGACATCATCATTATTATCTACTTGGCTAACTGCATTATTTTACTTTCTTCAAGGTTGGATGCCAAACATTGGATCTTATACCTTAAATTTTCCTTTTGAAGAATATAAGATGCTATATTTTTATTGTCCTTTTGCTAACATAATATTTTGAATTATCTGGATTTCTTACTTAGCCAAATTTCATATCTTTATTTTTATTTTTCGGATTCAATGCCTTAGCATTTTTTACCTTCTGATAAAATTATGCTCTACTTTACATTTTTCTTTGGACTATGTTATATTTGGCCATCCTTTTCTCTTATTTACACCTCTACAATATTTTAGGTTGTTTTATCTACCATAGGGACTTCCTCTAGAGTTGCTCCAGTGCACTATGAGCTACTACATACAATTTTCTACACTATTGCCTTGATAGAAACATCTATTAGATGTAGGTGATGATATTTACCTATAAGTCCATACTCCACCCCCTTTTGAATTTAAATATTGGACCCTACTTATGGAGGACATAAGACTTCACAATTAGGCTAAATTAAAATTATCTATTTTACATATTAAGGAAAATATAATAGACATCACAAGAGAAAATATTCCATAAATGTGTTGATCCTACAATAATTCGTATGTATTTTCTTAAATCTATTTAGAGGATGTTTAAAATCAAAAAGTTCCCTCTTGTAAAAGCTAACATTCTTGAGCATGCTAGAATGTCCCTCGATGAACTTAACCTACTTATTGAGCTTACTATAAGGTTTAATATAGGTGTCCTTGTTGCAAGGTAGTTTTAATTTGCATGCCATATTGCTCCTACCAGATTTGTAAATTAATTCTCAATAATCATAATAATCATAGATACAAAACTACCTTAAATATAACAAATCATCTATTAGATTTCTTTGTTAACACAATTGGTTCTTACATCTTAAAGGTACTTTATCCTTAAAATCAATTGATATTATTAGAATAAAATCATTAGTACTCATTCCTTTTATGAATAAAATCCTTAAAATTTTAGCATTAGCTCTCTCTAACTAAAAATAAATTCAATGTAAAATAATTTCACTTAGAAATTAATGGTAGAGATAGCTACTATATGATAAGTCTTTGTATTATTAAAAAATTGAGGACAATTCTTGGTTGAATTCTATTTACATAATGAGGGATAATTGATGTATATGTCTATTAAAAAATAAATCTTTATTTAATTTTAATTACTTGTAAGAATCTTCACAGCAAGGGATAAAACAAAGATACAGGATGTTAAAAGAAAAAATGAAATAACTTTCAATAATTTTTTATCACTTTTACCACTATTTTGAAATATTTTACTTTTCTCTCTTGTTCACTCTCACTATTGAGGCATTAATATTTGGTAAAACATGTATGCCATAAGAAACCAAAGGATGTAGATGAACAATTGACATGAGATCACACACCATGGGTTATTATAGAGTAAAATATTATTGTAGGAAATAATATCTTTGGGTAAATATTTTTTGGAAGTGTTTATTTGAATAAAATTTTGAAATTATTTTCATTTAAATTTACAATGTGTTTATATTAGACATTAAGAGTAAAAAATAAATTTAAATGTGTTAATAATATTTTGTAGAAAGGAAGTATGAAAGAAGGTGTAGGAATTAATAGAGATGAAAGAATGAAGCATATAATAGAAAAGGTTGGAAAGTAATTCTCAAACTAAAGAAGTGTAAAATATGCACAATCTAAAACTAATATCCTACTTCTTGAGTATTATAATGAAGAAAGTATTAGCGTACGAAGTATGGACGGAAGAACCAAAAGATGGATACCCATGGAAATAAATATGGAATAAAGGGATAATACTAAAAATGATAATATATTATATGGATACCAATCCAAAATAGAATACTAATAAAAGATAACCTCAAAAAGAGAGGATTCTACATAAGTAAAAAATATTCACAATGTGATAAGAAGAAAGAATCAGTAAATCACATCTTCCTAAAATGGAATTACTCAACGAAAGTTTTCTCAAATTTAATGCAAGAATTAGGTATTTGTTGGATTATGTCAGGCAACATGTTGGAATTGATCCAAAAATGAAAGAGACCATTCAAATATAAGAAACTAAATACCATATGGGATTTATTCCATTCCACTTTGCTTCAAGAATATGGTTGGAAAGGAATATGAGAGCTTCTAGGAATGAAATATACAAGGGCAAATTGAAGTTATCCCTGTATTTCCAATCAAAAACTAAATAAATAAATCATTTTGTCTCATTTCTTCTATCGAAGGACACCAGGGCAGATTGAAGTTATCCATAACTTTTTTATTAAAAATGATATAATTTTTAGCTTAAATATGGATAAACATATCTAGGTGTAAATTAAAATATAGCATTTGCATTGGGATTGATACAAACTAATTATATTGAATGGATGATCTGAAAATATAATATAATTATTTTTATTAAAAAATACAACCGTTAGTTTTTATTAACATATTTTACTGTATCTTTAAAAAATAACTTATTCAAAAATACTATGACTAACATATTTTATTTTTAACAATTGTAATTTTATTTTACTACTTCTATCATATTCTTGCAATTGTTTTTTTTCTTCTTGTCTTCCTTTTTGAAATTAATAAAATTTTCTACCACCACTTTTAAAGTTTATTTCAAGTACGATGAACAAAAAAATAAAAACAACACTATAATGAAACTGGAATTATTTCATGCATCGAACATTATGAAGAGCTAATATATCTTGAATTTAGAAAATTCAATCAATGGTACTACTTTGGTGAATATGTCAATTGTTTAATGATCTATTTTGCAACACTTCAACTCAACCATACCATATTCAATCAAATACAAAGTGATGATAGACTTTAAAGTGTTTTGAATTAGCATAATAAAATGGCTTTTTTACTAGTATAGTTACACTTTGATTACCACAAAAGATGATTATTGGATGATTTTGATGTAGATTGACTTCCTCGAGTAATCTACTAAGCTAATTTTTTATAAATATTTTTTGGATAAACTAATATACTTTGCTTATGTGAATGAAATAGATAATATATATTGTTTATTACTACTACATAAATTTGGACCAGGGCTAGATGAAATATCTAACCTGAAGTAGAATTTCTCTCATTAACATATCTTACATGATTTGAATATTTGCATTTATTATGGCTCTTAGGGATAGGAATATGAGGATACAATATTAAATTGTGTATGGGTATTATGGATACGGCATGGGATACACATAACCCAAGGATAATATTATTATATTATATTATAATAATAAGTGGGATGAGGGTTGAGTAGTCAGTACCCAAAGTTAAAATAGAATATGGGTATATAAAGAATCTATATTTGCACTGTAAGAAAAGAAAAGTATTCTCTTGTAACATACTTGAATCATAGAGTGAATCTCAACATGGGATATATTGTGGAGTGTTCCTTCCTTAAGGAATAATATTAGTGTTTCCCTACCTTAAAGGTATTCCATATATCTATATCATTGTGTGGATTGTTATTATGGATAAATAATTTATATTTTTGTATAGATATGAGTGATTTCTATTAATGATAATAAATATAACAAGTGGTTTAAGAGTAACAATTGTAACAAAGTGACAATTATATTTCAGATTGTAAATTTTTTGTTTTTTTTTCTAAAAAACATCTCATTTTTTTAGGAGCCATATCTTTGTATAAATTTATATGCAATTTAGTTCTAAATTTGAAGATCACTAAAATTAGTGGTCGTATGAAGGAACCTAAGTAGTATTGAGAGACATACAACCTTGTGAAGTCAATAGTCCAAAACAAAGGTAATGACAAATTTTAAAATAATGTTTTTTTTTAGAAATTTAAATTTGAGATATATCTCACTTGGAAAAAGTAAACAATTTATTGTTTTGTGTATTTAATTTTTAATGTGAAATTTCAGATGTGGAGAGATATTTTTTTGTAAAATCCTAGTTTGTATTGTCTTTACTTGTTATCCATGTAAACTATAGAGTTACAAAATTTTCCTAAAGGGGATGATATTGTTATTCAAAAATTGTGGCTAGAGTTTAGATCTTTGTATTTTGATAATTACTTTTGGTAGTTCCATCTCTTCAAAATTTAGAAGAAGAAGCCTATTTTTTATGGGAAAGTTTTATTAAGGAAAATAATCATAATTATACTTGGGAAAAAATGGAGCATGCATTCTTAAGTTAGTGTGACCCCTATAAAAAGATAGCTAGTTTAAAGGTCACCATCCAGGGATATAAAGAAGAAACAAAAAGGCTTTAGGGAAAACAAAAAAAAATAAATAGGACATGATAGAAGGCAAAATATAGATGAAAATATGTGGGGTGAGGGAACCACATCATTGGTGATAAATAATCCAAATATTGGTCAAAGGGATTTGTTTGAATATAACAATTTTTTTTTTTAGATTTATGGTTGCATTATGAAGTTAAAGACCATTATTTTTATAAACCCTATCAACATATATAATTTTATTAAAAAAAAATTATCTAATAGGTTGTGGGTCTAGGAAACAAAAATCAAGGACATACAACTTAAGGGTAGGAATATTTAAAATTTTAAATATTTGAGGATCACCATGGATAAATATGTTTCACATTTAGATTTTTATGATATTTATATGGATTATGTGGATATTATTTTAGGTTATCCTTAGTTGAATTATTTAGGTATTGCTAACATTGATGTGCAAAAGAAGTTCATGACATTATGGTATAGAAAAAATAAGATAACACTATAGAATATTTCTTAACTTAAGAAGCAAGGATCCAAGGATAATGTCTTAAAATTAAGGTATATTCTATACACTAAATTGAATCCTATTTATTCTAAATACTTTCAAATACTAAAAGGAAGGATAATAAATAGGCTACCATCAAATGTAAGAAAACTAGAAAGATGAATTTTTGGATAAGTGTCTTACTTAAAAATTGATGAGCCACTCAATCAACTCATATATGTGACTATTTTTTATCTATAAACACTCTTCATTATGTATCTAATGATAACTAAACACTTATTTTTTATATAAATAGCTCTTGACTCTATAGTTTTTGCAAAATGTATAATATAATAGTTTTTATAGAAAATTGCATGTTCTAACCTGAGTTTATTTGCAATTTGATGTATGTTAGGTACTAACCTATGTTGTATAGAGTGATCCTAAATTCGCTTTGTATCATAATAAGTTGATCTTGTTATAATAAAGTGAATAGTATAATACAATTGAGATTATAAATTCACATTTTCTAAACTATGAGAATTCATGATTGTCAAACCACAAAGATATGCTTGACAAATACATTTTTGAATCATCATGGTGACTACTAGTTGTATTATACATCAATTTTATGGATAGAATAAGGTATTATAATTATTATAAATGGAATTGATATGTTATTATAAATTGAAATAATGTAATAAACTATAACCATTTGTCTACTTTCCGTGTAATTAAATAATTAGCCAAGAATAGAAATTAGAGTGTTACACTAGCTAGAATTTAACCTAGAGCATGCTTATTTCCTTATAAAACTATTCTAACTATAAATTTGAATAATCATTTTTTAACTATAGAAAATATAAAAATTATACTTTCTTATGTAATATTTCTATTTTTTAGTTAAGTTTAACCATAATAGCTTCAACTGCATCAATTGAGTGTTGGTAAATAGTTAAATATAAATACATGACTCTTTAAATTTATACATGTAGTTCAAACTAAGCTAGTAGTAGAGTAAAAAAGTTAGCTAGTATGTAGTAGTAAAAATAGTAGAGCTAGATAATTAACATTAGTATATTAATGGATGTAACTTTTATATGTATTTTTAATTAGTAGTAAAGCAAATATGTAAATTTAATCATTTTTATATAATTTAATATTCTTCTTCCTCCATGGGAGAACTAAGTCTATGCTTGGAATTCATGTCTATCTACAATGGTTTTCCATATGCAACACTCTTCTCAAACAGAACCAATCAATACATCCTTTCATTCCTATGCAATAAAAATATTGCTAGGCCATTTCAGAAACTTTGTCAAGAATATCAAAAGTCTCTACGAAGAATGAAATCTTGCCCATGGCTTATTTGGCTCCAAGTGTTTGTCTAAAATAATTTAGCCTCTTCATTTTTCTTTCACAATGACTAGGTTATATGTTGTTTCAATTGTGTTGTTATTCGATATAAGAAGCCAAACGAAAAAGGAAACATTTTTTTTTTAAGTTTATAAAAGATAAATGAGGCTTCTTAAAAACCTCTTAAAGCATAATCTAGAAACTAGAGCATCCACCTAGTTATACATCAAAAGAAATAGAATAGTATTGAGTGCAAATCAGAGGAACAAAAGAACATATCAATGAATATTTCCTCTAGAGAAAACTATTGATGAGATCCTTGTTATCTATGTCTACTTGGGATTTTTTCAAAAGACACTTTTTCAAGTACCATCAAGGGCTTTAAAAAAAATTATTGGATGCTTTAAACATAATTATGCTTGATATAATCTATAGAAGAAAAAGCTAACACCAAGCAATTAAGTCGTAAAGATTCACACCCACTTTAATACCACAATAAATTCATAATGATTTTCAAATAATGAATGGAATAAATGCATTACCCAATATTGTTGAAAAATAAATACGCATAAATTAATATACACAATATATGCAAGTGTCCATGCATACAAAATAGTCTCATTATTAAATAATAGAGTCACACTCCAACTGATTACAAAATGGTTGGCATTATGAGGGCATTTATATCCAAATATAATTTACCTTTAGGTTAATGTTGAAAAATTAACCTTGAGGATTAAAATAATAAAAAACACAAAAATATAATTTTCAAGGTTTACAAAGGCCCAAAGGATTATATAATAAAAACAATACAAAAGATAATCATGGCCTCAATAGAAGCTTAACCACCATATATTATAACAAAAGGAAATACCACTCATACCCTTATTCCATAGTTATATTTTAAGACACAAAAATTCCATAGATACCATCATTAAGAGATAGGCAATTAATTAAATATAGAAGAGTGAGAGGAAAAAATGTAGAAATAAGTGTTTTTGCTACACTAATAATATAAAATAATTCTTAGAAAATGGTACATGTTGTAATTATCCAGATATTCACATGATATAAATTAGCACATAGGATGTACAATATTAAATAATATTGTATCCTATGAAGGTGTACACTATTAAATGCCACTTTATCTTACAAAGATGTACAACAATAAATAACACCTTATCTTCTAAAGGTGTGCAATATTAAAGAACACCTTGTTATGTAAAGGTACAAGATATGCCTATAAATAAACCTTGCATGTTAAATAAGAAAAAATAGTATTCTTGAAGTCCATAGTTTTGAACTAGATCTAACAACTAGCTTGGACTAGAGACTCAAAAGTTGGATAGTTTAAAATTTGGGAAAATAGAAGGACATATATTCCATTTATAGTAGTACAAGTTTCACCTAGAAAAGTCTAATAAGAACATTACTTCTAGTTTATTTGCATAGACTAAAATAAAGAGTTTCAGACCATTTTCTTCTACTAGAGTTTTACTTCATTGAAGGTTTCTCCGGGATAAATATTGTGTTAATTAGTATGAATATTTCTTTTATTTTATTATTTTTCTAATTTTACAAAATTAACAAACATAATAATATAAACAATATGTATTCAAGGATCCTTAAAAACATGGTTGACAAGGTATTATAAATAATTCTTTAATATAATAGCTTGATGTTTTTTATTCTATAGTAGTTTTCCTTCCTTACTATTTGTACAAGATTTATTTTCTAGCACTTTTATTTTATTTTTTCTTGCTATTTTTTTTCAAATGTAAAAAATAGTCATTTTTTTTCCTACAATTTTCAAGTGTGATAAGAACTATTGTTTTCCAAGCATGAGCAAAAATTGGTTCTAGAATTTTGGACTTGAAGATCCCTATAGCTGCATGTCACTAACTCAATTCCATAAATAAAAAGGAGGACAATTACAAGAATATTAACTAGATATTGGTACTCAAATGTGGAAAAAGGAACCCAAGTAAAAAATAGATACTAAAAGAGACCTAGAAACCAAATTCACAGAATTGGAGGAACATGTAGTAGAATTGGTTGAAGACACAGGGTTTTATAGAACATCATGAACTAATTAATTTATCTAATGACAAAAATGTTTGATATGAAGCAAATTCTATAAACTCCAAAAGGTGAAGGAGAGTATAATTAAGAAAAAATTATAACTCCCAAGGATTTATTTGAATTAGAGTTCAGGTATAATCCTAAAATTATTCAAGGTGGACATAAATATCAAGATCTCTTATTTCAAAGGAGATTTAAATACCAAAAACTTAAACCATTGGCTATGATAACTTGGAGTCTACTTCAATGTGCAAGAAGTAACTATGAATGAACATAAGATCTTATTTGTAAGATTTAATATGGGTAGTCATACACTATTTTGGTAGGAATACCACACTAAATTAGTAATAATAAGAAAAGAATCCCAATCTAGATATGGAAAGATTTAAAAAATCTTCTGTGAGAACAATTCTAGCCTCTTGGGCATGAAGTGAAATAATTCATGAGATGGCAATTTTTGGGCAAGAAAAACGTTAAAGTATCCAACAATGCACCATGAAGTTTCAAAATAAAACCATTATTTTGGTAGTTTCGTTGAAATATCCAAAAAATTTGATGAAATGTATTGGAAGATTAAATAGTCATATTAAAAGAAAAATTCTTCTTTTCACTCCAACCAACATTGTCCAATTTGGCATACAATATCAACACATAGAGTAATATGGGATAAAATTTAAATAAGGAGATCCCTTCAAACAAGAGGATATTTATAGGGATAGAAAAAAATGCAAAAAGCTTACAACTTCAGTGTAGAAATAAAAGGATAAAGTCTCCAAGAATCATTGTGACCACTATGATTCATACGAAGGATATATGTTGGAAGCTTTATCTAGAACTATACCCTAGGAATAAGAGGAAGGGAAAAAGAAATAAGAATACATATATTTTTATTGAGGGTAAAAAAGTTGAAGATATATCCAATGTTGATGATAACCACATTTATTCTATAATACAAAATATTTTAGGTGTAGCTAGATCAAGTAAAATACTTGAAAAATACATAACTAAACTTTTTTGAGTGAAAATTCTATTTAAGAGAACTAATATTGATGCCTTGTTCAATTCAATATCATAATAAAACCTTATCATAGAAGAACTAGTGAATAAAATTGGGCTGGAAACATACAAGCACCCTCATCCATATTTACATAGTTGGGTTCACAAATATGCCTAATAAAAGGTTACTAACAATATAAAGTCAAGTTTGCTATCATGCCAACTATATTTATGAGGTCTTAGATGTATTACCTTTAGACATATGTGGAGTTGTGTTGGGTAGTCCATATATTTATGATAGAAATGCCATTTTATTTAAAGAAGACAACAAGTACAAGTTGATCAAAGAAGGATAATTTTACATCATCCATGATCATAAGGGAAAAATTCCAATCTCCATAGTAACTACCAATTAGGCAAAAAATATAACAATTCTAGTAAGAAATTTGTGTTGCTTCTTTTGAAACCACAAAAGGATGAACCATACACGTTGAATTTTTTTTTAATAATTTACAAGGATTCAAAATAGAGTACCCTAATAGGTGTAAAAAAGGTTTGTGAACACTTCATATGTTGATTCAAAGGAGACAACATTTTTTTTTCTCCAAGATAGGTTACTATACAAAGTAAAACATATTTACATACAAGAAGTAGGAAGAGTACAAATCATTAGAGAAGCCCATACGTCTATATTTGAAGGGAATTTTGGTGTAGGAAAAACTCTAATAAATCACAGATGATATGTCCATCGACCAAAAATGTAGGAACAAGTAGCTAGTTACATTCGAGGGTGTGTACTCTATAAGAGGAGCAACCAATTAAGAGGAAGTTAGGACTTTATATGCTTCTACTAGTATCCAAAAAGCCATGGGAGAGTGTATCCATTAATTTTATATGAATTTTACAACCATCCAAATAAAAATGGTACGATTAAATAAAAATTGAGGTTTTCTTCCATCGTCTTCTACCTAATTTGTAGATTTTGGGGACTAAAAATCTCTAAACATGGGAAGTGTGATCCAGAATAATTTTTAGAGATTGGCACATGTTTTAAATATGCACATGTCATAATTATGCACATGTTGCACATGAAATAAAGTAGTACATATGATGTACAATTTTAAATAACACCTTATCCTATAAAGGTGTACAATATTAAATTCCAGCTTATCCTATAAAGTGTAAAATAGTAAATAATACATTATCATGTAAGATCATGGGTGATGCCATGTAGAATGAAAAAATAGGTATTCTAGGAGTTCATAGTGTCTAGAAATCCATAGTTTCCAACCAAATCTAGTAATAAACCTAGACTAGACTCAAAACTTGGTCAAACTAAAACTTATAAGAGTAGAAGTAATTCACTTAGAAAATTTTGAGAAGTACGTTACTTCTAGTTTAGAAATTTTTGAGAAGTACGTTACTTCTAGTTTATCGTAAATCCTCCATTTGTGCATATATTGAAAGAAAGATATTCACATTATTTTTCTATGTTAGAGATTTACCTTGTTAAGGTTTTCAATAGGATAAATATTGTGTTAATGAGTGTATAGACATTTATTTTATTCAATATTTGTCTACTTCATCAAAATTAACTAACACAATAATGCAAACAATCTACATTAGAGGATCCCAAGAAATATAGTTGAGGGGGAATTACAAATTAACTAACTTCCTTGACTGTAGCATATTAATTTCATTGCATTTCAAGCTACAACTAGGGTTTTTTTGAAAATCCTAAAAAATAATACTAGTATAAAATATCACTATATGGATACTTCTTTAGAAAATAAAACCCTTAAAGTATAGAAGAAATAAATAATCAATATTTTGGATAAATTAATAGTAGGTTATACTCACTCAAATACCATGTTGGAGTTTGTAAAATATTTTACATTGCATAAAATCAACACATTACTCATGAAAGTGTATAAGAACAAAAGTTCTCTTGTGCACCAATAATCTCACTAACAAATAAAGAAGCATCTCTAGTTGATATATAAATGGTGGCATAAATATTAAATAATATATAAGTTACCCAAGGTTTTGTTTAAAGATCCACTCTTTAATAGTAATATAATAATAAAAAATGTTTTCCTTGCACGATGCACATAAGTCTATAAGAAAATATGCAATGGTCATAATAAAAATCTCAGTCATGGTCTTATGTGAAAATTAGCACTTATTTCAATAGTTTTTGCATAGTTAATTTATAAAGTTTTGTATGAGTTTAAGAAGGTGACGATTTGTTTTCATTACCCCAAGAATCACCATCATTCCAATATTTTTTATGGTTTTCTTTTGAGTTGTCATCAAAATTATGTTTGGTGAACCAAATTTTTGGATATTTTATTTTTAACATGAGTCGATGTGTGCCCTTTATTATTTTGAAATACATCCAATTTTAATTACTATAGATTTTTTAACTTCAATTGAACATGTTTATATGCACAAGCCTACACATGTTATCATGTTCAATAACTTTTAAAAAAATTGTGAGTCAGTAGGGATACACAATAAATTATTACATCGATAGACGTTTCTACAATGGCAGAAATTTCCTACAATGGTAGACATGGAGTGGGCAGCAAAGAGGTCATACATGTCACACTGTAAACAATTTTTTTTATTAAAAAATCCGACATCCAAGATAGGCGCCTCGAGATTGATATCTCTCGATGTTTTTAGATATATATCCTTTATATTTGACCTAGTTAAATTGTATTCTTGTTGTTCACCTTAAGATGTTTATACACATAACATTTCATTTTTACCTTTATTAAATTATAATATAATAATTAGATAGCTATAAAATTTAAACAACAAATAATGAGATTTTTTTACATGTGTCTAAAATACTACCTCTAAATTCTTCAACTCTATTGGCATAACGACATCCATATACAATGTAAATAAAATCATATATTTATCTACAATTCATTAAAATAACCTACTTGTCCTTAAAACTATAAATAAAAGTTATATATATATATATATATATATATATATATATAATTATTTTTAATATTTTATGATTCATCTTCTTAAATTATATTTAGGTTTGGATTCTAAGTGATTTGTATCATTCCTCCATATTTAAGTAACCTTAGTTTTTAAAGATTTGGACTTTATTTGAGGACCCATTTTGACCCAAATTCTTGTTGAACCTACCCATTATCAATACAAGGTTCATTATATTATTTTTTAAAGTATTTATTTTCTATGCATTGCCTATTTATCTACATAACTTTATTCAGTAAGAGGTATAACAATTAATATAAAATCAAGAAGATTTTGAAGAACTACACATTGCCAACTCATAATAAATAATTATGAAATTAGAACTCATTTAGCTCCTTCATTATCCTAACAAGAATGCCCATGTACTTTATCCAAATAAAAAATACTCTACTCCCATATCATATAACATGATCTACAACATCCTTCTATTTTACTAAAATTCTATTTAATTCATTATTAATATATATAAAAAGTATCATATTGATTTATCTAGTTATATCCACAAAAATCTATTCTCCGTAGTCTATTCTCCGTTGTATCATTAAAAAATAGAATCGTGTACTATCTTTTTTTTAATATTTTAACCACAATGACCATGCCAAGATCCAAATTATAATAAACAATATCATTCTCATTAGGCTTAGAGTTTGCACGTAGTAAAATTTAAAAAGTGTCAATACTATGACACTTCACACACATATTCCCCTTCAATAAAAGATATCCGTATCTTAACCTTCTCCATTTTGACCTCGATCCTATGTTAATATAGTTAAATCTACTTGGTTTTAGTCTCCTTGAAGTTTTCCTCATCACCAAGTCAATCAAATCCTTTATCAATATATCTTGTACAAAGTGTCTTAATTTATTGACACCATAGAGGGTCTTAATCCTAATGTAAATGACACTATCCAAATATAAATCATACAATTCAATTATATTAATAATCTATCTTATAAATATTCCTTTGGATTTATCACAAATGATATCATTGTAAACTTTTCTAACTAGGTTGTGATGTCCATAGGCAGTTGCCTTAGTGGCTAAATATGGTGGTTGTTTCTTAAGTGGTCTTGTGTTCAAACCCCTTGAAAGTGGTTGTTGATGTAATTTGTAAAAATTCTCCTAAAAAAAAAAAAAAAACTAGGTTGTGATAATTTCACAAATATAGGCACCATACGATTCAAAAGAAAGAGTCGAAGGAGGATTAAACGTTTTTCGTAGGACTGCCCAAACTTCAGAACTCATTTTGGCCATATCTCACTCATCCAAAATCGGATTGAGCTGAAATTGTGAGGGTAGATGCCTGAAAAACCTTAGAACATCTCCACCAATTTTCATATCATTTGGAGCAACACATATCCTAGCGCATTCCTATGTGTGAACGATATATTTGGCAAGCGGCTATGCAAGGGTTTCATCTGGGTTAAGTGCAAGAATCTCTAGAGGTTGGTTTTTAGGGCCTTCGGGCCCTAGCGGCCAATATTTTTGTGGTTTATGCTCAATATTTTAGCAGGAAATTTTGTAGGGGATACAAGATGGGTTAGAAATTTATCTTTCAACAGATCATATTGTGAACTTGAGTGACAATGGCTTCCAATTTGCTGCACAAAAGAAAAGTGAAAACCATACCTTTCCACGACGTCTAGGACAAGGATTAAAGAGACCATGAAATAAGTTTCAAGCAGTTGATCAAAAAATGGCTCATATCTCAAGTGAATATGGTGCTAAGGTGCACCCACAAAATAATTCTATTGTGAAAACCCCTGTCAAGGGTAAGAATTTTGAAGACTCGGTCCCAAAAATGAATTTTAGGGATGCCCTTCACGGTGGACAGCCTCAGCCCAATGCTAATATCAATATTAGGGCTTCTCATAAACATCTAAGAATGCCTAAGATTGATCCTAGGAAAACGGAGTCAGGATGTCTTAAAGCAGCTGATGGAACTCCTATTGTTAACCTTGATATGGGTAACATTCAGACTGGCATTGAAGATTTGGGAAAAAGAAGACTAATTTATCGGTTCGTGGGTTTTCGTTCGAGTCTATCTGCTTTCAAATTCTGGGCTGCCAAAATCTGGAAAACTAAAGGTGAGTTACAAATCTCTACTTATCCAAATGGTTATTTTCTTGTTTTATTTGCTAATAATGAAGATAGAGAGAAAACTTTTCAAGGGGGTCCTTGGTTTTTTGGAAGGGCAGGGCTTTTCATGAAGCCCTGGCATACTAAATTTAAAGCCAAAGAAGAGATGCCTTCTATAGCTCCCGTGTGGGTTAGACTCTTTGGCATCCCTATTGAATTTTGGAATACTACTATTTTTTCTTCAATTGGAAACTCTTTAGGAACTTTTATGATGACTGCTTATTGTACTCAAAATTTTGAACATATTATTTATGCTTGAATTTATGTTTTAATGGATTTTGACAAACCCCTACCTAAAAATATCACATTACAATTTGGGGAAGACACTTGGGAGCAAGTAGTGGACTATGAGAACATTCCTTTTCGTTGTAGAATTTGCCATGAATATGGTCATTTGGCCAGTGCTTGCCCAAATAAAATTCTTGATCAAAAGAAAGAAGATATAAACTCAGCAGGTTTCCAAATACCTAAGAAGAAGAACACTTAGAAAAAACCAATAATGAAGGATCAATCAAATTCATTTGCTAATATGTTTGAAATCCTTTCCACAAATGATGTCCCAAGTGAGGAAGAGGAAATAATGGAAATTGAAATCTTAGAAACACAATTTAAATATGAAGGAAAGAACTCAGAGACAAACCAACAAATCAAAGGTTTTCAACGAGAAAAAAAAGGAGAAAATTTACACAAGAAAAACAATATTTCAAATGTCAAAACTTCAAATAATGCAGGTCCCAATATAGACTCCATTGAACCATCTAGTAAAATTTTGGCTATGTATGAGCATTCTTCAAGGTTAGAAGCCATCTCAGATTCAATTGGAATAAGTCAAGAAATAGGGAAAAAAAATTGAAGATGGATTCTAATCAAAAAGTAGGTCGCAAGACCAATCAATATCATATGGTAAAAGAAGGTGAAAATCTTGTAGAGGAAGGTAATATTAATGCCCTTACTAACATTTTTAGCCCTGGTATTAATGAATATCATCACTTGGAATATTAGAGGACTCAAAGGGAGTCTTTCAAAAAAAAATGAAATTAGAAGAATGATTCAGATAAATCATCCACATCTTGTTTTCCTTCAAGAAACAAAAATGTCAATGGAGGATATGGACTTAATTGCCAGTAAAATTTGGCCAGCTGGAAAAGTGGTTTCCCTTAGTCCCAAAGGGAATTCGGGTGGCATTGCTTGTCTTTGGGACCCAAAAGAGGTAGTTATTCACCATATGGTTTGCAGTTGGGGTTTATTGGCTATAGCTATTCAAAGTAGACATTCCAACCAGATTATGCTTTGTATTACTATTTATGCCCTGACTTCTTTGGAGGAAAAAAGAAGACAGTGGAAGGATATTACTCATATTATCTCTCATTTTCCTAAAGCTTGGATCTTGATTAGAGGAGATTTCAATACCATCCTCTCTCTAGATGAGAAAAGGGGGGGAAATAGAAATTTGGACAAAAGTACTGACCTCATGAGCGAATATATTACAAACCTCCATCTTGTGGATATCCAACCAGATAATGGCCTTATGACTTGGTCTAACAGAAGGCAAGGCTTAGCTTGTATAATGGAGAGATTGGATATGTTTTTGCTCTCTGAAAATTTCTTAATCCATGGTCACATTCCTAAAGTGAAGACTCTTAATAATGTTGGTTCGGATCATTGGCCAGTCATGGTGGAAATGTGGAAAACCAATGTGAGTTTCTCTCCTTTTCATTTTCAATTAATGTGGCTTAGAGACATTTCCTTCAGACCTCATGTGCAATAATGGTGGAAGGAAGGTAAAACTAGGCATGGGACTAAGATGTTCTATTTTGCCAAAAGACTGCAATACATTAAATCCAAAATCAAGACTTGGAACTGGAAAGAGTTTGGGGATGTTCATAAAAAAAAACATGAAGTTATTGCTCATCTTGAAAATTTGAATAAGAAAATCTGTTTAGATGGCCTCACAGAGAAGAGAAGTGCAGATGAAATTAAACTCACAACTCAATTAGAGGAATGGGAAAAAAGAGAAGAAATCTTATGGAAGCAAAAATCTAGAATTCAATGGCTCAAATAAGGAGATCGAAACACAAATTTCTTCCACAAATCTCTTCTAGCTCGAAGATCTCACAACTTTATTTCTTCCTTAAAATCAGATTCTGGAGATGTTGTTTATACTTGGGATGGCATGAACTCTATTGTTGTTGATTACTTTTCCAATATTTTTGTTGCTACTCCTCTTGACTCAGCTTCTCAAAAAAATGTTCTTCAAGCAATACCTTCTCTTATCACTTCGAGGAGAACTCTATTTTGACTCGCTCCTGTTACTATCAATGAGCTTCAACAAGTAGTTTTTAAAATGCAAAAATGGAAAACCCTAGGTCCTGATGGTTTTCCTATTGAGTTCTACCAAGAGTTCTGGGATATCCTTCATGTTGATTTATTAGAGGTGGTGGAAGAAGCCAGGAAATCCAAAGAAATTTTGAAGGTTATCAATAAAACTTATATTACTCTTGTTCCAAAAGCTCAAGAGGTTGATCATATCTCAGCTTTTAGACCTATTGCTTTATGTAATGTTCTTCTCAAAATTATTACTAAAATCATGGCAGAAAGGTTGAAGCCTCTTTTGCATAAGATTATTTCCCCGAGCAAGGGGGATATGTGGAAGGGCATCAAATAGTAGATGAGATAGTTCTTGCTCAAGAAGCCATCCATTCCATGGATATGCAAAATTCTCCTTCTATGTTCATCCGGTTAGACTTATCCAAAGCTTATGACAGAGTGGATTGGCACTTCCTTATCAAAGTTTTGAGGCAATTTGGTTTCTCTAAGGATTGGATGGATTGGATTATGGGATGTATCTCTTCAGTTTCCTACTTAGTTCTTATCAATGGTAGGCCTTTTTAGTCTTTCCCAGCTTCTAGAGGTATCAGGCAAGGTGAACCGCTATCCCCTTATTTATTCATCATTCTTGTTGAATGCTTGGGTAGGACTATAACCAAAAATAGGGAAACAAAACCCTTGAGGGAGTTACCATTGCTCATGGAGCTAGACCTATCTCTCATCTTCAATTTGTGGATGACTCTACCCTTTTAGGTAAAGCTACAGTTAAGGAAGCTTCTAATATTAAGCAAATCATTAGCTATTTTTCTAAGGCTACTGGGCAGTTGATCAATGAAGACAAATCTAAAGTTATTTTCCTTCATTGCTCTCCTAGACAGGAATCCATGGTCTTGGATAAATTAAGATATAAGAAGACCTCTCTTCCAATCACTTATTTAGGTATTCCCATAAATATTCAAAGGCAAAAAAATAAAGATTGGAATTGGTTGTTGGACAAAGTCAAGAAGAAAATTGGAAAGTGGACCAACAAGTGGCTTTCTTTTGGGGGTAGAATCACCTTGGTAAAATCAGTCCTTCAAGCTATTCCTATTTATGTTTCTTTCGTTTTGAATATCCCAAAGGTTGTTCTTCGAGAATTGGATCAAATCAGTCATCGTTTCCTTTGGAGTGGTACTAAGGAGAAAAGAAAATGGGCCTTGGTGAAATGGGATACTTTATGTCTTCCTAAGAGTGAAGGGGGGTTAGGATTTTGGTCTTCAATTAATAACAAAAAAGCTTTAGCTGCTAAATTATATTTGAGGATGTTGCATAACCCCAATGCTCTTTGGGCCAATAATCTTCGTGCTAAATATGCTGAGAACAAAAGTCTTAAAGACCTTGTTCGCTATCAACTTCCTACCAAAGGTTCTCCCATTTTAGTAGTTCTTAAGACTGGTGAGGATTTGATAAAGAAAAAATTATTTTGGATCATTCATAATGGTCAACATGTAAATTTTTTGACAGATTCTTGGGATGGTCACAAGCCTTTGATAACTTAGTTTCCCGATTGGAGGCCTTGGATGGAGGAGCTTCATCGAGCTAATTGGATAAAGGTGGCTAATTACTATCGGTACCATACTAGTAATTCAAAGGTTGGTAGATATTGGATCCCTATTGAGGACTGGCCTATTCAAATCCCAAAAATGCAAAGACAAGATATCCAAGGCATCCTTCATATGAGATCCCTCTCTTGGTCCCATGAAAAATATTGTTTTGGATGGAACAACACTACTAAGGGTGAGTATTCAGTTGCTCAAGGTTATTTGACCTTATGCCATAATAATCCCAACCATTCTTCTAACATATTTTCTCAATTGTGGGCTCAAAAGCTCTAGCCTAAGGTGAGGTTCTTTAATTGGATTTTATTGCATCGTAGGGTGCTTACTGGTGAGCAACTTATGAAGCGTGGTTTTCATGGCCCTTTTAGATGTGAAATGTGTGAAGAGAATGTAGAAAATATCAACCATATTTTTATTGAGTATACTTTAGCTTGTGAGCTATGGAGGAGAATGGCAACATTACATGGCTTACAGTGGTCCAATTTTTTTCACTTTTGAACAACTTTGGAGGGATTGGCCTAATCAAGAGGGTGTTGATCATTTTATTAGGCAGTTAGTTTGGATGGGTTCTACCATTCTTATTTGGAATATTTGGAATGAAAGGAACAACCAAATTTTTAATCAAGATAGGAAGGATATTCACTATATTTGGCAAAAGACCATTGCCAACTTAGTTGAATCAGTCCATCATCTCCTTAATCACCCCCAAAACTCCCACCAAATATGGGATCAAGTGATGCAAATATTGAATATTAAACCTTCTAAGGGCAACCAACTTAAAGGGAAAGTGAGTATTAGTAAGATGGATAGGACTAGAAATTGGCAACCTCCTCCTAAGGATTTTGGAAAAGTCAATACTGATGGAGCCTCTAGAGGGAACCCTGTAAAATCCAACGTGGGAGGAATTGGTAGACTTTCATATGGCTACCTGGTTTTTACTTTTGCTAAGAATTTGGGTATTCTTTCCAATAACATTGTTGAGGGGTATGGTATCCTTAGAGGCCTTCAAGAGGCTACCAAGGTTGGATGGGAAAATGTGTTAGTTGAGTCTGACTCTCAACTTATGATTAATCTCTTGAAGACTACTTCTAAGAATCATAAGGTGGATTGGAGAATAAAAAGAATTATTGAGAAGATTCAGTTAATCCAGATGGGATTTTTGAAAGTTGATTACAATCATGTGGTCAGAGATCAAAACAAGAGTGTTGATGCTTTAGCTAATTGGGCTTTGGACAAAGGTGATCTTACTTGTTATGGCCACCCTCCTATATGGTGGGCTTCTCAAATTAGGGAAGCTCTTCTTTCTATCATTTCTTTGGATGGCTCCAGTTCTGAAGGTACCTAGTTTCTTCGTGTTTTTTTTTTTCTTCTCTTTGGTTCATTCAATTTTTTTAGTTCCCTAGCTCATTCTATTCTTTATTTTGTTTCCTCTATTGATTCTTGCATTAATAGTCTTCTGGTCTAGATAGGTCATTGTTTTGTTCTTTTTTTTTTGTTTTATCTTCTTTGTTTTTTTGTTTAGTTTTTTAAGGTGGGTGGGTTCTTTTGTTTTGTTTTGTTTTTGTGTTCTTTGTGTTGTTCTTGTGTTTTTGTTGTTTTTTTTTTTTTTATGTTTTTTTGTTATTGTTCTTGTGTTTTTTTCGTTCTTGTTCTTGGGTTTCTCTTTGTTTGTGTTATTTCATTTTTTTGTGTGTGAGTGTTTTCTATGTTTTTTGTTTTTGTTTGTTGTTTTTTGTTGGTTGTTTTTATTTTTATTTTATTTTTTAGGTTTTGGTTGTGTTTATTTTTCATGTTTTTTTGGGTTATGTCTTTGTAGTGTTTTTTTGTTTTTGTCTCGTTTGTGTTTTTTTATGTGGTTTGTGTTGTGGTTTCCTTTATCTTATTGTGCATTTTTGGTTGTGCTTTTGGTTTTGACACACTCAAGGAGCATGTTTTTTATTTTATTTTATTATTTTTGTTGTTATTTATTTTTTTTAATTTGGTTTTGTGTGTTTGTTTACTCCTTGAGTATTTCAAAGGTGGTAGGCCAGGTCCGAGTCCTGGGAATTTTTTGCGAAATGGATACCCCTGACTCCTTGCGTCTTACCCGAAAGTGGCATCCCTTTTGGGATGTTTTCCACAAATAAAAAATAAAAATAAAGATAATTTCACAAATATAAGATATAACTTCCTACCCGTACTTCTTTTCAAAGATGATAAATTTACAATATTCATTACAATATTCTTCATCAACTTCTTAAAAAAATCACTTTTTTTAAAATGCACTCTTCATACATAGAAGCTAGTAAAAAATTATATATTTTTATGGCCCAAAAATAAATAACTTCCCCTGGCATTTATACATGTAAAAAAATTAATCTTAACATTTCTGCATTAGATTATATCATTAAAAAATATTCATTTATTCAAATTACAAAGTTATGACTCTTTTTAAACATAATTAATATGACTAGTAAAACTTGTTATGATTATAAAATACATACAAAATTTAATTAAAATATAACAATATTTTTAATTTCAACTAATATTAACATTAAAATTTAAAAATATATTATAAAAAATATTTAGTTATTATTATTTTATTTCTTCATCACTCTTTATCACTAAAATATAATTTTAAAGAGTGTACAGTTTATGTTTGAAACCAAAAGACAAATTTTGAAACCTATATCTATACATAAAAAGTTAAGAATTTTGAGTATGTATAAATACACATATCTATACATAAAAAGTTAAAATTTTTGAGTATGTATAGATACAAATATCACATAAAGAGACTTTTTCTATTTTAAAAGATATAGAATTTTGACTATATATAGGTACAAATATTACATGAACGGACTTTGTCTTACTCAAGAATTTATTTAAAAATATATATATATATATATTATACCTCAAAACATAAGCGACGAAGATAGTTTTGTTGTCCCAATCGATCTGTTATCCTGGCTAACAATTTAAACGTGATTAAAGTTTGGTAAGTAATAAAGAAAAATTCCTATCCCCAAAGAAGAGCATTTGTATGTATACTAGAGCGAGCTTCAAAATCAAAACCTTTTCTTAATTTCAACCGACGACATGATACAATTTCCATTTCGTCACGGTGTTGGCGCCCTTAACATGTGGTTGTTAAATCACAGTATACCAAAGAATAGTTGAACTATATCATTCTAATCTAACCCAAACATAGGAAAGATACGATGTATTTTAAAAAGGAAATTTTAGTTTTGAAACAGTAACACTAGAGATATTAGAAACGTGGTCTCTTTATTTGTATGGGTTGCACACTTCTATAGTTATAGTTATTATTTTAACATATTTAATTTTTATTTTTATTTTTTTAATTTATTTATTTTTAAGTTGTTGAAATTTCCAATATATTAAAAGATATTAAGAAGATGTTGTTCATAGGTTTTATTAAATTTTTTATGATTTAAATTTTTTTTTAGAAACAAACAAATAATAATTAATAATCAATTAGTTTAAAAATTTATTATTTTTATTTTTGTTTTAAAATTTTTAAAAGATATAAAGGAGGATATGCTTAGAATTTTAATATATTATATGTTTTTTTATGGATAAAAAATGATATCAAACATAAAACTATAATTTTTTTTATTGTTATGTGTATTTAACTATAAATGCTTTAATCCTTATTCATTTGATTTTGTAAAATGTTAATATTATAATATTCTAGTTGATGAGGTAATATAATCTAGTAACCCTAAAAATCTAACCAAAAATGAATCAATCATATCACTAACAATCCAAAAAAATTGTATTGAGTCTATGCTTTTAATTTTTAACTATGCTATGATCGAGGAGCAGCTTTCAAGAGTTGACCATAGAGTTGCGAATTGCATTCATCATAATGAATAATGAACCACTTTAGCCATGTGAGAAAATTATATTTGCCTTGGGGATTTTCACTTTTGCATAAGCTCTCATGGTGGTACCTGCATTAATGACAAAGATTATTATTACAACTGGTTCGATCAAATGTTACAACAAGAGAATTAACGGTATTGGTGGCAGAGGATAACAAATCGTTTTAAAAGCATTACGTGTCAATACATTAACATTATCGCCAAAGAACCACTTGCTCCCAATCCCGACTTTAATTTAAATAAAGAAGATACGTCATTTCACGCCAAAACTTTAAGTGGAGAACAGTAATGCGAAAGCACATCACAAAAGTTTTATGCCATTAAAATTCAAATAATTAAATCTTGAAAGAGGCATAACATGGGGAATCAAAACATCTAGTGAGGTGGTATAGAATCGCATTGAAAAGACTTTAATATAAAATCCCATTGAAAACGCTTTGTGTGTTTGTCATGAAAAGAGGAACCCATATAGCATAGTAAATTTTTTTATTTTTTTAGTGTTGTTTTGAATATATTTATTTATTTATTTATTTTTTTTTTTTTTTTTTTTGGTAATATTAAGATATGGGTTTTGACCAAGAATTCTCCAATCTGTTACAACAATTCCACGAGGGAGATACACACCCTCCTCTCGCACACTCACCCACGCCACGATTTGAACCTTAGACCTCTCGAAGAAGCGCCAAAGCCCAAACAGTTGAGTTGCACCCCGAGGTGCATTGTTAATACATTAATTGAGTGATAATTTTTTTTTTGGTACTATTAAAAATAGAGGATTTTAACCAGATCCCACAACCACTACAAGGAAGACCAAATGGAAGAAAACCTCAAAACAAACCTGGAAGAAACCAAAGGTAAACCAGAACAAGGGCGGAAGCCAGACCAAAAGGAGACAAAGAAAGGAGAACTGAGAAGGTTCTACCCTAACTTAAGAACACATTGAGTAACATTAGCCGTCAGACTTGAAATAATCACCGCAAAATCAAGGGTAAGTTTCAACGAGCTCCAAATTTTACGCTGGTTAAGACCACATCTTTAGAAATTTTTGACTCTCTTGCAGAAAGGATTTCCTCCACGGAATTTTCCTAGGGAAAATTCCGCAGAAGAATATTTGTAACAGAATAAGCCATCACAAAAGGAGAGTCATACTCCACCACCTTGCTCCGAAGCCGCTTAGACAAACTACGTTCCACACCATCCGGACATCGGATCAGAACCACCAAGACCAACCAAGCTCTCCTTAGGGGCCAACTCTAAATTAATTGAGTGATATTAAGTTATATAATGTATTTGATGTTATTGAAGTTTTTAAATGTAGATTATAATATTTATAAATCTCAACTATTAAACATAAAATTATTAATATATAATAATTATTTTAATTAAAATATGACATTCTCATAAAGAGATATTAAATTGATATTATTTATAAATGATGTGGATATTATTTTTGGTTATGCTTGGTTGGACTTGTTAGGTAATGTTAACATTAATATGCAATAGATGTTTATGAGTATGTGGTATAGGAAAAATAAAATAATGTTGTAGGATATTTCTTAGCTTAAGCAGTAAGGATTATAGGTGAAACAAGAAACTTTTGTAAGAGAACAAATCACAAAACCAATGAATGAATAAAAAAATAAAAAGTAAACAAAGGTAAGAACAAAGTCCAAAGAAGAAGCAAAATCAAAGTCTCCAAGTAGAGTTAGAAGAGTAGAAGGACAAACTAAAATATGAGCATAGGGATAAATTTAAAATAATGTAACCAAAATTTGAAGAGTCAAAGCAAGTAAAACATTTAGATAAGGTTACAATATATTGCTATGCACACCACCATGGGTAGCAACAATCATGGAGGCATGATATAGGGCACAAATGTTATTATGGACTAATATGAAGTAAAACAAGCATCAAGTATAATAGTGCATTACATAAAAAATTAATAATTATGAATTTCAAAGTGGTACAATGATAACATGGAACTAGAGGAGTAATAATTCAAGATATTAGAGTGGAGAAATAGAAGCATCAATCCAATAGTATCTTGGCATCATCAAACACCATCATCAATCAATATTTTATTTGGATGATGTATTATCAAGATTGAAATCATTTGTTAACAATCCTTCAAAGATCAATCATTTGGTTTATTTTCATGTTTCAAGGATGAAATATTTTAAAGAGGGTGTAATGCTATATGGTACCTAGTGATAGGTATATGGGGATATGATATTATATTGCATATGGTGTTATGTATAGTTGACATTGACCACACATAACAAAAATATTTCAAATATCCCATGAGAAAATAATGTAATAATTACATAACCTTCCCCCTCATTAAACTATTTGGTATATAAAAAGAGTTGTGAAACATTTCAAATTTGACATGTGCAAGTGCCTTTGTGAAAGCATTTGCACGTTATTCTCCAATAGGAATGTACTAGAATTGAATATGATGATTATAAAATTGTTCTCGAATGTAATGAGACTAATCTTCATTGCATTTTGTTTTTTCATGAAAGACTATATTCTTGATCAATTTCAAAATACTTTGATTGTCATAGTTCAACACTATCAACCAATTTTTCTTTACACCATATATAATCTCATTGGATATAACCATATCATTTTACACACAACTCCTTGTACGATATGATATTCTACCTTTATATATGACAATGATATTTCATTTATTTCTTGCCATACCATGAGATAAGTCAAGATCCTCGATCAAATACATATCTAGATGATGACCTTTTATTATCTATAGATTTAACAAAATATGAGTCAATCTATCCTTTAGAAAAAAATATCAATATTCTTATACTCTAGCCCATATTATACTATACCATGAATATAATGTGGTATCTTCTTTATTTTCTTCCAATAAATCATCTTAGTTTCTCGCTTGAAGCTTGAAAGACAACTCATGGTAAAGCTTATATCAAACCTAGTATTTATCAAGTATAGGAGGCTCCCAATGAACTGATGATAAAGAGGACAAAATACTTAAGGTAACTTATCATAGCTAGACAATTGTAAACCTTACTCCATTGGTGTTATATTTAGGTTACAAACTTTCATATGGTATTTTTCCTGTAGTGTCTTGGCATACTTTGTCCATGAGACCATAATATGATATTTTATTTACCATACTTTTAAACCAAGATAATTATGCAAAATTTCCATATATCTCATGTCAAACAATTTTCAAGTCATTCTTCACACAATCTACTAGATCACTTGAGCAACATGTTATGACAAAATCATCAACATACAACATAAGTATCACTATATCAGATATAATTTTCTTAATAGATATATGCATCAGAGGGACTCATAAGAAAACCATGCTATAATAGATGATTGTTAATTTTGATGTACCAAAGTTTGCAAGCCTCCTTCAGCCCATATAGTGATATTTATTAGTCTAAAAATATTTTAATATTTCTCATTGATAATAAAGCCTCTAGGCTATGTCATCTACAAATATTCTTTAAGATCACCACTAACAAAGGCACTCTTGACATCCATTTGCTAAAGTTTCCAATTAAACTATGTTACTAATACATATAATACATGAAAATTTTTAATCTTCAATGTGGGTACACATCTCTCCTCACAATAAATTCCTTCCTTTTGTGCCTAGAGTCATACCTTATACTTATCAAAAAATTAATTTTCCTTACATTTGATTTTAAAGACCCACTTGTAACCTATGGGCTTATTTTATTTAGTATATCATTAAGATCCCATGTTTTGTTCTTCATTGGAGATGTATATTTTTGCATACATAGTTGTATTCCACTATGTCAAACTATGTGGATCCTTCACTGATGTTGGTTTTAAAATTTCTATTACTCAAGTCTTTAAGACCATATATAATTCTTTTTTTCTTTTTTCTTTTTTTTTAATTTGTGGAAAACATCCCAAAAGGGATGCCACTTTCGGGTAAGACCCAAGGAGGCAGGGGTATCCATTCCGCAAAAAATGCCCAGGACTCGGACCTGGCCTACCACCTTTGACATACTCAAGGAGCAAACAAACACACAAAACCAAATTAAAAATAAGTAAATAACAACAAAAATAATAAAATAAAATAAAAAACATGCTCCTTGAGTGTGTCAAAACCAAAAGCACAACCAAACACGCACAATAAGATAAAAGAAACCACAACACAAACCACATAGAAAAACACAAGAACCACATAACAAAACACAAACAAGACAAAAACAACAGAACACTACAAAGACATAACCCAAAAAAACATGAAAAATAAACACAACCAAAACCTAAAAAATAAAATAAAAATAAAAACAACCAACAACAGACAATAAACAAAAACAAAAAAAAAAAAAATAAACAAAAACAAAAACATAGAAAACACTCACACATAAAAAAATGAAATAACACAAACAAAGAGAAACCCAAGAACAAGAACAAAAAAAACACAAGAACAATAACAAAAAACATAAAAAAAACAAAAAACAAAACAACAAAAACACAAGAACAACAAAAAACAACACAAAGAACACAAAAACAAAACAAAACAAAAGAACCCACCCACCTTAAAAAACTAAACAAAAAAACAAAGAAGACAAAAAGAAAAAAATGAACAAAACAATGACCTATCTAGACCAGAAGACTATTAATGCAAGAATCAACAGAGGAAACAAAATAAAGAATAGAATGAGCTAGGGAACTAAAAAAACTGAATGAACCAAAGAGAAACAAAAAAAAAAACAAGAAGAAACTAGGTACCTTCAGAACAGGAGCCATCCAAAGAAATGATAGAAAGAAGAGCTTCCCTAATTTGAGAAGCCCACCATATAGGAGGGTGGCCATAACAAGTAAGATCACCTTTGTCCAAAGCCCAATTAGCTAAAGCATCAACACTCTTGTTTTGATCTCTGACCACATGATTGTAATCAACTTTCAAAAATCCCATCCGGATTAACTCAATCTTCTCAATAATTCTTTTTATTCTCCAATCCACCTTATGATTCTTAGAAGGAGTCTTCAAGAGATTAATCATAAGTTGAGAGTCGGACTCAACTAACACCTTTTCCCATCCAACCTTAGTAGCCTCCTGAAGGCCTCGAAGGATACCATACCCCTCAAGCAAGGTTATTGGAAAGAATACCCAAATTCTTAGCAAAAGTAAAAACCAGGGAGCCATCTGAAAGTCTACCAATTCCTCCCACACTGGCTTTTCCAAGGTTCCCTCTAGAGGCTCCATCAGTATTGACTTTTCCAAAATCCTTAGGAGGAGGTTGCCAATTTCTAGTCCTATCCATCTTACTAATACTCACATTCCCTTTAAGTTGGTTGCCCTTAGAAGGTTTAATCTTCAATATTTGCATCACTTGATCCCATATTTGGTGGGAGTTTTGGGGGTGATTAAGGAGTTGATGGACTGATTCAACTAAGTTGGCTATGGTATTTTGCCAAATATAGTGAATATCCTTCCTATCTTGATTAAAAATTTGGTCTGTTCCTTTCATTCCAAATATTCCAAAGAAGAATGGTAGAACCCATCCAAACTAATTGCCTAATAAAATGATCAACACCCTCTTGATTAGGCCAATCCCTCCAAAGCTGTTCAAAAGTAAAAAAATTGGACCACTGTAAGCCAAGTAAAGTTGGCCATTCTCCTCCATAGCTCAGAGGCTAAAGTACACTCAATAAAAATATGGTTGATATTTTCTACATTCTCTTCACACATTTCACATCTAAAAGGGCCATGAAAACCACGCTTCATAAGTTGCTCACCAGTAAGCACCCTACGATGCAATAAAAGCCAATTAAAGAACCTCACCTTAGGCCAGAGCTTTTGAGCCCACAATTGAGAAAATATGTCAGAAGAATGGTTGGGATTATTATGGCATAAGGTCAAATAACCTTGAGCAACTGAATACTCACCCTTAGTAGTGTTGTTCCATCCAAAACAATATTTTTCATGGGACCAAGAGAGGGATCTCATATGAAGGATGCCTTGGATATCTTGTCTTTGCCTTTCTGGGATTTGAATAGGCCAGTCCTCAATAGGGATCCAATATCTACCAACCTTTGAATTACCAGTATGGTACCGACAGTAATTAGCCACCTTTATCCAATTAGCTTGGTGAAGCTCCTCCATCCAAGGCCTCCAATCGGGAAACTGAGTTATCAAAGGCTTGTGACCATCCCAAGAATCTGTCCAAAAATTTGCATGTTGACCATTATGAATGATCCAAAATAATTTTTTCTTTATCAAATCCTCACCAGTCTTAAGAACTGCTAAAATGGGAGAACCTTTGGTAGGAAGTTGATAGCGAACAAGGTCTTCGGGACTTTTGTTCTCGAGCATATTTAGCACGGAGATTATTGGCCCAAAGAGCATTGGGGTTATGCAACATCCTCCAATATAATTTAGCAGCTAAAGCTTTGTTGTTATTAATTGAAGACCGGAATCCTAACCCCCCTTCACTCTTAGGAAGACATAAAGTATCCCATTTCACCAAGGCCCATTTTCTTTTCTCCTTAGTACCACTCCAAAGGAAACGATGACTCGATTTGATCCAATTCTCGAAGAACAGACCTTTGGGATATTCAAAATGGAAGAAACATAAATAGGAATAGCTTGAAGGACTGATTTTACCAAGGTGATTCTACCCCCGAAGAAAGCCACTTGTTGGTCCACTTTCCAATTTTCTTCTTGACTTTGTCCAACAACCAATTCCAATCTTTATTTTTTTGCCTTTGAATATTTATGGGAATACCTAAATAAGTGATTGGAAGAGAGGTCTTCTTATATCTTAATTTATCCAAGACCATGGATTCCTGTCTAGCAAAGCAGTGAAAGAAAATAACTTTAGATTTGTCTTCATTGATCAACTGCCCGATAGCCTTAGAAAAATAGCTAATGATTTGCTTAATATTAGAAGCTTCCTTAATCGTAGCTTTACCTAAAAGGGTAGAGTCATCCACAAATTGAAGATGAGAGATAGGTCTAGCTCCATGAGCAATGGTAACTCCCTCAAGGGTTTTGTTTTCCCTCTTTTTGGTTATAGTCCTACCCAAGCATTCAAGCAAGAATGATGAATAAATAAGGGGATAGTGGGTCACCTTGCCTAATACCTCTGGAAGGCTGGAAATACTCGAGAAGGCCTGCCATTGATAAGAACTAAGTAGGAAACCGAAGAGATACATCCCATAATCCAATCCATCCAATCCTTAGAGAAACCAAATTGCCTCAAAACTTTGATAAGGAAGTGCCAATCCACTCTGTCATAAGCTTTGGATAAGTCTAACCGGATGAACATAGAAGGAGAATTTTGCATATCCATGGAATGGATGGCTTCCTGAGCAAGAACTATCTCATCTACTATTTGACGTCCTTCCACATATCCCCCTTGCTCCGGGGAAATAATCTTATGCAAAAGAGGCTTCAACCTTAAAGCCATGATTTTAGTAATAATTTTGAGAAGAACATTACATAAAGCAATAGGTCTAAAAGCTGAGATATGATCAACCTCTTGAGCTTTTGGAACAAGAGTAATATAAGTTTTATTGATAACCTTCAAAATTTCTTTGGATTTCTCGGCTTCTTCCACCACCTCTAATAAATCAACATGAAGGATATCCTAGAACTCTTGGTAGAACTCAATAGGAAAACCATCAGGACCTGGGGTTTTCCCTTTTTGCATTTTAAAAACTACTTGTTGAAGCTCATTGATAGTAACGAGAGCAATAAAAATAGAGTTCTCCTCAAAAGTGATAAGAGAAGGGATTGCTTGAAGAACATTTTGTTGTGAAGTCGAGTCAAGAGGAGTAGCAACAAAAATATTGGAAAAGTAATCAACAACAATAGAGTTCATGCCATCCCAAGTATAAACAACATCTCCAGAATCTGATTTTAAGGAAGAAATAAAGTTGTGAGATCTTCGAGCTAGAAGATATTTGTGGAAGAAATTTGTGTTTCGATCTCCTTCTTTGAGCCATTGAATTCTAGATTTTTGCTTCCATAAGATTTCTTCTCTTTTTTCCCATTCCTCTAACCGAGTTGTGAGTTTAATTTCATCTGCACTTCTCTTCTCTGTGAGGCCATCTAAACGGATTTTCTTATTCAAATTTTCAAGATGAGCAATAACTTCATGTTTTTTTTATGAACATCCCCAAACTCTTTCCAGTTCCAAGTCTTGATTTTGGATTTAATGTATTGTAGTCTTTTGGAAAAATAGAACATCTTAGTCCCATGCCTAGGTTTACCTTCCTTCCACCATTGTTGCACACGAGGTCTGAAGGAAATGTCTCTAAGCCACATTAATTGAAAACGAAAAGGAGAGAAACTCACATTGGTTTTCCACATTTCCACCATGATTGGCCAATGATCCGAACCAACATTATTAAGAGTCTTCACTTTAGGAATGTGACCATGGATTAAGAAATTTTTAGAGAGCAAAAACCTATCCAATCTCTCCATTATACAAGCTAAGCCTTGCCTTCTGTTAGACCAAGTCATAAGGCCATTATCTCGTTGGATATCCACAAGATGGAGGTTTGCAATATATTCGCTCATGAGGTCAGTACTTTTGTCCAAATTTCTATTTCCCCCCTTTTCTCATCCAGAGAGAGGATGGTATTGAAATCTCCTCCGATCAAGATCCAAGATTTAGGAAAATGAGAGATAATATGAGTAATATCCTTCCACTGTCTTCTTTTTTCCTCCAAAGAAGTCGGGGCATAAACAAGAATGCAGAGCATAATCTGGTTGGAATGTCTACTTTGAATAGCTATAGCCAACAAACCCCAACTGCCAACCATATGGTGAATAACTACCTCTTTTGGGTCCCAAAGACAAGCAATGCCACCCGAAGTCCCTTGGGAACCGAGGGAAACCACTTTTCTAGCTGGCCAAATTTTACTGGCAATTAAGTCCATATCCTCCATTGACATCTTTGTTTCTTGAAGGAAAACAAGATGTGGATGATTTATCTGAATCATTCTTCTAATTTCATTTTGTTTTGAAAGACTCCCTTTGAGTCCTCTAATATTCCAAGTGATGATCTTCATTAATACCGGGGCTAAAAATGTTGGGAAGGGCATTAATCTTACCTTCCTCTACAAGCTTTTCACCTTCTTTTACCATATGATATTGATTGGTCTTGCGACCTACTTTTTTATTAGAATCCATCTTCAATTTTTTTTTCCCTGTTTCTTGACTTATTCCAATTGAATCCGAGATGGCTTCTAACCTTGAAGAATGCTCATACACGGCCAAAATTTTACTAGATGGTTCAATGGAGTCTATATTGGGACCTGCATTATTTGAAGTTTTGACATTTGAAATATTGTTTTTCTTGTGTAAATTTTCTCATTTTTTTCTCGTTGAAAACCTTTGATTTGTTGGTTTGTCTCCGAGTTCTTTCCTTCATATTTAAATTGTGTTTCTAAGATTTCAGTTTCCATTATTTCCTCTTCCTCACTTGGGACATCATTTGTGGAAAGGATTTCAAACATATTAGCAAATGACTTTGATTGATCCTTCATTACTGGTTTTTTTTTAGTGTTCTTCTTCTTAGGTATTTGGAAACTCTGTTGAGTTTATATCTTCTTTCTTTTGATCAAGAATTTTATTTGGGCAAGCACTGGCCAAATGACCATATTCATGGCAAATTCTACAACGAAAAGGAATGTTCTCATAGTCCACTACTTGCTCCCAAGTGTCTTCCCCAAATTGTAATGTGATCTTTTTAGGTAGGGGTTTGTCAAAATCCATTAAAACACAAATTCGAGCATAAATAATATGTTCAAAATTTTGAGTACAATCAGCAGACATCATAAAAGTTCCTAAAGAGTTTCCAATTGAAGAAAAAATAGTAGGATTCCAAAATTCAATAGGGAGGCCAAAGAGTCTAACCCACACGGGAGCTATAGAAGGCATCTCTTCTTCGACTTTAAATTTAGTATGCCAGGGCTTCATGAAAAGCCCTGCCCTTCCAAAAAACCAAGGAACCCCTTGAAAAGTTTTCTCTCTATCTTCATTATTAGCAAATAAAACAAGAAAATAACCATTTGGATAAATAGAGATTTGTAACTCACCTTTAGTTTTCCAGATTTTTGTAGCCCAGAATTTGAAAGCAGATAGACTCGGACGAAAACCCACGAACCGACAAATTAGTCCTCTTTTTTCCAAATCTTCAATGCCGATCCGAATGTTACCCATATCAAGCTTAACAATAGGAGTTCCATCAACTGCTTTAAGACATCCTGACTTCATTTTCCTGGGATCAATATTAGGCATTCTTAGAGGTTTATGAGAAGCCCTAATATTGATATTAGCATTGGGTTGAGGCTGTCCACCACGAAGGGCATCCCTAAAATTCATTTTTGGGACCGAGTCTTCAAAATTCTTACCCTTGACAGGGGTTTTCATAGTAGAATTATTTTGTGGGTGCACCTTAGCACCAGATTCACTTGAGATATGAGCCATTTTTTGATCAACTACTTGAAACTTATTTCGTGGTCTCTTTAATCCTTGCCCTAGACGTCGTGGAAAGGTATGGTTTTCACTTTTCTTTTGTGCAGAAAATTGGAAGTCGTTGTCACTCAAGTTCACAGTATGATCTATTGAAAGACAAATTTCTAACCCATATTGTATCCCCTGCAACATTTCCTGCTAAAATATTGAGCATAAACCACAAAAATATTGGCCGCTAGGGCCCGAAGGCCCTAAAAACCAACCTCTTGAGCTGCTTGCACTCAACCCAGATGAAACCCTCGCATAGCCACTTGCCAAATATATCGTTCACACATAGGGATGTGCTAGGATCTGTGTTGCTCCAAATGATATGAAAATTGGTGGAGATGTTCTAGGGTTTTTTAGGCATCTACCCTCAAAATTTCAGCTCAATCCGAGTTCGGATGAGTGAGATATGGCCGAAACGAGTTCGGTAGTTTGGGCAGTCCTACGAAAAACGTCTCTACCATTCAGCTCCGAAATTTCATCGACTTCCTGACCATATATAATTCTTGTTCTATACTTTTACAAGTATATAATCATGTGGAAATAAGTTTAGTTATTGGATCATGTTTAACATCTTTGATGGTACTAGTGAGTCATTTTAGAGTCTTCCTTTGTTGTGATGAAGCAAATGGTACCATTTCATCAATAACTTCTTGAAATTCATGAACTGCCTCATCTCTCTCAACTTTTAGAAGTTGTTCATGAATTTACCTATTTAACTAAATGCTTACAACTAGATATGTGGAATATTTAGACTCCTTAAAATCCATATTGTTTGTCTTAGCTTTAAATTATTTATCAAACAACACATCACTACTTATATGTAATTTTTTTGTGATTGGATATAGTAGTCAATAAACTTTTGACACATAATCATAGCCAATAAATGTGTATTACTAGGTATTTACATCCAACATGGTCTTCCATGCACAATTGATTTGGTACATGCATGTTACTCTAGATTTCCAACATGTACAATTGAAGGCTTCCTTTTAGACCAAACTTATTCAAGTATAATTTCTTATAGTTCCTTTATGAGGACTTTATTGAGAAGATACACTATAGTAGAGATAGCTTCAACCCAATACTATTACTTTATATTGACTCTTCTAAGCATATAACAAACCATTTCTATGATGAAATGGTTTTTTTTATCAACCCCATTTTATTGTTGAGCATATGTGGTAGTGATATTTTGCTCGATCCCATTCTATGTTAGAAATCTTGAAAAGGTATTTGAGGTATATTCCACCCTTGATCTAAGAGGAGGAATTTAATAGAATTCCCAATTTTCTTTTCTACTTGCTTCATGAAGTACTAGAAATTATTTAGTACATCTAAATTTTGTTACAAGAAACACAACTACAATTTTCATAAATAGTCATCTACAAACAATTAAAATTACCTATGTACATTCTAACTAGATGGCATGGGTCCACATATATCAATGTGTATCACATCCAATGGTCCTCACTCTATAAGTTATCAACTTAAAATTTACTTCGCGTTGCTTCCCTCCTAAACAACCCAAGCATATTTGTAGTATGATTGAAACATTGAGTAAACCTAACACCATGTGATGCTTACTCAATTGGAGTAAGTATCCTAAACTTAGATGAGTGTATCTCATATGCCAAAGTTAGGTAGAATCTATCATAACTACAAATAATGCAACATTAGGATATGATACGACATTGAGTGCAAACAAGCCATTTGTGCAGGAGCCCACTGCGATAAATTTACCATTTTTGTGATGAAACATTTTTTTTCCATCAACAAATTGAAACTCAACCACCATTTTGTGATCTAGAATGTGCTATAGACAACAAGTTATTTGCTACTCCATGTATATAGAGTAAATTGTCAATGGCTTATTTTCCTCTAGGAATATTAAGAGGAACATCTCCCACTCCTTTGACATAATAAATTTTATCAATGATAATAGTGACTAGTTTTCTAAATTTTGGTGTTGGAAGGAGTCGAACCATGCATTGTCCCTAGTCATGTGCTTGCTAACACTTGAAGCAATGTAACAAGTTTTATTCTTTGGTCTTATCATAACCTTATACATTAGGACCTTATGTGCTATTTTGGAGTCCTATTCAAACATAGATTTTGAATCTTCATGTGCAACATGCTTTTGTTGTTGCTTCTACTTGAGATACAATTTTTGAACTATTTTTTCTAAGGAGGTTTATGAACTTGATCTTCTTTAGTCATAGAATTATACCAATAACACTTTATATTGTGTCTCTCTCTTTTAAAAATATGATAATACCTCTTTTGTTTATGATGGGGAAGGATCTTTTTGTGTATTTATTTTGTTAAATTTTATCAAAATGAATGCATTTTTTATCGACTAATACCTTCACTAATTTATTGCTTCATATTATTAAAAAGCATAGTCAACAACTTATTAACGAAACCTTCCTATTGGAGACTTTTAAGGAAGTGATGAACACTCAAAATGAATCTAGTAAACCTTGATATATGATGAGTACTAAGAGTTTATCTTCTACTATTCCATATATGGTATACAATTTAGCCTTTAAATCTACTACTTGATGAAGAAATATGTTAATTCTTTCTCCATACTAAACCCTCAAAGTGTGGGTTTGATGCTAAACATGAAGTATTATTGATTCATTCTTCCCTTTAAATATGATCGACAATGTGTCCCATGCATCTTTAGATTTTTGAGCTTTATAAATATGTGATTGAACAACATTTTCTATGGCAATGGTGACCATCGATGCTCTGGTATATGCATCATCAAATTTCTATTAGTCTTTTTTGTCCTCTTTAGTTCAATGACAATGTCCTAGAGTTTTTCAACTATCAATATTGTTCTCATAATAGTGTTATAAGTTCAAAAGTTTAAACCTTTGAGAAACTAGGAATTTGTAAGAATATATTTTGATGCTTGCATGGTTAGGGTTCCTTATAACTCCTAAATGGTCCTATTTATATATACTTACCCTTACTATATACCTATCAATAGATGGAAGAATCTAGTCCTCTCAATATACACATGTGTATGTGAGAGAGACTTTAAGATACATGAACAAGAGCGATATGGGATACCAAGGCAATATGGAAATGGATTCATAATATCAATGACACTTGCTTAAAGAGAAATATTTGCACTCATGCATAACTTCCCTATATACTAAGGATTTCTCAATTTTAGGGTTTATGTCTATTGATAGTAATAAATAAGGTATGAATATGGTGTGAACTTATCACAAAAATGATGTCCTTATATCTTCTTAACAATTTAAAGGGTTGATGCCCAAATACCATTATGACAACTTTATTGGGCTATAAAAATATTAGCTCAATACAACAACTTTACCTATAAATATGAGCTAAAGGTTTCATCGATATCAAATATTACTTATGTTCTTAAGCACATATTTAATTGGTATTTAAAGTATGAAAATTGAAAAGTAAATATTTTCTAAATTTTTAATGTGTAAGTCACCATCAAAAATGCACCTTTTACAAAAGCAAATAGGTCATACATGTCACACTGCAAACAATATTTTTTTATTAAAAAATCCGACATCCAAGATAGGCACCTCGAGATGGATATCTCGACGTTTTTAGATATATATCCTGTATATCTAAGCTAGTTAAATTTTATTCTTTTTGTTCACCTTAAGATGTTTATACACATAAAATTTCATTTTTACCTCTATTAAATTATAATATAATAATTAGATAGCTATAAAATTTAAACAACAAATAATGATATTTTTTTACATGTGTGTAAAATAACACCTATAAATTTTTTAACTCTATTGGCATAACGACATCCATATACAATGTATATACCATTTATTTTACGTAAATAAAATCATATATTTATCTACAATTCATTAAAATAACCTACTTGTCCTTAAAACTATAAATAAAGTTTATATATTTAAAATTATTTTTAATATTTTATGATTCATCTTCTTAAATTATTTTTAGGTTTGGATTTTAAGTGATTTTATCATTCCTCCATCTTTAAGTAACCTTATTTTTTAAATATTTGGAATTTATTTGAGGACCCATTTTGGCCCAAATTCTTGTTGAACCTATCCATTATCAATACAAGGCTCATTATATTATTTTTTAAAGTCTTTTTTTCTATGCATTGCCTATTTATCTACATAACTTTATTCACCAAGAGGTATAACAATTAATATAAAATCAAGAATATTTTGAAGAACTACACATTACCAACTCATAATAAATAATTATGAAATTATCATTAAAAATATTTGAAGGACCTCATTTAGCTCCTTCGTTATCCTGACAAGAATACCCTTGTACTTTATCCAACTCAAAAAAACTCCTACTCCCATATCATATGACATGATCTACAACATCCTTCTATCTTACTAAAATTCTATTTAATTCATTATTAATATACAAAAAAAATATCATATTGATTTCTCTAGTTATATCCACAAAAAACTATTATGCGTAGTCTATTCTCCGTTGTATCATTAAAAAATAGTATCGTGTAATATATTTTCTTAATATTTTAACCACAATGACCATGCCAAGATCCAAATTATATGAAACAATATCATTCTCATTAGGCTTAAAGTTTGCATTTAGTAAAATTTAAAAAGTGTCAATGACACTTCACACACATATTCCCCTTCAATAAAATATGCCCCTATCTTAACCTTATCCATTTTGACCTAGATCCTATGTTAATATAGTTAAATCTACTTGGTTTTAGTCTCTTGAAGTTTTCCTCATCACCACAAGTCAATGAAATACCTTATCAATATATCTTGTACAAAGTGTCTTAATTTATTGACACCATAGAGGGTCTTAATCCTAAGATAATTGACACTATCAAAATATAAATCATACAATTCAATTATATTAATAATATATCTTATAAATAATCCTTTGGATTTATCACAAATGCTATCATTGTAAATTTTTCTAACTAGGTTGTGATGTTAAAAAAAACAAACTAGGTTGTAATAATTTCTCAAATATAAGATATAACTTCTTACCCATACTTCTTTTCAAAAATGATAAATTTACAATATTCATTACAATCTTCTTCCTCAACTTCTTAAAAATAAAACACCTTTTTTGAAATGCACTCTTCGTACATAGAAACTAGTAAAAAATTCTATATTTTTATGGCCCACAAATAAATAACTTACCCTGGCATTGATCCATGTAAAAAAATTAATCTTAACATTTCCACATTGGATTATATCATTAAAAAATATTCATTTATTCAAATTACAAATTTATAACTCTTTCTAAAAATAATTAATATGACCAGTAAAACTTGATATGATTATAAAATACATACAAAATTTAATTAAAATATAACAATTTTTTTAATTTCAACTAATATTAACATTAAAATTTAAAAATATATTATAAAAATTATTTAGTTTTTAAACATAATAAAAAGTAATTATTATTTTATTTCTTCATCACTCTTTATCACTAAAATATAATTTTAAAGAGTGTATAATTTATGTTTGAAACCAAAAAGACAAATTTTGAAACCTATATCTATACATAAAAAGTTAAGAATTTTGAGTATGTATAGATACAAATATCACATAAAGAGACTTTTTCTATTTTAAAAGATATAGAATTTTAAAAGATATAGAATTTTGACTATGTATAGGTACAAATATTACATGAACGGACTTTGTCTTACTCAAGAATTTATTTTAAAATATATATATATATTATACCTCAAAACATAAACGACGAAGATAGTTTTGTCCCAGTCGATCTGTTATCCTGGCTAACAATTTAAAGTTTGGTAAGTACTAAAGAAAAATTCCTATCCATAAAGAAGAACCTCAAAACATAAACGACGAAGATAGTTTTGTCCCAGTCGATCTGTTATCCTGGCTAACAATTTAAACGTGATTAAAGTTTGGTAAGTACTAAAGAAAAATTCCTATCCCCAAAGAAGAGGAATTGTATACTAGAGCGAGCTTCAAAATCAAACCTTTTCTTAATTTCAACCGACGACATGATACAATTTCCATTTCGTCACGGTGTTGGCGCCCTTAACATGTGGTTGTTAAATCACAGTATACCAAAGAATAGTTGAACTATATCATTCTAATCTAACCCAAACATAGGAAAGATACGATGTATTTTAAAAAGGAAATTTTAGTTTTGAAATAGTAACACTAGAGATATTAGAAACGTGGTCTCTTTATTTGAAATAGTGGTGTATGGGTTGCACTCTCCTATAGGTATAGTTATTATTTTAACAGATTTAATTTTTAATTTTTTTGTTTTTTTAATTTATTTATTTTTACGTTGTTGAAATTTCTAATATATTAAAAGATATTAAGAAGATGTTGTTCATAGGTTTTATTAAATTTTTTTATGATTTGAAATTTTTTAGAAACAAAAAAAATAATAATTAATAATGAATTAGTTTAAAAATTTATTATTTTTATTTTTTTCTTAGAATTTTTAAAAGATATAAGGGAGGATATGCTTAGAATTTCAATATATGATATGTTTTTTTATGGATAAAGGATGATATCAACATAAAACTATAATTTTTTTTTTATTGTTATGTATATTTAACTATAAATGCTTTAATCCTTATCCATTTGATTTTGTAAAATATTAATATTATAATGTTCTAGTTGATGAGGTAATATAATCTAGTAACCCTAAAAATCTAACCAAAAATGAAATCAATAATATCACTAACAATCCAAAAAAAATCGTATTGAGCCTATGCTTTTAATTTTTAACTATGCTATGATCGAGGAGCAGCTTTCAAGAGTTGACCATAGAGTTGCGAATTACATTCATCATAATGAATAATGAACCATTTTAGCCATGTGAGAAAATTATATTTGCCTTGGGGATTTTCACTTTTGCATAAGCTCTCATGGTGGTACCTACATTAATGACAAAGATTATTATTACAACTGGTTCGAACAAACAGATTTGAATAAAGTCAAACGACTTGGTTAACGCGAGTGATAAGTTTCTATTCTTGTTAGGTCGATTGTTAAGTTCATTGTTAACTCCATCCGATTATATTCGTCTTAGTTTAGGTATACAGACGTAATGATTCTCAGTGTATATTGATATTAAAAATTTCATATGCATAAATCTCCTTGTGGATGACAAACTCCTTTGGTTCATGGGACCCATCTTGCAAATATTACTGATTACAATCCTGCTTTTGTCGTTGATGTGTTGGAATAATCAACAATTCGATTCTTTTATGGCACGTGCGTGAAATTAGATAAAGCAGTAAAATTGACGAAAGTACTAGAAATTTAGTTTAACTTTTATAACCATTCACCTCTTTTCTTGTCCTTTCTTTACTTTAATGTATAATTGTTTATAACGTTTTAAATTACAAAAGGCAATTCGAAAAATTTAATGCTTAACGCACTCCAAGAGGGTTCACATGGTTTTGAATTGGAGTATAGATAATGCACCGTCACCATCGTACCCAATCGTTGGTGAAAGCTGTTCGTATACACAAATATGGCAAATCGACACGAGAATAAGCTCTCTTCACACGTATCTACATCTTCACTGTCAGAGGTAAAGGTTTACAATTGCTTTGGGTGTAGGAAAAACAAGTTAGACGACTGAAATATACAAGCGACGAGTGTCCAAGGTATTCATTACTTTCCTAAGGTCATCCTTCACGAGTATGATAGCGAATCCAGGCTTCCTTTGTCGTTGTTCGTTGTTATCATTTTTCAAGAATTCCGATACTTGCGGAACCTTCCCTTCGCATTTAATAATAAGTATTACGTTTCATAATTTAGGGCCTAGAGACCCGCTCTAATTTTATAAGCCCAATGCAAGCACAAATAGCTAAACACATCTTAATAAGATTTGTATGAGATAATTATGTTCTTTTCTAGGCGGCAGCAGCCTGATGTCGGTACGGAGAGATTTGGACCCACGGCTAAGCGGGATTTCTGACGTTGTGCTCAACAAACCATCTGTCAAAACATTTCCATAGTGGAAAACCCCGTGGAAGAATATTCGTAACAGAAGAAGCCATCACAAAGCGAGAGTCATCCTCCACCACCTTGCTCCGAAGCCGCTTAAACAAACTACGTTCCACACCAATCCGACAACCACTAAGACCAACCAGGCTCTCCTTAGGGACCAACTCTAAATTAATTGAGTGATATTAAGTTATATAGTTTATTTGATGTTATTGAAGTTTTTAAATGTAAATTATAATATTTATAAATCTCAAACTATTAAACATATATTTATTAATATATAATAATTATTTTAATTAAAATATAACATTCTCATAAAGAGATATTAAATTGATATTATTTATAAATGATGTGGATACTATTTTTGGTTATGCTTGCTTGGACTTGTTAGGTAATGTTAACATTAATATGCAATAGATGTTTATGAGTATGTGGTATAGGAAAAATAAAGTAATGTTGTAGGATATTTCTTAGCTTAAGTAGTAAGGCTTATAGGTGACACAAGAAACTTTTGTAAGAGAAAAAATCACAAAACCAATGAATGAATAAAAAAATAAAAAGTAAACAAAGGTAAGAACAAAGTCCAAAGAAGAAGCAAAATCAAAGTCTTGAAGTAGAGTTAGAAGAGTAGAAGGACAAACTAAAATATGAGCATAGGGATAAATTTAAAATAATGTAACCAAAAGTTGAAGAGTCAAAGGAAGTAAAACATTTAGATAAGGTTACAATATATTGCTATGCACACCACCATGGGTAGCAACAATCATGGAGGCATGATATAAGGAAAAAATGTTATTATGGACTAATATGAAGTAAAACAAACATCAAGTATAATAGTGCATTACATAAAAAATTAATAATTATGAATTTCAAAGTGGTACAATAATAACATGGAACTAGAGGAGTAATAATTCAAGATATTAGAGTGGAGAAATAGAAGCATCAATCCAATAGTAGCTTGGCATCATCAAACACCATCATCAATCAATATTTTATTTGGATGATGTATTATCAAGATTGAAATCATTTGTTAACAATCCTTCAAAGATCAATCAGTTGGTTTCTTTTCATGTTTCAAGGATGAAATATTTTAAAGAGGGTGTAATGTTATATGGTGCCTAGTGATAGGTATATGGGGATATGATATTATATTGCATATGGTGTTATGTATAGTTGACATTGACCACACATAACAAAAATATTTCAAATATCCCATGAGAAAATAATGTAATAATTACATAACCTCCTCATTAAACTATTTGGTATATAAAAAGAGTTGTGAAAAATTTCAAATTTGACATGTGCAAGTGCCTTTGTGAAAGTATTTGCACGTTATTCTCCAATAGGAATGTACTAGAATTGAATATGATGATTCTAAAATTGTTCTTGAGTGTAATGAAACTAATCTTCATTGTGTTTTGTTTTTTCATGAAAGACTATATTCTTGATCAATTTCAAAATACTTTGATTGTCATAGTTCAACACTATCAACCAATTTTTCTTTACACCATATATAATCTCATTGGATATAATCATATCATTTTGCACACAACTCCTTGTACGATATGATATTCTACCTTTATAGATGACAACGATATTTCATTTATTTCTTGCCATACCATGAGATAAGTTGAGATCCTAGATCAAATACATATCTAGATGATGACCTTTTATTATCTATAGATTTAACATGATATGAGTCAATCTATCCTTTAGAAACAAATATCAATCTTCTTATACTCTAGCCCATATTATACTATACCATGAATATAATGTAGTATCTTCTTTATTTTCTTCCAATAAATCATCTTAGTTTCTCTCTTGAAGCTTGAAAGACAACTCATGGTAAATCTTATATAAAACCTAGTATTTATCAAGTATAGGAGGCTCCCAATGAACTGATGATAAAGAGCACAAAATACTTAAGGTAACTTATAATACCTAGAAAATTGTAAACCTTATTCCATTGGTGTTACATTTAGGTTACAAACTGTCATATGGTATTTTTCCAGTAGTGTCTTGGCATACTTTGTCCATGAGACCATAATATGGTATTTTATTTACCATACTTTTAAACAAAGATAATAATGCAAAATTTCCATATATCTCATGTCAAACAATTTTCAAGTCATTCTTCACACGATCTACTAGATCACTTGAGCAACATGTTATGACCAAATCATCAACATACAACACAAGTATCACTATATCAGATATGATTTTCTCAATAGATATATGCATCAGAGGGACTCCTAAGAAAACCATGGTATAATAGATGATTATTAATTTTGATGTACCAAAGTTTGCAAGCCTCCTTCAGCCCATATAGTGAAATTTCTTAGTCTACAAATATTTTGATATTTCTCATCGATAATAAAGCCTCTAGGCTATGTCATGTGCCAATATTATTCAAGATCACCACTGATAAAGGCACTCTTGACATCCATTTGCTAAATTTTCCAATTAAACTATGTTACTAATACATATAATACATGAAAAATTTAATCTTCAATGTGGGTACACATCTCTCCTCACAATAAATTCCTTCATTTTGTGCCTAGAGTCATACCTTATACTTATCAAAAAATTTATTTTCCTTACATTTGATTTTAAAGACCCACTTGTAGCCTATGGGCTTATTTTATTTAGTATATCATTAAGATCCCATGTTTTTGCCATCAACAACTTGGAACTACCACCATTTTGTGATCTAGAATGTGCTATAGACAACAAGTTATTTGCTAGTCCATGTATATAGAGTAAATTGTCAATGGCTTATTTTACTCTAGGAATATTAAGAGGAACATCTCGCACTCCTTTGACATAATAGATTTTATCAATGATAATAGTGACTAGTTTTCCAAATTTTGGGGTTGGAAGGAGTCAAACCATGCATTGTCCCTAGTCATGTGCTTTCTAACACTTGAAGCAATGTAACAAATTTTATTATTGTTAGAGTTAAAGTGCACTATGCCTTCAGTTTGACACTTGTCAGTTTCATTGACAAGTGTCATGTTCATCATATAGGCCTTGTGCCTATTTATGTAACACTTTTTATGAATAAAATAATCCCTTCAAGTTTTCCCTCCTAACATTTGGTATCAGAGCTCTAGGCTTTCTTTGGCCTTGTGAGCTTGAGGGGGGATTTCCCTCATGGAAATCCCTCCCTCATCCTTTCCACTCCATTTTTCATTTTTTTTTTTTTTCCCCTATTTTTTTGAATACTGAGGGAGTATGCTCTCCATCCCTTGTTGGATGGATCAGAAACTAGAAGTTGAAAAAAAAAAATCCACGGTTGCCCCTGAAGCTTCATTGCTTGGAGCCATGAGATGTTGAGGGCCCTGGTTTTTCGCTTGTGTTATTTTGTGGTAGTTTCAGTGAAACCGGGGATTGTTGCATGTTCTATAGTATTTAGTTGTGTATTCTGTCTGGATTGGAGGCCCCGGAAGCCCTCGAGAGGCGATGGAGCCTCTAAAGAAAAATATCTGGCAAAGGCCGTCCACCTCCAATCTCTGCAATCGCAGTTCTTCAAAAATCACCGCGAAAAAATATATACTAAGGAAGCTCTTCAGGTTAGCGCCAGTCTTGTGGAAATCAACCCCGAGATTTACACGGTCTGGAACTATCGCAAGATCGCCATCAAGAAAATGCTAGAATCTGAGTCGGATGCCGCCGTGATCAAGGATTTCCTTGACGAAGAACTTCGCTTGGTGTATGATGCATCATTCGTAGCCTGAAATTTTTCTTGGTTATATGGCGAAGAGCAGGTGGAAAGAGCTTTGAAAAGGAACTACAAGTCCTATGGTGCATGGCATCACCGCAAATGGAGTTGTTGCCGAGGTCAAGAAGGTTTCGGATGAAGAGGAGTTGAAATTTACAACAAAGAAGATCAATGAGAATTTTAGCAACTATTCTGCTTGGCGTAATCGTAGCGTAGAAAAGCGTGGATCTGTGAAGCCTCACCGATGGTGCCGATGATTAGCGATTGCGGACATTCAATAGATACCACATGAAAAAGAAAAATCCAGTGACCAACGTCGGGTACTTATCTGCGAAACTCTGCGGGGCTTTCTCTATCCCTTTGGAGATATCTATTCCGTCGCCTTCAGCATCCGCAGCCGCGACAGCGTAGATTGTAGAAGGATGCCGCAGGGGTAAAAATGAGTCGTTCAGCCCGATCGGCTTCGCGCCGAACAAATCCGACTCAAACGCCGTCGGGGGAGGCGCAGGAACCGCATTTCATGATTAATCTGCTACGTGTTTTTCAGATAGCTCTAGGTCAAAGCAGGTTGATAGTTTAAGATGGGAAAGCGATAAAACCCTGATCATACACAGTGGCTCACTATCGATGACTACGCCTTTGCACCGACGATGTAGTAGCCGAATCACATCTTGGGTGCGATGAGACGGATTGCAGCATGAGGTTTCCTGTTGATTTGGGCCCGAGCAAATATCTACCACTACAGGCAAAAATAGTGGAGATCGTGCAAGTTTCTTTCAGTTTATTGTCGACTGATTCCCTGGCGAGGTTCGATGTGCAGTCTGGCCTGTCGTGGCTATTACACAAGATATTGGAGCACTCTTGTTGAGATTATGGGCGTGCTATTTTAATTTTAGTCTTAGTTGTTACTGCTAGAAAGTTATGGGTGCCAGTGCTGCAATCCGAAGTTTTCATTAATGCACATGTTAGAAAAAGTCGGGGCAGTTCGCCAGCTAGCCGACAAACTGTCGGGAAATTGCTAGGGTTTCTGTTTTCTATCCTGAAAATCCACGCCCGAAAGAATTCAATGAAGAATTTCATGAATATCTTGCGATGCATGATGCAGTTCAAGTTCAGATGTGGTGATGGAATGTTGTTAGATAGTCATAGTATGGTGGTACAGTGGTTCAAGTGGTACCAAGGTGTTATTGTGGCACAGCAGAAGTGTGGTGAAGTCATTGGAGGAGGCTGAAATTGTTGTTCAAGCTAGAGTTTTTGTGGAATCGGACATAGGTCTTTCTGGGAATATTTGGAAACTAAACTATGGATATTCTTAAACTGTCTGATTTGCATCTTTTGTGAAGGCCTATATGGCCCATGTAATTCCCCTGCGAGGGAAATTTTAAGACTATTTTTATTCCACCTGAGAGCGATGCCACTATTGAGCGATGTTGTCTTTTTGCTGCCTTAGAGACATGATGTTTTTTCCACATGATGAAAGCCCCTTTGATGGTGGAATATAGGGGTATTTATAGTCGTTGGAAACGTTTTTCCGTGAAGGACACATTAGTGGTGTCCAATTGTAATTTTGAGGCTATTTCCATTGAGTTTTTTAGCCTCAAAGTTTTTTTCTCCCTTGGAGTGCACTCTCGGTTGTACCCGACACTCCCAAGGTAATTTTATTTGTGATCATTGTACCTAGTAATCTTGTCTATACACTTGGCGAATGCAGCGGATGGTTACCCATGCATTTCGGTGGGATGACATGGTCACCATAAGGACACATATTCTAGGGACTATAGACAAAGACACCCTAGACTCCATCCGAGGTTGTTTTCGTATCTACTTCTGAAGACTACATACGAAGACACTTCAGAAGATTCTCTTCTTTTCTTCTTCTCTCCTCCTATTTTGATCTATGGCTCATTTTATTGTATTGAGTGCATTTTCGGCAGAGATCGACACTCTTATATGGCTCGTTTTTCCTTTCATTAGGTGCATTTTTCGGTAGAGACCGACACCTTCTAGATTGAGTTCACCACGTGGTGAATCTAGTTAGTGACCTACGAGTGGCAACATCCTCTGAGGATGACCTACAGAGGCAACAGACCCAGATGTGGCTGACCCTGAGGCACCCATGATGACCCTGAGGCACTTAGACGGCTGACCCAATGGCAACAGACCCATTGAAGTGGCTGACCCTGAGGCAATAGACCGAGATGTATACACAGTGGATCTAGCATTATTCATAGTTGGAGAGCCAAGCGCAAAGAGCACGAGCCTAGACCAAAGAAAAAGAGGATGATAGGTTACTTTTTAGAGAAGTCAACATTAAGGGGGAATGTTACCTAATGTTGACTTGCTTTGTTTTTTCTTTAGTTAGGATAGTGCACTTTAAGGGGGAATGTTAGAGTTAAAGTGCACTATGCCTTCAGTTTGACACTTGTCAGTTTCATTGACAAGTGTCATGTTCATCATATAGGCCTTGTGCCTATTTATGTAACACTTTTTATGAATAAAATAATCCCTTCAAGTTTTCCCTCCTAACAATTATTTGGTCTTATCATTATCTTATACATTAGGACCTTATGTGCTATTTTGGAGTCCTATTCAAACTTAGATTTTGAATCTTCACGTGCAACATGCTTTTGTTGTTGCTTCTACTTGGGATACGATTTTTAAACTATCTTTTCTAAGGAGGTTTATGAACTTGATCTTATTTAGTCATAGAATTATACCAATAACACTTTATATTGTGTCTCTCTCTTTTAAAAATATGATAATACCTCTTTTGTTTATAAGGTTATTTCTACTATGGTGATGATGGGGAAGGATCCGTTTGTGGATTTATTTTATTAAATTTTATGAAAATGAGTGCATTTTTCTTCGACTAATACCTTTACTAATTTATTGCTTCATCTTATTAAAAAGCATAGTCAACAACTTATTAACGAAACCTTCCTATTGGAGACTTTTAAGGAAGTGATGAACACTCAAAATGAATCTGGTAAACCTTGATGTATGATGAGTACTAAGAGTTTATCTTCTACTATTCCATCTATGGTATACAATTTAGCCTTTAAATCTACTACTTGATGAAGAAATATGTTAATTCTTTCTCCATACTAAACCCTCAAAGTGTGGGTTTGATGCTAAACATGAAGTATTATTGATTCATTCTTCCATTTAAATATGATCGACAATGTGTCCCATGCATCTTTAGATTTTTGAGCTTTATAAATATGTGATTGAACAACATTTGCTATGGCAATGGTGACCATCGATGCTCTGGTATATGCATCATCAAATTTCTCTTAGTATTTTTTGTCCTCTTTAGTTCAATGACAATGTCCTAGAGTTTTTCAACTATCAATATTGTTCTCATAATAGTGTTATAAGTTCAAAAGTTTAAACCTTTGAGAAACTAGGAATTTTTAAGAATATATTTTGATGCTTGCATGGTTAGGGTTCCTTATAACTCCTAAATGGTCCTATTTATATATACTTACCCTTACTATATACCTATCAATAGATGGAAGAATCTAGTCCTCTCAATATACACATGTGTATGTGAGAGAGACTTTAAGATACATGAACAAGAGTGATATGGGATACCAAGGCAATATGGAAATGGATTCATAATATCAATGACACTTGCTTAAAGAGAAATATTTGCACTCATGCATAACTTCCCTATATACTAAGGATTTCTCAATTTTAGGGTTTATGTCTATTGATAGTAATAAATAAGGTATGAATATGGTGTGAACTTATCACAAAAATGATGTCCTTATATCTTCTTAACAATTTAAAGGGTTGATGCCCAAATACCATTATCACAACTTTATTGGGCTATAAAAATATTAGCTCAATACAACAACTTTACCTGTAAATATGAGCTAAAGGTTTCATCGATATCAAATATTACTTATGTTCTTAAGCACATATTTAATTGGTATTTAAAGTATGAAAATTGAAAAGTAAATATTTTCTAAATTTTTAATGTGTAAGTCACCATAAAAAATGCACCTTTTACAAAAGCAAAGAGGTCATACATGTCACACTGCAAACAATATTTTTTTATTAAAAAATCCGACATCCAAGATAGGCACCTCGAGATGGATATCTCGACGTTTTTAGATATATATCCTGTATATCTAAGCTAGTTAAATTTTATTCTTTTTGTTCACCTTAAGATGTTTATACACATAACATTTCATTTTTACCTCTATTAAATTATAATATAATAATTAGATAGCTATAAAATTTAAACAACAAATAATGATATTTTTTTACATGTGTGTAAAATAACACCTCTAAATTCTTTAACTCTATTGGCATAACGACATCCATATACAATGTATATACCATTTATTTTATGTAAATAAAATCATATATTTATCTACAATTCATTAAAATAACCTACTTTTCCTTAAAACTATAAATAAAGTTTATATATTTAAAATTATTTTTAATATTTTATGATTCATCTTCTTAAATTATTTTTAGGTTTGGATTTTAAGTGATTTTATCATTCCTCCATCTTTAAGTAACCTTATTTTTTAAATATTTGGAATTTATTTGAGGACCCATTTTGGCCCAAATTCTTTTTGAACCTATCCATTATCAATACAAGGCTCATTATATTATTTTTTAAAGTCTTTATTTTCTCTGCAATACCTATTTATCTACATAAATTTATTCACTAAGAGGTATAACAATTAATATAAAATCAAGAAGATTTTGCATAACTACACATTACCAACTCATAATAAATAATTATGAAATTATCATTAAAAATATTTAAAGGACCTCCTTTAGCTCCTTCGTTATCATGACAAGAATACCCATGTACTTTATCCAACTTAGTACTTTATCCAACTCAAAAATACTCCTACTCCCATATCATGTGACATGATCTACAACATCCTTCTATCTTACTAAAATTCTATTTAATTCATTATTAATATACAAAAAAAATATCATATTGATTTCTCTAGTTATATCCACAAAAATCTATTATACGTAATCTATTCTCCATTGTGTCATTAAAAAATAGTATCGTGTAATATCTTTTCTTAATATTTTAACCACAATGACCATGCCAAGATCCAAATTATATGAAACAATATCATTCTCATTAGGCTTAAATTTTGCATTTAGTAAAATTTAAAAAGTGTCAATGACACTTCAAACACATATTCCCCTTCAATAAAAGATGCCCCTATCTTAACCTTCTCCATTTTGACCTAGATCCTATGTTAATATAGTTAAATCTACTTGGTTTTAGTCTCTTGAAGTTTTCCTCATTACCAAGCCAATGAAATACCTTATCAATATATCTTGTACATAGTGTCTTAATTTATTGACACCATAGAGGGTCTTAATCCTTAGATAATTGACACTATCCAAATATAAATCATACAATTCAATTATATTCATAATCTATCTTATAAATAATCCTTTGGATTTATCACAAATGCTATCATTGTAAAATTTTCTAACTAGGCTGCAGTTGCCCGTGTCTAAATATGGTGGTTGTTTCTTAAGTGTTCTTGTTTTCAAACCTCTTGAGAGTGGTTGAAAAAAAAACACCTTTTTTGAAATGCACTCTTCATACATAGAAACTAGTAAAAAATTATATGTTTTTATGGCCCACAAATAAATAACTTGCCCTGGCATTGATCCATGTAAAAAAATTAATCTTAACATTTTCACATTGGATTATATCATTAAAAAATATTCATTTATTCAAATTACAAAGTTATGACTCTTTCTAAAAATAATTAATATGACCAGTAAAACTTGTTATGATTATAAAATACATACAAAATTTAATCAAAATATAACAATTTTTTTAATTTCAACTAATATTAACATTAAAATTTAAAAATATATTATAAAAATTATTTAGTTTTAAAATATAATAAAGAGTAATTATTATTTTATTTCTTCATCACTCTTTATCACTAAAATATAATTTTAAAGAGTGTATAATTTATGTTTGAAACCAAAAGACAAATTTTGAATCCTATATTTATACATAAAAAGTTAAGAATTTTGAGTATGTATAGATACAAATATCACATAAAGAGACTTTTTCTATTTTAAAGATATAGACTTTTGACTATGTATAGGTACACATAATACATGAATGGACTTTGTCTTACTCAAGAATTTATTTAAAAATATATATATTATACCTCAAAATATAAACGACGAAGATAGTTTTGTTGTCCCAGTTGATCTGTTATCCTGGCTAACAATTTAAACGTGATTAAAGTTTGGTAAGTAATAAAGAAAAATTCCTATCCCCAACGAAGAGCATTTGTATACTAGAGCGAGCTTCAAAATCAAACCTTTTCTTAATTTCAACCGACGACATGATACAATTTCCATTTCGTCACGGTGTTGGCGCCCTTAACGTGTGGTTGTTAAATCACAGTATACCAAAGAATAGTTGAACTATATCATTCTAATCTAACCCAAACATAGGAAAGATACGATGTATTTTAAAAAGGAAATTTTAGTTTTGAAATAGTAACACTAGAGATATTAGAAACGTGGTCTCTTTATTTGAAATAGTGGTGCGTATGGGTTGCACTCTTCTATAGTTATAGTTATTATTTTATCATATTTAATTTTTGATTTTTTTGTTTTTATAATTTATTTATTTTTAAGTTGTTGAAATTTCTAATATATTAAGATATTAAGAAGATGTTGTTCATAGGTTTTATTAAAAAAATTTATGATTTAAATTTTTTTTAGAAACAAAAAAATAATAATTAATAATGAATTAGTTTAAAAATTTATTTTTTTATTTTTTTCGTAAATTTTTTAAAAGATATAAGGAAGGATATGCTTAGAATTTCAATATATGATATGCTCTTTTATGGATAAAGAATGATATCAAACATAAAACTATAATTTTTTTATTGTTATTAACTTCTACTTTTATGTATATTTAACTATAAATACTTTAATCCTTATCCATTTAATTTTGTAAATATTGTAATGTTCTAGTTGATGAGGTAACATAATCTAGTAACCCTAAAAATCTAACTAAAAATGAAATCAATCATATCATTAACAATCCAAAAAAAATTCGTATTGAGTCTACTGTTTTAATTTTTAACTATGCTATGATCGAGGAGCAGCTTTCAAGAGTTGACCATAGAGTTGCGAATTGCATTCATCATATTGAATAATGAACCACTTTAGCCATGTGAGAAAATTATATTTGCCTTGGGGAATTTCACTTTTGCATAAGTTCTCATGGTGGTACCTACATTAATGACAAATATTATTATTACAACTGGTTCGAACAAACAGATTTGAATAAAGTCAAACGACTTGGTTAACGCGAATGATAAGTTTCTATTCTTGTTAGGTCGATTGTTAAGTTCATTGTTAACTCCATCGGATTATATTCGTCTTAGTTTAGGTATACAGACGTAATGATTCTCAGTGTATATTGATATTAAAAATTTCATATGCATAAATCTCCTTGTGGATGACAAACTCCTTTGGTCAAGGGGACCCATCTTGCAAATATTACTTATTACAATCCTGTTTTTGTCGTTGATGTGTTTGAATGATCAACAATTCGATTCTTTTATGGCACGTGCGTGAAATTAGATAAAGCAGTAAAATTGACGAAAGTACTAGAAATTTAGTTTAACTTTTATAACCATTCACCTCTTTTCTTGCCTTTCTTTACTTTAATGTATAATTGTTTATAACGTTTTAAATTACAAAGGCAATTCAAACAATTTAATGCTTAACGCACTCCAAGAGGGTTCACATAGTTTTGAATTGGAGTATAGATAATGCACCGTCACCGTCGTACCCCAATCGTCGGTGAAAGCTGTTCGTATACACAAATATGGCAAATCGACACGAGACTAAGCTCTCTTCACACGTGTCTACACCTTCATTGTCAAGGCAAAGGTTTACAAATGCTTTGGGTATAGGAAAAACAAGTTAGACGACTGAAATATACAAGCGACGAGTGTCCAAGGTATTCATTACTTTCCTAAGGTCATCCTTCACGAGATTGGTAGCGAATCCAGGCTTCCTTTGTCGTTGTTATCATTTTTCAAGAATTCCGATACTTGCGCAACCTTCCTTTCGCATTTAATAATAAGTATTACCTTTCATAATTTAGGGCCTAGAGACCCGCTCTAATTTTATAAGCCCAATGCAAGCACAAATATCTAAACACATCTTATTAAGATTTGTATGAGATAATTATTTTCTTTTCTAGGCGGCAGCAGCCTGATGTCGGTACGGAGAGATTTGGACCCACGGTTAAGCGGGATTGCTGACGTTGTGCTCAACAAACCATCTGTCAAAACATTTCCAAGGGAATTGTAACGGCGGAGATGAGAGACGGTTTCAACCGTCCGTGGTATTTTCCCAACGCAGAAGAAACTAGAGAGGCCGTGGAAGCGTCGGGTGCCTTCGAGATCGCGAAATCGGAAGTGTGCAGCAGAGTTCCGTCTTTGGGTGAGTCAGAATTCGAAGAGTGGGTGAACGATATCCAAAGCTTTGGGAAGAAGAAGTATAGGGTGGTGAGGAGCTTTGTCGGAAGCCTTGTGCAGCAGAAGATTGGATTGCAGAAGTGCAATGCGTTATTTGAAAGATTTGAGACAAGGTCAAGCGAGTTGTTCGAGAAGGAGATTATTAGGCCTTCGAGGTTCGCGACTTGTATTATGGCTGCCTTCGTCAAAACGTGAAGTCGATTTATGGTTTTTAAAACTACATTTGTTGGTTATGATATTGGTTGTATAGATCGCCCTTTCTTTCTTCAATGAACATTCCCAGATCTCAATCACAGTCTCATGCTGCCGGTTAGAAATAATTCTTGACTTACCTGCATAATAATAAAGAGAAAATCAATGTGTTTGCAAGCTGCGGGAAGACTGGAGAAACGTAGGGATATTCTCTTGTGACTTAAAGGAACATGTGTCCGTCGGAGGGGTAACGGCATTGCAGCCTTTAAGAAAATACCATTTTGCCACGTGGTATAATAAAAAGGCTAATTACGCATGAAGAATGAGATAACATTTTAGTGTAAAAGTCTATTCACAAGTCAAATATTGAATGGAATTGGAAATTTTTGTGTCGACGATTTGCAACATTACAAGTCACATTGACATCGGTTTTGATTAAAATATTTTCTATTTTTCCTGTATTGAAATTTCGTCCCTACCTCTTCCTTTTTATCAATATTTCGTGGGTCCGTGCCACGCTCCTTCCGTGCAAAACCAAGGAAAACTCAAATGTTACAGCAAGAGAATTAACGGTATTGGTGGCAGAGGATAACAAATCTTTATAAAACATTATTATTATCGCTAAAGAACCACTTGCTCCCAATCCCGACTTTAATTTAAATAAAGGAGATACATCATTTCACGCCACAGCTTTAAGTGGAGAACAGTAATGCGAAAGCTTTAATTTAAATAAAGAAGACACGTCATTTCACGCCAAAACTTTAAGTCGAGAACAGTAAAGCATATCACAAAAGTTTAATTCCATTAAAATTCAAATAATTAAATCTTGAAAGAGGCATAACATTGGAAATGAAAACATCTAGTGGGGTGGTATAGAATCGCATTGAAAATACTTTGGTATAAAATCCCATTGAAAAGGCTTTTGTGTGTTTGTCAAGAAAAGAGGAACCAATATAGCATACCAATTTTTGTTTTTTATACATTAAGTTATATAATTTATTTAGTGTTATTGAAGTTTAAATTTAAATGTAGATTATAATATTTATAAATTTCAATTATTAAACATAAAATTATTAATATATAATAATTATTTTAATTAAAATATAATATTTTCATAAAGAGATTAAATTGATATTATCTAACTCGGGTGTTGTAGGTGAGTTGGAGAGGAGAGGGCAATCCTCCAAGGGAGGTCCCAGGTTCAAATCTCCACCCTACCAAAAAGCTGAATTGGGTATCCAAAATCCAATTGGTAATGTTGGTGCGGGCAGGGTCGGGTGCGACCCCCGGGTGACTTTGACGGTGTAGAACCCCTGTTCGTGGTCTCTCAGACCAAGGCGGCTTCGAAAAAGGTTTTTCGCTTAAAAAAAAAATTATATTATTTATAAATGATGTGGATATTATTTTTGGTTATGCTTGGTTGGACTTGTTAGGTAATGTTAACATTAATATGCAATAGATATTTATGTGGTATAGAATTTGAATTTGTATTAATGTCCACTGGTGACCAAAAGAGGACTACAAAGTAAGACATATACAAAGCAACAGGAGTGCCTAATGCAGCTCCAAAGAAAATAAAGTAGGAAAAGCAATAAACATAATGACATATGATATACAAGATCTGTGGATCAAGGATTGCTTCCAACATTCAAGGCTGAAGAGAAGTGAGTGATATAAGAGTTGGATGTCGTAGTAGATGTGCTTTATTGGAGTTGATGATGAGCTGATCTTGTTGTATCTTTGTGATCACCTTGGCGCTTCCTGGTCATGGCCTCTGGAGGCTAGAATAATGAAGTGATAAGTCAGGATCCTATTATATTCTGCAAATTATTACTAAGTAGTTCTTTCCTTAGATTGAATAATTCTTAAATAAAAATGGAAATGCATCTCTGATCTTCATAATTAATCCAAAAATTTAGTGTATGGGTGTCTCTGAATAAGCAATAATATCTACCTCATATCTCATAGTAGACAGGGCAGGTGAAAATGAAATGCTCCTCGGATTCCACATGGATTCCACATCAAGACTGCACCAATAATAAAATAATGTTATAGGATATTTCTTGGCTTAATAAGTAAGGATTATAGGTGAAACAAGAAAGTTTTGTAAGAGAACAAATCACAAAACCAATGAATGAATAAAAAAATAAAAAGTAAACGAAGGTAAGAACAAATTCAAAGAAGAAGCAAAAGCAAAGTCTCAGGAAGTAGAGTTAGAAGAGTAGAAGGATAAACTAAAAGATGAGCATAAGGATAAATTTAAAATAATGTAACCAAAATTTGAAGATTCAAAGGAAGTAAAATATTTAGATAAGGTTACAATATATTTCTATGCACACCACCATGGGTAGCAACAAGCATGGAGGTATGATATAGGGCATAAATGTTATTATGGACTAATATGAAGTAAAACAAGCATCAAGTATAATAGTGCATTACATAAAAAATTAATAACTATGAATTTCAAAGTGGTACAATGATAACATGGAACTAGAGGAGTAATCATTCAAGATATTAGAGTGGAGCATCAATCCAATAGTAGCTTAGCATCATCAATCAAGATTTTATTTGGATGATGCATTATCAATATTGACATCATTTGTTAACAATCCTTCAAAGATCAATCATTTGGTTTATTTTCATGTTTCAAGGATGAAATATTTTAAAGAGGGTGTAATGTTATGGTACCTAGTGATAGGTATATGGGGATATTATATTATATTGCATATGGTGTTATGTATAGTTGGCATCGACCACACATAACAAAATATTTTCAAATATCCCATGAGAAAATAGTGTAATAATTACATAACATTCCCCCTCATTAAACTATTTGGTATATAAAAAGAGTTGTGAAAATTTTCAAATTTGACATGTGCAAGTGCTTTTGTGAAAGTATTTGCATGTTGTTCTCCAATAGGAATGTTCTAGAATTGAATATGATGGTTCTAAACTTGTTCTTGAATGTAATGACACTAATCTTCATTGTGTTTTGTTTTTCATGACAAACTATATTCTTGATCAATTTCAAAATATCTTGATTTTCATAGTTCAACACTATCAACTAATTTTTCTTTACACCATATATAATCTCATTGGATATAATCATATAATTTTACACATAAATCCTTGTACGATATGATATTCTACCTCTATATATGACAATGATATTTCATTTATTTCTTTCCATACATGAGATAATTCGAGATCCTAGATGAAATACATACCTAGATGATGACTTTTTATTATCTATAGACCAAACATAATATGAGACAATGTATCCTTTAGAAATAAATATCAATCTTCTTATACTCTAGCCCATATTCTACTATACCATGAATATAATGTAGTATCTTATTTATTTTCTTCCAATAAATCATCTTCGTTTCTCGCTTGAACCTTGAAAGACAACTCATGGCAAAGCTTATATCAAACCTAGTATTTATCAAGTATAGGAGGCTCCTAATGAACTGATGATAAAGAGTACCAAATACTTAAGGTGACTTATCATACCTAGATAATTGTAAACCTTACTCCATTTATGTTACCTTTAGGTTACAAACTATCATATGGTATTTTTACAGTAGTGTCTTGGCATACTTTGTCCATGAGACCATAATATGATATTTTATTTACCATACTTTTAAACCAAGATAATAATGCAAAATTTCCATATATATTATGTCAAACAATTTTTAATTCATTCTTCACACAATCTACTAGATCATTTGAGCAACATGTTATGACCAAATCATCAACATACAACATAAGTATCACTATATCAGATATGCTTTTCGTAATATAGATATATGCATCAGAGGGTCTCATAAGAAAACCATGCTATAATAGATGATTATTAATTTTGATGTACAAAGGTTTGCAATCCTCCTTCAGCCCATATAGTGATATTTCTTTGTCTACAAATATTTTGATATTTCTCATCGATAACAAAGCCTCTAGGCTATATCATGTACATGTATTCTTCAAGATCACCATTAAAAAAGGCACTTTTGACATCCATTTGCTAAAGTTTCCAATTAAAATATGTTACTAATACATATAATACATGAAAAATTTTAATATTTAATGTGGGCACATATCTCTCCTCACAATCAATTCCTTCCTTTTGTGCCTATAGTCATACCTCATACTTATCAAAACATTAATTTTCCTTACATATTATTTTAAAGACCCACTTGTAGCCTATGGGCTTCTTTTCTTTAGTATATCATTAAGATCCCATGTTTTGTTCTTCATTAGAGATGTATATTTTGCATCCATAGTTGTATTCCACTATTACAAACTATGTGGATCCTTCATTGATGTTTTTTTTTAATTTCTATTACTCAAGTATTTAAGACCATATATAATTCTTGTTCTATGCGATTACAAGTATATAATCATGTGGGAAAAAGGTTAGTTTGTGCATCAATTTGATGGTACTAGTGAGTCCTTTTAGAGTCTTCCTTTGTTGTGATGAATCAAATGGTACAATTTCATCAACAACTTCTTGAACTTCATGAAATTCCTCATCTCTCTCAACTTTTAGAATTTGTTCATGAATTTACCTGTCTAACTAACTTCTCACAACTAGATATGTGGTATCTTTAGACTCCTTAAAATCCATATTGTTTGTCTTATCTTTAAATCATTTATCAAACAACACATCACTACTTATATGTAATTTTTTGGTGATTGGATATAGTAGTCAATAAAATTTTGACACATCATCATAGCCAAGAAATATGTATGACTAGGTATTTACATCCAACTTGGTCTTCCATGCATAATTTATTTGGTACATGCATGTTACTCTAGATTTCCAACATGCACAATTGAAGGCTTCCTTGTAGACCAAACTTATTCAAGTATAATTTCTTATAGTACCTTTATGATGACTTTATTTAGAAGATACACTATAGTAGAGATAGCTTCAACCCAATACTATTACTCTATATTGACTCTTATAAGCATATAACAAATCATTTCTATGATGAAATGGTTTTTAATAAACCCCATTTTATTGTTGAGCATATGTGGTAGTGAGCTATTGATTGATCCCATTCTATGTTAGAAACCTTGAAAATGCATTTGAGGTATATTCCATCCTTGATCTAAGAGGACTTTAATAGAATTCCCAATTTCCTTTTCTACTTGTTTCATGAAGTACTAGAAATTATTTAGTGCATCTAACTTTTATTACAAGAAACACACCTACAATTTTCATAAATAGTCATCTATAAATAATTGAAAGTACCTATGTCCATTAAAACTAGATGGCATGGGTCCACATATATCAATGAGTATCACATACAATGGTCCTCACTCTACAAGTGCTCAACTTAAAATAGACTCTGTATTGCTTCCCTTCTAAACAACCCAAGCATATTAGCAGTATGATTGAAACATTGAGCAAACCTAACATCATGTGACGCTTACTCAATTGGAGTAAGTATCCTAAACTTAGATGATTGTATCTCATATGAAAAAGTGAGGTAGCATCTATCATAACTACAAACAATGCAACATTAGGAGATGATACGAACTTGAGTGCAAACAAGCCATTTGTGCCATTGCGGTAAATTTACCATTTTGTGATGAAATAATTTTTTTCCATCAACAAATTGGAACTCAACCACCATTTTGTGATCTAGAATGTGTCATAGAAAACAAGTTATTTTATATTCCATGTATATAGAGTAAATTATCAATGGCTTATTTCCATCTGGGAATATTAAGAGGAACATCTCCCACTCCTTTGACATTATAGATTTTATCATTGATAATAGTGACTAGTTTTCCAAATTTTGGGGTTGGAAGGAGTTAAACCATGCATTTTCCCTCATCACGTGCTTTCTAACACTTGAAGAAATGTAACAAATTTTATTCTTTAGTCTTATCATAACCTTATACATTAGTACCTTATGTGCTAGTTTACGATGACCACTATGTGGTGTTGTTGTGGGTGCGTAGCCCAAGTGGCAGCCTGGCCATGGCTAAGGTGCTTCACAGGCAATGAACGCGAGTACGATTTGTGTGGAGTGAATTTTGGTATTTTTGTGATGCAAAATTATTATTTTTAAGTGGCTAAGGTATGATTTAATATTTTTAATTTTTGCCATATGTTGGAGATTATAAGGTGTGTGCAAGGAGTTTTTTTGGTGTAATATGGTATGCATGGTGGGTTAATAATTGGAGAGTATAAGGTGTATTCAAAGGAATTTATTATTGTAATTTGAAATTTATTTTGAGTTAGAATATTAAAGTATTTGGAAGGTTGAAATTTTGATTGAAATATTCTATGTTGAGTTGGAGTTAAAAGGAGTTATAGGGATATTGTCATTTTGATTGAGTGAGTGAATGATCCATTTATTGAAGATTTATTTTTAAGGAAGGAGTAATAAGGTGTATTTGTGTTTTGACATTCTATTGTACTCTTGTATGGTGAGATATTTGTTGAGATAAAATTCTTATGGATATTTTGAGATAGATTGTTGCTATCTAACTTAGAGTTGGAAAAAAGATTTGGTTGGGAGTAAAACAGGTTTTGATGATATATCTCCATCAAAATGAAAAGGTATGGGCACATCATCCTTTGATTAAAGTGTTGTTGGATTGAATGTTGTGAAATGCAAAGGTGGAGTGAAAAGGATTGTTTGATAAGCATTGTTGGAAATGTTTGAGTGAGTTTTCATATGCATGATTGGTGAATATTTAGAGAATATTTGGGATAGAGATTGAGGATTAATTGAGTTAGGGCTTGAGACCCACATTATGATATTTGGTTGAAGAAGTATGAAAATACTTTTTTAGGATTTGTGAGAAAGTTGTGTTTCATTGATTGAATGATTGAGTGTAAATTATTGAGCATTGGTTTTGAGTGATGTTGAAAGTGAAGTGAATGTGCAAACATTAGAAATCAGATTTGTGAAAGCAAAAAACTTAATTATTGAGTAGAACATATTGAGTTTTTTATAGAGTACATCATTACTTATATGTTCCAGAGGTTAAATGAATTCTTAATAGAATATTTCTAAACTACTTGAAGTTAAAGTAATTACTTTAAATATTAGATAAAATAATTTATAGCATTGTGTGCAAGATTGAGATTGATTGAGCATATCTTGTGAGCTGTATTGAGAATGTGTTTGAGCATATTTGAGTAAGATTTTGTTAAATATTAAGGGAATATTTGAGTAAGATTTTGTTAAATCTTAAGGATAGATTCGAGTAAGATTTTTTTAAAGCTTAAGGATATATTTGAGTAAGCTTTTGTGAAATCTTAAGGACAGAGTTGAGCAAGATTTTGTGAAATCTTGTAAGAAGATTTGGGTAAGTCTTGGTGAAGACTTGTAGGCATATTTGAGACAAGTCTTGGTGAAGACTTGAGAGCATATTGAGCAAGTTCTTGAGAGGACTTGTAGGTATATTTGAGATAAGTCTTGGTGAAGACTTGAGAGCAGATTGAGCAAGTTCTATAAAGGACTTGAAGGTAGATTTGAGGTAAGTCTTGGTGAAGACTTGAAAGCATATTGAGCAAGTTATTGAGAGGATTTCTAGGTAGATTTGAGGTAAGTATTGGTGAAGACTTGAGAGCAAATTGAGCAAGTTCTTGAGAGGAATTATAGGTATATTTGAGTTAATTATTTGTGAAGACTTGAGAGCAAATTTAGCAAGTTCTTGAGAGGACATGAGTACATATTTGAGGTAAGTCTTTGTGGAGACTTGAGAGTAGAGTTGATTGATTTATTTGTTCAATATTTGTGTTAAGGCTTGGGGTAAATATCAAAATATTTGATTTATGATTTGATTAAGCTTTGTGTTAAGTCTTGAGGAAAAAATTGAGGACAGAGTTTGGTGCAGATTTGAGAGCAAATTTGAGTTAGACCTGATATAGAGTTAGAGCATAATTGTACTATATTGAGGATAGTGTTTGGTGGAGATCTGAGATAGATTTTGAGAGAAATATTTGGAGGTGATAGAGTATAGAATAATAGTCTCAAGTGGATAAAGATACATTATATAGGGCAGTGAGGACATAGGTCTTTTATGTAGAGAGATCCACAAGCTAGTGTAGTGGGGGCAATAGTCTTCTAAGAAGATCACCACCTAGAGTAGAGGATACAGAGTTCTCCTATGGATAGAGATCCATGAACCAGAGCAAGGGAAAATAATTTTTTTGTGGAGTGTGATCCATGAAGTAGTTGGGAATATAGATTTCTTATGTGGAGAGAGATCCACAAACCAGTTTAGGAGAAAGAGTTCTCTTGGGTCAAGTTCTAAGAACCAAAAAAAGGGAAAAGAGTTCTCCTATGGAGAGAGATCCACAAATAAGATAATTAGGGGATTGGTGTCTTCTTTGGACAAAGGTCCATAAACATTGTAATAGGGAAGTGATTACAAAGAGATTTTTTAAGAAAATTTAGTAGAAATATTTTCTTTGTGGAGCATCCCACATTGGGTGAACCACATTAAATTTGTGTCTCTATTGTGTGTGATGATTTGTGCATTGATTTGATTATTATTTTTGATATTTTAATTGATTGTATTGGATAATATTGTTTTGGAAAGAAAATAAAAAGTTGATCTTATATTCCCTCCCCCTTAGTATAAGCTTGTGTTCTTCAATAAATAATCATTTGGCCCTATGTTAGGTGTTCTCCTATTTTTTCTAGGAAATATAATGACAAGATCATCCCAAATATTAGTGGTCAATTGACAACTACAATATTTTGAATTACTTCTAAGTCTAGAAATTTATGCAATAAAATTGGGATCTCCTAGATGACTCCTACCATTTGTAATGTTAATACTTTGATATTTGGCACATTAGAATTAGATATATTATAGTTTATACCCATAGCATCATAAATTAATTGAGGTATAACGAAAAAATCAGTTTTCATATCAATTGTACAATTGTGCAACATCCATCCTTCCAAGAAAATAGATAGGTGAAAAGCATTAGAATCAATATTTCCTAATCCAGTGGATTTTTATTTATATATGTGCATCAATTTGACCTTTGGTCGATGCAAATCTATTTCAACCAAATTTACATGCTTAGATACTATCAAATCTTCCTCCAAATGTTTGACTCCTGTAATAGCATTGCATTGGGATATATATTTTGGCTCGACCATGTTTTGCATTATTTCTCCATAAGTTCTTTCTATATCCTCTCTTTGAGCTCTTGTTATGATTATATAATATAGTTTTTGGTAAGCCTATTTGATTTTCCAATGTAGGTATAATGCTTTTAGACTAAATTTCTTCATAACTGTCTTTGAATTTTCTCCTCTTTTATCTATCATAACATCCTTCTGCTCCATTTCATAATTTATATTGTCTATATTATGAGCATAAGGTTGCCTACTGTGTCCATTTTCTTCTTATATCTAAGCCTTTGGATCTAGTATAGAGCATTTTTCTATTGTAGGTGATTTATTTGTATGTATTATGAGAGCTAAAACTTCCTATAGATGTTATTTTATACTTATAATTGGATTAAATTGATAGCTACCATCATTGTAGTTTTCATATACTGAGCCTTTCCGTTTACATGGATTGAAATATTTCTCCTCCTATGACATGTTGGTACGTTCAAATTTTGTAATATAGACTTAATCTATACACAACTTGATTTTCAAAGGATATTTTATTCTAAGCATCCCTATTGCATTAGGCTTCATAGGCTTGATGCTCAATTTTTTCCAACTCTTATGTTGTCAGATGACCTTCATTTTTTCTTAAATTGTTTAGGTTGTTGATAAAATATTTGTATGCACGTTATTATTTAAATAATAACATGAAGGCATTATACCTATAGTAATTAGCTATTGTACCAACCATGGACTTATAGGAGGAGTTTAAGTATTTAATTGATATGGTACTATTTGTCACGAATATGCCTAGTACAAAATCTACATTTTGTGCACCCTAGAATTGTGCATCATTGAAATGTCATAGAACATATAAATATCATTTAGAACAATATCCATAGATGGTCGGCTCCCTTTATAATATACTCTAGTTTAAAGCTTAGGGTAACAGGAAATAAATGGGAAAATATATCTATAAGTCAAAAGTGTAGGATGGGGATAAACTAATAGCCAAAATTCAAATATAGCTATGATTAGCATACAATAGAAATGAAATCATAGGAACTACTTACATTTTTGAAAAGAAAACCTCCAAATAGGACCTCAATATTCACTCCATCACCAGTAGAGATTAAGTTCAGATGCAAAATTTAAATACAACAAATAATGGAGATAAATATATTTATAAATGACATACATAAAATCATCGAATGCAACACCATTCAAAGAACCATAAGCTAGATGTCTTTCAGTTGAAATAGACAAATTAAAGTCTTTTTTTTAGATTATCTATCCTCCTCTTTTACATGAAAAATGATTAGTATTTATATAGGGTTGCACCTCTTTAATTTAATGCACATATAAAAAAAATGCTAGTAGATCAAAAACCATCATGAATAATTTCCTGCTTGGCATTAATGATGTTCTAGTAAAAACATTATTTATGGAAGAAATGATCTTGCTTTGGTGGGAGAATCACATGGGAAAATGATAAGATTAAATGATGGAAAGAAGCCTTGACCATCAATGCATTGGAACACAACTAAGTTGACTAAATATTAGGAGCTCGGCCATTGAACCTGTGTTACTCATGTGCTTTGAAACTCCACCTTCGCCAAGCAAGTCCACTATATATTAATTTTATCTTCAAAAGTATCAAGGTTGGCAGGTGGTGTGTTGGAAATGAAAAGAATAGCATCTAATATTACAAATTGAATGCAAAAATTCTAGAAATGTAACTTGCATTGCTTCAAAAATTAAATTCCATAATTCCCAAGAGAATCAGTAAAAATAGTACCTTGGGAATCGATGCCTCTCAAAATAAATGAAAGGAATTAATTTCACCCAAAATGGGGTGAAAAGCCTTTTTGAAGCATTAATGGGTTATAACAAAAATCTTCTCAACGTCCTAGTGATTTCACTCCAAAAGAATATTACAATTTGAATTGCAGCAAAATTTTACTAATTTCACCCCTTTTGGGAGGTGACAAGGATTTTTGCCCCCTTTGGGAGGTGATGCTAACTTTGACTATTGATGGATGCGTTACAATATTCTTTCACCCAAATTTCATTTAAAAATATTAATTTTCCCCCTAGAGAGGTGAAACTACATGGCACCTCTCAAGAGGGGCACCTTTGACTTTGACCAAGCCATTCACTTTGCACCAAGCGTTGCTTTAACTTTTATCCCACCATGGGTGAAACCATCAAACATATTAAAAGAGGGCCCCACTTCATTGATTCAAACATACCTTGAAAATATTTAATATTGCCTTTCACCCCAAAGAGAGGCAACACTAATTTTCAGCCCTCACATTGGGTGAAAGCATTCTACTCCAACCTTTTAAAATTTTCCTTTGTTTAAACTTATGACTTTTGTCCCTTTTCTCCATTTGGATCGAAGTCACTTGTATTTATTATATTTCACCTCCAATAGGGGTGAAAGTGGTTTTCACCTCTAAATTGGGGCAAACCTTATCCATTCTCCCTATTCCTTTTGAACTTTTTTATTTTACGACCTTCACTCTCTTCTGGGGCGAAATCTCTTTTGGGGTGAAAATACCCATTTTCATCTTCTTCCATATTCACCTGTTGATTCAAAACCAAGTGCATCCTCATTACTTTTGCCTCATTTCGGATGAAATCATCCTTTCACTTTGCTTCACCTCTAAAAGGAGTGAAAAAGAATTTCACCCTTCACTAGGGGTGAAACTAATCTGCTCTTTTCTTTTCTGGTGCTTTTCCTTTTACCCATTCTTCTGCTAAATATTTTATCCCTTAAAGAATTGCATATCACATTCCTCAATTATATATCACTTTTGTATTTGATTTTTATTTACAGTACTATTATTTTGGAATCAAAAAGAGAAGAATGAAATAATAATAAAAACAATTACAATGAATTCAAAATAATAAAAACTATGGCATCTTTCATCAGTCATCATTAAAACTTTTACAATCAAAATTTAAGGTGGTAAAGTGATAAAACTACCAATGTTTTTGGCAGCTCACAGGGTATCCTGCTCGTATGGATGTAATCGATCCTAGGCCTTCATCCATTGGGATCAGGTACTAGCTCCGCTTGGTGTATCTGACTACTTATTGTTTGCTTCAGCATTTTTCTCCTCGATCTCCTTTATTGTAGCCTCTTCCTACTCCAAAATATGCATAACTATAGTCTCAAACACTACAATGGCCTTATATCAAGCATCTCTACTGATCATCTCCTGATCGTTAAGTGAATCAACAAGGCACCTAAAAGTCTCCACCTATCCCATATCAATGTAATTTACCTGTTGGTTAAGCTCTAGCAAGCCAGATTCAATATGTGTAAGTTTCCTCATCAAGGACAACACATGGTATTTAGTGATATGCTCACCTCAATCATCGATTTATGAGGCATCATCAATAAAAATTGCCCATATTGCTTCTAGGTCCTTATTTGACATAATGTTCCCTTTATCATCAGTGAAACTAGGGAAACCATTATTGGTCATTGCATTAAAGTAGAGTGTTGATACTCTTTTCTCCTACTCAAAAATATCGAGTAGCTTATAAGACTCCTTAACCTGATCCAGCTTTGAAAAATACTAGCATAGTATAAATTTATAATTTTTTCAAGATTGGGCCATGTTGCTCATGGGACATAATTTGTGATCCAATCTAGCCAACACCTAAATTTATGTCATCATTACCAAGATGGGCTCTATGTGCCATTCGCCATACTCCACTATATATTGACCATATTATATGACTATCGGTATCTCTTGAACATACATAAGGAGCTATGTCACCTTCACTACCATGGTTTTATAGTCAACGAGCAATTGGCTACGTGCCTCCTTGATATTTTCCTTTGTCAAAATAATGACCTATGTTGCTTTCACAACCAACTAATACTACAAAATCTAGATTTGGCCTTTCAAAGCTTCAACCTGCTGTAATGCTCCTTCCTTAGCCTCTTGGAGATTTTGAACTATATTTTCCAAATATTCTACCTTCTTATTCCAAAGATTCACCTTTGACTTTGCATATTCCAATTGTGCTCAATTTTTAGCCAAAGTCTTCTCCAACTCAATGACCTTCGCCTCAACCTCAAAAAAGCTCTTCATATAGTACTCACCTCGTATCCACTTGAATTTTCCCTATATTCTCCATAGTGTTGATCTTTGTAAGGTCCTTGGTTATGATCTCATAAGTGTAACCACTCGGAGGCATCTCTCATTGAGGCATCTGGACCTGGGGGAATATTTTCACTATGTGGGTCTCCATAGTGTTAGGATCAAAAGAAACTTTCTTCAACGACTTTTTTGGTACCTAAGCCTCCTTTATTTTATGGCTCTTCAACCACTATGTCAAAATTAGGTGAGATTGGTTGATATTTACTACAACAGGTTATTTCGGTATAACCTCCATCTTTGATTTGGGCAACACCTGTAGTTGCAAAAATAGGGTAAAAGGGAAACAAGCCTATTGTGGATTCAACTCGAGGGAAGTGGAAATTGGTGTAGTGGGAACGGTAGCAAGAGTTTTAGATATTATCACACTCACTCAGGAAGGATCTTGTGTGCTTACAGTCATAATGGAGGTTACTATAATGGAAGATACATGAAGTAAAAATGGTTTTGAGGAAAATGCAAAAGAACTGAAAGAAAGAGAAGAAGAAGAAATAGGAATAGAAGAGGAGAGAGCATTGGTGACTGGTGGTTGAGAGATAGGTAGTGAAATTGATGTGGAAAGCATACCGAATGAAGGTGAAACAGAAGTAGAAACTAGAGGATGATAAATGATAGTCACCAACTACTCAGGAACAAGATAAGAGAGAGAAAATGTACCTTCAAGCTTTGACACCGTTTGAGTTGATGAGCATGAGGGTGGTTATGACACTGGCTCCTTTTCCACCTAGTCCTTTGGTTATACTATAATTTCCTCAAGATTTATAATCTCAACACTTTACCCCAAAATCTCTATCTAGACCAAGGGGATAGCTGCAAATACTTCTATCTATACAACCAAAATTTTAGGAGGAGGTTTTTACGAAATTATGCCAGTCCTTGTCTTCTTGGAGATCTTTATAATGGGTACCTTTTCTCGCTTACTTCTCACTCGATACTATGGTGGCTCCTTTGGCTCCTTTGAAACTTGTCCTTCTTCTAGTTCTACAAGTGGCACCTCTTGGACCATAAGTTATTTTTTTTTGGCCATACTCTCCTCAATACTAAATTTTTGAAAACCTCAAGGTACAATACCAGTGAAACTTATCAAATGATAACTAGTGTAAAACTCATCATAAATATCCAAAAAAATTTCATCCATCACCAGGCCATATGGCAACCCAGTTTTTCCTTGATGGGCCATCATAATCCACAAGTTATTAATCTTCTCTTCAGACCGATCGATAAGATAATCCTTCATCTGACTGAATAACCCTGGAGGGGGAATATGATACTTATGCACTACAGGGTTGTACTTGGCCTCCATCCCATAAAATCTATGCCATGGTGGGAGTAACATCATATTTTCCACGTACCATTCCAAATCATGCCCTTAAAAATATTTTCAATGTTGCTCAACTTATGGCCTGGCGAAATAATGAAAATTCTTGGCCTTAATTAGCGTTGTGAAGTGACCCAAATCTTACTTCCATAACTATGAAAAATCCACCATACCTATGTCATAGAGTGCTTTGGTAATTAACTGATTCTAGCCCACCTGGCTCACCTCAATGTCTCCAAAGTGAATATAAATAGTGCAAATGGTTCTTTTTCCTCATCCTGCCCCATAAACATCGTTGATAAAGTCATGTTGGAAAACAACTTTCAACACAAAAAGGTGTTCCATGGAAAAAAAAATACATGGCTTACCACTATAGCCAAAAATGCACATAACAACACCCTATGTTAGTAAAAATATGTCACCCTTCTACCTTGGGATGATTTCCTCTCTCATCACCCTTGGTACCCTCTCACATTTGCCAAAAATTAGCTCTAGGGCAGGGCCCACAAACATGCAATTAAAATTATAAAAAAAATATTTTCTTGACAAGCTAGAGGTCCACAAATACACTGGCAATCTCCTATTTTCTCTGTCAACCTATTTAACTACTATGAAGAAAAAATATTAATACATGTAAAATAAGAAATATCATATTAATATTGATGTGTGCATAAATACCATGGTTTCTTCATTATGTATTTCCTCCAACTGGGTATGCATCCTTATGGCCATGTAGTCATCCCAATCAAATAAAATCAGAATTTTCCTCACCATCATTGCAGTGGGGGCATAGAATTCGACTTGAGAAATGCACTGCACCAATGCTACCTCCCACCTGTGTACTGTTGAATCATCCCAGATGCCCACAAACCCAGCCACCATAGAAAATAAATTTAGACTCTTAATGGCTTCGGTAAATTTGGTAATTCACCATGTTGGGGCATCTTTATTAGTTGGTTCTCCGTAAATCGGTGCAACATTACTATTGATTGATACTTTTCATATTTGCCAAGATGTAATATCTTGAAAACAACTTCAAAACGAGGTTTAATCCCATAATAAAATGTCTCCCAAACATAATCAGATAAAATAGTAAATAATACATCTCTATTTGTATTTTGGACAACTTTGGTGGTTGGATTATAAAATTTTGAAATTGCCTCCACCAACTCTAGGCAAAAATGGACCGATGTGCATAAATGCCAGAAAATTTGAGTGTGATATGTGATAATGAGAGGGATTGTTGGCTTCAACCCCTATCTAATTGCAACATCTACATCCTGGAACAATTTTTGAATGCCTTTATTCAAAATAATGCAATCTCCAACCTGATCTAGCAAGTCAAAATATGGATCTAGGTCAATATTTTTATTTTGCCTGGCTTTTTAGACTTCTTACCTCCATAGGATTTTTTTGCACCTTATTTGTATCTATAGTGATCTTCAGCTATGCAACTTTTCTTCCCATATTTGACAATTCTTAGATGCCTAGTAACTTCTACAGCTAAGCAACAATGTTGCAACGCTCTAAAATATACAATAATTTTTTACCTTCACATTGTAGATGCTCCAAATTTACAAATTGTGCCTTCAACTACTGTATTTAATGCATGTGCTACTTTTTAGAGAATTTGGGAAAATGTGTATCTTTTTTCCCTCACCAAGCATTATTTTTAAGGAATTTTCAATTGTCATTAACTATTTTTCACTCAAAATATTCCTTGAACATTGTGCCTCAACCACCTTCAATATTGAAAAGCACAACCCAGATGTCAATGGTTAGTCCCGAGAATGAGAGATGCTACGTTTCAATGATGAACGCTCCTCGGGATGAAAATAAATTAATTTTGCCACCCTAGAATTTTAAAACCTTAATATAGGGTGAACTAGCAAAATTAAACTTCTTCATGTGCACTTTCTTTCCCAAAAATATCACTAGGCGCTCCAGAATTGTTTTATACCTTCAAATATATACACTAAGTGCAACAATTTTGCTAAAATTTTCACTAGGTGAAAATCATCTTGTAGTTTACCTCTTCATTCATGCTACGTTAAAAAAAATTGTCCTTTCCTCTTGCTTGGTGAATTCATGGACCTAGATGCCCTTTTAAAAGAAATATTCTTCTCTATTTTCATCCCAAAAAGTGTCTTGCTAAAAAACATAAGCTTTAACTGCCAAAGCTTTAATCGAAAAAGTATTTAAAAATGAATTTCGTCCTCCATTGCCAGAAATGCTTTTCTTTAACTGTGAGTTTCCTTGAAATGCATATGCTTTTTTATTATTTTTTTTTCTTATCCTTTGCTTTTTTTATTTTTGGAGTTCACTCTGAAACTGCACTTTGCCCCTCAAAATAAAAACTACATAGAAAAACTTCCTATTTTCTCAGCTTTTTAATCTTTTTTTTTGTTTATATATATTTATTTCCTCTCATTTCATCCTAAAGAGGGGTGAAAATGATTTTCGCCCCTCACTTGGGGCAAAAAGTAATTTTTTTTATTATAATTATTTTTTTATATTATATGGTTACTCTTTCGCTTTTTACTCCGTTAATAAAATAGTTTCGCTTCTCTCTCTAACTCACTTTGCCAAAGAGCTATTTTAATGATTTTTACCATGAAATTTAAAAAATGAGTCCTTGAAAACCCTTTTAAGGGTGAAATTAATTTTCACCATTGAGGACGTGCTTTCAGGGTGAAATCACTTATTAAGGGTAAAATAAGATCACTCTTTTTTTTTGGGGAAAAATAAAATAATATAAAAAACAAAACATCTATACATATATACATACTTGCTTTTGGAATTTATCAATGATAATAAGCCTTCAAATGAATATCATTTACTAAAATCAACAATTCTTGACCATTCATATCCTGGAGATGATAGGGATTAACTAAGTTCACCCCCAAAATCTGAAATAGACTTTCCCATATAGCTTCAAACTTATGATGCTTGCCATAATTTGGTTTATCCACTTTCCATTTTAACACCATATCACCCACTTTGAATGCCCTTTCAGACATCTTCTTGCTGAATCATTTATATGTTTTCTTAGAATATTTCATGAAAGCATTGTATTCCTTGTCTCTTTCTTCTTCTAGTTTTAGGAGTTGTGCTAGTCTTATGCTCATAGGATTAAATTTATCATTTTCATCGACAAGCATCTGCAAGATTTAGAGGACAAGCAAATCAATGTGTATAGATAAAACTGCCTCCTTATCGTACACTAGAGAACAAAGGGAAGCCTTGATTGATTTCTTTATTAAGATGTGATCTACCCACAAAGTTTGGTTCAATAGCAGTTGCCAACTCCTCAAGGATCCTATTTAAAATTCTCAATAAGTTCTTATTTGTATGTTAAACCAAACCGTTCCCCCAAAGATTGTAGTTAGAAGACATTTTCAGATAAATTCTATACTTACCTATGAATTCACTTAGCACTAATCAAGCGGGTCCCATTATCTATCATAATTGCATTCTAAATGCTAAAGCGGGTGATTAACCCCTTTAGAAAGGAGATAATTGTGGCCTGATCTACTTTCTTAGTCAGAATGGCCTCCACCGATCTGGTGAAACAGTCTGTTGTAGTTAGAATATACTTGTATTTGGCAGAAGAATTGGGATAAATAACCCTAATAAATTCTAAGCCCAATTAAAATAGTTCTTCGAGTTGTATGGGATGAAGGGACAAAGATGTCTTCCTACTTCTACTGATATATCTCTAGTAGTAGTCACAGTTGTGACTGAATTTGAATGCATCTAAAAATGAGTAGGCCAAAAATAGCCTTCTATGCTGATCTTAAGTGCCATCGGCCTCCCTGCATAGTGGTTTCCTGATAGACGAGAGTGAAAATCCTCTAGAATTCTCTTTTTCTCTATCTCCTTAACACATCTGAGAAGGAATCCATTAATATTTTTGTGGAACAAGTTGCTTGGCAATAACACATACTAAAGGTCTTGCAATTTGAATCTCCTCTATGAGTATTTGAGGTATGATGGGCATATCTTTAATTTAAAATATTTGAGAAGGTCCTCTATCCGATCATGACCATTCAAATCTTGATTAGCGATATTACTCTCACTTAGTGTATTATTAGATATGAGATCAACTATTTGAGAGGTGGTGCTCTTAGCAAGCTCTTGGAAGAGTGCTCAAGCACGAACCAGCTTAGTTGGTCGAATATCTATATTAAAATCCTATATTTTGGAAACCTAGCCAACTCTCTTATCACTAATTTCACCCTAAATATTAAAACTGCTGATATCTGGATGAATGGCATAAGCAATTATCTTACTCTGTGAAACAAAGTGTCAAAATTTCTTTTGAGATTTCATAACCGCATAGAATTGCTTCTTAATAAAATTATACTTCTCCTCATGTAGCTGGATGACTTGGCTCAAGTAAGCAATTGGCTATTAATCTCCATCATCTCTCTTTTATGTGAGCACAACTACATAACTTTCTTGTTCACCCACAATGTAATGGATAAAATCCTTTGAATAATCTGGATTTATCAATATGGGGGCTTGGACAATTCTTTCTTTGATTTCTTAGAAAGCTCACTTTCTCTTATCTATCCACTTAAAATATGCATTCTTCTTAAGTATTTGGGTCATCAACTTCACAACTTGAGTGAAGTTTACAATGAACATTCGAACAAAATTAATTTTTCCAAAAAATGACTATAGTTATTTCTTATTAGCTGGTAGTGGCAACTTCAAGAGAGCTTCAGCTTTGGTAGGATCAATGGCTAACCCTTCCTTCAAAATCACATGATCTAGGAGTTTTACCTCTTTAACAACAAAAATTGATTTCTTATGGTTGATAGAAATTCTAAACTCATGGTATTTCTCGAAAACCTGTCACAGGTGAAAACCATTCTCTTTCCTATCATGAGAAATATAGTCATATCATCTACATATATCACAATAATGTGATTCAAAAACTCACCAAAAGCTACGTCCATTGCTCTTTGGAAGGTAGCGCCAACGTTTGACATACCGAAATGTATTCATTAGTAGGCAAAAGTGCCCCACTTGGCAGTAAATGCCATTTTGTGTTGGTCTTTATCCTTCACCCAAATTTGATTGTAGCCAAAGAAACCATCTAACAGTGAGAATATTTGTGATCCAGAAACTACATGAAGAATTTGTTCAATCCGTGGCAAGGGATAATGGTCTTTAGTGAAACCTAATTCAAATTACAAAAATCCACACACAAGTGAATGTCTCCATTCTTCTTTCGCACAGGGACCAGATTCACCACCCATGTTAAATGTTTGATAGGATATATGATTTTTTATTCCATCATATTTAATAACTATGCCTCCATTTGTACCTCAATATTTATATTAATAGCTCTTTTTTTTTTATCTAAAGGGTTTTACCCCTTCCTTCAACTTGATGGTATGTTGGATCACATATTTGTTGTAGTCTTTAAGATCATGATAGCTCCAGGTAATAATATCTAGGAAGTCATAACATAAATTTTTAAATTGTTTGAGATATTTTGGAGAGCAATATATTCTAACTTTGATTATCTTGTCATGTTCCAAATTTAGCTCAGTATACTCTTTCTCATCCACTTTGATCCTACACTTTTCTGCTCTATCATTTTGATCAAAGAGGTTCTCAAGAGTAATCAATCCTTTTGGGATGTGATTATTTCTGATTTGGATTAAACCCTCAGCTTCATCTTCACTTAACATCCTTCCCTCCATACTACTGGCTTCTTTAATTAAAAATTCACAATCTGCTCATTATTTTCAAAAACTTACTAGTATGTATTTTTTTTAGGGATTGAATGTCTATAGATTAACCTTATAGTCTTGGAATTTCTTACCATATGCTCAATAGGAGATAATTTCACACCAAGGGATGCTAGAATATCTACGTATTTATTTTATTCTCACAAAATTTCTTGAACATTCAATGTGATAAATGACTCAAATAGATCCCGTACCTTATTACGGTATACCTCCAGCTAGTGCTACTTTGAAATACACTTGTTTGTCACCTAGTTGATAATTAACTCAGAATATCCAAAAATATATATTTGTTTGATCCTGAGATTTTGTACTTTATTTAGTCCTAAGAACAGTGCTTTGTACTCGATGGTATTATCTATAAAGCTCTAGGTCAACTGGTACAAATATATATTTTGAATTCTAGAAGGAGAGATCAATACTATTCTAGCTCTAGAACCATTCTTGCGTCTAGCATCGTCAAAGTATATTTTTCATAATTGCTCAGGGGTGGAACCTAGATCGTCAGACATCTTCGCTTCAACCTTCTCAGGATTAGTAAAGGTGTAAAAACTGATTTCGAGGTCTCCATAATTACATTGAAATAAATAATTTAAAATTCATTCTCTAAATGAAGCTCATCTAGAGCTTCCTCCATCAGATCCATATCCTCTAGTTCTTCAATCACCATATTGATCGAATTTACAGCCTTTTCCTCTTTAGTATTTTCAATATGATACATGGAGGGCTTCTTATTGTAAATTCATATTCTCCTCCCTTTTAATGGAATATCAATGTGAGAATAGTCCAGAGACAGATAGCCTCCTAACTTGGCTCTGAACTCCCTTGATAGACACATGCTGAAGTACATATATAAATCTATCATAATAACTTCTTGAATGATAGTTATCTGGGGCATGTTGTGTAAGATAATTGCAATATCTTTGATCAACCCCACTATTTTAATAGGATTACCATACAAATGTAATAATCCTATGTTGCTTCTTGTGTATTCCATGCCCATGATTTTACAAACTACATTTGGCATGGCAGTGGTCACTATGCCAGAGTCAATTATACAATTGTGCACAATCCAACCTTCCATCCTGAGAGATAAATAGAGTGGGGAAGGTCTATTTTTTTCTATGGTAGAAGTGGGAAGTGTTTGAGCTAGCATTATCTATGTAGGGTTTCTCCTCTTATCCTTTTCAAATTTCAATGATTCATACAATAGGTCCACTTATACAAGTAGTTGTAGCGCATCATAGAGGCTCACCTTGGTAGGAATCCTCTTCAGTTATTTGACAATATTGTATGACTACATGTTGGGCTCTCTTCCTTGACTAGAATATTTGTACTTATTTTGATACTATTGTGTACCTTCTACCCTATAATTCTTGGTCAAGGATGGGTATTTGAGCCTCTCCTTAATTTTATCTTTTGTTTTTGTCTATTTTTGTGCATTCGAAGGTTGCAAAGTTGAAAATTTTACTTACAATATGTTCTTCACTAGTGTAGTCAAAACATCCTTCAACAATATGGGATCATCTGGCTTAGGTTATGGTATATGCACTTTCGCTTTAGATTACCTCTTTTCATTCTACATCTTTTGTACCTGCAATGGCTCCATTTCAGTTGGATCTACAGTGATAGGCTTTTTATCTAAATCTTGTGAGAACTAAAACTTATTCAAAATATGATACCATGAAGTTATGATAAACTTCCATGATCATGTTGACTTGACCACCAATGTCTGTACATAGTTCAAGTGAACCATGCAGGTGTCTTCACCATGTGGGTCGTTACAGGTAGAACACTATAATGTTCTCTCTAATGAGCCAACTTTCTCATTTGCAAGCATAGTAGTACCCCTTTTAGGAGATTTTTTGAGAATAGTTGTTTGTTATCTAGTGATTAGTGGCGATTGAAATATCCTTGGTTGTAAATATCTTTTAGCCTACTTTATTTTGATCACCATAATTTTGTTACCCATCGCTCTTATAGTTGAATTCATGGATTGCAACTCCTTCAACACATTGTCTTTTAGATCAAGGGTTTAGGGTTCTAGGGGAGCTAGTAATGGTAATGGAATAGGTGGATATGGTAGTGACAAGAATGGATCTAGGACTAGTAACTGTGGAATGGTTGGAGCTGGGAGTTGAGGGATAGAAACTATTATCATGGTTTGGGATGTACTCAGATTCCATGAATAAATTGGATACATGGGTGACATGGGCAAAGGTTTAGAAGATGCATTAGCATACAAATATAGTGGAATGTTAAGGAAAATAGGCATGGCCATTTTTTATGGTAGTTTATCGATAGTAATAAGATCAAATTCAACCTTTTGTGTCGTAGAATATAGATAAGGGAATGTATTGACATTGGATTGTTGTATGGCCATACTAATTTTAGATTTGAAATCTCAGAGATAGTAAAATACTGCTTGTTCGAGAGTCAGTTAGAGACCATCAAGAACCCTATGCCAAGTTTAGGTGAACCTGGCATTGAATTCCATGATTTCCTCTTGTGGATGCCTTTGAATGGTAGTAAAATGATGTAGCAGTGAGAATGTATCTTCTTGCTCACTGAACTCTTTGATTAGAAATTTAGCCAATTGATCCTAAGTGGTGATGGTGGTAGGTTGTAATGACCGGTACCAGTAAAGTAATTTTCCTTAGAGAGATAACAAGTAATATTACCATTATATCTTCATTTGTGATGCTATGAATTGTTGCCAAAGTAGCTACATCTTGAACATGCTCATAGGTCATCTTCCATGTATCATTGTAAGTTGGCAAAGCCTTCATCACTACTTGTGGGATCGGGATTTGAAATTCCATATTTAGAGGTCTAAAGTGGTTCCATGCTGGAAACTATCTTGATGGTTGTGGTGGTGGATTTTGAGCCATGTGGAATGGTGTGTGTTGTTGGGGAGGTGGAAAACTGGTGGTTGTGCTAGAAGGAACATAAAACACACCAACTAACTATGAATATGTTACACTTGATGAGATAATTGGAGTAACTAAGTTCTCCTAGAACTTAGGTTTCAAGTAAATAAAACCCAATGAGATCTTCTGGATTTTTGGCCTTCGGTCTTGTGATCATGAAGAAATATTTTGCTCACTTCATGTTTAGAGGCTTTTGGGTAGATTTGAGTCACCAGATGTTCTAATAATATAGTACAAAAGTAAAAATTAAACCTCAATACTATTGAAAGTGGAACCTTTTGAGAGTCCCATCGAGCATGCCAAAAATTGTCGGCAATGAATCTGCCTAGTACAAAATCCTTATTTTGTGTGCCTTAGACTTGTGCAACATTGAAATACTGAAGAATAGAGAAATATACTTCAGGAAAATATCTAAAGAGGGATGGCTCCCTTTCTAATTAACTCCAGTTTAAAGCTTAGGGTAACAAGAAATAAATGGGGAAGTATGGCTATAATCCAGAAGTGTATAAATGGGATAGACTAACAACCGAAATTCAAATCAAGATGCAATTAGCATACAATAGAAATGAAAGCATAGGAACTACATACAATATTACAAAGACAACTTGCAAAGAGCACCTCAGTATTCACTCCCTCTTTAGGTGCAAAATTTAAATGTAGCAAATAATGGATATGAATATATTTAGAAATGACATCAATAAAATCATCAAATGAAACACCATTCAAAGAACTAGAATCTGAATGTATTTCTATTAACAAATAAAACTTTAAGTATTTCTACATAGTGTCTATCCTCCTATTTTACATGAAAACTGATTAGTATTTATAGAGGGTTGCACCTCTTTCATTAATTGCACATACAAACAAAATGTTGGTAGATAAAAAACTAGCATGAATAATTTCCTCCTTGGAATTAGTGATGTTTCAGTCAAAACATTCTTCATGGAAACAATGATCCTGCTTTGGTGGGATAATCACATGGGAAATCAGTATGATTAAATTATGGAAAGTAGCCTCGAGCATCAGTTTCATTAGGACACAACAAAGTTACCTGAATAATAGGAGCTCAATCGTTGAACCTGTGTTACCCCTATGGTTTTAAACTCCACATTCAACAAGAAAGTCCACTAAGTATTAATTTTATGTTGAAAAGTAACAAGTTCGATGGGTGGTGCATTGGAAATGAAAAATAATGGTATCTAATATTGCAAATTCAAAGCAAAAATTCTAGAAACGTGGCTTACATTGCTTCAAAAATTAAATTCCATCATTCCTAAGATAATAAAAAAAATGGTTCCTTGGGAATCAATGCCTCTTATAATAAATGCAAGAGATTAATTTCACCCAAAAATGGGGTGAAATTTTTTTTTGTAGCATTAATGGGTGACAACAGAAATCTGCTCAACGTCTTGGTGATTTCACTCCAAAAGAAAATTAAAATTTGAATTGCAAATTTTTTTTACTAATTTCACCCCTTATGGGAGGAGATAAGGATTTTTGACCCCTTTGGGAGGCAACGTTGACTTTGACTATTGATGGATGCGTTACAATATTATTTCACCTAAAGTTAATTTGAAAATCTTAATTCTCCCCCTGGAGAAGTGAAACTACATGGCACCTCTCAAGAGGGGCACCTTTGATTTTGGCCAGGCCATTCACATTGCACCAAGCGTTGTTTTTATTTTTTTCCCACCATGGACAAAACCATCAAACATATTAAAAGAGGGCCCCACTTCTCCGCTTCAAACTTGCCTTGAAAATATTTAATATTGCCTTTCATCCCAAAGAGAGGTGACAATGAGTTTCACCTCTCACTTGGGGTGAAAGCGTTCTGCTTCATCCTTTTAAAATTTTCCTTTGTTTAAACTTACAAATTTTACCCCATTGCTCCTGTTGGAGCAAAGTCACTTGTCTTTATTACGTTTTTGCTCCAAGAGGAGTGAAAGTGGTTTTTACCCATAAATTGGGGTGAAACTTATCTATTCTTCCTATTCCTTTTGAACTTTCTTCTTTTATAACCTTCACTCTCTTCTGGGGAAAAATCACTTTTGGGGCAAAAACACCCAAATTCATCATATTTTGTATAGTTTGACCACTAATTCAAAACCAAACACGTCTTCATTACTTTTACCTCATTTCGGATGAAATCAACCTTTTATTGTGCTTTGCCTCTAAAAGGAGAGAAAAGGACTTTCACCCTTTATTAGGGGTAAAACTAATTTGCTCTTTTCTTTTCTAGTGCTTTTCATTTTACCCATATTTTACAGCTACTTTTGAAGTTGATAGTAGTTGGATCCTTAATTGAGCTATGATTTTGTTAGTACTAACACAAATTTATCATATTTGGTTTTCCATATGACCATACCAATTTGTTTATTTCCTCTTATATTTGTTCATTCAGTGCTTTATGATATGACATCATAACATATGAATCTCAATTGGACATGATGCTTACCTTATCAAACTTTAGTGCCAAACATCATATTACTTGACTTACACATGTTAATAACATTATTATGATTTGTTATCCCTACCCTCATCATGAGGATATTGAGGGTTTTAAGTCCGCACACGACCACAATTGTGTGATATGATTGTAGTTCCTTGTAAAGGATGACTTTAGCTGATTTTTCCATTGGTCTACATAGTCGAAAAATATGGAAGGAAGAAAAAGAAAAATGAATATTTGGAGGACATGATGTAATGAGAAGGATATAGATGATTAGAAAATGAATATGGTAATAAATAAAGAAGAAAAGGAGAGATAAGAGATCCATACCTATGGTAGGAGAGGATTATCCTCTTGGCTTCCACCTACAAGTATATTTTCTAACCTTCCTATTTTCTTATCCATTTCCTAGTGTTTGAATTTTCTCTAGGAGCAGGATCTAAAAAAATAAGGTAAAATCAATGTAATGCATACTTGATCCATTATGACTTTAGCCTATACTTCACCCTTCCTCATTCTATCTCCTAGTATCTTTTTCTAGAAAAGAGATAAGAAGGTGAAGGATTTGCACCCTCATAAAGTATTTTTTCCATGAAGGAGTCATGCTTTAGCTCAGATTGTTAGCCTTATTAATATTTAGCTTGATCATCCCTATTTCTCAAGAAGAAACATTTATCATGACATTCTACAACTATTTGCTCATGTGATGCCTTTTATGATTCCAAAGTTTTCTTACTACCCATTTTATTATTATTTTTTGCTAATATTACAAAATTGTATATACTTGTTGGCTTAAATACACAAAATTATGGCATACCACTATACGAGAATTGTACCTAGTCCTTTAACCTTTGCACTTGAATCTATATTGACCTAATAGATAATGCTAATTTTTTTCTTTTGCTTCTAATATTCACTCTGGGAGTTGTAGCTCATTCTAAGAAGGTTTTACCACTAGCTTGAATTTGAACTTGTGTCAACTTCCCAAGCTTCTTGAAAATGAACACCGAAGGTTTTTCCTCATGCATTGAATGGCTAATTACCTTTTTAATGTATATTGAACTATATATCACCTCCCATATTAGTTGAATATATTTGATTCAAGGATTAGTCCCTACTTTGGGATGTTTTTTGGAACATTCTTGAGAAGGTTTTCATATATTTTATGGTTTTCCTATAGTCTTTAGATCTAGTTTCTAGAACATATGACTGGCCAAATAACGCAACAAATCATATTTTTCTATTAATTGTTGCAATTTTGTATGTGTGACAACCAATCAAGGATAGAATCATAATTTATTATTTATCACTCATCCTCTAACCAATCAATTATTTTTATTTTGGCCAAATGTATGTTGTTTTCCTATTGATAATTCCCAATGTGATAGGTATAGAGCTCTTCATAATGAATATGAACCAAATTTTAAAAGCAAAGAATAATCATTTGACCCTATTCTAGATGTACTATTTTTTCTAGGAAATATAGGCACAAGCTCATCCTAAATGTCAATGGAAAATTGATAACTGCCATGTTTTGGATTATTGCTAAGTCTAGAAAATTATGCAATAAAATTGGGACCTCCGTGATGACTCCTACCTTTTCAAATGTTACTCCTTTGATTATTGGTACATTAGAATTGGATATATTATATTTTATGGCCATAACATCATAAATTACTTGTGGTATAATGGAAACATTGGTTGTCATATCGATTGTACAATTGTGCAACATCCATCCTTACAAGAATATAAATAGGTAAAAAGGATTAGAATCAATATTTTCTACGCCAATGGATTTTTATTTGTATGTATGTATCAAGTTGACATTTAGTCTATGCAAATATATTTCAACCAAATTTACATGCTTAGAAACTAGCAGATATTTCCCTAATTCTTTGACTTCTATAATAACATTGCCTTGGGATATATCATTTGGCTCAATCAACTTTGGAATGTTTCTCCATAGTTTCTTACTATATCCTCCCTCTGATATCTTGTTATGGTTAGATAATATAGTATTTGGTAAGCCTATTTGATTTTCCAATGTAGGCATAATGTTTTCAAACTTCATTGGTTCATACATGTCTTTGGATTTTCTCCTCTTTTATCTAGCCTAATTTCCTTTTGCTTTATTTCATAATTGGTATTATCTATGTTCTGAGCCTAAGGTTGTCTATCATGTTCATCACTTCTTATATCTGAGCCTTGTGGATCTACTATAGATAATTTTTTTATTGTAGGTGATTGATATGGATGTATTATGAGAGCTAAAAATTCCTCTAGATGTGATTTTACCCTTATTATTTGATTCAACTGATAGCTAACATTATTGTAGTCTTCATATACTGAGCCCTTAAGTTTACATGGATTGAAATATTTTTCCTCCTATTCCATGTTGGTACATTCAAATTTTATAATATATAATTCATCTATACACTTAACTTAATTTTTAAAGGAGATTCCTTTTGAGTATCCCTATTGCATTGGGCTTCATAGGTTTGATGCTTAATTTTTGCTAGCTCTTAAGTTATCAAATGACCTTCATTTTTTTTTTGAATTTATCAAGCTATTAATAAACTCTCTATATGCATTTTATTCTATAAATAATAACATGAAGGAATTGTACCTATGGGAGTTAGGTGTTGTGGAAATCATGGGCTTATTAGAGGGGTTTGTGGGTTCATTTTATATGGTACTAGGGAACCCATGTCACTAGTTCTAGGTGGAATTTTTTCTACAAAAGTATTAGGTTCTCATATTTAATGGGCACCTCAAAAATCTAGGAAAAATTTCTCTGGTTATATTTCTAGATTTGTAAGATGAAATATAGGTTCAAGCCTTGGATATAGTACATAAATACCTATACTTATGATGGTCTTACCTCCCTAGGAATATTATCCCACAACCTTTAAATATAATAGTGAAATGTAGGAGCCTCTTTAGAGGATGTCTTTTGATATATGAAAACTACATGAGCAATCAAAAGACATCACACGAATCATCAAACACTAATATCAAAGGTTTATACAGGTCCACCCAAGCCTTTACATTGTTATCTTCCAAGGATTTATACCATTGTAATGATTTAGATTTGAGAGATTGAGCTAGAACTCTAAACATTACATATTCAAAATAAATGTTGTAGATGATAGCCAAAGCTACAACATATTGGCAATGCTCATAACCAGTCTTCCCACTACCATCATAAGGAGGCATGATTTTCAATGTGATAGTTAGAATTTCATAAAAAATAAAAGGCCAAGTGGTCCAACATTATTCTAGGCTAGACAAACTTGTCCAACCATAGCTCTAATTTTTTTGTTAATTTTTTAATAGGTTCATATGTTTGATACCTATTGCATTATCTAAGATTTATTGCATTTTCACCCTTTGAATCTAAGTGCTCTTTTTCCAATAGAGTTGCTAATTTCTTAATATTCTTAGATCAACATAGTTTCTAGGTAAACATACAGTCTTTGCAAGTGAGGTCAAGAGTATTTACCATGATATTGAAATAGGATGTACAAAATCTTATCCCATTGGACATTCCAAAAACCTCTTGATCCAAAATTTGCCTATGTGGATGAGTTTCACCCTCAAGATCTTGACCAATATTGGATGCCTTATAAAGAGGGGTCAGTAATTCAACCTATAAAGAAGGTCAAATTCTATGTTCCTAGATAGTCTAACTAAAATGGAGTTTGCAGACTAAAGTAATCAATTAAAAAGGGTTAGAAGTCCAAGCTAAAATTGGTATGAATTCAACAACATCAATAAACATAATGTAGAAAGTCTTGCAGTTTAAACATAGACTAAATTGCCTAAAATACTAGCTTACATGATAAACTCTAAATATTGTTAAGTTATTCTAAAACTAGAATAGTAAAACTAGGGAAAATCTAGAATGCATAATAACTATAATAGAATTATTCGTTCATAACTTTAATAGAAATTCTTAGCTACTTAGTAACACATACATACATGTTTTACAAAATAATTGAGCAAAAGGTAAGATAGAAATCCAATCTTCATTCAAAATATGTATAGCCTCAATCAATACATCTATACCAATTGTAAATGCCAAAGAGTCAATCATTATAATGATTTAAATTTTAGTATATATAGAGTTTTACAATATATTCAGTTATACAGGCATGATTTCTTTTATAGCATATTGCAGGTCTATTAGAGAAGGCATAAAGAGTGGCTATAACACTCAAGTAAGCTATGCTTAACTTCTTCAATTATGGTTCACTTATGTGTGTGACGTAAATTACATTATGAGGTTGGATTACATGCTACATATTTGAATTCTAACCATCATGTTGCAATCCACTCCTTTTTGTTATGCATAGCTAGTTGAGAAAGGGTAGATATTTTGATTAATAAGTCCTTGTTCATTATGATATTTTTAAAGAAAAAATACCTGATAGTTGATCAACTTGCACACTCTTGTTGATTAGGATAATTCTAAAATATTTGTGTAGAGGTTGGAAACATGAAAACTTGTTACTTTTTATCAGGTGGTTTGTTTTAGCTGAGCATTACTTTTCTAATTATTTCTTCATACCAAGTGTTAGGTGTTTATTTATCCTTTGATTATGTCATTAATTGAAAAGTTTAGCAATTGTATTTACCGATGTTAGACATTCGATATCATACATCTTCATTTGGTTCTTATTGCTTCACTATTGGGTCCCTTACATTGGGTCTATTTTACATCCAATATTTTATTCATCTTTTTGAGGATTTTAGCTCTTAATGATGACATTATTGCCTCTACAATCTAGCAGTTCTAAAAGTTTTATAGTTTATAATGCTAGATGTTATATATCACGTTCAATGCCTTTGAATATATCTTTCTTGGCATTGCTTCATATCATGCTACCTTATTGACATCATCATTATTATCTACTTGGCTAACTGCATTATTTTACTTTCTTCAAAGTTGGATGCCAAAAACTGGATCTTATACCTTAGCTTTTCCTTTTGAAGAATGTTAGATGCTATATTTTTATTGTCCTTTTGCTAACATAAGCTTTTGAATTATCTGGCTAACTTTCTTACTTAGCCAAATTTCATGTCTTTATTTTTATTTGTCAAATTCAATGCCTTAGATTTTTACATTTTGATAAACTTATTCTCCTACTTTACCTTTTTCAGTGGCCTATGTTATATTTGACCATCCTTTTCTCTTATTTACATCTCTCAAATATTTTAGGTTGTTTTATCTACCATAGGGACATCCTCTAGAGTTGCTTTAGTGCACTATGAGCTACTACATACAATTTTCTACACTATTGCCTTGATAGAACCATCTATTAGATGTAGGTGATGATATTTACCTATAAGTACATACTCTACCCCATTTTGAATTGAAATATTGGACCCTACTTATGGAGGACATAAGACTTCATAATTAGGCTAAATTAAAATTATCTATTTTATATATGAAGGAAAATATAGTATACATCATAAGAAAAAATATTCCATAAATGTGTTGAAGCTACAATAATTCGTATGTATTTTCTTAAATATATTTAGAGGATGTTTAAAATAAAAAATTTCCCTCTTGTAAAATCTAACATGCTTGAGCATGCTAGAAGGTGCCTTGATGAACTTAACCTACTTATTGAGCTTACTATAAGGTTTAATAATTTATTGAGCTTACTATAAGGTTTAATATAGGTGTCCTTGTTGCAAGGTAGTTTTAATTTGCATGCCATATTGCTCCTACGAGATTTGTAAAATAATTCTCAATAATCATAATAATCATAGATACAAAACTACCTTAAATATAACAAATCATCTATTAGATTTATTTTTTAACACAATTGGTTCTTACATCTTAAAGGTGCTTTATCCATAAAATCAATTGAGATTATTAGAATAAAATCCTTAGTACTCATTCCTTTTATGAATAACATCCTTAAATTTTTAGCATTAGCTATCTCTAACTAAAAATAAATTCAATGTAAAATAATTTCACTTATAAATTAATGGTAGAGATAGCTACTATATGATAAGTCTTTGTATTCTTAAAAAATTGAGGACTATTCTCGGTTGAATTCTATTTATGTAATGAGGGATAATTGATGTATATGTCTATTAAAAAATATCCCTTTATTTAATGTTAATTACTTGTAAGAAGCTTCACAACAAGGGGTAAAATAAAGATACAAGATGTTAAAAGAAAAAATGAAATAAGTTTCAATAATTTTTTATCACTTTTACCACTATTTTGAAATATTTTACTTTTCTCTCTTGTTCATTCTCACTATTGCGGCATTAATATTTGGTAAAAATTGTATGTCATAAGAAACCAAAGGATGTAGATGAACAATTGACATGAGATCACACACCATGTGTCATTATAGAGTAGAATATTCTTGTAGGAAATAATATCTTTGGGTAAGTTTTTTTGGAAGTGTTTATTTTAATAAAATTTTGAAATTATTTTCATTTAAATTTACAATGTGTTTATATTAGACATTAAAAGTAAAAAATGTTATTTAAATGTGTTAATAATATTTGGTAGAAAGGAGGTATAAAAGAAGGTGTAGGAATTAATAGAGATGAAAGAATGAAGCATATATTAGAAAAGGTTGGAGAGTAATTCTCAAACTAAAGAAGTGTAAAATATGCACAATATAAAACTAATATCCTACTTCTTGAGTATTATAATGAAGAAAGTATCAGCGTACAAAGTATGGATGGAAGAACCAAAAGATGGATACCCATGGAAATAAATATGGAATAAAGAGATAATACTAAAAATGATAATATTTTATATGGATACCAATCCAAAATAGAATACTAATAAAGGATAACCTCAAAAATAGAAGATTCTACATAAGTAAAAATTATTCACAATGTGAGAAGAAGAAAGAATCAGTAAATCACATCTTCCTACAATGGAATTACTCAATGAATTTTTTCTCAAAGTTAATGCAAGAATTACGTATTTGTTGGATTATGCCAGGAAACATGTTGGACTTGATCCAACAATGAAAGAGACCATTCAAAGATAAGAAACTAAATACCATATGGGATTTATTACATTCCACTTTGGTTCAATAATATGGTTGGAAAGGAATATAAGAGCTTCTAGGAATGAAATATACAAGGGCAAATTGAAGTTATCCCTATATTTCCAATAAAAAACTAGATAAATAAGTATTTTTGTGTCATTTCTTCTATTGAAGGACACCAGGGCAGATTGAAGTTATCTGTAATTTTTTATTAAAAGTGATATAATTTTTAGCTTAAATATGGATAAACATGTTAGAATTAAAGTGCACTATACCTTCACCTTGACACTTGTCAGTTTCTCTTGACAAGTGTCATATGTTTCATATAGGCTTATGCTTATATATTGTAACCAATTTGTATCAATAATTATCTCATCTTGTTCATTACAGTTAAGTCCCAACATTTGGTATCAGAGCTCCAGGATTTCCCTACCCTGTTAGCTTGAGGGGGGATTTCTCTCCCTCATTTTTCCCCCCCTCCATCCCTTCATTTTCCCCCCATTTTTTTCAGAACAAGGAGTATGCTCTCCATTGTTTACAATGGATCAGAAACCAAACTTTTGGAAAAATCATGGCTCCCAATTTTTTTTTAGTTTGCAGTCTTATACTACAGATCTAAATTTGTAGAATGGTGTCATCGTTATCGGCCATCCAACATCAAAACTCTGCCATGAAGAGCATCCCTGAGTACAACAGCTTCATACTGCCCTCTGCGTGGATTTTATCTGTTTGCAAGGGTTCTCTTCATTCTGCTTTGGTTGATGCAATCTGTATTTGCTACTAGCTTGAAGGCCAGCTGCATCTTTGATCTCGAACAGGCCGTTGGAAAATGTTGTTATGGCCATTTCGACTGGCAATGGATTCACTGCAGATGATATATTTTTCATGGTTGTTTCTTGTTAAGCTGTGGCGAAGCATTTTTCGTGATTGACGTAGAAGAGAAAACTATGGTGACCCCCATAACTATTTGTCTTCCTTGACACCGAGACTGGAGCTTGCCCACGATGGAAGTGGTCCATGATGGAGTCTGTAGCATATCCTACTTGGTTTTGTTGCGACGACTACAAGGAGGTGTTTTTTTTGTGGGCAGATAGAGTGTCAACATTGGGCACCATTCTCTGCGTAATGTTTTCTTCTTTAGATGGAGCACATTGCATGGATTTGTTCCAAGAAGAATAATAGAGGCAATAAAGCTCCTACAGAAGAATTTTTTTACAGATATTATCATTTTTTGAGGCTCTCGGTGATATACCCAAAGAGAATAACCACTTGGAATGCCATCATCTTAATGGATGTTAGTCAATATTCTGTAAACTAAGATTCAAGCCTATAATCACTGACATGACTCTAGAAATCCGTGACGGGATCTAGGTGTGGCGGTCACAGCGGCGAGCGCAACCAACAGTATTTTAATTGCATTTTCATACGATCTCATGATGGGAGCAACAATAGAATGGAGCAAAGTGAAAGTTCTATGGGTGTCTGATGAAATTATTGTTGCAAAGAGATATGTGCGATAGCCACCACTCTCTGTGCAAATTCGACTATGGAGAAAGATGATGCGAAGATCTTATGGCTTTCAAAGAGAAATTCGATGTATAGAAGATGCTGATATGGAACCAGCGGTTGTCTATACTGTGGTGTGTGCAGCGTGGGATCGCCTACTACTGTTTCTTCTATGATCACCACCGCGATATGATCTTTTGGTACAGAGTAGAAGCTTGCATTGTTGTTTGTTTGGTGAGCTCATTTTCAATTTTTTACAGCATGAAAAAGTGGAGGTAGATGATGATGCTCTTGCAAATCCTGACGAAGATGTCATGATTTTTTTTTTGCTGCTGGTGGAGTTCATGTTTTGTTTGTATGATACAGCCATAAACCAAGTTTGGATGGTGGATCAAGAAGTTTTAGAGGGGTGAAGAAATATTACCCACATCGTGGGAACTCCAACTTAGACTAGTCGGTCGAGCAAGGCAAGAGCAGAGCAACCGTTGGCACAAAGTAGAGTGGGGAATTTTTGAAACTGATGAAATTCTAGCACTTTGACTTATACCAACAGCAGAGATACAACCATTTGTTATTGAAGTGGCTGGAAAATGACTTAGATTGTCAAAAAATCCTGCTTCTTTTTTTTTTTTTGCCAATCATCATCATATAGTCATCAAAACTACAAAATTGTCCTTTTGTGCTTCTTGTATTGCCGAGAGCATTGCCATTTCATGAACCTGCTACCATGTGGTGTCAATTGGAGGATGTATACGTCCATCTGGTGCATCGATTTTATTAGAATCATGGAGATCGACAAAACCAACTCCGGCATGGTGCCACCTAGAGATGCACATTTCTAGCTACTTACTGGAAGTTTACACACCTAGAACTTGAACTTATGATAAATTGTATGATTCAATGTTATTCGAATCATGGATATCGGAAAAACCAACTCTAATGCGGGATTGATTTTATATGGAAGGATTTGGAGCACCATTAGTTGTGTGTTCATCATTCGTGTAGCAGCGAACATTGGTGGAAAGTTTTATAAAAACTCTCAAGTTAAGCATCAAAATTCAGAGCACAACTCAAAGGGGTGACCACTTTGGGATGTTCTAGAGCTACACTATCTTTGAACTAGTATTATTATTTTACCTCTTTAAAGCATCAAATTGTATCTGACTATAGGTTTATTTATAGTCGTTGGAAATATTTTTTTGAGACGGACACATTGGTGGTGTTCATTTGTAATTCTGAGGCTCTTTTAATTGAGTTTTTTTAGCCTCAAAGTTTTTCTACCTTGGAGTGCACTCTCGGTTTTACACGACACTCCAGGGCACTTGTAAGTGAAACTAGTATCTAGTAGTACCCTCTATCTACTAGGTGGATGCAGTGGTTGGTTACCCATGCATTTCGGTAAGATGAGGTGACTACCATAAGGACACTTATTCTAGGGACTACAGACATAGACACCCTAGAATCTATCTAAGGTTTTTTTGGATCTACTTCTGAAGACTATAGATGAAGACACTTCAGAAGATTCCCTTCTATTGTTCTTTCTTCTTCTCCTCCATATTTGGATCTATGGCTCATTTTATTGTATTGAGTGCATTTTTGGCAGAGACCAACACTCTTATATGGCTCATTTTTCCTTTGTATTAAGGTGCATTTTCGGTAGAGACCGACACCTTCTAGATTGAGTTCACCATGAGGAGGGATTTGATATTCATGGTGGATCTAGTCAGTGACCTACAAGAGGCAACATCCTCTGAGGATGACCTATAGAGGCAATAGATTCAGAAGTGGGTGACCCTGAGGCACCCATGATGACCCTGAGGCACTTAGACGGCTGACCCAATGGCAAAATATCCGTGGAAGTGGCTGACCCTGAGGAAACAGATCGAGATGTATACACAGTGAATCTAGCATTATTCACAGTTGGAGAGCCAAGCGCAAAGAGCACGAGCCTAGACCAAATCAGCAATAAAAGAGGATGATAGATTGTTTTTAGAGAAGTCAACATCAAGGGGGAATGTTACCTAATGTTGACTTGTTTTTTTCGTTAGTTAGGATAGTGCACTTTAAGGGGAAATGTTAGAATTAAAGTGCACTATGCCTTCACCTTGACACTTGTCAGTTTCTCTTGACAAGTATCATGTGTTTCATTTAGGCTTATGCCTATATATTGTAACCCATTTGTATCAATAATTATCTCATCTTGTTCATTATAGTTAAGTCCCAACAAAACATATCTAGGTGTAAATTAAAATATAGCATTTGCATTGGGATTGATACAAACTAATTATATTTAATGGATGATCTGAAGATATAATATAATTAGTTTTATTAAAAAATACAACCGTTAGTTTTTTATTAACATATTTTACTGTATCTTTAAAAACTAACTTATTCAAAAATACTATGACTAACATATTTTATTTTAACAATTGTAATTGTATTTTACTACTTCTATCATATTCTTGCAATTGTTTTTTTCTTCTTGTGTTCCTTTTTGAAATTAATAAAATTTTCTACCACCACTTTTTATGTTTATTTCAAGTAGGATGAACAAAAAAATAAAATGACACTATAATGAAACTGGAATTATTTCATGCATCAACATTATGAAAAGCTAATATATCTTGAATTTAGAAAATTTAGTCAATGGTACTACTTTGGTGAATATGTCAGTTGTTTAATGATCTATTTTGCAACACTTCAACTCAACCATACCATATTCTATCAAATAAAAAGTGATGATAGACTTTAAAGTGTTTTGAATTAGCATAATGAAATGGCTTTTTTACTAGTATAGTTACACTTTGATTACCACAAAAGATGATTGTTGGATGATTTTGATGTAGATTGACTTCCTCGAGTAACCTACTAAGCTATTTTTTTATAAATATTTTTTGGATAAACTAATATACTTTGGTTATGTGAATGAAATAGATAATATATATTGTTTATTTCTACTACATAAATTTGGACCAGGTCTAGATGAAATATCTAACCTGAAGTAGAATTTCTCTCATTAACATCTCTTACATGATTTGAATATTTGTATTTGTTATAGCTCTTAGGGATAGGAATATAAGGATACAATATTAAATTGTGTATGGGTATTATGGATAGTCCGCATGGGATACACATAACCCAAGGTTGATAATATTATTATATTATATTATAATAATAAGTGGGATGAGGGTTGAGTAGTCATTACCCAAAGTTAAAATAGAATATGGGTATATAAAGAATCTATATTTGCATTGTAAGAAAATAAAATTATTCTCTTGTAACAGACTTGACTCATAGAGTGAATCTGAACATGGGAGATATTGTGGAGTGTTCCTTCCTTCAGGAATAATAGTAGTGTTTCCCTACCTTAAAGGCATTTCATATATCTATATTATTGTGTGGATTGTTATTATGGATAAATAATTTATATTTTTGTATAAATATGAGTTATTTCTATTAATGAGAATAAATATAACAAGTGGTTTAAGAGTAACAATTGTAACAAAGTGACAATTATATTTTATATTGTAAATTTTTGGTATTTTTTTCCAAAAAATATCTCATTTTTTAGGATCCATATCTTTGTATAAATATATATGCAATTTAGTTCTAAATTTGAAGATCACTAAAATGAGTGGTCATATGAAGGAACCTAAGCAGTATTGAGAGACATGCAACCTTGTGAAGTCAATAGTCCAAAACAAAGGTAATGACAAATTTTAAAATAATTTTTTTTTTTAGAAATTTAAATTTGAGATATATCTCACATGGAAAAAGTAAACAATTTATTATTTTGTGTATATAATTTTTAATGTGAAATTTTAGATGCAGAGAGATATATTTTTTTGTAAAACCCTAGTTTGTATTGTCTTTACTTGTTATCCATGTAAACTATAGAGTTACAAAAGTTTCCTAAAGAGGATGATATTGTTGTTCAAAAATCGTGGATAGAGTTTAGATATTTGTATTTTGATAATTACTTTTGGCAATTCCATCTCTTCAAAATTTAGAAGAAGAATCTTATTTTTGATGGGAAAGTTTTACCAAGGAAAATAATCATAATTATATTTGGGAAAAAATGGAGCATGCATTCTTAAGTTAGTGTGACCCAAAAAATATAAAAATATAGCTATTTTAAAGGTCACCATCCAGGGATATAAAGAAGAAACAAAAAGGCTTCAGGGAAAAAAAAATAAAAATAAAGAGGACATGATAGAAGGCAAAATATAGATGAAACTATTTGGGGTGAGGGAACCACACCCTTGGTGATAAATAATCCAAATATTGGTCAAAGGGATTTGTTTGAATATAACAATTTTATTTTTTAGATTTATGGTTGCATTATGAAGTTAAAGACTATTATATTTATAAACCCTATCAAAATATATAATTTTATTAAAAATTATTTAGCTAATAGGTTGTGGGTCTAGGAAAAAAAAATCAAGGACATACAACTTAAGGGTAAGAATATTTAAAATTTTAAATATTTGAGGATCACATGGATAAATATGTGTTGGCAATTTTGGGTACCTTGAGTACATTGCCTTTGCCTAAGTTTAGTTGTTGTCATTGATGTCAAGGAGCTATTGGTAGATGTTTGTTTCGATGTCTAAGGATGTGTTTTGATGAAGGTTTCAGCTGGTCAGTAAGTCTCCAAGAAAATCAGAGTAGCCTAGTTACCAAAAATCCAAAAAAAGACAAGTTAGAAAAAGTTTGCAGGCTCTTTGGAAAAACTGTCACGATTTCGCGACATGTTTGAGGAGAGAGAAATTTTGGCCAAAACTGTCACAATTTCACGACATGCAGGAAGGCAGAGGCAAAGCGGGCAAAAGTGTCATGATTTCGTGACATGCAGGAAGGCAGAAGCAAAGCAGGTAAAAGTGTCATTATTTCACGACATGCAGGAAGGCAGAGGCAGAACGGGCAAAATTGTCATGATTTCATGACAAGTTTCAAAGAAGTTGTATGGATGCAAAAAGTGTCACGATTTCGTGACAGGTTGAGTTGGCAGCTTGCAGTTGGCAAAAGCGTCACGATTTCACGACAAGTTTTGAAGAAGTTGTACGGATGCAGAAAGTGTCATGATTTTGCAATAGGTTGAGTTGGTAGCTTGCATTTGGCAAAATCATCACGATTTCGCGACATGTTCCAGTTTCGTGAGCAGTTGACAAGAAAGAGCTTAAGGCAGCGAAAGCGTCACAATTTCGTGACATGTTTCATTTTTGCTAGTGCAAACCAAGAAAAGGATGAAGGAGCAAGAGGTGTCACGATTTCATGACAAATTTGCATGATGACATCAGCAAGAGGCAAAGGTGTCACGATTTCATGACAGTAGCAGAGAAGAAGGCTTTGAAGTCCAAAGCGTCACGATTTCGTGACAAGATTCATGATGATGTCAGCAAAGGCTATAGTGTCTCAATTTCATGACAGCAACAGAGAAGAAGGCAGTGAAGTCTAGAGCATTGCGATTTTGTGACAAGATTCATGATGACGTCAGCAAAGGCTATAGTGTCACAATTTCACAACAACAACGGAGAAGAATGCAGTGAAGTCTAGAGCATCACAATTTTGTGACAAGATTCATGATGATGTCAGCAAAGGTTGTAGTGTCACGATTTCATGAAAGCAATGGAGAAGAAGGCAGTGAAGTCTAGAGCGTCATGATTTTGCGACAAGATTCATGATGACGTCATCAAAGGCTGCAGTGTCATGATTTCATGACAACAAACCAAAGGTGTACGACAGACAAAGGCGTAGCAATATCACAACATGTTTGAGTTTCGCACGAGAAAAGCCATAGAACAGCAGAGGCGGTTGAAGCTGACGAAGTTAACCTTGGCTGATGAAGTATAAATTTTTATAGCCAACATGTTAGAAGGTTGAACAGCCGACTATAGAACAAGATTTCATCTTGAGATTATGAATATAAAAGGAGGACTGTTTGAGCAATTTGTGTATCGATCGTGGTGTGCATTCGAAGTGAGGTGTCCGCAGAGTTAGTGTGACAAGTGAGGTTCGATCATCAAAAAAGTAGAGAGCGAAGTTCGACTGCAGCATTAGAGTGCATTTCATTGAATTTGATAAGTGTCGAAGTCTATGCTATTGTATGCACGAAGAATGTGCTATTGAAAACTGTGTGAAAAGAGTGAGCTGTTGTGGTTACACATAAGCGCATAAGTTGTTGTACATTTGAATGTTGCAGTGTTTGTGAAGATTGCATTACTGTGGTTGCATAGAAGTTGAAAAGATAGTGCGGTTGTAATTTAAGAAGACTGTGTTGTTGTAGTTGTGCAGACAGTGTAAAGTTGTTCTCCAATCAAGTGCAAAAAAGAACAGAGGAAGAGGACAGAATTGTGCCAGATCGAAGGACTATGTTCTGGTGCAAAAAAGAGGACCAGTTGGCTGTGACAGAGTTGAGTATAGAGATCTCTAGCCAGAGTAAGGAATACAGGTGTCTTCTATAGAAAGAGTTCCACTTGCTAAGGGCAAAAGAGATAGAGGTCTTCTAGAGGATCACTAGCAAAGCAGATTTAGGGAAAGTTGTCTCCTTTGAGTTGAAGCTCATAAACATTGTAATCGAGAAGGATTCCCAGAGGTTTTGATATAACTTTTAGAGGAAAATTTGTATCCGTGGAGTAGCCCACCTTGGGTGGACCACGTAAATTGTTGTGTCTCATTGTGGATTGCTTCTTATGCACTATTTTACTACTATTATTAATGCTATCTTATTTTGCATGTTAATGGTTTGAAAGCTGTTTTGATAGATAAATTAAAAAATAAGTCTTATACTGTTCACCCCCCCCTCTCAGTATAAGCTTGTGTTCTTCAATATGTTTCACATTTCAATTTTTATGATATTTATATGGATTATGTGGATATTATTTTAGGTTATACTTAGTTGAATTATTTGGGTATTGTTAACATTGATGTGCAAAAGAAGTTCATGAAATTATGGTATAGGAAAAATAAGATAACACTATAGAATATTTCTTAACTTAAGAAGCAAGGATCCAAGGATAATGTCTTAAAAGTCTATACAATAAATTGAATCCTATTTATTCTAAATACTCTCAAGTACTAAAAGGAAGGATAATAAATAGGCTACCATCAAATGTAAGAAAACTAGAAAGATGACTTTTTGGATAAGTTTCTTACTTACAAATTGATGAGCCACTCAATCAACTCATCTATGTGACTATTTTTTGTCTATAAATACTCTTCATTGGGTATCTAATGATAAATAAACACTTATTTTTTATATAAATAGCTCTTGACTCTATATTTTTTGCAAAATGTATAATATAATAGTTTTTATAGAAAATTACATGTTCTAACCTGATTTTATTTGCAATTTGATGTATGTTAGATACTAACCTATGTTGTATAGAGTGATCCTAAATTCACTTTGTATATAATAATTTGATCTTTCTATAATAAAATGAATAGTATAATACAATTGAGATTATAAAGTCACCTTTTCTAAACTATGAGAATTCATGATTGTCAAACCACAAAGATATGCTTGACAAATACATTTTTGAATCCTCATGGTGACTACTAGTTGTATTATGCATAAATTTTATGGATAAAATAAGACATTCTAATTATTATAAATGGAATTGATATGTTATTATAAATTGAAATAATTTAATAAACTATAACCATTTGTCTACTTTTGGTGTAATTAAATAATTAGCCAAGAATAGAAATTAGAGTGTTACACTAGCTAGAATTTAACCTAGAGAATGTTTATTTCCTTATAAAACTATTCTAACTATAAATTTGAATACTCATTTTTTAACTATAGAGGATATCAAAATTATACTTTGTTATATAATATTTCTATTTTGTAGTTAAGTTTAACCATAATAGCTTCAACTGCATCAATCGAGTGTTGGTAAATAGTTAAAGATAAATACATGCCTCTTTAAATTTATACATGTAGTTCAAACTAAGCTAGTAGTAGAGTAATAAAGTTAGCTAGTATGTAGTAGTAAAAATAGTAGAGATAGATCATTAACATTAGTATATTAATGGATGTAACTTTTATATGTATTTTTAATTAGTAGGAAAGCAAATCTGTAAATTTAATCATGTTTAGATAATTTAATGTTCTTCTTCCTCCATGGGAGAACTAAGTCTATGCTTGGAGTTCATGTCTATCTATCATGGTTTTCCATATGCAACACTCTTCTCAAACAAAACCAATCAAGACATCCTCTCATTCCTATGCAATAAAAATATTGCTAGGCCATTTCAGAAACTTTGTCAAGAAGATCAAAGGTCTCTACTAAGCATCAAAGTGTTTTTTTTAAATAATTTAGCCTCTTCATTTTTATTTCACAATGGCTATGTTATATGTTGTTTCAATTGTGTTTTTATTCGATATAAGAAGCCAAATGAAAAAAGAAACAATTTTTTTTTTAAGTTTATAAAAGATAAATGAGGCTTCTTAAAAACCTCTTAAATCATAATCTGGAAACTAGGGCATCCACCTAGTTAGACATCAAAATAAATAGAATAGTATTGAGTGCAAATTAGAGGAACAAAAGAACATATCAATGAATATTTCCTCTAGAGAAAACTATTGATGAGATCCTTGTTATCTATGTCTACTTGGGAGTTTTTCAAAAGATACTTTTTCAAGTACCATCAATGGATTTAAAAATAATTATTGGATGCTTTAAACATAATTATGCTTGATAGAATATATAGAAGCAAAAGCTAACACCAAGCAATTAAGTCACAAAGATTCACACCCACTTTAATACCATAATAAATTCATAATGATTTTCAAATAATGAATGGAATAAATGCATTACCCAATATTGTTGAAAAATAAATATGCATAAAGTAATATACACAATATATGGAAGTGTCCATGGATACAAAATAGTCTCATTATTAACTAATAGAGTCACACTCCAATTGATTACAAAATGGTTGGTATGGTGAGGGCATTTATATCCAAATATAAGTTATCTTTAGGTTAATGTTGGAAAATTAACATAATAAAAAACATTAAAATATATTTTTCAAGGTTTACAAAGGCCCAAAGGATTATATAATCAAAACAATACAAAAAATGATCATGGCCTCAACAAAAGCGTAACCACCATATATTCTAAAAAAGGAAATACCACTCATACCCTTATTCCATAGTTGTATTTTAAGACACAAAAATTCCATAGATCCCATCATTAAGAGATAGGCAATTAATTAAATATAGAAGAGTGAGAGGAACAAAATGTAGCAATAAGTGTTTTCACTGCACTAATAATCTAAAATAATTCTTAGAAAATGGTACATGTTGTAATTATGCAGATATTGCACATGATATAAATTCGCACATAGGATGTACAATATTAAATAATATTGTATCCTATGAAGGTGTACAATATTAAATGTCACTTTATCTTATAAAAGTGTACAATAATAAATAACACCTTATCTTCTAAAGGTGTGCAATATTAAAGAACACCTTGTTATGTAAAGGTACAAGATATGCCTATAAAGAAACCTTGCATATTAAATAAGAAAAAAAAAGTATTCTTGAAGTCCATAGTTTTGAACTAGATCTAACAACTAGCTTGGACCAGAGACTAGAAAGTTGGATAGTTTAAAATTTGGGAAAATAGAAGGAGATAGAGGAACATTTATAGTAGTACAAGTGATTCACCTAGCAAAGTCTAATAAGAACATTAATTATAGTTTATTTGCATAGACTAAAATAAAGAGCTTCACACCATTTTCCTCTACTAGATTTTTACCTCATTGAACGTTTCTTCGGGATAAATATTATGTTAATCAGTATGAATATTTATTTTCTTTAATTATTTGTCTAATTTTACAAAACTAACAAACATAATAATATAAACAATATGTATTCAAGAATCCTTAACAACATGGTTGACAAGGTATTATAAATAATTCTTTAATATGATAGCTTGATTTTTTTTATTCTATAGTAGTTTTCCTTCCTTACTATTTGTACAAGATTTATTTTCTAGCACTTTTATTTTATTTTTTCTTGCTATTTTTTTTCAAATGCAAAAAATAGTCATTATTTTTCCTACTATTTTTCAAGTGTGATAAGAACTATTGTTTTCCAAGCATGAGCAAAAATTGGTTCTAGAATTTTGGACTTGAAGATCCCTATAGCTGCATGTCACTAACTCAATTCCATAAATAAAAAGGAGGACAATTACAAGAATATTAACTAGATATTGGTACTCAAAGGTGGAAAAAGGAACCCAAGTAAAAAATAGATACTAAAAGAGACCTAGAAACCAAATTCATAGAATTGGAGGAACATGTAATAGAATTGGTTGAAGACGTAGGGTTTTATAGAACATCATGAACCAATTAATTGATCTGATGACAAAAATGTTTGATATGAAGCAAATGCTACAAACTCCAAAAGGTGAAGGAGAGTATAATTAAGAAAAAATTACAACTCCCAAGGATTTATTTGAATTATAATTTAGGTATAATCCTAAACATATTTAAGGTGGACACAAATATCAAGATCTCTTATTTTGAAGGAGATGTAAATACCAAAAACTTAAACCATTGGCTATGATAACTTGGAGTCCACTTCAACGTGCAAGGAGTAACTATGAATGAACATAATATATTATTTGTAATATTGAATATGGGTAGTCATACACTATTTTGGTAGGAATACCATGCTAAATTACTAATAATAAGAAAAGAATATCAATCTAGATATGGAAAGATTTAAAAAATCTACTTTGAGAACAATTCTGACCTCTTGGGCATGAAGTGAAATAATTCATAATATGGCAATTTTTTGGCAAGAAAAACGCCAAAGTATCCAACAATGCACCATGAAGTTTCAAAAGAAAACCATTATTTTGGTAGTTTCATTGAAATATCCAAAAGTTTTTATGAAATATATTGGAATATTAAATAGTCATATTAAAAGAAAAATTCTTCTTTTCACTCCAACCAACATTGTCCAAGTTGGCATACAAGATCAATACATAGAGGAATATGGGATAAAATTAAAATAAGGATATCCCTCAAAACAATAAGATATTTATAGGGATAGAAAAAAAGGGAAAAATATTACCACTTCAGTGTAGAAATAAAAGGATAAAGACTCCAAGAATCATTGTGACCACTATGATTCATACGAAGGAGATATGTTGGAAGCTTTATCTAGAACTATACCCTAGGAATAAGAGGAAGGGAAAAATAAATCAGAATACATATATTTTCATTGAGGGTAAAAAAGTTGAAGATATATCCAATGTTGATGATAAACACATTTATTCTATAATACAAAATATTTTAGGTGTAGCTAGATCAAGTAAAATACTTGACAAAGACATAACTAAACTTTTTTGAGTGAAAATTCTATTTAAGAGAACTAATATTGATGCCTTGTTCAATTCAATATCGTAATAAAACATTATCATAGAAGAACTAGTGAATAAAATTGGGCTAGAAACATACAAGCATCCTCATCCATATTTACGTAGTTGGGTTCACAAAGATGCCTAATAAAAGGTTACTAACAATATAAAGTCAATTTTTCTATCATGCCAACTACATTTATGAGGTGGATTTAGATATAGCACCTTTAGACATATGTGGAGTTGTGTTGGGTAGTCCATATATGTATGATAGAAATACCATTTTATTTAAAGATGACAACAAGTACAAGTTGATCAAAGAAGGATAATTTTACATCATTCATAATCATAAGGGAAAAATTCCAATCTCCATAGTAACTACCAATTAGGCAAAAAAGATAACAATTCTAGTAAGAAATTTGTGTTGCTTCTTTTGAAACCACAAAAGGATGAACCATACATGTTGATTTTTTTTTAATAATTTACAAGGAAGCAAAATAGAGTACCCTAATATGTGAAAAAAAGGTTGTTGAACACTTCATATGTTGATTCAAAGGAGACAACAAATTGTTTTCTCCAAGATAGGTTACTATACAAAGTTAAACATATTTACATACAAGAAGTTGGAAGAGTAGAAATCATTAGAGAAGCCCATACGTCTAAATTTGAAGGGCATTTTGGTATAGGAAAAACTCTAACAAATCACAGATGATATGTCCATCGACCAAAAATGTAAGAACAAGTAGCTAGTTACATTCGAGGGTGTGTACTCAATAAGAGGAACAACCAATTAAGAGGAAGTTACGACTATATATGCTTCTACTAGTATCCAAAAAGCCATGGGAGAGTGTATCCGTTGATTTTATACGAATTTTACAACCATCCAAAGCAAAATGGCATGATTAAATAAAAATTGAGGTGTTCTTCCATCATCTTCTACCTAATTTATATATTTTTGGGACTATAAATCTCTAAACATCGGAAGTGTGATCCAGAATCATTTTTAGAGATTGGCACATGTTTTAAATATGCACATGTCATAATTATGCACATGTTGCACATGAAATAAAGTAGTACATATGATGCACAATTTTAAATAACACCTTATCCTATAAAGGTGTACAATATTAAATTCTAGCTTATCCTATAAAGTGTACAATAGTAAATAATACATTATCATGTAAGGTCATGGGTGATGCCCTTTGGAATAAAAAAATTGGTATTCTAAGAGTCCATAGTGTCTAGAAGTCCATAGTTTACAACCAGATATAGTAAAAAACCTAGACTAGACTCAAAAATTGGTCAAACTAAAATTTATAAGAGTATAAGAAGGAGATGGACAAACACTTTCAACAGTAGAAGTAATTCACTTAGAAAATTTTGAGAAGTACGTTACTTCTAGTTTGTCGTAAATCCTCCATCTGTGCATAGATTGAAAGAGAGATATTCACATTATTTTTCTATGTTAGATATTTACCTTGTTGAGGTTTTATGTAGGATAAATATTGTGTTAATGAGTGTATGGACATTTATTTTATTTAATATTTGTCTACTTCATCAAAATTAACGAACACAATAATGCAAACAATCTACATTAGAGGATCCCAAGAAATATAGTTGAGGGGGAATTACAAATTAACTAACTTCCTTGACTGTAACATATTAATTTCATTGTATTTCAAGCTACAACTAGGGTTTTTTTTAAATCCTAAAAAATAATACTAGTATAAAATATCACTATATGGATACTTCTTTAGAAAATAAAACCCTTGTAGTATATAAGAAATCAATAATCAAGCTTTTGGATAAAGTAATAGTAAGTTATACTCACTCAAATACCATGTTGGAGTTTGTAAAATATTTTAAATTACATAAAATCAACACATTACTCATGAAAGTTTATAAGAACAAAAGTTCTTTTGTGCACCAATAATCTCACTAACAAATAAAGAAGATATATAAATGGTGGCATAAATATTAAATGATATATAAGTTATCCAAGGTTTTTTTTAAAGATCCACTCTTGAATAGTAATATAATAATAATAAATGTTTTCCTTGCAATATGCACATAAGCCTATAAGAAAATATGCAATGGTCATAATAAAAATCTCATTTATGGTCTTAAGTAAAAATTAGCACTTATTTCAATAATTTTTGCATAGTTAATTTATAAAGTTTTGTATGAGTTTAATAAGGTGAGGATTTGTTTTGGTTACCTCAAGAATCACCATAATTCCAAGATTTTTTATGGTTTCCTTTTGAGTTGTCATCAAAATTATGTTTGGTGAACCAAATTTTTGGATATTTTATTTTTAACATGAGTCGATGTGTGCCCTTTATTATTTTGAAATACATCCAATTTTACTTACTATAGCTTTTTTAACTTCAATTGAACATGTTTATATCCACAAGCCTGCACATATTATCATGTTCAATAACTTTTAAAAAATTAGTGAGTCAATAGGGATACACAATAAATTATTATGTGGAGAGGTGTTTCTACAATGACATATAGGGGGTGGGAGGCAAATAGGTCATACATGTCACCCCCTAAACAATTTTTTTTTAATTAAAAAAGTCAACATCCAAGATAGGCGCCTTGGGATTGATATCTCTGGGCATTTTTAGATATATATCCTTTACATTTGAGCTAGTTAAATTGTGTTCTTGTTGTTCACCTTAAGATGTTTATACACATAACATTTCATTTTTACGTCTATTAAATTATAATATAATAATTAGATAGCTATAAAATTTAAACTTACATGTGTGTAAAATAACACCTCTAAATTCTTTAAATCTATTCGCATAACGAAATCCATATACAATGTAAATAAAATCATATATTTATCTACAATTCATTAAAATAACCTACTTGTTCTTAAAACTATAAATAAAAGTTATATATCTAAAATTATTTTTAATATTTTATGATTCATCTTCTTAAATTATCTTTAGGTTTGGATTCTAAGTGATTTGTATCATTCCTTCATCTTTAAGTAACCTTATTTTTTAAAAATTTGAAATTTATTTGAGGACCCATTTTGGCCCAAATTCTTGTTGAACCTACCCATTATCAATACAAGGCTCATTATATTATTTTTTAAAGTCTTTATTTTCTATGCATTGCCTATTTATCTACATAACTTTATTCAGTAAGAGGTATAACAATTAATATAAAATCAAGAAGATTTTGAAGAACTACACATTGCCAACTCATAATAAATAATTATGAAATTATCATTAAAAATATTTAAAGGACCTCATTTAGCTCCTTCATTATCCTGACAAGAATGCCCATGTACTTTATCCAACTCAAAAATACTCCTACTCCCATATCATATAACATGATCTACAACATCCTTATATTTTACTAAAATTCTATTTAATTCATTAGTAATATACGAAAAAAGTATCATATTGATTTCTCTAGTTATATCCACAAAAATCTATTCTCTGTAGTCTACTCTCAGTTGTATCATTAAAAAATAGAATCGTGTACTATATTTTTTTTAATATTGTAACCACAATGACCATGCCAAGATCCAAATTATATGAAACAATATCATTCTCATTAGGCTTAAAGTTTGCATTTAGTAAAATTTAAAGTGTCAATACTATGACAATTCACACATATTCCCCTTCAATAAAAGATACCCCTATCTTAACCTTCTCCATTTTGACCTAGATCCTATGTTAATATAGTTAAATCTACTTGGTATTAGTCTCCTTTAAATTTTCATCATCACCAAGTCAATGAAATCCTTTATCAATATATCTTGTACAAAGTGTCTTAATTTATTGACACCATAGAGGGTTTTAATCCTAAGATAAATGACACTATCCAAATATAAATCATATAATTCAATTATATTAATAATCTATCTTATAAATAGTCCTTTGGATTTATCACAAATGCTATCATTGTAAATGTTTCTAACTAGGTTGTGATGTCCATAGGCAGTTGCCCTAATGGCTAAAGATGGTGGTTTTTTTTTAAGTGGTCTTGTGTTCAAACCCCTTGAAAGTGGTTGTTGATGTAATTTGTAAGCATTCTCCTGAGAAAAAAAAAACCTAGGTTGTGATAATTTCACAAATATAAGATATAACTTCCTACCTGTACTTCTTTTCAAAAATGATAAATTTACAATATTAATTAGAATCTTCTTCATCAACTTCTTAAAAAAAAATCACCTTTTTTAAAATGCACTCTTCATACATAGAAGCTAGTAAAAAATTATATATTTTTATGGCCCAAAAATAAATAACTTCCCTGTCATTGATCCACGTAAAAAAATTAATCTTAACATTTCCACATTGGATTATATCGTTAAAAAATATTCATTTATTCAAATTACAAAGTTATAACTCTTTCTAAAAATTATTAATATGACCAGTAAAACTTGTTATGATTATAAAATACATACAAAATTTAATTAAAATATAACAATTTTTTTAATTTCAACTAATATTAACATTAAAATTTAAAAATATATTATAAAAATTATTTAGTTTTAAAATATAATAAAGAGTAATTATTATTTTATTTCTTCATCACTCTTTATCACTAAAATATAATTTTAAAGAGTGTATAATTTATGTTTGAAACCAAAAAAATAAATTTTGAAACCTATATCTATACATAAAAAGTTAAGAATTTTGAGTATGTATAGATACAAATATCACATAAAAGAGATTTTTTTATTTTAAAAGATATAGAATTTTGACTATGTATAAGTACAAATATTACATGAACGGACTTTGTCTTACTCAAGAATTTATTTAAAAATATATATATATTATACCTCAAAACATAAACGACGAAGATAGTTTTGTTGTCCCAGTCGATCTGTTATCCTGGCTAACAATTTAAACGTGATTAAAGTTTGGTAAGTAATAAAGAAAAATTCCTATCCCCAAAGAAGAGCATTTGTATACTAGAGCGAGCTTCAAAATCAAACCTTTTCTTAATTTCAACCGACGAATAGTGGTTGTTAAATCACAGTATACCAAAGAATAGTTGAACTTTATCATTCTAATCTAACCCAAACATAGGAAAAATACGATGTATTTTAAAAAGGAAATTTTAGTTTTGAAATAGTAACACTATTGATATTAGAAACGTGGTCTCTTTATTTGAAATAGTGGTGAAATAGTGGTGTGTATGGGTTGCACTCTTTTATAGTTATAGTTATTATTTTAACAGATTTAATTTTAAATTTTTTGTTTTTTTAATTTATTTATTTTTATGTTGTGAAATTTTCGATATATTAAGAGATATTAAGAAGATGTTGTTCATAGGTTTTATTAAATTTTTTTATGATTTAAAATTTTTTAGAAACAAAAAATTAATAATTAATAATGAATTAGTTTAAAATTTTATTTTTTTTATTTTTTTCGTAAATTTTTTAAAAGATGTAAGGGAGGATATGCTTAGAATTTCAATATATGATATGCTCTTTTATGGATAAAGAATGATATCAAACATAAAACTATAATTTTTTTATTGTTATTAACTTGTGTATTTAATTATAAATACTTTAATCCTTATCCATTTAATTTTATAAAATGTTAATATTGTAATGTTCTAGTTGATGGGGTAACATAATCTAATAACTCTAAAAATATAACTAAAAATGAAATCAATCATATCACTAACAATCCAAAAAAAATTCGTATTGAGTCTATTGTTTTAATTTTTAACTATGTTATGATCGAGGAGCAGCTTTCAAGAGTTGACCATAGAGTTGCGAATTGCATTCATCATATTGAATAATGAACCACTTTAGCCATGTGAGAAAATTATATTTGCCTTGGGGAATTTCACTTTTGCAAAAGTTCTCATGGTGGTACCTACATTAATGACAAAGATTATTATTACAACTGGTTCGAACAAACAGATTTGAATAAAGTCGTTAGTTTCTATTCTTGTTAGGTCGATTGTTAAGTTCATTGTTAACTCCATCCGATTATATTCGTCTTAGTTTAGGTATACAGACGTAATGATTCTCACTGTATATTGATATTAAAAATTTCATATGCATAAATCTCCTTGTGGATGACAAACTCCTTTGGTTCATGGGACCCATGTGTTGGAATGATCAACAATTCGATTCTTTTATGGCACGTGCGTGAAATTAGATAAAGCAGTAAAATTGACGAAAGTACTAGAAATTTAGTTTAACTTTTATAACCATTCACCTCTTTTCTTGTCCTTTCTTTACTTTAATGTATAATTGTTTATAACGTTTTAAATTACAAAAGGCAATTCGAAAAATTTAATGCTTAACGCACTCCAACAGGGTTCACATAGTTTTGAATTGGAGTATAGATAATGCACCGTCACCATCGTACCCAATCGTCGGTGAAAGCTGTTCGTATACACAAATCTGGCAAATCGACACGAGAAATAGCTCTCTTCACACGTATCTACATCTTCACTGTCAGAGGTAAAGGTTTACAATTGCTTTGGGTGTAGGAAAAACAAGTTAGACGACTGAAATATACAAGCGACGAGTGTCCAAGGTATTCATTACTTTCCTAAGGTCATCCTTCACGAGATTGGTAGCGAATCCAGGCTTCCTTTGTCGTTGTTATCATTTTTCAAGAATTCCGATACTTGCGGAACCTTCCCTTCGCATTTAATAATAAGTATTACCTTTCATAATTTAGGGCCTAGAGACCCGCTTTAATTTTATAAGCCGAATGCAAGCACAAATAGCTAAACACATCTTAATGAGATTTGTATGAGATAATTATTTTCTTTTCTAGGCGGCAGCAGCCTGATGTCGGTACGGAGAGATTTGGACCCACGGTTAAGCGGGATTTCTGACGTTGTGCTCAACAAACCATCTGTCAAAACATTTCCAAGGGAATTGTAACGGCGGAGATGAGAGACGGTTTCAATCTTCCGTGGTATTTTCCCAACGCAGAAGAAACAAGAGAGGCCGTCGAAGCGTCGGGTGCCTTCGAGATCGTGAAATTGGAAGTGTGCAGCAGAGTTCCGTCTATGGGTGAGTCAGAATTCGAAGAGTGGGTGAACGATATCCAAAGCTTTGGGAAGAAGAAGTCTAGGGTGGTTAGGAGCTTTGTCGGAAGCCTTGTGCAGCAGAAGATTGGATTGCAGAAGTGCAATGCGTTATTTGAGAGATTTGAGACAAGGTCGAGGGAGTTGTTGGAGAAGGGGATTATTAGGCCTTCGAGGTTCGCGACTTGTATTATGGCTGCCCTCGTCAAAAAGTGAAGTCGATTTATGGTTTTTAGAACTACATTTGTTGGTTATGATATTGGTTGTATAGATCGCTCTTTCTTTCTGCAATGAACATTCCCAGATCTCAATCACAGTCTCATGCTGCTGGTTAGAAATAATTCTTGACATACCTGCATAATCAATGTGTTTGCAAGCTTCTGGAAGACTGGACAAACGTAGGGATGTTCTCTTGTGACTTAAAGGAGCATATGTCCGTCGGAGGGATAAACCGGCATTGCAGCCTTTAAGAAAATATCATTTTGCCACGCGGTATAATAAAAAGACATAATTACGCATGAAGAATGAGATAACATTTTAGTGTAAAAGTCTATCCACAAGTCAAATATCGAATGGAATTTGGAATTTTTGTGTGGACGATTTGCAACATTACAAGTCACATTGACATGGGTTTTGATTAAGTTATTTTCTCTTATCTAATTTTCTCTTTATCGATGTTTCGTGGGTTCGTGCCACGCTCGTTCCGTTCAAAACCAAGGAAAACTCAAATGTTACAACAGGAGAATTAACGGTATTGGTGGCAGAGGATAACAAATCGTTTTAAAAGCATTACTTGTCAATACATTATTATTATCGCCAAAGAACCACTTGCTCCCAATCCCGACTTTAATTTAAATATTAAAGATACGTCATTTCACGCCAAAACTTTAAGTGGAGAACAGTAATGCGAAAGCACATCACACAAGTTTTATGCCATTAAAATTCAAATAATTAAATCTTGAAAGGGCATAACATTGGAAATGAAAACATCTAGTGAGGTGGTATAGAATCTGATTGAAAAGACTTTAATATAAAATCCCATTGAAAAGAGTGTTTGTCATGAAAAGAGGAACCCATATAGCAAAGCAAATTTTTATTTTTTTTTTCTTTTTAGTGTTGTTTTGAATATATTAATTTTTTTTTTTGTAATATTAAGATATAGGGTTTTGACCAAGAATTCTTCAATCTGTTACAACAACTTCACGAGGGAGATACACACCCTCCCCTCACACACTCACCCACGCCACGATTTGAACCTTGGACCTCCAGAAGAAGAGCCAAAGCCCAAACAGTTGAGCTGCACCCTGAGGTGCGTTGTTAATACATTAATTGAGTGATAATTTTTTTCGGTACTATTAAAAACAGAGGGTTTTAAAGGGATCCCACAACCACTACAAGGAAGATCAAATGGGAGAAAACCCCAAAACAAACCTGGAAGAAACCAAAGGTAAACCAGAACAAGGGCGGAAGCCAGACCAAAAGGAGACAAAGAAAGGAGAACTGAGAAGGTTCTACCCTATCTTAAGATCACCTTGAGTAACATTAGCCATCATACTTGAAACAATCACCGTCAAATCAAGGGTAAGTTTCAACGAGCTCCAAATTTTACGCTGGTTAAGACCACATCTTTAGAAATTTTCGACTCTCTTGGAGAAAGGATTTCCTCCACAGACTTTTCCCAGGGAAAATCTTGTGGAAGAATATTCGTAACAGAAGAAGCCATCACAAAGGGAGAGTCATCCTCCACCACCTTGCTCCGAAGCCGCTTAGACAAACTACGTTCTCAACTATTAAACATAAAATTATTAATATATAATAATTATTTTAATTAAAATATAACATTCTCATAAAGAGATATTAAATTGATATTATTTATAAATGATGTGGATAATATTTTTGGTTATGCTTGGTTGGACTTGTTAGGTAATGTTAACATTAATATGCAATAGATGTTTATGAGTATGTGGTATAGGAAAAATAAAATAATGTTGTAGGATATTTCTTAGCTTAAGCAGTAAGGATTATAGGTGAAACAAGCAACTTTTGTAAGAGAACAAATCACAAAACCAATAAATGAATAAAAAAATAAAAAGTAAACAAAGCTAAGAACAAAGTCCAAAGAATAAGAAAAATCAAAGTCTGGAAGTAGAGTTAGAAGAGTAGAAGGACAAACTAAAATATGAGCATAAGGATAAATTTAAAATAATGTAACCAGAAGTTGAAGAGTCAAAGGATGTAAAACATTTAGATAAGGTTACAATATATTGTTATGCACACCACCATGGGTAGCAACAGTCATGGAGGCATGATATAAGGGACAAATGATATTATGGACTAATGTGAAGTAAAACGAGCATCAAGTATAATAGTGCATTACATAAAAAATTAATAATTATGAATTTCAAAGTGGTACAATGATAACATAGAACTAGAGGAGTAATCATTCAAGATATTAGAGTGGAGAAATAGAAGCATCAATCCAATAGTAGCTTGGCATCATCAAACACCATCATCAATCAAGATTTTATTTGGATGATGTATTATCAAGATTGAAATCATTTGTTAACAATCCTTCAAAGATCAATCATTTGGTTTCTTTTCATGTTTCAAGGATGAAATATTTTAAAGAGGGTGTAATGTTATATGGTACCTAGTGATAGGTATATGGGGATATGATATTATATTGCATATGGTGTTATGTATAGTTGGCATTGACCACACATAACAAAAAAAATTCAAATATCCCATGAGAAAATAATGTAATAATTACATAACATTACCCCTCATTAAACTATTTGGTATATAAAAAGAGTTGTGAAACATTTCAAATTTGACATGTGCAAGTGCCTTTGTGAAAGTATTTGCACGTTATTCTCAAATAGGAATGTACTAGAATTGAATATGATGATTCTAAAATTGTTCTTGAATGTAATGAAGCTAATCTTCATTGTGTTTTGTTTTTTCATGAAATACTATATTCTTGATCAATTTCAAAATACTTTGATTGTCATAGTTCAACACTATCAACCAATTTTTCTTTACACCATATAAAATCTCATTGGATATAATCATATCATTTTGCACACAACTCCTTGTACGATATGATATTCTACCTTTATAGATGACAATGATATTTCATTTATTTCTTGCCATACCATGAGATAAGTTGAGATCCTAGATCAAATACATAGATGCAATATTTATCGTTCTTGTAGCCCTTAGGCTTACGCTGATTAGGGTCCATTAACTTAACTTCGGGTAATTTTATAGCGTTCACCTCGCATAACTAATGAAAAATTGAATCCAACAACTTTGATAACTGAGTGAATACGTGAGGTGGACATTGTTCCTTATTTTTACCCTTATAATTGTTGTTGCGCTACTCATATTTCATAGGAGGATATTGGGCTTGATAGTTTCATTATTGTTGCCCTTTATCCCCTTTCTAGAGGTTCAACACCACCTGATTAACATGGGTCAGCTTGGCCTGTTGTCTCTTGGTGCTTTTCTTGTGCCACTCCTTATTCCTAAGCTTCAAGTTACCCTCCTGTAACTTGATGTCCTCTATCCTCTTTGAATGTCTGGTATTGCTACAACTATAGCAATAACAAAATGTGCTTGGTGCAACCCTTCATGAAAATTCATGTTAATTTAGAAGATGGGATGGATAATGGTAGCTTTGCCATCATTTTCCTCCATAATTTTCCATAATCCATCACTTGCTCATCATAATATTGCGTTAGAGTAGCCAGGTCAGATAAGCTTATCTTCTTCTTTATGTCGAAGGAGAAGCATTCGAGAAATGCATCAGCTAGTTATTTGAAACTAGTTATGTTGTGCTTCTTTAATTTGTTGAACCACTCTCGATCTGGGCCTAAGAGTGTCGCGATGAAGGTGCGTAGGAGTAAAGCATCATTGCTCTCAATATGAAAGCACATATCTATAAAACTAATCACATGCTCCTGTGCATCTTCCTCTCCTTGAAACTTTTCCAATATAGGTATCTTGAAATGCTCAGGATATGCTAGAATAGGTACTAACATACATAGAGGTTCAGTATGGATTTTTTTCAAGGTAGACTTATGATAATATGTTCCTTGCTTCTCTATAGCTTGGAACTTCTCTGCTAAGATCTTATAGACTTACGAGGAAATAAAATCATCTTATCAAGATTGTCTTGGAGGTACCCTCAAAGGCAGATTCTTCCTTGGTCGAGGTGGGGGGCTAGGCTCTCCCTCCTCCTTGAATTGGGAGATTTCTAGATATTCTTGTTCTAATTCCTCTTCCACATAATTCTCATGCCACCTATCCTCATGTTGTTGGGACGTTGGATATCGATCTCTGTGCTAAGCCATATGGCGAGTATGTGTGTTTATGTTATTATGGTGTAACTCGAGCTGTGAAGTCACTCGTCTATTGACATGCTCCCTAATCTCACTATGAGGAGGTAAATCGATGCTAGCAAATCAATCCTCTCTCTCCACACACTCCTTCTGATCGAGAATGAGTTGTTCCTGCATGCGCTGTTCATATAATTTTTGTATTATGAAGTTATGCCTCTGAGAATTCTCATTTTTGAGACACTCTTTCTCCGCGTGAACATCCTCCAATTGATCTTGGAGAATCAGCCATATCTTTTTTGACATCAATCTATGAGCTCTATCAACATGATCAACCATCTGAGGCCTCTAGTGAGTGCACTCTATTTGAGTGACTTTATGGGTATGTCCTCCAATGGATTGATTTACCAAATTGTTGCCTCAGTCTGTAAAGATGACATTGATGTTAGGATGTCTCCTATACTCAGTTCTTGCATGCAACGCAATAACACACATGTATTGAGAACGCTTTGAGAACTCTCCATGTTCTCGAGTGGTCCTAATGGTGCTTTCACTACACTCACTTGTAGGTCGAGAGGTTGTAAGTGTAGGCTTATATCCTAGATGCCCTAGGACTCTATCTAGACCATCCAACTATTTGCTATGCCATGGCTCATGAGGCGATGTACCATTTTCTCCCACTTTGGATATATCTATGGTGAACCTGGAAGGTTCACTCCTATAGGGAGTCTGCATGGACCTAAATTCAAAAGCGGTGCCATCTACTTGCCCCTGAATGGACGAATCTTTATCTTGTCTGTACTCGAATGGTGGAGGTCATGAGCCTCCCTTAGATACAGGTCGAAGGGGTCCCAATCTGGATTCCTTGATGACATATTCTTCAATGGATTGTATGGATTCCCGTGGAATACGGTCACGATAAATGATACCATGTGCGAAACCCCCATGCTAGGAAGTCCCATGCTTTGATCTATGTCTAGAGGGGTGTTTAGTACTTCCTCTAATTGGGGTATTCTCGATGGAATCCCCTCATGTGGAATTATCCCCTATAATGCTCACTGAACGACATCCATGAGGATTTTGTGATTGAGGGTTTTCCACATTGTATTGTGCATTAGGTGGATCTTGGACTTCGATCTCTGGTATATGCCCAGATCGAATTCTCTGTGTTTGCACCATTATGTATCCTATGTCTAGATTTAAAATTTATTAACACACAAAGAACACAATTATGATTATCTCCTTTTATAGTTTTAAAATGAACCCTAAACTGTTTGATGTGTTTTCAATTTGTTGTATTAGTAAAGTAACTCTTATCATGTTTTGCAATACATTGATGATTTTCTCAATTGTTTAATGGCTTTCACCTATATGCTCACAGCTCAAAAAATTTGTGATGAACTCTAGGATGCGTAATCCCATTGAAATGTGGCGATGAGGTCCACAGCTGGGCAAGGAGCACAGATCCTTCCAAATCCTCATCCAATATCACCCAGTCAACGTTATACCCTTTGCAGAGAAGTACATGTAAATTTTATAGGCTACAGATGGTTCTTGGATACGGTATTGGTATCGTAACAAAATGGTATATGGGAGTTGGACCAATAGGTAGAAATAACTGCTATCATCATTTAAACCCTATTAGTGGTTGGATGTGACTCCCAACTCACTAGCATTTACTGTGAAATGTGGTGTGTGGTTCCTTTTAATTTGCATGAAAAGAAAGATGCATAATACAACATTCAAATGATTCTACATGCTATGAAAAAGGAACGTTTGATTTCAGAAGTATGCATGGTTAATCTACATGATATTCTAACAATGCATACTAACGATGGTATGGCCACTAATAGGGCCTCATGCAAGCAAAACTAACATACAATAGGGGCCTAGACCGCTAGTTACTAGGGTGAACTGCACTCAGAGATCCGTTGTTCCTAGAAGCGACTAGTAGATCCTAACAAAATACCTAGGGACTCAATGCATTTAACATATTTCCATTGCCTTTCCTAATTATGCTAATATTTTGCACTCTCTTAAAAAACACAAACGAAGAACATAAAAAAATAGAATGACAGTGGGACCTACCTTAGATACTCATTTGATCAAGATTTTTCTCTCTACTATATGATTTTTCAGATTCTGACTGTGACTCTGTGGCACGATGACCACTGTTGCCCACGAATGTGAACCACGGTGAAAACTTTTGACAGTGGTTGTCAACTACGGTGAGCACCTATCATAAAAATGATAGAAGTCAAAAAATTTTGGCATGAAATATGGAGTTCCACTGTGATCACCTTTTGTCTGATAAAAAAAAGGCTTACACCTATCGGTTCCTATTGTAAGAATTGAAAGATACACAAAATGCATACAAGAATAAGAAACTGATAACAAATTGACAATAAGAAATACACTTTATTCCATTATATTTGAATTCAAAGTCAAATTACAAGTACATCCCTCTTAAGGATAATCACTTTGATACAATTGTTACAATAGGATGTAATTTTTCTCTCTCAAGGGTAGGTGTGATTTCCAAGTGCCTTTCAGGATGACACAAACTGCTCTAGGGTGTTGATGACCCTCTTCTCCATGATTAGAGGTATTTTTTGCCTTGCATCCTGTTGTGGAGTTTTCTTGCTTACCCTTAAAATATTTGTCATGTCATGGGGAACTCTTAAAATCACAACCAACACTGTGGATTCTGGAATATCCACCTCATTAACCTGGGAATAGACTACCTTTGATAGCTCTAAACCGACCAGGTTGGGTAAGGAAACCCCAAGTAGTGGGTCCTTTTACTAATGCTTCACAATGCACACACCCACTATGCCATATAAAATATTGTTTTGTTCTTTTAATTTTTTAATGACCGAACCTATCAATATTAGAGCTCATAAAATCCCATATCGGTGCCTTATCCATTATAGAGTCGTAGTAAATTTATAAATGGATTTAGATAGATTAAAGTAAGAGGAACCAGTTCGTTTTATCCCAATCAAATAATGTAAAGTAAATAAAATGATTAAACTGGTGAAATAGAAAGTGTCATTCACAGGTTTTGATTGCAAGAACACATGAATGATCACCACACAAACCATAAAACATAGAATATGAGCCAGGAATTGAGTTGGATTTTGTATTAATATAAGATATTTACATAAAGTAGGCCTAGTAGAGTGATCGGGTCCTATATGCCAATGAATTACAATAAAACCCCCGTTTGAATAACGTAATAAAGGGTCTACTCCTCTACATAATGATTGTAGTTATGTAGGAGTCTCCAACTCAACACGTTCAATAGGAAATTATCACAATGAACAACGCTCCCTAGTAATCCCTAGACATGGTAGAATGAAAGGTGGTAAGAAATAGACATAGGAAACACAATAGAAAATACGACTCAATATTGGATAAGGTTAATACCTGGATTTTCTATCTTAGAGGTTTGATCCTGGCACATGTTGCTACGGTGTTCTCCTATATATAGTGTATTTTTGCCGACTATCGTCGATATTTGTGAGGAAATAAAAATCTTGGATCCTTTGAAACACAACATATTTTATGACTGGAGCCCGTACAAAGTCCTTAGTGGAGAGGTTGCAGTCGACCAATTCATCGTTGGCCTCATACTCGGACTCTGCCACCTCTTGGTTCCATTGGAGCCAATTCTGCTCATTTTGTAATAACAAGGAGACCTTGATGTATTCTTCTGCAAAGAAGCATAGGGAGTCATCTAATACAGTGGTCTTTAGAACAAAAATGGGCACATTGTCCTCTTGAAACCTTTTATAGATTGGCATAATTTCATTTATTCTCTGCCTCCCTTGTTGTAGGTTGTTTTGGATGAGGGTTACTGCACACCTCATAGCATATATGTCTATAAGAATGGACTCAAAATCCCCCATATTTGCTTGGACCTTCTCTTTCATATCTTGTTTAATTTCATTTGCTGGCCCAAGTTATACACTAGTCTGTATAATGGAAGGAGCGGGTATTCTCAGTTTATCAACTTCCTCCTAAAGCTGCTTGACCTTGAGCTATAATGACCCCACTTTTGTAGCCTTAGCTTTTAATTCTTCGAGTTCTTTCTCTATTTCTTCTGCCACCTGTGCTTGAGAGGCCATCTGGGATTTCATCATTTTAAAAGGTGTAGCAGATGATCTTATGACACCCTTACTCACATCAATAGTGGCTTATTTCATGCTAGGTGGCAAAGGGATTTCAAAGGTAGCAGAATATGTGTCAGTAGCTATTTTCCCAACTATATCCCTATGCCTGACTATCCCCTTGATAGGATATCTTTGCTCCTTCATATCCTATATCTAGTATTCTTCATCGATGGTGAACTGGCAGGTGTCAGTGACCCTTGTCATTGTAAAGTGTCCATTCTTTGATCCAAGGTTTCAGTCCTAACCTTTTTGCAAGTAGGGAAACGCATGGAGCTTTGCACCTCATAGCCTCTCAAAATATTAGAGATCCCTGACTATCACCTTGGGTTGTACTTGATGTTCTTATTTATTTATCACCAAGGTGGCATAATACAATGTAAATTGACCCTCTACTAATTGGTCTTGATCCTATGGGTTTATCAAAGTCAGTTTTGATGATGTGGCAGCCTGCTGAGATAGACCAATGACCAACTCCTTCCCTTTTGAAGTGGCGACAGAGGAACTGGAAGAAGAAGGGAGTTTGGCCTGCTCATCAACTATCTTCATCATGACCTTGAAGAGGTCAAAATATTGCTGAGCAATTTGAAGAGTGGGATCTTTGAATTTTTACAGAGCGACCACTAGGACTAGTGGGACCATATTATCCACTAGAAATATTCAGTGTAATTTTAGTTGAGTGCTATAATCACCAACATCCTCCAATTCACTATAAGGTCACTTATCCTTGGGCATCCTCCATACCAAGTCCAAAGTCTGGTTGTTCTTGAATGCCTGTTGCATTGCATCTTCAAAATCATCACCACTGTGTGTGACTTCTAGAAGGGTCATCTTTCTATTAACTTCTCTCTTGTGGTGGCCATCTAGGTCATAGGCCCTCCAAGTGACCTTTGGGAAACAATAGTTGTCCATATTCTAGATAGCCCGTAGCATAGTAAAATGGCCAAGATAGGTGTAATGGCCCATTGTGTAGGGAATGGGCAACCACTTCACTAGTCCCTTTTTCCTTATATGTCTAATTTTTACCTCTTTATCCATCTATCGAGTGATCTCCAGGATGGTAATGGAAGTTGGGCAATGGAATGGTAGTGCTTTCGGGGGTAATTTTGATCCATATATCCTAATATAGGAAAATTCTTCTACATAGAAGTAGTCTCCTACTTTCTCCTTGTGTAGGAAATCTCTAACCCCTACCTCAATTCTATCTGGGAAGTTTCCACACAACCGAAAGTGCACTATAGGGAGGACCTTCTCAAAGAAGGGTGTATAACTGGAACGTCCCTCCTGGATGCACAATAGTTGATCCTATATAGTTGTTGCGTTCACTCCCCCCACTTGGGCCACCAGGGATTTATCCAACTATGCTATAAATAAATGAATAAAAAATGAGTAATAAGAAAAATGTGGCATCTCCCTCTTCTCGGCCAATATGGCCTCTTGCAACAGTCATAATTCTTCATCCATATTGTCACTGATAATATCCTCCCATATATAAAGAGGAGTTTTATCCGTTCTGTTGCATTGGAGGATTAAAAAAATCACCTCCTTAGTGATTGGATCCAAGTCCTTCTCCCCTAATGCTAGATTGATCATGTCGGCGTAATATTGTGCCCAAGGATGGAGCAAGAACTTCTCGATGGGAAATCTGTTGGCCTCATTTTCCCTATCTTCAACAAGTTTTAAGGGAATGTAGTATTGATCATGTAATTGGCCTAGAGGGCAAATGTTTTAAAATCTACCACCCTGGAAGTGGTGGCTAGGCCAAAAATCTATCGAATTATATCGACCGACACCCGGGACACTTCTTGGCCTTTAAAGTCATGAATGGTGCACGCTCTGGAGTCATAAGAGACCACGAGCCACACCATAAAATTAGACGAATGGTATACCTTCAGGCAGGTTAAACGGTCTAGGTTTGTACTCCATTTGTTACATACAGGCACTAACTTGGTGTTATCTAGGTAGGCCCATGCGTAGAGGTATCGTAGGAGCATATGTTAATGATGATTATCTTCTTTTGTGGGGTCGAATACGTAAATGGTTACCCTCTATACCTCCTTTTTATGCTCTTTAGTGATGTCCCTATTGGTATCAGGTAAATCTTCGAGAACCTTACGGTTCTGCGCCCTCCCTAGCTTTCTGGCAATGGTCCATGTCCCAGTAATTCTACTAATTCATTGTCAGACAATTGACATCTCAGGGGCTAAAGAGTTGGTAGATGCTATTTTTCACAAACAACAAATATATGTAGTCCTTTATCTAAACCCTCCATCTATCAATAAATATCTATTTTATTTTTCATAAGACTCAATGGATTACTATAAATCCATCTATCATACTAAAAAATGTGATTGCTATTCTTATTCACTTTATCAATTAATTCTTTTCTTAGTGGAAGGATCATTTCTATTATTTTATTGCAAATGTCTAATCCAATGGGGTATTTATCCTCCTCAACAATAGCCAAATTTGATTTGTATATTAAGTATTTTTTAATAGTATCACCCATGGTCTATTACTACATGTCAAATTTACCACAAAACTTTAGCCCCTAATGCAATTTTCAAATCCTTCCTTTTTCTCATGCCTAAACCACCACTTCTTTTCTTAAAATAAACTTTATATCAACTGATTAGTAAAATCCCTTTTTATCTTTAGTATATGTCCATAGGAATTTTTTTACATGGATTCAATGATATTTAAATTATTCATTGACATTATAAAAAGAGACATGAAATATATTGGCGTAGGGCTATAAAGAAAATTTTAACAACAAGGCTTTACCTACTTGTGTCATGACCCTCCCTTGGCTAACTTTTTTATATGAAGGATTTATGAAATTATGTGATATCTTTAATGATAGATTATATGGTTTTAAGATATTTTGTTGATAAATGGCATGTTACTAATAGACTAGTATTTTTGCAGGAATAGACACCATCGCAAGTGGGCAAGAAACTGATGGGTTATAGAGTCAAAATGATCTAATATATAATATATCTATTTTAAAACTATTGACATGTTATACCTACACTTACATGATAGATGGCATTAAGTGGACATTACTAACATGTTTTATGAAGGGATAGGGTAAGTTTAATATTGCTTTATTAAGAGGATTTAATGTTTAATATTGCTTTATTAAAATGATTAATATAAAGAAAGGAAAATTTACCATGTGTAACTTTAGAATAAAAGAAATAAGGACATTTATGAAATAATGTTTGCAATAGATTCGATTTGGAAAATGAACCCAACATAGAAAAATGCAATTGCAGATAGTTATGAGTTCGTTACCCTGAGAAAATTCTATGTCTTCTACCTTAAAACTTCTTGGAGAAAGAAGAGAGGGAGTGGTTGGATTATGCAAGAACAAAGGAACATAAGGTTTTAGAGTCTTCTCCATTTTTGAACACCAAAGGAGTGGAAATTTGATTAGGAATCAAGTGGAACCAAATAGCAAATATTACATCATCGAAGAACACTTGGAATTTGCTTTACCATTCAAAACATTCATATTAAGGTACAATGTGCATGTTATCTCTATAATGGTAATATTTGCCTTGTGTGTATTCAACTCAGACTATGTTGATTGCTACCTTGGAATGTACCTTTAATTTGAATGATGGAATGCATTTGCTTTGGAAAGGCCCTAGAAGAATTTTTGGAGCTCTTATATCTAGTTTTGCTTTATATATTAGCTATTCAGGTTTTATACACCATAGAAAATATTGAGGAACATTGTTTATTTTAAATTATTTGCTTCTCCTTACATGCCTTGAATTGTGCATTTGTATTGTGTGAAACACGCAATAGCAAACAAATTATACTCACTGGCTAAGCACAGGTAGGCGAACACTGTTTGTACTATGTAGTCTTGTAAGGATACATAAAACCTAGAAATCAAAATCTATTTTTGATTTATTATAGGTTTAAACCTTAGGTTTAAAAATGTATCCATTAGAATCAAACATGAGATTCCATGTGTCCTCTCTACCTTGGTTGTTCGGATCTACTTTCAAATGAATATACAGTGCATTATGTAATATGTTATGCTCTCTATTGGGAATAATATATTTAAAAATCAATTATAGACTTGCTTAGTATAAATGAATGTTATAAAAGAGATTTTACCAAGCTTAAATAAAAAAAGTAGGACCCATATGTTCCTCTTGGAATGCGATCAATTTATTTAAATTAGGTTTTAAATATATGAATTAGGAGAGAATTCGAATGTTTGGATTTCTCCTTGTTACATAAGCGCGTGTATTATAAGGGACACATTATAATTTCTTTTTGATTTTGAAATGGGTTTATTCACTTTTTAAAGGGAAACTATAGGGGGTCCAAGGTATTTTATAATGAAAGATTAAATCTAATGAATATCCTTGTAATGAAATGATATCTTCCATTTGTTATGAAAAAGAATAGCTTATATTCTTTTTAAGAGAGAAGGAAATAGGAGATAAAAGTTATTCTATAATGGATTATTGATTATAAGAAAGGATGGTAATGATTTATGGCATATATATATATGCGACTTTAAGAAAATATTTAAGTTTAGTTAGAGAAGTTTTGGATTAATGAAAGAAAATATATTTGTTCTTTTTTTTTTTAAATTAAAGTGGGTTTTTATCAAGGGACCCAAAATCTAATTACAACAAGTCACTAGACTTTTAAAAAGCCATAGGAATGGCCACAAGAATCCCGAGGATGGATTTAGTAAAGGCTTGAGGAAATCCATCAGGACAAACTGAAGGAAAGCCATCAGGATAGGTGTAAGGACCACTTTCAATAAGGATGCGAGGAAATCACGCCCGAAGCGGGAATACACAGAATAGACAAAAATTGAAAAGCCCACCTAGCTAGAAAGATAAAAGGTAAAAAATTCAATGAAGGAATAATCCCATCTATTTGCAAATTTGAACATCCCACAAGGAATGAAAAAGAAATAGCCCATGCAAGGGAAACCAAAAACTGGGAAAGAGCAACATCCCATGCAAGGAAAAACCATAATTTAAAAGAAACAGGTAAGGATACCAGAAGACAAATGAATAGTGATGAAGTCGCATCCTTGATAGGCTTGGAAAGTGGATCACCAAGTTGAGGATCTCCATAGGCCATGATATCCTCTTGTAAAGATTATAGGAAACTACGAAGACGTCAGCTAGAGTAGAGAAAGCAACAGACGCATAAAAGTAGGCCATGGGATAGAGATAGGAAAGTTTCTAAGGAAGGAGCCACAAGGAAGAATAGTTGCAGGTATTAAGCACAGGTCATCCCAGACTAAGAATATGCAACCAAAAAACCCCAAACCACCTTCATCACCACCAATGAATAGCTTTAGGGAAACAGTTGAGGAAGTCTAGCAAGAACATAGCAGCAAGCAAAATAGAGGCCCCAAAGTAATAGGACAAAAAAATCTGAGAGCCCATCGAACCCAAAATAACAAAACCAAAGATTAAAGTCACACTAGAAAGCACATGGTCTACCAGACTAAAAATATGTTGTGCAAAACTACTCATGAACCCACTCTCCCACAGCCACAATATTCCACACCTGAAAAACCACTAGAAGCTAGCACCAAGTAGAAACCTGTAAAAAACCTGGGAAAAACTAAGAGCTCCAACAAAAAGAATCCTTGAAGCAACCCAAGAAACTTAGGGAAGCTCCCAGGGAAGAACCCAAAGATATCCCAGAAACCAGACATCAAAAAAGACCCCCCAAAGGGTAAGGAAAGGGGCAAACAAGTGAAGAAGTGATCTCCCGCCCCCAACAAGATCATCTGCAACACCATCCATCAAAGGAGGAAGGATAAATTAAGTGCTAGGGAAACTGGGATAGGATTAGGGACCTGGGACAAGACCATGGAAGGGCTACAGGGAAGTGGATAAGGACTTCCCATAGGAAGTCCGCTACAGAGCCCCCCATGATATTTGTTCTTTATTATTGAAACTAAACTATTAATATTGACTACTGGTAAATGACAATTGATATATTTTGAAGCATGCTTACATTACAATTAATTTATTTTAAACTAATTGGAATAGATTTTTAGATCATGCTTATTCTCTAAAGGATAGAAATATAATAGTAAGGATTTTCCTTAATTTTATTTGCATTCACATTTTGGGGGATGAACTAAGGGAAACTATTGATTAAAAAAAAAGAAAGAGAATATTTTATTTTATATAATCATGATAGCCTTAGATGATTAAAGGATGTATATTTATTTGGTAATATTATATTAAGAGTTTTGGAAAGTCTTAGTGATGTTTGTAGACTTTGAAAAAATCTAATTCATTATTGGATTATGAATAGATTAGTTTTATTTATTGAATAGAATCATGAATCATTTGTGATATGAATAATTATATATTATTTTATCGGATGTCTCCTAAGAGACAAATGGCTGATTGCCAACATGAAGGAAATTGAAAGGGTGAATGGCGGGAACGGGAGCGTCTGTGGACGATGGCGATGGCGATGGCGAGAACGGGAGCGATGGCGGTGGAACGTTGGAGGGTGCTAGTGTGGCAGGTTTGTCCTCGGGCACTGCAGATGGTGTTGGGCCTACTGCAAGCCCACTCAGCAAGTTCCACGGTGAAGACCCAAACGGCGTGGTGAAACCGGCGCCTGATAACGTTAGGGTTTCACCCTCCAAACCACCTCCTTGGTCTTTGTCCTTTGCGGACAAAGTTAGGTCTTCGTCAGGAGCATTTTCTTTCCAAACTCCTCTGCCCTTCTCTATTTTGGGCACTGAAGTCTCTTTTCCAAGTGAGGTTATGGAGCCACTAATCTTCCAAGAGTCTCTCTCTTTGGTTGGGAAATTTTTCGGTGCCCGACCGGATATGGAAACTATCCGCGAGTGGGCTCTTTCCAAATGGTGACTTTCGGGCAGCTTGGAGTTAGTGGCCTTTCCTCGAGTATTTTTCATGATAAGGCTAAACAATGCCCTTGACACCCATCGCATTCTTACTGGAGGGCCTTGGTTTTTCGACCGTCGTAGCCTGTTTCTACAAAGATGGGGGGAAGACTTTGACCCTGAAACTCAGTCTATCAACATCGCTCCGATTTGGATCAAACTCCATGGGCTTCCCCCATAGTTCTTCTACAATGATGCACTCAAAGGCATCACTCAACCGATTGGAGATTTGGTAGCCATCGACCCTGCTACCCGAGCCAGAACCAGAATGACCTATGCTCATGTCTGCGTCATGGCTAATCTGGATTCGGCTTTGCCTACCTGCATCGGCATCAACTATGGGAGCTACAGAAGACGTCAAGGAGTGGAGTATGAGAACAAGCCCGCTTTTTGTTTGGAGTGCAATACTCAGGGTCATCTGGCTTCTCAATGCCCTTCCCAAAAAAAAGATATCCCCAGTGATTCGGGCCATAAGAAGGATTCCCAGATCCCCAACACACATAAAAAGGCTTCAGGCCAGGGCTGTGGCCGATCTGCTAGTCCTCCTAAAACCTTTGCTTCAAATCATGGCAAATCCAACAATGTAAGTGCTCTTCCTCCCCGTTCTAATCAATTTGCTCCATTAAATAATCCTCATGCTAGAGAGGACATCTCCGATGAACTTCCCATAGATCCAAATGTCTCGTCCACACCCACTTTGATTTAGTCTCCCTTGTTCAAAGGCAAGGCTGCAATGACCTTTCCAAACTCACCCATCGATTATGGTCCCTCTCACCTTCCTCTTCCCTTCCCACCCCTTCCCTCGACTTAGAATCATCCTCTTTCCCTTTCCCCGACTCAGAATCGTCCTCTTTCCCTTTCCCCTGAGTATGTTGCCCTGTGCCAGTCTCCCCGTTCTCCATCCCCCCATTGGGCTTCCCCTGGGACTGACACCAATGATATTCTCCAAACATCCAGCCCTCTCAAATCTCCCATTCTTGCACCCAAAGCTGACGTCAACAAAGAACAAAAAAGGGGACGTCCATCAAATGCAGAAAAGCTTGCCAAAGCAGCTGAGACTGAAATGGCTGACGGCTCTGTGCCTACCTCCTTGGGCCCTATTTCTGAACAACCCACCCACCAAGACATGGATGAAGTTAGACCTAAACTCACTCCATCTCAAGGGAGAGGCAGAGGTCGCAAAGCAAACCCCAAGTCGACTCGATGAAGTTCGTCTCTTGGAATGTCAGAGGCCTCAACGGACCTGCTAAACAGAGGACTGTCAAATCAGTAAGAAAAAACCTAAAACCAAATATCATGTTTCTTCAAGAATCCAAACTGGACGAGATTAGCAGCACTCAAGTTTGCAAGACAATCTGGGAAGACAACAATTTTGCCTTTTGTCCCTCCTCAGGGGCATCTGGGGGTCTCCTTTGTTTGTGGGATCCGAAAACTATTGAGGGGAGAGTGCTTTCAGTCTCTGACAGAACCATCAACATTTTGTTCACCAATAAAGCCACTAACCTCCAATGGATCGCCACCAATGTTTATGGACCAAACAGCCCTGTCAACAGAAGATTGTTGTGGGATAACATCTCTGCAATGTGCAATAACTTTCCTGACTTTCCATGGATGCTCTGTGGCGATTTCAATGCTCCCCTTCACCTGTTTGACAAGCAAGGAGGCAATCCGATCACTAGCAGCTGCATTGAAGATTTCAGCGATTTTGTCAACCTCAACGAGCTAATGGACATGCCACTCCAAGGATCCAACTACACTTGGAGCAACAGAAGGGTGGGCATTCATCACATCCAAATTCGGCTTGATATATTTCTCTTATCCAAAGAACTCATTCCTGTCTTTGGCGATGCCAAGCTTCATAGCCATCCAAAAATTGGATCCGACCACAACCCCTTAATTCTGGATTGTTTTCGCCCCCAGCAAATCTTCAAAACCCCTTTCAGGTTTGAAAATATGTGGCTCACCCATCCAGATTTAGGTCGGTGTATTCGGAAATGGTGGCAGCAAAACCATTGTCCAAACCCTCTCACGAATCTGTTCCTCAAACTCAAAGCGGTCAAGCTCAAGCTGAAATGCTGGAATAGGGAGGTTTTTGGCAATCTCTTTACCAAAAAAAAGCATCTGATGGATGAGCTCAAAAGGGTGGAAAATCTGATTCAGGGAGGAGATCGGAGGGTCAAAACTTTCATGGAAGAAAAAAGCCTCCTTTCAAACTTTCACAATGCCTTGGCTAAGGAAGAGTCCTACTAGAGGCAAAAATCCAGAAGCCTCTGGCTCAAAGAAGGAGACACCAACACGAAGTTTTTCCATGCTTCCACCATGCGCCATAGAGGCTCAAATAAAATCTTTGAGTTGACCAAGGCTGATGGAACCATTGTCTCTGACATCCATGCCATCAGACAGGAAGTCGTGCACCACTTCCAGGAAATCCTTGGTCCAAGTGTTGGATCGCCACCCCCGCACCGCAAGTTCTCTCGTTCGTAGAACATACCAAAGTTGGTGTCTAACGATGACAATGGGAAATTGCTCCAATTCTTCACTGAAGAGGAGATCAAAGAAGCTCGTTTGCAATGGAACCTGATAAGGCCCCTGGACCCGATGGCTTCCCACCCCAGTTTTTTCAGCACTTTTGGGATATTGTGGGCCCTGATGTCGTTGCTACGGTTAAATTCTTCCAGAGAGCCAAAAATATGCCGAGAGAAGCCAATTCCACCTTCATTGTTTTAATTCCCAAGTCCAATGATCGTGCTTCTCTCTTCGACTTCAGACCTATTAGTCTCTGTAGTGTCATCTACAAACTTATCACCAAAGTTTTGGCAAACAGGATGAAAGACATCCTTCCCTCCATCATCGACCAATGCCAAGGGAGCTCGGTCAAAGGCAGATTCATTTCTGATGGAGTGATAACCGTCCATGAATTGGCCCACTCGGCATATAAAAATAAAAAACCCAGCATGTTCCTTAAGCTTGACATGAACAAGGCTTTTGATCGGGTTTCCTGGAAATTCCTGTTCGAGGTCCTAGAGAAGTTTGGGTTTCACAAAGAATGGATCAAGATGGTTCATGAATGTATCTCTACTGCTTGGTTCTCTATTCTTATCAATGGTTCACCCGTTGGTTTCTTCAGAGTTTCAAAGGCATCCGTCAAGGGGACCCTCTGTCACCCTTCCTCTTCATCATTTTGGCCGAAACCCTTGGAAGAACCCTTACTGCTGCTTGCAACAGTGGACTCGTCTCCGAGATCAAACCAGCCTCAACAACTAATGCCATATCTCATCAACAGTTTGTGGATGATACTATTCTATCCTCTCATGCCTCTGTTCCCGAAGCAAAAATCATTAAGAACATTCTTGATTCTTATGAAGAGGCGGCTGGTCAGAAAGTCAATTACCGCAAAAGCAAGTTATACTTTCTCAATACTCCCATCCACAGGCAAAACAGGATTGCTGAGATCCTTGGGTGTATCATTGGGAGCCTCCCAACTACTTATCTGGGATTACCACTTTTCCACGACAAATCGGTCTCAGCTATGTGGAACCCTATTTTAGATCGCCTCAATAAGAAACTTGCAGGTTGGAAAAGCTCAATGCTCAGTCAGGCAGCCAAAGCCACTCTGGTCCAGGCTTGTCTGCAAAGTATTCCAGTTTTTTTCTTATCTATCTTCAAAGCTCCTGCTTCCATCTGTCAAAGAATTGAGCAAATCCAACGCAGATTCCTTTGGGCCGGAAACGAAAACAAGAATAAATTTTCACTTGTTGCCTGGGATAGGGTCTGTTCCAAGAAAAAGGATGGAGGACTCGAATTCAGGGACATCAAGCGGATGAACATGGCCCTTATTGCCAAGCAGTCCTGGAGACTTACCATCAATGAAAAAGTCACTTGGATCGACATCATCAAAGCTAAGTACCTCCATCAGGTTCCCTTTCTGGGAGAGCACAACCTTCCTAGCGGATCTCATTTTTGGAATGGCGTCACCAAAACAAGGAAGATCATCAGGGAAGGCTTAAGGTGGTGCCTTGGAACTGGAATGACCATTCATTTTTGGGACGATCCGTGGATCCGTGACAAACCTCTCAGCCAAGATCCACATCTTGCAGTGCTCAAGACGGTTACCGAAGCCACCTTTGGGGATAAGGTGTGTCATTTCATTAACCTAGGTATTTCAAGACCTGAATGGAAACATCTGGCTCTTAATGGGCCTAGACATATCATCGAGGTGCTCAGGTGGTTACAAAACTTGCTGAGGACTTGCATCATCCCCAGCTCTCACAAAGATGATTCCATGGTCTGGAACCTTGAAGATTCAGGGAATTTCACTGTTAAATCAGCTTACTACAGTCAAGAAACTCCCAATGATGGTCCGGACTTATTCAATCAGGTCTGGGTTCCCAAGATCATTCCCAAGGTCAAATTATTTTGCTGGTTGGCCATCCAAAACAGAATCCTCACCACTGACAACTTGATAATCAGAGGGTTACTCATTCCCAATTGGTGCATCCTGTGTAAAAATGCCTGTGAGTCAACTTCGCATGTTTTTTTGGAATGTCCCTTCTCTCTTGCAGTGCTCAATCAGGTTCTTAACACCTTCGACATCTCCGCAGCCCTCCCCCATTCCATTCCCCTCCTTTTTCAGCAATGGCCCCGGCCTTTCAAGAGCAATCAACTTAAATTCATGTGGCAAGCTTGCCTTCACATCTTCCTATGGTAGATTTGGCTTGAGAGGAACGCCAGAATTTTCAAAAACCAAGCCACTGATAAGAAGATTGTTGTCGCCAAAATCTTGGCCCTTACTACGGAGAATGCCTCTCTTGTCTCGTCTTCCAAACCCCCCCTCCTGGCCTTGAATCGGACCTAACAAAACTTTTCAATCTTTCCAATTTCTCTGCTACACCCCGTACTTCTGTTGACAGGTCTGTTATCAAGTGGGTCTTACCTCCTACTGGGTGGCACAAGCTTAATTTCGATGGTGCGGCCAAGGGCAACCCAGGAGCGGCCGACGGAGGAGGAATTCTCAGAAATCATAGAGGAGAAATAATTTTGGCCTTTGCCCAGAACCTGGGAATTCAATCTAACAATATGGCAGAGGCTCGGGCTCTGCTTCAAAGCTTGATTCTCTTGGAAGGCTTGACCATCAATAAACTTATCATAGAAGGAGACTCACTGCAATGTATCAACTGGCTCAATGGGACTGTTGTGCCTCCCTGGGCCCTTGTTTCGATTTTCCAAGAATGCAAGGCACTAATTGGCCTTTACCCAAAATTAGTCATTAAACACCAGTACCGGGAAGGAAACAAAGTTGCGGACTGGCTTGCTAACAAGGGAGTTGGCGAATCTGACATTCATGTTTGGAGAGACTCCTTTCCCATTGGCCTAAGGGATGCTTCTACAAGTACCAATGTTTGCACAATGTGAGTGGTTGGCAGGGGACCGAGTTTGTTTGCTCTTGGAACTGGTCAAGTTTTCGTGCCCTTTTTTCCTTCTTCTCCCCCTTCGGCAGCGTTTTGGCAACTTGTCGCGATATCGCGACACTTTTCACCGTTGGCCGCGAAATTTCAGCATGTCGCGATATCGCGACATCCCTTTTCCCTCTGGCCACGAGGTTGTTTCTTGTCGCGATATCGCGACACTTTTTTCTCCTTCGGACGCAGTCTTGCAACTTGTCGCGATATCGCGACACTTTTTCTCTCCGGCCGCGGTCTTACAACTCGTCGCGATATCGCGACACTTTTTCTCTTCGGGAGCGTTTTTGCAACATGTCGCGATATCGCGACACTTTTTCTCTTCGGGAGCGTTTTTGCATCATGTCGCGATATCGCGACACTTTTTCTCTTCGGGAGCGTTTTTGCAACATGTCGCGATATCGCGACACTTTTTCTCTTCGGGAGCGTTTTTGCATCATGTCGCGATATCGCGACACTTTTTCTCTTCGGGAGCGTTTTTGCAACATGTCGCGATATCGCGACACTTTTTCTCTTCGGGAGTGTTTTTGCAACATGTCACGATATCGCGACACTTTTTCTCTTTGGGCGCATTTTTGCATCATGTCGCGATATCACGACACTTTTTTTCTCCGGCTGCGGTCTTCCTTCTTGCCGCGATATCGCGACACTTTTTCTCTTCGGCTGCGGTCTTCCTTCTTGTCGCGATATCGCGACACCTTTTCTCTTTGGCAGCGGTCTTCCATCTTGTCGCGATATCGCGACAATTTTTCACTTCGGCTGAGGTCTTCCATCTTGTCGCGATATCGCGACAATTTTCCTCTTTGGCAGCGGTCTTCCATCTTGTCGCGATATCGCGACACTTTTTCTCTTCGGCTCCGGTCTTCCATCTTGTCGCGATATCGTGACACCTTTTCTCTTCGGCTGCGGTCTTCCATCTTGTCGCGATTTTGTGACACCTTTTCTCTTTGGCAGCGGTCTTCAATCATGTCACGATTTCGTGACACCTTTTCTCTTCGACAGCGGGCTCCCATAAATGTCGCGATTTCGTGACTCCTTTTCTCTTCGGTAGCGGTCTTACTTCTTGTCACGATTTCGTGACACCTTTTCTCTTCTGAATGTCTCTTCTTGTCATGATTTCATGACACCTCTTCTGCCCGATCGTGGTTTTGTTTCATGTCGTGATTTCGTGACTCTTCTTCTCTTCTGGCTCCAACCCTTCAACCTGTCGCGACATCGCGACACTTCCTTTCTTCTGGCAGCAACCCTGCAATTTGTCATGATTTCGTGACACCTTCCCTCCTTCGGCCGATGGCGCTTCTTGCCATGATTTCGTGACATCCCTTCTTCTATTGGCTGCAACGGTGCTTCTTGTCGCGATTTCGCGACATCACCAAACTGGTCGCGTTTTCGCGACTCTTTTCCTCGTGGGAAGGTTTGCTCGCTCTTTGATCTTTAGACCTTCTCGGTCGCTCTAGTCTTCATGTAATTCTTCTTGTACAAGGTTCAGGGACCTTTCAACACCCTTTCTACCAATCAAAAAATAATAATTATATATTATTTATATTGAAAATGATATTCTTTTTATGAAATTAGAAATCCATTATTTTATGTAAATGAAAGAGGGATTGGGCATGGGGCCCAATAAATAGAAAGAAACTTATGGGATTCCACAATTGCTCTGTTGTAAGAAATTACTCAAGGATAGGACTATGGAGTATTAGTTGATTGATGAATGAATGAGCTTTAATGAGAGTGAATTATGGGGTTTCATTACTTTTGTAAAAAGGAATTTACAAATTCTTGTAATGAAAGTACATAAGAATTGTGGAGATTCTTATGCAATAGATTGAAATTGTGGTAAAAGGAATAATGGATTCCTTTTTGTAGATTGGCTAATAGACTTGCAATAAAAATAAAAATGGACTATTTAAGGCTAGGTTTTTCCCAAAGGGTTTTCCAAGATACATGATGTGTCATTTGTGTATCTTTTGTAGAACTTGTTGTGGAATTATATTAAGCATTTATATATCTATTACTATGAATTGTATACAAAGACGAAATGATTTTGTTTATTTTATTATGCTTTTTATGGAAAGTAACATTGAAAAGAAATATAGATGATTAGATTTCCCTTATTTCTAGTAATAAAATATGGATTATGTAATTGGGCTTTTAAATTGAAATGAATGAAATAAAAGGATAAAGTTATTTCTTATATTTAAATTAGGGTTTGGGGATTATTTCTTAGGAGGATTTATTTATCCATAGGATTTATCCATCTAAAAACACGTGCTTTTTCAAATTATGAACCAGCAGTATGTCGCGATATCGCAACATGTCGCGATATCGCGATATCTTTCTTCCTTGCTGCCTTTCTCTCCTTCGGGTCACGATATCACGACAGTTTTCCCCATCGCTGTCTTCTTCTCCTTCGGGTCTTGATATCGCGACAGTTTTTTTTCTAGGTCCTCCTCGTCTCTCGGGTCACGAAATCATGACATGTGATATCGCGACATCTTTGTCCTCTGCTCTCTCTTTGCTTCTTGGGTCATGAAACCGTGACATGTCGCGATATCACGACAGCTTTGCCTTCTGCTCTCCCTCACTGCTCGGGTCACGAAATCATGACATGTCATGATTTCACGACAGTTTTCTCCCTTGCCTCCTTTCTGCTTCTATGGTCACGATTTCACGACATGTGAAATCGTGACATATTTCTCCTCCGTTCCTTCCGGTTCTCTTTTGGTCACGATTTCGCGACATGTCATGAAATCATGACATTTTCCCCCGCTGGGCCTTCCCGCTTGCTTTCTGTCATTATTTTGTGACATGTCATGAAATTGCGACATTTTCTCCTCTAGCCCTTTTCGCTTGCTTTTTGTCGCGATTTCGCGACATGTCGCGAAATCGCGACATTTTCCTCGGATGCCTTCTTTCCCCTGCTTCGGTCGTGATATTGCGACATGTCACGAAATCATGACATTCTTCTTTGGACTCCTTCCTTCTCCTACTTTGGTCATGATTTTGCGACATGTCATGAAATCACGACATTTCTCACTCCTACACCCTGCTTTGTCCTTTTGTCGCGATAACGCGACATGTCACGATATTGCGGCACTTCTCCTCCCTTGCATCTTCTTTCGTCTTCTGGTCATGATTTCACGACACTTTTTCCTATCGTGATATTGCAACACTTTTTGCTCTGTGCCTCCTCTCTCCTTTTCGAGTCACAATAATGTGACATGTCGTGATATCGCTACACTTTTTTTGTCACGATATCGCGACACTTTTTGCTCGACGCCTTATCTCTCCATTTTGAGTTGTGATAACACAACATGTCATGATATCGTGACAACTTTCTCCCTTGCACCTATTCTCGTCCTCTGGTCGTGATAATGCGACATGTCACGATATCTCGACACCTTTCTCTCTTGAGCCTTCTCTTGGCTTTTGGTCGCGATTTCGCGACATGTCACGATATCGTGACATTTTTGGCTTCGTGCCCTCTCTCTCCTACCTGAGTCACGATAATGTGACATGTCGTGATATCGCGACACTTTTCCTGTCGCGATATCGCGACACTTTTTCTCCTTGCAGCATTTTTTGTTTTCCCTGGGATGCTCCTGCATCAGAAAATCGGGGTGGATTGAGAAGTGACCTTCACTTCTGTACTGTTATGTCACCTTCTCATAGCTTGCAAAATTCTTAACCTCTTCAACCTCCACTCTCATTATTGTCAGCAACCTCCTTTCATCCATCGCCTTCATCAAACATATTCTCGTGCTGCTACATACCTTTTCTTCCACCTCCCTCAAGGGCTTCAGCTTATGGCGCACTCCATTCTTCATCACTGAATAGGTGTTGGCATGGCCATCATGCACTGCACACCGATCAAACTGCCATGGCCTTCCCAATAGCAAATGACAAGCATCCATGGGCAGGATGTCACACAGGACCTCATCACAATAGTTCCCAATATTGAACTTCATCGAGCATTGCTCACTGACCAACGTCCTATGGTCCTTCTGTAACCACGTAATCAGATATGGATGCGGGTGTCTCGTCCTTTTTAACTATATAACCATTTCTTCTAAGACCAAGTTATCAGTACTACCATTGTCTATAATAACATTACAGACTTTACCCGAACTTTTGCACCTTGTGCGGAACAGGCTTCTCCTCTGGTCTACCCTCTTCTCTTCATTCAACAAGGTTCTCCTTGTGAACATCACTTCTCATCTCTCTGCCTCAGAATGTTCTGATTCAGCTCTTTCATCTGCTATAGTAGCTGTTGCAGGACCCTTAGGCCTCTTATTCATATTTTCTCGATGTTTCGGACACTCAAATGACCGATGTCCTTCTTCCCCACAAAGGAAACAGGTTCCACGAAATCCTCCTCTTACATATCTACCTCTTCCTCTTTGGTAGCCATTATTCGGATTACGAGATCTATAATCATTATCTCCCTTCTGATCCTGGTTGTTGCTAGCCTCTTCTTTCTTCTCATCTCGTCCTCCATCTACTCTTTCTCCACTGGTCCTTCCAATAGGTGTTGGCATGGCCATCATGCACTGCACACCGATCAAACTACCATGGACTTCCCAATAGCAAACGACAAGCATCCATGGGCAGGATGTCACATAGGACCTCATCACAATAGTTCCCAATATTGAACTTCATCGACCATTGCTCACTGACCAATGTCCTATGGTCCTTCTGTAACCACGTAATCAGATATGGATGCGGGTGTCTCGTCCTTTTTAACTATATAACCATTTCTTCTAAGACCAAGTTATCAGTACTACCATTGTCTATAATAACATTACAAACTTTACCCAAACTTTTGCACCTTGTGCGGAACAGGCTTATCCTCTGGTCTACCCTCTTCTCTTCATTCAACAAGGTTCTCCTTGTGAACATCACTTCTCCTCTCTCTGCCTCAGAATGTTCTGATTCATCTCTTTCATCTGCTATAGTAGCTCTTGCAGGACCCTTAGGCCTCTTATTCATCTTTTCTCGATGTTGCAGACACTCAAATGACCGATGTCCTTCTTCCCCACAAAGGAAATAGGTTCCACGAAATCCTCCTCTTCCATATCTACCTCTTCCTCTTTGGTAGCCATTATTCTGATTACGAGATCTATAATCATTATCTCCCTTCTGATCCTGGCTGTTGCTAGCCTCTTCTTTCTTCTCATCTCGTCCTCCATCTACTCTTTCTCCACTGGTCCTTCCACCAGTTCTTCCACCATGACCTCTTCCTCTTTGCTTACCCTCAAACCTTTTGTTCAGCTTCTCTTCAACCTTTAGAGCAAACTGGTAAGCATCCTCAATGGTGCTAATCCTAACCAGACTCAACTCCTCTTAAATACTGGTTCTCAACCCATTGATGTAACGGGCCACCTTCTCCTTTTTAGCCTCTGAATGGCCAGTTCGGATGGAGATCTTATAGAACTCCTTGGTGTATTCTTTGATAGTTTTGTTTGACTATCTCAAACTCTGCATTTTTCTTAGCAGATCCAACTCATAGTCACTTGGGATGAACTGCCTCTTCAACTTCTCTACCATTCTATCCCATATGGTGATTCTCTCCTTTCCTCTCCTATTTCTTCCTAGATGCCCTCCCTTCCACCATATGCTGGCATGACCCTTCAGCTTGGTCTTGGCAAATCTGACCCTATCAAGATCTTCAATTTCTTCATACTCAAAGTATTCTGCCAAATCATTGACCCAGTCAATCAACTCCTCTGGATAAAGACTTCCAAAATATGTAAAAACCTCCATCTTCAGTTTCTTCCCAATTTGAGAGATGGCTCGATATAACCTGGCTTGTGCAGGGTCTACAGCCTCTTCCTCTTCCTCAAACTGGTCCTCTTCATCCACTTCATCTTCACTTCCTTCTTCTCTTCTGGGTTCAATCTCTCCACGCAAGTCCTCTTGCAAGGCCTTAACTTGCCTCTACAAAGCTCTAAAATCTTCCTCTGGCATCATATTTCTCCCACCACTATGGTTTCTTTGTGGAGGCATTCTGCTTGTTTCTCTTACAAGCTCTTCCACAGATCCTAGTGTAAACTGCCTCATGTTCGACGATCTGTTTACATACTCAGGAACTTTATGCTCTGATACCACCTGATGTAGGGGGCCGAATTTCAAAAATTTCAAACTTCTATTTTCTTCACGAATCTAGCTTTCATTTCATTAAACTTTCAAAAGAAAGAATTTACAATACTAGCCCTCAGGCTTAGTTTTCTTTACAACACTAGCCCGTAGGTGTAGTTTTTTTTTTTTGTTACAAGCTGCCTCACGTTCGGCAATCTTCTTGTGCTCCCAGGAAGAATACAATATTCCAATCCCAAGACTCGGCTCCTCCACCTCTCCTGTAGTCTGTCACCTTCACCTCCTTTTATCTTAACTGGCAACTATCACTGGGTCATCCACGAAAACATGCATTGATGAGTCGTATGACCTCTCTGACCTCTGGGCGTAGCCTTCGAGTGGCTGCCATGCTCAGCTAACTTATCAGGAAAGAAATCCCGCATTGATGAGGCCTCTGATCACCTCGGGAAACACCATCTGGAAATGCGTGCTTTTTCAAATTGTGAACCAAAAATATGTCACTATATCGTGACATGTCATGATATCGCAACATCTTTCTTCCTTGCTGCCTTTCTCTCCTTTGGGTCATGATATCATGACATGTTGCGATATCATGACAGTTTTTCCCCTCACTGTATTCTTCTCCTTTGGGTCGCGATATCGCAACATGTCGTGATATTGCGACAGTTTTCTTTTTTGGCTCTTCCTCGTCTCTTGGGTCACGAAATCATGACATGTCACGATATCACGACATCTTTGTCCTCTGCTCTCTCTTTGCTTCTTGGGTCACGAAACTGTGACATGTCGCGATATCGTGACAGCTTTGCCTTCTACTCTCCCTCACTGCTTCGGGTCACGAAATCGTGACATGTCGCAATTTCGTGACAGTTTTCTTTCTTGCCTCCTTTCTGCTTCTTTGGTCGCAATTTCGCGACATGTCGCGAAATCGTGACATATTTCTCCTTCATTCCTTTTGGTTCTCTTTTGGTCACGATTTCACAACATGTCGCAAATTCGTGACATTTTCCCCCGCTGGGCCTTCCCGCTTGCTTTCTGTCGTGATTTCGTGACATGTCACGAAATCACGACATTTTCTCCTCTGGCCCTTTTCGCTTGCTTTCTGTCGTGATTTCATGACATGTCGTGAAATCGTGACATTTTCCTCGGACGCCTTCTTTCCCCTGCTTCGGTCACGATATCGTGACATGTCACGAAATCATGACATTCTTCTTCGGACTCCTTCCTTCTCCTGCTTTGGTCGCGATTTTGCGACATGTCATGAAATCGTGACATTTCTCACTCCTGCGCCCTACTTCGTCCTTTTGTCGCGATAATGCGACATGTCGTGATATCACGACACTTCTCCTCCCTTGCATCTTCTTTTGTCTTCTGGTCATGATTTTGCGACACTTTTTCCTGTCATGATATCGCGACACTTTTTGCTCTGCGCCTCCTCTCTCCTTTTCGAGTCGCGATAATGTGACATGTTGCGATATCATGACATTTTTTCCTGTCGCGATATCGCTACACTTTTTTTGTCGTGATATCGTGACACTTTTTGCTCGGTGCCTTCTCTCTCCTTTTTGAGTTGTGATAACGTGACATGTCACGATATCGTGACAACTTTCTCCCTTGCGCCTATTCTCGTCCTCTGGTCGCGATAATGCGACATGTCGCGATATCGCGACACCTTTCTCTCTTGAGACTTCTCTTGGCTTTTGGTCATGATTTCGTGACATGTCGCGATATCACGACATTTTTGGCTCCGCGCCCTCGCTCTCCTACCTGAGTTGCGATAATGTGACATGTCGCGTTATCGCGACACTTTTCCTGTCACGATATCACGATACTTTTTCTCCTTGCAACATTTTTTGTTTTCCCTGGGATGCTCCTGCATCAAAATTTAATTTATAATAATTTCATTATAAATTAATTTGTAATTTTTTTAATTAACCCTATGGTTATTAAATTAATTATAATTTGATTATAATAATTTTATTATTAATTAAATTATAATCTAATTTAATTAACCCTAAAGTTAGGATTGCAAGGCAAAAATAAATGTGTCGACAATCCCTCCACCAACCTCTAATATTATGGTGGCAGGATGGTATAAATACCATGTGCCTTGATGGCAAAGAAATAACCTTCATTCAAATTACTCTAAGCCTGCAATTTCTGCGATTTTCATGCAAGGAAGAAGACATAAGTTTCTTTTTGTCTTGTGTGCACCAGCGAAGGAACAAGGTTGGTGAGGCTCTAAGTCTCATATCCATTCGATGGGTTGGCCTAGTGGCAAGCGGCTGTGACTTAGGGATTTGGCAAGTGAGAGGACCCATGATCGAGTCTCGACGATAGTTTTGGTGAAGGTTTTGGTTTGGGCACCAAGGGAAGCAGCGCATTCAAATTTTGGTTTAGGTTCCAAAGGGAAGAATATAGATAACAAGGTGCTCACTACTTCCAAGGTGAGTTCCTAGCTCAGGTGGACGTTGAATTCATGGCTAGGGCACTGGTGGAAGCACAACAATAGGTTCGATTCCCACCAAGGGAAAAAGGTATTTAAATTTTTAAATTTAATTTGTATCCTAAGGTTGTTTGGCATATGATTTTAGGAAGATATAAGGTTTATGAAAGTTGATTTTTATATTGTGATTTTGGTGATTAGAGTGTTGAATGGAGTGATAAGGCTTTAGGTGGTTTTGAATGTTATTTCAAAATAATGTCTTATTTTGTTTAATATTTGAAAGGAGTAATAAGGTTAATTGAGTTCTCATGTTTTGCATGGTGAAAATTATTTGTGAGGAAATTATTTATTAAAATTTTGAGAAGGTTTTTGCTACTTAGCCCTTAAATTTGGTAAAGAAAGTAATTGTGATTAAGACAGGTTTTTAAAGGCAATTCCTCATCAAACAAAAATGTATGGGCATATCTTCCTTGTGAGTGATTGTTGGATGTTGTGAATTCTAAGTTGGAGTGAGAAGAGTTGTTTGATAAGAATTATTGAGTTTGACTATAAAGGTTTTTTTAAACCTTGTTTGATAAGCATTTTTTGAAATATTGAAGTAAATATTTCATATGCTTGAACTAGAATTTGTGCAAGATCATGAGTATCATTGTTATGTGAGGTTGAGAACTATATTGAACTAGTGTTTGTGCAAGATCATGATTATTATTGTTATGTGTGATTGTTTGATAAGCATTGTTGGAAATAATTGAGTGAGTGTTCATATGATTGGACTAGGGTTTGTAATCAAAGAGTGTTTTATTGAGTTATTGATTGAGTGGAGTTGTATAAGCCTAGTCAAATGGAAGTGTTGAAGTGATTGTTCAAGTTCTATAAAACAAATTGTTCTATATTCTAAATTGATTTGAAAAAGATATTGAAAGTGATCGAGCATTATTGTGAGTGTGAAGCATACTGAGTCTCTAACAATTATCTATATATTTCTGTAAGATTGAATAAGATTCTCTGTGAATATTGTCTAAGTGATTAAAGAGGATTTTGTTTTAAGTTGAGTTGAGTTGAGTAAGCTTTTGTGAAAGCTTACAATACATATTTGAGGTAAGTCTTGGTGAAGACTTTTTGACCAGATTGGACAAGTTCTAGTGACGACTTTTTGAGCAGATTTAAGGTAAGTCTTGGTGAAGACTTGTTGAGCAGATTGGATATGTTTTAGAGAGGATTTGTGGACATATTAGTGTGACATTTTGTGGAATATTACAACACAAATTTGAGATAAGTCTTTGAGAAGACTTGAGAGTATAGTTGATTGATAAATTTGTTCAAACTTGGGTTAAGTTTTGGGGTAGATCTAGTAGAGTTGATTTGTAATTGAGTCAAGCTTTGTGTTAAGTCTTGAGGAAATATTTGAGTATATATTTTTGTGTAAATTTTAGGATAGGTTTGTGCTAGACTAGAGACATATATTGAGAATATTTGTGCTAGATTGAAGGACTATGTTTAGTACAGATTAGGGACAGAGATTGAGCAGATTTTTGCTAGACCGAAGGGCTGTGTTTAGTGCAGATTTGAGGATAGATATTGAGCAGATTTATGTTAGATATAAGTACTATGTTTAGTGTATATTTGAGGATAGATATTGAGCAAATTTGTGCTAGACCAAAGGATTGTGTTTAGTGTAGATTAGAGATAGAGATTGAGCAGATTTGTGCTAGACTAAAATATTGTGTTTAGTGCAGATTTGAGACAGAGCAGAGAGCAATATTTGGAGGTGATAGAGTATAGAGGATGATAGTCTCTAATGAATAGAGGTCCATTATCTAGGGTAGTGAATACATGTCTTCTAATTGAGGTTAGGAGTCTTCAGTGGATATAAATCCATAAGCCAATGCAGTGGAGACAATAGTTCTTCTAGCATATCACCAACCAAAGCAAAGGAGAAGAAGTTCTCCTATGGATAGAGATCCATGAACTTTATTAGGGTATTGGTATCTCCTTTGGATAGAGGTCCATAAATATTGTAAGAGGAAAAATATTCCTAAGAGATTTGTTGAGAAAATTTTAGTGAAATATTTTCTTTGTGGAGTAGCCCACATTGGATGAACCACGTTAAATTGGTGTCTCTATTGTGTGTGGTGATTTATGCATTTATTTGATTATTTTTGTTAATATTACCATTGATATATTACATAAAATTGATTGTAAAATAAAAATAAAAAGTGGTCTTATATTGTTCACCCCCCTCTCAGTGTAATCTAGTGTTCTTCAATTGGTATGAGAGTGGGTTCCTTCGAAATAGTTTAATAGCTTGAATAAAAAGCTTAAAATAACACAGATGGATTCTCAGAGTGGATCCTCAAGAAATTCAGCACCATTGTTCGATGGGAATAATTATACACTATGGAGCACAAGTATGAAGTTTCATCTCATGGCACTTGGAAATAAAGTGTGGGAATCATTGAAAATGGATACACACCACCAACAACTCCACCTACATATAAATATGGTAAGCTTCTACATAATTATAATTCAAGAGCAATGAATACAATTCAAAAGGGCTTGCATGAAATAAAGTTTATAAATATTATGCATTGCAAATCAGCAAAGGAAATTTGGGATAAGTTGCAAGGAATATATGAAAGAGATAAAAAAGTCAAAAGGTCCAAGTTGCAAAAATTTAAAATAGCATTTAAAGATCTAAAAATTAAGGATGAAGAAAATATTTCTACATATCTACTTCGTGTGGATGAAGTTATTAGCTCCATGCAAGGAATTGGGCTTGAAGTTTTAGAACCTGATGTGTGTGATAAGATTCTAAGGTCACTTAAAAAAAGGTTTAGTGAAAATATTTCATCTATAGAAGAGTCTAAAGATATTGATATTTTGAGAAGAGATGAATTGCATGGCATTCTCACAACATTTGAGATAAGAATAAAAGAAGAACCTATTCCCCAGAAAGAAGTAGCATTTAAACCCACTAAAAAGACTAAGGGTAAGAAGTTAGATTCAAGAAATGATATATCGAATTATGAAGAAGCCAATTATGGCAGAAGGAACAAGGACTCAATAAAGTATAAAGGTACGAAATCAGTTAGATATTTTAAATATGGAAAATATGGTCACTATGCATCTGATTTTCCAAAAGTTGGAAATAGCAGTGGTGATGAGAATCAGGATCATAAGAACAGGGATGCATGAAGGCATAGGTACCAAAATAAAAATAGGGATGGACAAGGTACACAAGGGAAGAATTTTTTCTAGAGGCATAAGAAGAGTTTCTATGGAGATAAGGTAGGTAAAATATCAAGTGATAGTGATGATAGTTCCTCATATAATGTAGAGCTGAAGTTCTATTTCTAGCAAAATAAAAAAGAAGTGGTTAGGAAAAGGACATCAATAATCCTCAAATATTTTAGATGTGGTAACTTTGGTCATCTTGACTATAGTTGTACAAGGAATGAATTCAGTTTCAATGATGATGAATATGAAGATACATTTGAAGGACTAGAAGAGAATCTTCTTATGGCACTAGAAGAAGGAGGTGATCCTATAGAAGACAAGTTAGAAAAGAATGAATATATTTTCAAAGGAAAATAAATAGAGGAAGAATCATATAAGGGAGAAGTTGATCTTGAGGGAGAGCTTATTGATGTACTTGATGAATTAAAGAAGGTAAGAAAGAAAAACTCCCAACTTAAGCTTTAGTTTCAAGAATGTGATGAATAGAAATGAAATCTTATAGAGGATATAAATAAGTCAATGGCTAAGACATGAAAGTTCAAAGATAAGTTAGAAGCAAAGATCTTAGAATGTGAAAGGTTAGAGCATAAAGTAGCTTCACTAAAGAAGGAAGTAAAGGATTCTAAGGATAGGTTACATAGGTTTGGGATAAGCTCAAATAATTTGGATAAGATTATCAAGACACAAAAATCTACATCAAGAAAAATAGGACTTGGTTTTGAACAGGTTCAAAATAAACAAATAGATGAGTCAATATCAAGTTATGAAGAAGAAGAAACTTTAGAATATGAGAGTGTAAGAGAAAGTGAAACTTTTGAGGAAGATTTGGATAACAAAAAGTTCAACAAAGAAAGGAACAATACACAAATGAGGAACAAATGAAATAGAAATCAGCACAAAGTAAAATAAACTAAAAGACCAATGAGGTCAAGGCAAGGTAGTTTCAATGGATGATGCTTCTCATGTCACAGTTTTGGGCACAAGGCTATGTAGCGCAGGACACATGGAAAACAAGAATATGTAAGCTTCAACAACAGACAATATTTTCAAGGGTATTTCTACTCTTGTAATCAGTTTGATCACAAGGTAGTGAATTGCAGGGTTCATGATAAGAATAGATATGGATTCACCAAGATAAATCCCAAGACATTTACATCTCCAAGGAATAAAAATATTAAGTGTTATAAGTGCAATAATGATGGACATACAACAAAGTGGTGTAGAGAAAAAATTCCAGAGACAAGCAGGAACAAAAATAGTGAGAGGAATCAGAATGATCAGATGAAGAGGAAAGTGGACAAAGGAAAATATCAGTGCATGTTTGTAGTAGAAATAATTCCACCCCAGAATTAACCACCTCAAGAGGAGGTGGTGGAGGGGATAAGCTAAGAGTCTCATTCTTAGCCCCGAGCCCCAAAGGTGACCCTTTGCCATTGATGACAAATGGGGAGAGATTTGAGTTAGGATGAGAGCATTCAGTTAGAGAGAGCAGTTTATCAGGGGGGCAAAACAGAAAAAAGTAAAAGGAATGGTAAAATGAAAATGGGTTGCCATCAATGACAAAGGGGGAGATTATTGGAAATATGAGCAAGATTTTTTGTCATTGATGTCAAGAGTCAGTTTCAGTGAGCAGTGCAAGAGGACGGAAGTCAAGAGTCAATTTTAGAAATAAGAAGGTGATCAGATAAGGTCTACCATAGAAGTTAGAAAACCTAAGAAATAGTATTATAATATTTTATTATAATATTAAAGGTCTAATGGCAAGACTTAAAGTAATTAAATTAATTATAAATTAATTATAATAATTTCATTATAAATTAATTTGTAATTTAATTTAATTAACCCTATGGTTATTAAATTAATTATAAGTTGATTATAATAATTTTATTATTAATTAAATTATGATCTAATTTAATTAACCCTAACTTTAATATGTTTATTATGATATTTTTAAATTTTAAAAATAAAATTTTATGAGAGCTTTGGAAGAGAAAACTAGGGCATAAGTTGGGTAGCCGAAGATATTTTTGGTTACTGTGGATTTGAAGACAAGATTGCTGCCACAGGAGGGCCCGATGGGGACACCTCAGGATCCTATTCTAGAGATACATAGTTATTTTAAATATTTTTTAAAGGGTAATCTCCATCAAATATTGAAGAAGCACAAAAAACTATATTAAAAATGCTCTTTACGACTGTTGGAAATAGATCAACATCTCAATGAGTTAATGGATGCTTGACACAATCAGAATCAAGGCCAAAGATTTTCATTGAGCAAAGGATGGTCGAAGAAACAATTTTATATAGATCCAATCATGATTTTATTTGTAAATTCATGGGTATTCGCCCTACCCTAAATTTTTTGCATTCCTGGGTCCGGCAAAACTGGGAGCCTCTTGGTGAGTATTCTTTGTGGTTTATTAGCAATGGATATTTTATTGTTAGTTTTTCTCCACTTGTCGATAGAAATAGGGATTTCGAATCAGAAAAGAGAAATCATGGTCCGACATGATTATTTGTTCAACTCTAGAGAGTGGGATTTGATCTTCGAATTGAACCCATTGCTGTCCCGGTTTGGATTCGTTTGTATGCACTTCCAATGGAGTTTTAGAGTGAGCAGGTATTGGAAATTATTGGTAATTCCCTTGGAAGACATTTGGGTGTTTCCAAAGACACAATAGAAGGAAACACAACTATTTATGCAATATTATATGTGGAAATGGATCTTAGCCAGCCTCTACTGATAGCAGCTCAAGGAGATAAACTGATCACTGGAGGATCGGTGAGACCAATAGATTTTTACTGCTCTCAAGGTAACCAATTATAAAATCATGGAATTTTAGGGGTTTAAATAGTAGAACCCATCAATCTGTTGTTCAAAGACTCTTAGAAAAATGTAAAACAAATTTTTTGCTTATCTAGGAGACAAAAATGTCATTGGATCTTATGTGTAAAATAGTTAACAGACTTTGGAGGGGTGTTGGTCATATGGAAGTGGCTGCCCAAGGGGCCTTAGGGGGGATAGTTACTCTTTGGAACTCTCTTGAATGGACTGCAATAGAACATATAGCTTGGAGGGGTGTTCTCACATCACATTTCAGAAATAATGTCACAGTTGAACATGTTTTAATCACAAATTTTTATAGGGCTCAAAACCTAGATGGTCAGATGCATCAATGGAAAGTTGTGCATAACATGAGAGTCTCAAGGGAAGAGTTAGACTGGATTATTGTTGGGGATTTTAATGCTAAATTATCCTCTAGATATTAGGAAGGGGGAACCCCAATTTTAGACCTAGGGTATCGAATTATGATTGCCCAAGTCCAAGCATTACACTTGGTGGATATTAAATGCCCTGGAACCAACTATACTTGGACTAATAAGAGGAGGGATCCACATAGTAGGAAGGTGAAGTTAAACAATTTTTTGGTTTCAAAGGAGGCATTTGTAAAATGGAATATAAAATTTTAGATTTTGGAGGGTCCAGTTTCAGATCACTTTCCCATTTTTTTGGAAGGACAGATCAAGACAGTGCAGCATCACAAACCATTTAAATTTGAAAACTTCTGGTTACAAAAAGAGGAAATTTGAAATAAAATTCCATAGTGGTGGGAATAAGGTCATCCAACATATGGGAAAGCAATGTTTAGATTCCAAAAACAACTTCATTATGTCAAATATCAACTAAAACAATGGAGGCGAGCTAACAAGATAGACTTCTAAGTCCAAAGAGCTCCATTGGTGGCCAGATGGGATAAGGTTCACAAACACTTTAGGGAAGGAACAATTATAGAGCAACTCAAAGAAGAGGATGATACATTGCTTAAAGCGGTTGAGGACATTGACAACCAAGAGGAGACCTACTAGAAATAGACAGCAAGAACCACTTGGTTATTAGAAGGGGATAAAAATACTAAATTTTTCCATCGGACTACTTGTTCTAGGAGAAATATGAACAACATGGAATCTCTTCAAGATGATAACGTACACTCCTTTGATACAATTCCAGGTATGCATTTCCATTCTAGGAAAGTATGGTGCAAGATTAAGAGGCTCAAAAAGAAGTTATTGTTGTCATACCCTCTGTTATCTCTGAAGAATAAAATCAGGCCCTACTTAAACCCATTGATAGAGAGGAACTAAATAATGTAGTTTTTGGAATGAGCACCGAAAAAACACTAGGTCCATATGGCTTTCCAATTGATTTTTTTAGGCCTTCTGGGATAACTTGGAGGAGGATGTAATGGATGTTATAGAGGAGTCCAAAGGTAGTAAAATAATGGTTAAATAATTAAATCATACTTTCATTACCTTAATTCCAAAAGGGGAGGAGAGGTTACATATTTCATATTATATACCTATTGCCTTATGCAATGTCATATATAAAGTAATCACAAAGGTAATGGTTGAGCGGCTAAAACCTCTTCTACATAGCATTATCTCCTCAAAGTGGTTTTTATAGAGGGTAGGCAGATCTTGGATGGTGTGGTTCTAGATCAGGAGGAAATCCATTCAATGAAAAAATATGGTAATAGATGAATGTTCATAAAATTAGATATGTCAAAGGCTTATTATAGGGTGGAGTGGAGCTTCTTGTCAAAGATGATGGCAGCCTTTGGTTTCTCTCAGGATTGGATAGAATGGGTCATGAGTTGTGTTTCTACTCCGACATACTTAGTGTTAATCAAGGGTCTTCCCTCACAACCGTTTGGATCTACTCGAGGCCTTCATCAAGGATATCCTTGCTCTCCCTATATTTTTCTCATATTGGTTGAAGGATTGGGTAGACTCATCTTGAGGAGAAGACAACAAGGTTTGCTAACAGGTATCAAGGTGGGTGAGGAAGTTTTGACTCACCTACAGTTTGTGGATGACACAATATTGGTGGGAGTGGTCAGCTTCAGGGAAGCAATAATGATTAGAGATACACTTAATTTCTACCTTAGGGCTACAAACCAAGTCAAAAATGATAAAAAATCCAAAGTGGTCTTTTTCAATCTTGATCAAAGGCTTCAAGACAAAATTTTAGAGGTCTTGGGATTCATAAGGACTTATCCCCCAGTGGTATACTTGGGGGTCCCTTTGCATTTTAAAAAACTAAAAATAGATATCTGGAGGAATATTTTGGACTTTATTAAGGACAAAATTAATCATTGGTCTCACAAATGGTTAAGTTATGGGGGTAGATTAACTTTTTTACAGTCAGTCATTCAGGCCATGCCAATTTATAAATTTTCTATCCTTGCTGCCCCACATACCATATGGAAAGAGTTGGACAGGATGGCTAGAAATTTTTTATAGAAAGGAGTAAAAGGAGAGAAGAAATGGGCCTTAGTAATTTGGGATAAAGTAAGTCATCCCAAGGTAAAAGGAGGTTTGGTACTGAGAAGATCAAAGTTAAATAATAAATCTTTTGTTGGAAAGCTTTACTAGAGGTGGATTTCCCAACCAACTTCTTTATTCAATAGAATCTTAACTAGTAAATATTTGGGACAAGTAAACCCAAATGAGGTGGGTCATTTCCCTTTGTATGGTAATGGATCCTTAGTGTGGCAATCTCTCAAGTTAGGATCTAAGGTAGTAAAATATGGATTATTTTGGAAAGTGGGGAGAGGGGAGAAGGCACGATTTTGGACAGATTCATGGGATCAATACCCACCTATCATTGTTGAATTTCCTAAACTACAACCAACAAAAAAAACCATAGAAACCAGGGGTGGGTCCAAATTATAAGTTATTTCAACACTAGTCAGCTAGGGGATTATAATTTTAAGCAGTTTAAGAAGTTGGATGAGTGGCCAATTTCAATCCCTCCGGATTTAACACCCATCATAACTAAAATCTTGGAAGAAATATTTCTCACAGGTAAAGATGAGGAGGATGAATTAGCTTGGGGCTATGGGAGCCTTGGTGTCTACATAGTTAAGTATGGATATTATAAGATCCTTCTAGAGCCTCCTCCTCATACATATCAGGTTGACAATTGGAGAAATATTTGGCAGTTCAAGGGTTGGTCGAAAGTAAAAAAATTTTCCTAGCAGTTCATGCATAATGGAATTCTTAATTTTGATAATCTCATATGTAGGGGAATTATTGGTCCATATCAATGTGTTTTATGCTACAAGAGTGAGGAAACAACTGATCACTTGATGTTTGAGTGTCCATTCACGCACCAGATTTGGGAGAGATGGTTTTTATATTATAAAATTTAAGTTAATGGTGATTTGAATCGAATTAATATTTGGGAAATATGGAAGAGGGGTAGATTTAAATATAAATCTCTTTGTATTGGTTGGGATCTTGAATTAAACTTCATTTGGTGGCAAGTGTGGTTGGAGAGAAATGCCAAAATTTTTAGAGAAAATTTTTCTTCTTTAGATGGAGTTTGGCAGGTTATTTGGAGCAAAGTCATAGAAACTGTGGCAGTCTATGCTAAAGAGGAAAGTCAGGTTGTTATTGGGGCAATGAAGAAGGAAGCTGAAGTGCAAGAGGGTAGGACAGAGGTAGTTGGAAACCACCCCTAGAAGGTTGGATTAAAATTAATACTAATGGAGCTGCAAAAGGCAATCCGAGTAGAGCTGGAATTGCAGTGGTCTGTCGAAATCATGTTGGAACAGTGATCTATTAGGAACTTCAAGGCTTGGTAAGAGCCATAAACAATGAAACATAAGCCTTAAATATCAAATTTGCTTCTATTTTTGGAGGAAAACAAGGTCAGAGGAGGATAATCCTAGAATCATATTCTCAAATAATGAATGGAGCTCTAGATTACATGAGGAACTTTGCTTTGAAAACATAGAGGTTGAGGATTCTTGTCACTCAAATTAAGGAATTATGGAGGGAATTAGATTAGGTAATTCCATTTTATGTGAGTAGAGATCTAAATAAAGTGACAGACTTCCTGGTTAAGATGGGTACTGAGAAGGAGGTAGGGGTTTAGTGGCATAGTGACATGGCTATTAAGGATGAGATGATTAGGTAGGTTGGTGAGCAAATCCAGTGCTTAGCTAATTTAGATAACCATTCCAGAAATATTGTTTAGGAGATTTGTGCTCCAATGTAGATCTTATTTTATAGTTATAAACAGGTGAACAGTCATTGTAGAAATATGGTTTAAGAGATTTGGCTCCAATGCAAATCTTCTTTTACTGTTGTACACATGTGCTCTTTGGCTAAGGTTAGGAAAAGTCTCATCCCAACTTGTAAATGATCTTTGTTTTAATACAAGTTTTTCAAATTATTTTTCAAAAAAAAAAAACCCTAAATTTAGGGTTGCAAGGCAAAAATAAATGTGTCTACGTCATGAATAAATCCCTCTGCTAACATCTAATATTGTGGTGGAATGATGGTATAAATACCATGTGCCTTGGTGTCAAAGAAATAACCTTCATTCAAATTACTCTAAGCCTGTGATTTCTGTGATTTTCATGTGAGGAAGAAGACAAATTTTTTTTTGTCTTGTGTGTGCTAGTAAAGGAATAATATTGGTGAGGCTCTAAGTCTCATATACATCAAGCAGGTTGGTCTAGTGGAAAGTAATTTTGACTTAGGGCTTTGGAAAGTGGGAGGACTCACGATAAAATCTCGATGATAGTTTTGGTGAAGGTTTTGGTTTGGGTTCCAAGGGAAGGAGCGCATTCAATTTTTGGTTTAGGTTCCAAAGGGAAGCATATAAATCACGAGGTGCTCCTTGCTTCCAAGGTGAGTTCCTAGCTCACACAATAGTTGAAGCCACGACTAGGACACTGGTGGATGATGAGCACTAGAAATGCTCATTTTATATACACGGTTAAGGAGAATTATCACTGGTTCAATTAGCATATGAGATGTATTTTATATAACTTATGCACATAATTGATAGAAAATCCGGTATTATGCTTGATTGGTGTTTTTAGTGGGAAATGTGTATAAATGCAGGTTTTATTACTAATATGGTGTTTTCTAGTCTACATCCACTTGGACCTGGCATACTTCTGCTTTTAGAGACTAAGGCATGAGAGCAAGTGCCTTCCTCTTCAATGAAGGTGCCTAGCAGAAGTATGTGCCTTCCTCTTCAAGGAAGGTGCCTAGCAGAAGTATGCGCATTCCTCTTCATTGAAGGTACCAAGCAAAAGTAGGTGCCTTCCTCTTCAAGGAAGGCGCCCAACAGAAGTAGGCGTCTTCCTTATAAGGAAGGTACCCCCAACAGAAGTAGGTGCATTTATTATAAGGAAGGCACCCCCAATAGAATTAGGCGTCTTCCTTATAAGGAAGGTGCCCAACAAAAGTAGGCGTCTTCCTCATACGGAAGGTGCCTCCATGCCTTCATACTTTGCAAGATTTACCAAGTCAAATTTGACTGGTTGACCAAGGACTATGGAGGAGGTTGCACGTGAAGACAAAGGAGATCTATTTTAATCATGCATTTATTAAATAGAATAAAGTATTTGTTATTATTATCAACCGATTGGCCGGTTGACCTTGTAAAGCTCTTAAAGCATATTATCAATTTTATGATGCATTATTTTAGGATTTGTTGTTACGTACACGTGAACAAACATACTTTAAAATAGAAGAATAAAATATGTGTAGAATCAATTGTAACTAAATCACATCATGTGATTAAAATAGACTGATTTGTTATTGTAATGAGATCTGGCTGTGCTTTATATAAAGACGCAGGCCATATGAACAATAAGGGGGGAGATGAATGATTAATTTTACACAAAAATTATTTTATTTTATTGTTTAATTAATTAAGAGTGCAACTCCTCTTATTCGAGCAAGCTCTACGTAGCTAGTCGGGTGAACTATTTGTGGGAGCTTGGGCCCACTCCCTGCAGTAGTCCTCCCCTGTTTAATTTATGCATTTGCTTTCTATAGATTAGTTTATTGCTTTATTTAATTTTAGTTGTGTGTGTTTATTTCCTCGCATTTTATTTCCACATTTTATTTCCAGCACTTTACTTTTTGTTTATAATTTATTTATTTCATTTCCCGCACTTAGTTTATTTGGTTTTGCTGGAATCCAATTACACAAACCTTCCCACCAAACTAAATAAGGTACAACCATATTTATTCCCCAAAACTATAGGCATGTACTGTGCATGACACTCATAAGTTTATGGACTTACTGGATTGATAATTTATGGAAGAGAAATGAATGTTTTTCGGAACGTAATTTTTGCTCACCATTTTGGCGTTGTTGTCGGGGAGTGTTTAAAATGTAGTGTTTTAATTTACAGGTCAGATAAAAAGTCTATTTAAAATTACCTGTAGATATTTTACCTTAGAAGTGTGAGTCCACCGTGGTCCTTTTTATAAAGCTAAAAATAGTTGTCGGCGCAGTCAGAGCTAAATTCCATTGGCAACTGTTTGTATTTTATAGCTTCTCAGGTAAACGTGGGAATGAACCTGATGTACAAAATTAAGTGTAGAAGTAGAAATAAAATGTGTTGTTGAAAAAAAAAAAAAATCTGGCATTGAAGGATTTCCATCATGTTCTAAATGGTTTCAAGAAATCAAAAGAAAAAGCACAACCCAATTCTGATTGAAAATTTTTAGGGACATGTTTTTATACAAAAACCATTGAAAAATTGTGCCTCTAGAAGCTTGGTTTTAAATTAAAAAAATTTACAGGCTTGAAATTTTTGCAATGTATTGGTAAATGTTTTTTTATGATGAAATTAATAATGCAAGGAAAATGACAGAGCATAATTTAAATAGAACGCCTTGTTATGGAGTATGCTCTTCGCTTGCACTTAAGGCGACCTGGTGAATCAAAAACTAGCATGTGTTTTTTAACAGATTGCTATGCCATGTTTTCTTCAAGTTGCTAGCTCACGAATAGTCATTGGCTGGCCTACACACTTTGCCATTACGTTGAAAGAATTTTGGTTGCAAGGCCATGAAGGAAAATCCTCTTCTCATGCTACAGCATATCAGACTAGTTGAAAAAAATATATATATTTCGAGAAGACTAGTTTAGATGTAGGCATGGGGGAGACCCCACCTTCATCAAATGCCACCAACAACACAATGAACGCTATTTATAGTGTTCGTGAAAAAAAAAAAGAGAAAAAAATAAATCATCTATTGAAAAGGCTCCAAGTTAATGAGCAAATCAAAAACATAGTTTTATTTTGCTGCTTGTTGAAAGAGAGTAACCTCTTTCCCGAGGACCATCTTGGTCTAGAAGGGAAATGAGAAATCTCCAACCGGTAGCTAAATAAAATAGGGAAAGAGGTTGGAGAAGATCAGATTTCAAAATTTTGCACAAAGGCCACATGGTGCTTGAGCACAAAAAAAAAAATGTGTGAATGGAGCTCAAGGTGGCTAGAAAAATAATAGCACATAAATCTCATTGAGGAATTTTATGAATGCGTCACACTTGAACACCCGACACATGTTGTAGATTATGGAAAATATTTGTTTTTATCCTCACTTTGAGAAATAGAGGATCGTAGGGCCACTCTAACTACACCTGTGATGTAAATAATTCAAAGTGGGAGATTATTCAGATGCACATGTGTCAGGATTGTGTAAATATTACTTAATTGAAAAAGTGATGCATTCAAGGGCACACAATGAGAAAATAGTGCACAAATATTAATCCCTGCAATGCATACGGAGAGTCCAATACTTTGGATATGCATTAGAGTAGGATTAACATTTTTTTATGTGCTAATTGAGGAGGAGCTTGGTGTTTCAAAAATGTGAGTTGTTGATTTTCATAAAATCCTTTAATAATGGTACATGGAATGTAACTTTCACACAGTAGGCTACGTAATTACCTTTCTCACACAGCCTCCACTTTTGAATGCACAGTGCCAACATTACAGTTTTTATGGTAGCATTTTCATCCTATTAAAATATGTGAAAAAAATATACAAAAGAGAGGCAGAGTCTCACTATGGTGGAAGATAACATCAACTTTGAGAGGATATGAAACCATGGAGAAATCTGCTTTTCACAAAAAGTGTGAGGGTAAATATGTTTCAGTACATGGCATATTTTGCCAAATTCTTAGGATGGATCATTGACAAACCTCCAGATGTGAAAATCACCAGCTCAAATGGTTGAATTTGACATTCTGTTATTTGATGCAGATGATGAAAAAAATGATAATCCAAGATCTGTTCTGGTCAAGGTAGAATAGACCAAAAAAAAAAAATAGAGAAAAAAAAATTAGTTAGAATTTTATTTTAATGTCTTTAGTTTAGATTTTTCTTTTATGTTTTGCAGGACAACGTGAAGTGCGAAGTAGAAAAATAAGGAGGTGTCTATGAATATTTCGTGAATTGAGAATTATACGTGGAGTTTGTAATAACACTATACGAACTATCTCATGTACCTGATCGTGTAGCATCCAATCTAGTAGGTGAAAGCTAGCAAAGTTTTACCTTGGCAACATTAGCGCCTGAAGGCAGGCTAAGTAACCCTGATCAAGAAAAAGGCTTCCAGCCCAAGATTCTTGTGAAACTTTGGGAATTTTTTGTAGCAAGGTGTGTGACTATTACAACCTGAGTAAATAATGAGCAGATTCAAAGATGTTACACCACGTACAAAGTAGAGTTCCGAGACAATGTTCAAGTAATGGTCAATGAGCTCTATTAACAATCGCCTCACATTTGCGAGAGTGGATCAGACATCGGCATGGGGGAGACCCCATACCATACTAGTAGCTTGGACGAATGTTCAATCATTCGCTAAAAAAAAAATAGAAGAAAAAAATAAAAAGAAAAGGAAAAAAAAAAGAGAAAGAAAAGGAAAAAAAGGGAGGATACGTGAAAAAAAAGAAAAGAAAAGAGAAAAAAAAATGATAAAGTGAAAGACGCCTTGATCATCAATAAGGTGCCTTCCGCATGAAGAAGGCACCATACAATGGAGGCACCTTCCGCATCAGGAAGGCACCATACAACGGAGGTGCCTTCTGCATCAGGAAGGCACCATACATTGAAGGTGCCTTCCGCATAAGGAATGCGCCATACATTGGAGGTGCCTTCCGCATGAGGAAGGCACCATACATTGGAGGCATCTTCCGCATCAGGAAGGTTCCATACATTGAAGGCACCTTCTGCATCAGGAAGGCACCATACATTGAAGGCCCCTTTCGCATCAGGAAGACACCATACATTGGAGGCACCTTTCACATCAAGAATGTGCCATACATTGAAGGTGCCTTCCACACAGCAAGAAAGCTCCTTCCACAAAAAGCAAGCGCCTTCCACAGCAAGCATGCACCTTGACATCTAGGGTGCATTGATACATTTCTTGCACCTAGGTGGTTTTATGGGAAAAAAAAAAGAGGAATAAGTGACGAGACGCCTTGATGGCATACAGTAGAGGTGCCTTGATAAAAAAATAAAAAATAATTATGCGAATCCTCCCAATGAAAAATAAAAAAAAAATTATGCGAATCCTCCCAATAAAAAATAAAAGGCATAGAACATGTCCTACTTAGCATAAAATTTTCTTTTTACTTACTTTGTAGGAAACCATGAACCGAATTGAAAGATGTAGGCATCCTGAGAGCCAGGGCCTAACAGGCATGGAGTCATGACTCCTGTTTTACTGCTTTCATGTGTGTAGGTATTCATGCTCGATGAGTGCAATCTGAAGGTTTCCTAAGAGCTAGGTCCTCAAGCACAGGCCATGATTCTTTTTTTCCAATTTTTTTAGGTGTAGTTTCACAGTACACAACCATGAGCATGATCTGTAGGCAGAGCCGGCTTAAACTAGGCCTAACATATGTGACATTTTGTGCCCTACAATTAGGAGTGCAATGAAGTGGAAAAGGCACTTACTTCCCACTAGGAAGAGAGTTCCTACAATCAGCCCAATCCAGTAGTGCCTTTTTCCATTTGGAGTAAGGTACCAATAAGCAATGTTCTTCTCCTTTGATGGAGGTTCCTATTGCTCAATGTGGGACCTGATGTTCAGAGGGCTGCAGACTTGTTGTATAGAGTAACCTGACACTAGTGACAAGGGCATCACCAATTTAATTGGGGGAAGATGCGGGTGAACCAAAACCTCCCGTAATAAAAGAAAAAAAACTTATGTTGTTTGACTCCCAATTGAAATGCAAATTAGAAACAAAGCTTGTATGGGAACACCAACAGAAGAAGGCTCAGCCTAAAAAAAAAAATGGGAGTTCGGAAGGCTGTTGTCATGAGGACGTGACAATTTTTAGACATGGGGGAAAGACGCCTTATTTTCGGTGCCTAACTTACTCCTATGAAAAAAAAAAAAAAACCATTTTCTTAAAATATCTCCACGATGAAATGCAAATCAGAAGAAAATTTTTATTTTTGCTACCCGTTGGAAGAGAGTATCCTCTTTCCTGAGGACCAGCCTAGTCCCAAAGGGAAATGAGAAACCTCCAACTGGTAGCTAAATAAAATGGGGGAGGAGTTTGAAAAAAACATATGTCAAATATATGTTTCCTTTGGAATCAACGCATGGTAAGTGGGCACCTTCCTCTTCAAGGAAGGTGCCTGAAGAAGGTAGGTGCTTTCCTCTTCCAAGAAGGCACCAAGAAAATATAAGCGCCTTCCTCTTCTAGGAAGGCGCAAATAGAATGCCAAAGCCTTCCTCTTCTAGGAAGGCACCAAAATAATGCAAGCACCTTCCTCTCCATAGGAAGACGCCACAAGAATGCACCCACAGGAAGGCGCCATAGGAAGGCACCGACAGGAAGGCGCCACAGGAAGGCACCAACATGAAGGTGCCACAGGAAGACACCCACAGGAAGGTGCCACAGGAAGGCACCAATAAAATGCAAGCACCTTCCTCTCATAGGAAGGCGCCGTTAGGAAGGCACCACTAGAAGGCAATCACATTCCTCATAGGGAAGGTGCCCCTTTTCTTTGCCCGTTGACTAGACAAGCACGACGTGGGCAACAAAAATTGCTGCAGTTCCAACTCTACGTCATGTAGATTAATTTAGGGATTGCACCAACGTATGAGAACATCCTACCAATTCCAGCACATACAACACATACATCTCAGCAATGCACCTGACAAATGCCATGAATGATGAAAGAAATATTGTTTTTCCACACTCCAAAAACAAAGGAATGCAGTTTTGTTCCAATTATGCATGCAAAAGAAATAATTCAGCGGGGAGATCATTTTGGACACACACGTGTTAGAGGATGAAAAAAAAATGGAGAGAGTCAATATCTGTTCTATTCATGGTATAACAGATAAAGATACATATAAATAAATAAGTAAAATCTCCAGGAGCACCAATGTGAAGACGTTTCACACCACCAGCATCATATATATCAGATTCTACGAAATTCACCCGAGTATGTATTGATTTTCTTATTAATTATGTGTATAGTTATTTTAAAATCATTTCTATGCTAATACCAATCGACGCCTCCATAGTTTTTCAAAATCTCCCATTAGAATTCAAACACATGATGTTCCTTGAAAAAAATATAATTGAACAAAAAAAGTAGAGGCTATGGCATCTACATGAATAAATTTGGCATCATTTTCATTGTCGCCTCCTGACAATGGTAGTCATCTTGAGCGAACACATATCAATGATGCTACTCTCTACCACAAATGAGGTTCTGGAGATTCCAAATATGTTTCAGATGTGCGTAAAAGTAGTAGCTAGTGATTGCACTTATTTTAACAAATTTGGTCTCACCAAATCTGACTAATGTACAACATTGGAAAATGCCAGCATTAGTGCAATGGTAATTTGCCCTAAATAGTGTGGTCACGATTTAACTATTTATCCGCAATGATTAGTTAGGATGTGTTTCTGAATTATGATGGTGCCGCATCGCTCTATGGATGAAGAATAACAACACTCAATGAAAAAAAAACACAGTGTTGAATAAAAAAATAGTAGTGCTGAATGGAGAAAAATAGCAGCACTCAGCGACAGAGAAACAGAGATGTTGAAGGCTATTAAAATAAAATAAAATAAAAAGAGGAAAAAAATATATACCCCAGGGGTTGTTGTCACGAAGACATGACAAACTTTTTGGCATGGTCAGCCTGCGATAGGGATAACTCACCTTTTGGTGCCATGAGGGTGTGGCACATGTTAGGCATGGGGGGATGATGATCACCAGAAATGCTCATTTTATATACACGAATAAGGAGAATTATCACTGGTTCAATTATCATATGAGATGTATTTTATATAACTTATGCATATAATTGATATAAAATCCGGTATTATGCTTGATTGGTGTTTTTAGTGGGAAATGTGTATAAATGCAGGTTTTATTACTAATATGGTGTTTTCCAGTCTACATCCACTTGGACCTGGCATACTTATGCTTTCAGAGACTAAGGCATGAGATCATGTGCCTTCCTCTTCAAGGAAGGTGCCCAACAAAAGTATGTGCCTTCCTCTTCAAGGAAGGTGCCTAGCAGAAGTATGTGCCTTCCTCTTCAAGGAAGGTACCAAGCAAAAGTAGGTGCCTTCCTCTTCAAGGAAGGCACCCCAGAAGTAGGTGCCTTCATTATAAGGAAGGCACCCCCAACAGAAGTAGGCACCTTCCTTATAAGGAAGGCACCCCCAACAGAAGTAGAGGAAGGCACCCAACAAAAGTAGGTGCCTTCCTCATACAGAAGGTGCCTCCATGCCTTCATACTTTGCAAGATTTACCAAGTCAACTTTGATTGGTTGACCAAGGACTATGGAGGAGGTTGCATGTGAAGACAAAGGAGATCTATTTTAATCATGCATTTATTAAATAGAATAAAGTATTTGTTATTATTATCAATCAATTGGCCGGTTGACCTTGTAAAGCTCTTAAAGCATATTATCATTTTTAGGATGCATTAGTTTAGGATTTGTTGTTATGTACACGTGAACGAACATACTTTAAAATAGAAGAATAAAATATGCGTAGAATGAATTGTAACTAAATCACATCACATGATTAAAATAGACTAATTTGTTATTGTAATGAGATCTGGCTACGCTTTATATAAAGATGCAGGCCAGACGAACAATAAGGGGGGAGATGAATGATTAATTTTACACATAACTTATTTTATTTTATTGTTTAATTAATTAAGAGTGCAACTCCTCTTATTCAAGCAAGCTCTACGTAGCTAGTCGGGCGGACTATATGCGGGAGCTTGGGCCCACTCCCTGCAGTAGTCCTCCCTGTTTAATTTGTGCATTTTCTTTCTGTAGATTAGTTTACTGCTTTATTTAATTTCAGTTGTGTGTGTTTATTTCCTCGTATTTTATTTCCACATTTTATTTCCAGCACTTTACTTTTTGTTTATAATTTATTTATTTCATTTCCCGCACTTAGTTTATTTGGTTTGGCCGGAATCCAATTACACAAACCTCCCCACCAAACTAAATAAGGTACAACCAGATTTATTCCCCAACACTATAGGCATATACTGTGCGTGACACTCATAAGTTTACGGACTTACCGAATTGATAATTTATGGAAGAGAAATGAATGTTTTTCGAAACATAATTTTTTCTCACTAGTGGAAGCACAGCGTGGTTTCGATTCCCACCAAGGAAAAAAGGTATTTAAATTTTAAATTTAATTATTGTCCTAAGGTTATTCGTCATAATAGGGAGATATGAGGTTTATGAAATTTGATTTTTATATTGTGATTTTTGTGATTAGGGTGTTGAATAGAGTGATAAGGCTTTAGATGGTTTTGAATATTATTTCAAAATAAAGTCTTATTTTATTTAATATTTGAAAGGAGTAATAAGGTTAATTGAGTTCTCATGTTTTACATGGTGAAAATAATTTATGAGGAAATTATTGATTAAAATTTTGAGAAGGTTTTTGCTACTTAACCCTTAAATTTTCCAAAGATATTAATTGTGATTGAGATAAGTTTTTAAGGGAAATTCCTCATAAAACAAAAAGGTATGGGCATATCTTCCTTGTGAATGATTTTTGGATGTTGTGAATGCTAATTTGGAGTGAAAAGGGTTGTTTGATAAGCATTGTTGAGTTTTATTGTTAAAGGTTTTTTTGAGTGAGATTTGATGACAAAAACCTTGTTTGATAAGCATTGTTGGAAATATTGAAGTAAAGCTTTCATATGCTTGAACTAGGGTTTGTGCAAGATCATGAGTATCATTTTTATGTGAAGTTGAGAACTATCTTGAACTAGGATTTGTGCAAGATCATGAGTATTATTGTTAAGTGAGATTGTTTGATAAGCATTGTTGGAAATAATTGAGTGAATGTTCATATGTTTGGACTAGGGTTTGTAAGCAAAGAGTGTTTTATTGAGTGATTTATTGATTGGAGTTGTATAAGCCTAGCCAAATGGAAGTTTTGAGGTGATAGTTAAAGTTTTGTGAAACTGATTATTCTATATTCTGAATTGATTTGAGAAAGAGATTGAAAGTGATTAAGCATTGTTGTGAGTGTGAAACATATTGAGTCTCTAACAATTCTCTATATGTTTTTGTAAGATTAAATAAGATTATGTGTGAAAATTATCTAAGTGATTGAAGAGTATTTTCTGTTAATATGTGTTGATTTGAATAATCTTTTTTGGAAGCGTACAATACAGATTTGAGGTATGTCTTGTTGAAGACTTGTTGACCAGATTAGATAAGTTCTAGTGAGGACTTGTTGAGTATATTTGAGGTAAGTCTTGGTGAAGACTTATTGAGCATATTGTACAAGTTCTAGAGAGAAATTATGGATAGATTAGTGTGAGATTTTATGGAATTTTACAAGGTAGAGTTGAGATAAGTCTTTGAGAAGATTTGAGAGCAGTTTTGATTGATTAATTTGTTCAAACCTTGGGTTAATGTTTGGGGCAGATCTACCAAAGTATATTTGTGATTGAGTCAAGATTTTTGTTAAGGCTTGAGGATAGATTTGAGGATAGATTTTGGTGTAGATTAAAATATAGGTTTATGCCATACCAGAGGCAGATATTGAGTATATTTGTTCTATATTGAAGGATTGTGTTTAGTACAAATCAGGGATAGAGATTGAGCAAATTTGTTCTAGAACAAAGGACTATATTTAGTGAATATTTGACGATGGATATTGATAATATTTATGCTATACCGAAGGACTATATTTAGTGTAAATTTGAGGATAGATATTGAGTAGATTTATGCTAGATCAAAGTATTGTGTTTAATGTAGATCAAATATAGAGATTGAGAAGATTTGTGCTAGACCGAAGGACTGTGTTTAGTACAGATTTGAGACAGAGCTAAGAGTAAGCTTTGGAGGTGACAGAGTATAGAGGATGATAGTATCTAGTGGATAGAGTTCCATTAGCCAAGGTAGTGAAGATAGGTCTTCTGAGTGAGGGCAGGATTCTTTAGTGGATAGAGATCTATATGACAGTGGAGTGGAGGTAGCAATTCTTCTAGAAGATCACCAGCCAGAGCAAAGGAGAAGGATTTCTCCTATGGATAGAGATCCATGAAATTGATTAGGGAATTGGTGTCTCCTTTGGACAAAGGTCCATAAACATTGTAATAGGGAAAGGATTCCCAAGATATTTGTTGAAAAATTTTTAGTGAAATATTTTCTCCATGGAGTAGCCCACATTGGGTGAACCACATTAAATTGGTGTCTCTATTGTGTGTGGTTATTTATGCATTGCTTTGATTATTGTTGTTGATATTACCATTGATATATTACATAATATTGATTGGGAAAGAAAAGTAAAAAGTGGTATTATATTGTTCACCCCCCTCTCAGTATAAGCTTGTGTTCTTCAGTTTAATCATGTACAATAGTTTTATACAAAATGAAGTGTGCGTAAAAATATAAGAATATTGAACCTGGAAACCATTTAAGATTAAACAATACTGGTAAGGGGAATCAACATCCCTTCTCAAAATAACAAGCTAGGGTAAATCCATGTACCATGGTCAAAATATTATTCAAATAAAGGAAAGAAAATGGGTGACCACTCAAGGTGTCCTTTAAGATGTATGGATAGTGTACAAGGTAAACCCCAAAATTGATATGAGAGTTTGACCACTCCTATCCACCCGAGGGATGTTGCAGCATTTGAAACTTAGAATGTGGTTAGAAGATTCTATGTAATTTATCTATTTTTTCATTGGTAATATGAATATTAGAGAAAAAATCAGTTTAGAATTTAGGGTTATTACAAATTGTGAGGGAATATTTCCTTTCTAGACTGCTAATTTGGACTAAATTGTACCAATAACAATATTCGATAGGTTCTTATTCATTTTCCTATTAATAAGAGGTATTCCTAGATAGGTTGTTTATATTTGATCTATATTGCATCTGATGATATCCTTTATTTTCCTTCATCTTAATGGAGGAGTATTTTAGGAAATAGATCTTACTTTTTCATAGCTAAAATTTTTTCTAGAGGCTTTTTCATACCTAGATAAAATACTCTTGAGTACCTTGGTATCACTAATCGAGGAAACTCCAAAAATAGAAGTATCATCCATAAGTTCTTTGTGGGTGAAAGCAAGTAGATATGTTGCTTTCAATATTATCTCTATTTCTTATTCACTCTTAATAAACATGGTCATGGAGATGGTATATCCTTATCATAGACCACAAGATGACTCAAAATAGCATACCAAAATCCCATTGACTAGAATAGATAAATTTGGAGTGGAGATACAATTCATTATAGTCTTACATCATCTAATTAAAGAAACCTAGTTTTTGCATCACTTTGTGCAAGAAAAACCATGATAACTTGGCATACACCTTACTAATATCCAATATCATGATCATTCTAGCCCCATCATTTTTATCCACTAAATAGATGAGCTCATGATTCAAAGTGATGCCATACATGATTTGCCTCCCTTTGAAAAAGGATTACTATTGTTCTAAAATGATAAGGTGGATAATCTTGCTTAGTCTATTTGTGAAGACCTTTGTGTATACTTTGCATACCATATTACAAAAACTTATGGATATAAAGTTCTTGATACATTTGACATCTTTGTTTTTATTTATTAGGGATAAAATTGTATTATTCATTTGTTTCAAAATATTTCCTAATATTTGGGCTTCTTGGATGACTCCAATAATTTCTTATTTAATGAAAACCTAGTATTCCTATAAGAATCCTAATGAGAAACCATCTAGTTTTGGGATTTTGTCTTTTCCAAAAGTGAATAGTGCCTTATGGATTTCCTCCTCTTCTGTTCTTACATTCAAATTTATATCCATTTTCTTAGTGATAATCTTGGGGATATTTTTGACTAGACTATCCATATTCTCTTTATCATGTTGGTTAACATTTATCAATTGATTAGAAGATAAATCAACTACTTTTTTGGAAATTTCTTCTTGATATATTGTTATTTCACTTATAGAGTTATAAATATTCCATATTTTTGTTTATCTATGATTCTTGATGTAGTTGTATGGAAATATTTAGTATTCCTATCACCGTATTTGAGACAAATTTCTCTTAATTTTTATCTCCAATTATTTTTTTTTTTTTTTAAGGATGGTGTAATAGTCAACTAGTAAAAGTGTTCCCTTCCCTACTAAATATTCATCATGTCCTTTTTATTTTATTTCCATATTAACTTTTTTTAACTTATCTTCTATGATAGTTTTTAATTGTAGGTGTTCCTAAAGATATATTTGCTCCATTTTTAGATCTTTTCCTTTACTCTTTTTAGCTCTTAAGTCAACATAAACTTCTAGGTTCCCATCACTAGTTCACTCCATCATTCCTTAATTATGTTTTCAAAATATATGTTTTGAAACCATATTAGTTTAAATGTAAAATGGGGTTTCTGATTTTAATTTCTATATTCATAGTTACAACCAAAGGGTTATGGTCAAAACCAAATCTATATAGGATAGCAAACCTACAATCCATTTTTTCTATGTACCAAATTATATTCAATAGGTATCTATCAAGCTTACACAAGATACCATTATCTATTAATCTTATACTAAGCTTACTATTTGTGTAATCTAATATACCTTTTATTTTCTCTTATAAGGGGGGGGGGGGGGATATTGAAGTATCCTATAGCTAGCCATCTTCTTTTCTTCTAACCTTGATCTCTGGTAGCCAACACTTCCAAAGTTATTTCCTTACCCTTTGATTCGAGGTATAGATATTAGTAATGATGCACTAAAAATAATTTTTTCCATCATTACTAACATATGATACTTCAATTTATATGCTTTCTCAACTTCTATTTCTAGATAGTTCTAGGCAATTAGTAGCCCTCCTAAAGATCCATATGCTTCCATAGCAATTCACTTCTTGTTCCCAATAATTTACTAGAAACTCTAACTACATTCGCCTTACTTATCTTAGTTTCTTTTAATAATGAGATATTGGATTTACGATTTTGAATAAATAACTTCAAAATTATTTTAATATTTGGGATGTTCAATCCCCTTATATAATAAGAGATGAACTTCATCTTCTAAATCTAGTTATGCTTTTAATATCACTAAATTCTAGAGTTTTATACTTTCCATCATCCTTATCCTTTTATAGTTTTTTGTTCCTCTAATGAAGAGGATATGACCTCTCTTTGCATCTTTATGGTTATCCTATATCTATATTGTTCCTATCTTTCACTAGGTTGGATGTTGTAAAATTCTTCTTAGGACTATTAACTTGATCCTATGAAACTTGTAGTTCTTCCTATGGATCTATTACGGATTTCTCTTCCAATATATGCTCCTCAATTTCATTTTTCCTTGGATTATTAGATATTTCCTCCTTTATTTTGAAGTTATATAGGATCATATATGTCTCTTTAATTCTCTCCAATTCATTTCTTTTTTCTATGAATTTAGATTCTAGTTTTTAGAGTATATATTCAATTTCTCCATCATTTCTCTATCCTTCATATCATTGGGGTCTACTGCATTCTTTATTTTTCCATTTCTTTTGAGAGTATCTAGTTTCTAATGTCACAAAGTATGATAATTTATGTATTTCTTTAATCTAGAATGGGAAACGTGTAAGTCGTTTTACTTTACTATTTATGTATAAGTGGAAAAAATTGATTTGGAGATAAGTTGTTGGGTTTCTAGTTCCTTTTTTCTAAATCCTTTGTGCTCTTAAATGATTGCAAGTCACTATGAGATTCCATTATCTTAGTTATTTTCTTGCAAACCACTGGTTAGGAAGGTTAGGGGTTGATCTTATCAAATTTTCTACTATATTCATTTACCTTCCCATTCCTTTCCTCTAGTTCTAGAAAGTGGGTCCTTGGTTGGCTATTGTGTTGGAATGCTAAATGGCCTATGGAATGGTACATGTGGAAAATAAAGAGGATATGTTCATAATATATAGCATGTGCATGCTTCCCTAGTCTATATTCTAGAGAAATTTCTTTTGGTATTAGATTATGGAGATATAGTATCACACAGAATCTGGTGTAGACAACACTCAATCTTTGTTCAAATTATAAATTCAAAATCATACATTCTCCTAAGACATATAAAATTTATTCGATGAGCTTGAAGTTATAAAATTTAAGTGATAATCCATAAATCCTAACCTAAAATAGGACTTTGTCTACCATATCTTTGTCTAGATCAAATTCTATGGACCATATTCTCATATAGAGACCAACATTCTCCATGAACCAAGGGCCTCCCATGAGGAAACTAATATAATATTATACCACTAATAAGGAAGATACAAAGAAACATCTTGGGAGTATTGTAATATCCAAATGGCCTTTCACTATCCAATTATTTCTATCCCAAAATATTATTGTTGTAATACCATGTTAGGTTCCCATGAACTCATAAATTAGGCTATTGTTCATCGTATGAAGCTCTTCATCTAAAATTTCATCTTTTATTTCTAAGAGTAAATAATTTGAATCCACTTGGATCATGGTTAGGGTCTTCTTTAGGTTTTTTACCATAGGTACCTTTACCCTAACTTTATCCACCCATGATGTTAGGACCCCATCCTAACACTATCATGTAATAACCCCATTTCTAATGTGGTAACCCCATACAAATGATATTATATAATGTTTTGTATTATTTTATGGCAATATAACCTATAAAAGTGCTACTATTTGATGTAATTGTTATAAAGAATGTAACTTCTTTGTTTGGTAGAACATTCTAGCTCAGGTGGCATTTAGCATTTAAACCAACCCTTGAGCATTAGGTTTAGGGTTATGAAGAGTTTTAAAAAATGCAAGGGGCGTAGATAGATGCATGTTTTTACATATTGAATCAAATTTATATTTAGGAGGTTGCTCCATTATAGAGGCTTATGATTATGTATTTTGATTTGTGAGATTAATATATAATTATGCATTTCCATTATGTATTGCAATATTTTATTATTTCATGAATTTATTGTTTGTATTGCAATATTTAGGGGTATGGTTATTTTAATTAGAAGGTTACTAACAAGTTGTGTTAGAGAACTTTTTAGGGTATTGTTTCACTATGACTGTGATAGTTACTACCATGTCATTTTGATTGTTAGGTATAAATTTTTTGTGTTTTCATTTTTTGCTTATTATTCTTTTAAAAAAATTCAAGTCATTTTGTCCCTCTATTTTAGTTTAATAGGTTATAAATATTATTTTAGGGGTTTGAAAATATCATAGAGGAGGTATTGTTATTGGCTAAGCTAGTCTGCTTGTAAACAGGGTTATGCACAAGCGCGAAATATCGTAAATTGGCTCTATTTAGGATTTTAAAAATTTGAAAAGGCTAATTTTGGATCCTTTCACTGGGGCCCATTCACCTGAAATTTATGGGGTGGAAGTTTTTTGGGGGTAAATTAGCCTATCTTTGATAATCATGAACCTAACTTTATTTTAATTCGTCGACCTCAAATTACATATGATTTTGATTTTCCTGCCCAATTCGCCTTCAAATTATAAATGATTTTATATTTCCCGCCCAAATCGCCTTCAAATTATAAATGATTTTATTTTTCCCACCAAAATCACCTCATATACTACCCGTATATATACTATATTGGGTACCGATAAACATACATAAAAAATACTCTAACTCAAAAATAGCTCTGAAATAATGAAAAACTTGAGAAGGTTGTAGAGAAGTGACTTTCAAAATAAATTGATCGGTTGCAGAGGAGTGTCGATCGGTGCAACACGATCGGTTGCAGAGTCGTGTCTGTCGACATAAACTGATCGATTGTAGAGCCATGTCTATCGACATAATCTAATCAATTGCAGATTTGTGTTGGTTGATGTAAGATGATCGGTTGTAGAGCCATGTCTATCGGTATAAGTCGATCAGTTATAGAGCCATCTCGATGGGTGTAAGCCAATCGGTTGCAGAGCCATGTTTGTCGGCATAAGTCGATCTATTGTAGAGCTATGTATGTTGGCATAATTCGATCAGTTGCAGGGCCATGTCTGTCGACATAAGGAGATCGATTGTAGAGCCATGTCTATTAGTATAATTCGATCAGTTGTAGAGTTGTGTCTATCAACATAATTTGATTGATTATAGGTTTGTGTCTATTGTCATAAGGATATTGATTGCAAAGCCATGTCTATCGGTATAAGTCGATCGATTGTAGAGCTGTATCTATAGATATAAGTCGATCAATTTTAGGGTCGTGTCTATCAGCATAAAGAGAATAGTTGTAGAGTCATGTTTTTCGTCATAAGCTAATCAATTGTAGAGTCATGTCTATCAATGTAAGTCGATCGATTGCAACGTCATGTGTATTGGTATAATTTGGTCGATTACATGGTCATGTTTATCGGTATAAGTAGATTAGTTGCAGAGCTATATCTATCAGTCGATTGCAAAACTGTGTTGATCGTCATTAGTTGGTCGGTTGCAGAATTGTGTCGATCATCATTAGTCGGTTAGTTGTAGTGGTGTCGATCAACATTCATCTATCAATTGCAAGGACTATCAATCTAAGTTTACCTATCAATTTTAGGGATTGTCTATCAACATTTTTTAGTAGGTTGCAGATGTACCGATCAACATTATTTTGTTGGTTGTAGGACCGTGTCGATCAACATTAGTCAATCGATTGCAGTGTTGTCAATATAAGCCTATCGATTCTAGGGACAGTCGATCAGTAGTGTTGTCAGTATTTATCTCTTGGTTATAGAGGTTTCAATTGATAATATTTTTTTGGTTGTAAGGACATGTGATCAGCATTTTTCTATCATTCGCAGGGACTGTCGATAGGTATAAGCCGATCGATTTCATGAAAGTGTCTATCGGTAAAAGCGTATCGATTGCAGAGGATTCACGACTAAAAATTAGTAGACAACTATTAATATCATTTGGTTGTGTGTCAGGATCATTTCTCTTGTTAGAGACTGCTTCTTGCCTCTTAGAGTATGTTTCATACATAGTGTAGAAGCACTATCTGCAAGTATGGTTGATAAGTATTCCCTATCATGTTGTGTGTTAGAATCATATGTTCGTCTTGAGGGATGTCTACTATTTTACTTCAAATTCATATACATTTCCTAACATCTGAAGGTTTTTCTTTACAAATACAATGTCATCTATTGAATATGGAAATAAGGCCAATCTTCTTATAAAAAAACAATTCTAAAATATTTTACATAAATATCAAAATGCAATAAGACATCAATCTCTATAGATTCTATACAACTTGTAGGTACAAACACCTTTTACCATCATTTTAAAAAAAAAAAAATTCTTCTTAAATGTAAAACCTTTCTCTATTAATAGATAAATAGTTTTCTTCTTATATACCTCTTTTTAAATTCTTTGTAAAATTGTATTCTGTTAATTCTTTAAAATAATACCTTTTTTACAACAAAAAATGATAGAGACAACCAAACATTGAATGTAGTAAACATTGTCGAGCCTGATGTATGTTCACTCAAAGATATTCTAGCAGATGATATGGGACAACATGATAATTTTTCTAATAATGACACTCAACAACCACTTCAAGAGATTTTAAATTTAGACACATCAATAAAAAAATAAAAATATAGTACAATTAAAATTCAAACCTTTGGGGAATCTTGTTTTCAAAAATCTAAATGTCAAAATGTAAGTGAATTGACTATTGGAAGGGATTTTAAAAATGAATGGGCATGGTTATACCCTTTTATTGAGTGATATGAGAAACTGAATGTGTGTAAATGCATTGTTTGTACATGGAAGCTGGGAAAGAATCATTTATTCAAAATAAGAAAGACACAATAGGAAAACACTATGGGAAAGTTTACATCAATGAAATACAAAGTGATGGAACAATTAACAGATCTCATAGGTGGAAGGATGCATTAGAATGTAGGCATGTGAGATATGCACTTGAATATGAAAAAGCAATGAAACAAAAACAAACTCTCATTGAGAAGGGTGGAACAATCGAGGCACAATTTCAAAAAATTAATAATATTGTATTAGCCTCAAATAAATTGCAATTTGCTATTGTATATAGTATTCTAAAAAAAATCAACCCATGTCTAATTTTTCTAATTTTAAGGAAATGCTTCAACTAGCCAATGTACAAAACCTTACCAGTTCACATTGGTCAGATTGAAGTGGTTGGGAAATGGTAAAATGTCTATTACTGGTTGAGAAGGAAGACTTGAGATAGAATGTGAAACAAACCAAATTTATTTCACTTTCCATTTATGAGGTAACAGCTATTGACAACACATCTTGGATTTGCATACAATTTTACACATTCAAAAATTATTTGAGACAACCTCATTTACTAGCACTACATAAGATGATTGAAAATTATAATGCAAAAAACATTTATAATGTTTTTGTAACCAATTTAAAGGATATTACCGGAATAGATGAAAAGGAAATTTCCACAAAGTTAATTTGTGTTGGATCTGATGGTGTGGCTACAATGCAAGGACAAAGGAATGATATTTGTGTTAGGCTTCAGACTTCCATTGCCCAATAAGTCATTCTTATTCATTGCATGGCTCATCGAATGAATATTGCATACACAATTGTGAGCAATTTTGATAATGTATCCAAAGTGGAAGAACTCATCCACGATATACACTCATACTTTTCATGCAGTCCAAAAAGGTTTGTAGAGTTTCAATAGTTTTCGCTAGGTGTAACTGAAGGCAGAATAATGTTAAAATATGAGGAAACCAGGTGGATTTCACTGTTTCTTCCTACAAAAAGGGTATTTTCAGAATATCAATCCTTGGTTGGGATTATGTATGCACATCGTAGAGATGTTGATAAGGTGAACTATTTGCTTTTTCGTATGAATTACTTGGAAACTCTTCTCACATTATGCGGTATTCTACCAATGTTACAAGAAATGAATACTATGATTAAACTTGCACAGGAAAGGGCAATTTATATTTTCGATTTCATGAGGATGAGAAAACAAATATGTATGGTTATTGACAAGATTTATTTATCCAAAAAACATTTTGATGATCCCAATTTTGATAGTTGGAATACGTTAATTAATGTTAATGAACCAAACAACTTTTTAAAGTTCAACATCAATGATAATATTTGTATTGCTATCCATGGAAAGTAGATTCATGTATATCATTTTGAAAAAGTGATTAAATACTCTGACCGATGATATTGAAAAAATGCCTGTTACACATTCCAAATTCGATGAGGTTTTGGATAAAACTAAGAATAAATTAAAAAGAATTGCAAATGCATTAACAAGTGAAATAAGAGATCATTTTAAGAGAGATGAGACACTTGAGTCCATGGCTGTAGTTAATCCTAATTTCTGGAATCTTTGTGGTGTCCAAAGTAGTAGAAGTGAGTTATTTGTAAAATATATGGGTAATTTTATGACACATTTCCCTAAAAGCGTGGAAATAAATGGATTTGAAATCAATGGTATTCTAAAAAAATATCTTTTGAGATCTTAGTCAACCAATTTTAGAATAACAATGGATAATCAAATTGCACAATTCAAAAAACCACAAGATATTGGTTCAATCACGTGTTTTTTGCAAAAATTGTATCGAAGTAGTGTCTTACAAGATACTATGAGTGAATACTTTATTTTATATGAATTATGTCAGACAATGATTTTGGGATCTGTTGAAGATGAAAGGATTTTCAGTGCATTAACTTTTGTTAAATCAAAATTTCGTAACATGTTGGACACAAATTTAGAAATTTTTTTGAGAATGTATCTGTCATCGTACGAGGTGATTAACTTTCCCTATGACAGAGCATTGACATATTGGAAGTCCCTAGCAGAAAGAAGAGGTCTCTTTAATATGGTTGATAATGATGAAAATGATTCAGCTAGGAGTGATGATGAGATTATGGATATGCAAAATTCACAGATTTTGTGTTATTATGGAGAAGTTGATAAAGCTTTGTATTACCTTACAAGAATATAAAAATTGCAATGATTATATGAAAAATTCATATAATCTAAGGTTTTTTTGGATTTGAAATCAATTTGTAAAATTTTAGTGATTTGAATAAATTCATATTATCAGTGATTTTTTGGATTTGAAATATTTCATAATATCAAAGATTTTTTGTTTTTGATTTGTTGTAAAATCATATAATCATTCAATTTTCAATGATTATGCATGTTTGATTTTTAATGTTATGGATTGTCTATGCTTTCAAAATTTATGATGTATGTTATAGCTTTGAGTAAGTTGAAAATTTAAAAATCATGTATACATAATGATGCTATGTTATTGAACTAAATGTATATGTTGACAAAAGATAGTTATTTTTCCTTTGAATTTAAATGTATGTATGTATGTATGTATGTATGTATCATTAGTATCATTAGTTGTATGATATGACAAAATATAATGATTTTTTTATGATTTATGTTTTGTCATTGAGTAAAACTTGTATGCATAGTAAAAATTTCTATACATATGTATGAAAATGCATGTAGTATATTACTCTAGATATGGAAAATGAAAATTTAAACCCATTCATAGATATATCCATCGTAAACTCACTTCGAAATATAAAAACAACATAGAATAATACAAATTACCATATTCATTTTTATACAACTATAATGACTAACTATGAATGCACTGAAAATTGAAACCCATGCATAGATATATCCTTCGTAAAATCACTTGAAATATAAAAACAATATAGCTTAATAGAAAAGAAAATAGTCACTTTTATACTACAACAAGAATAAATATGAATAAACTAAAATTTAAACACATGCATAGATATATCATTCGTAAACTCATTTGAAAATTGAAATATAAAAACAACATAGCATAATATACGAAAATTGAAATTTAACCCTTTCATAAATATCTCCATCGTAAACTAACATTGAATATAAAAACAATATAGCATAATAAAAAATAAAAAAAACACTTTTCTATAAAAGAACAAAAATGAATATAAATAAACTCAAATTTAAACACATTGAATTTCATAAACTCATTTAAAAATTGAAATATAAAAACAACATAGCATATTTGAAACACCATAATACTTAAAATATGAAAATGACATACAATTATAAAAGTGTATCTCTTAAAAGTAAAATAATAAAAGCAATTATCTTGTTTTCATACGAAAATATATGAAATGTAATAAAATTGTCTTTCAAAATGTCAAATTTTAAAATTCAATTTCTTTCTCCAGAATCTTTTCCCGTTGGTAGTGGACATAATGCAGCTGCAGGTGGGGGTTGTCAATTATCAGAAGAACTAGATGTTCTAGGTTTCCTTTTTAATCTTATCCATACATGTAGTGGTGTTTCCTTCGCATGTGTTTCAAAGTCTCCTAATTCCTCTAGATTATAACCTCTGACAACAACACCCCGCTTTGAAGAGGAAGAGGATGCCATTTTTTGTGTATATATAAAATGTCAAAATTACAAAAAAACAAATAATGAAAAAATAAAAAAAAATTATTTAAATATTAATAAAAAAATTACCTGAACCTGCAGTTCTATCATGGTTGCATTGTCTAGGATTGAGTGCCAAGATGTTGGTACTCGAGTGTTCTACAAATTATAAAAAAAATCATAAAAAAAAGCAACAATATAATTCCATGTGCTAACTGTCAGCGAAGGTAAAATGTGGGTTATCACGTTATCTATTTCCAATCTGATCCGATGTGAGACATAGGTGGACCAATCAAATTTTTGGTGTGAAAGACAACGAACCAAATACACTAAGGCCCACATCAGAATTTATGTCGGCATTACTTGCAAAATGACTCTGGCAAGGAAGAATTCACAACATGCCCGAAGAAATTTATTTTCAATCACCAGTACGATCAAAACCCTTCTAGACTTGGTAAACGAAACTGCAAAAAAAACAAAACCAGTAATACACCAGTGACTAGAATTTAAATTCAATTAAATTAAAAAACAATTATACCTTAAAAATATTCCAACTGCACATTGAATTTGGTCTTCAGGTAGAGTTTATATTCATTAGTTAATTGGTATTTGGAAGTGATAGGCTCAACACCAGCATGGGGCAATGCTGTCAATCTGGTGACATCTACGGCTGTGAAAGAAAGAACGATGTTTTTATTGTCGACGACAACATTTACCTTACCTAAATAAATATTATAACTTGCAATGATCTCCAGTAGTTTTATTTTTGTTTCAAACTACGGTATTGAAACTAGACCCCGAATACCAGATGTTGTGACACACGACATGTCGTAACCCGATGTTGATAAAATTTTAGAAATCAGGGGGTAAAACAGGTTTTCAAAATTAATTTTACACATTTTAGGGGTGGAAGGGGACGCCATAGGGTGTACGAATATGGATCAAAAGAAACAGAGGATTGTACGTGACACGTGACAAAAAATGATTCAAAATAGAGGAAAATGGTCAAAACTTGCTTAAAACTTATGGCAAAAGGTTAAAACTAAGATAAAACTAGAGGAAGAGGATTAATAATGCATTAAAATGAGAGGAAATGGGTAAGGATGCATTAAAACATGAAGAAATTTATTAAAATTGTGATAGAATAGGTGAAAAAATAATTGTTAATCCCTTTATATAGACTTCTCTTCATACAATCAGCTTTTGGATGGGTGACACATGGCCTCTGCATGTAATTGTTTAACATATTGTTGATACGTGGCATCTGCATTTAATAGTTTCATAGATGGTTGACACATGGTATAGATGCAATGTTGCTACCATCATCATACCAATAGCCGATCATCATACCTGCAACCAATCGACATATCTACAATCGATCAGCATGTTTGTAGTCGATCATCATGTCTGCAACCGATCGATATGTCTACAACTAATTGGTATGTCTGCAATCGATTGGCATATCTACAATCAATCGATATATTTGCAACCAATTGACATATCTACAATCGAGCATCATATTTGCAACCGATCATCATACCAGTAGCCGATCATCATACCAGCAACTAATCATCATGCCTACAACCGATCGACATGTCTGCAACCGATTGTCATGCCTGCAACTAATTTACATGTCTATAGTAAATCGTCATGTCAGCAACTTATCATTATGTCTACAACCGATCATCATGTTTGCAACTGATCGGTATGTCTGCAACCGATCATCATGTTTGCAACCGATCGACATGTCTACAGTCGATCAAAATGCCAACCGATCGTCATGCCTGTAGTCGGTCGGTATGTCTGCAGTCAGTTGACATATCTACAGTCGATCGACATGTCTGTAGTGATCGTCATGCCTACAACCGGTTGACATGTCTTCCATTGATCAGTATGTCTGCAGTAAATCATCATTGATGATGTGATAAAATATAGAGATTTTTTATGGTTTATGCTTTGTCATTGAGTTAACCTTGTATATATACATAACTACTAAATTTTTTTCTACATATGTATGAAAAAAACATATAGAATAGTACTCTAGATATGGAAAATGAAAATTTAAACCCATGCATAGATATAACCATTGTAAACTCACTATGAAGTATAAAAATAATATAGCATAATATAAATTACCATATTCAATTTTATACAACTATAATGACTATGAATGCACTGAAAATTGAAACCCATTCATAGATATATCCATTGAATAATATTGAATAACATTCATTGATATATCCATTCATTTTTATATCACAACATGAATAACATTAAATAACATGTAAATCTATAGCTAAGAAATGAAACACCATAATACTTAAGTTATGAAAATAACACACAATTATAAATGTAAATAGTGCAATAGTAAATTAATAAAAGCAAGTATCTTGTTTTCCAATGAAAACATAAGAAATTTCTTAAAATTATTTTTAAAATTCATTTTTTCATTTCAGAATCTTTTCCCCCTTCCTCCACTCCTTTATCCTTCTCAATGGCTTCCACAGTCTCCATAGAAATGACCCCTCCCTCATATTTCCCTTGTTTAGCTCCTTTTTCCTCATCCACATTCTGCATTTCGATGACTCTTTTCTTAGGCTGGGTAAAAGTACTATCAAATGCTTCACAATTGACAAGGATCATCTCAACATTTTACATTCCATCGAGAAGGGTTTTTTCTTCTTTGCCAACATCTTAAGATTTTGGTACTTGAACTTCTTTACCCTTCTCCTTAAGCAGAACATCAAGATCTAATCCATTGCGGATAATGATTTTTTGCAAAATGTTGTTTTTTCGAACTGATTCCTATGCTCTTTTTTTCATTGACATGGAAGCGTTTAATGGAAGCGTTTAAGAAATCCTTTGCTATCCTAAGATAGTCTTGCAGGTTTTGAACCTGATTCTTGAGATTTTCATACTTTACCTGCAAAAATGGAAAAAAATTAATCAACATGAAAAGATAATTACATTTAAAAAAAAAAAAACAATTTTTTGAACACAAAAGTGATTAAGTCAAACCTCAGCAACTTTCTTTGCAGCTACAACAACAACAACAACCTTTTTCTTATCACTTAACCATTCATTGTAATAATCTTGGGCCTCACCGTTTATGTTCTCCAATTTGTTCATCATAATTTAAAATTTCATCTGTGTATGATGTATTCACCTTCAAATAGCTAGATTTTACTTGCTATAGCAGAGCCTCCATATTTTCAGGTTCATTTTAAACAACATAAAATTTTCTTTATTTTTGAAAAATTATTGTATCGGGCATTAATTTCCTTTATCAACACCTTAGCCCGATACTCCCATTTTCTCATTTCTATTCTATTTGGAAGTAGACAATCCTTAATTGTAGATTCAACGTTATTAGAAACCAATTTTTTTTCTAAAAAAATTATTATTTCATCCTCTTGTCAAGGAGGAGCCTGATGGGTGCTTCTTTCCCTTGGAGGAGATTTGCTTGAACATTCTGCACCTTCATTTACTTTATCTTGAAGCAATTCTGATAGTTGAAATTGAGTGGGTGTGTTATCCTACAAAAATTAATCTTTATCAAGTGGAACATCATCCAACCCAGTATTGGAAGCTTCCAATATATCCTTAAAAGTAAAATTATTAACAAAAATACGGTCGAAACTGGAAAAAGTCTTTGATGTTTCTATCTCTGAAATTTATTGTGTTGCTTCTCTCTATGGACTATATGGAAGAAAGCATTTTCCAACTAGGAAGAATTGACCACGCATTTGAGTTGGGCATTGTGGAGGAGGTGGTGGTATTTGTTGATTTTGTTGACGAAATTGTTGCAAGGGACCTTAAAACATAAAAAATAAAAATTAGTTATAAATTTTATGAAGGTAGAAAATAAAAACTAGTTATAAAATTAAATTATGAAAATTTGGCTCGACAGATTTCTCTTGTCCAAAGAACTCATTCCTGTTTTTGGCAATGCCAGGCTTCATAGTCACCCAAAAATTGGATCTGATCACAACCCTATAATTATGGATTGTTCCCGACCCCAGAAAACCTTTAAAACCCCTTTCAGGTTTGAGAAGATGTGGCTCACTCATCCAGATTTAGGTCGGTGCATTCAAAAATGGTGGCAGCAAAACCTTTGTCCAAACCCTATCTCGAATATTTTCCTCAAACTCAAAGCAGTCAAACTCAAGCTGAAATGCTGGAACAGGGAGGTTTTTGGCAACCTCTTTAGTGAAAAAAAGCTTCTGCTGGATGAGCTCATAAGGGTGGAAAATATAATTTAGGGAGGGGATCAGGGGGTTGAAACGTTCATGGAAGAAAAACGCCTCCTTTCAAACCTTCACAATGTTTTGGCTAAGGAAGAGTCCTACTGGAGGCAAAAATCCAGAAGCCTCTGGCTCAAAGAAGGAGACACCAACACGAAGTTTTTCCATGCTTCCACCTTGCACCACAGAGGTTCAAATAAAATCTCTGAGTTGACCAATGTTGATGGTACCATTGTCTCTGATATCCATGCCATCAGACAGGAAGCTGTGCACCACTTCCAGGAAATCTTAGGTCCAAGTGTTGACTGCCACCTTAGCACAGCAAGTTCTTTGCTTCAGAACATTCCAATGATGGTGTCTAACGATGATAATGAGAAATTGCTCCAATCCTATATTGAAGAGGAGATCAAATATGCCCTGTTTGCAATGGAACCCGACAAGGCCCCTGGACCCGATGGCTTTCCACCCTGGTTTTTTCAACACTTTTGGGATATTGTGGGCCCTGATGTTGTTGTTGTGGTTAAATTCTTCCAGAGAGCCAAAAAGATGCCGTGAGAAGCCAATTCCACCTTCATTTTTTTAATTCCCAAGTCTAATGATCATGCTTCCCTCTCCGACTTCAGACCTATAAGTCTCTGTAGTGTCATCTACAAACTTATCACCAAAGTTATGGCAAACATGCTGAAAGACATCCTTCCCTCCATCATTGACCAGTACCAAGGTAGCTCGGTCAAAGGCATATTCATTGTTGATGGAGTGATAACCATCCACGAGTTGGCTCATTCGGCATCTAAAAACAAAAAACCCAGCATGTTCCTTAAGCTTGACATGAACAAGGCTTTTGATCGGGTTTCATGGAAATTCCTGTTCGAGGTCCTTGAGAAGTTTGGGTTTCACAAAGAATGGGTTCAGATGGTTCGAGAATGTATCTCTACTGCTTGGTTCTCTGTTCTTATAAATGGTTCACCTGCTGGATTTTTTCCAAGTTTTAAAGGCATTCGCCAAGGGGACCCTCTGTCACCCTTCCTCCATCATTTTGGCCGAAACCCTTGGAAGGACCCTTTCTTCTACCTGCATCAGTGGACTCGTCTCTGGGATCAAACCAACCTCAACAACCAATGCCATTTCCCATCAAAATTTTGTGGATGATACTATTCTTTCCTCTCATGCTTCTGTCCCCGAAGCAAAAATTATTAAGAGCATCCTTGACTCTTATGAAGATGCGGCTGGCCAGAAAGTCAATTACTGCAAAAGCAAGCTATACTTCCTCAATAATCCCATCCAAAGGCAAAATAGGATTGCTGAAATCCTTGGGTGTATCATTGGGAGCCTTCCAACTACTTATCTCGAATTACCGCTTTTTCATGGAAAATCGGTCTCGGCTATGTGGAACCCTGTTCTAGATCGTCTCAACAAGAAGCTTCCAGGCTGGAAAAGTTCATTGCTCAGTCAGGCAGCCAAAGCCACTCTGGTCCAGGCTTGCTTGCAAATTATTCCTATTTTTTTCTTATCCATCTTCAAAGCTCCTGCTTCCATCTGCCAAAGAATTGAGCAAATTCAACGCAGATTCCTTTGGGCGGGAAACGAAAACAAGAACAAATTTCCCCTCGTTGCCTGGGACAAGGTTTGTTCCAAGAAAATGGATGGAGGTCTCGACTTCAGGGACATCAAGCGAATGAACATGGCTCTCATTTCCAAGAAGTCCTGGAGACTCACCATCAATGAAAAAGCCACCTGGATTGACATCATCAAAGCTAAATACCTTCATCAGGTTCCCTTTCTTGGAGAGCACAACCTTCCTAGCTGATCTCATTTCTGGAATGGTGTCACTAAAACAAGGAATATCATCATGGAAGGCTTAAGGTGGTGTCTTGGAAATGGATTGACCATTCATTTCTGGGACCACCCGTGGATTCATGACAAACCTCTCAGCCAAGATCCTCATCTTACTGTGCTCAAGACGGTGACCGAAGCCACCTTTGGAGATAAGGTGTGTCATTTCATTAACCCAGGCATTACAAGACCCGAATGGAAACACCTGGATCTGAATGGGCCTAGACTTATCACCGAGGCACTTAGGCGGTTACAAAACTTACTGAGGAGCTGCATAATCCCTAGATCTCACAAATATGACTCCATGGTTTGGAACCTTGAAGATTCAAGGAATTTCACTGTTAAATCTGCCTACTACAGCCAAGAAGTTCCCAGTGATAGCCGTGACTTATCTAATCTGGTCTGGGTTCCCAAGATCATTCCCAAGGTCAAATTCTTCTGTTGGTTGGCCATCCAAAATAGAATCCTCACCACTGACAATTTGATAACCAGAGGGCTTCTCATCCCCAATTGGTGCATCCTATGTAAAAACGCCTGTGAGTCTACTGCGCATGTTTTTATGGAATGTCCCTTCTCCCTTGCAGTGCTCAACCAGGTTTTCAACACTTTTTCCATCTCCGTAGCCCTCCCTCATTCCATTCCCCTCCTTTTTCAACAATGGCCCAGGCCTTTCAAGAGCAGCCAACTCAAATTCATGTGGCAAGCTTGCCTTCACATTTTTCTGTGGCAGATTTGGCTTGAGAGAAATGCCAAAATTTTCAAAAACCTTGCCACAAATGAGAAGATTGTTGTTGCCAAAATCTTGGCCCTTGCTATGGAGAATGCCTCTCTTGTCTCATCGTCCAAACCCCCCTACGGGCCTTGAATTGGATTTAACAAATCATTTCAATCTTTTCAATTTTTTTGCAACTCCTCGTACTTCTATCGACAGGTCTGTAATCAAGTGGGCCTTACCTCCTTCTGGGTGGCACAAGCTTAACTTCGATGGCATGGCCAAAGGCAAACCTGGAGTGGCTGGCGAAGGTGGAATTCTTAGAAATCATAGAGGAGAAATAATTTTGGCCTTTTCTTAGAACTTAGGAATTCAATCTAATAATATGGTCGAGGCTCGGGCCTTGCTCCAAAGCTTGATTCTCTTGGAAGGCTTGAATATCATTAAACTCATCATAGAAGGAGACTCATTCCATTGCATCAACTGGATCAAAGGAACCTCTGTGCCTCCCTGGGCCCTTGTTTCCATCTTCGAAGAATTCAAGACACTAATTGGCATTTACCCAGAATTAATCATTCAACATCAATACCGGGAAGGAAACAAAGCTGCGGACTGGCTTGCTAACAAGGGAGTTGATGCAACAGACATTCAGGTTTGGAGAGATTCCTTCCCAATCAGCCTAAGGGATGCTTCTTCAAGTTCCAATGTTTGCACAATGTGAGTGGGTTTCTGGGCTTCGGGTTTGCCCCCTGTGGCTGTGTCTTGGCATCTTGGAGCATTTTCGCATCACTTTTCACAGTTGGTTGCAAAATTTTAGCTTGTCGCGTTATCAAGACTTTTATCTATCTTCAACGACGGTCTTCCATTCTGTCATGATATCACAACCTTTTTTCTCTCCAGTGCTTTTTTGCAAACTTGTCGCAATATCCCGACACTTTTTGGCCTTCAGATGCTCCCTTGCTTCTTGTCGCGATATCGCGACACTTTTTCTCTCTCCAACGGTGGTCTTCCTTTTGTTGCGATATCGTGACCTTTTTTCTCTCTCCAACGGCAGTCTTCCTTTCTGTCACGATATCGCGACCTTTTTTCTCTCCAACGGCGGTCTTCCATTTTTGTCGCGATATCGCGACACCTTTTCTCTCTCCAACGGCGACCTTCCATTCTGTAGCGATATCACGACATTTTTTCTCTCCAACAGCGGTCTTCCATTTTTATCGCGATATTGCGACACTTTTTCTCTCTTCAACGGCGGTCTTCCATTCTGTCGTGATATCGCGACCTTTTTTCTCTCCATTGGCGGTTTTCCATTTTTGTCATGATATCGCGACACCTTTTCTTTCTCCAACGACGGCTTTCCATTCTATAGCGATATCGCGACATTTTTTCTCTTCAACGGCGGTCTTCCATTTTTTTCACGATTTCGCGACACTTTTTCTCTCTCCAATGGCGACCTCCCATTCTGTCGCGATATCGTGACCTTTTTTCTCTCCAACGGCAGTCTTCCATTTTTGTCGCGATATCGCGACCTTTTTTCCCTCCAACATCGGCCTTCCTTTTTGTCGCGATATCACGACATTTTTTCTCTCCAACGGCGGTCTTCCTTTTTTGTCGCGATATCACGACATCTTTTCTCTCCAACGGTGGTCTTCCTTCTTGTCGCGATTTCATGACACTTTTCCTCCTAGGCTGCGGATCTTTAGATTGTTGCGATTTCGCTGCACTTTTTGTCCTCGGCTGCGGTCCTCCAGATTGTCGTGATTTCGTGACACTTTTTCGTCTTGGCAGCGGTCTCCTAATTTGTCGTGATATCGCGACAATTTTCCTCTTCGGCAGTGGTCTTCATTCTTGTTGCGATTTCGCGACACTTTCTCTTCTCGGCAGCAGGCTTCCACTTTCATCGCGATTTCGCGACTCATTTTCCATTTCGGCTGCGGTCTTCATTCTTGTCACGATTTCGCGACTCTTCTTCTCGTCCGGCTCCAACCTAGCAACTTGTCACGATATCGCGACACCTTTCAACATGTCGTGATATCGCGACATCACCATTTTGGTCGCGATTTCGCGACACCTTCCATAGTGCGAAGGTTTGCCAAATCTCTATTACTTTCTTCTTGGACCACCTCGGTCGTTATGGATTTCTTGTAATCTCTCTTGTTCAAGGTTCAGGGACCTTTCAACACCCTTTCTACCAATCAAAAAAAAAATTATGAAAATTGGTTGGAAATTTTTTTATAACACTTATCGACAGAAGAAAAAACATCTTGTGTAGCTGTTGCTGCAAACGGAATGTGGTCATGTTGTACATCTAAAGAAAAAAACAAAATTAATTAAAAACAGTAAAAATATTGTAAAAAATTATTTCGGTAGTAATTAAAACTTACTCCTAGAATATGAAACCTCATGCATAACTACACCCGTTGGCATCAGACGTGTAGCCGCAAGTGGATATTATCGACGATCAGGAGAAATAAATCTTCTATGTTTCCTTAATGATATTCTCCTTAGCGGTGGTGTTGCTTCCTTCGTAGGTGTTTCAGAGTATCCTGATTCCTCTGGATTATAACCTCTGACAGTAGCATCCCACTTTGAAGAGGAAGAGGATGTCGTTTTATATGTTTGGTATAAAATATCAAAATTACAAAAAGACAAACAATGGAAAAATAAAAAAATTACTAAAATATAAAAAATAATTACCTGAACCTACTGTTCTATTATGGCTAAATTGACAAGGGTTGAGTGCCAAGATGTTGGTACTAAAGTGTTATGTAAATAATGAAAAGATTCATAAAAAAATCAATAATATAATTACATGTGCTAACTATCGGCGAGGGTGAAGCGTGGGTTTTCATGTTCTCTATTTTCAATCTAATCTAATTTGAAACATAGGTGCATCAGTCGAATTTCTGGTGTCCAACACAACGGATCAAATATGCTAAGGTCCACAACGGGATTTCTATTGGATTTCCTTGCATAACAAGTCTAGCAAGGAAGAATTCACAACATGCCCGAAGAAATTTATTTTCAATCACCGGTATGGTCAAACCCCTTCTAGACTTGGTGGACGTAACTGCAAAAAAAACTAAAATTAGTAATTGTACAGTAAATCACTGACAAGAATTTAAATTCAATTAAATAAAAAAATAGTTATACCTTGAAAATATTTCGACTGCACTTTGAAGTTGGTCTCCAAGTAGAGTTTGTCGTCAATAGTTAACTGGTATTTGGAAGTGACAGGCTCAACAACAACGTGGGGCAATGCTATCAATTTGGAAATATCTATGGATGAGAAAGAAAGAATGATTTTTTTGTTGTTGGTGAAAATATTTACCTTGCCTGAATCCATATTATAAGCTGCAATGATCATCTCCATCATTTTAATGTTCGTATCGAAATGGAGCATTGAAACTAGACCCCAAAGACCAGATTTCGTGACCCAAGACATGTCATAACCCGATGTTGATAAAATTTCTAAAATAAAGGGGTAAACCAGGTTATTATAATTAAATTTAAACATTCGAGGGGTTGTAGGGGATGTCATAGGGTGTATGGGTATGGATAAGAAGATACAGTGGAAAAGGTTTCAAACGAGAGAAAAATGGTTAAAAACTACTTAAAAATTAAGGTAAATTATTAAAACCAAGATAAAAGTGTTGGAAGAGGGTTCATATTGTGTTAAAATGAGATTAAAAGGGGTAAGAAAGCGTTAAAATGAGAGAAAAAGGTGTAAGAAAGCTTTAAAATGGGAGAAAAAATGTTAAAATGATGATATAAAAGGCAATAAAATGACTGTTAATTCCCTTTATATAGACTTTTCTGCATGCAATCAACTCCTGGATGGGTGACACGTATCCTCTACATGCAATTGTTTAACGGATGGAGGACACGTGGAACAAATGTACCACTGCTACCGATGGGAACTTGAGACTATTACAGCACATCGACATGCATGCAACCGATTGAAATGCATCTGATTGTCATGCCTACAACCGATTGTCATGGTAGCAATTGATCATCATGGCTACAACCGATCATCATGGCTGCATCTGATCATCATGGTTGCAACTGATCATCATGGCTCCAATCGATCTTTATGGCTACAACTGATCGTCATTACTACAACTGATCATCATGGCTGCAACCAATCATCATGGCTGCAACCGATCATCATGGTTGCAACCGATCATCATGGCTATAACCGATCGTCATGGCTAGAACTAATCGTCATGGCTGCAACCAATCATCATGGCTATAACTGATCGTCATGACTTCAACCTATTAGCATGCCATTGGTCGTCATGTCGACCTAAAGTCTTTCATATCGTCCTAAAGCTTTTAAGTATGCCATACATTTTTAGATTTTGCAAACAATATTCGTAGCCCCCAACACAAAAAAATTCACCACGGTTTGAAATTTTTTTTAGACAAAATAATGAAAATCGCCACGGTTTGAAAAATTTTGGAGATAAATAAATGCAATTCGCCATGTATACTTCTACAAATTTCATTGGGGTTCCAAGATAATTCACCTTGATTTTATAAATATATTTCAGGACTGAACACTTATGCATGACCCTGCTTGTAAAGAATCTAGTGAAGTGAGGGGTGATCGGTATCCAATATCCAAGCCTCAAACAACACCCTTATATAGAATTTATCTCTCACAAATATTTTGGTATATCAGAAGACCCCATAGGATTAAGAGAAACCTTTAACTCTAGGAATATTTTTTACTATGTATCTATCTATAGTATAATAAGCATAGCACTCAGGAAGATCATACACCTATACTATTAGAGTGGTGGATAGTTTTCTTAAGGGTATTAATGGAATCCTCCTTGAGTAGTGGCCTAAAATATTGGTCATCATTATCAATCATTGTTGTATTATAATAGAGGGCAATGGATAGTCCATACACCTTGGTATAGAGTACCATATTTTTATTTAATGCTTAACCTAAAATTTAAAAACCCTACCATAAAATAAAGGCATACTGAAGAGACTACACTATCATAGAACTGAATAAACTAAAACAAATAAAAGAATTAGTGTTGAAAATAACAATCAAGATATGGTTTGTAAGTAATATTTTGGTATCATTTCTACCAAGGCTATAGTTAGTAATAGTCAAGATAAAGTTTGATCATGTAGTTGTAAATTACATAGTTAGTAATAATCAAGAAAAATTTTGATCGTGTAGTTATTAGGTATAATCAAGAATTATAATAGTCAAGGCAATTGTCAATAACATCGTTTTCCAAGATAACTATAAAAAATAATAAGTTATAGATTCTGACACAATATTTGTTAGTAACAGATACTATAGAGCCTGCTAAAGAGGTTGTTAGAAAAAAGTTAGTTATTTGAGTGAACCGAGACTCCAATTGTTAGTTACATAGTTAATAATAGTTTAGTGAACAAATTTTGACCATGTAGTTGTTAGTTACATAGTTATTAATAGTCGAGATAAATTCTAATTATTGAGTTGTTAGGTACAATCAAGAATCATAAAAATCAAGGCAATTACCAATAATATAGTCTACCAAGACAACTATAAAATATTATAAGTTACAAATTCAGACACAATAGTTGTTAGTAACATATATTATAGAGCCTACTAAAGTATTTGTTAGAAAGAAGTCAATTTTTGAGTGAACCAATACTTCAAGTGAAAAATAGACGACACTTGAAGATAGCACTTACCTAGAAAAAAATAAAACTGTTTGGGGTGCTGAAAAATATAATCTTGAGATCTACCTAATTTTTTTTATTATTATTTAGGTGATCGTTTTGATATATAGCACCCAAACATGTTTTGGGGATCATTACTAAAAATAGTAACTATCAAAATAGTATTCCTACTTATAGTACGTATACTTAAAAGGTCAAAATCATATAATATGGTTGCAGGCACTAGGGAATAACAAAAGCCATAAGAAATAGATCAAAATAATATTGCTCATGTAACTCCATGGGGGGAGCATTTGGGAGGTCAATTAGGGGATGGTTTAAATCAATTAAGGGATGAAATCAAATATTTATATGAGTCACTGGAAAAACTTTTGATGTTGACATCAAGCTATTTGCTAAACTCACTAGCCAACCAGTGAGAGGGAGGTCCATTTAGTACGAGAAGCACAATTGGGATGCAGAGCTGAAGGAATTAAAGGACAAATATTTATGTAAGAAAGGGAGGATGGAAATGAAAAGAATATAACTTCCTACCCATTTGAACAATGTAATGAAACCCATCATGGAATTTGTCATCGTTGATGATCTTGACAAGGTTCTGTCTAGCTTCCACTTTGCTTTCTATAATCATTTTAGGGATTTTAATCCTATGAATATACCTCATTTCATTCTTAGTTCCATTAGTTACTCCATTTAGAAAATTTACAAAAAGAAGAGTAATGACCTTCCCTCACATAAGGGCCTTTTCAATATCTTGTATAATCACTGGATTACCCATTGTCCCCAATGCATTGCTATTCCTTTTGTTCATTCCACCAAAGGTAAACCTAGCCCTATCCATTCCAAGACTAGCCAAGTTTAGGATAGTCCATCCTCCTCCCACTCCCTGGCCATGTTAGCCAAAAAACATGTTGACGTGGAGGCGGTCAAAGCATTGAGAAATTAATCTACCAAGAAAATAAAATTTGAGGCTCTTGAGAAGTTTGAGAAATCTATAAGATCCTTATCACATTTGCAACATCTTGCACATAAAATAAAAACTTTGGTTTTAGATTCATTTGAGGAGGACAAGGATGTCCCTGATCAATTTCTAAGGCAATATATCATCAATTTGATTTCCAACTATATCAATCACATTGTGGACCTTCACAGTGCTCTGAATTTACTATTTTTTAAGAAGAATTTTTTTGAGGATGGTGACAAGAAAACTACTATGGATGATTTCAAGTATGATGATAAGAAATCAGTTGCTTCTAATATTACAGAGGATGAAATCAAGGACGAGATCAAGGAAGAACCTAAGGATATATATATTGAAGTGGAAGAGGAAGCCTAATGACTTTATGATTCATGTTTGGTTTTTGTTTCAGTGCATTCTCATGTGTTGCCCTTCCTCTTCTCCTCTTGTTCCTTTTTGTCTTCCTTTCTATGGGACTATGTTTCCCATTTTCCTTCTCATTCTATTCTCAGCTATTTATTATTAATGTAATCAAGTTTTGGGAGCCTGTCAAAACCCACTTTAATTAAAAATTTTAAATTATAAAAAACAAAATCTTTATATGAGTCCCTAGCCTATGTTATAAGGGAACAAAAGGATATGAAGGAGGAATTAAATGGAAAAATTATAGACTTGGAAGATTTTTTAACTAGTAATAACCACACATATTGTCAATTCGATTCTCATGATCATAAGGACAATGGACCCAACAATCAATAGCAAGAATCCCACAATAATAATGGATTTAAACTACCCAAATTAGAATTTATAAGTTTTATGGAAAGGTTTCAAAGGGATGGTTGTGTTGAGAAAAATAGTATTTAAGTCTTCATAATATTACTCAATATATGCATCTCATAATTACCTCCAGCTTTGAATCAAATTTCCTATAATGGTTTTAGTAGCCAAGAAAAGCAAACACCAATATTACTTGGCTTAAATTTGAGTAACAACTACTCAATTTGGTCCTAGTGAGTTTGAATATTTTGTAGGTTCCCTCTCTAAACTCAAATTAATTTCAATTGTTCAGGACTATTAAGCTCAATTTGAAGATTTGGCCAATCATACCATTGGCTTAAGTCCCAAATTCTTCAAAAGTTATTTTTTCAGTGGTTTGAAGGATGACATAGTTTAATTTAAAATGTTAAGGCCACAAACACTATAGAGGGTAATAGTATTGCCTAGATTAGCAAAAGAAAAATTTAAGGCTCAAGGATGCACCTCTAATTTCTCTTCATCCTAACCACCATTTTCATCCAAAATAATATCCAATCCTCTCAAAAAATCTCCTACCATAAAAAATTTGACACAAGAAGAGATGTATTCTAGAAGATCCCAAGAGCCATTTTATAAGTATGAAGAGAATTAATTCGTAGGACATAAATATGTGCACCAACAATTATATTTTCTTGATATGGACACCTAGAAAAACTATAATAGGAACACCTAGAACAACTATAAGCCCAAAAAAAATCCCAATAAAATATTTTTGTGCATGCCTTAGTGGACATATCAACTCCCCAAACCATGAAGGTGATAGCACACTTCAAATGACAATGCATAATAATTTGTATTGACTCTAGGAATACAAATAATTGTGTTCACCCAATGGTGGAAAATAGGGAAACTATTATATTGATACTAGAAGCTTCATTGAAGTCATAATTTCCAATTCTCAAATCAAATACACCGTAATGGGCATAAGGGATAGGGATACTCAACTTGTTTCATCTTATAAGATGGACAAATTGTTGAAAATATCATTCCATGGAGTTGTGGTTTGACTATTTTCTATATAAGCTCCAAATAATGGGGACAAGGGACATAAAGAAGAATTACATTTTTTATTAATATGCCATAGTATTTAAGGAATTTAAAGGACTACCCCCTCATCGTAATCATGACAATGCAATTTAGCTTATTCTAGGTAGTCTTCCTCTATTTTTTTTCCCTTACAATTATCCCTATGTTTAGAAATTATAAAATAAGAAAATAGTGTACGAACTTTTTGTTGTAGGGGTTATTCACCGTAGTGTTAGTCCATATTCTTCTCCAGTAATGTTGGCACCAAAAAAGTATGGGTCTTGGTATTTGTGTTTGGATTTTTGAGAACTCAATAAAATAACTATTAAAGATAAATTTCTCATCCCAATAGTTTATGAGTTGTTAGATGAGTTGCATCATGCACAATATTTTACAATTTTGGATTTGTACTTAAGATACCATCAAATTCAAATCAAGGAAGAGAACATTACAAAAAATGCTTTTAGGACTCATAAGGGGTACTACAAATTTTTGGTTATGCAATTTGGTTTTACCAATGAACCTTCCACTTTTTAGAGTTTGATGAACACCATTTTTTAGCCCACATTTGAGTCTAATGGTGCAATATTGTGTGATAGATTACATGTTTGATTTGATTTTAAAGGATGATTGTAATATTGTATGATAGATTACAAGGTTGGCTTGTGTTTAAGGTGTAATCTTGTTTGAAATATTACAATGAGGTAACCTTGCTTGATAAGCTACAATACAAAGAAGATGCAATCTTGTTTGATAGATTAAAAATAAAAATTTGTAGGGACTCTAGTATAACCGTATGGATTGATCTTGAAAAAAATTAATGACCAAACTGCAAAGTTCATTGGTTAATCCTAATGATGTATTATGAGAACAATAATATGATAAAATGATGATATGGTATAAATTATCTAAGTAGTGAAATGTGAATGAATATGGGAATATTTGGTATGGGATCTAATCTTGGAGAGAGTGGGATCTATCCCTATGCTATAAGACCTTAGACAATTACTAGATCATATTGATTTAAATGAAATAATGGTATCGAGATTGGAGAGTGAACATGGATTTCATTCTCAAGGTAATTATGGGGTTCCCTCTTGGTGATTGATGAAGTTTCTCCTTAATATATAACTGATGATCATTCATAAACATGTAGACATGAGAATTTGTGAGATTATTATTTATTTCATCGATGTATTAGAGAAACGAAATGTGATATTTCCTTATTTGCATCGTAATCTAAATGAGGAACAAGTTGGTTCCTTTAAATTGCATATTGATTTAGAAAGTATTCAGGAGATACCTTTCTATACTTGTATTCATGACAATTTAAGTTTATCAAATGAGAAGAGAAACATATTTTGGAGGTTTGGTTTATTCCCCATGAGGGTTCCCAGTGTATATGCTATGTAAACTATATTTTGTGGTTTGCAATTATTTCTATGCATGGATGTAATACCTACTTTCTATTATGATTAGTTAGATCATAGATATTGAATATGGTGGAGATTAAATGTTACTTCATTTTCAATGGAATGATGTATTTACATTCTTGTAAAGTGATTACTATAATGTTATATGATGTAATATTTTAATAACAAGCAATGTTCTATGGATGATAATGGATTATAATTATTCTTGTGGTTATAATTTATGCTTTTGTGATTTCCAATGATTGACTATTTATTATGACGTAATGGTTTATTCTTTAAATCAAATAAAAGTATTGATGTTTTTAGCCCCTATAACACTAGAAGTCTCAAGAAATATTTTGTTGACATCGGCAGTGAAAATAAAAAAAGGAAGACCCTATTTAAACAATCAGAAGAAAAAGAAAATAGAAAATGATATTGCAAATGGTACCCAGAAAACCCTATTCGAAGATATTCTCAGACAAGAGAAGGATGAATCAAAAATACCCAAACCTCCCTTGCAGAAATATAAGGGAGGCCGAAAACTTTCCAAAAATTCTAAATGAGGATCATCTCATGGAATGTGATAGGCCTCAATAGTGTTGTCAAGAAAAGGCTTGTTTGCACTCTGAGGAAAGAACATAGACCCACTATCATAGTTCAACAAGAAATGAATATTGACCAAAACAAAATCCATAAAATCAAAAATTCTATATAGAAACATGGTGAGTTTGTGTTTTTCCCTGCTCAAGGTACATCCGAGGGATTTCTCTATATTTTTCACTCAAACAAGTTAGAAGGTAGAATCATTTCTTCTTTCGATAAGGTCCTCAATATGTTGTTCTTCTATAAAAGCAGTATTTTCTCTTGGTTTTTGTCCAATTTTTGTGACCCTAACAATCCTCTCAGGCGTAGGGGCCTATGGGATACTTTAAGTCATATGAGAAGTGCTTTCTTAAACCTTTCGTGGATTATCGTTGAAGATTTTAACTTTGCCCTTTTTCCTTTTGACAAGCAAGGAGGGAACCTGATGCCATCCAAAAGTATTGAGGATTTGTATAACTTTTTAATTGATTGTGAGCTGATGGATGTTAATACTAAAGAGGTAAAATACACCTGGCACAACAAGAGAATTGGGAATAAGCACATTCAACTTAAATGTGATAGTGTTTTTTGTCTCAAGAAGCTATACCAGTGATGGGTGATGGTACTTTTATCTATCTTCCCAGATTTGGATCTGATCATTATCCTTTACTTTTTGAATCCAATAAAGGTCCTTGTTTAAAAATCCCCTTCATATTTGAAGCTATTTGGACTCAACACCCAGATTTACAAATGCAAATTGCTGAATGGTGGCAATTTGACTGTCATGGGTCCATTATTTTAATTTTTCTCAAAAACTTAATGTGTCAAAGAAAATCTCAGATTCTGGAAAAAAGAAGTTTTCTATAACATATTTGAAAATAAGAAAAATATTTTGCGAAAGCTAAAATATATTGAACTCAAAATTCAGAATGGGTGGCTCAATGAACAACTTAGAAATGAAGAGAGATAGTTCTTGCAGACTATCATAATGTATTGGATAAAGAGGAGACTTTCTGGAGGCAAAAATCAAGGGCCCTTTGGCTCAAATAGGGGGACTCTAACATAAAATTCTTTCATGCCACTACCCTTAGGCACCAAATTTTGAATAAAATTAAAGAATTAACCATAAGTGATGAACTGTCATCAAGGATATTTTTGAGATCCGAAATGAAGCTTCATATTTCTTTGAAGGTATTTTGGGAGCCAACCCCCCAAATACTACCTAGGCTGGTAGAAAATTGATCCACCATATTCTTAGCCTAGTCACTTCAGATATGAATTTGACTTTTATCAAACCCATCACCCCTGATGAAATTAAAGAGGCCCTTTTTTCTATGCACCCTGATAAAACCTCAAGCCCTAATGGGTTTTCACCATGATTCTACCAGAAATTTTGGGACATCATTAGGTCTGACATTTGTAATACCATAAATGAACTTTATCAAAATAAATCTATACCCATAAGTATCAACTCCACTTTCATTACCCTGGTTTCCAAAGGGTTTGTTTGCAAATCTATGTCAAATTTTAGACCCATTAGTCTCTACAATGTTCTTTACAAAACTCTCACTAAATCCATGGCTAAAATACTTAAGGAGATATTTCCTTAGATCATATAACCTTGTCAAGGTAGCTCTATCAAAGGAAGAAATATTACTGATGGTGTTATAATGTTACATGAAGTCCTTCATTCTGCTAGCCTTCACAAAAAATCTACCATGTTTTTCAAAATTGATATGAATAAGGCATTTGACATAGTTAATATATATTTCATAATTTATGTCCTTATCAAATTTAGATTTCATAGGGAATGGGTTGATCTTGTTCATAATTGCATCTCTAATCCTTTGTTTTTAGTCCTAGTAAATGGATCTGTAGTAGGGTTTTTCCCTAGTAATAGGGGTTTCAGACATGGAGATCCTCTCTCCTCCATCCTTTTTATCATTCTTGTTGAATACTTTGGTAAAGTGCTCAAAAATGCCTACTCTAATAATATAATTTTAGATATTAAGGATGCATCGAAATTTAGAGTCCTATCTCACCAGTAGTTTGTTGATGATACCATAATTACTACTCATGCTTTTGTGTGGGAAGCAAAATCCATTAAGAGTATTCTTGATACTTATGAGGAGGCTGGAGGTCAGAAAATAAATTATATCAAAATAAAAATCTATTTTATTTACACTCCCCAAGAGAGACAAGCAAATATTGCACACATTTTTCAATGTGTTATATCTTAGTTACCTACTCAATATTTGGGCCTCCCTCTTTTCACCAGTGCTCTGAAGGAATCCATATGGAGTAATTTTACTGAGAGGATTAAAAAAAACTTGTAGTTTGGAAAGGGATCCTACTCTCTCAAGAAATCAAAGCCACCCTGACAATGGCTTATCTCCAAAGTGTTCATGTTTATTTCATGTCCATCTTCAAAGTTCCTATTGTTGTCTGCATGAAAACTGAGAAAATCTAGAATAGAGTTTTGTGGGAATGTCTCGAGGATAGGAAAATATCTCATATAGTTAGTTTGGATAAGATGTGATCCTCAAAAATTTATGGGGATTGGAAATCCAAAGAGTTTTTAATATGAACACAGCCTTGTTAGCAAAGAAATCATGGAAGGTTTTCACCAACAACAACCTTGAACGAGTCTCAATTATTAATAGAAAATATCTTCAAAACCATTGTTTCATGGATTATGATATTCCTAGAGATGGATCCACTTTCTTGAAAGCAATTATCCAAACCGGATATCTTATTTAGAAGGGGATAATGTTGCAACTAGGCATAGGGATAAAAATAAATTTTTGGATCGACAAGTGGATTTCAAATCAATCGTTTTCAAATAACAATGCAATTACTATCTTACAACCTTTTCTAGATACTTTAATTGGTAGCAAGGTTAAATATTTCATTGAAATTTCATCAGACTCCAAGTGTTAGAAATATTTTCATATTCCATGTGCTCATGGTCTACCTTAGAAGTTCTCAAAACCATCCTAAATGCAACAGTCATATCCACTAGTAATTCCTTCAACTCTCTTTTTTGGAAAGAAACTAATTTTGGGTTGTTCACTATTAAATATGTTCATGATATGACTATTCATTATCAAGTGGTCCATATTCCTTATGATCGAGTTTGGATTAAATACCTTCTTCCAAAAGTTGCTCATTTTAGATGGTTGACCATTCAAAATAAGATTCTAACAAATGATAACATTATGAAAAGGGGCATGTCTATCTCCAACAAATGCTATTTGTGCATGAATGCCTTGGAACATGCCAATCACCTCCTTCTGGAGTGCCCTTTCTCCAATATAACTTTAGATCACCTTATGTCCACTTTTCATATCTCTTGGATTCCTCCTAAATAGTTGAGTCACCTTTTCACCCAATGACCTGCAATATTAAAAAATCTTTGATTATCTTCTTTATGGAAAGTGAGCCTTCATCATATATTATTGTAATTATAGTTTGAAAGAAACAACAGGGTTTTATCTTCCTCATCTAAGGATCCCATATCTATAGCCAACAAATCTATTGCCTTTGCTATCTAGAATTTCTAGCTCTTCCCTTGTCCCAAACCACTTGATTCTAGATTGGAGTCTATTCTATTCTAGAGTGGGTGCCCATTGGATTCCTCCCCTACGTGAATAGCTTAAACTTAATTTTTATGGTACCTCCAAAGGAAACCTAGGGGATGCTGGTGTAGGTGGCCTAGTCAGACATGGTTGTAGGTGGCCCTCTTCGAATGTCAGAACTATTATTAAGGAAGTTAATAATTTGTCCCAAAATTTCAATTATATCTCTATCAACCATGTGTATCATGAAGCTAACATACCTGTAGATATTCTTGCCATTTAGGGAGTTACCCATAAATCTCTATCTATTTGGAAATAAATATTTCCCAAAAAAAAAATTAATGCTACTAATAATAATTTGGTTTGAAAGTTATGGTCACATATTTTGGTAGGTCAACTTCTCCAATTCTGACTCTACCATTTTCAGCATGATGTGTTTCTTTGGTTCCAATTATTATGGCAAAAGTTTTCTGATTAGTGTGACTCTCTGACTTGTTATCAGTGCTGGTATTTGGTTTTCTATTTTTCCTTCTATGAAGTATGCAATGTCCCAAGATAGGACCTATTGGTGGATTTACCTTGTGGATGTCTTCTCCAAGCATGTCAAGTCCTTGATTAGGTCTAGGCTATGCAATTGGATGTTATCAAACAATACAGTATGTGTCAAGTCTTGAGATTCTTAATTTTATATCTTATGAATTTTGAGATTCATTAGTTTAGTCATTTGATACTCCCAATCCTATCTGAGCCCTATCATATATGAAGTCTATCATGTGCCATGTCTATTTTTTTTGGTGTTGATTCTCTATGGAGAATTATTGCATGGTTTTCCAATCACACCAACTTAGCTTTCAGAAAGGACATATATTATACCAAAAAAATCTATATTTATATCCTTGGTTTGTGTTAGTCCATTATCATCTGGTTTTGTTCATTGTTGTGTGTCATAAGTAGTAAGAAGCTTTCGTGGTCTTCATTTATCCTCATTCTTTCTAATATGGCCCTGTTTGAGTCATATACCCTTCAGTTTGATCCCCTATATCAAATCTTTGTGGAAGCTCATGGTCTCATTCCATTTCTAAGAAATTTCAAATGGGATGAGCAAGATATCACTGAAGCCTTTGTCATTTCATGGAATAATGGTTATGCTATTTTGTGTAACCTCCATTCCAAAGTTAATGTTAAGTTGATGGCTGGGTGATAGAACTATCAGTGAAAGGGTGAGCGGATTGAAGAGATAGTCATAATTGGGAACTTGAGCTCCAAGGTTTCCCAAATTATTCAAATATGTTCAAGTGGAAGGGTGTTGTTGTTGATCGTGAGTCGTTGTCTATGCCCTGGCCCATGGTGTCTATTATAGTTTTTATGGATATTTTGTGAAATTTCCTTGTGCGAGTTTTTGGCATAGCTCTTTTACATATTTTTTAGATAGTTACTTCTCTTAAGAAACCCTTTTGTAGGTATTTCTCAGGCTACATTTGAAGAACACAAGCTTATACTGAGAGGGGGGGTGAATAGTATAAGACCTCTTTTAACTTTATCTTTCAAAACAGCTTTCAAATCAATAACATGCAGAATAAAGACAGTAGTAATAACAGCAGTAAAACAATGCACAAAATGCAATCCACAAAGAGACACAACAATTTACGTGGTTCACCCAAGATGGGCTACTCCACGGATAAAAATTTTCTTCTAAAAGTTGTATCAAAGTCCTCCGGGAATCCTTCCCGATTACAATGTTTATGAGCCTCAGCTCAAAGGAGACACCTTCCCCTAATTCTGCTTTGGCTGGTGATCCTCTAGAAGACCTCTTATCTCCTATGCCCTTAGCAAGTGGAACTCTTTCCACAAAAGACACCTGTCTTCCCTGCTCTGGCTGGAGATCTCTGTCCTCAACTCTGTCACCGCAAAGCTGGTCCTCGAATTTGCACTAAATGCAGTCCTTCGATCTAGCACAAATGTCCTCTTTCTGCCTCAATCTCTGTCCTCAATCTAGTCCTCAAAACTGGTTAAATAAAAATGGCATACAAGATTTCAAATGCTTGCTCAATGTTGTCCCCAAGTCTTCACCAACTTTCACACAGACTGCGCAACACAACAACACACAGTATTTCGGCTATTGAACTTCTCACTTCTGTGTGCTATCATCGAATGTCGTAACTCCAACAGCTTTAGCTCCTTTGCGCATCCACCTTAGTACAGTCTTCACACACTTTGTGCAACCACAGCAGCATAGAATTTGCACACTCTGCTTCTCGACGATCGAACTTCTCCCCCGAACTATAATTGCACAGATCGCACTTCAAACGCACACATCGATTGATACCGAACTCTTCAATCATCCCTCCTTTTATATTCATAATCTCAATATTAGAATATTGATCTTAGTCAGCTGATTAACCTTCAATCACGTTGGCTGTAAAACCCTACGCTGCATCGACCCAGATTTAACTCTGTCGGCTTCACTACCTCCCTGTTGCTTCTGGCGCGAAACTTCAACATGTCGCGATATTGTGACACCTTTGCCTATCGTACACCTTCTATAGCTTGTTGTAGCGATATCGTGACGCTTTTGCTTTTTTTTGCTTCCTTTGCTCTTCTATCGTGAAATCACGACTCTTTTGCCTCTTGCTAACGTCATCTCACTTCTGTCGTGAAATCACAACGTTTTGGACTTCAAGGCCTTCTTCTCCGCTTTTGTCATGAAATCGCGACACCTTCACCTCTTGCTAACGTCATCTACAAATCTATCATGAAATCATGACACTTCTTGCTTCTTCAACCTTTTCTCGGTTTGCACCAACGAAAATGGAACATGTCATGAAATCGCGACGCTTTCACTGCCTTAAGCACTTTTCTGCCATATGCCCGCGAAACTGGAACATGTCACGAAATCGTGACGCTTTCGCTGCCTTAAGCACTTTTCTGCCATATGCCTACGAAACTAGAACATGTCACGAAATCGTGACACTTTCGCTGCCTTAAGCACTTTTCTGCCATATGCCCACAAAACTGGAACATGTCGTGAAATCGCGATGCTTTCGCCAACTGCAAGCTGCCAACTCAACCTGTCACGAAATCGTGACACTTTCTGCATCCGTACTACTTCATTGAAACTTGTCATGAAATCGTGACACTTCTTGCAACTCAACACTGCCAACTCAACTTGTCACAAAATCGCGACACTTCTTGCAACTCAACACTGCCAACTCAACTTTTCATGAAATCATGACAGTTTTGCCTGAAGTTTCTCTCTCCTCAAAAATGTCACGAAATCGTGATAGTTTTGCCTACTTCATCTCTGCCTTATAGCATGTCGCAAAATCATGACAATTTTGCCAAAACTTTCTCTCTCCTAAAACATGTCACGAAATCGTGACAGTTTTTCCAACCGCCTGCAAACTTTTTCTAACTTATCTTTTTCTTGATCTTTTGCAACTGGGCTACTCTAATTTTCTTGGAGACTTACTGACCAGATGAAACCTTCATCAAAACACATACTTAGACATAAAAACAAATTGCTCCAAGAACTCCTTGACATCAAAGACAACAACTACCAAGAGCTCCTTGACATCAATGACAACAACTAAACTTAGACAAAGGCAATGTACTCAAGGTATCCAAAATTGCCAACAATCTCCCCCTTTGTAATTGATGGCAAACCTTTACTAAGAACACATCTTCAAGAGCCAAAACTGAAAACAATATCTTGAAGTTTTTGCTCCCCCTGACTTGAAGCTTTCCTCTTCACTTGAAGCTCTCCCCCTTATTCATATCTCTCCCCCTTTGTCATCAATGGCAAAGGGTCACCTTTGGGGCTTGGGACTAAGAATGAGCCTCTTAGCTTAGTCCCTCCCCCACCTCCTATTGAGGTGATTTTAAAATAGGGTTGGGAGTGAAACTCCCATTAGACACTCATCATCATCAGTGTCTACAATTTCTTTGTCGGGCATTTTCTTGAGCTCTTTGTTAATGTTTCTGTTCTTGGCACTTTTCTTGTTCTTGTTCTCATCTCTTTTCTTGTCCACACCTTGATCCTTGGACCTGTTTATACCACTGTTTTTGTTCCTGTACCTTGGAATATCAGCTCTGCACTTTCTGGCTGAGTGACCTGTATTGTTGCACTTGTAACAAACAACATTATTTCTTTTAGGCATAGTTGTTCTTTGAATCCGCTTGTTCTGACTAACCCAATTCCTATTATTTGAATTGCAAAAAATTGCCTTGTGCCCGAACTGATTACAAGAGTAGCAATACCCTTGAAATAAATTACGACTTCTAAAATTATTGTTAACCTTCTTCATTTGAGACATGCAATGTGCAGCCATGTGTCCAAACCTGTAACACGCAAAACATCTGCCGTGAAATATTCTTTTAATCGATCTCTTGGGTCTCGAGAACTTCTGTTTCACATTCAAAAATATGTTTTCTATTTCTGCGCATTCATCACTCACAGACTCATGATTTGAAGTACTTTCTTCATCAGAACTTTCTTCTTTTTGAAATCTCTTGCTAGATTCCCCAACCTATTTCTTGTGCGGCTCAACAAAATCGAGACCTATTTTATCTATTGGATTTCTTTGATTTTTTATGAGAGACTTAACCTTCTTGGAGCTATCCTAAAATTTGTAGAGCTTATCCTTGTAATCTTTATTTTCTTCTTTCAAAGAAACCATTTTCTGCTCTAACTCATTATACTCAAGAATCTTAGACTCTAACTCATCCTTGAGTTCCTGTGTTTTGGCTATAGAGAAGTCAAGACTTTCTATAATATCGTCTCTCTCCATACATCATTCATCTAACTTAACCTTGAGTCTATCATTCTTCTTCCTTTCCTTTTCCAAAACATTGAGAGCATTATTGAGTTCACATTCAAGATTCTCTATTTGATTGCACTTTGAATTATCAAGACCTTTTTCTAATTTCTTATTACTAGATGTGCTACCCTTTTCAAAAACCATACATGCATCTTCCTTATCATTTTCTGAAGCATCCTCATACATACTAGCAACCAATTTATTATTTGTGCAATCATCCTCAAGGTGCCCAAAATTTTCGCATCTAAAGCATTTCATGACTGTGAATTTATGTTTCGGTTCTTCCTCTTTTTTTGAAATGAATAGCATCTCATTTTCATTATCACTGGAAGAGCTTTCACTATCACTACTAGAACACTTACTTTGTCCAAATAGAAGCTCTTCTTGTTCTTGTGTGAATACCTCTTTCCTTGATTGCTGTGTTCATCTTTGTTCTTTCTGTAATACCTGTGCTTTTCAGAATCTTTGCTCTTAACATCCTGTATATCTTCATCACTTTCACTTTTGGAAACAGTACAGTCAGTAGCATAATGACCATACTTTCCACAGTTGAAACATCTTATATTTTTCTTGCTTTTGTGCTTTCTAGAGAATTTGCATTTCTTGATGTAATATGCTTCTTCCTCACTAGAAGACTCATCACTCTCTTGAATATGTTTGCCTTTTGATTTCTTGGTAGCTTTGAAAGCTGCCTCTTTCTTTATATCAACATTTACTTGAGTTCTCAGCTCAAAAGCTGCAAGAATACTATGGAGCTCATCCTTTTTCAACTTATCTAAATCTTTGGCTTCTTCAATAGCAAAAATCTTTTCACTAAATCTATTAGGAAGAGATCTTAAAATCTTATCACATACATCATTTTCAGCAAGTTCAAGACCGAGGTCTTTCATAGAATTAACAACTTCATCCATACGAAGCATGTAGTCACTAATATTTTCATCATCATTCATCTTGAGTTGTTCAAATATACCTTTGAAGTGTCTCAACTTGGCCTTTCGGACATTTGCATCACCTGTATGAACAACCTGTAATTGTTTCCACATTTCACTGGTTGTCTTGTAGTGAATAACTTTGGTAAGATCAGCCTTCTGTAAACCCTTCAGGATTACATTCATGGCTTTTGAGTTTCTGTGATGTAGGAGCCTGTCTTCTTTAGTATAAGGACCATTTACAGGAATGGTGTACCCATCTTCAATAACTTCCCATACCTCATTACCAAGAGCCATAAGATAGACTTTCATTCTTGCACTCCATAGACCAAAATCTGATCCATCCAGAATAGGTGCTATATTGCCACCTAAAAAATCCATTATGTTCTTAACCAGTTCTTCCTTTCGGCTGTAAAACCTTTTCGAAGGAACCGGCTCTGATAAAAATTGAAGAACACAATCTTATACTGAGAGGGGGGTGAACAGTATAAGACCTCTTTTAACTTTATCTTTCAAAACAGCTTTCAAATCAATAACATGCAGAATAAATACAGCAGTAATAACAGCAGTAAAACAATGCACAAAATGCAATCCACAAAGAGACACAACAATTTACGTGGTTCACCCAAGATGGGCTACTCCACGGATAAAACTTTTCTTCTAAAAGTTGTATCAAAGTCCTCTGGGAATCCTTCTCGATTACAATGTTTATGAGCCTCAGCTCAAAGGAGACACCTTCCCCTAATTTTGCTTTGGCTGGTGATCCTCTAGAAGACCTCTATCTCCTATGCCCTTAGCAAGTGTAACTCTTTCCACAGAAGACACCTGTCTTCCCTACTCTGGATGGAGATCTTTGTCCTCAACTCTATCACTGCAAAGCTGGTCCTCGAATTTGAACTAAACGTAGTCCTTAGGTCTAGCACAAATGTCCTCTTTTTGCCTCAATATTTGTCCTCAATCTGGTCCTCAAAATTGGTTAAAGAAAAATGGTTTACAAGCTTTCAAATGCTTGCTCAATGCTATCACCAAGTCTTCACCAACTTTCACACAGACTGCACAACACAGCAACACACAACACTTCGGCTATCGAAATTCTCACTTTTGTGTGCTGTCATCGAATGCCGCAACTCCAATAGCTTTAGCTCCTTTGTGCATCCACTGCAGTATAGTATTTGCACACTTTGCGTAACCACAGTAGCATAGACTTTGCACACTCTGCTTATCAACGATCGAACTTCTCCCCTGCACTGTAATTACGCAAATCGCACTTCAAACGCACACATCGATCGATACTGAACTCTTAAAGCATCCATCCTTTTATATTCATAATCTCAAGATTAGAATCTTGATCTTAGTCGATTGATTAATCTTCAATCACGTCGGCTATAAAACCCTACATTGCCTCAACCCAGATTTAACTCTATCGGCTTCACTACCTCCCTGTTGCTTCTGGCACAAAACTTCAACATGTCATGATATCACGACACCTTTGCCTACCGTACACCTTCTATAGCTTGTTGTAGCGATATCGTGATGCTTTTTCTTTTGTCTGCTTCCTTTTCTCTTCTGTCGTGAAATCGTGACACTTTTGCCTCTTGCTGACATCATCTCACTTATGTCGCAAAATCGTGACATTTTGGACTTCAAGGCCTTCTTCTCCGCTTCTGTTGTGAAATCATGACACCTTCGCCTCTTGCTAATGTCATCTGTAAATCTGTCATGAAATCGTGACACTTATTGCTTCTTCAACCTTTTCTCGGTTTGCACCAACGAAAATGGAACATGTCACGAAATCGCAACGCTTTCACTGTCTTAAGCACTTTTCTACCATATGCCTGTGAAACTGGAACATGTCGTGAAATCACGACGCTTTCGTTGCCTTAAGCACTTTTCTGCCATATGCCCACAAAACTGGAACATGTCGCGAAATCGTGACACTTTCGCCAACTGCAAGCTGCCAACTCAACCTATTGCGAAATCGTGACACTTTCTGCATCCGTACCACTTCATTGAAACTTGTCGCAAAATCGTGACACTTCCTGCAACTCAACACTGCCAACTCAACTTGTTGCGAAATCGTGACACTTCCTGCAACTCAACACTGCCAACTCAACTTGTCGCGAAATCGTGACACTTCCTGCAACTCAACACTGCCAACTCAACTTGTCGTGAAATCATGACAGTTTTGCCTGAACTTTCTCTCTCCTCAAACATGTCGCGAAATTGTGACAGTTTTGCCTGCTTCGTCTCTGCCTTCCAGCATGTCACGAAATCGTGACAATTTTGCCTTAACTTTATCTCTCCTAAAACATGCCATGAAATCGCGACAGTTTTTCCAGCCGCTTGCAAACTTTTTCTAACTTATCTTTTTCTTGATCTTTTGCAATTGGGCTACTCTAATTTTCTTGGAGACTTACTGACCAATTGAAACCTTCATCAAAACACATACTTAGACATAAAAACAAATTGCTCCAAGAACTCCTTGACATCAAAGACAACAACTACCAAGAGCTCCTTGACATCAATGACAACAACTAAACTTAGACAAAGGCAATGTACTCAAGGTACCCAAAATTGCCAACAACGTTTTGTTTTTCTGACGTTAGGCATCCATCCAGCCTTCTTTGCTATTGTTTGGAACTTTTTATTTAGGTTGTTGTTGGTCAATATGTAGGCCTGTGTCATCTTATGCTATTGGTTTAACTACCAGTATATGTACTTGGGTTTGGGACCCATTTTAACCCTGTACTTAATCAATTTTACCTACCAAAAAAAAAAGTTACCTTTATGTATTATTTTAAAAATACATACATAATATTATGCTGCCAATAATGGAACATAAGAAGAAAGATTAAAATAACATTCAATTAATTAACTAAACTTAATAATAAAATAAGAGATAAAAATAGTTAAACTAGAGTATCATACATATAATTATGGGATGTAAGGTTGGATAGGATTTGGTCACTCCTATTACAAGAGTTGACACTAACCATGTCATAATTCTCTCGGCTACTTCTTTCCCTGCATGGTGTTGATTCAAGCTTACTTGGTTGTAACTTGGCATGTTAGATATGTACAAAAAAATCTATCTCAATATTGGTTGGTAATGTGGGTTGTTACAAAGTTTATCATTATGGAATTGATCAATAATCATGTGTTAAGTGATATTATAAATAAGTTATTGAAAAATCTTTCACTCTAGTTATTATAAGCATTACAAAAGTATTGGACATTTTGAGTACCTAAGTCAAAGTTGTCATTGATGTCACCATTGATGCCACCAGGAGTCATCATTAATTCTAAATATTTTAGCAGGAAATAAAGGCGACAAATATGGTCATTTGATATTCAGCAATAAGGCATAAGTTCGAGTGGAACAGTGCAAAAGACAAAATTTATAAAGGAGTGATAATATTTATTTTATAAATTATTTAAATTCAGGATGAATTTAAATTTTATAAACAAATATTAAAAGGAACTTTATCAAAGGTGAAATATTATAATGGTTACAAGTGCCACGGTGAAAACCCAAATAAAATATTTGTAATTTTTATTACAATATTTTATATTGCAAAAGTGGGTTTACAAAGTCTAAAAATATTTTAATAAACCCAAAGGTTGGGTTAAAGGTTGAAGACCAAAGCATATTTTAAATAAATCCAAAGGTTGGATTTAAACAAGGCAAAGCTTATTTCCACCAACGTCGTAGAAGACAAGGGAAGTGCCGACATTTTTAATATAATGGGAATGCATATTAATACCATGCCAAAGTTAAGTTTTGAATTACCCTTGGTTGATTTGAAATAGAAGCGCATCACAGAGCTTGTGATAGTGTTGTGCAAATTTTGTGGTTTGACTTGACGACAAAAGGGACAAAATCAAGCTCATTGATTGTTTGGAAGCCAACAAGGCACTTTGGCCTAGTGGCAAGTGGGTTGCAAGCGTATGTTTTGGTGTGCATGGTGGTTAGTTTTTGAATCCCATGGAAGCTTTTGGTGGATGCATTGAAGGTGTAAATAAATAGGTGCATACGTTTAACAAGACTAGGAAGGAGTCTTGAAGCACATGGTGCTTCTTCCTTCCCAACGAGCTTGTAATTTCATGTGGTGTTTACGTCATGGTAAAATACGTTATGAGGGCTGCGTTGAGAGTTCAAAACTATCCAAAGGCAAAGGTACATTTTTAATGTTTTATTTTATTAATTCCTAAGGTAGAGGTATAAGGTATTTGGTGGGCAAAGTCTTTGCATTGTGATAAATGTTGGTAGTTGAAAAATATTATTAGGAGGTATAAGGAGAATTTTTTTTTTATTTTCAAGTCTTAAGTTTTGTTATTATGGAATATTGAAAGGTTAAGATTTTGTGATCTGTGTGTTATTTCCAATAAAGGGTTTTGTGATTATTGTGAGGATATTGCTTATTGTTAAAGTTGGAGTGATAATGTGTAATTGTGATATTATTTTTGTGATATAAAAATTATCCTCTAACTCGTATTGAGTTTGTCAAATAAGTAATTGTGAGTGTGGCATATTTGTAAGGACAAACTACTCTTCAATAAAATGTATGTGTAAAATTCTTCTTTGTTGAGTTAGATGGTTCGCTTGATTAAAAATTAAGTTTGGAGTGAAAAGGATTTAATTAGGGTTTCCTTTTCAAAAGTGGTTGAGTTAATGCTTCAAGTTTTTTTGGATTGTGAGTTGTGATTAAACCTTGTTTGATAAGCATTGTTGTTTAGACCATTGGTTGAGTGAAGTACTTTGAGTTTATGCTTCAATGTTTTCTGAATTGAGAGTTGTGATTAAAACATTGTCTTATTAGCATTGTTGTTGAAGCGTATGGGTGATGCAAAAAAGTTGAACTTGAGTTAGAAAAGAACATGAGTATCATTGTTATGTGAGATTTTTTTTTGAGCATTGTTGGAAACATTTTGAGTTGGTTGATACATGCTTGGACTAGGGTTTGTGAGAAATGGTTGTTCCTTGAGGTGATTGGTTGAGTAGAGTTGATTAATCCCAGTCAAGTGAATGCATGAAGTGGTTGTTCAAGTTCCATGAAACAAAATATTCTATATTCTGATTGAGATGAGATTGATCTTTGAGAATAGAACATATTGAGTCTCTATCAATTCTCTTTATGCTTCTATGATATTGAGTTGAGATTGAGGATTGAGTATAGAACATATTGAGTCTCTAACAATTCTCTTTATGATTCTATGATATTTGTTTGAGTTGAGATTGAGCTTTGAGAATAGAATGCATTGAGTCTCTAACAATTCTCTTTATGCTTCTATGAGAATGAGTTGAGAAAGTTATTGAGCATTGAGTATAAGACATATTGAGTCTCTAACAATTCTCTTTATGATTCTATGATATTGAACAAGTTCTATGTGGACTTGTTAAGCTGATTTAAGGTAAGTCTTTGAGAAGGCTTGTGGACTGATTTTATGTGAGCTTTTGTGGAAGCTTGCAATGCAAATTTGAGCAAGTACTAGAGAGGACTTATTGAGCATATTTGGACTAGTTCTGAGTGAGCTTGTTGAGCAGATTTGGACAAGTTCTGAGTGAGCTTGTTGAGCAGAATTAGACAAGTTCTAAGTGAACTTGTTGAGCATATTTGGAAAAGTTATGAGTGAGCTTGTTGAGCGGATTTAGACAAGTTATGAGTGATATTTTTGAGAAGATTTAGATAGGTTCTGAGTGGACCTATTGAGCAGATTTGAGTACGTTCTAAGTGGACCTATTGAGAATATTTGAGCAGGTTCTAAGTGGACCTATTGACCATATTTGAGCAGGTTCTAAGTGGACCTATTGAGAAGATTTGAGTGAGTGGACATGTTGAGCAGAGATTTGGAGGTGACAGAGCAGAGAGGACAAAGAATCCAATGGATAGAGATCCATTAGCCAGGATATTGAGGATAAGTCTTATGAGTGAGGACAAGAGTCTTCAAGTCGAGAGAGATCCACCTTTAGTGTAGTGGAGGCAGTCTTCTAGAGGATCACTAGCTAGAGCAGAGGAGAAGGAGTTCTCCTTTGGATAGAGATCCACAAACCAAATTTAGGGGATCAACATATCCTTTGGATTGAGGTCCATAAACATTGTAATAGGGAAAGGATTCCCATGAGATTATTTGAGAAATATTTAGAAGAAATATTTTCTCCATGGAGGTAGCCATATTTGGGTGAACCATGTTAAATCTGTGTCTCTATTGTGTGTGATGATTTGTGCATTTATTTGGTTATTGCTATTGATATTGCCATTGATTATATTTATTAATACTATTTGGGAAAAAAACTAAAAAGTGGTCTTATATTGTTCACCCCCCTCTCAGTATAAGCTTGTGTTCTTAAATTGGTATCCGAGTCGGTTCCTTCATAAGAATTTTAATAGATTGAAGGAGGATCTTACAAGAACAAAAATGAAAAATAAAGGCAAGAGTAGAAGCATGATACACAAGAAGAAAATAACACCTATGGTCATGAAAGAAAATGAAGATGAGTTTAATATTGTTGTCTTCGGAGGACAAATGGAAATAGATTCAAGAGATAAAAATAAATGGAGAAATATCTAGACTCATAAATTTTTGTACCATATGTGGGAAAACAAGTCACCATGTAGCTTATTGTCCACAAGAATGTTTTTTTTGTGGTCAACTTGGCCATGATGCAAGATATTGTAATGGGTTTAGTTTTAGTGATGATGATTTTTAAGATGCACTTGAAAGACCAGATGAAAATATTTTAATGGAATTAGAAGAAGTGAGTGATCCTATAGAATACAAGCCAAAAGAAATAAATGATATGGATAAAGGTAAACAAATAGAGGATTATTTAGTAGAGAATGGTTATGATCTCAAGGGATAACTTATCTATGCCCTTGACACAATAAATAAGGTAAGAAATCAACACTCTAAGCTTGAAAGTCAATTTCAATAATGTGATGAAGAAAGATTATTGCTCATAGAGGATTTATAAAATTCAAAGGCTAAGGCAAGCAAGTTTAAATATGAGTTAGAAGCAAAGATTTTGGAATGTGAAAATTTAACACAAGAAGTGGCCCTACTAAAGGAATATTTAGAGTATTCCAAGAATAAGCTATACAACTATGTAAATAGTGCAAAGAGTGTGGATAAAATAGTAAAGATACAAAGAAGAGAAACAAAAATATAGGTCTTGGTTCTAAAAAGGTTCAAAATAAAAGGGAATAAGAGTCTACTTCAAGTCTTGAAGAAGAAGAAACTTCATAAGAAGATACATCATAAGAAGACAGTGTAAGTGGGAGTGAGGCATTAGAGGATGAGTTGGACAACAAAGAGTTCAACAAATATAGGAACAATGCACATAAAAGATATAGATGGAACAACAATCAGAACAGGAGACCAATGAGGTCAAGACAAGGAAGCTTCAATGGAATATGTTTTTCATGTCACAGGTTTGGACACATGGCTTCATAGTGCAGGACACATGAAAGACAAAAATATGGAAAAGGACAACTTTTCCAAGGGTATTGCTACTCATGTAATGAGTTTGGTCATAAGGCAATGAATTACAAGATTCATGATAAAAGAGGATATGGCTTCACAAGGAGAAATCCTAAGACAATTGCACCTCCAAAGAATAATAATATTAAGTGTTATAAGTGCAATAATGATGGTCACATAGCAAGATGGTGTAGAGCAAATATTCCAAAAACAGGCATAAACTGGAATAGGAATATGAACAAGAATAGGAATATGAACAAAAATAGGAACATGAACAGAAATAGGAATATGAACAAGAACAAGAATAAGAACAGGAACATGGACGATAACAATAAAAGGAATAGTAACATGGATGAGAACAAGAATAGGAACAAGAGCAGGAGTGATGACACAAATAGGGATGATGACTTGGAAAGAAATAATCAGAGGATTCTGAAAACTTAGAAAATAAGAGATAAAGATAAAGGTAAATAAAAATACTTTCAAGAAGTAGAAATACTACCATCCAAGAATTAACCACCTCATATGGAGGTGGGGGAGGGGCTAATCTAAGAGGCTCATTCTTAGCCTCGAGCCCAAAGGTTACCCTTTGCCATTGATATCAAAGGGGGAGAGATTTGTGTATTGGGGAGAGATTTGGTATGGGGAGAGATTTTATATTTGAGAGAGCATTGAGCTAGGGGGATCAGAAGAAAAATAAAGGTCGGGTTTCAGTAAAAGGATATAGGTTGCCATCAATGACAAAAGGGGAGATTGTTGGACATTTTGAGTCCCTAAGTCAAAGTTGTCATTGATGTCACCATTGATTCCAACAGAAGGAGTCATCATTAATTCCAAATATTTCAATAGGAAATAAAGGTGACAAAGATGGCCATTTGATATTCAGTAAGAAGGTATAAGTTCAAGTGAAACAGTGCAAAAGACTAAAGTTAAAAAGGAGTGATAATATTTATTTTATAAATTATTCAAATCCAGGATGAATTTAAATTTTATAAATAAATATTAAAAAGAACTTTATCAAAGGTGAAATATTATAATGGTTAGAAGTGCCATGGTGAAAACCCAAATAAAATATTTGAAATTTTCATTACAATATTTTATATTGCAAAAGTGGGTTTACAAAGTCTTAAAATATTTTAATAAACCCAAAGGTTGGATTAAAGGTTGAAGACCAAAGCATATTTTAAATAAATCCAAAGGTTGGATTTAAACAAGGCAAAGCTTATTTCCACCAATGTCATAGAATACAAGGGAAGCACCGATGTTTTTAATATAATGGGAATGCATATTAATATAATGGGAATGCATATTAATATAATGTGGATCCTAATGCATGATCTCTAGAATCCACATTCAAGTCAGGATCCTTAAACCCCAATGCTAGAAATACTTCAATACCAATAGGCATCCCAAAGCCAAACCCTAATGCTAAAGAACTTAGGAAGAAAGTTGAGGCATTGGAAAATAAAAAATCTCATCTCCCTAACATCATCACTAGGAGCCAAGTGAATCCTACTGAGGGGTCATCCCACAGACTAGGGGAATATAGGAAAAAAGGAGAATATTTGGATGTAGGGGTGGAGATATGTGAAACTCTTCAGATCGAGGAATATGGCGATGCGGTTCTCGCAACAAATTACCTCCCCTCAGTTTAGTCCTAAACAAACCAGGAGCACTGTGAAGTCTCCTATAGATTTTAGCAGTGAAAAAAGAAGAGGGAGAATATCAAATGTTGAGCATCAAAAAATTAAAATTGATAATGACATTGCCAATGGAAAATAGACAACCTTGTTTCAACAGGTTATTCCGGGTTCTAAAGACAAAAAAATAGGAAAACCCCCTCAAGGGAGGTGAGATGAAGAAATCCCAAACAATCTAAATGAAGTTCCTCTCATGGAACGTGAGAGGCCTCAATGGCCTGCCCAAACACAGGGAAGTTAGTGCAATAAGAAATCAAGTGAATCCAACTATTATCATGTTGCAAGAAACAAAAACTGATGAGATTCAGTAAAAAAAATAGCAAAAAAAATCTAGAATCAAGTGGAGATGGTTTTCAAATCAGCCAAAGGAGCATTTGGAGGCCTTATGACTTTGTGGGATCCTCGAATAGTAGAAGGCACCATTATTCAGAAAAATGATAGGGTTTTTAGTGTTTTATTTAAGGAAATAAATAGCAACAGTTCATGGATCCTTTCAAATATTTATGCCCTAACTTCAATTCAAGGGAGAGCTCTATTGTGGGAGTACATAGGCAATCTAAGTGAAATCTTCCATAATTTCCCTTGTATTCTGGCTGGGGATTTTAACACTCCTCTTTACCTTTTAGACAAAATGGGTGGAACTGGACCACCTATCAGGAGCATGGATGAGTTCAATGACTTTGTGAACTCAAACATGTTGATGGATGTAAAACTTAGAGGAGCAAATTAGAGCAATCGATGGATAGGATGTCATCTCATTCAAGAAAGTATTGATAGGTTTTTTCTATCAAAGGATGCTACAACTTTGTTCGGTGATTCTACCCTGAAAGCACTTCCTAAAATTACCTCTTATCATAATCCCATTTTTTTGGAGATCCCTAACTCCCTATCCTTCAAGAAACCTTTCATATTTCAATCTATGTGGATCAAACATTTCAGTTTCAGAGATAACTTAAGTCAGTGGTGGCAGCAGCCTGTCAGGGGTAGTGCATTTTTTAAACTTACTGGCAAATTAAAGTTTGTTAAGGAAAAGCTTCAAACTTGGAACAAAGAGGTATTTGGGAACCTCTTTGAAAACAAAAAATAGGTTGTTGAAAGTTTGAAGATAATTGATCAGAGGATCCAACATGGTGATGCTGATGAAACTACTAGGCAGGAGGAATGAACAAAACTAGCAGAGTTTCATAACATTTTGGCCTATGAGGAAATCTATTGGAGGTAAAAATCAAGGGCTCTTTGGTTGAAATATGGAGATTAAAATTCCAAGTTTTTTCACGTCACCACACTTAGAAACAGAAGCAATAACAAGATAATTTTTTTTTAAAAGTAGATGGTTCTATTACTCAAGACTTAACAGAAATCATAAAGGAGGCAGTAACTTATTTCAATTCTATCCTTGGTCAGGAATCGCAGTGCAATGAGGAGGCCAAATATATTCTCTTGCAATCCATTCCTAGCATAATAAATGAGGATATAAACCTTAAGATTCTAGCTCCCTTTTATGATGAGGAAATTAAGGAAGCCTTGTTTAGAATGGATCCAGACAAAGCCCCAGGACCCGACAACTTTCCCCCTCGTTTCTATAAATATTTTTGGGGCATCGTAAGTGAGGATGTAATTTATGCTATCAGAGAATTCCAAGTAAGAAATCATATCCCAAAAGGTACCAACTCTACTTTTATTTCTCTAATTCCTAAGAAGCAAACCCCTGAATCTATGGCTGACTTTAGGCCAATCAGTCTGTGCAATGTTTCTTACAAGATCCTAACTAAAGCAATTGCAAATAGAATGAGAGATATTCTACCCCACATCATAGATCCATGCCAGGAAATATTTGTCCAGGGTAGGTCAATATTGGATGGAGTTATCACAGTTCATGAAGCTCTGCACTCTACTCATAAGACTAACAGGTATGTTTTTCCCTCGAGCTTGATATGAAAAAAACATTTGACAGGATAAATTGGGACTTTCTGATTGCTATCCTCCTTACCAATGGGTTAATTTGATCAAAGAATGTATTTCTAAAGCATGGTTCTTGATTCTAGTTGATGGAACAACTGTTGGTTTCTTTCAAAGTCATAGAGAAATTCGGTAGGGGGACCCTATCAGCCCCATGTTATTCATCATTGTGGCAGAAGCTTTAGGTAGAACCATAAAAAATGCTTGCAGTTCAAGGCTAATATCAGGAATCAAGGCAACATCTCTCACTAGGGCTATTTCTCACCAACAATTCATTGATGATACCCTTATATTGACTAAGGCATTAGTGATTGAGGCCAAAATAATTAAATACATCCTAAAACTCTACAAGGACAGTCAAAAAGTCAATTTCAATAAAAGTAAGTTATATTTCTTGAACACCCCCATTCAAATGCAAGGAAGGATTACAAAAATTTTAGGGTGTGATATAGAAAACTTCCCCACTTCGTATCTTGGTCTCCCTCTTTTCATTGGTTCTCCGAGAGAGTCAATGTGGGACAGGGTTATTGAAAGAATTCAAAAAAATCTTCTTTGGATGGAAAGGTCATCTTCTATCTCAAGAAGGAAAGCTAACCCTCACTAAGGCCTCTCTTCAAAGCATTCCATTCTATTTCCTCTCTGTTTTCAAAGCCCCTATGAAGGTTTTCCAAAAAATTGAGAAACTCCAAAAAGAATTTTTATGGATTGGATCAGAGGAGAAAAAAAGGATACACCTTGTAGGATGGACCAAAGTGTGCAGACCCAGAGAAAATGGGGGCTTAGGTCTAATGAGAATTGCTCATATAAATTTAGATTTACTAGCTAAGCAGGCATGGCGTCTCATTTCTAGTGAATAAAATGAATGGACAACTATCATCAAACGAAAGTATCTTCAAAATATGGAATTTCTAAGTGACTTAGTTTCAATCAGAGGTTTTGCTTTTTGAAAAGCAATTATTAATTGTAAGGAAATCATCAAAAAAGTTTTAAGATGGGTTTTAGGCAATGGTGAGAGGATAAATTGCTAGAATGACAGGTGGGCTAAGGATGAACCACTGACGCAATATCCTAACTTAGCCCGAATAAGAGATATCATAGAAGAACTCATTGGCAGAAAAGTCTTTGATTATATGGTTGAGGTTAGAGGTAGAATGAAGTGGAAACAAATAAGAATTCAAGGATTTCAAGCGGAATCAAATGATCTTTGTAATATTCTCGGGCAATAGTTTATCCCCATGAGACCCAAGAAATATCAAGTGACCTAGGCTCCTATGGAAAATAGGAAATTCACTATTAAATCAGCTTACAAGCTTCTGCTTAATGACGAGGATTTTGTCCTCCAAAAGGACTTAGTTTGGATAAAAAATTTAATTCCAAAAATTGCAGTCTTTTCATGGATGGTTATCCAAGGAAGAATTATAACCATTGATAATATGATGCGTAAAGGTATTTGTATCACTAATCATTGTTATATATGCAGGGCTAATTAGGAGACCATTTATCACATTTTCCTTGAGTGCCCTTTTTCCTTGACTGTCCTAAGTGGGTTTTTTCAGGCCTTCAATATTTCATGGGTTAAACTAGCCACCGTACTTGATTTTTTTGTCCAGTGGCCTTACCACTTTTCAAGCCAAATACTTAGATACATGTGAAAAATCTATCTTAATCACTATCTTTGGCAGGTGTGGTTAGAAAGGAACCATAGAGTCTTTAATGATCTATCCATGATCATAAAACTATCATTGCCAGGATCCTATCCTTTTCCAATGAGAATGTGAACCTTATACCTTTTGATAGTTGTAAACCTCATCTGCAAGAGACCATGATTGCTCAATATTTAATCTTAACCTTGTTAGATGAGTTTGTGCCTAGGGTAGTCAACCCCAGAGCCAATGTTAAGTGGTCTCCACCTCCTATAGGTTGGTTTAATATTAATTTTGATGGAGAAGCTAAGGACAATTCTGGAAGAGCAGGCATTGGTGGCATTGTGCAAGATCATAATGGGAATATGATGCTTGTGTTTTCTAAATATTTGGGAACAAGGATGAACAACGAAGCTAAAGCTAGAGCTATGTGGAGAGTGTTAGCATATCTTAGTGATATCTTATTTATTTCATTATTTAGTTTTCATTTTAGGCGTATTGTTATTTTCTATAACAATCCCTATTTTTACCTCGGGTGGTTCCACAACCTCCGGGTTTATTTTCAGCTGCAAATGTATTATTTAAATGTTGCTTCATGAATGAAATATTGTTCGCATTTCAACATGGCATCAGAGCCAGAAGGGTGAGAGAGAGAGGAGGCGGAAGCTGGCTGGTCTTGCCTGGAGAAAAGTTTTTTTTTTGAAGGAAGCGGAAGGTTGCAGGTCTATTTTTTTCCCAGCGCTGGTCTGAAATTTTTTTCCAGCGCTGGTCTGGAAATTTTTTCCCCAGCACTGGTCTATGCGTGTTTTTTTGCTGAGCACGCATTTAAAAAAAAAAAAACACTCAGACCCTCCCCCTGCGCTACGCACCTCCTGTGCATGTTTTTTCCCAGCGCTGGTCTGGGAAATTTTTTTCCCAACGCCCCCCTTACGCATGATATAAAAAATAAAAATAAAATTTTGCTCCCCCCCTCCCCCCCGCACGTGATTTTTTTTCATCACGCGCGGCATCCTCCACTCCTCCCCCCCACTCGCGACGTGATTTTAATCACGTGTGGCCACCGCGCACCAACCCCCCCACCGCGACGTGATTTTAATCACGTGCGGTCGTCCCGCCACCCCCTCCCCCCTTCCCTCCCCTACGTCATGCGCGCGGCGCGACGCACGACAGCTGCAGCTGCGACCACATACAATCATGGGCTATCCAACCATAGGCTTCCTGCTACAACCACAGGCTGTCTAGTTGTAGGCTGCCTACTGCAGACGCCACCGCAGGCCTCCCGCCACCACCAGCCATGGAGGAAGCCGCGGCCAGGCGACCGCGCATGGGAGCAAGGGCTGGGGACCCTCCTCAAATAGGAGGGGGTCCCTGATCCTTTTGGATCAGCCCGCTAGTCCACCTGGTGGTGGACTGTGCGGTAAGGCTCAGGGAGCCTACAGGTCGGGGGTTCAAATCCCGCCGACTCCCCCTTGGAGAAGAAAAAAAAGGTAAAAAAAAAAAAAAATTCTAAAGTTTTTTTTTTATTATTATTATTTTTAGTTAAATTAAATTTATTTTTCTATAGTTTTAAAACTATATAAATTAAAATTTAATTTTAATTTATATTTTCATAGTTTTTTAAACTATATAAATTAAAATTATTTTTTTAACTTTAAAAATATATAATAATTATAAAAAAAATGCTTTGTTAAGAGATTTTTTAGGGGGTATTTTTTTTCCAAAAATCACAGGGGGAAAGTGAGTAATTTTTTGAAAAGCAATTTTGGCATTATTGTAAAGGTGCATTTTCGGCTGTGCCCGACACCTAGTGGGTTATTTCTGTGGGCACTTTTATGTTGTATGTTGCATATTTCATTTTTTGCACTATAACATTAAAAGTTAAAATGAAATTCACTCCTAAGTCCCCGAAATAATTAAAACCCATCCGTGCAATTTATTGCACTACAACATTCGGTATTTGTGATACCTCTGGCCAACACTTACAGGTAAAGTTGTCGTGATTGCGCTACTGTATCCGTCGCCTAATATAGCTACCACAACGACGTCTGAGCTTGTTCTCTATAAATCGTCGGGGAGAGATAAGTTTGCCATTTTTGCATTTTTTTACTCCATCCATTCCCTAATAGTTCTTGTGTTTAGGCGTAAATCCTGACGAAAGTTCTGAAATCCAAAGTGTTTAGGGGAAGTTACGCCCCACGCATGAGGATTGCAGACTTTCTATGGTAGGTGCCATCAACAAGACTATTCCCTTTCGATCTTGCTTAAGTTCCACGTATCGTATGATCTCTAAAAATTACCTATAGTTTCCCTCACGTAAGGGCGGGTGATTTTTTTTTATCTTTCTAAATACCTATAGTTTCCCTCATGTAAGGGCGGGTATTTTGTATGGTATATTGGCCTAGCAAAAGGTATATCGAAAGGGGGACCAATTGGTGTTATAAGGAACCTTCACCATGTCTACAAAATTAATGATTGATTCTCATCAGTTGTTGAAAGGTCCTAATTACACACCATGGAAAAACAAGATGAAGGCTATCCTAGTCATGGATGACTTATGGGATGTTGTATCTGGAGCAACAACAAGACCTTCATTTGCTACTAGTGCTACAGCTCCATCTACTGCTCAAAGAGACTTTGACAAGCTAGACAACAAAGCAAAGGTGCTCATTTTGCTTGTTGTGGCTGATGAAGTTCAACCCCATATTGCTGACTATGCAAATAGTAAAGAGGCATGGGATGCCCTTAATACTATCTATGAGGGAAAGAATGATTCCACTATTCTATTTCTTCAATCTCAATTACACAGTCTAAGCATGAAGCAAGGGGAGACAGTTGAATTTTTTCTTTGCAGAGTGTCAGAATTGAAAGCAAAGTTGAATTCTTTAGGAGAACCAGTTGAAGATAAGCTCCTTACCTCAATTGTATTGAGAGCTTTACCTGATTCTTATCGGGTGTTGATTACTTCCCTTCAGGTGTCACAACGGAAAGTTACTTTTGTAGAATTGGTTAATATGCTTCAAGAGGAGGAGGCACGCCAACTACAGCGAGATGATTCTTCTAACACTGCCCTCTACATCAACAGGAAAGGGCAGAACCAGAAGAAGGGTAATTTTTAGAAGGGAGGGAATTCACAAAAGGATTCAAAAGGGAAACAAACTCAACAACCTCAATAGAAAAAGCGCTATTGCAAGATCTGTGACAAAGAAGGTCATGATACAAACAGATGTTGGCATAAGAATAAACAATCAAAACAGAAAGGCCGAAACAAACCACAAAAGAACAAACAACAAGTGAATGTTGTTGTTGAAGAATATGACATGGATTCTGAGAGAGCCCACAAAGTTCTCATGACTACCACAGTGTCCAAGCAGAGGGATCCTATCTGGTATGTTGATTCTGGAGCCAGTAAGCACATGACTGGTGACAAATCATGGTTTGAGTCTTTTGAGGCCAAAGAGGGCAAACCTGTCACTATTGCTGATGATAAAACCTACAAGGTTTAGGGAGAAGGTACTATTTTAGTCACTCTTCCTGATGGCAAGTGTCAGATTGACAAAGTTCTCTATGTTCTAGGATTGGCAAACAATTTGTTGTCAGTCACATAGATTCTGGACAAAGATATGGTTGTGCACTTTAGTGTTGAGGGAGGCAAGAAGTGTTGTTCTATTACCAGGAGGGGTAAGAACATTGCCACTGCTTCATATAAGCATGGCTTATTTGCCTTAGATGCTATCTCTACTCCACATGTTGCCATGACAGTCTCTACAAAGGAGGCAACTTCCCTATGGCACAAGAGATATGGAAATTTGAGTTCTGGTTACTTACTTGAGTTAAGTAAGTATGAAATGGTAAAAGGTCTTCCTTCCCTTTCTACCACTTTACCAGTTTGCTCTGACTGCTTGGTAGGAAAGCAGCATAGAGTGCCTTTTGAAAGGAGCTCTACAAGAGCAAAGAAACCTCTGGAGTTGATTCACACCGATCTGTGCGGTCCCTTCACTCCCAAAAGTTATGGGGGTAAGAGGTATTTTTAGTTATTCATAGATGATTACTCATGAAAGATGTGGGTATTCTTTCTTCAACTAAAATCTGAAGCATTTGGCTTCTTTTAGCAATTCAAGAAATCTGTTGAAAAGGAGTCAGGGACTTCTATAAAGACCCTCCGCTCAGATCGAGGGGGGGAGTTCACCTCTAAATAATTCTCTGAGTTCTTGAAATAAAATGGGATCACACGACAGTTAACTACTGCATATACTCCTCAACAAAATGGAGTTGTTGAAAGGAGGAATCGTTCCATCATGGAAATGGTTCGTTGCATGCTCACGGGAGCTAGTATTGAGCAACTATATTGGGCGAAGTTGTCACCACAATAGTATATCTGTTGAATAGGGCACCCACAAAGGCTCTACAAGGAATGACTCCACAGGAAGCATGGAGTGGTAGGAAACCCTCCATTTCTCATCTACGCATTTTTGGATGTAAAGCTTTCATGCACATACCAAAAGAGAAAAGGAAGAAGCTAGATGAGAAGACACTGAAGTGTATTCTTCTTGGGTATGATGAGCACTCTAAGGGTTATCGTTTGATTGATCCCTTAACCAAGAAGATACACATCAATAGAGATGTAGTTTTTGATGAGGCTTTCACATCAGAACCCACATCAGATGTATACCTAGACCTTGTGGAACCTAAGGTTGATAAATCTCCTTCCTCAAAAGTTGGAGGTCCGTCTTCATCTTCTTCAACACCTCAGAAGAAGAATCCAAAGTGGTATACAAATACAATCAAAGACTCTAAGCTATCCACTCCACCAGATTTGACATTGGATAGGCCTCGTACTCATAGCATGGCTCGACAGGAGAAAGTTGCAACAGAGAATACTGGGGTTGATGAGCTGTGTCAATATTTTGAGGAACTTTCTGTAGATCCAGAGAGAGATACAGAAGATATGGATATTGATAGTGACAGGGTATTTATGTCTTCCATAGATGATCTTGAACCCGCATCAGTGCAAGTTGCTCTTGGTGAGCCTCAGTGGAAGGCTGCTATGGATGCAGAGTATAAGTCTTTGATGAAAAACAAAACTTGGAAGCTTGTCGATCTGCCATACGAAAAGAAGCCCATAGGCTGCAAATGGGTGTATAAAGTGAAGTATAAGGCAGATGGTACAATAGATAAGCATAAGGCCCGACTTGTTGCAAAGGGCTATGCTCAAAGAGAAGGCATTGACTATGAGGAAACTTTTGCACCTACTGCTCGGATGACAACCATTCGAGTTCTTTGTGCTATGGCAGCGCAATATGGGTGGAAAGTACACCAAATGGATGTCAAGAGTGCTTTTCTAAATGGTGATCTCCAAGAAGAAGTCTACATGACTCAACCGGAAGGATTTGAAGTGGAAGGCCAATAGCAGAAAGTTTGCAGATTGGTAAAATCCTTATATGGTTTGAAACAAGCCCCTCGGGCTTGGTATATAAAAATGGATCATCACCTTTTGTAGCATGGTTTTAAGAGATGTTCGTCAGATGCAAACCTCTATTTTAAGAAACAGGGTTCTGAAATAGTGTTGCTTGTACTCTATGTTGATGATCTGCTCATTACAAGGAGTTCAGAAACAATGATTTCTACTGTCAAAAGAGACTTGTGTCAATATTTTGAGATGTCAGATCTCGGACTTCTCCATTATTGTCTTGGTCTGGAAGTCAGCCAGAAGGAGCACTCCATCAAAGTGTCTCAAAAAAAATATGCCAAGACCCTATTGGAAAAATATCGCATGACTGATTGCAAGCCAATGTCTACTCCGATGGAAACAGGAATTCAGTTATCACGATATGATGATTCACCTCAGGTAGATGGTACTCTCTATCGCCAGTTGATTGGGAGTCTCATATATCTAACCAACACTAGGCCAGATATCATATTTGCTATCAACTATCTTTCGAGGTTCATGCAGGAGCCTAAGACTACACACTGGAAAGCAACAAAGCACGTTCTTCACTATGTCCGTGGCACAATGGAATATGGCCTAGAATATAAGAGGAACAACAAATTCTTCTTACAGGGATACACGGACTCCGACTATGCCGGATCATATGATGACCGTAAATCAACTTCAGGATATTTGTTTCATCTTGGATCTGGTCCTGTCTCTTGGCACAGCAAGAAGCAACAGGTGGTTGCTATTTCATCAACAGAGGCAGAATATCGTGCCGCACGTGAAGCTGTGTGTGAAGTGATATGGTTGCGTCGCATCCTCACAAGTATGGGTCTTCCATCAAAATCTTCGATACACTTGTTCTGCGACAACATGGGTGTTTTGAATCTTGTCAAGAATCTAGTACATCATGAAAGAACCAAGCACATTGACACACAATGTCACTTCATTCGAGACGAAGTTCCAAGGCACCGAATTCAGCTTCAACACATTCCCACCAATGCTCAAGTTGCAGACATTTTCACTAAGGCACTTGCACGTGTCAAATTTGAATTGTTTCGCAGCTCTCTTTGTATTACCAAATGATGTAATCAGGGGGGATATTAGTAGTTCTTCAATTACATAAATAATGTAATAAGGGGGGATGTTAGCATATCTTAGTGATATCTTATTTATTTCATTATTTAGTTTTCATTTTAGGCGTATTGTTATTTTCTATAACAATCCCTATTTTTACCTCGGGTGGTTCCACAACCTCCGGGTTTATTTTCATATGCAAATGTATTATTTAAATGTTGCTTCATGAATGAAATATTGTTCGCATTTCAACAGAGAGGCCTTCAAATGACTCAAGACTTAGAAGGCAATTTGATCATAGAAGGAGACTCTATGCATGTTATAAATCTCCTCAATAATTGGAAAACACCTCCTTGGAGGATTAAAATAATTGTTGAAGAGGCTAGGATCCTTTTCCAGGGAAGACAGGATAGAAAAACCCAACATGTCTTTCGAGAAGCTAAAAAAATTGCTGATAAGCTGGACAATTTGGGTGTCGATGGTGACAAACTTTTCATATGGGAACACGGTATCCCGAGTGAAGTAGAGGAGCTTATTTAACAAGAATGCCAAGAATGATAGTCGAATTTACCAGCAAAAAAGCACTGTAAGTTCGAAGTCTAGGAGTATTCACGTCTCTTTTTTGAATTGGACTCACAATAAAAATTATTTGAGTTGTCAGTCTTCATGGATGCTTCTTGGAAATACCACAAAGACTAATGGGGACAATCACATGTCAGATAACATGGCTCCTAGTCATCTTAGTAATTTGAGGTTGGTTGATAATCATAGGTAAGGAAAGAAACAAGAATATAAGACTTCGAACCAAAGCCACGTGGACCACCAGATAGCCACCACCATAAATCTAGCCAGTAGGTTCACTTCTCCAAGGCTGATTGGCCAAGATAGTATGTGGTACGAAAGCATGCCATATATGAAAGAAAGTAATTACCAAAGAATTATTAAGATTAAATGTCAATACAGAGCTCGTGGGAGTTTTTTTCAGTACTCTGCTATGTGTGTCTGTAGCTTTTTTTTCTCCATTGTCTCAAGGAAGGGATTCGTGTCTGTTTCTTTTTTGTAATTATGATGCATGTGTGTTTTCTCGAGGTATACCCAAAATTTTGTATGGGAAGTTTCTTTTTTATAATAGGCTATGTACCTTACCGGATGTAATGGCTTTGACGGCATGTATATTTTACATATATAGGATCCTTAGTAAGGATATGTTCATCAACAGCCCTGGGCTGATTTTTATAAAAGGTTTTGGGTCAACGTGTAAAACCCGGTATTAATGATATAGCATCTTATCTACCAAAAAAAATATATTATTAGGAGGTATAAGGAGAATTCTATTTTTATTTTCAAGTCTTAAGTTTTGTTATTATGGAATATTAAAAGGTTAAGACTTTGTGAGTTGTGTGTTATTTCCAATAAAGGATTTTGTGATTATTGTGAGGATATTGCTTATTGTTTAAGTTGGAGTGATAAGGTGTAATTTTGATATTATTTTTGTGATATAAAAATTATCCTCTAACCCTTATTGAGTTTGTCAAAGAAGTAATTGTGAGTGTGGCAAATTTGTAAGGACAACTACTCTTCAAGAAAATGTATGTGCAAAATTCTTCTTTATTGAGTTAGATGGTTGGATTGATTGAAAATTAAGTTTGGAGTGAAAAGGATTTAATTAGGGTTTCATTTTCAAAAGTGGTTGAGTTAATGCTTCAAGGTTTTCTAGATTGTGAGTTGTGATTAAACCTTGTTTGATAAGCATTGTTTTTTAGACCATTGGTTGAGTGAAGTACTTTGAGTTTATGCTTCAAGATTTTCTAAATTGAGAGTTGTGATTAAAACCTTGTCTTATTAGCATTGTTGTTGAAGCCTATGGGTGATGCAAAGAACATGAACTTGAATTAGAAAAGAACATGAGTATCATTGTTATGTGAGATTTTTTGTTGAGCATTGTTGGAAATATTTTAAGTTGGTTGATACATTCTTAGACTAGGGTTTGTGAGAAAGGGTTGTTCCTTGACATGATTGGTTGAGTAGAGTTGATTAAGCCTAGTCAAGTGAATGCATGAAGTGGTTGTTCAAGTTCCATGAAACAAAATATTCTATATTCTGATTGAGTTGAGATTGAGCTTTGAGAATAGAACATATTGAGTCTCTAACAATTCTCTTTATGCTTCTATGATATTGAGTTGAGATTGAGCATTGAGTATATAACATATTGAGTCTCTAAAAATTCTCTTTATGCTTCTATGAGATTGATTTGAGTTGAGATTGAGCTTTGAGAAAAGAACGTATTGATTCTATAACAATTCTCTTTATTCTTCTATGAGATTGAGTTGAGAAAGTGATTAAGCATTGGTTATATGATATATTGAGTCTCTAACAATTCTCTTTATGATTATATGAGATTGAAAAAGTTATGTGTGGACTTGTTAATATGATTTAAGGCAAGTCTTTGAGAAGTCTTGTGGACTAATTTTATGTGAGCTTTTGTGGAATCTTGCAATGCAGATTTGAGCAAGTCCTAGAGAGAACTTACTGAGCATATTTGGACACGTTCTGAGTGAGCTTGTTGAGAAGATTTGGACAAGTTATGAGTGATCTTGTTGAGAAGATTTAGATAAGTTTTGAGTGAGGTTGTTGAGCAGATTTGGACAAGTTCTGAGTGAGCTTGTTGAGCAGATTTAGACAAGTTCTGAGTGAGCTTGTTGAGCAGATTTAGACAGGTTCTGAGTGGACCTATTGAGCAGATTTGAGAAAGTTCTAAGTGGACCTATTGAGCATATTTGAGTAGGTTTTGAGTGGACTTGTTGATCATATTTTAGCAAGTTCTGAGTGGACCCATTGAGAAGATTTGAGAAGGTTCTGAATGGACCTTTTGAGCAGATTTGAGTAGGTTATGAGTGGACCTGTTGAACAGATTTGAGATGATTCTAAGTGAACCTATTGAGCAGATCTTTGGAGATGATAGAGTAGAGAGGATAGAGACTCCAGTGGATGGAGATCCATCAACCAAGACATTGAGGATAGGTCTTCTAAGTGAGGACAAGAGTCTTCAAGTGGAGAAAGATCCACAGTCAGTGCAGTAGAGGCAGTCTTCTAGAGGATCACCAACTAGAGTAGAGGAGAAGGAGTTATCCTATGGATAGAGATACACAAACCATATGTAGGGGATAAACATCTTCTTTGGACTGAGGTCCATGAAAATTGTTATAGGGAAAGGATTACCATGAGATTATTTAAGAAATATTTAGAAGAAATATTTTCTTCGTGGAGGTAGCCATATTTGGGTGAACCACATTAAATTTGTGTCTCTATTGTGTGTGATGATTTATGCATTGCTTTGGTTATTGATATTGATATTGCCATTGATTATATTTATTAATACTATTTGGGAAATAAAAGTAAAAAGTGGTATTATATTGTTCACCTCCTGCCTATCAGTATAAGCTTGTGTACTTCAAAAAGTATTACATTAATTTTTTTGGAATAATATATCATGCAAGTCACTTATTATTTCTAATTTCTTTCTCATGGGATTGAAGAATTAATCTCCATTGTTGTGGTAAAGGATTTATCCCTCCTAAAACTTACAAATGAGTCATTTTTTCCTCCACTTATTGGATTGAACATTTTCCTCTCCATTTTTTTAATCAATTAATTAAGGTACCCCTATAGATAATTGATTGAATAATTCATTTTTTCCACTCACTAATTTTTGTGTAGTGCAAACATGATCACCAACTAAATAATAGAGTATTTATGAATAATCATAGAAACCAATTGATATTAATGAGCTTTAATTTGATCATTATATTCTTCTAGCTACAATTATGATAAGCCTCTTACCATTGTAAATTTGATTATGTTTTGAGTACTAAGTAATTTGAACAATGTTAGTAAATAAAATAAATTATGATTAATAATTTTGTTAACTCATTTTCCCCTATAATATCATAGGAAATATAAATAGATCATATTACACATAAAAGGTCAAACATTAAACTAGTGAAGGAGATCTAGAATTGGTTGGAGTTATTGCATCATATCCCATGTGATATTGCAAGTGATATAGCCAACCCCCCACAAGGCATATGCATTTAGTATATGATATAGTAAGTTACATGTTTTGTTAGAGGATTTTTATGTCTTAAATAGGTATTCTATGTACTTAAATACCCATCAGTTTCATAATAGAATTATAAAAAAATTGAGTTCTAACATGTGGTACTAGAGTAGATAAAAGGAAGAAATAATTTCCTTTTGATCCTCCTCTAGGTTTGACATGGAGAAAGCCAAAGGGCACTCTATTTGAGAAAAGAAAAATCAATTTGGAGAAAATAAGTTTCAAGGGTAAAATTATCCTACATAAGATTATCGCTATGAAGAAACATTCCATGGTAGATTCAAAGTTTTAGGGTGAAGAACCCCTACCAAAGAAAAAATCCTTAAATTATAAAAAAGGGTTTAAATCCATTCTAAGACTAATAATGTCATAAATCTTGCAAGAAACAACTAGAACAATTTTAGTAACAAATAAATAATTGCCATTTCAAAAGAAAGGAAAGAAAGTCATAAGGGCTCCTTAAATATTACAAGATAAGGAAGCCATAAGAAGCTCCTTAAAAAAATAATGAATCCATTGAATTCATTTAAAAGGCATTGAAAGAATATTTCAAAAGAAATAGCTTCCCCTCAAATGGTTAAACCATAGTCCAAAGAGGATAAAAAAAATAGACTAAAAAACTCACAAAGTTGTAGAAATAAGGAACATTATACAAACTCATAAATTATACAAATAATTATTTTCCAAAAGATATAATGTGTAGAAAGTGAAGCATTATCATGAATTTAACAAGAAAAATAAAAGGAACCAAAGCACCACAAAGAAAAAGGAAACAAGGTCACAAATATCCCCTAAAAAATTAGTTTCCATTCAAAAAGGCACAAGCCACAAAGGAATAAGAGCTATAATAAATTCTATAACATCAAGAGAGCAATAGAAAAATAGAGGTAAATATTCCAAAAAGGAGCATGGTGAAGCATCAATATGTAGAACACAAAGATTGTGTATTCAAAAATAGCATATAGATCATAAACATTCAATGTCGAGAAAAGAATAATTTAAAATTATGTACTTCTAATTCAAGCAATATATTGAATCACCATTTCAAAATAAGAGTAAGGCATGGACACATTGACATCATCCAACTGATAGTGAACAAAATTTTTATGCCATTTAAATAATATAAGAAATATATGAAAATAATATCAATAAGCTTGTGTCTTGAAAGAAAACAATTAGAGAACATGAACATCAACAAAACATGTGTGTAGCTCATCCATGACTATATCAGAATTCCTACAAGTAACAAGCCCATGCTTGGTGATGATTTCATTACAAAAAACTAGTACAATCACTTGGACATAATATATCATGTTATAAAACTCATATATAAACAATGTGAAGAGGGTACCAAGGTGCAAGAGAGCAAAAAGAAGAAAATAAAAGAACATTTTACATTGAACATAAGAGAGATTTTCCAAGTGATACAATTCCAAGTTGTTTGTGAGGTATTGAGGAAATATTAGAGTAGAATAAATGCACTCAAACACAAGAAAAATACACCTAGATACTAGAACACTCATCCAAACACTACAATGCACACTTGGACACTTACCTAAAAGAAGAAAAAATATTTACATGTAGGTAAAGATCATTGTAGACACATATTATTTATAAATCAAAGCCCAATATTCTTCAAATATAATAAACGAGGATAAAGTACCTATGCATTACTTAATCATTCATAGAAATACTCAATAATATTAGACTAAGTTAGTTCTAGATATTTTTAATGCACTAATCAGTTGGTATATTTTCAAAGGAAAGAAAAAGTGAAAAGGTGAAAGGTTTTTCTAATTTAATTTTCACCAAGAACACAAATACAATATTCAAGAAGTCTTGAGAATTTAAAAATCCCACATTCATAGTGGAAGAAGAACAAAATTACATAGATTTAAAGAGTTGTTTTTCTTAAAAGCAAAATAGAAAGAGTAAGTATTACTATTTTGAGAGAGTATTCATTTTGAAATAAGAAGAGATAAGGAAGATATTTAAATTCATAATTATTTTGAGATAAATTTTATAATGATTTGAAACATCAATTTAAATTCAATTATAACCTTATGTATACTCTTCAAAAAGTATTTGTAAAGATTGACTAATTGAAAAGAAAATGATACAATTTTGTGGAAGTTTAGTATGGCTACTGGAGCACCTACTGGAGCACCAAAGTTTTTGTTTCCATATTATCATCTATTGAGGGGAATAAATTATGCTACCCATAAAATTAAATTTACAACATATCTTGAGTTTGAGGAAGTATGGAAAGTAGTAGGTCAACCCATTACTCATCCTACTATAGAATGAGAAAATCAAATAGAATTCAACAAGGTAGACAGAAAGGGAATATTATTAATTATATTTGGATTAGCATATGAGGTCCAAGTATACATTTGGTTTCAACCATGACTAAGGATGCATAGGAGAAGCTAAGAATAGTCTTTGAATCCAAGAATCAAAATTATATTCTATTCAACCAAAGCCATCTCCATTATCTAAAGATAAAGAGTGGATAAAATTTAAAATCATTCATGAGGAGAATTGCAATGTTGAAAGCATCATTGTAAAAATTGATAACTTAGGTATCTGATAAAATATTAGTTTCAATTATTTTGAAATCACTCCAATCTAAGTACAATAATTTTATGACCACAAAAAATATTTGCGCAAACACAAAACTTTGGTGAACCTACTTCAAAAGGAAGATGTCTCACATATAGTAGATGAAGAATAAAATTTATTACTTACAATATAAATATAGAAGCAACAATTCAAAAGTGACATGAGACCTCCATAGTTCTTCAAAAAAAGAAGTAATTTTCAAAGATATTAGAATAAGATAAATTATTCTCAAAGAACTTTCCATGCACAAAAGACATGTGAACATTATGGTAGAAATGGATACCCTATGAAGGAATGTTGGAATTATCTATTAAAAAATAGATCACCTTCATTAGAGATGAATGAACTACAAGTCAAGTCAGCTTTAGAAAATTAAAATCAATCTTGAAGAAAGGTGCAACAAAGTAATGTAGTTGCAGAGAATCAAGTTAAAAAAGAAGAAAAAAATATCAAGAAGAACAAGATCATGTGTTTGGTGTACAAGCACACCTTATATAGCATAATGAAGTTTGGTATGACTCCAAAAAAATTTTAGGTTGAGAAACTTAGAAGTATTTAAATCATTCAAATTATTACACAAGACAAGTTACATGGGTTGATCACTTCAATTCAATGAACCAACAAGAGGTAACATTGTCTAGATACAAAGAAATCTATTACAATCACAAGACATGGGATACCTCTAAGGCTCAAATTTCACTACATTATGGAATAAATATGATGCGCTAAGTTTAATTTCTTTTCTACACACTTTTATAAGTATATAAAAAAACATTTGCAGGATGAATGATATATTGCAAAGAACATTTTCAAGAAGCATAGGATAACTTTCAAACTAGATCTTGTTACAAGAAAATTATCTATTTTTCAACTCAAACAAGAGAATCATCCATTATAAAAAAAATCTCATAATCTCATAAAGATATTTTCAAGAAGTGTACCAACATTGAAAGCAATTAATATACTAAATGATAAGATTCATTGTGATAGCATCATGACTGACTTATAATTCATAATAAAAGCTAATTTTTTAAATAGTGATAATAACTATTGGGTCCTAATGGCTCAACTCTAAAGACCATAAAGTATTTTATATGTTGCTACATTCTAATTCAAGAAAAAACTATGATATATATAGATCATTCAAAGGACTAAATCAAGTTTGCATAATTGCCAAAGAATGCATTCAAAATATACATTTCATTTATCATATCAAAGAACTTATGATGAAAGGAGAACTTGCAAATAATACAACACTTTATCACAATGAAAATAATATAAAAGTAAAGTAAAATAATCCATATAAAACCCTCACTTCATCATATGCAAGCCAAATATAAACAATCAATCAATTCAACAAGCAATGTTGGATGCATGGTAACAAATTCTTTACTTAAATACATTGAAGAAACACAATTCATGCATTTAATTATATAAGCATAAAATGATAGATTTTGTAATGAGAATATTTTTTTTAGTGCATGTTTGGTTTAATATAACACTCCTAAGTATCAAGTAGAAAGCTTGCATTAAGCGGGAAATTTTCTCTCTCAAATCTATAAATTCTAGCATCACCCTAAATATTATTCGTTTGTTCATAAGCTAAAAATAGAGTTATGAATTTGATTTAATAATGGGTGGGAATGTTAAGAGTTATTACATCATAGACCATGTGAGAAGGCAAGTGGTATAACCACCCTTCACAAGGAATATGCATGTAGTATAGGATAGAGGAAGTTAAAAGTTTGGTTAGAGTATTTTCATACCTAAAATAGGCATCCTATATACTTAAACACCCATCACTTTCACAATACAATCATTGAAGCATTGATTTCTAACAAGAATGAGAAAAACTTAATATATATTATATGGTTAAAAATTTTGTAAACACCCATGGCCATGTCATATTTTTCATATACAAGTACATCCACATAATTAAAATTTAAACCCAAATGAAGAATATTTACTCACATATTCAGTGTTTGTACAAGATGCAAGTCAAATTGAACATTTAATATGCATATAATAATATTTAGATCAAAAATTTCATTTAATACATCATCATAATACATATATTATTGAATCTAATTATATATTTTTAACAATATAATTCATATAACATCATAATTTAATCATCTCTCCAACCATAACCATAAGCTTATAATTCTATTGTTGTCTATGTATATTCACCCATACTTTTAGGCTCACAATAGAGACACTACCCATATTGGGTGCTTGGATACTTATGTTATACATAACAATAGATCAAATAATAAACTAGTTGTTCCAATGGTAAAACTAATGAATTTAACCAAGAGATAGATATTTCAACATACCCCTTAACATAACAACATTTTTTTATCCTGCTATGCTTACATTGCACCTTTGCATTTTTATGTACCTCAACTTTGGAGTTTTGCATCATATATATGATACCCATACCTAATGTATTCCCACATAAGCAAACCTATATCAACTTGCTTGTGATTTGTAAATACCATAACATTATCTTCCATCCCCATCCATACATTAGTATTTTCAAAACTAATAACCTCCCACCCCCTTAACGTAAATTAACTAATAACTTTAGTATTTTTCAATTTCAAATTATTAGCTTTATTATTACCAAAGATTAAATTTAATATTTTCTAACTTTAAAATCTATTGATACTAATAACTACATTAATTAATATATTATAGTTAGTATATATTGACTAACTATATCATAACAATAATGAATAGTAACAATAACATTAGTACATAATATAATAATCCTAAATAATATTATAATTAATGTTAATATGTCAACTAATATGGTATTTTTCTCCCTCTTAATTCTCACTTTCTAGATATAATTAGACTTAATGTCAACAATACTTTTGTTTGCCACATATTTTCTAGTATATGTGGAAGGAGAGGAATAGTAGAATTTTTAAAAACTTCCAAAGAGATCTTACCTTTATTTGTGCCAGAACCTTGGCTTCCAGCCTGGAGAATGTGTCATCTCTGGCTTTGGAGGAGGAAAAATTTGAATAGGTTGAGCTCAAAAGGAAAATTGGATTTCAACAAAGCAATAGGGTTTCTGGTCTTCTTAGTCCTAATCCCTAAACCCTTGTGAGGTGGAAACCTCCTTCTCCAAGCTAGGTTAAACTAAATTTCAATGGAGATTTAAAGGATAATGTTGGTAAAGTTGGTGCTGGTGTGGTGCTTAGGGATGACAAAGGTGGGATTTTTCTAGCATATACCTAATTCTTACATATTTATACATGCCATGTTGCAAATGCTAGAGCCCTTTACCAAGGTCTCCTACTTGTGGAGAATATGGGGTACCAAAAATTTTACATTGAAGGAGACTCACTTAATATTATAAACTTGGTCAAAAGTGATTTAGTCTCTATTTGGAACATTGAAGTTATGACTATTGAATCTAGGTGGATTCTTTAGGCTAGAGAGGATAGGTAGATAAATCATATATTCAGAGAAGGAAACTGTTATGCGAAATTTATAGCAAACTTGGGTATACATCTCAATGGTCTGTCTATTTGGAGAGACAATTTTCCTGAAGGCCTTCTTCAATTGGATTTAGCAATGCGTGCTTCTTGATGCTCTATAAGCTTTTACTACTTATGAAGAAAGGTTTTGTGCACAACCATGTGGCAGTGTTGGTTGGCTGGGGGCTCATTAGCACTATTCTAATTTTGTTTTTGTATCAAGTTGTAGTTGGTTCACTTGGTGATGGGTGGCCAGTTGTAGTGCTTTATAGTTGTTCTTATCCTAGTATTTTTGGTCTTAGGCCAAGTTTTGTAGGGCTTCTCCTATTGTAAAAGGTTTTGGTACCCTTTCAAAACCTCTTCTATATCTAATAAAAAAACAATATGCCAATGCTATGTAAATGCTAAGGTGGTGCAAATATAGTGTGAAATTGGAACTACATAGAATCTATATAGTATAAAAGTAGATGCTAGGTCTAAAAAATAGGGGTTGAAGCACAGTTGCATTAACCAAAACACATAAAATCCACAAAAATAGGGAAACAAAGAAAATGCCAAAGTTTTCTAATATTCCTTGCTGAGGAGAATGGTGCTTACAAAGACTAACTTAATACAAATTCAAAATTCCCCCATTTTGACCCTGTTTTTCCCTTTCCCACCTAAAACTATGTATTTGAAATTTGAAATTCGGGGGTAAACTTACCAAGGTCATAACTCCTTGCTCGTTTCTTGAAAAGGCTATTATTGCACCTTTTCGGAAATCTCTCGAAGGGGTAGGAATCTTGGTACTATGTTTACACATAGTACTATGTTTATACATAGTAATACCATATTTCAACCCTTAAAAATGCCTCTAAGGCCTTCAAAATTGACCTCCAAGTTTTACTAGTAGGATTTCCACTAGTTTTGGTAGGGTTTTCACTAGGATTTTCACTAGTTTTGGCATATCTCCCAAAACGCTCAGGATATTGGGGTGATTCTTTCACCATTAGGTTTTTTTTCCATCCCCTAACAACTAAACACACTTATAACATAAAAAGGAAAATATTACAATTTTTGGATGATGCAATATCACTCTTACACCACTGGATGCTCCTCGCATCAGGGGCATGTGAATATTGGATTAGTAGTAAAATAAAAAATGGGGCTTGGCCTCATATTTATTTCTTGATATATTTATTCATTGATCTTGATAGATATAAAAGAAGCTTAAGAGAATAGGACATAAAATACTATATGTGAAAGGTTATAAAAAGTTATTAGAAAATAGAAACATGTAGAAAATGTTAAATCAAAATCTGGCCAGAGCAAAAACTAGAAGAAAATAACAAGATAAGAAAGTAAGAAGATTTATCTAATGGAATTATCTCAATAGGTTAATTTCCATAACTTTCAAGGAGGAAACCCAATTTTGAATATTGCCACAGCATAATAGCCAAGTTGTTGTAATACTACTATAATGTCATTATGCAAAAATGTGGGATACATTTCAATTCCATATAACTAATTTTATATAAAAAAGAAAGCAAGAGATTGCATGAGTTTAGATATCCAGTGAAAATGGTTGGTAACTTTGGTTTTCAAACTGTTGAAGGCGGGAAGGCTTTTTTTCAAATTTTTGATAGGTAGGAGGATGGCCCTCTCTCTACTAATGCAAAAATTTCTCTGTCCTCCGCTGATGAGGTGGGATCCATTTGCCCCCTTGGGATTGGAACCAGGCTTACTCAATATGTTGAAGGAAATGTGATTGTTTCCAATGTTTGTCCCACTTCTACTCTAGTTGGAATTTCCTCCTCCTCATCATAGGCAGTGGGCTCCAAAGAATCTCTTAAGGACTAGATTTGTGAAATTCATCTCAAACACTCAAGGCAAGAGGAAGATTCTAAAATCTCTGGGCATTCAAATGATCAGTTTCAAGCGATTGCTAACAAGGCAGGGCTTCTAGGGGGGAGTTTTTTACTTTTAATCCTAAGACTTCATTTGAAAAGGTCTTGGGTGGGCATTCCTCCTCTTCCTTCTCTCCTCCTCCGTTTGAGGTTTCTGGGAACAGGGTCAATATTCCTGTTGATATCGCCAAAAAATTCATTGCTGAAGAATCCTTTTCCTTAGTAGGGAAAGTGGTTGGAGGTAATCCAAATCTTGACATCATTAGGCGATGGGTCTATTAGTCAAAAAGTGACTAACTACAGAAAAAATAGCTGATGCACCTTTTTGCATATTTTCCAAGAAGACCGAAGTGGCCCATATGCTAAAGATCAAAGAAAAAGCAAAACACCGCAAGGAGGAAAAAGTGTCGCGATATCGCGACATGTTGCATTTTCGCGGTCCAAAGCAAAGAGAAAGAGCAAGGAGGAAAAAGTGTCGCGATATCGCGACATGTTGCATTTTCGTGGCCAAGAGCAACAGAAGGGAGCAAGGAGGCAAAAGTGTCGCGATATCGCGACATGTTGCATTTTCGCGGTCCAAAGCAAAGAGAAAGAGCAAGGAGGAAAAAGTGTCGCGATATCGCGACATGTTGCATTTTCGCGGTCCAAAGCGAAGAGAAAGGAGGAAAAAGTGTCGCGATATCGTGACATGTTGCATTTTCATGGTCCAAAGCAAAGAGAAAGAGCAAGGAGGAAAAAGTGTCGCGATATCGCGACATGTTGCATTTTCGTGGCTGGAAGCGGCAGAAGAGCAAAGTAAGAGACGAATGTCGTGATTTCGTGACATGTCTCATTTTCACGGCTGGAGGCGGCAAAAGAGCAAAGCAAGGAAAGAATGTCATGATTTCGTGACATGTCACATTTTTGTGACCATCCGAAAGGAAATAAAGGAAAGACATAGGAATGTCACGATTTCGTGACATGTCGCATTTTCGCGACCGCCCAGAAGAAATGAAGGAAAAGACATAAAGATGTCGCGATTTCGTGACATGTCGCATTTTCGCGATGGAAAGCGGCAGAAGAGCAAAGTAAGAGACGAATGTCATGATTTCGTGACATGTCTCATTTTCGTGGTTGGAGGCGACAAAAGAGCAAAGCAAGGAAAGAATGTCATGATTTCGTGACGTGCCAGCTGTAAAGGAATAAAATGTATTTTTGGCAATCAAAGGCATGCACTGACACCAAGAAGTGATTTCTGACATGATTATCAGAAATCCAGGATAGAGCAAGCTTGCTAGATGATTGAAAATGTGACGAGCTCGTCTAGAATCTAATCTGCAGAGAAGATATCTAATTCATAGAAGACTTGTTGTGTATTATTAGAAACTACGTAGATGATTGCTTGTAAAATAGTAAGATGTACTTAGAAAAAGATACTCTTTTAGGGTATATATAGGGGTGAGCGACTCCAGAAAAAGGGTCGGCTCTTGGACGTTTACAAGACTCGAATGCATGTACTTCGAATACAAGCAATAAAATCACATCTCCCATTGGCTTCTGGTTCATATCGTGCAAGTGTATGTATTAATGTTCTTTATTTCTGCTTACAATATTGAATTGTAAATTGAGTTTGTTCTTATATCTGAACTTTCGCAATACATAAATCATATTGCTGGAATGAGAATCTAATATATATGCATGTTAAACGAAATATTAGAAATCATATCTGAAATTATATAATTTTTGCATAGAAATGTGTTTAAATGCTTTGGATAGAAGTAAGTAAATCTGTCTTCGTTGTTGTCTAATCTGCACCATATATTAGATCTAGCTTCGGCTATATTTCCCTCTCTTTCAAGTATTACTTCCTTCCCATTTTCCCATAAAATACTTCAAGGAACCAACCTTCTCTGGAGATCAGGCGAAAAGTCTCAAACCTTCTCGTCTTTTCAATGTTGACAAAATCTAAGGCGCAACTAAACAACCCAAGGCAGATTTTGTTCCAACAGTTTTTGGCACGCTCGGTGGGACCCTAAATCCCACATTATTTTTACAAGGTTTGGTGTTTTGCCTCTGATCTTTAGAATAAAAAACCCAATCACCTGGCGACTCCGTCCGAAGGTATAGACCCAGAAAATACCTTATCTTTTTAGACCTGGTTAAAGCTAGTATATGTTTATATGATAACCATATCCAAATCAAAAAACTCAGAAGAGCCCATTGAGTTCTTCGAGTTACATCTTGGTAGCTTAAGAGTGAATCCAGTTTTATCCGCAAGATCAAATCCACTTGCTACCAATAATAGCGCCATTATACCCTCTGTTTTGCCATATTCTATCATTGGTTCATCTCCAGATGTTACTACAACCCCAATAGTTTAGACGAATATAGCAATTACAATGGCCGCTCCTCCACCACCATCTTATCTTATATGGAACCACACTGGTCCACTAAATTTAGCAGCCCAGAATCAAATTCCTGGCGTAGCATTGAAGGCATTGCCTTCATATGATGGAACAGGAAAAACAACATATGAACATTGCTTAGATGTAGCAGCAATGGCTGCAACCTATAACATCACACAGGAGGATGTGATGATCAGATTGCTAGTTATTTCTCTCGAAGGGTAAAATGCTCTATTGGTATCGTGCACTCCCTCCTCAATCAATTACCACCTGGGCAGAGCTCACTGGAAAGTTGGTGGATGAATTCAATCAGCATGCAGATCCATTTTCCTTATTGAACCAGTTCACGATCATAAGGAAACATCCTCAAGAAGAAATTGTAGACTTCAATATCCATTTCAGTCGGACCTGGGAAAGGATTCCTCAAGGATTGAAACCAACAGAAGAGCAAGCAATATATTACTATCTGAGATCCTTTGATTCAGATATTAGTATGATAATACGATAGTCAAGAATATTCACATTCCCTGCCATTTATCAACAAGCTTATATAGCAGAGAGAGATCTCATAGCCACTGGAAGGTATCCACCCAAAGCAATAATGCCCATTTTTCTTGATATTCCCCAGGCTACTCATGTTGCTTCTCCTAGCTCTGCTGAATCGAAGTTCACAGATCTTCCAAGATGGAATGGATCACCCTCTGTACCTACAATACCAATGCCTCAAATTCCTTTGGCATTGCCTCCTATTTTTGCTATACCTGCATTACTTGCGCCACCTCCTCAGCAAGTCCCCGATAATCAGCTTACTCTTATCCTGGACACCATGAAAAATCTAGCAAATGATATAACATCAATTAAAAAGAGAGAGGCTGAAAGGAATTTTCTGCCAAGGAGGTTCCCTCAGGTAACAAGAGATGCAACACAATCAAGCAATAGGGGACAAGAGAGACCGAGCACGGTATATACAAATGAGACAGTGGAGGCCGAGGAGCCTCCCACTGATTCTAACTTTTGGTGTACTACATGTAACGATCCACATGGGGAAATTTCATGTATGATACACCACAAAAAGTATAAAGCAGTGAAAGAGAAAAAAAAAAAAAAGAGCAAAAAAAATAGAGAGAAGGACCACAACTTCACCCACAGTAGAACAGGTTTCAGTTTTGACAAGATCAGGTAAGAAACCACTGCAAGTAGACCCTAAAGAGCTTCAGCCATTGAATGTTTCCCCTGCTCCCAAGGAAGTTCCCAAAGAAACTCCTAAGGGAAGTCTCCCTCAGGAAAGAAAATATCGGTTTCCAACCAAAATTCAAGGGCAAGAAACACACAAAGAATTTATTCCTCGGGGGGAAAATGAAACCCAAGAACCGGCTAGGGAAAGGTTGAGATTCCCCTCACTGACAAAAAGGCAAAGAACTGAAGCTACCCAGGGATACAAAAATAAATATGAAACTTTTGCCAAAGAAAGAGAAAGAATAGTTGATTCACCTACATTCAAGTATAGTAGAGGAAATGAAAAAGACTCCTTCTAAGGCAAGTATGTATGATGCTCTTCAAATCCCGGGTCAAATCGATCTCCTATAGGAATCCCTAAGAACAATGAAAAATGGAGGTGGGACTGCATCATCTTCAAAAATGGTTCTAACGAACTTGACGTCTGCCACTGGTAAGAACAGGCCACCACCCTTTTATTTGTCCCTTCAAATGGAAGGATGGGTTGTCCACAACTGCATGATAGATTCAGCAGCTGCTACCACTGTGATACCCAAAGCAGTATGTGATATTATGGGAATGGAGTACACTAGGAGCAGCGCAGGCGTCCTACAGTTAGATGGTACTCCAATAAAAACTGTAGGAGTGATAAAGGATATTCCCATACGACTGCATAAAATGCCTCAGATGACAGTCATACAAGAGGTAGTAGTCGTAGACTTGGAGCCCTATTTTGGTATGTGTCTATCCAGAGAGTTCACAACAAAGATAGGAGGATACTTATCCTTAGATTATTCTCATTTGGAGATACCTTTCAAAGGTAGAAGGGTCAAGATTTTTAATGAGAAACCATCGACGTTTCATGTAGAAAATATTGGTGAAACCGACCGTGTAAATATGATGACTGAAGAAACAATAGAAGAAGATCTAATGGAAGAAACATTAGAAGAGCTCCAAGTTGAGGACGAGTTTTCTCTACAGAATTTTAATGCCATGATAGAAACAGAAATAGGAAACTATTCTATTGAGAAACCAAAAAGAAAATTGATACCCTCCCTAGAAAAGGATGGTTCTGTGAATCAATTGTGGAAGCTTTTCTTTGATGGGGCTAGGTGCAAGAATGGAGTTGGTGCCGGAATAGTTTTGATTTCTCCCACCGGAGAGGAAAAGGTTTTCTCTTACAGGTTGACTTGGAGTTGCTCCAATAACGTAGCAGAATATGAGGCCCTATGCTTAGGGTTAAGAAAGGCTGAGAAATTGGGAATCAAACAGTTACTCATCTATGGAGATTCAGAACTTATTGTGAATCAAGTCACCAAAAAATGTATAAGTAAACAACATTATTTGAAGGCTTACAAGAACAAAGTGTGGGATCTCTTAGAGGCCTTTGAGGCCCTAAATATAAAGTTTATCCCTAGAGAACAGAATACCCACGCAGATTTGTTAGCTTAAGTGGGAGCTAATTTTTGTCCTGTAAGTAATGTTATTCAGAAGTCTAAAACTGTTAGACTTATATACAAGCCTTCAATGCTCGATAAAAATATTTTCTGGCAAGTTTTTGAAAATGATGAACAGATACTGGATTTCTTAATCCATGAAATGAATTGCTCAGCCAACCGGGATCTACAGGATGAAGAGGAAGAGGACATTATTCAGTTAAAAAACAATCATATTCCTAAGGGTCTCATCACCCTGGAAATCCTGTTTGATAACAATGATAGAGCAGTTGGCCAAAAAATCAAGGTCGATAAACGAAGATACAAAGATGTAGAGTTGGAGCCAGGCAAAATGATTAAGGTTGGAATCAGTTGTACAGAAGAGGAAGTGAACCAGATCAGAGAATTGTGTAAAAAATTCCCTGACATCATAGCTTGGGTGTATAGTGATCTAAAAGTGTACAATAAAGATGTTATTCAACATACCATAGAATTAGAAGAAGGAGCTAAGCCTTTTAGGCAAAAGCAAAGACCAGTGAATCCGAAGATAGAATCTTTGATGAAACAAGAACTGCTAAAACTCCTTCAAGCTAAAATAGTATACCCTGTTAAACACTCCACCTGGGTGGCAAACTTGGTACCAATCAAGAAGAAAAATGGTGATATCAGATTGTGTGTAGATTTCAGAAATCTGAACAGAGCATCACTCAAAGATCATTACCCGCTACCTCAGATTGACCAAATTCTACACACAGTTGCAGGAGCAGAAAGGTTTTCCTTACTGGATGGTTTTTCAGGTTATAATCAAGTATGGGTAAAATATGAAGACCAATTCAAGACCGCTTTTACTACGAAGTGGGGAACATTTGCCTACCAAAGGATGCCATTTGGTTTATCCAACGCTGGAGCAACTTTTCAAAGAGCAATGGATGTAGCGTTTGGCGAACTTGCTAATAAAATCATAGTCATCTATTTAGATGATATGACTGTCTTCTCTCATGATAAGCAGGATCACGCCTCACATCTAGAATTTTTTTTGAGAAGTGCAGGGAATTTGGGATATCATTGAACCCAAAAAAGTCTATATTTGCGGTAGAAGAAGGTATCCTACTCGGTCATGTCATCTCCAAATACGGGCTAGCTATTGATCCTAGTAGGGTAAAAGCACTCTTGGAACTTTCTTTACCAGTCAATAAGAAAGGTTTGCAATATTTCTTTGGGAAAATAAATTTTGTGCACAAATTTATTGTAGATTTTGTGCAAATTGTCAAACCAATGATAGAACTGCTGAAGAAGGATGCTCCTTTCAAATGGATAGATGTTAGGAAAAATGCCTTCAAGAAAATTCTGGAAGAGATAGCCCAAGCACCTGTATTAATCAATCCTGATTATTCACGAAGTTTCATCTTGTATGTTGTTGGTGAATCAGAGAGTTATGTTGCAGTCCTCACACAAAAGGGGACAGATAACGAAGAAAGACCCATAGCTTTTCTGAGCTCCACCATGCATGATCATGAGGAGAGATACAAATTTATTGAAAAACAAGTTTATGCTGTCATGAAGTCCTTGCAGAAGTTTAAACATTTTCTGTCACAAAGCAAGATCCTTGTTTATGTGATACATCCTGACGTTAGGAACTTCATCATACAAGGAGAGCTTGGTGAAAAACGTGCTGGTTGGGTAACCAAAATACAGGAATATGATGTAGAAATACATCCCACAAAATTGGTAAGAGGTAGAGCCTTGTGTCACCAGTTAGCCAAGCAGATTACAGATGAACAAGTGCAACTCCAAGATGTGATGATTAATACACAAGCAGATTCTATGCCCAAAGACACTGATTGGATTGATGACCTGGTGGAATACTTTCAGACTGGTATGTGTCCTAAAAATCTAAATGCTTCACAGAGAAGGAGGTTTAGAGCACAAGCATTGAAGTACACCCTTCAAAATGAAGGATTATACAGAAAAAATATAGATGGTGTACTTTTGAGATGCATAAGAGAAGATGAGAAACAAAAGGTTCTGAGAGAATTTCATGGAGGTCTCTCTGGAGGACATTATTCAGGGAAATCAACTGCTTTGAAGATACTCCGAGCAGGCTGTTACTGGCCTTCTATCTTTTTAGACACATACAATATCACCAAGAGTTGTGAACAGTGTCAAAGGTATGTTGGAAGAAATAGAAATGCCTCCATGCCCTTGAAACCTATCCAGGTTGAAGAGCCCTTTCAGCAGTGGGGGTTAGATTTCATTGGGATAATAGAACCTAATTCATCAGCTGGTCATAAGTATATACTTACAGCCACTGATTATTTCACCAAGTGGGCCGAAGCCATTCCCACTAAAAAGGCTGATCAGGAAGTTGTGATTGAGTTTGTAGAAAGTCTGATTACCAGATTCGGTATACCAGATTCACTAGTCTCAGATAATGGATCTGCCTTCGTCGGAGCAAAGATGATTGAGTTCGCCAGTAGGTATGGTATATACCTAAAAACTTCTTCCAATTATTACCCACAGGGTAACGGCTTAGCTGAGTCTACAAATAAGAATCTTCTTAGAATCCTGAAAAGGACGTTGGAAGATAACAAAAGAAACTGGCATTCCTTGATAAACCGAGCGCTATGGGCTGACAGAATTTCAATCAAGAAATCCATCAATACGTCACCCTACGCTTTAGTTTATGGCAAAGAAGCTATTTTGCCCATACATATGGAGATACCAGCATTGAAGCTACTGAATCAGATGAACGAAGAAGAAGGTCAACCGATGGATGCCCGACTAATGCAGCTCTTACAGTTAGAAGAACAAAGAGAGCAATCATACAATCACAATCAGAAGCATATGGCAGATACTGAAGGATGGTTCAACAAAAAGACAACTGCCAAAAAATTTAGAGTGGGAGACTTGGTTTTGAAATGGAATGTAAAGAAAGCTAAGCCGGGTAACCATGATAAATTCGATGCTTTCTGGGAGGGACCATTTGAAATTGTTTCGGAGAAACAGTTCAATGCTTTCGAGTTGAAAGATCAAGATGGATTGGTTATTCCCATCACGGTGAATGCATTTCACCTAAAGTTATATTTCTGTTGAGAAAGCAGAAAAGGAATTATATGTACAGTATAATATAAGTATATTCAGACAATATTTGTAAATATTACCATTTTTTGGCCTTAACAAAAAATTTCAGTCGTAGCCAATCAGAAGTCGACATTTTTTTTGAATAGAGATACTAAGGTATAGAGAGAGTTTTGACGAGGTAATGTTCACTTTTAATCTAAGTGCATTTTCCTGTGTTCTTTGTCTTTCTCTGAAATATTCTTTTTACAACTGCGCTGGTGACTCCGTTTCCCAATGGATGAAGGCCTGGTCCCTATTTTTGCGAGCAAAAATTCCCTCGGAAGGCGCCAAGAATGTTAGTCAAAAAGTGACTAACTACAGAAAAATAGTTGATGCACCTTTTTGCATATTTTCCAAGAAGACCGAAGTGGCCCATATGCTAAAGATCAAAGAAAAAGCAAAACACCGCAAGGAGGAAAAGTGTCGCGATATCGCGACATGTTGCATTTTCATGGTCCAAAGCAAAGAGAAAGAGCAAGGAGGAAAAAGTGTCGTGATATCGCGACATGTTGCATTTTCATGGCCAAGAGCAACAGAAGGGAGCAAGGAGGCAAAAGTGTCACGATATCGCGACATGTTGCATTTTTGCGGTCCAAAGCAAAGAGAAAGAGCAAGGAGGAAAAAGTGTCGCGATATCGCGACATGTTGCATTTTCGCGGTCCAAAGCAAAGAGAAAGAGCAAGGAGGAAAAAGTGTCGCGATATCGTGACATGTTGCATTTTCATGGTCCAAAGCAAAGAGAAAGAGCAAGGAGGAAAAAGTGTCGCGATATCGTGACATGTTGCATTTTCGTGGCTGGAAGCGGCAGAAGAGCAAAGTAAGAGACGAATGTCGCGATTTCGCGACATGTCTCATTTTCATGGTTGGAGGCGGCAAAAGAGCAAAGCAAGGAAAGAATGTCGCGATTTCGTGACATGTCACATTTTCGTGACCATCCGAAAGGAAATAAAGGAAAGACATAGGAATGTCACGATTTCGCGACATGTCGCATTTTTGCGACCGCCTAGAAGAAATGAAGGAAAAGACATAAAGATGTCGCGATTTCGTGACATGTCGCATTTTTGCGGTGGAAAGCGGCAGAAGAGCAAAGTAAGAGACGAATGTCACGATTTCGTGACATGTCTCATTTTCGCGGCTGGAGGCGGCAAAAGAGCAAAGCAAGGAAAGAATGTCGTGATTTCGCGATGCGCCAGCTGTAAAGGAATAAAATGTATTTTTGGCAATCAAAGGCATGCACTGACACCAAGAAGTGATTTCTGACATGATTATCAGAAATCCAGGATAGAGCAGGCTTTCCAGATGATTGAAAATGTGACAGGCTCGTCTAGAATCTAATCTGCAGAGAAGATATCTAATTCATAGAAGACTTGTTGTGTATTATTAGAAACTGCAGATGATTGCTTGTAAAATAGTAAGATGTACTTAGAAAAAGATACTCTTTTAGGGTATATATAGGGGTGAGCGACTCCGAGAAAAAGGGTCGGCTCTTGGACGTTTACAAGACTGAATGCATGTACTTCGAATACAAGCAATAAAATCACATCTCCCATTGGCTTCTGGTTCATATCGTGCAAGTGTATGTATTAATGTTCTTTATTTCTGCTTACAATATTGAATTGTAAATTGAGTTTGTTCTTATATCTGAACTTTCGCAATACATAAATCATATTTCTGGAATGAGAATCTAATATATACGCATGTTAAACGAAATATTAGAAATCATATATGAAATTATATAATTTCTGCATAGAAATGTGTTTAAATGCTTTGGATAGAAGTAAGTAAATCTGTCTTCGTTGTTGTCTAATCTGCACCATATATTAGATCTAGCTTCGGCTATATTTCCCTCTCTTTCAGTATTACTTCCTTCCCCTTTTCCCATAAAAAACTTCAAGGAACCAGACCTTCTCTCGGAGATCAGGCGAAAAGTCTCAAACCTTCTCGTATTTTCAATGTTGACAAAATCTAAGGCGCAACTAAACAACCCAAGGCAGATTTTGTTCCAACAGGGCCTTTTCTCATTGGAAAGTTCATGGAACCTTGCAAATTGTTGGTCTTTCCAGGGGTTTTTTTGGGGTCCACCTCAATACCCAAGAAGACGCTGGCCACATTCTATCTGGAGGACCTTGGTTCCTTGGGTCCAAGAGTGTTTTTTTGATGAAATGGAATCCCGAATTCAACCCAGAAATGCAAAGCATTAACTTTGCACCTATCTGGGTCAGATTTCCAAATTTACCTTGGCACCTATGGCGGGAATCTATTTTCAAATCCATGGCTTCGACTATTGGAGATCTGCTTCTCATTGACAAAGTGACTCTTTCCAGATCAAGAATGCATGTTGCTCACCTTTGTATTATGGCCAATTTAGATTCTGCTCTTCCTACCTTCATGGAATTAGAACTTGGTTCATCAGTCTTCAAACAAGCCATTGAGTATGAAAATAAACCTCCTTTCTGCATTGAATGCCGATCTCAGGGCCATCTTCATGCTCATTGTCCTTCTCTCTCTAAGAATGTGGCCTCCTCTGAGCGACAGAACGATCCTATTTCTATGGCTAAGGAGAATGCCTTTCAAGTCTCATCAAAGAAGGATAAAAGGAAATTTCTTCCATCCAGAGGAATAAGCTTCAAGCCTGCCAAAGAATACAGAATCAAAGAAGGACATAACTCTACCCCTTTCATCAATTCCCCTGATGAGAAAGGGAAAAATATTTCTTCGACAAATGCTTCCAATGAGGTCAGTCTTTTTTCTCACCCGTTTCAATTTCAAATTCTTGCGGATTTAAATTCTGAGGATTTTTCCAATCCCAATCCTCCTTTGGATCCGAAGAATCTCATTCAAGAACCATCCTCTGAGCCAACGACTGAGAACCCTGAACCTTTGGCTGAGGACCTCTCTCTACAAGATGACCAGCCTTTGATAGAAGATGCTTCTATTCCTTCTTCCTTCTTCGAACCTGTCAGTCCTGTGATCCAATGAATTCCCTCTTCCACCTTTAGTCCCAAAATTCTTTAGAGCCAAAAGAGGTCTCCTATAGATTGTGGAATGGAAAAAAAGAGGGGAAGACCTTCTCATTCTGATCAAAGGAATCAAGATGCGCATGAAGATATTGCTAATGGGGTTCAAAAAACTCTGTTTTCTACTAGAATCAATATCTCCAAGGAAGAAACAAAGTGCACCAAACCTCCCCAACCACATGGAAAGGGAGGCAAAAAACTATCCAAATCCTCCAAATGAAGATCCTCTCATGGAATGTGAGAGGCCTTAATGGTATAGCCAAGCAGTGGCTAGTTAAATCATTAAGGAAAGAAATCAGACCAACTATTTTTGTGATTCAAGAATCTAAAATTAGTGAACCTCTTGATAAAAATATTTGTAATCTTATTTGGAAAAATAGTGATTTCTATGCTTGCAATGCTAGGGGTGCTTCTGGAGGCCTCCTATGCTTATGGAATCCTTCTCTTGTGAAAGGAAATATCATCCATTCCAATGATGAGATTTTGAGCATTCATTTCTGTGATCAAGACAACAACTGTTCTTGGGTCCTAACCAATATCTATGCTCCTAATTCCATTTTTGGGAGATCCAATATGTGGAACACTTTATCTTCTATCAAGAATGCTTTCTCTAATCTGCCTTGGATCCTTATTGGTGACTTCAACACCCCTTTGTTTCCTTCTGACAAAAGGGGAGGAGTTGGGTCCTTTTCTAAAAGTATGGAGGATTTCCAGGACTTCATTAATGGATAGAATTTGATTGATGTCAACTTGAAAGGTAATCAGTTCACTTGGTCAAATAGAAGGACTGGATCTCAGCTAATCCAAGTTAAATTAGATAGGGTGTTGTTCTCTCAGGAAGCCTTTGACAACTGGGGAGATGCCACTCTTCAATCACTCCTTAAAATTGGTTCTGATCATAGTCCCATTCTTTTGGACACAAATAATCCAAAAATTTACAAAACCCCTTTCAGGTTCGAAGCAATGTGGATGCAACATCCTGATTTTAAAGAAAGAATCAACCAATGGTGGTAAACTGACATTCAAGGAAAACCTTCCTACATTCTGGCTCAGAAACTCAATATCATTAAAGAGAATATTAAAGTATGGAACAGAGACATATTTGGTAACCTTTTCCATAATAAGCAGGATGTCATGTTGAGGCTCTCCTTAATAAAAAAAATAATCAGGAGAATGGTGATTTCACTGCTGAAATCAAAAAAGAAGAGAAGGAACTGTTAGCCAGATATCATAATATTCTTCAATGTGAAGAAATTTTTTGGAGACAAAAATCCCATGACTTATGGCTCAAAAAAGGGGATTCTAATACCATATTTTTCCACACTTCTACTATGAGACACCGCAACAATAATATAATTAAGGAAATCCATACCCAGGAAGGAGAAATTATCAATGATATCAAAGAAATCAGGAAGGAAGGCATCTCCCATTTCACGCATCTTCTTCAGGCTGAGCATAGACCAAACTCACAGATGGCAAAATATTTTTTTCTCCAGTTCATTCCTCATCTCATATCTGATAGTATTAATAATAGACTCACAACTACTCTTTCTGATGAGGAAATTAAAGATGCTCTATTCTCCATGGATCCTGACAAAGCTCCTGGCCCAGATGGTTTTTCCCCAAGGTTTTATCAAGCATTTTGGGATCTTGTCAACAGGGATGTTTGCCAAGCCATAAGAGAAATCCAACATTCTAAAATCATTCCAAGAGGCTTCAATTCCACCTTCATTGCATTAATTCCTAAAAAGCCTAATGCTTGTAATTTTAATGATTTCAGGCCAATAAGTCTTTGTAATGTCATTTATAAGATTTTAACAAAAGCCATCACCATCCGCATGAGGGAAGTCATGCCTTTGATTATTAATCAGAGCCAAGGTAGTTCTGTCAAAGGTAGATCCATCCTAGATGACATTATTTCAGTTCATGAAGCAATTCATTCAGTTTCAATCAACAAAAAAGTAGCCTTTCTTCTCAAGCTAGACATGAATAAGGCCTATGATAGACTAAATTGGGATTTCCTTTTTGCTATTCTCAACAAGTTTGGCTTCCATCCTGAATGGATTGCTCTAATTAAAGGGTGCATCTCCTCTGCTTGGTTTTTAGTCCTCATTAATGGCTCTCCTGCAGGATATTTTCAAAGCAGTCGAGGTTTAAGGCAAGGAGATCCTTTATCTCCTCTCTTATTTATAATTGTTGTTGAGGCTCTGGGAAGAGCAATTATTGAAGCAAAAAATGTTGGTCTCCTCTCTGGAATTCAGGCAACTTCCCAATGCGATCCTATCACACATCAACAATTTGTTGATGATACTCTATTGTCCACAATTGCCTCTATCAATGAAGCTAATATTATCAAGAGGATACTCTTCCTTTATGAGCTTGTTGTAGGTCAAAGGATTAATTTTCAAAAGAGTAAAATTTACTTCCTCAATACTCCTCCAAGAAGATAGAACATCATTGCTGACATCCTTAATTGTTCCATAGCTTCTTTGCCTTCTACCTATCTGGGTTTACCTCTCTTCACTGGGAATGTCAAAGACAACTTATGGGACAATGTCATTGAGAGGTTACAAAAAAACTCACTACTTGGAGAAGCAATATTTTATCTCAAGCGGGGAAAATTACTCTCACCATGGCTTACCTCCAGAGTATTCCTGTTTACTTCCTTTCTTTGTTCAAAGCTCCAGTAAGTATTTATGACAAAATGGAAAAAATTCAAAAACATTTCCTCTAGACAGGATCTGAAAATAAGCACAGATTTCATTTGGTAGCTTGGGATAAAGTGTGCAAACCTAAAGAATGTGGAGGATTAGGTCTGAGAAGAATTTATCCTCTCAATATTTCCCTTCTTGCTAAGCAAGCCTGGCGGTTGATTTCTAATGAGAATGTTCTTTGGGTCAAGATCATAAAAAGGAAATATCTTCAGGGATCACATTTCCCTCATGGGGAGGCACCTTCATCCGGTTCAGCTTTTTGGAAGGCTATTTGCGAAGCTCGATCCCTTTTGATCAAAGGACTAAGGTGGCAATTTGGTAATGGCACTTCTATTTCTTTCTGGGATGATAAATGGATAGGAGATCAACCTCTCAATCAAAATCCTATGTTTCAAAGGCTGAGGAATAATACAAATCAATTGGCTGGACCTTTAGCGGTAGATTTCATCTCTTCTACAAATGGTCATAAACAATGGAGAAGGATTAACATTCCTGATTTTGAAAATGAATTAGCCTATTTGTACAATCTTCTTTCTACTATCAGAATTCCTTTACATGACCAGACTGATTGTCCTATTTGGGAACCTACTGATTCTAGAGATTTCATGGTCAAATCAGCTTACTTGCTCTCTCTTGACAGTATTGATACTCCCATCCCTTTCAAGCTTGTCTGGACTAAGTATTTGATTTCGAAGATTGCTTCCTTTTCCTGGTTATGTATTCAAGATCGCATCCTTACCACTAAAAATATTATAAAAAGAGGTATTCTTTTGCCTAATAGATGCCATATTTATCATTCTGATTGGGAATGCACTCCTCATCTCTTCTTATTTTGTTCCTATTCAAGAATGGTGCTTAACAAACTTTTCCATACTTTCAAGATTGCTTGGGCCTGTCCTCCTTCAATTGTTGATCTATTCCAACAGTGGCCAATTCCTTTCAAAAATCCCATACTCAGAGGACTTTGGAAGTTCTGTTTGCATCATTTCCTCTGGCAGATATGGTTAGAATGCAATAAAAGAATCTTTGACTTGAAGGCTTTGGATGCCAACATTATTGTCAACAAAATCATCCTTCATGCTAAGGAAAATGCCCTTGCTGCTCCTTTTGATCCTTATCCTTGTTCATCCTTTGAGAAGGGCATCTTAAAGTCTTGTGATATTTGCATTGATGTCCCAAGGCCTGTTACTCAGCCTTCGTCTAGAACCAACATCAAATGGCAACCTCCTCCCTTTGGGTGGGTCAAGCTTAATTTTTACGATGCTGCAAAAGGCAATCCTGGCATTGCAGGGGCTGGAGGAATCCTCCGTGATCATAGTGGCAATTCCATATTTGCCTTTTTCGAACCATTAGGAATCCAATCAAATCATTCTGCTGAAGCTAAAGCGGTGTGGAGAGGCCTTCAATTTCTAAAGGACACTCCAGGAAAAGTCATTGTTGAAGGAGATTCTCTTAATATCATAAATTTCCTAAAAACTTCCAAGCCCAGTAGCTGGAGGATCAGGAATCTCATCGAAGAAAGTAAGCAAATTCTTAGTCAGCAAGTCAATGTTGTGGTTCAACACATTTTCAGGGAGGGCAATTCTGTCGCTGACAAATTAGCCAACATTGGAGTCAACGTGCAAGGTTTGATGACTTGGACGGATGTCCTCCCCAATGACATTGCTGAGTTGGCAAATCATGATCAAAATACCATCTGCCATGATGAATCTCGAAATCCTTAATTTTTCCATTACCAAAAATCTTCCCTTTTTCGTGATTCATAGGGCCCATATCCAAAGTTCCAAAAAATTCCAAAATAGAGATTTTGTTCATCATTCTTATTATTCTCCTTTGAAAAGGGGTTCCATGTTGATAATTTCCAATTCTTCGTCGCCTCTTTTTTATGCCCCTTCATTGTTGATAATCGTTTCCATGAGGAATTCCGATGCCATGTCCACCCTAATTTTAAATCATTTCAATCTCGTGTGGAATGATGCTTGTAATTTTACCTTTTCGAGAACCCTATCTAAATGCTTTACCTTTCGCATTCTCCCGAGGCTTTCTCGAATGTACATCCCAATCCCTTCTGGGTTTTGTGCCTATTTTTGCCATTGGCCCTATCATGTGAGTATCACCAGAAGATCCATATTCATTGGGATGGTGTTTTACCTTTTTATTCCCACCCATTTTCATCGCCTTTTTTTGTGTTGTGCCCAATGCTCTAACCATCATTATCCTTTTTTCCAAGGGTTTCTTTTTTGGCCTAGCATTACTTTCTATTTAGTCCTCCTGTGGTCTTCCCAGCAAATATACCATTCCATCTCTGTTTCTTTCGATCTGTGTCTTTATTCACCCAATTACCATCCTTCCTTATTTTCCTTTGTCACCATGAAGGAAGGAAAAGTTGTTTTCATCGAGCCTAAAACTGTTGATTTGGATTCTGTTTCTACTGATATGTTTAAGGATAAGCATGGGATCATCAATTTTTTCAATCTGTTTAGCGGGGTGGATGACAAGATTACTAAGGCATTCATGACAACCTGGGATAATGGGTTGGTTTCCATCCATGGCGTCCAGTTCCAAATTTCCTTTGAGCTGCTGGTGAACCTGATAGGGCAAGACTTGGAAGGAAAAATCATCAGAAGAAATAAGCACAACTGGGAGGTGGAGTTGACACTCTTCGAGAAAAATTCACCCATCCACAAGAAGGTAAAGAAAGGTTTGTTTCGCCATGACTTGTCAACTCCCTGGAAAGAAATCCTTAAGCCAATAATGCAATATTTTACTTGTGACAATCCTGAGTCTCAATTATGTTGTTTTCATCTTGCATTTGTTAATCATTTTTGGGACTCAAAAATGATGAACATTCCCGCTGCTCTTTTCTGGTCCATGGACTATACCATCACCACCAACCATTCCAAGAAGGATGAGGCCAAACCTTGCCACCAGGGTCTTTTCAAGGTCCTTTACAAGTACCTCCTTCTGCAATTCCCTTCAGGTAATCTCCCTACCCCTAATTCTGACGAGGAGAATTCATCCTCAACCTCGAGCCCTAAAACCTCCAAATCCAAAAGAAAAGAGAAAGGGGGCAAATCTATTTCCGAGTTCTCCACTAGAAAGAAAGCCAAACTTGAAAAGACCCCTGTCCGTAGTTCCCAGAGGCTAAAACATAAAGAAGCTGTCAAAACTCCTCCGTCCACCTCTGTAAAAACTCCAAAGGACAAGTCAAATTCTCCTGACCTTGTCGAAAGGTATCTTCACAAGTTGGTTGTGCATGCTACTTCTGCCACCATTGACCATCTTGAAACTGCTCACTTGGCCATTGGAAAGGCGATTTCAACCCTCAAAGAACAGCGCCATGCACTTAGCCTCTTGTTCTTCTATGACAATTTCAAAAATGTTTCTACCCTAGCTGGTGCTGAGGTGTCCTTCGACACCAAAACTGATGTCAAAGATACTGTAAATGATGAAGATGTAATGGAGATTGCTAAGGAGGCTTGCATCGTTGTTCCCAAAGATAGCAAGGATATTTCTATGAAAGATACTGGTCCGAAAGGGGCTGCTTCATCCCTCATGCAGTTGGATACTCCTCTTGATGACTAATGGTTCTTCCTCTAGTTTTTTGGGTCCTCTGCGATGGTGGATCACATCTTTTTTGGTTCCTTTTTGGTCGAGGACCATTCCTTTTTGAGCTCTGATGTTTCTCTTAGTGCCTGTTTGTTCAAGGTTGTTGAATCATTTTAGTTTGAGGTGTAATTTTGAGATTGTATTTTGTTTCATCTGGCAGTTTTTAGTGTCTTTCTCCTATTCCTTTTTTATCCTTTTTGATCCTCTGATGATCCTCTATTGTACAAGGCGTTAGGGCACCTTTCAAATGCCCTGGTTTCAATAAATTTATTAATCTACCAAAAAAAAAGGAAGTAAGAGGATTTGGAAAAATGCCCTTCAAAAAAGTAATGTGCTTTTTTTTAATTTATATGTAATAAAACTTATGAAATCCATAGAAAAATCCTTTTTTTTTTTAGCTATATTTGTGATTTTTAAAAATTAAACTAAGTTAGGATTTCAAGTGGTTTAAAATAAATAAATAAATATTATTCTAAATTGAGGGTTCTAGATAAATCCAAACCCTAAGTCTTTAGTTTATATATGCATAAAACCTTATAAATAAGGTTGTAGTGTTAATCTATACGGAGTATCTATAGGAGGAATGAGTGAGCTAAGCTTTAGCGGGTGCAGCGGGAGTAAGGGTTTGAATTTTTTGGGCAGGAATCTCAACCAAGGTGGCAGAGGTAGAGTAGGTATGGAAGGGGAGGATGGGAACCTCGAGCATGGATCAAGCAATGATCTAGAGAAATGTAGTCAGGCTGCAACAAATTTGGAGGCGAGCATCACGCGGGGGCCCAAACCTCCTCAGAAAGACCCCGAAAAAAAAGATACGAAGGACAATGTGGGGCCTAAGAAGTGGTTGTATTTTACTGAGACTCTTAGAGGAAAAATAAAGGAGGTTCTCTCTCTTCTGCCCCTAGTTCCAGTAAATAATAAAATTTTTGCCCCAACAAGTTCCGTGAGCCCTTTTCTTTCAATGGAAGAATTCTCCTTGGTAGGCAAGTTTTTGGGAGGTAGGCTGGACATGGAGACTATCAAGGCTTGGGCGACGGGTAAATGGCAACCGATAGACAACTTGGAGTTGGTAGCTCTAACTAGAGGGTTCTTCATTATCCATTTTAACAATATGGAGGATACTAACCGCATTTTAACAGGAGGTCCTTGGTTTTTGGGCAAAAGGAGATTTTTTCTCGGATTATGGGGTGAATATTTCAACCCTGAAAAGCAAAATATTAACATTGCCCCTATTTGGTTTTGTCTCCCGAGTATACCTACCCAGTTCTTCAATGAATATTGGCTATAGGGCATAGCCAGAACTATAGGGGACCTAATCTCCATTGACCATGCAACCTTGGCATGGACAAGGATGACTCATGCACTAATATGCATAAATGCTAATTTAGATAATGAATTGCCAAGGTTTGTGGAGATAGAGTGTGGAGAATACTATCGAAAACAACTAGTAGAATACGAGAATAGACCAAAATTTTGTGTAGAATGTGAAAATCAAGGACATCTATGCAATCAGTGCCCTAACCTAGCAATGAATAAAGAAAAGCAGAAGCAGGGAATGCTAGATAGAGGAAATTTGAGGAGTTTCCCTGGCAAAGGCAATTTCAATTAGGTAAACTATGTCTAAGAAAAAAATAAGAGGGTGCAAGGTCCCAACAAGACAAATAAAAACAACAGGTTGTTGGGAACCAAAATACTTAGGTAAGTTCCAATCCTCTAGTTTTAAATAAATTTTCAATTATATACAATATGGGAGTAGGAGGATTATCAGAAGACATGGAAGCCCAAAACCTTCAGCCTAACCTTTCTAACTCTCTTGAATCCCCATCCAAGTCAGGATCCTAAAAACCTAATGCTAAAATTACTATAAGCCTCGTGGGCATCACAAAGCCAAACCCTAATTCCCAATCTCTAGAATCCCCATCCAAGTCGGGATCCTTAAACCCCAATGCTAAAAATACTTCAAGCCCAGTGGGCATCCCAAATCCAAACCCTAATTCTAAAGAACTTAGGAAGAAAGTTGAGGCATTGGAAAATAAAAAATCTCATATCCCTAACATCATCACTAGGAGCTAGGTGAATCCTACTGAGGGGCCGTCTCGTAGACTAGGGGAATACAAGAAAAAGGGAGAATATTTGGATGTAGGGGTGGATATATGTGAAACTCTTCAGACTAAGTAATATGGCAATCCAGTAGTCCTAAACAAACCAAGGGCACTATGAATTCTCCTATAGATTTTGGCAGTGAAAAAATAAGAGGGAAAATATCAAATGCTAAGCATCAAAAAATTAAAACTGATAATGACATTGCCAATGGAAAATAGAGAACCTTGTTTCAATAGGTTATTCCAGGTTCTGAAGACAACAAATTAGGAAAACCCCCTCAAGAGAGGGGGATAGGAAGAAATCCCAAACAATCTAATTGAAGTTCCTCTCATGGAACGTGAGAGGCCTCAATGGCCTACCCAAACATAGTGAAGTCAGTGCAATAAGAAATAAAGTGAATCCAACAATTATCATGTTGCAAGAAACAAAAATTGATGGTATTCAGTCAAAAAAAGTAGCAAAAAAAATCTATAATCAAGGAGCAATGGTTTGCAAATTATCCAGAGGATTGTCTGGAGGCCTTATGACTTTGTGGTATCCCTGGATAGTAGAAGGTACCATTATTCAAAAATATGACAGGGTTCTTAGTGTTTTATTTAAGGAAATAAATAGTAATAGGTCATGGATCCTTTGAAATATTTATGCTCTGACTTCAATTCAATGGAGAGCTCTACTATGGGAGTAGTTATGCAATCTGAGTGAAATCTTCCATAATGTCCCCTGTATTACAGCTGGGGATTTTAACACTCATATTTACCCTTAAGACAAAATGGGTGGAAATGGACCACCTATTAGGAGCATGGATGAGTTCAATGACTTTGTGAACTCCAACATGTTGATGGATGTAAAAATTAGAGGAGCAAATTATACCTAGAGAAATTGACGGATAGGGTGTCATCTCATTCAAGAAAGGCTTGAAATTTTTTTTTTATCAAAGGAGGCTACAACTCTGTTCGGTGATTCTACCCTGCAAGCCCTTCCTAAAATTACCTCTGATCATAATCCCATTTTTTTGGAGATCCCTCAATATCTATCCTTCAAGAAACCTTTTAGATTTCAATATATGTGGATCAAACATTCCAATTTCAGAGATAACTTAATTCAGTGGTGGCAGTAGCCTGTCAGGGGTAGTGCAGCTTTTAAACTTGCTAGCAAATTAAAGTTTGTTAATGAAAAGCTTCGAAATTGGAACAAAGTGGTCTTTGGTAACCTCTTTGAAAATAAAAATAGGTTGTTGAATATTTGAAGATAATTGATCAGAGGATTCAACATGGTGATGTTTATGAAACTACTAGGCAGGAGGAACGAATAAAACTAGCAGAGTTTCATAACATTTTGGCATGTGAGGAAAATATATTGGAGGAAAAAATCAAGGGCTCTTTGGTTGAAATATAGAGATTCAAATTCCAAGTTTTTTCACGTCACCACGCTTAGAAACATAAGCAATAACAAGATAATTTTTTTTTAAAAAGCAGATGGTTCTAGTACGCAGGACTTAACAAAAATCAGAAAGGAGGCAGTAACTTATTTCAATTCCATATCTGGTCAAGAATCGCAGTGCAATGAGGAGGCCAAAGATATTATCTTGTAATCCATTCCTAGCATCATAAATGAGGATATAAACCTTAAGCTTCTAGATCCCTTTTCTGATGAGGAAATTAAGGAATCCTTATTTAGCATGGAGACAAACAAAGCCCCAGGACTCGATGGCTTTCCCCCTCGTTTCTATCAAGATTTTTGGGACATTGTAAGTGAGGATGTAATTTCTACTATTATAAAATTCCAAGAAAGCAATCATATCCCAAAATGTCTCAACTCTAATTTTATTTCTTTAATTCCTAAGAAGCAAACCCTTGAATCTATGGTTGACTTTAGGCCAGTCAGTCTGTGTAATATTTCTTACAAGATCCTAACTAAATCCATTGCAAATAGAATGAGAGATTTTCTACCTTGCATCATAGATCCATGCTAGGGAAGCTATTTCCAGGGTAGGTCAATATTGTATGGAGTTATCACAGTTCATGAAGCTCTACACTCTGCTCATAAGACTAACTGACTTGTTTTTGCCCTCAAGCTTGATATGAAAAAAACATTTTATAGGCTAAATTGGGACTTTCTGATTGTTGTCCTCCTTAAGTTTGGTTTTCACCACCAATGGATTAATTTTATAAAAGAATGCATTTCTAAAGCATGGTTCACGATTTTGGTTAATGGAACAACTGTTCGTTACTTTCAAAGTTGCAGAGGAATTTGGAAGGGGGACCCTATCAACACCGTGTTATTCATCATTGTGGCAAAAGCTTTAGGTAGAACCATAAAAAATACTTGTAGTTCAAGGCTAATATTAGGAATCAAGGCAACATCTCTCACTAGGGTTGTTTCTCACAAACAATTCATCGATGAAAGTCCCTGTGAAGGTTTTCCAAAAAATTGATAAACTTCAAAAATAATTTTTATGGACTGGATCAGAGGAGAAAAAAAGGATACACCTTGTAGGATGGAACAAAGTGTGCAGAACCACAGAAAATGTGGGTTTAGGCCTGAGGAGAATTGCTCATATGAATTTAGCTTTACTAGCTAAGTAGGTGTGGCATCTCATTTATGGTGAAGAAAATGAATGGACAACTATCATCAAATGAAAGTATCTTCAAAATATGGAATTTCTAAGTGACTTAGTTCTAATCAGAGGTTCTACTTTTTGGAAATTAATTCTCAATTGTAAGGAAATCATCAAAAAAGGTTTAAGATGGGTTTTAAGCAATGGTGAGAGGATAAATTGTTGTAATGAAAGGGGGCTAAGGACAAACCTCTAATGCAATATCCTAACTTAGCCCGAATCATAGATATCAAGAAAGAACTCATTGGTAGAAAATTATCTGATTATATGGTTGAGGACAGAGGTAGAATGTGGAAACAAATAAGGATTCAGGGATTTTTAGTGGAATCAAATAATCTTTGTAACATTCTCAGGCAATAGTTTATCCCCATGAGACCCAAGGAAGATCAAGTGACCTGGGCTCCTACGAAAAATGAGCAGTTCACTGTTAAATCAGCTTACAATCTTCTTCTTGATGACGAGGATTTTGCCCTCCAAAAGGACTTAGTTTGGATAAAAAATTTAATTCCAAAAATTGTAGTATTTTCATGGTTGGTTATCCAAGGAAGAATTCTAACCATTGATAATATGATGCATAAAGGTATTTGTATCACTAATCGTTGTTATCTATGTAGGGCTAATTGGGAGACCATTTATCACATTTTCCTTGAGTGTCCTTTTTCCTTGACTGTCCTAAGTGGGGTTTTTCAGGCCTTCAATATTTCCTAGGTTAAACTAGCCACCATACTTAGATACAAAGACTTAGATACATGTGGAAAATTTGTCTCAATCACTATCTTTGGCAGATGTGGTTAGAAAGGAACCATAGAGTCTTTGATGAGTCTATCAATGATCATCAAACTTGAAGAACACAAGCTTATACTGAGAAGGGGGGTGAACAGTATAAGACCTCTTTTTACTTTTTCCTTTATACTTCAAAATAGTAAAGCAATATACCCAAAGCAATATCAAAGCAATGTACAATATAATCCACAAAGTGACACCAATTTTAACGTGGTTCACCCGGAATGGTCGGGCTACGTCCACAAAACTTTTCTCTAAAAGTTATCTCAAAGTTCTTTGGGAATCCTTCCCAATTACAATGTTTATGAGCCTCGGCCCAAAGGAGATACCTTCCCCCAATCAAGAATTTATGAGCCTCAGGGTACTTTCAAAGGAGATACCTTCCCCCAATCAGAATTTATGAGCCTCTCGCTCAAAGGAGATACCTTCCCCTCTGCTCTAGAAATGATCCCTCGGAAGATCAACTACCTCTACCTCTTGCCAACACGTGGAACTCCTTTCCACCGAAGACCTCCTGTCCTCAATGCTTAGCCTAAGAGACCTCTGCCTTCTATGATCACGTCCACAGCAGCTCAACAACTCTGTACCAAACACAGTCAGTCGGTCTAGTACAAGTCTTCCTCTGTCTGTTAGATCTGTCCAACTCTTGAACAAATCAATCCTCTGCATACAAGCCTTCTCAAAGACTTGCCAACTGTCCTCAGGTTCTTCTCATAGAACCAATGCACCTCTGTCCTCAAGTTCTCTGATAGAACTATCAAACTCAGCTCACAAGTCCTCTGCTAGGACCTGTCCAAATCTGCTCACAAGTCCCCACCGAAACCTATCCAAAACTGCTCACAAGTCCCCACCGAAACCTGTCCAAAAACTTCTCACAAGTCCCCACCGAAACCTGTCCAAAAACTCAGCAAGCTCACCAAGAAAAACTTTCTTAGTAGGAAATCACAAAGTGAATTGTTAGAGACCCAATGTGATTTGTCAAACTCATAGAAGCATAAAGAGAATTGTTAGAGACTCAATATGTTCTATACTCAAATCCCAATCTCAAAACTCAACTCAAATCAACTCAGCTCAATCTCAATCTCAAATCTGAAAACTCAACTCAATATCTGAAATGGATAGGATAGAATGTTTTCTTTCAAGAACATGAAACCCCAACAATTGCCAACTATGCAAAGAATCACATAACAATGATACTCATGTTCTTTTCACCATCAATTAGGGTTTCAACAACAATGCTCATCAAACAAGGTTTAGTCAACCAACACCATTCAACTCAACATCAACCTTGAAGCATTCAACCAATCATCACAAGAAAAGGAAACAAGTAGAAATCCTTTTCCCTCCAAAGATATTTGAACAAAACAACCACCAACACAATATCACCAAATGCAAAGAATAACTTGCTCAAATCAACTCAATGGAGTAAGCCCAATATCATGAATCAAGTAAAGCAATAACTTGATCAAACAACCTCTATGGAAGCAACTCAACCATCAAACTCAAAATAGCCAACCAAGGGTTCCACCAACTCAAAGCAAGTAGCAAGACTCACAAACATAAACCCTAGTGCACAATGCTTCCACTACCTCAAACCAGAATTATGCATTCACCAAAACTCTCATCAAGGATAACAATGCATAAGAAGTCTTCAACAAACCAGAAAATAGGATTTACACCCAACCAAAGGAAACCTAGTTGAAAACCTTTTCACTCCAACCTTATTTCAGAAAAACATACACCAATCATACTCATAAGGAAAATGTGCCCATACCTTTTTGGAGTAGAAGAAAATTGATCCTTAAATCTGTCACCACACACAACCCTCAAACTTCCAACCAAGTTAGGGTTAGAACCAAGATAAATGAGCATATATAAAAACTTTCCTTAATACACCTTTTAGCTCCTCTTCTTTAAAAACAACCACCAAAGAAGCCAAAAACACAACAACCAAAACTTACACCTTATATCTCCATTTTTAAATTTAGCATAGCAAAAGACTAATCTCAAAAATACAACCAAAGAAATATCCCCTTATTTCTCCTATGTCTTTTAAACAATGCTAAACAATGCCAAAAATCATATCAAGAAAATAATCACACCTTATAATGGCTGCCCTTGAAGAATCCGAAATTCGTGGCACAAAACACGTTTTAATAAAAACGTGACTAATCCATGCACAGCTCCCTCCACGGGGATCGAAATGCAGACCTCCGCCTACGCAAGGCCCAAACGCAGCCTTCGCTGCCACTAGCCCACAAGGGGCTTACGAAGTCCAAGACGGACTTCCTTCCACATAAACGGTCAAGCTTTCCGAAAGCTTTTCAAACCACGAGCTCTCCTCTTTCGCAGCATAAACAGAACATTCGATCGCAGCCAAACCAATTAATTGCCTTCGATTTTCCAAGTAGGTTTAACCTTAGGAACCTTCTCATATTTATAGTCCATACGTGGACTTTAGAACACGTCGGCTACAAAGAAAAGTAATTTCGAATTTAATCGAAATTTGCTTTCTAAAGGGTTTAAAAACCCTTAAAGTATTTTTAATAAATTAAAAATAATTTCTCCCTTAATTAATTAAATAATTAATTAATTAAAACCTTGAAGGGTTTTAAATAATAATTAAATAAATAATAAAGAGAACCTCCATTGGTTTTAATAAAAACCATTGCCAATGGAATCTCTCCGGATTCTCTTAAAAATATTCTCTTGGAATCTTCCACCTTTGAAGCCAACACATCCTCTTAACATTAATGCCATTTCCTTTTGACATCAATGACAACTCATAGACAAGAAGCTAGGATCTCAAACCCAAAATTGCCAACAATCTCCCCCTTTGTCATTGATGGCAAACCATGCTTCTCAACAACACAGAAACTCAACATAAACAGCTCCCCCTGTCTTGAGGCTCTCCCCCTTACTCATATCTCTCCCCCTTTGTCATCAATGGCAAAGGGTCACCTTTGGGGCTTGGGACTAAGAATGAGCCTCTTAGCTTAGTCCCTCCCCCACCTCCTGATGAGGTGATTAATTCTGGGGTGGGAGTAAAACTCCCATTAGGCACTGATCATCATCGGCGTCTATAACTTCCTTGTCGGGCCTTCTCTTGAACTCTTTGTCCATATTCCTGTTCTTGTCACTGTTCTTGTTCTTGTTCTCATCCCTGTTCTTGTCCATGCCTTGATCCTTGGACCCGATCATGCCACTGTTCCTGTTCCTGTATTCTAGAATTTCAGCTCTACACTGTCTCGATTATGTGACCTTCATTGTTGCACTTGAAACACTTGACGATGTTGTTTCTCCGAGGTAAACCTGATCTTTGAATCCACCGTTCGACCAAACCTTTTTGACCAAACCTATTCGCCAAACGCATTCGACCAAACCTGTTCGACCAAACCTGTTCGACCAAACCTGTTCCGACCAAACCTTCCAACCTGTTCTTGTTATTTGCCTTGCAATAAACTGCCTTGTGCCCAAACTATTGACAAGAGTAGCAATACCCTTGAAAGTAACTAGCACTTCTAAAACTATCATTTACCTCCTTCACTTGAGCCATGCAATGTGAAGCCATGTGACCAAACCTGTGACAAGCAAAACATCTGCCTTGAAACTTTCCTTTAATTGACCTCTTGGGTCCTGAAAACTTCTTCTTCTCATTCTGAATTCTGTTTTCTATTTCTGTGCATCTATCATTCAAGGACTCATGATCTGAAATACTTTCCTCATCAGAACTCTCTTCCTTTTGGAGTCTCTTACTAGACTCTCCAACTTGTTCCTTGTGTGGCTTAACAAAACCAAGGCCTGTTTTATCTGTTGTCTTTCTTTGACCTTTGATGAGTGACTTAACCTTTTTGGAGCTATCTTGAAACCTGTAAAGCTTATCCTTGTACTCTTTAGTTTCCTCTTTCAAAGAAGCCATTTTCTGTTCTAACTCACTATACTCAAGAACCTTAGACTCTAACTCATCCTTGAGTTCTTGTGTCTTAGCTATAGAGAAGTCAAGACTTTCTATAAGATCATCTCTCTCCATACAACATTCATCTAACTTATCCTTGAGTCTAGCATTCTTCTTTCTTTCCTTTTCCAAAACACTAAGAGCACTAATAAGTTCACTTTCAAGACCAACTCCTTTATTTGATTTCCTTTTGAATCATCAAAGCCTTTTTCAGATTTCTTATCACTAGAGGTGCTACCCTTTTCAAAAACCATACATGCATCTTCCTTATAGTTTTCTGAAGCATCCTCATACATACTAGAAACCAAATCATTATTTGTGCAATCATCCTCAAGGTGACCAAAATTTCCACATCTAAGACATTTCATGATAATGAATCTATGTTTCGGTTCTTCCTCTTTTTCTCATATGAACAACATCTCATTTTCATCATCACTTGAAGAACTTTCACTATCACTACTAGAACACTTACTTGCTTTGTCTAGGTAGAAACTCTTCTTGTGCTTGTGAGAATACCTCTTTCCTTGATTGTTGTGCTCATCTTTGTTCTTTTCCTGTGATGCTTGTGCTTTTAAGAATCCTTGCTCTTAGAATCCTGTTTATCTTCATCACTTTCATTCTTGGGAACAGTACAATTAGTAGCATAATGACCAAACTTTCCACAATTGAAACATCTTATATTTTTCATACTTTTGTGCTTTCTAGAGAACTTGCCTTTCTTTCTGTAATATGCCTCTTCATCACTAGAAGACTCATCACTATCTTGAAGTTGTTTACCCTTGGATTCCTTGGTAGCCTTGAAAGCTGCCTCTTTCTTGACATCAACCTTCACTTGAGTTCTCAACTCAAATGCTGCAAGTATACTATGGAGCTCATCCTTTTTCAACTTATCCAAATCTTTAGCTTCCTCAATAGCAGAAATATTTTCACTAAATCTATTAGGAAGAGATCTTAAAATCTTATCACAAACATCATTTTCAGCAAGCTCAAGACCTAAGTCTTTCATGGAGTTAACAACCTCATCCATACGAAGCATGTAGTCACTAATATTTTCATCATCATTCATCTTGAGTTGTTCAAACATACCTTTGAAGTGTCTCAACTTGGCCTTTCTGACATTTGTATCACCTGTATGAACCACCTTCAAGTGTTTCCACATTTCACTAGCTGTCTTGCGGTGAATCACTTTGGTGAGATCTGCTTTCTGTAAGCCTTTCAGGATTGCATTCATTGCTTTTGAATTGTTGTGATGTAGGAGCCTTTCTTCTTTAGTATTAGGACCATGTTCAGGAATAGTGTACTCATCTTCAATCACTTCCCAAACCTCATTCCCAAGTGCCATTAGATGAACCTTCATCCTTGCACTCCAAAGACCAAAATTTGACCCATCAAGAATAGGTGTTGCATTGCCACTTGAATGATCCATTGTGTTCTTTACTAGCTTTTCCTTCAAGTTGTTAAACTTTTCGAAGGCACCCGCTCTGATACCAATTGAAGAACACAAGCTTATACTGAGAGGGGGGGTGAACAGTATAAGACCTCTTTTTACTTTTTCCTTTATACTTCAAAATAGTAAAGCAATATACCCAAAGCAATATCAAAGCAATGCATAATATCATCCACAAAGTGACACCAATTTTAACGTGGTTCACCCAGAATGGTTGGGCTACGTCCACAAAACTTTTCTCTAAAAGTTATCTCAAAGTTCTTTGGGAATCCTTCCCAATTACAATGTTTATGAGCCTCGGCCCAAAGGAGATACCTTCCCCCAATCAGAATTTATGAGCCTCTGCTCAAAGGAGATACCTTCCCCCAATCAAAATTTATGAGCCTCTGCTCAAAGGAGATACCTTCCCCTCTGCTCTAGAAATGATCCCTTAGAAGATCAACTTCCTCTACCTCTTGCCAGCACGTGGAACTCCTTTCCACCGAAGACCTCCTGTCCTCAATGCTTAGCCTAAGAGACCTCTGCCTTCTATGATCACGTCCACAGCAGCTCAACAACCTGTACCAAACACAGTCAGTCGGTCTAGTACAAGTCTTCCTCTATCTATCAGATCTGTCCAACTCTTGAACAAATCAATCCTCTACATACAAGCCTTCTCAAAGACTTGCCAACTGTCCTCAGGTTCTTCTCATAGAACCAATGCACCTCTGTCCTCAAGTTCTCTGATAGAACTATCAAACTCAGCTCACAAGTCCTCTGCTAGGACCTGTCCAAATCTGCTCACAAGTCCCCATCGAAACCTATCCAAAAACTACTCACAAGTCCCCACCAGAACCTGTCCAAAAACTGCTCACAAGTCCCCACCGGAACCTGTCCAAAAACTCAGCAAGCTCACCAAGAAAAACTTTCTTAGTAGGAAATCACAAAGTGAATTGTTAGAGACCCAATGTGATTTGTCAAACTCATAGAAGCATAAAGAGAATTGTTAGAGACTCAATATGTTCTATACTCAAATCCCAATCTCAAAACTCAACTCAAATCAACTCAGCTCAATCTCAATCTCAAATCTGAAAACTCAACTCAATATCTGAAATGGATAGGATAGAATGTTTTCTTTCAAGAACATGAAACCCCAACAATTGCCAACTATGCAAAGAATCACATAACAATGATACTCATGTTCTTTTCACCATCAATTAGGGTTTCAACAACAATGCTCATCAAACAAGGTTTAGTCAACCAACACCATTCAACTCAACATCAACCTTGAAGCATTCAACCAATCATCACAAGAAAAGGAAACAAGTAGAAATCCTTTTCCCTCCAAAGATATTTGAACAAAATAGCCACCAACACAATATCACCAAATGCAAAGGAATAACTTGCTCAAATCAACTCAATGGAGTAAGCCCAATATCATGAATCAAGTAAAGCAATAACTTGATCAAACAACCTCTATGGAAGCAACTCAACCATCAAACTCAAAACAGCCAACCAAGGGTTCCACCAACTCAAAGCAAGTAGCAAGACTCACAAACATAAACCCTAGTGCACAATGCTTCCACTACCTCAAACCAGAATTATGCATTCACCAAAACTCTCATCAAGGATAACAATGCATAAGAAGTCTTCAACAAACCAGAAAATAGGATTTACACCCAACCAAAGGAAACCTAGTTGAAAACCTTTTCACTCCAACCTTATTTCAGAAAAACATACACCAATCATACTCATAAGGAAAATGTGCCCATACCTTTTTGGAGTAGAAGAAAATTGATCCTTAAAGCTTGTCACCACACACAACCCTCAAACTTCCAACCAAGTTAGGGTTAGAACCAAGATAAATGAGCATATATAAAAACTTTCCTTAATACACCTTTTAGCTCCTCTTCTTTAAAAACAACCACCAAAGAAGCCAAAAACACAACAACCAAAACTTACACCTTATATCTCCATTTTTAAATTTAGCATAGCAAAAGACTAATCTCAAAAATACAACCAAAGAAATATCCCCTTATTTCTCCTATGTCTTTTAAACAATGCTAAACAATGCCAAAAATCATATCAAGAAAATAATCACACCTTATAATGGCTGCCCTTGAAGAATCCGAAATTCATGGCACAAAACACGTTTTAATAAAAACGTGACTAATCCATGCACAGACTCCCTCCGCGGGGATCGAAACGCAGACCTCCACCTACGCAAGGCCCAAACGCAGCCTTCGCTGCCACTAGCCCACAAGGGGCTTACGAAGTCCAAGACGGACTTCCTTCCACATAAACGGTCAAGCTTTCCGAAAGCTTTTCAAACCACGAGCTCTCCTCTTTCGCAGCGTAAACAGAACATTCGATCGTAGCCAAACCAATTAATTGCCTTCGATTTTCCAAGTAGGTTTAACCTTAGGAACCTTCTCATATTTATAGTCCATACGTGGACTTTAGAACACGTCGGCTGCAAAGAAAAGTAATTTCGAATTTAATCGAAATTTGCTTTCTAAAGGGTTTAAAAACCCTTAAAGTATTTTTAATAAATTAAAAATAATTTCTCCCTTAATTAATTAAATAATTAATTAATTAAAACCTTGAAGGGTTTTAAATAATAATTAAATAAATAATAAAGAGAACCTCCATTGGTTTTAATAAAAACCATTGCCAATGGAATCTCTCCGGATTCTCTTAAAAATATTCTCTTGGAATCTTCCACCTTTGAAGCCAACACATCCTCTTAACATTAATGCCATTTCCTTTTGACATCAATGACAACTCATAGACAAGAAGCTAGGATCTCAAACCCAAAATTGCCAACAAAACTATCATTTCCATGATCCTATCCTTCGCCAACGAGAATGTGAACCTTATCCCTTTTGATAGTCGTAAACCTCATCTGCAGGAGAGCACAATTGCTCAATATTTAAGCTTAACCTTGTTAGATAAGTCTGTGCCTAGGGTAGTCAACCCTAGAGCCAATGTTAAGTGATCCCCACCTCCTACGGGTTGGTTTATGCTTAAATTTTATGGAGTGGCTAAGGACAATCTTGACAGAGTAGGCACTTGTGGTATTGTGTGAGATCATAATGGGAATATGATGCTTGCATTTTTTGAATATTTGGAAACAAGGACGAACAACGAAGATGATGCTAGAGCTATGTGGAGAGGCATTCAAATGACTCAAGACTAAGAAGGCAATTTGATCGTATAATGGGACTCTATGCATGTTATAAATCTCCTCAATAATTGGAAAACACCTCCTTGGAGTATTAAAAAAATTGTAGAAGAGGCTAGGATCCTTTTCTAGGGAAGACAAGACAAAAAATCCCAACATGTCTTTCGGGAAGCTAACAAAGTATTGATAAGCTAGCCAATTTATGTGTCGATGGTGATAGACTTTTCAAATGGGAACACGGTGTCCCGAGCAAAGTAGAGGAGCTTATTCAAAAAGAATGCCGAGAATTATAGTTAAATTTACCAATAGGGAAAGCACTGTAAGTTCGAAGGCTATGAGTATTTCCGTCTCTTTTTTGAAATGTACTCACAGTAAAAATTATCCGAGCTGTCAATATTGGTGGATGTTGCTTAGAAATACCATAAAGACTAATGGGGACAGTCACATGTCAGATAATATGGCTCCTAGTCATCTTAGTAATTTGAAGTTGGTTGATAATCACAGGGCAGGAAAGAAACAACAATATAAGACTTCAAACTAGAGCCATGTGGATCACTAGATAGCCACCGCCATAAATATAGCCAGCAGGTTCACTTCTTCAAGGCTGATTGGCCAAGATGGGATGTGGTCCCAGACCATGTCATATATGAAAGAAAGTAATTACCGAAGAATTATTAAGAGTAACTGTCAATACAGAGCTTGTGGGAGTTTTTTTTAGTACTCTGCAATGTGTGTTTGCAGCTTTTTGTTTCTCCACTGTTTCAAGGAAGGGATCTATGTTTGTTTATTTTTTTAAATTATGATACAGGTGTGTTTTCTCAGGGTATACCCAAAATGTTGTATGGAAAGTTTCTTTTTGATAACAGGCTATGTGCCTTTCCAGATGTAATGGCTTTGGCAGCATGTAGATTTTACATATATATGATCCTTAGTAAGGACATGTTCATCAACAGCCTTGGGCTGATTTTTGTAAAAGGTTTTGGGTCAACCTGTAAAACCCGGTATTAATGCTATAGTATCTTATCTACCAAAAAAAAAAAGGTTGTAGTGTTAAAATTTATAATTGTTCTAAAAGTAATTTAGAACTGGGAGTAATTTTAGAAGATAACAAAAAAAACAATATAATAGATGATATTTGCTTGAACCTACAAATTTAGTTTGTAATATTAAATTTTGTATTTTTTAATAAAGTATCTTAGGTTTGAAATCATTTTGGGAAATTCTAAAAATAATTATTTTAAAGTAAAACCTATAGGATTTAACAAATTCAACTTAATAATTTAGGGGTCTAAGTTGATATTTGTATATAAATTTATAAATTAATTTGTAACTTTAATAGAACTCACAAATATCTCGATCCCTTTATGATTTCAATTTTTTATTCTAATTCAGTTACAATTATTTTAAATAATTAATGATCTTATTTTTTGTAATTTTTATGAAGCCGCAGATAGAATTAAAAAAAGAAAAACAATTTGAGAGACTACTTGAAGAGAGTCCTAATCTTATGAAATATTTATGTGATTTTTTTAAGTTAAAAAATAGGTAAGAAATTTTGCAAAAATTATGAATATTATAAGAACCAAACATGTATCCTTCCCTCCATATAGATCTCCTTCCTCCACTCATTATTCAACAGAATCACATTCATGATAAAGATCCATTTCATCTCTTGCTTAGTATTATTGATTATATTTTTTCCTATATATAATTTTCCTCCACTCATCCATATTTGTAACTTCTACCACAACCATGGTATAAAATAAATCAATGTCCTGCTCTATTTAGTGTCAATGGAGATCTAGTTAATTTAAAGATTCATAATATGTAGAATTGTATGCATCATGAAGTTCATTTAGTTCTAGATGTTAAGATCCATGATATCAAGATGCAGATGATTATTTTCGACATATCTAATCATTAGATAGGTTCCTCTCCTCCTTCCCTATAGATAATAAGTTATTTCCTCCATATTTGAGCTTTACAAGATATAATGTACCTCTATCAACATCATGAATTACAAAATTCATATAAAACTTGAAGGATATGTTTTAATTTTTTAATTGATAGATAGAATGGGTTTTGAAAATATCCCCAAACATTTTACAACTAGAAAACACCCTCAAAGAGGACCATGTAGGACAAACACCTAGAAAAAACAAGAAGTCTTGAATCCAAAAACAAAACAGGGAAGGACACAAAACACCCAAAATAGAGAAATTAAACTACAACTAATGAAATAGAAATAGAGAAAGGTGAATCAAGAGGCAAGGGAGAAATAGGAGGGGGGATATAATTAGAACCTATTGTATCCAAGGATTCCATAAGGTCTTTAGGGTCCTCATCATCATACTTGTTCTTTCACTCCCCCAACAAGGTAACTACTTTTTCAGCATAAGCTATGCATATTTTTTTTTATTTTGTACATAGCTTTGATAAGATAATTCAATGCTTGAATTTAATCCTTTCAACTAGTAAAGGGTACAACCATGCTCTAGAGGGGATAATTTAGTGTAAGAAGGGTGGTACACTAGGCCACCGACTTCTAAGAGGGAGTTCATAGGGTAGGACTTTCTCGTTTGATCTTCTACACCATTGGTAGGTATTTTGAACCCTCTTCCAAATTATGGTTAGAAAAGGATTGGATTGAAGATCACATCCTCCTCATTGCTTGAGTTTATAGCCAAAAAAGTGCCTAAAAGAAATTATTTTGACTCTACAAGTCACTATTTAATCTCCTTTTGTTGGAAAGTTTGAGTTAGTTGTGTTGTCATTGATGTCAAGAGTCAGTGTCAGGAATCAGTGCAGGATTTGGCAAAAGAAGGGTTAAAATATTTATATTTTAAGCCCAAGAGTTTTGGTTTAAGAGCTTCACATGATTGGTCAAAAGGATGGTTAAATGCCCTAAATAAAAGGCCGAAAGGAAATAATATTATAATATTTATTATTATAATATTAAATGTGGTCAAAAAAATTCTAAGGGTGAAAGAGAAAAATACCTAGGCCCAATGGAAATAATATTAAAATATTTTTATTATAATATTGAATGTAAAATGAAAAGTCTAAGGTGATTTATAAATAATTTATAATATTTATATTATAAATTAATTTATAAAAATAATATTTTTAAAACGCAAAGTTTGCCTGGGCACAAATTTAATTTAAACTTTTATTTTCCCCTCTAACATTTGAAGGATAGAAGCATATGGTATAAATACCAGAACATTCGTTTTACAAATGCAAGTCTCCGAATATTAATGCACATGTGAGTATTGGAAGTGGAATGCGATAAATTCGTGAGAAAAGGACAAAGAGGATTTTAATTTTTTATTGGCAGCCGAAGTTGTGAAGGACAAAGTGACCAAGGCTTAAAGCCTTGTCACCAACCATCGGTTTGGCTAGTGGCAAGCCCTTGGTGTGTAAGGAATTACAAAAATAGAGGTGTTGCATTCAAGTCTTGATGGTGGCAAAGGGACAAAGCCTTTTGTATTTGGTGCTAGTCGAAGAAGACAAAGTGCTCAAAGCACTTTTTCCTCCCATGTGAGCACCTAGATCTTGAGGCAACTAGGCTGCAGCTAGGGTGCAGGCATCGGCTTGACCTGGGATTGAGTCCCACTAAGGAGCGTGTGATGTATTTAATTTTTGTTTTAATAAATGTGCATGGTCTATGGTCTATGGTTTATTGGTATCGGTAGTTGAAGTGTGTGGTTTGAAATTGCTTTGTGAGTGCTATTTTAGCATGTGGTGTGATTTTATTAATTAAGCCCTTAGGGAGTTAAAAGGAAGGTAAGATAAAATATTTTTTACCATAGAAAAAATGGTGGTAAATAGTATTATTGAAGGTTAAAAATAAATTGCATTGTTTTTATTTTATAAATTCAATTATTTTGGAAATGCAATTTTGAGTAGGGAGACATAAGTAGGATTCTGGAATAATTCATGCATTAAATTTTTGAGGGGTTATAGTGAATCTGAGTGAAAAATTGTGATATCTAACCATTGATATTGGCAAAGAGGTTGATTGTTATTGAGACAGGTTTTGAGGTTATTTCTCCATCAAGATAAAGGTATGAGCACATATTCCTTGTGAGTGAAATAGTGTTGTGTTGAATGTTGTATAATGCTAAGTTGGAATGAAAAGGTTTGTTTTATAAGCATTATTGAAAATAATTGAGTGAGCTTTCATGTGCATGGTTAGGGTTTGTGAAAGATCATGAGTATCATTGTTATGTGAATTTGGAATCATCTTGAGTCAAGGTTTGAGTTCCATAGTGTGAGTTTTTGAAAGCATTGTGAAACACTTGTTTAGGATTTGCAAGCAAGTTGTGTTTCATTGAGTGGATGGTTGAGTAAGATTGGATGAGCATTATTGATTGAATGCATTGGAGTGATAGTTCAAGTTCTATGAAACAAATTGTTCTTTATTTATGAATTGGGTTGAATAAAATCTTGAGAGTGATTGAGTGGTTTGTGAGTATGAAATATATTGAATCTCTAACAATTCTCTACATGCTTCTATGATTAAACAAGATTTTGAGTGAAACTTGTTTGTGTGATTGAAGAGGTTTTCTAAAAGGATTGAGTTGACTTGTGTATGCAATTTTTACAAGTGATTTGAATAAAGCTTTTATGAAAGCTAGTGGGCAGGTTTGAGTAAGTCGTTTAGGGGAATTAAGGATAGAGTTGAGTAAGATTTTGTGAAATCTTAAGGATAGATTTGTTTAAGCTTTTTTGAAATCTTAAAATCAAATTTGAGGTAAGTCTTGGTGAAGACTTGTTGAGCAGACTGTAAAAGATCTAGAGAGAAATGTTTGAGCATAGTAGAGATAGAGATTGAGTAGAATTGTGCTATACTAAAGGACAATGTTTAGTGCAGATTTAATACAAATATTGAGCAGGTTTGTGCTAGACCGAAGAACAATGTTTAGTGCAAATTTGAGATAGAGATTGAGAAAATTTGTGCAGGGTAGAGGATAATGTTCAGTATAGATCTAATATAGAGATAGAGTAGAGTAAGAGAAGGCTTTGGAGGTGATAGAGTAGAGGATAATAGTCTCCAATGGATAGAGATCCATTAGCTAGGGTAGTGAGGACAAAGATCTTCTGTGGAGAGAGATCCACAAGTCAATGTAGTGGAGGCAATAGTCTTCTAGAGGATCACCAACCAAAGTAGAGGAGAAGGAGTTCTCCTGTGGATAGGGATCCACAAACTTGATTATGGGATTTGTGTCTCCTTTGTATAGTGGTTCATAAACATTGTAATAAGGAAGGATTCCCAAAAGATTTATTGAGAAAATTTTAGTGAAATATTTTCTCCATGGACGTAGCCCACATTGGGTGAACCATATTAAATCATGTCTCTCATATGTTTTGTGTAATATTTACTACTTTAATATTATTTATGTTATCATATTTTTTGAAAAGCAAAATGTTTTATCTTCTACTATTCAAACCCCTCTCAGTATAAGCACATGTTCTTCAATTTTCTTAGACTAGATTGCTTTGCCTCTCTTTTGAAGATTAAGGATGGCCTCACGATTGTTTTTTCCACCTTTGGTAATACTCTCAATGGCCATATTAGGATATTTACCCTCAAACTAATCTAATTCCTTAAAAATTTTCCTTCTAGAGCGTTGGGGGAATCATGCTTAATTACATCAAAAGGTCTCCCCATGCTATGTTCGATGTTTAAGAGGGGGCTCTATAAATATTTCTTCAAAACATGCTAAAATTAGATCATGTTTAGACCTTGGTGGATTGGGAAGGAGGATCCTTTATTCACCTAATTCATGGACTTATCCATATATTTGAAAATAAAATTATGTATATTGATGCATTTCTTACCATGAATATGGTTAATAAATTCAAACTAGAAGCTACTAAGGATGTTCATCTGCCCGTCCAGCATAAAATACTAGATAGTGAGAATGACAAAATTATCCCATGACTCGGGAAGAGACTTCCTAATAATTCCATTTTTATATTTATTGATATTTTCCCCATACTCTTTGAAAAGTAGCAACTCATTGGAATACAAGTGCTTATCTTTGTTTACACTTTTGCCAAAGGCGGGGAAGCCTAAAAATTTCATAATTATGACTAGGTTGATTGTAAAGCTTAATACTATGACTTTAACCATGCCATCATGCCAAATTAAGGATATTCCTTAGAGATATCCATGTCATGGCTACCAATTTTTGTGAGGAGAGGCAAAAATCCCATATCATCTAGAATCTCTTTCACCAAATTTTGTAGGACCAAAATAGTAGGTTCAATTCTGGAATTCACCTCAACCATATTTAAGAGAGTACAAAAATAGGTACTATCAATGGGGAGGATGGACATGAGAAGCAAAAAGTTGAGAGTGGAGAAAAGAATGCCTAAGAGAACTTTAAAAAATAGTGCCACTTTTTATCATGATACATGATCTTTTTGAAGTGCAAGCTACTAGTCCTAGGGTAGAAAAACTTCTCCCATGGATGAAAATCCCGACCATGGTGATAGATACTCCTCAGGGCAAGAACCATAAATATATATGAGAAAGGATAGGATAAATTATGCCTCCATCATTCATTGGGATGAGGAAGGTTATTAGACTAATCCTAAGGCCAATTGAAAAATATAAAAAAGTACACACATGGCACAAAATCCTTAAATAGTGACAATACCTAACTTTGAAATTCTTACCTTTGGAAGAATAAAATATCCAAGGTAATATTTATAAGGAAAAGGGTCAATTTTAAATTTCCTAAGAAAAATCAAAGGGGGGTCTACATAAAAATCATTAGGCCACAAGATAATATGAACCACCAGCCTAGACCCCATGAGATACTTGGTAGGCTTTAGTCAGATGGATGTGTGATAGATGACTAAAGAGATAATAAAATGTTAGAAACCAAGTCAATTAAAACCCCTACGTAGGATAGGTTGAAACCCTAGGTCTCATAGAAGAGATGGATGTAATGACATGTGGTTGGAAAGGGAAAACAATTGGAGGTGAGTCAATGACTATTTCATAAAAATCCATGTAGCCAACTCAGTGACCTAGGAGAGGCTACAAGCCTAGGTGTAATGGAATATATGGATGTAATGATAATTTTATGGAAAGGGAGAAAAAACTAGAGGTAATTCAACAACCACTTAATAAAAATCCAAGCAAATGAGGAGGGGTGCATGCAACCAAAGGGGACCACTAGAGAGAAGAGGCTATCCTTCAATATGCCCATAAGAGAGAAAGGATAGAAAAAGAGCTGATAGACCAGGATAGTGATAGAGGATTGAGGCTATCATAGGAGAAAACCAGGGATCTAGGAAAGAGGAAACCAAAGACCAAAAAAGGAGGGAAAAATTATGTTAAGTAGTTTGATCCAGACCATCAATAAAATAGAATTGCAACAAGGGTGGAGGAAAATTGCTTCTCCAAATGGAAATGTACTCTTGAGATATTCCAAGGTTGGTAAGGGAATCTATAGCTTTATTTCCCTCCCAAATTGATGTTTTGGATTTGGATGTTTTTGAACAATAAAATGATTATTTTAGCCTCCTCCATGATATTTTCTACTCTCCAAGATGGATGATGAGAGATTTTTAGCTTGCTAATAATATTCATGGAATCACCTTTGATGATAATATTATTGAGAGAAAGGTTTTCCAATAGCATTAATCCTTGGTACAAAGCTCTTTCCTCTTCAAAATGACTAGTCTAGGGGCAGAATTTTTCTACATAGGCAAGGAGGATGTGACCTTGGTCATCTCTTAAAATCCCTCCCACTCCTAAAATTCTTGGATTAAACTTGGCTACTACACCAAATTTTAATTTTATCCAACCAAGAGGAGGAGGGTTACATTTAAATTTTGATCTATCCACTTTGTTGAGAATTAGGGGAACAAGAAATCTAGTGGGGATCCTAAGAGAGGTAGTTAAATGGCTTTCAATGTTGCTTTTATTTATGAAATGGTAGGGGATTTGGGATAAGTTTTCCTTTAAAACTTCTAAACTTCTAAAATAAATAGAGAGTTGACCCCTACAATTATTTCAAAAGGCTCTGCTATTCCTCTCCTTCCAAATCCCCTAAATAAAGTGGGGTAAATAGAAGAACGAAGGGATCAATGTCTACCTCCTAAAAAATAAGAGGACCACTACAATAAAAGATCCATAATATAATTTTGTTGGGCTTAGGAGAAGCTAAAGGATTTAAGAAAGAAGTTGATTATGACTTGAGAGAATGGGAATATGAGGAAGAGATAATGAGTAGACTCACAACTGGCTTTGCACATATAACATCTATTGGGAAACACCAAATCTCTAGTTTAGATATTATCAAGAGTGAGAATTTTATTATGAACATCAAGATAGAAGAAAAAGGATATTTTAGGAATATTATGCTTGATCCAAAATTTTTTTACAATAAAGCAATCCTCTCCCACTTGCTCTTCCAAAATATAGGTAATATTAACTAAGAAGAGATTGTTAATACTATATTTCCACATTAGGGTATCATCTATCTCAGTATTTTGGATGAAAAAGGTTCTCAACATATTGGATATTTCTTTCCTTGTTTTTTCTTCCTTATCATTTCGGTTCCTGATGGAAGTAGACCTCTAGAATTTCCTTCCATTAGTATATTCTATAAAATCATGGAATTTGCTACCAAATGTACTCATTTTGAAGGGTTTCAAGATATCTAGCTTTGTATAATATATAATGGGGAATTCTCGAATATAATAATATTTCCAAAAGTCAATACATCTTCCAAATACCAATTTCTATCTAACTCCATTTTGAATGAGTTGCCTGGTCTTGAGGAGGGACTCCTAGAAGGCTAACATTTTGGAAGGTAAGGGTTCTTCTAGGAGATTTATTCCTTGCATAGATATTTTTTGTGAGAATTTTCACCCATCTTGTGTTTTCTTGCTTAATAAATTTCCATCCTTGCTTAGTCATAAGGGCTCTATTCATTCGCTTGACTTTCCTAAAACCAAGCCCACCTGATTCATTTTTGGAAGAGACTTGGTCCCTAGCTACCAGAGGGAATATTTTGTGGACTTTATACTTGTACCAAAGGAAATATTTCTAGATTTTTTAATCAATAAAAGTGATAAATAAGTATTTTTTATATTTTTAAACCTTTTTATATTTGTTATTATTGAAGGAAGTATTATTTTATGAAAGGAATTTTATTTTTTTAGGTTTTGGAAGTATAGAATTTACCTCAAAGAAAAAATATTACATATAAGGCATTGTGATTTATCCTTCAACATAATACCTATTAAAAATTAGATATTGGCTAAATAAGAACATTGAAAACAAGTTTGGGACAAGATATTATCTTAGGTTAATGATACATATACCTCAAAAATATGTTTATGTACCAAATGCAATATTTAGTGTTAAGTATGAAATTATCTTTAAAGTGATTTAATAATTTATATTTTTTGGCTAATTTTTAATTATATTTTACTAACACACAAAGAGACACACACAAATATATATATATATATATATATATATATATATATATATGTGTGTGTGTGTGTGTGTGTGTGTGTGTGTGTGTGTGTGTGTGTGTGTGTGTGTGTGTGTTTAATTGTTGAATTTGAATTTTAGATGATGACAGTGATGCAGTAACACAACTTGTAATCCCAATTATTTTCTTTGTATGATCATGACTCCTTATCATACGATTGCATATTTTATCTTAAGCATACAACTATGTCTTCTTATCCTACTATTATATGTTATATCCTCACTATATGATTCATCTCATTATAAAATTGTATGGTCCATACTAACTGTAGTCTTGTCATAAAATTTTATGATCATTTATCTTTCTATTATATGATGATTTTATCTTTTTATCATACGGTGGCTTAATCTATATGAGAATACAATGTACTAGACACAATATTTTATTTATATTTGCTTTTGAGAAACTATTAATCACGTCTTATTCAACACGAAGAGAGAGACTCATTCTTTCCTTTTGGTATGGCTTCAATCCCTCACTCATGAATCCTTGTTTTTAGATGGTACATTTCAAATGGAAATCCTCTATATCGATAACTTTTGTGAGGATCATTCATTCGATGGATTTCTAAGGCAATTTTCTATGCTTCAATTTCTATAAGACTCATCGTTTGGAAGAATTTCTTATACACTTCTCAATACCCACAACATCCTCAATTATTTAGTATAATTACCATATTTTAATATACATGTCCTTTTACCTTGGTCTCTCTTTATATGTTATCCAATGCTTTTATATATTTTCTTGTATCTTACACATAGGTTAAACAATAATATGCATGGCCTATGAAAATTTTATATACAACATTCAATAGTGGAGACTTAAAATCAATTGTTAAAAATTTTATCTTTTGCATATTTTTTGAGGATATAGGATAGAATAATTATAGAAAATCATTCTATCCTCTCGTATTGGAGATAAAATTCCTAAGTTTTAAAGTTTTATAAAATAGTTACATAATAACCAAACAATTGGTGTTCTCATTTCTCAAATAGTTATTTGGGCTTTCAAATGCTTCCACATCATACTCGTTAGTTAAGGGAAATATTTCATGAATGTTTTACGAACCTTTAATTGGAACTCCATACTTGGCAATCTTAGGTGCATTCATCACATTGTATCCTAGTTAAATAATTCTTCTATTTTATCAACTATTCTTGATATTATTACCTCACTTTCATATTGTTCCTTTTTTGGCGACTATTATTCTCAATATACCTTTGGAGGTTCTAAAGCTACACTATATTCCTCACTAGTTGATATCACATAATAAGGGTATAGGTCTATTACATTGAATATGAGAGATATATCCACTCTTTAAGGTAGTTATATTTCGAAATTATTTGTGGTAAAATTCTGCAAGACTTTACATGGCCCAATATTCTTCTACTTTAACTTATTATAAGTGCCTTTTTGGAACCACTCTTTTCACAAATGTGCTAAAAATAAATATCCAACCTGAAATTCTAGCATTCTTTCCTTGTGATAAAAATGTTATTTATATGGAATGACATTCTTTTCTATATCACTTCTCACCTCCTAATAAAAATCATGAATATAGTTAGAAAATTATTTTGCAATAATACTTGACCTCTATAAATCAATGGCCTTCCACAAATAATCTACTTCTCTTGGACGTTCATATACAATATAAATTTAGCTTTTACTTGTGCTTAGATTCATTGAGTTGTTGCATGTAAATGTTTCTTGTGCCAAAATAGTATCCCAAAGCTTCATATTCTTATTGACTAATCATATTAGAAAATTCCCAAGACTCCTCTTCACAACCTTGGTTTGTCAACTAATTTGAACTGAATTTCAACCTAGTACCTAGTTTCTTCCACAATGTTCTCTAAAAATGAATTACAAATTTTCTATCCCTATTAAAAAAAACTCTTTGGAAACACATTTTATCTTACCACTTTTATAAATAATAAGGTAGCAATGTGAGTCACATAATTTATTTTCTTGCAATGTATAAAATGTTCCATATTCAAGAATTTATCAACCATAACAAAAATAGAGTTATTCCCTTTTTGTGTTCTCGGTAACCCAAGAACAAAATGCATGCTTATATCCTCTCACGATCTCTCTAGAATTGGTAATATCTAATGTAGTCCTATATTTTGACTCTTTACCTTTGCATGTTGATATACTTTAAAACCTTGCACAAAATTTCTTAAATCCATATTCATTCCGTTACAATAGTAACCTTCTTCAAGTTGCCTTAGGTTTTTATCTCTTTTGAAATGTCCTACAAGTCATTCACTATTTTTTTACTTTATCAATATTTTCTCATTGAAATTTGTGGGATGCACAATTGATGTCCCTTGAATATAATTCCTTATTGGATGAGATAATCAAGTCATGGGATCCTATCTCCTATAGAAGGAAGGATTACTACATGCTACCCAAGCTTCCTTGAAATCTTCATCATTATTTTGAAGCTCCTTCACAACATCAAAACCAACTTCTATACTCATAATATTCACCAATAAGCTCCTTCTACTTAGGTAATCAACTACTTGTCATGGTTATGCATAAGGGGTAGTACCAAAAAAGTATTTATCAAATCGGGGTGAATCAACATGAAAATTGTATAAACTATGGGGCAAATTTTTCAAATTTTTGAAGAAAATTTTTCAAAACATAGCCATTTTTTTTTCAACTACAAGTATCAACAAAATTAGCAGAAGGGACTGGCAGAAGGTGATTGGTAGAAGGCGACTAACAGAAGGTGACTGACAGAAGGTGACTGACATAAGGCAACTGGCAAAAGGTGACTGACACAAGGTGACTAGTAGGTGACTGTCATAAGGTGACTAGCATAAGGTGACTGATAGAAGGTGACTGACAGAAGGCGACTGGAAGAAGGCGATTGGCAGAAGGCAAATGAAAGAAGGCAACTGATAGAAGGTGACTAGTATAAGGTGACTGACATAAGGTGACTGACATAAGGTGACTGGTAGAAGGCAACTAGCAGAAGGTGACTATAATAAGGTGACTGGCAGAAGGTGACTAGAAGAAGGCGATTGGTAGAAGGTGACTGACACAAGGAGACTAGCAGAAGGCAACTGACATAAGGTAACTGGTAGAAGGTGACTGGCATAAGGTGACTGGCAGAAGACAACTAACATAAGGTGACTGGTAGAAGGTGGTGGTAGAAGGAAACTGACACAAGGCCAGTCACCTTTTGCTAGTCACCTTCTGTCAGTCACCTTCTTCGGTTGCCTTCTATCAGTCACCTTCTATCAGTCACCTTATGGCAGTCATCTTCTATCAGTTACCTTCTGTTAGTCACCTTCAATCAGTCACCTTTTGCTAGTCACCTTCTGCCAGTCGCCTTTTGTTAGTCACCTTCTGTAAGTCACCTTCTATCAGCTACCTTCTGCCAGTCATCTTCTTTGGTCACCTTCTGCCTGTTGCCTTTTGTTAGTAGCCTTTTGCCAATAGCCTTATATCAATCACCTTCCACTAGTCGCCTTCCACTAGTCGCCTTCTATCAGTCACCTTATGTCAGTCGCCTTATGCCAGTCACCTTCTGGTAGTCATGGACTCTGGTTTTGTCAGTACTCTGCTTTGTATCACTCGTTATCCAAAAAAAATGTTGTAATTATATGGGAGTCGTTGTCAGGTTTAGCTATATATAATGGGGTACAAGGGGCGATTTGGGTGGGATATTTCTTATTTTAAATAAATTTAGGATGAAAATTGGGCCGGAAACCTTATGACAATGGGGTGAATTTACCCTAAAAAAATTTAGATCCCAAATTTTTCGGGCGAACAGGCTGACCTCTATGGTCCCAAAAATCATAAAATTGGCATTTTGGAAATTCAAATATTCATGCTAAATTACAAAATTTGCCACTAAGCAAAACCCTGCTACTTGTTTCAAAATACCACTTATGTATTTTAAAATAAACTAATATCCTTGTAAATATTCTACCCACTTAATGTGCCTTTGATTCAACTCAATATAGTTGTTAATAAATTATAAAGCATCATTATGTATGAATAGGACAAACACTTTTGGAAGCAAATAGTGCCTATGCTTATTTAGATATTCAATGATAGCATAAAACGCTTGGTATAAAATTGAGTATTTTATCTTTGCCTCGTTTAAGTTCTCACTGAGATAGGAAATATGATTACCTTTCTACCTCAAGACTCCTATTTTTGTTCCACTTTTATCATTGTCCAGCTATAATACCTTGTTGAAATTTGGAAAGGATAGAACTAGTTGTTCTATTATTTATTTTTTTCTAGGACTCAAAAAATTCTTTCTACTACACTTGTATACTTAAATTTATGCTTTCTCTCTTTTATGGTATCTATAATTGGTGTACAAATCCCACTAGGTTTTCTAATAATTTTCTTATAAAAACTTTTTAGACCATGAAAAATCTTTGCTTAAAACTTACTTTTTGGTTATGGCCAATTTACGATGGTTATTATTACATTCCATCCACAACCCTTCTTTTGAAACCATAAAACCTAAGTACATCAACTCCTCTTTCATGGAACTACACTTATTCAAGTTGACTAGAAATTTTTATTTCCTTTGTCTTTGTATGACCAATCTCAAATGTGTTGAATGATCTTCATTGCTATAACTAAATATCAAAGTATCATCCAAATAGAAAACCATAAACTTTCCAATAATTGACTTTAACACTCTTTTCATCAACCACATAAAACCACTAGGTGTATTTGTCAATCTGAATCACATAACCAACCACTCATGTAATTCAAATTTTATTTGGAATGTGGTCTTCCACTCATTTATTACCTAATGTAGATCTTATGATAGGTACTCTCCAAATATATCTTTGTGAAGTATTTTTCTCCACTCAAGCAATCCATCAAATCGTACATGTCTAGCAATGAAAATCTATACTTTATGATTAGATTATTTTTAGTTATTGTATATCTACACATTCATCGTTATACACATTTATTTGATGCAAGTACCATTGACACTACACATAGGCTCAAGATCTCTCTAATAAACACCTTGTCTAATAGCTCCTAGATTGATCTCTTCATTTACTCATTATCCATTGGCATAATTATATATGTTGCTTTATTGCAAAAACTTGATCTGGGAATGAAATCGATGTGATGATAATACTCGTTAGTAGTGGAAATCCATTCAAAAATTACTCTAAAAAAATTTATGTATACTCTTCTAGAAAATTCTTCAATTCACTTGGAATATTATACTTTTGATTTGCTATCCTATCCTATGTGGGCTTAGCAATCAAATAAAAATACATCTTCTTTGTCATATTCTTTAAATATTACTTTCCAAAAATCAAATAAACTTTTATACCATTATCCTCTCTTTCATCCTTGTCCTTCAATGGACTCGATACATACTTATTACTATATTTCATAATAGTGTAGGTATTTTCCTATCATCATGTACACCATTTTTGTAAAATTACCAAGGTCATCCCAACAACACATGTCAAACATACATAGGCACAATATCACACAAGTTATCACATCTATAAGATCCAATCTGAAATTTCACCTGATACTATTTATTTACTAAAATTTGGTGTCCCTTTTGCAACCAAAGAACCTTGTATATATTGGGATGATTTATTCTCCTCATCCCCAATTTATCTACCATATCATTTGATACTAGATTATTTGTATTCATCTGTATGTAATAACCTTGCAATATTTTCCTTCTAATTTGTATACATTTCTTAAAAAACTTCTCCTCTGAATAGGTTCACATTCCCTCTTTTCTAGCTTTAGTATTACTCTCTTCATCCTCAGATATTCTCCGTGTTCTAGCTCCTACATGTGTCTTAGGGAAACAAAACTTTCTTCTTCCACTTACACAATATGATTTATGATCTCCTTTATCTTATTTCTTCATTGTTATGTTATAGGTATTCAAATGATTGATGACCATATTGTCCACATCTATAACCCATTTTAAGAAATCCTCTACCCATTCCTCTACCAAAATTGGCTCTTCTTCTTGAGAAGTCTCCACTTCCTCTGGTATTTTAGCCTAATTCATTGTGATAAGTACTAGATTCTCCTTCCTATTTTTATCATCCTCTTCCATCACTTTTTTCCCTTGTCCTTGTGAGAACCATCCTCTTCCTCTTTGATTATTTTGTTATACTCATGATAACTTATCTTATACCTTCAAGGTATACTAGTAGGATTCTTCTAACTTCCTCATTATTATCATATTGACTTCATCTTGTATGCACAATTGTAGTCTATTGATCTACTTCAAAACTTTCTCCTCATTATCTTCCATATGACTAGACTAAATGGTGAGCCTATATAATTCATGTGTGTAATATTTCACACTCAATTCTTTTTATCTTAAAATTTTACAGTTTCTCAAAAAGACCCAATTGGTAATCCAACAACAGGAATTTGACCTTCAATTTTGTAATAATTTTCTCCCATGTATTAGTCTTCTCTTTTAATTTTCTTCATATTTTATTTTGAACATGGCCCCACCATAAGGATGCATTTCATTTTATTTTGGTGAATTTCACCTTCTTGGGGCCTTCTATTGATTCAAAGTAAAAATATTTCTCCATTTGTGAAACCTAATTGATGATATTTTTGGGGTTTAAACTTCTATCATATGATGGGGTTTATAACTTTGTATTTCTACCCATGTTATCAATTTCCTATAGTAATATTTCTTCTAGGTCTTCTTCATGTCCTTCATTGTAAAAATTTTGTTGGTTTTCTCCCTTCTCTTCACTATCGCTTACATATTCGATTTGAACAACCCTACTCTAAGTGTTCAAGTGCATCTAACTGAGTGATAATTCCTCTCATCATCTTAACTACATCTATGGATTGAGGATCTTATGGTCTTCATTTTCCTCACTTTTCCATATCTCTTTAGGCATGTATCAACCCTTAGAGATCTTCTGGATCTGGTACCAAAGTGATGCAGTAACATAGCTTCCAACCCCAATTATTTTATTTGTATAATTTTGGATCCTTATCATATAATTGTATGAAACTCTCCAATGTAACTACATCTTATAATATGGTAATACAATCACTCCTCACTATACGATTCATCTCATCATATAATTATATGATAACTTCTAAATCCAATAATGTCATATGATTGTATGATCACTCCTCTTCCTATGATATCACAATTTTATTTTTTAATCATACAATGGCTTAATCTATATGATAATAAATTGTACCAACTACATATATTTTACTTACATTTATTTTTGAGAAACTATCAATTAGGTATTTTTCCACACAAAGAGAGATTAATTCTTCCATTGTGGTATGGCTACGATCCTTTACTCATATGACTTCTTGTTTTTGGATGGTAAATTTCAAATGAGACTCCTCTATACTGACAACATCCACAAGGATTGTTAGTTGATTGGTATTTCTAAGGCATTATTCTATGCTTTAGTATTTTCAAGACTTGTGGCTCAACAAAATTTCTCAAGGACTTCTCTATGCCCATAGCATCCTTAATTCTTTAGTCTAATGACCACCTTCCTTTTGACTGCATGTACTTCCTTGTACCTTGGTCTCCCTTAATTCATTCTCCAATACTTTAATGTGTTTTCCTACATTTTACACACACATTAAACAATAATGTGTATGGTTGTAAAAAATGAATATACAACACACTCAATAGTTGAGACTTAAAATCAATTGGTAAAATTTTATTTATTACTTCTTCATCGAGGATACAAGGCAGAATATTTTTGGAAAATTATTCTCTCTCCTCTCATCCTAGAGATAAAAATGATTAGTTTTAAATTTTTTAAAAATAGTTACATAACAACCAAATGGTTGGGATTTCAGATGCTCCTACATTAGACACTATACCTTTGAGATGATTTTATGACTAGTGGAAAGAAATTGACAATAAAAGAGTAGGTGGAAAAGAGATTAGTCATGAAGGGGATTATCAAGTGAGGGTTAGAAAAGGGAGAAGGCATATAATCATTTAAGGGAGATGATATTGGAGAAAAAAATTATGAAATATGTAAGTAATGAAATTATTTTATTTTTCATGTTTATTAATTCAAATTTATATAAACATGTCATAATATATTACAATATATTTATTATTTTACATGAGATATTCCTAAAAAATATCATGCAAAATAGAAAACTATTGATTAAATAACTTAATTACAATGGTTTCAAAGCATTTATTTTAAAAAAAAGTCATTTATTCTAAGATATGTATTTAAATGTCAAGTTAGTTACATAGTTTTTGTTTTTATTTATGTATTTTACATAATTTATTTATATTTACCACAAAGATAATAAATTAATACAATGTATAGTGATAATATTGTTTTATGAGATTTGATTCAATAATATTAATAAAAGAGATCAACGTTTGGAATATATATAGGATTGGTCTTCGCAATTCTAAAATATGAACACTTACTCAAAGGAAAATCTTGAATCCCCTTAATTTTAGGGGTAGTATGATTCATTGATACAATATAAGACATGGAATCATCCATCTACTTAACATCATATCTAGTTTATAATTTCATGACTTCACAATGAACAACATTTTCTCTTTCTCACACACATAAATTAATCAAAATATTGAAATAAATTATTTAGCTAGGATAAATAACTACTAGATTATCACATAAATAACATTTATAGATGTTAGGATGTTTTATGGTTCTTGATATGTAATTTTATGCAAATAGACACCTTTACATAGCAATAACAATATTTCACCAACTATATAGATGTTGTAAGAACCATAAACATTGATCATATAAGATTATAAGAGGTGAAAAATAAAATAAAGAGCCATACCCACCTAATGGCCTATAAGGATACATTATTTGATCTTTAATAAATTATATAATATAACAAATTCCTTAGTGTACCAATCATGAGGATTGCACTATCTATAAAGCATAAATGCAAAATACCTAGATACTCCATGTAGAAACAATCTATTGGAAGCACAAAGGCAATGGAAGGGTTGTGATTTACATGGGAGACTAATAATGTTAGGGTGATGTATTTGAGCTTTGAAAATAAAAGTGCACAACATGTGCATAGGAAATGAACCATAACAAAAATTTCAAACTTGATATACCTCCTCAAAAAGCATGTTAGCTACTACACAAGTGGTATGCAATGGTTTGAAGAAGGTTTAGAACTATATTTTCCCCATTCTAAGGAATAATGTTGAGTTGATTAAAATTAAAATAGTCCACCTTTCTCCCATGCATTTGTAAATAGCAACCCACCTTCTTTGTCCTCTCTTTACAACTAGGGATTCCATTGATAGACCTCATACACCAATTAATTTTTTTAGTAGCATAAACACCATGGATCAAAAGAGGAAATCCTAGCTAGAAAGTACCATTATGTTGCTCCATAATAAAAAAAATGTAGATGTTTTACTCTATAGAGTGGATACAATTATTCCATTGTTTTGAAGGATATAAAATTGACATTGCAGGTATGCCAAATTCTACGGAGTCAAGATACTGGTAAAATCTATTATGCTTAGTGAGGTATCTGGGCTTCCACTTTTTGATCAATAATTATTTTAAACTAATGAAACCCCCTATGTCCTCTTTGTGAATCTTATAGAAGGAGATATCAACACCATTTATGATGTTTGACATAGCCACTATAAGGAATTAAAGTACATTAATCTATAAAACCCATTGGATACTATTTCTCTTTAGTTAATGAAGTATACTATCTATGAAAAATAATTTACTTATTTGTCTAGGTTGTGTTTGAAAATGCTTATCAATGTTGAGAGTTATATGCATATCCAAATAAATATATCTTATTATTTGAATTTTGCACTCCATGATGTGACTTCTAGGTTCAGGGAATGAAAGTATTATTTAAAACATCATGGATTAATCCAACGACTTTGTCATAACAAATTTAGAATTAACAAAGGTAGTGAACATTGATGGATCAAGTTTTTAGAGGTTAAAAGACCTAAACAATAGAACAATGAAAACAAAGCACCAAAATTTTCTAATTCTACTACAGCACCAGAGCAATTCAGTGTCATTCAACACTTGTTAAATCCTAAAGTCTTAAAGTAATTGGGGTCTCCTAAGATCAATTTAAAAATAACTATCATCAAAATAGAGTCATCAAACAGAGCTTCAAGACATCAAAAATAATAAAAATTTGCCAAGGTCCCCAAGTCTATGCCTAAGGAGCAAAAGTGATAAAGTCCAATAAAAGAGGAACATGCACCCAAAAAACCTAAAACATAACCACAAACCCCTCTAGCATCATATGAAAAAGAAGTACCCTAAGCATCTAAGTCAAATGCAATAGTAGAGAAAGAAATATTAGAAAACAAATCCTAAGAGGTTTCAACAAAAAAATGTTGAAATAAAGTTAAAAGGGTCATTCCTAAGTAAGTGCAACCACTTAGAGAGTTCTATTTTATTTTATCAAGGATTTAAAAGAAGAACACACATAGAGGTTGCTACCTAGAGATAGAAATTATTAGTAGTAGCAAAGAACCATCTCTAGTTACTCTAAGTTTGGAGGAGTAAAATTTTAGGTTGTAGTGACCACTAAGGAATTATTACACCCTAAATCTCCTAAGGGTATACCACATTCAAATATAGAAGAAAGCTCCTTGAAGCCCCTACTCCATAACTTTATTTACCTGGTTTAGAATTAATTTAACTTGACAAGCCAAATGAATATGATTCAAATCTTTAGCATTTGTACTTGAAAGGAGCTAAGTTAGTGATTTTTTCCCTATATATAAGGTTGAAGGAAGTTGAGAGCTTAATTTAAGATAATAATTAGGAAATTGCAAGAATTTTAAATAAATTGGTATAAGCAAGGGTTCAAAGGAGAATAATACAAGCTTTTGATCTTGAGAGTGTGCTTGGATTGACTAAGGAATCTTCTAAGGAACCCCCCCTACAAAATTTGGCACATGTGTTAAGAAATGTAGGAAAATAACCTAAATAGGAGATTAGCCTTAGCAGTGGTCATTTGAAAAGCATAGTCATTCTAATAGGTTGGGGAAGTGATGAGGCAAAAAAATACCACCTTTTTACACCATTAGATTATATTTTATTTTATAATTGTGGTAGTTATTTGACTAAATAAGATAATTAGGAGAAAATGCAAGCTTAGATAGATAAAGTTATATTATGTACCAATAAAGGTAAATAAAGGATAATTTTGTTGACTAATGCTAATATTTAAGAATAAAAAGGGTTATTAGAAATTTGCACATAGTTGAAGTTCATGAGACTACTTGGAATATGGCATTGGAGATAATTATTAACTTGGAACTAGAGGTTAAGGTAGTAATAGGCATTGGAAATAGTCTTATACAATCAATATTAGACCCAACAAAACCTAACTAGCGTTAGATGAGGCAGTGCTTTTTTGGCTCATGACATGGACTATAGGTTGTTGTTGGATGTTGATAGAAACCTAGCACTAAATGCTAGGAAGCGAACAAAATTTTGATATTATAGTAAGAAATAATGGATGTGGCTATAGAAACCAATAGCAGATGTGGTCATAGAAACTAATGAATGGTATGGATGAAATTGTAAAAAACTAATTTGCAAATTCTATTACAGGTAAACTAATTTTTATTTTAAAATCCATTATGCTTGATGCCTGCAAGCAATAAATTTTTGGTGACTCAACACAGTTGGTATCATATTCTAGGAAAAGAAAAAAGGTATTTTGCATGTGGTCTATTTAAAAATACTTTTGAACCTATATTTTTTTTATATACAACTCCTCTAACACAGAAACCAAGATCATATGCAAATAGATATGACTAAGTTTGATTCTTGCTATACTTACTTCTCTTCATAACTTGTTCAATAGGTTACTCACATATCTATGATTACAATAGTTTAACATGAAGATAGGGGATGGCCTTGTCATCCTCAATTACAAATAAGAGTAGTAACTCCAATAACTAGCATAGAGGAATAGGAATTATAGTGTTATATTGTTGCATTTGTGATAGATATTTACTACATATTGTAAGGATATTATGATCCAATATAATATTATGGCTTAAATTGTTGTTATACTCCATATATGTTTTTTTAGCATTGTTTGTCATCTAACTCTTACTACAACTGTGATTATCATCTCTTGATATTTGAGGGCAAGCACCCACTAATAACAACCCAGACTAAACATTGGAAGAACCAAACTATCTTGGTTCAACCTCCAGAGTAGGTTGGCTCCTTGTCAACTTAATGAGTGTTGACTCTATTTAGCTCAATTGTAGTAAAGTTAAGGATAGAAATGATAGGGTTAGAAGGAATAGATTTAAGTTGGTCAGGTGAAGCTAACAACATAGAAAACCACACAAGTATGCTTTAAAAATTATTTTAGAAAAGTGACCTAAAGGATTAAAAATATTAAATATTATGTAGTTAAGCTATTGAAATGGTATTTTGCACATTCATAGAATTATTCCAAATATCTAGAAGTATTGATTATCCAATTTCAGTAGAATAATATCAATACCCTAATTTGAGAGAAATATAATTCTTGATAAACATGTACGCATATACAACTAATTCAATATACTCTAAGTTATCTTTTCAAATTAATAGAATAGACTAACCATAGTAGTAAGATGAAGTAATATCAAAATCCACCATTCAATGCAGGCACAAATTCGAGGTAAACATCCCTTGTAATGCTTTATTCATCAATTTGTAAAGTAATACATAGTGGTGCAAGCAAACACTCCAGAGCTGACCATTTGGAAGGAGGTAGCTGCCCATATTTATAGGTTTTACAATAGTAATTTTACTCTCAAGCATTATAGGGAGATTTAATTTTCTTATGGTTTCTCTAACCACTTGTTGTTCATGATGCCCGCCAACTATGACCTTTTGAATCTGTTGCAATGGCATTTTGGTTGAGATTCATTATTGTTTTTGGTGATTCTTGGGATCAATTCCTCTCTACCAATATTTCAATTGAATCTGGTTCAGTAGGATGCTTCTAGAAGGTTATCAACTATAACTTTTTTTTTAGCTTCTTTGGCATCAGATCCAAATTTTTCCTATTTCCTAGATTATGTGTGCAAAAAATTTATCAAAAACTCTTGAGGGAAGTAGAAGTTTAATTGTGACCGTATTCTATCCATTGGATGGCTAGAGTATTGCTTCCTATTTGCGTGATGAGAATGGAGGATAAAAAGTGTGACTTTCATTCTTCTCTCTTTTTACCTTTTGTTAGCACTTCTCAACTTTGGAATTTTCTTAGCACTTTTCCATTTGCACGACTCATGCAAATAAAAATAAAAATCATGGCTTTCACTCTTCTATATTTTTGTCCTTTTGTTGGTACTTCTCAAATTTTGGCCTTTCTCAACGCTTCTCAATTTTGGTCTCTTCTCGGTGCTTTTTGGTTTATGCAATTTATGTGAAGATGGCCAAGAAACACAACTTCTATGATTTGTTTATTATCCTTTATTTTTAGTACTTCTCAGCTTCAGGCTTTCTATGGTGCTTTTTGACTGCACACTTGATGCAAGGAAGATTGAGAAGTGTGGTCTTCCTAGAATTATTAATTTTAGCTTGATTTTAGCGCTTTCTTAATTTTTTCCTATGCACGACGCTTTTCAATTTTAAAATATTTTCATGTTTGCACAGTAAATATAAAGGAAACCAAGAAGCACACTCCTTTCCAATATTATTACATTTTATCTTATTTCAATGCTTCTTAGCTTTGGGTGATTTGTAGTGCTTTTGTGTCTTTCTTACATACTTAGCCAAATTTTGTAAAATTTTGGCCTAAGTATGAATGTAGCCTTTTTGGCCTACATTATTTGTGCCTCTTGGGGAATATTTCTCGTAATATTTTGAGAACTCATAGCCTTATTCATTGAAATTATGGATTCGATGGGATAGATGATTTATGGAATGGAAAACAAGAATGAAATGGAAGGTATGATTTGGGATGTATGGGAATGGATGGAGGAGTGGAAAGGGTGAGGATTCATGAGATGATATGGAGGGAAATGAATGGAGGACTTAGAATCAGAATCATGGCTCAAAAATTGCTTCTTCATGACTACTAACTTCTTGATTAGAGATAAAACATGCAGTAGTCGATAGCCATGAAGAAACTATTTGTGAGGTAAAAAATAATCCTTAATATTCAAGAGGATTTATTTTATAGGCCACTTATTAGTAATCCTTCACACCATGAATGTGAGGCTATGTACATGTTCATGCTTTATTTATTTCCTAACTGTTGTCATACCATAAAAATTTCATCAAAAATATGCCTTTGATAGGTCTCTTATTTAGACCATTTTTTTTTAAAGCGAAAAACCCCTTGCGGGGCCGCCTTGGTCTAAGAGACCACGAACAGGGGTTCTACACCGTCAGAGTCACCCGGGGGTCGCACCCACCCGCCCACACCAACATTATCAATTGGATTTTGGGTACCCAATTCAGCTTTTTGGTAGGGTGGAGATTCGAACCTGGGACCTCCCTTGGAGGATTGCCCTCTCCTCTCCAACTCACCTACAACACTTGGGTGACCAATTTATCCATTCTTATCTTCTTCTTCTTCTTCTCCTAGGTGAACTACTTCAATATCTAGTTTTTAGGAATGATTTCACATAATTTATTATATTTTTCATATTCTCTAAATTCATATTCAATTTGCTCTTTCTCTTCTTCATAGTCTTCATCATCGGACCTATTTTCATTTGACTCATTTCCTTCACTTTCCTCTATAGCAACATTAGTATAATTATTGTCTTCCTCACCAAATAGTTGGGTCACATGACTTAGTTCACTCGAGGATTTTTCCCATATATTTTTTAGAATTCCAGACATCAATGATATGTTTCTATGGATTGTCTATAGGTTGGATAGCCTCTTGTGTGATGGTTCAAAACCACCATTTACCAATTTAGGGATGATGTTTTTTAACTTATGTCAAGTTATTTATCAGCTGGATCACTTGTTACTACTGGATTGGTTTAGTCCATCCTTCTATTTTAGAGTCATATTGCATGATGAAATCTAAACAACTTGATAGTACTACTTCTCTGATGAATTTATGATCATATCCAAAGTAGTTGAGGAATCCTGGATACCTACGGTGGAGGAGTTTGTTCATCATCTTGTTAATCTTCTCCTCTAGTCTAGATAGCAGTTGCAGACCTTTCCACAACAACTTATTTTTTTCCAAGATGTCCTTGGCTATATACCATTGCCTATTTAAAATGAGCCTGACCATGACCCTAGACTTGGTATTTGCTAGCTTACATTTTTTTTCTACTAGAGTTATCTTATGTTGCAGCTCATATTTAAATTTCTGAAGGGTATTCCTTGCCCTCACCAATTCATTTGTGGCTTAATCTAAAAATACAAAGGCTAGCTTAGCTTATGCACTTTTAAATTTTATTTCTGACCACACCTTTCTTTGAGCTTACTTTATGGTTTCTTTGGAAAACCCAGCAGGTCTAGTTCTTTCTAAAAATAATTGTTGATTCAACTTATTTTTATGTTAGATAAAAGCTAATACCTGGGTCTGGAGGCCCTCTACTTGTTCTCTAAAAATAGCTATTTCATTAAATTTAATTGCCACTCTTTCACCTCCTCTCTAAGAGAGTTGGCCAAGTCTTCACATTCTCTAAGAGAGATATCCAACTATTCTATTCTTCATTTTAGATCTTCATTTTCCTCTCTTCTAACATCTCCCTGCAATAATATTGTATCCATGTGATATTTAACCATTACAAACTCATCAGAAGCTGGTAATTGCATGATATCTATAGACTTTTTGACTATATCGTAGTCCTCTAATGTCATCTCGTTTCTTGGTTTCTTCACTTTAGGAGTGATAGTGTACTTTGTCCTTTTTTTGTATATTGGATCGGTGATTGCAGTATTTATTTTTCATGCTACCTCTTCAGAGTCCTTTGCCATATGCTCATTCCACTGGGATACTGCATTCAAGGTCATTTCTTCTATTCTCAATTACAGAGCTGCAACAAAGATAGTGGTGGGAATAGATGTAGTGATCAAAGATGACCCCAAACTTACAAGGATAAGTGGATAGATCAAAATAGTGGATTTTTGGTGTGAAGGAATGGTTATCACAACCTCTGCTGATGCAAGGGGAGGAAGTGGTGTTGTGATTTGTGGACCTACCAGTATTGTGGGTGGAATTATGGAGAATTATTATGACTGTAGGAGTGGAGTTACAATGGAAACTAATGGATGTCGCATGGATGGAGATGACATGGTTGAAACAACATGGGGTGATATAAGATGGGGAACCTCTACCGATGAGACATGACTTTTAGAATAGGATGGAAATTCTCTTGGGAACTTAGAGGTGAAATATTAGGGAGAAAAGAGATAGATAATGTACTTGGATTCCTTGGTGGGGATTGATGTGTATCTTGACCTTAGCTTGATTGCTCATTTGGCGAAGCTTGAATTTGCTCCTCTCCTATCCTTGTTTCTAATATTTATTGTTTCCCTCCTTTAGGCATTACAAAGAGGGCTACCATGAATTGTGACACAGAGATATCCACCACATATTTCTCTATTCGAATAGGCTCTTGATTATGTGGCTATGGAGCATTGAGTTATTCTGGTCATTTTAGGGAGGTAGAATGTGTAAATTTCACCATATAAGTTCCTGACATGATTTTTTATTGATTACCTTTGTGTCTGGGTTCCATGTACCCTTTGATATATGCTCCTAGAGCTAATATTTTTGTTCTTTACTTGAACAGGATAGGCCTTGTTCTGCCCAACTCATTAGGACCCAATCCTCCCCTTTGTACTCCTACCTTTGTATTAGGTGGGCGCCTTGACCATAAGTTTGTAATTACCCTATTGGGGATTGTAAAGCAACTTGTGTGCCTTTACCAGTGGGGATATCTTCTATAATATTTCTAGTCCATTGAGGAGAGGATGGGGGTGTCCAAATGGTGAAAGGCCTTAGTCTCACCCTGATGGCCTGTTCATTACTTGCCTCCTTTGTTGGTCCAGTAGGCCTCTTGAAACTTAACACTAGGAACTTTTTGGTTCCATGCCATATTTTGGCATGTGCATCATAGTAATATTTGAATATCCTATCAATTTTTATAGGATATTTGGAGCTTATGGTATCTTTTTCTACCCGTATTTTACAAAATTCCAACAACTTTGTAGAATTCCAAGTATTTGTTTTCACCAAAGCTTTAACATCATCTTCTATAAAAATATACATTGGGTGGTTTTCCAGCTCATAATCTACCACATGATCATAGAAGTATCTGCAGGGGGTAGTGCATTCATATGTTGAACAACCCACTCTATTTTGGATTTTTCATCGTTGTTTATGAATTTCTCAAAGCGGTCAAGGAGAATTTATTTGAACGAACTTACTTTATCAAAGAACTTATTTTCTGGGTCATACATCCATCTATGAGGAAGTTCTACTAAACCTATTTCTCATATGAATTTGGTAATGCTTTTGTGATGTCCCTTACCAACCACTATATCACTCACCTTTAAGGGATAGGTGCAGGTGCCCTTCCTGCCCTTGCCTATTCCAAATATGATGTTAGTATAATATTTTTGGCAATAATATTCAAGAGCAAAAATCTTCTCGGTGACATAGTAAGGTAGGACAAAAGGTTTCTCAATGAAACCATACATACAAATGATTGTCTCTTTTGTTAGGATATACTAGTCAGCTTCTTATTTTCTATTCTTTATCAAAATCTCTCTCGCTAATTGGGGAATTATTGGAAGTTCTCCTTTTATCAACTTCAAGGTTGGTCCTAGTAATTTCCTATTGAAATTATAGAAAGACTTTCCCTTGCTTAGAGCATTCATCCATTTATAAATTGTTCAAGTGGTTTCATGAGAATTAGCTTTTTGTGTATGAATGAATGATGATTATTCATGGTTAAAATAGAAGAAAAGCGAATCCAAATGGAAACAATGCCTAAATGAGGCCCCTTCCTTATTTGCTTTTATTCAGCTTAGGTATTCTTGGGACCAAAATACCAAGTATTGAGGCTAATAAAATAATATTGGGTTGTTTATGTATCTAAAAGACTCATAATTTCTTGGATTGGAGATGCAGTGGGCTGTAGCTATCTGCCAATAATACGCTTGTCTATCCGATTGTAAACTAGCAATTACAACTAGCATGGAGTAAAGCTCTGGGTATTTAAATTATTCTAATTTTATGGGGATAGGAGGTAGGATACTGCCACTCCATATTTCCTTCAACTATCCTTCTACCCAGTTTAGAAATTTTATCCCCTCTTCAGCATTCTTACTTAGGGTGTAATATTGATCTTGGGCCTTAGTGGAAAATGTTTTATCTCTTGAGCCTAGTTCTACCTATGGGGCAAAAGCATTATTTAAGGACTGAGTTTTAAGATGCATTAGGGTTTTACCCTCAATTCTTAGCAATTTTTTTGTGTGGGGTCAAAATTCTCTGTGATAGCTTGGATGAGTTCAGGGTATGGATGCACAAAATCACACATGTAAAAAAATAGTAATAAACTTACCGCTATTGCCTTGGGACTTGAGAGTGATATGTTATTTGTGACCCTTTGTTCTGCTTCCATCCTTATATGGGAATTTTCCTTTAAGGCGGTAACCGTATTAGCAATTTTACTTGCATTATCTTGAAAATGACTACTAACTTGGGTTTCCTCATAAGGGCTCTTCTTGGTGGTAGCAAATGATGATGCCATGTTCTTGGATGGAATTGAACTACTTTTCTCTAAAATAAAACTCTGAGCTCTTGGTTTCTGTATAGAAAACTATTATCTTCTTCCCCTCAAATAGTTCTCAAAAATCAAATTTCACAGCAAGAATACATTGTGTTGAGTAGTGTTGAACATATAATTGTATTAGTATGTGTGATTTAAATGAGGTGGTTACAATGTTATTCTACATGTGAACCAACATTGATGTCATTGTTTCCCATAATTGGATCACCTTTGAGGTTGACTTCTCATTCTTTGGAATATAAAACATAGCGTTGTATTTGCTTTGGATTGTGGACCACATGTTTATTTTGAGTTTTTATTGGTTGAGTGTAATCTTCCTTGAATATTTCTTTTCTCGTTAATGTAGCAACATTATTTTCTTGTAACGAGGTGACACTACCATGAGCCATGTAGCATGGTTGAATTTATGAGGTATTTTGGAATTTACATCTTGAGAGGGAACTTGCCACCGTGGATCAAATTTTATCTTTTAGTTACCCATATCACAAAATAAAGTGCAAAAGTGGAAATATTTACAAGTTTATGATACATATGATACAGGGGATAGTTTAGTGTTGGACGTACAACTTGACGTTATATCCATTAATAGGGATGGCTAGAACCTCTCCTTCTTGATTTTTCAACTGGAAGGTGTTCTTCTATTTTACAGATTCAATTTGGAAAAGGCTCTTGTAAAATGAGTCAAACTTTTTGTGCTTACCTGGCTTGGCTTTGTCTACATTCTATGTTAAAACCATATCACCAAATTTAAACTTTGTGTGTGTTTTTTTATTATTGAACCAACCCTTTCTATGATAAGTACCTTTGGAACCTTTTTTAAGATTCCTCTCTCTGTTCTTCCAAGTGCATTAGTTGAAGCAGTCTTTCATTCACAGGGTCTTCCTTATCGAAATCACTATCATTTATGTATTTCAAAGTTGGCAATTCTAAATGGATTGGTAGCATAGCTTCTTTCCCATAGAACATAGTATAGGGAGATGTACCTATGGGTTTTTTCATGGTAATTTGATGTGCCCACAATACCTAGTTCATCAAAAAATGCCAATATTTATTATTATCTTCCAACAATATTTTAAGCATTCTAAGGATATTTTTGTTACTTGATTTTTCTAGGCCATTTCCCTATGGGTAATAGTTTGAATAATTCTAAGGATACTTGGCTCCTATGAAATCTGGACCATTATCGCTTACCAAAGCTTTGGGGATTCCAAATATGATGATCAGAGTATCAAGAATCTCGAGCACTACATATTTTTTACACCTCTTGGTTGGTATTACCTCCACCCATCTAGTGAAATAATCAGTGGTAGTTAATATGTACCTATGGTTTATTGAAGAATTAGGACTAATATCTCCTACAAAATCTAGATCACATTATTTAAAATGTTGTGCAACCTATATTGGTTGTAGAGGCATTACAACATTTTTATTTTTTCCTATGTGTCTCTTGCATTTGTCACAAGTTCTGGAAATTTTAAAAGTGCCACAAAAGATATTGGGCCACAAATAATTAGCTCTAATGATTTTTAGTGCAATAGATCTTCCCAAATAGTGATCTACAGATAGTCCATCATGAAGCTCTTTTAAGATTATGCTTTTTATTTTCTCCTATACATCTTAAGAGGATGCCATCGAGTTTTTTTTTGTACAATTCTCTAGACATTATGGTGTAGTGCAAGTCTTGGATCCTATAACTTATTTGTATAACATTAATATTTTGAGGACAGATACCGGTCTGGAAGTAACTTGTGAGTTGATTTATCCAATCAGCTTCTTATGGGAGAGTCTCATCCTCTCTATCTTGTGCATTGATCTAGCATACTACTTCTTCTTATGATTTTTTTGTAGCCACTAATTCTTGACAGAGAGCTCTAATTTTTACTACTTTGGTTGGGTAAATTTCAATTTCAAACTCTTGAATATTTGTAATCCAACCTAATCTTTTCTCACCAAGATCTCCTTGTAATATGAATGCTCTTACATCGGTATGGACCACATAGACCAATGTTTTGCTCTGATCTAGATATTGTCTAAATTTTTTAAACAACTTCATGATTGCAAAAATTTACCTTTCTATAAATTTGTAGTTCACCTAGTATTTATGCAAGGTTTAGCTCCAGAAGAAGATAGGATGTTAATTCCCATGTTCATCATTTTGGGTTAGTTAATCATCATAACTATCTTTGGCATCGTAATCATAGATAATGAAGTCTCTATCAAAGTTCAGATTGACTAATACAGGAGCTATGGCAATTTCTTATTTTATCATTTCAAATGCTTGCTTTATTTTATGAGTCCACTTATAATCTGCATATTTTTTGAGCAATTCTGAAATTGGTTTATAATTTGAGCAAAGCCTAAAATTAATTTTCTCACAAAATTAATCTACCCAAAGGAGTGTAGAGCCTTCTTATTCATTGTATTGGGTAATTCTAGTAGCACTTTCACTCTATTAGGGTCAATAGACATCCCTTGTTTTAATACTACATGCCCTAGTTATTTTCCTTTGTGGACTTCAAAGATGGACTTCTTAGGATTTAATGATATACCAAATTATTTGTATATTTGGAAGAATTGTTCTAAATGATAAATATGATCTTGTTTTTCATGTGAGAACACAATAATATCATCTAAGCATATATATCAGAGTTATTTTGTTGATCAATTTACCAAATGCATAATCCATAGCTCTTTGAAAAGTAGTGCCATTATTTGATAGACCGAATGACATTCTTTGATAGGCAAAAGTGCCCCACTTTGTTGTAAATGTGGTTTTGTGTTGGTCTTCATTCTTTACCCAAATTTGGTTGTGCCCAGAGAAATATTCTAGTAAGGAGAACCTTCATATCCCTGCTACCATTTGTAATATTTGGTCCATATTTGGTAAGATGTAGTGATATTTTAGAGAAGCTTGATTCAGGTTCATGAAATCCACACAAAGGTAAATATCACCATTCTTATTTCTTACCAGGACTAGATTGGCCACCCAAGTGGAGTGTTTGACTGGGTAAATTATCTTAGCTCTTAGTAGCTTAAGTAATTATTCCCGTATAATTGTATCAATATTGGGGTTTACCGCCCATTGTTTTTGCTTCAATGGCCTAGCTTTCGGAACTAACTCGATAGTATGTTGGATGATAATTTATAATATAATTTCAAGTCATTGTAAGTCCAAGCTATTATATCTTGATACTTATGGCATAAAGCTCTAAATTTCTTCGTTTCTTCTATAGTACACTGGATACCGATTTTAGATTTTCTCCATTCTACATTTCAATTTCTTTGTAGATTTGATCATCGACTTTAATTTACTTTAATATTTTGCAATATTCATTGTCGAATAGGCTCCCTAGAGTAATTAAGCCTTTGGTTATGTGGTTATTTTTCAACTGAATCATCCCTTTTTGATCAAACTCTTGAACAAGTTTACTATTTGAAAGAGCACAATTTGCTTCTTTGATTAAAAAATCTACAATTTGCTCATCATCTTCAAAGACTTACCAATAAAATTTTTTATTAGGCATAAATGGTCTAAAAACTAGTTTAACTCTCTTATTTTTTAGATATCCATAATCTACTGAGAGAGAAATTAGCCCCCTTAATAGCTAATGCGTATGCCAAGAAATTCTTTTGTCTAGGGATAATATATAGATTCAAAGTATAAAATGATTTCATAAGGTCCTAGACTTTATTTCTGTAAGATTTTAGATAATGATGCTTACTGCTGTAATTCTTAGTAACTTTATTTACGATCGGTTCTAAGTCACCATAAATATCTAGAATTTTTATGCCCATCAGCTCTGGTTGCATTAACACTAGATAGGAAGCTTCATACTCTACAATATTATTCTTACAAGACCATACAAGTCTATAAGAAAAACTCTTTGTTCCCTTAAACAAAGATTTCAAAATGACCCATGATCCAGCTCCATTTTTGCATTTTGCTCCATCAAAATGCATTGTCCAAATTTCAAACTCTCTTAATGATTGATTGGAGATTTCATGGACTTTTTTATCTACTTATGATATTATACTATGTGTTCCCAATCCTATCTCTAGTAGAGCTTGGTCATTTTGGAAAGGTAGCTAATCATCAACTTCCAAATATTCCAAGAGTTCTACCATTTTTGGCTCTTCCATTATTGAGTGATTGTACATTTTCTCTTCTATCTTCTCAATATGGTAAGTGACTATATTTTTAGGGATTAGTATTATTCTTCTTCCTTTATGAGGTATCATCATACCAGAGTAGTCTAAGTACATGTATCCTCTCATCTTGGAGGTAAATTCTCTATAAAGATATAAGCTAGAGTATTATTTGAGATGTACAACTATAATATCTTGTACAATAGTGACTGCAGGGGATCTGTACAACCTCATTAATACCTCTTTTAATACCCCCACAATTTTCACTAGGGTACCATCTAGTTGCAAGATTACTTGACAGGAGCGAGTATATTCCATACCCATCTCTTCACAAAAATCTTTAGGCATTACCATGGTAGATGCACTAGAGTCAATCATACAATTATGGATAATACATCCCTCCATTATTAAGGAAATATAGAATGGGGAAGGCTTATTTTTCAAAGCAGTAGGTGTTAGTTGTCTCTAATATGAGGTTTGGTTGAGCACGGTAGTCATGTCTTTTCATTGAGATTTCTTTTTAAGAGATGCTTTTCACAAATTGTTATGTCCATAGAGGAAAAGAGTATCATAGAGACTTGCTCTTGATGTTGTCTTTTTAAGCTCTTCTACAATGTTAAACTCAGGTTTATCCAAAGAGTTTCTATTTTTTCCATATCTCTAAATCTTCTTATGTACATATTGAGTAACTTCAATCCTCTATATTTTTGTGATTGAAGGGAATTGTAGTCTTTCTCTAGCTTTGTTTTTAGAACCTAGTTGTTCTTTGTCCATGTGTATTGGTTTTTGTGCAACTTTACCTTTTTCATATCTTTGATGTGTTAAATCTATAAAAACTTGAGGAATAGGGAACTTATCCTTGTTTAACGAGGGTTGATCTTTCTTATTTTGAGAAGGATCCTAAAATGATCCCAGTTTTTGAGAATCAACTTATATTGATTTATTTCCAGATCTAGTCAGTACTACGACATATTTTGACTCGGAAGAGCTAGGCTCTTAATATTTTTTCTCATCGTGCCTCAACATATTAATGATCCCTTTGTGGTTATTTTTTTCTTTTTCCATGGCTTATCGGATATTGAAGTAGAGTTGCATTAACTAAAACCATAAAATCCATAGAAAAATAGAAAATAGAAAAAATACCAAAAGCTTTCTGATCTTCCTTGCTTAGGAGAATGGAGCTTACAAAGACTAACTGCTTACAATTTTGAAATTCCCCCCTTTTGAACCAATTTTCCGTTTTCCCACCTAAAACCATCTATTTCAAATTTGAATTTAGGGGGCAACTTGACAAGGTCATAAATTCGCGGTCATTTCTCCTATTGACTCGAATTACACATTTTTGGAAAGGGCACAAGATAAACTAAGCCTTAAAATTTGGCCTCTAAGGCCTTAAAAATTCTCCTGCAAGTTTTACTAGTTTTACAAAATTAAACAATTATGATTTTTTTTTGGGTGATGCAAGATCACTCATACACCACTGGATGCTTCTGCATCAGATATGATGTTGATATATATAACATGACTCAGGGTCATGTGGATCATTGCAAACCAAGCACTAGTGTTTTAGGATTTAAATCATATTCTTCTTCATTAGTATTGACTCTAGGTCTTGTGTTGTTTCTTGAACTAGCCTTTTGATATTTATTTATGTAAGGAAATATTCTTGGTTGAGACCTCCCAAATTATCTCTTCTCTATAGCATTGAACTTGTTGCTGATAGTCTCCAAATAATTATGAATTTTGAGCAGCACTAAGGAATCCTAAGATGGCTATGAAGGAAGAGGAGAAATTGGTACGGTAGCAGGTAACTTTGGAGTAGGGCTTGCTATTGAGATATGAGTTGTGATAGGCATAGGATTCATGGAAGGAATATATGACACAGAGGGTAGCTGTGTGATTTCAAGAGTATATGGTGTAACATTATTGAAGGGTAATCTTCCAACTAAAATCAAGATATCTTCAACGTGAACTGTTGAAGAACACAAGATTATACTGAGAGGGGGGGTGAACAATATAAGACCACTTTTTACTTTTCTTTCCAATTAATATTATGCAATATATCAATGGCAGTATCAAAAATAGTAATAAAAGCAATGCAAAAATCACCATACACAATAGAGACACCAATTTAATGTGGTTCCTACATTTTACACACACATTAAACAATAATGTGTATGATTGTAAAAAATGAATATACAACACACTCAATAGTGGAGACTTAAAATCAATTAGTAAAATTTGTATTTATTACTTTTTTGTCGAGGATACAAGGCATAATATTTTTGGAAAATTGTTCTCTCTCCTCTCGTCCTAGAGATAAAAATGATGAGTTTTAAATTTTTAGAAAATAGTTACATAACAACCAAATGGTTGGGATTTCAGATGCTCCTGCATTAGACACTATACCTTTGAGATGATTTTATGACTAGTGGAAATAAATTGACAATAAAAGAGTAGGTGGAAAATATATTAGTCATGAAGGAGATTATCAAGTGAGGGTTAGAAACGGTATATGACATATCATCATTTAAGGAAGATGATATTGAAGAAAACAATTATGAAATATGTAAGTAATGAGATTTTTTTATTTTTCATGTTTATTAATTCAAATTTATATAAAAATGTCATAATATATTACAATATATTTATTATTTTACACAAGATATTCCTAAAAAATATCATGCAAAATAGAAAACTATTGATTAAATAACTTAATTACAATGGTTTCAAAGCATTTCTTGAAAAACAAAGTCATTTATTCTAAGATATGTATTTAAATGTCAAATTAGTTACATAGTTTTGTTTTTATTTATGTATTTTACATAATTTATTTATAGCTACCGCAAAGAGAATAAATTAATACAATGTAATAAATTATTTATTTATTTATTTTTTATACAATTATTGTTATTTATTTATGCAATTTATACAATTTATTTCTTTTTTAATTTTATTTTTTGAGTTTATTTTACTTCTAACTCTTTATGTGGTTATACAATGGTGTAATATTTGGTGCTATACAATGGCCCTACATGACGCAAACTTGTGATATAATATCCACATTAGCTTAACATTAAGTTAACACAAAATAAGGTAATCGTAGCACCACTTTAACATTGCAAAAAAAATGAAAGTTCTTAAAAGTCATAATTTTTAATGTTGTAGTGTTGCTAAAGTGTCACTATGGGCTACACTACAAGCATAATATGTTTGGTTAATAATGAGACCCATTGAAACTTTTATTTTGACCTCTTTTTTAATCATAACAAAATCTTCCCTAGAAACTAACCATGTGAGTTTAAATAAGTTTGTAATCAGGTTGTCTAACCCTAGCGATTTAACTTGTGAAGTTACAAACAATGCTTCTTCCAACTATTTAAAGGATAAAAATATATATAAATACTACCTACATATAGCCATTACTTATTTAGTTACTCAAGTCTTCACTATTTATAAATATATTTTAGAAATGTTGTAAATACTTCTCAAATTTTAGCATCCCCTATAAAAATATCCCCTTGATCATGTTTGATTTCAAAAATTAAATTCTTAACTATATTTTCTTAAGAAAATATTTTAAAAATTGGGTCTTCTCGCATGATGCATGTATAGTGATCATCTTGTTTTATGAGATTTGGTTCAATAATATTAATAAAAGAGATCAACGTTTAGAATATATATAGGATTGGTGTTCACAATTCTAAAAGATGAATGTTTACTCAAAGGAAAATCTTGAGTCCCCTTAATTTTAGGAGTAGTATGATTCATTGATACAATATAAGACATGGAATCATCCATCTACTTAATATCATATCTAGCTGATAATTTGATGAATTCACAATGAACAACATTGTTTCTCTCTCTCTCTCTCACATAAATTAATAAAAATATTGAAATAAATTATTTATCTAGGATAAATAACTACTGGATTATCACATAAATAATATTTATAGATGTTAGGATGTGTTATGGTTCTTGATATGTAACTTTATGCAAATATACACCTTTACATAGCAATCACAATCTTTCACCAACTATCTATATGTTGTAAGAGCCATAAACATTGATCATCTAGGATTATAAGAGGTTAAACATAAAATAAAGAACCATACCCACCTAATGGTCTATCGAGATACATTACTTGATCTTTAATAAAGTATATAATATAACAAATTCCTTAGTGTACCAATCATGAGGATTGCACTATCTATAAAGCATAAAGGCAAATTACCTAGATACTCCATTTAGAAACAAGTTATTGGAAGCACAAAGGCAGTGACAAGGTTGTGATTTACATGGGAGACTAATAATGGTAGGGTGATTTATTTGAGCTTTGAAAAAATAAAGTGCACAATATGTGCATAGGAAATGAACCATCACAAAAATTTCAAACTTTATATACCTCCTCAACATGCATGTTAGCTACTTCACAAGTGGTATGCAATGGTTTGAATAAGGTTTAGAACTATATTTTTCTCATTCTAAGGAATAAGGTTGAGTTGATAAAAATTAAAATAGTCCACCTTTCCCCCATGCACTTGTAAATAGTAACCCACCTTATTTATCCTCCCTTTACATCTAGGGATTCCATTGATAGACCTCATCCACCAATTAAAATTTTAGTAGCATAAACACTATGGATAAAAAGAGGAAATCCTAGCTAGAAAGTACCATTACGTTGCTCCATAATCCAAAAAAATTGTATATTTTTTACTCTATAGAGTGGATATAGTTCTTCCATCGCTTTGAAGGATATAAAATTGACATTGCAGGTATACCAAATTCTATGCAGTCAAGATACTAGTAAAATCTATTATGCTTAGTGAGGTATTTGGGCTTCCACTTGTTGATCAATAATTCTTTTGAACTAATGAAACCCCATCTATCCTCTTTTGGAATCTTATAAAAGGAGATATCAACGCCATTCATGATTTCCACCATATCCACTATAAGGAATTAAAGTACATTCATCTATAAAATCCATTGGATACTATTTCTCTTTAGTTAATGAAGTATACTATCTATGACAAATAATTTACTTCTTTGTCTAGGTTCTGTTTGAAAATGCTTATCAATCTGAGATATGATGAGAGTAATATACATCTCCAAATAAATCTATCTTATTATTTGAATGTTTCACTCCATGATGTGACTTCTAGGTTTAGGGAATGAAAGAGTTATTTAAAATATCATGGATTAATCCAACCACTTTATCATAACCAATTTAAAATTAACAAGGGTACTGAACATCGATGGATCAAGTTTAGATATTAAAAGACCTAAACAATATAACAATGAAAACAGAACACCAAAATTTTCTAATTCTACTAAGGCCCCAAGTCTATGCCTAAGGAGCAAAAGTTAGAAAGGCCTATAAAAGAGGAACCTGCACCCAAAGAACCTAAAGCATAACCACAAACTCCTCTAGAATCATATGAAAAAGAAGCACCCTAGTTACATGTAGCAAAAGAAAAATAAAATTTAGTAGAAGCATCTAAGTCAAAGGCAATAGTAGAGAAATAAATATTAGGAAAAAAATCCCAAGAGGTTTCAACAAAAAAATGTTGAAATAAAGTTTAAAGGGTTATTACTAAGGAAGTACAAGCCCTTAGAGAGTTTTATTTTTTTTATCAAGGATTTAAAATAAGAACACACATAGAGGTTGGTGCCTAGAGATTCAAATTATTAGTAGTAGCAAATAACCATCTCTAGTTACTCTAAGTTTTGAGGATTAAATTTTCAGGATGTAGTGACCACTAAGGAATTATTACACCCTAAATCTCCTAAGGGTATACCACATTCAAATCTAGAATAAAGCTCCTTGAAGCCCCTACTGCATAACTTTATTTATCTAGTTTAGAAATAAGATAACTTGACAAGCCAAATGAATATGATCCAAATCTTGAGCATTTGTACTTGAAAGGAGCCAAGTTAGTGATTTTCCCTATATATAAGGTTGAAGGAAGTTGAGAGTTTAATATAAGACAAAAATTAGGAAATTTTTAATCTCCAAAATAAATTGGTAGAAGCAAGGGTTCAAAGGAGAATAATACAAGCTTTTGATCTTGAGATTGTGCTTGGATTGACTAAGGAATATTCTAAGGAAATCCCCCTACAAACTTTGGCACATGTGTTAAGAAATGTAGAGAAACAACCTAAATAGGAGATGCACCTTAGAAGTGGTCATTTGAAAAGCATAGTTGTTCTACTAGGCCCAAAAATACCACCTTTTTACAATATTAGATTATATTTTATTTTATCATTGTGGTAGTTATTTGACTAAATAAGATAATTAGGATAAAATGCAAGCTTAGATAGATAAAGTTATATTATGTACCAGTAAAGGGAAATAAAGGACAATTTTATTGACTAATGCTAATATTTAAGAATAAAAATAGTTATTAGAAATTTGCACATAGTTGAAGTTCCTGAGACTACTTGGAATATGGCATTGGAGATCATTATTTACTTGGAACTAGAGGTTAAGGTAGTAATAGGCATTGGACATTGTCTTATACAATCAATATTAGAACCAATAGCACCTAACTAGCACTAGATGAGGTAGTGCTTTGTTTGCTCATTATATGGACTATAGGTTATTTTTGGATGTTGATAGAAACCTAGCACTAAATGCTAGGAAGCCAACAAAATTTTGATATTACAGCAAGAAATAATGGATGTGGCTATAGAAACCAATAGTATATGTAGTTGTAGAAACTAACGAATGGTATGGATGAAATAGTAAAAAAATAATTTGCAAATTTTATTACACGTAAACTGATTTTTATTTTGAAATTCATTGTGCTTGATGCCAAAAAGCAATAAATTATTGGTGACTCAACACAGTTGGTATCATATTCTAGGAAAAGAAAAAAGGTAGTTTGCATGTGGTTGATTTAAAAATAGTTTTGAACATACATTTTTCAGATACAACTCATCTAACACGGAAGCCAAGATCATATGCAAATACATATGACTAAGTTTGACTCTTGCTAGAGTTACTTCTTGTCATCACTTTTTAAATAGGTTACTCGCATATCTATGATTACAATAGTTTAAAATGAAGATAGGGGATGGCCTTGTCATCCTCAATTACAAATAAGAGTAGAAACTCCAATAACTAGCGTAGAGGAATAGGAAGTATAGTGTTATGTTGTTGCATTTGTGATAGATATTTACTATATATTGTAAGGATATTATGATCTAAAATAATATAATGGCTTAAATTATTGCTATACTCCATATGTGTTTTTGTAGCCTATTTTTTCATCTAACTCTCGCTACAACTATTATTATCATCTCTTAATATTTGAAGGCAAGCATCCATTGATCATAGCCCAAAATAAACATTGGAAGAACCAAACTATCTTGGTTCAACCTCCAAAGTAGGTTGGCTCCTTGTCAACTTAATGAGTGTTGACTCTATTTAGCTCAATTGTAGTAAAGTTAAGGATAGAAATGATAGGGTTAGAAGGAATGGATTTAAGTTGGTCGAGTGAAGCTAACAACATAGACAACCACACAGTATCCTTTAACAAATGATTTTAGAAAAGTGACCTAAAGGATTAACAACATTCAAAAATTATGCAGTTAAGTTATTGAAATGGTATTTTGCACATTCATAGAATTATTCCAAATATCTAGAAGTATTGATTATCCAATTTTAGCAGAATAATATCAATACCATGATTTGAGAGAAATAGAATTCTCGATAAACATGTATACAGATACAACTAACTCAATATACTCTAAGTTAGCTTTTCAAATTAACATAATATGCTAACCATAGTAGTAAGATGAAGTAATATCAAAATCCACCATTCAATGTAGGCACAAATTCGAGGAAAACATCCCTTGTAATACTTTATTCATAAACTTGTAAAGTAATACACAGTGGTGCAAGCAAACACTCTAGAGCCAACCATTTGGAAGGAGGTAGTTACCCATATTTATAGATTTTACTCTCAAACATTATAGGGAGATTCAATTTTCCTCTGTTTCTCTAACCACTAGTTGTTCATGATGCCTGCCAACTATGACCTTTTGGTTCTATTGCAATGGCATTTTGGTTCTATTGCAATGGCATTTTGGTTGAGATACATTATTTTTGTTGGTGATTATTGGTATCAATTCCTCTCTACCAATATTTCAATTGAATCTAGTTCAATAGTATGCTTCTAGAAGGTTCTCAACTATAACTATTTTTTGTTCAACTTCTTTGGCATCAGATCCAACTTTTCCCTATTTCCTAGATTAAGTGCATAAATTTTTTTCTAAAAACTATTGAGGCAGGTAGAAGTTTAATTGTGATTATAGATCTATCCATTGGATGGCTAGAGTACTGCTTCCTATTTGCGTGATGAGAACGAAGGAGAAGAAAAAGTGTGACTTTCATTCTTCTATATTTTTACCTTTTGTTAGCACTTCTCAACTTCGGCCTTTTCTTAGCAATTTTCCATTTGCATGAATGATGCAAGGGAAAAGAAAAAGTGTGGCTTTCACTCTTCTATATTTTTACCCTTTGTTGGTACTTCTTAAATTCTGGCCTTTCTCAACACTTCTCAATTTTGGTCTCTTCTTAGTGCTTTCCAGTTTATGCGATTTATGTGAAGATGGTCGAGAAGCATGAATTTTGTGATTTCTTGATTCTCCTTTTTTTTTAGCACTTCTCAACTTGAGGCTTTATTCAGTGCTCTTTGGATGCAAAATTAATACAAGGAAGATTGAGAAGTGTGGTCTTCCTAGACTTCTTAATTTTAGCTTGATTTTAGCACTTTATCACTTTTTTCCTATGCACGATGCTTTTAAGTTTTAAAATATTTTCCTATTTGCATAGTAAATACAAAGGAAACCGAAAAGCACACTCCTTGCCAACCTTCTTACATTTTAGTTGTTTTCAGTACTTCTTAGCTTCAGGCGATTTGTAGCACTTTTGTGTTTTTCTTACATACTTAGCCAAATTTTGTAAAATTTTGGCCTAAGTATGAATGTAGCCTTTTTGGCCTACATTATTGGTGCCTCCTGGGGAATCTTGCTCACAATATTTTGACAACTCAGATCCTTATTCATTGGAATTATCGGGTTGATGGGATGGATGATTTATGGAATGGAAAACATGAATGAAATGGAAGGTATGATTCAATATGTATAGGAATGGATGGAGGATTGGAAAGGGTGAGGATTCATGAGATGATATGGAGGGAAATGAATGGAGGACTTAGACTCAACATCATGGCTCAAAAATTGCTCCTTCATGACTACCGACTTCTTGATTAGAGATAAAACATCCAGTAGCCGATAGTCATGAAGAAACTATTTGTGAGGCAAAAAATAATCCTTAATCTTCAAGAGGATTTATTTTATAGGCCACTTATTAGCAATATTTCACACCATCAGTGTGAGGCCCTATACATTTTCATGCTTTATTTATTTCTTGACCGTTGTCATACCATAAAAAATTCATCAAAAATGTGCCTCTGAAAGGTCTCTTATTTAGACCAATTTATCCATTCTTCTCTTCTTCTTCTTCTTCTAGGTGAACTACATCAATCTCTAGTTTTCTGGGTATGGTTTCACAAAATTTATTATCTTATTCATATTATCTAAATTCATCTTCAATTTGATCTTCGTATTCTTCATGGTCTTCATCATCAGCCCTATTTTCATCTGACTCATTTCCTTCAATTTCCTCTCCAGCAATATTAATATAATCATTGTCTAACTCACTAACCAGTTGGGTCACATGATTTAGTGCACTCGATGCTTGTTCCCATATATTTTTTGTAATTCCAATCATCAATGATATGTTTTTATGGATTATTTGTAGTCTGGATAGCCTCTTGTGCGATGGTTCAGAACCATCGTTTTCTAATTCAAAGATGACGTGTTTTACTTCTGTCAAGTTCTTTATCAGCAGGATCACTTGTTCCTATTGGATTTGTTTAGGCCACCCTTCTATTTTGGATTCATATTGAATTATGGAATCTATACAACTTGATAGTACTACTTCTCTGATGAATTGAAGATCATTTCCAAAGTAGTCGAGGAATCCCAAATACCTAAGGTGGGAGAGTTTGTTCATCATATTTTTAGTCTTCTCCTCTAGTCTATATAGCATTCACAGACCTTTGCAAAATAACTTATTTTTTCAAGGATGTCCTTGGCCATTCCCTCGGAAATATACCATTGCCTATTTAAAATGAGTCTACCCTTGACCCTAGACTTGGTCTTTTCTAGCTTACAAATTTTTTCTGCTAGACTTATATTATATTACAGCTCATATTTGACTTTTTGAAGGGTATTCCTTGCACTCACCAATTCATTTGTGGCTTCATCTAAAAATAAAAAGGTTGGCTTAGCTTATGCAATTTTAACTTTGATTTATCACCAAACCCTTCTTTGAGCTTGCTTTACGATTTTTTTGGAAAACCCAACAGGTCTAGCTCTTTCTAAAAATAATTGTTGATTCAGTTAATTGTTATGTTCAATAAGAGCCGATACCTAGATCTGGATACCCTCTAATTGTTCTCTAAAAATAACTATTTCATTATATTTAATTACCACTCTTTTACCTCCTCTCTAAGAGAGTTGGCCAAGTCTTCACGTTCTCTGAGAGAGATCTCTAGTTGTTATGTTCCTCATTTTAGCTTTTCATTTTTCTCTCTTATAACATCTCCCCGCAAGAATATTGTATCCATGTCAGATTTGGCCATTACCAACTCATTAGAAGCTGGTAGTTGCATGATATCTATAGACTTTTTGAGCATCTAGTAGTACTCTAATGTCATCTCCCTTCTTGGTTTCTTCACTTTAGGAGTGATAGTGTACTTTGTCCTTTTTTTGGACATTGGATCGATGACTGCAGTATTTCTTTTTTGTGCTACCTCTTAAGAGTTCTTTACAATATGTTAATTACACCATGATACTGCATTCAAGGTCATTTCTTCTATTCTCCATTACTTATTTGCATCAAACATAGTGATGGGAATAGATGTAGTGATCGAAGATGACCCCAAAATTATAGGGATAAGTGTATAGTTCAAAATAGTGGATTCTTGGTGTGAAGGAGTGGTTATCACAGCCTCTACTGATGCAAGGGGAGGGAGTGGTGTTGTAATTTGTGGACCTACCAATGTGGTGGGTGGAATTGGGGAGAATTCTTATGATGATGGGAGTGGAGTTCCAATGGAAACTAATGGATGTTGCATGGATGGAGCTAGGATGGTTGAAATAACATGGGGTGATATAAGAGGGAGAACCTCTGCTAATGAGACATAACTTTTAGAATGGGAGGGGGATTCTATTGGGAACTTAGAGGTGAAATATTAGAGGGAATAAAGATAAATAACATACCTGGATTCCTTTGTGGGGACTGATATGTATCTTGATCTTAGCTTGATTGCTTATTTGGTAGAGCTTGAATCTGCTCCTATTCTATCCCTATTTATGCTATTTATTGTTCCTCTTCTTTAGGTATTCCAAAGAGGGCTGCCACGAATTGTGACACAAATATTTTTGCCACAAAATTCTCTGTTCGAACAGGCTCTTGATTATGTGGCTATGGAGAACTGGGTTGTTCTAGTCATTTTAGTGAGGTAGAACGTGTGAATTTCATCATATAAGTTCCTTACATGATTTTTTATTGATTGCCTCTATGTCTGGGTTCTACATACCCTTTGACAAATGCTCCTAGAGCCAATATTTTTGGTCTTTACTCAAAAAGGATAGGCCTTGCATTGGTCAAATCATTAGGACCCAGTCCTCCCCTTGGTACCCTTATCTTTGCATTAGGTGGGCACGTAGACCATAAGTTTGTAATTACTCTATTGGACATTGGAAAACAACTTGTTTGCCTTTCCCAGTGGGGAACTCTTCTGTAATATTCATAGCCCATTGAGGAGAGGATAGATGTGTCTGAATGGTGAAAGGCCTTAGTCTCACCCTGATGGCATGTTTAGTACTTGTCTCCTTTGTTGGTCCTTTAGGCCTCTTGAAACTTAACACTAGAAACTTTTTGGTTCCCTGCCATATGTTGGCATGTGCATCATAGTAATATTTGAATATCCTATCAGTTTTTATGGGATATTTGGAGCTTATGGTATCTATTTCTACCCGCATTTTACAAAATTCAAATAACTTTCCAGAATTTCAAGTATTTGTTTTCATCAAAGCTTTAACATCATCTTCTATAAAAACATGCATTGGATGGTTTTCTAGTTCATAATAAACCACGTCATCATAGATTTTGAGAACTAATATCCTTATTCATTGGAATTACAGAGTTGACGGGATGGATGATTTATGAAATGGAAAACATGAATGAAATGGAACTTATGATTCGGGATGTATAGGAATGGATGGAGGAGTGGAAAGGGTGAGGATTCATGAGATGATATGGAGGTAAATGAATGGAGGAATTAGACTCAGTATCTTGGTTCAAAAATTACTTCTTCATGACTACTTAATTCTTGATTAGAGATAAAATATCCAGTAGCCGATAGTCATGAAGAAACTATTTGTGAGGCAAAAAATAATCCTTAATCTTCAAGAGGATTTATTTTATGGGCCACTTCTTAACAATATTTTACACCATGAGTGTGAGGCTCTGTACATTTCATGCTTTATTTATCTCCTGACCGTTGTCATACCATAAAAATTCATCAAAAATGTGCCTCTGATAGGTCTCTTATTTAGACCAATTTATCCATTCTTCTCTTCTTCTTCTTCTCCTAGGTGAACTACTTCAATCTCTAGTTTTTTGGGGATGGTTTCACAAAATTTATTATCTTCTTCATATTCTCTAAATTCATCTTCAATTTTCTCTTCCTATTCTTCATGGTCTGAATAATCAAACCTATTTTCATCCGACTCATTTCCTTGACTTTCCTCTGCAACAATATTAATATAATCATTGTCTTCCTCACTAATCAGTTGGGTCACATGACTTAGTGCACTCGAGGCTTGTTACCATATATTTTTTGTAATTCTAGGTATTAATGATATGTTTTGATGGATTATTTGTAGGTTGTATAGCCTCTTGTGCAATGGTTTAGAACCACCATTTTCCAATTCAGAGATGACATGTTTTACTTATGTCAAGTTCTTTATCAGCTAGATCACTTGTTCTTGTTGGATTGGTTTAGTCTACCATTCTATTTTGGATTCATATTGCATGATGGAATCTATTCAACTTGATATTATTGCTTCTCCGATGAATTGATGATCATATCCAAAGTAGTCGAGGAATCCCAACTGCCTAAGGTAGGATATTTTGTTCATCATATTGTTAGTCTTCTCCTCCAATCTAGATAATAGTCATAGAATTTTGCACAATAACTTATTTCTTTCAAGGATGTCCTTGGCTATTCCATCGACTATATACCATTGCCTATTTAAAATAAGTCTGACCATGACCATACACTTGGTCTTTTCTAGCTTACAATTTTTTTCTGCTGGAGTTATATTATATTGTAGCTCATCTTTGACTTTCTGAAGGGTATTTATTATGGTCACCAATTCATTTATGGCTTCATCTAAAAATACAAAGCCTGTCTTAGCTTAAGAAATTTTAACTTTGATTTATGACCACACCTTTCTTTGAGCTTGCTTTACGGTTTCTTTGAAAAACCCAGCAGGTCTAGCTCTTTCTGAAAATAATTGTTGATTCAGTTGATTGTTATGTTCGATAAGATTCGATCCCTAGATCTGGAGACCCTCTACTTGTTCTATAAAAATAGCTATTTCATTATATTTAATTACCAATCTTTTACCTCCTCTCGAAGAGAGTTGGCCAAGTCTTCATGTTCTTTGAGATAGATCTCCAATTGTTCTATTCTTCATTTTAGATTTTCATTTTCCTCTCTTCTAACATCTCCCTATAAGAATATTATATCCATGTTTGATTTGGTCATTACCAACTCATTAGAAGTTGGTAGTTGCGTGATATCTATAGAATTTTTTATAATCTCGTAGTACTCTAATGTTATATCCCTTCTTGGTTTCTTCACTTTAGGAGTGATAGTGTACTTTGTCCTTTTTTTGGACATTGGATTGGTGACTGCAGTATTTCTTTTTCATGCTACCTCTTCAGAGTTGTTTACCATATGTGCATTTCACCAGAATACTGCATTCAAGGTCATTTATTATATTCTCCATTACTGATTTACAACAAAGATAGTGATGGGAATAGATGTAGTGATCGAAGATGACCCCAAAATTATAGGGATAAGTGGATATTTCAAAATAGTGGATTATTTGTGTGAAGGAGTGGTTATCACAACCTCTACTGATGCAAGGAGAAGGAGTGGTGTTGTGATTTTTCGACCTACCAATGTGATGGGTGGAATTGGGGAGAATTCTTATGACTATGGGAGTGGAGTTCCAATGGAAACTAAGGGATGTTGCATGGATGGAGCTGGGATGGTTGAAATAACATGGGGTGATATAAGAGGGGGAACCTCTACTGATGAGACATGAATTTTAGAATGGGAGGGAGATTCTATTGGGAACTTAGAGGTGAAATATTAGGGGGAAAAGAGATAAAGAATATACCTGGATTCCTCGATGGGGATTGATATGTATCTTGATCTTAGCTTGATTTCTTATTTGGTAGAGCTTGAATATGCTCCTATTTTATCCCTCTTTATGCTATTTCTTGTTCCTCTCCTTTAGGTATTCCAAAGAGGGCTGCCACTAATTGTGACACAAAGATGTCCGCCACAAAATTCTATGTTTTAACAGGCTCTTGATTATGTGGCTATGGAGAACTGGGTTGTTCAGGTCATTTTAGGGAGGTAGAACATGTGAATTTCATCATATAAGTTTCTTACATGAATTTTTATTGATTACCTCTATGTATGGGTTCCACATACCCTTTGACAAATGCTCCTAGATCCAATATTTTTGGTATTTACTCAACAAGGATAGGCCTTGCGTTGGTCGAATCATTAGGACCCAGTCCTCCCCTTGGTACCCTTACCTTTGCATTAGGTGGGCACCTAGACCATAAGTTTGTAATTACTCTATTGGAGATTGGAAATCAAATTGTTTGCCTTTCCCAGTGGGGAACTCTTATGTAATATTCATAGTCCATTGAGGAGAGAATAGATGTGTCCAAATGGTGAAAGGCCTTAGTCTCACCTTGATGGCATGTTCATTACTTGTCTCCTTTGTTGGTCCTTTGGGCCTCTTGAAACTTAACACTAGAAAAATTTTGGTTCCCTGCCATATGTTGGCATGTGTATCATAGTAATATTTGAATTTCCTATCAGTTTTTATGGGATATTTGGAGCTTATGGTATCTATTTCTACCTGCATTTTACAAAATTCAAATAAATTTCTAGAATTTCAAGTATTTGTTTTCATCAAAGATTTAACATCATCTTCTATAAAAATATGCATTGGATGGTTTTCTAGTTCATAATCAACCACATGATCATAGATTTTGAGAACTAATATCCTTATTCATTGGAATTACAGAGTTGACGGGATGGATGATTTATGAAATGGAAAACATGAATGAAATGGAACTTATGATTCGGGATGTATAGGAATGTATGGAGGAGTGTAAAGGGTGAGGATTCATGAGATTATATGGAGGTAAATGAATGGAGGAATTAGACTCGACATCTTGGCTCAAAAATTACTTCTTCATGACTACCGAATTCTTGATTAGAGATAAAACATCTAGTAGCCGATAGTCATGAAGAAAATATTTGTGAGGCAAAAAATAATCCGTAATATTCAAGTGGATTTATTTTATAGGCCACTTCTTAACAATATTTTACACCATGAGTGTGAGGCTCTGTACATTTTCATGCTTTATTTATCTCCTGACCTTTGTCATACCATAAAAATTTCATCAAAAATGTGCCTCTGATAGGTCTCTTATTTAGACCAATTTATCCATTCTTCTCTTCTTCTTCTTCTCCTCGATGAACTACTTCAATCTCTAGTTTTTTGGGGATGGTTTCACAAAATTTATTATCTTCTTCATATTCTCTAAATTCATCTTCGATTTTCTCTTCCTATTCTTCATGGTCTTAATCATTAAACCTATTTTCATCCAACTCATTTCCTTCACTTTCCTCTCCAGCGATATTAATATAATCATTGTATAACTCACTAAGCAGTTGGGTCACATTATTTAGTGCACTTAAGGCTTGTTCCCATATATTTTTTGTAATTCCAGGCATCAATGATATGTTTTGATGGATTCTTTGTAGGCTGTATAGCCTCTTGTGCGATGGTTCAAAACAACCATTTTTCAATTCAAATATGAAATGTTTTACTTTAGTCAAGTTCTTTATCAGCTAGATAACTTGTTCCTATTGGATTGGTTTAGTCCATCATTCTATTTTGGATTCATATTGCATGATGGAATCTATTCAACTTGATAGTACTGATTCTATGATGAATTAATGATCATATCCAAAGTAGTCGAGGAATCCCAACTGCCTAAGGTGGGAGAGTTTGTTCATCATATTGTTAGTATTCTCCTCCAGTCTAGATAGCAATCATAGACCTTTGCACAATAAATTATTTTTTGAAGGATGTCCTTGGCTTTTCCCTCGGCTATATACCATTGCCTATTTAAAATAAGTCTAACTATGACCCAATACTTGTTTGAATTTTTCAAGGGTATTCCTTGCACTCACCAATTCATTTGTGGATTCATCTAAAAATACAAATTATGGCTTAGCTTAAGCACTTTTAAAATTGATTTATGACCACACCCTTATTTGAGCTTGCTTTATAGTTTCTTTGGAAAACCTAGTAGGTCTAGCTCTTTATAAAAATAATTGTTGATTCAGTTGATTGTTATGTTCGATAAGAGCCGATACCTGGGTCTAGATACCCTCTACTTGTTCTCTAAAAATAGATATTTCGTTATATTTAATTACCACTCTTTTACCTCCTCTTTAAGAAATTTGACCAAGTATTCACGTTCTCTGAGAGAGATCTCCAGTTGGTCTATTCTTCATTTTAGCTTTTCATTTTCCTCTCTTCTAACATCTCCATGCAAGAAGATTATATATTTGTGATATTTGGCCATTACAAACTCATCATAAGCTGGTAGTTGCATGATATATATATAATTTTTGACTATCTCGTAGTCTTCCAATGTCATCTCCCTTCTTGGTTTCTTCACTTTAGGAGTGATAGTGTACTTTATCCTTTTTTTGGACATTGGATCGGTGATTGTAGTATTTCCTTTTTATGCTACCTCTTCAAATTTCTTTACCATATGTTCATTACACTAGGCTATTGAATTCAAGGTCATTTATTCTATTCTCCATTACTGATCTGCAATAAAGATAGTGATGGGAATAGATGTAGTGATCGAAGATGACCCCAAACTTACAGGGATAAGTGGATAGTTCAAAATAGTGGATTATTGATGTGAAGAAGTGGTTATCACAGCCTCTACTGATGCAAGGGGAGAGAGTGGTGTTATTATTTGTATACCTACCAATATTATGGGTGTAATTATGGAGAATTATTATGACTATGGGAGTGGAGTTCCAATGGAAACTAATGGATATTGCATGGATGGAGTTGGGATGGTTGAAACAACATGGGGTGATATAATATGGGGAAACTCTAATTATGAGACATGAATTTTAGAATGGGAGGGGATTATATTGAGAACTTAGAGGTGAAATATTAGGGGGAAAAGTGATAAATAACATACCTGGATTCCTTGGTGGGGATTGATGTGTATCTTGACCTTAGATTGATTGCTTATTTGGCAGGGTTTGAATCTGCTCCTATTCTATCCCTCTTTATGCTATTTATTATTCCTCTCCTTTAGGTATTCCAAAGAGGGCTACCATGAATTGTGACACAAAGATGTCTGCCATAAAATTCTCTTTTCAAATAGGCTCTTGATTATGCGGCTATGGAGCACTGGGTTGTTCTGGTCATTGTAGGGAGGTAGAACATGTGAATTTCACCATATAAGTTCCTTACATGATATTTTCTTGATTACCTCTATGTATGGGTTCCACATACCCTTTGACAAATGCTCTTAGAGCCAATATTTTTGGTCTTTACTCAACCAAGATAGGCCTTGCACTACCCGAATCATTAAGACCCAATTATCCTCTTGGTACCCTTACCTTTGCATTATGTGGGCACTTGGACCATAAGTTTGTAATTACCCTATTGGAGATTGGAAAGCAACTTGTTTGCCTTTACCATTGGAAAAATATTATGTAATATTCCTAGTCCATTGAGGAGAGGATGGGGGTGTTTGAATGGTGAAATGCCTTAGTCTCACCTTGATGGCATGTTCATTACTTGTCTCCTTTGTTGGTCCAGTATGCCTCTTGAAACTTAACACTAGAAATTTTTTGGTTCCCTACCATATGTTGGCATGTGCATCATAGTAATATTTTAATATCCTATCAATTTTTAACGAATAATTGGAGCTTATGGTATCTGTTTATACCCACATTTTACAAAATTCAAACAAATTTCCAAAATTCCAAGTATTTATTTTCACCAAAGCTTTAACATCATCTTCTATAAAAACATGCATTGGATGGTTTTCTAGTTCATAATCTACCACGTGATCATAGAAATATCTTTAGGGGGTAGTGCCTCCATATGTTGAACATCCCACTCTAGTTTGGTTTTTCATCATTGTTTATGAATTTCTCAAAGCGGTGAAGGAGAGTTCATTTGAACTTACTTTCTTAGAGAACTTATTTTCTGGGTTGTACCTCCATCTGTGAGGAATTTATACTAAATCCATTTCATATATGTATTTGGTAATGCTTTTGTGATGTCCCTTACCAACCACTATATCACTCACCTTTAAGGGATAGGTGCAGGTACCCTTCCTACCCTTGCATGTTCCAAAGATGATGTTAGTATAATATTTTTGGCAACAATATTCAAGAGTAAAAATTTGCTCAATGACATAGTGCAGTAGGAAAAAAGGTTTCTCAGTGAAACTATACACAGGAATGATTGTCTCTTTTGTTAGGATATACTAGTTGGATTATTATTTGCCCTTATTTCTCAAAATATCTCTCGCTAATTAGGGAATTCTTGGGAGTTCTCCTTTTATCAGCTTCAAGGCTGGTCTACGAATTTCCTATTAAAACTATAGAAAGACTTTCTCTTGCTTACAACATTTGTACATTTATAAATTGGTCAAGTGGTTTCATTAGGATTAGCTCTTTGTGTAGGAATGGATGACAATTATTCATGGTTAGAATAGAATAAAAGTGAAGCCAAATGGGAAAAATGCTTTAATGAGGCCCCTTCCTTATTTTATTTTATTTAGCTTAGGTATTCATGGGACCAAACTACCAAGTATTGAGGCCAATCAAAGAATATTGTGTTGTTGTTGTATCCAGAAGAATCATAATATCTTGGGTTGGAGATGCAATGGGCTGCAACTATCTGCCAATTATACACTTGTATATCCTAATGTAAACTATAAATTATGACTAGCATGAAGTAAAGCTTTGGATATTTGAATTCTTTCAATTTTATGGGAATAGGAGGTAGGGTACTACCACTCCATGTTTTCTTCAACTATCCAGATACCCATTTTAGAAAATTTATCCCCCCTTCAGTATGCTTACGTAAGGTGTAATATTGAGATTGGGCCTTAGTGGAAAATATTTTGGCTCTTGAGCCTGGTTCTACCCCTGGGGAAAAAGCATTATTGAAGGATTGAGTTTTAAGATGCATCAGGATTTTACCCTTGATGCTTAGCAATTTATTTTGTGTAGGATCAAAATTCTTCATGATATCTTGGATGAGTTCAGGGCATGGATGTACAAAATCACACATGTAAAAATATAGTAACAAAATTACTGCTATTGCCTTGGGACTTGACAGTGATATGTGATTTGTGACCCTTTGTTCTACTTCCATCCTCATATGGAACTTCTCCTTGAAGGTGGTAACCGTATTAACATTTTTACTTGCATTATCTTGAAAATAGCTACTAACTTAGGTTTCCTCGGAAGGACTCTTCTTGGTGGTAGAAGATGAGGATGACATGTTCCTAGGTGGAATTGAACTACTTTTCTATGAAAGAAAAATTTGAGCTCTTGGTTGCTCTATAGAAAACTATTCTCTTCTTCCCCTTGCATAGTTCTCAGAAATCAAATTTCACAACAAGAATACACTGTGTTGAGTAGTGCCAAACATATAGTTGTTTTAGTACATGTGATTTAAATGAGGTGGTTACAATGTTCTTCTACATGCGAACCAACATCGATGCCATTGTTTCACATGATTGGATCACCTTTGAGGTTGACTTCTCATGCTTGGGAATATAAAACATAGCGTTGACTTTGCTTTGGATTGTGTACCCCATGTTTATTTTGAGTTTTTCTTGACTGCGTGTAATCTTCCTCGAATATTTATTTTCTCATTAATGTAGCCATGTAGCATGGTTTAATTTATGAGGCATTTTGGCATTTGTATCTTGTGAGGGAACTTGCCACCATGGATCAACTTTTATCTTTTAGTTACCCATATCACAAAATAAAGTGTAAAAGTAGAAATATTTACAAGTTTATGATACATATGATACAGGGGATAGTTCAGTTTTGGATGTACAACTTGAGGTGATATCCATTAACTGGGATGGGTAGAACATCTCCTTATTTATTTTACAATTGGAAGGTGTTCTTCTATTTGAAATAATCAATTTGTAAAGGGCCTTCATAAAATGAGTCAAAATTTTCATGCTTCCCTGGATTGGCTTTGTCTACATTTTATTTTAAAACCGTGTCACCAAATTAAAAATTTTTGGGTGTGGTTTTCTTATCCAACCAATCCTTTGTCTGTGATAAGTGCCTTTGGAACCTTTGGTAAGATTCCTCTCTCTATTATTCCAAGGGCATATGTTTGAGAAGTATTTCATTCACAGGGTATTCCTTATCATAATCACTATCATTGATGTATTTCAATGTTGGCAATCCTAAATGGATTGGTAGCATAGATTATTTCCCATAGACCAGAGTATAGGGAGATGTACCTATGGATTTGTTCATGGTAATTTGATATTCCCACAAAACCTTATTCATCAAAAAATGCCAATATTTATTATTATCTTCCAACAACCTTTTGAGCATTTTGAGGAGATTTTTGTTTCTTGATTTTGGTAGGCCATTTCCCTATGGGTAATAGTTTGAAGAATTCTTCAAGTAAATACCATATTTTATAGCAAAGTCTATATACTTGGCTCCTATAAAAGCTGGGCCATTATCACTTACCAAAGCTTTGGGGTTTCCAAACCTAGTGATCATAGTCATAAGAAGCTCAAGCATTACATATTTTTCATACCTCTTGGTTGGTATTACCTCCACCCATCTAGTGAAATAATCAGTGGTAGTTAAGATCTACCTATGGTCTGCTGAAGAATTAGGACTAATATCTGCTACAAAATCTAGATTGTATATTTGAAAAGGTTGCTCAACCTATATTGTTTGTAGATGTATTACAACCTTTTTATTTATGCCTATGTATCTCTGGCATTTGTCACAAGATCTAGAAATTTTAAAAGTTCCAGAAAAGACATTAGGTCAAAAATAATTGGCTCTTATGATTTTTAGTGCAGTAGATCTTCCCAAATAGTGACCTCCAGATAGTCCATCATGAAACTCTTTTAAGAATTTATGCTTTTTATTTTCTCTTATACATCTTAAGAGGATGCCATCGATATTTTTTTGTATAGTTCTCTAGACATTATGGTGTAGTGCAAGGCTTGGAGCCTATACCTCCTTTGTGAAGCATTGATATTTTGAGGATAGATACCGATTTGGAAGTAATTGGTGAGTTGATTTATCCAATCAGCTTATTGTGGGAGAGTCTCATCCTCTCTATCTTGTGCATTGATCTAGCATACTACTTCTTCTCATGAATTGTTGTAGCCACTAATTCTTGACAGAGAGATCTATCTCTTACTACTTTTTTTGGGTGAATTTCAATGTCCAACTCTTGAATATTTGTAATCCAACCTGCTCTTTTCTCATCAAGCTCTCCTTGTAAGATGAAAGCTCTTACATCAGGATGGACCACATAGACCAGTGTTTTGATCTAAGATAGATATTGTCTAAAGTTTTTCAACAACTTCATGATTACAAAAATTTACCTTTCTATGAAGTTGTAGTTCACCTAGTATTTGTGCAAGGTTTGGCTGAAGAAGAAGATAGGATGTTCATTCCCATGTTCATCCTTTTGGGTTAGTACATCGACATAACTCTCTTCGATATCGTAAGCATAGAGAATGAAGTCTCTATCAAATTTAGGGATGACTAATACAGAATATGTGGTGATTTCTTGTTTTATCATTTTAAATGCTTGATTTCTTTTATCAGTCCACTTGTAATCTACATATTTTTTGAGCAATTGTAAAATTGGTCTTATAATTTGAGCAAATTCTAAAATGATTTTTCTCACAAAATTAATCTACCCGAAGAAGGATTGTAGATACTTCTTATTCATCAGGTTGGATAATTCTAGTAGCACTTTCACTCTATTAGGGTCAATAGACATCCCGATGAGTGTCATCAATTATTCATCATTTAATCATTATTCTTGTCAATCCAGGGCGGTGTCCAATGGTTGTATACGATAGGAAAGTCAGGCAGTTAAAGGATCAGTTCATTCAGAGGAGGGCTTTATTGGTAGAGCAGTTAATGTTGGGGGTTTGATGTCACCTTTAAATCCTATGAACTGAAATTGACTCCTATTTACCTTTACAGAAATGAAATTGCAGGAATTGAAATTTTGCAGGAAAAAGAAAACTACTTAAATTGCAGAATTTAAAATGACAGAAATGAAAGGATGCAGAAATGGAAATAGCAGAAATGAAACTTGCAGAATTGAAAATCACACTTGCATGAAGTAGAACCTAATTACAATAACATAATTTAAAGGATAGTAATCAAATGTTGCAGAACTGAAACATCAAGAAATTCTCTGATGCAAACTGGAAATGTCAAAGTCTGAAACAACTATTGAAAAATAGAGAATTTCATAAAATGTTGTAGGATGCAAGAATCTATGCTAAGTGGTCAGATGACATGCACACACACTTCCTATAATCATTACAAATTATCACATGCATTCTAAAATAACACAACTAAAAATGTGAAATAGAGTCAGGTTTCTGCTAATTTGTTGCAGCAAGAAAAGAGCAGAAAACCTGTCAATGTTGTCCCTTCTCCTGGGCCTGGAAGTGGCCCTTGCTCCCTGAACTAGAAGAAGGTGAAAAGTACCTGTCCTAAACTAACTAAACCTTACACTAAACTCAGAATGCCAACATAGATGATGAAACTGCACCTTTTATTAAATCTGCAGTAGCATAACAACAATGCAGGGGAAACCTGCAGAATACTATTCTGCTACAGTACAATGCTACAACATTTAAACTTTTGCTATTTTTCTATCCTCTAGATCCTATATGCTCAACCAAATGGGAGCTATATTATTTATGCTAATGGGTTACAATATTGATAGGATTTTGTGTTGCTATGTAGGGCTGCTACAACTGTTGTAGAACTGTTTCCTAGAATGTAGGGATTTGTTCTGTTATTCCTTATCCATTCCTTCTATTGAGCTTCATGCATTGAGGGACAGGTGTTGGGAAGAATAAGGGTATCCCTTAAACAGTTGCAGCCACCATTTACCACCCTTCTACTATTGTTATAGGCGCTTTTGACCAAAACTGTTCTTACTGCGTTCATTCTGGAGCTGCTCCGAAATATCAGGCAGGATAACAGAGTTTGTATTAATTCATGCACCAAAGGTGCAGGAAAATAGTTGTGATGGTGTGAATAGTCTCCATAATTTCCTAGAAGACTTATTCCATCCTTTGCATGAGCTGGAGTGGACCAATTCCAAGCCATGTTGTATATGTACAACTGGCTGGAATTTGAATGGACAATTTCCTGTTTCTGCATAGTCAAACTATTTTGAACAAGTTTTGGCGCCTTTTTGGCCATTTGAAATGGTTAGACGATGGGGAAAGCTAATGAAATGATTTCAGAACTAAATACATATCAACACTTATTATTACAACTTCAAATAAATCCTACTTTGCTTAAAGAATTCAGCTAAAATAGGTCAGAAAGTACAGAAAAATAGTCAAAATAGAATATATGCTCTTCAACATTTAAAACATGTAAACACTAATACATAATGCATTCTATCACCATAATTAGCATCAAAACATAACATAAGGTTTATCAAATAGTTTATCAAATATCCAAAAATGGTCCATGAATGAGGTAATTTTTTGGCCTCATCATTTTCCCCCAACCTATTATAATGCATGTCCTCATGCATTCTGTGAAGCCACAACAACACAGAGATCTATGTCCAGATTCCATTCTTCATAACTCAGTTTTGGCCCTAGAACCTTATAATATCCTCTGATTGCCTGTATTTGCTTGAGCCACTCCTGGAACTGCTCATCTGATTGGGGATCATTATCAAAGAAATATGGAATAGGGGTTATAACATTTGGCAGCCTATACCTCAAACCTACCCAATGATCTTGCAGTTTGTGGATGACCTGCACTATACCTTCTGCTCTTCTTCTAGACCACAACAAATTGTTGGGTGAGATAGGTTCCCTTTTCTGAAGTGATATTGGTAATTCTCCCCACCTGCTCTTACAAGATGATAGAGCATTACCAAAATGTTGGTTACAAAAGACCTAAAAACTCCTGATACAATCAGTAAGATTGCTCTTATATAATTCTCTAATTTTTTGTTCCCTCATCATAGTGAAATGTTGGTTTATGGATTCCCTATAATTAGTATGGGTCTGTCTTATTAGTAACTCAGCTTTCAACTCCATTTCCTTGCTTGCCTTTTTCTCCTCCTCCCAATGAATCTGATTTTGCACTAGAGATATGAAGGCTCTCAACTGGATATCTCCTGTAAATATGTGTGGCAAGAAGGTTCCATTCTCAGGTAAGAAGAAGTTATGCAGAAATAATTCACAAAGCAGATTTCTCTGTTCCTCTGGACTATGCAGATATGTTTCTACAAATTCCTCAACAGTGTCCAGTTTGTAAGGAAGTTTGGAAATAATCCTCATTAACTGCCAGCGGAGGTATTTTTATTTTAGGATCAAAGTATAAAACCTTGTAGGCCTTCTACACTGAACTAAGTACTCTGCAATTTGGCACATATCCTGTATCTGTTCTTGTAACTTAGTTATATCTGCAGTTTGGGCTTCTAGCTTCTGCTTCAAAGGTTTTAAGGCTGAAATTTGTGCCTCCATCTGTTGACACTGCAGCATCCAATGTGCTATGTCCTCATTATATTTTGTCATTGTAACTATTTGTGGGGGCCTTATGATTGATTGTATTTTTGGAGGTAAGTCCACTTGTATACCAATTTTTGATGTGTTAACAGAGAGTAGATCTACTTGTACTCCAACTTCTGTTGTTTCAACTTGAGGTGATTCAACTGTAATTAATTCAACAGATAATTGAGGAGAATGTATATTTACCTGTTCTTGCACTTCTCCCTGTTCATTGGCCTCCTCAGCTGCTTGTGATGTTTGTGCCCCTTGTAAATTTTTAGAATGTTCTGCAGAAGCTCCTGAATCTGTCATGCTGACATCCTGCTGGAAGATTTGTGTTGTTGTCTCTTCTATTTCCACTCCTCTGATGGGTGATTCTTCCTCAGGTAGGGCTATCTCCCTATGATCTTCTACCAATTCTAACAAAATTCTGGCCAATTCATCCTCAGAATCAGATTCTGTAGGTTGTTGCTCCAGAGTGGACAACCGAGCCTTTAGTTTGTTCACTTCTTCCTGCAAATCAGCAATAAGCTTATCTTTTTCTATGATAGAGGCTTCATGTTGTTCAATCCAACCCATTTGTGTCTTAATGACACTTTTAGCAGCATGTAACTGGGTTTGCATATCAGGCTCTTCCTCTTCTCTTAGTGATTCTTTGCCAGAATCAGAATCTTCAGAATCTGAATAGTCAACAAGTGAGACTGTAGGTATTTCTGTATCTGTGATTGTTGTCTCTACCTCCAATTCTTCTATGTCCATATATACTTCCTCTGATATTTCTTCTGTAAATTGTTCTACAAGCACTTCCTGCTCCTGCTCTGTATTTAACTACTGAAATAGTGATGTCGCTTCTTCATCCACTATTTCTTCTATTACTTTTTGTTTTTGAAGTCTAGAAGACCTTCGTAACCCCACAGGAGTTTGTTTAACCCTTTTTGGTGACTCTGGAACAAATTCTGATGATTCTGGAGTAGAACCTACTTCAAGTGTTTCTTTCTCTAGCCGCCCTTCCTTTCTTGAACTACCAGGCTGCCTAATAGGTTGTGTTGGAAAAATAGTTACATTCTCAAAAAATGTAACTCTCCTTATTTTTCCCACAGGACCAGACTTAGATTATTTTTCCCTTTGCTTCCTAGTCCTAGAGGATGGAGGTCCTTGTGGTGAGGAGGGGATTTCTTTTTCAGAGGATTCAATTTCAATTTCAGGTTCAGATCTTGTAATTTCTGCTTCATCTTCAGATTCAGACTTCTCACCTTCTGCCTCTTCCTCAGATTTAGGGCTTTCACTCTCCAATTCATTCCAGGCAGAGAAGAACCATTCAAAACTCCTAGGGTTTCCTCTAAAGTGATGTTTGCAGATGAGCTTGATGAGCCCATGGTGTTTGGGAGACCCTCTTCCTGCTTGGTACTTTTTGGCCATATTTACTAGCTCTTGATATAAATACAGAGGAAGGTTTACCCTAAGCTCAGGGTTTGAGTTGCCATGGCGAAGATGGGTCAAAATTCTCATGTGATGTCCAGATAGGACAGGGAATTGCCCATCACAGGTCAAAAACCTAATGACCCATACTGCAACTTCATCCCAAGGAGGTTGTAAACTTGTTCTTTTGACCCCCTTGCAGATATTATTACTCAATACAAACTCAGTGGGCCTATCCTCATCTCCCCTAAACTAGTTTACTAATTCATTTAAAGTATTCTTGCCATATTTCCCAATTTGAACCCCATGCAATGGCATTTTAGTAACTTGACTAAGAATTTTGGGCTTACCTGGATTGTCATGTCGCTGATGTGAATTTGATTGTTGTGAAAGGTGCGTGCAAACTCAGCGGCCAATCCCTCTGAATGCCCATTGAACTTATGCAAAAAGGGAAAAAATCCTCCTTCTATAAAAATACGTAGTGATTCAGGATCTCCTTGTAGGCAATCTACATTTTTTGGCTCAATCCGATTCTTCTTACCCCCCATTTTTAATCTTCCTATGTTCTATATTTTCTCAATGTCGAAAGACAACGTCGTTCTTGGGTCTGAATCAAACTATTTGCAACTAGGGCTCAAAATGGTTTTGGGCTACGAAATTAAATTTTTACCAAAAAAATGCTTCGAAACATGTTGGAACGTTTGGAAATTAAATTTCCTTCTTCTATCTCACATGGCAGACTCCTATTTCCCATAGGAACGTGATCTGCTATGTTTGATTAAATTATTACGATGCGCTGATGTGGCAGTTGTCTGTTGGTTGGGTTATGGACAATGTACAGAACTTCCCTTTTTCTTGAAGTCCTTGTGAAGTGTGCCGAAGATTTTGCATATCATGAAATGTGCGATGATTCCCAACAACCTCATTTCCATCATTGTGTTGGAAACCTGCATCTTGAAATCTGTGCCATAATTTTTCCTTACTCCAAACAATAGAAATTTGATTGTGATGCCACATGTCGTTTCGTCCTTATTCTTACTCATTCCGGAGTCTTTCTCGAAGTATGAACATTCCTTCATTCCGAAGCATATGTTTATTTTTATTCTGAAGTTGTTCTTGTCTTTTCTCTTTGTTTTGGTTCTGGAGTTATCATCATTCCGAAGCAGTTATGAGTACCATTTATTCTAGAGCATTATCATGCTGAAACATTTGAAGGTTATGGATAAAATTTTTCTGCCCTTTTCACATCTTCCATTGACTAGATGGATAACTTTTTGAATTAACCTTATGTATGCCTCATATACTAACTAGGGATATTATACACTACATACTAGATATCAACATTGTTCTAAAATGAAAAAGGCACATACCTGATATAACCATTTATCCACAATTGTACAGTGGTTGTTTCTGTTGATTCTCAGTTGGCTGCTCTATGGACTAAGACAGGTGCAATCTAAAAATAGGTGAAACAGTGATTGTGAGAAAATATGGAACAATGATGGTGGGTACAAATGGTGAGTCACTAAGGCAAACATGCCGGAAGACCGGTTTTCATGCAAGCCTAATTCAGAGGCGCCTCAAAGAGGTTTTCACTTTCTGAATTTATTCATTTTTTTATTTATTTTTTACTTTTTTATTATTTTTTTTAATTTCTTTCATGTTACTCTGTTGAGTCCGGTGTGGAAGAAGTGTTTTCTTCCAACATGTGTACATCCAAGTTCTCCACTTGCTTGAGAAACTCCTCCTTTGATAGTGGTTTATGATATATCCGAAGGCGATGTCCATTAACCACCAATTTTCATCATGAATCATCAATGGGTGAAAGGCGAACAACTCCATTTTCAAATACTTCCTCAATATGATATGGTCCAAGCCACCTAGTCTACAACTTTCCAGGATAGTCTTCATAACGTGAGTCAAACAACAAAGCCCAGTCGCCTTGCTGAAACTTCCTCTGCTGAATGTGACTATCATGCCATAATTTTTGTTGTGCTTGGATCATCTCAGTCTGGTGCAATGCATCCCTCCGTAGCTCATCTAATGCATTGAGCTGCAGAATTCGGTTAGTTTGTGCCTATGACAAATCAATACCTACATCCAAAGTAGTTCGAAGAGTTAATAACTCAAATTCAATAGGCAAAAGAGGCTTTTTACCATAAACCAATTCATATGGTGTGAATCCAGTAGTGGATTTCCAAGTAGTGTTGTAAGCCCAAATTGCTTCAGGTAGTTTGTCCATCCAATTCCTCCTATGGGAAGCTATGGTTTTGGTTAAGATTCTCTCTAGTTCCCTATTTGTTACTTCAACCTGACCATTGGCTTGTGGATGATAAGGTGAGGATTTCCTATGCTTGATTTCATATAGTTGAGTGAAGGCTTCAACAACTCTTGAAGTAAACTGAGGTCCCTGATCTGTGGTGATGGATTGTGGGGCCCCAAAATGTAGGAAAATCTATGAATACAGGAAATCAACAACTTTGTCTTCTCGAGCATGCTTAAAAGCATGGGCTTCTACCCATTTGGTTACATAGTCAGTACATACCAAGATATGCACTTTCCCTTGGGAAGGAGGGTCAATGGGTCCTACAAAATCTAACCCCCATCTCTCAAATGGTTATGTTCCTATTTGAGGTTGTAATGGCATTTCACTAGTGAAGGTAGGTTTTCCCATCCTTTGGCATGCATCACAATGTCCAACATACCTTTTCACATCTTTATGTAAATATGGCCAGTAATAACCAGTACCCAAAATATTTTGAATGGTGCTCTTTACTGAATAATGTCCTCCTGATGGTTCATCATGACATGCCCGTAGGATATCATATACTTCATCCTTGTGGATACACCTACGCAAAACATGGTCAGGACTGCATTTGAAAAGTAAACCTCTTATCCATTTGAAAGAAGAACTTTGCTTGATTAACTATTTCTTTTGTTTAGGAGTAAAGTGAAGAGGAATTTTTCCTGTAGCCAAATAATTAGCTATATCTACAAACCATGGAGACTGCACAGAAATAGCAAATAGTTTCTCATCAGGAAATGCATCTTCAACCAACTCTCCTATATCTGCATTTTGCAATCTTGATAGAAAATCTGCAACTACATTAGCTTTCCCTAGTTTATTAACTATAGTGATATCAAATTCCTACAACAATATTAACCAATGAATAATTCTTGCACTAACCAGAGGTTTATTCATCAGGTATTTAATGGTAGCATGATCTGTATGAATGAATACCTGATATCCTATGATATAGTGTCGAAACTTATTGATAGCATATACTACAACTAAGAATTCCTTCTCAGTAGTAGTGTAGTTCTTTTCAGCTCCTGTCAAGTTTTTACTGATATAGTAAATGGTATAATGCTCCCCATTGTCAATTTGTCCTAATGCAGCTCCAATAGCAGTATTGGAAGCATCAATTTGAATATGGAAGGGCAATTCCCAATTAGGTCCTCTCAATACAGGGGGAGTGGTTAATTTTTCTTTCAATTCATCAAAAGACTTTTGACACTCAGTAGACCAAGAAAATTTAGAATCCTTCATTAGTAATGCAAACATTGGATTGGCTATGGTACTGAAATTGGCAATAAATCTATGGTAGAAACCAATATGCCCCAAAAAACTCCTTACATCAGTTTGAGTTTTTGGAGAAGGAAGGTTTTTTATGACTTCCACCTTTTTAGGATCAACCTTGATCCCATAAGAGGAGATATGATGACCAAGGACAATCCCTTCCTCCATCATTAAGAAGCATTTCTCAGGATTAAGAGACAAATGGTATGTTTCACAATGTATTAAAACTTTTTCAAGTTGTTCTAAAGTATATTCAAAACTATCCCCAAATACTGTGAAATCATCCATGTAAATCTCTACACTCTCATTTGTCAAATCAGAGAATATGGCCAAAACAACTCTTTGAAATGTTGTTGGAGCATTACATAAACCAAAAGGGTAGAACCCTATAAGCAAAGGTTCCCCAAGGACATGTGAAAGTAGTTTTCTCTTGGTCTTCAGGTGCAACTTGTATCTGATTATAACCACTGAATCCATCAAGAAAACAGAAAAATTTCTTGCCAGCAAGGGTATCTAACACTTGGTCTATGAAAGGTAATGGGAAATGGTCCTTATGTGTTACCTTGTTTAACTCTCTATAATCCACACACACTCTCATTTTCCCATTTTTCTTTGGAACAATGACTAATGGAGAAACCCACTTACTGTCTGAAATTGGGTAAATGAATCCTACATCTAAAAGTTTTTCAATTTCTTCTTTAACAATATCTTTTAGAGTAGGATTCAGGCGCCTTTGAGGTTGTCTCACTGGTTTGACATCTTCAGTGTATATCCTATGTGTACACACATCAGGATGAATGCCAATCATGTCCTTATAATTCCAAGCAAAAGCCTGAACATGTTTTTGTAGGACAACAAATAATTTGGCTTCCTATTCATTAGTCAACCAACTATTAATATTTAGAAATTTCCTTGGTTGTATTTCAATTTGTTTAATCCCTAGATAAACAGAATTGACTACTTCATATATGCTGATTAAAGAATTTAATGGACAGTGATGTGGCTGCAGAGTATGAAATACTCTAGATTCTATTTCATAAGTGATGCTAGATGGAATCATTCCCTGCATAGGACATGTGAAAGAGGTAAGAAGATGATGATGCCATCCATGTGGCAGTGTGAAAGAGCTTTCCTATATGGGAATAGGTGACAGATGTTCTAAAGTTTGTTCTTCATCCTTCCATAGTAGGCGATGAACAAGAATTTGATCATATTTAAGTCCTTCTTGTAATGTGGCAACTAGGACAGTTTCATCTTCAAAAATTTCCCTTTCTGGTGAATTGACTTCCTCAATGTGTTCCTTCACTACTACTGTAGCCAAAGTGGCAATAGTTTCTTGTTCTTCATCAGACTCAGGATACCATATTTGTCCAAAAAATTTGGTTGAAGGTTGGGTTGGTGGATACAGGGAAATCTTCTTAAGGTCAATGCCATTTGAAATAGTCATTTCTCCTGACCTAGTCTATAAAAGCAGCTACAGTAGCAAGCCAAGGTCGCCCTAGAATGATGGGATAACCACTAACTGAATTTCTAGGCTGCAACACCAAGAAATCTATAAGATACTCCCAGGAAGAAACTTCAATGGCAATATCTTCTAGGATTCCTTCTGGCTTGGCAACTGACCTATCTGCCATTTCCAAAACTGTAGTGGTAGGACTGAGATTATTGAGATGCAGTTGTTGCATTGTTTCCTTAGTCATTACATTGATTGCAGCTCCAAGGTCAATTAGTACATTTGGAATTTGCACTAACCCAATAGTAATTGTGACTACTGGACTTCCTGGATCACTATATTTGGGAGGCACTAGTTTTCCAGATAGCAGGTCAACCAACTTCCCTTCTACTTGCACAGTTTTAGGAAAGGCTTTCTTCTTTCTACCAAGTTTCTTGATACATAAATCCTGAATGGTTTTCTTGATTAAGGGCACATCCTTTATTGCTTGCAACAAAGGAAGAGAAATTATCATTTTCTTAAGTTCTGTAACTAATTCTGATTCAGGAATAGTTGCAAGATTTTTAAATATTTCAGGGTATGGTACTTCTCCTGTAGGGGATTCTTGTTTTTCTTGCTCATTTTTTGATTTTTCTTCTTTTTCTTTTGTTTGCACTGGTTTTGAATGTGGAGATTCTTGCTTTCCATCAATCTCTTCAATGGTGGGTGGAGCAGGGTTAGGTAAAACTTTCCTTGAATGCAACTGGATATTACTACAATCAAGTACATGAACTACAGCAGAATCTTTAGACTCAGCTCCATAAATAGGGGTTGCTTGTCTGGTATTATTTGGGTTAGCAACAGGCTGAGCTGGAAGTGGGGGTTGCTTAACTGGTTGTGCTTGTTGAGGTTGTATTCTTCCTTGAAAGTTTTGATTAGGAGCTGGCAACAGGTTTTGAGTCTATCCTTGATACCTCTGTTGCCCTTGATATGATGGGTATTGTGGCCCCCATATTTTCCCATATTGTTGATTTTGTGTCCAAGGTGGATTAACAGGATTCCATGGAGGATGTGACCAATCTTGGGAAGATGCCCAAGATTGATTCCATGGTTGTGAAGGTGGTTCTGAATATCCCCAAGGCATATTCCAAGGATTTTATCCCCAACCTATAGGAAAACGAGGGGCATTCTGGTATTGTGAAAAGTTGCCACCTGGCCTCTACCCAATAACATTAAGTTCTTCAGTTTGGGTTTGCAAAATATTTTTAAGGTGAGGCAGGAGATGGCACTTATCAGTGTTATGCTCTTTTGAACATATGCCACAAATAGTTGAGATAGAGGTTCTATCCAAAGGACAATCATGTAGGGCATGCTTATTCCTGCATCTAGGACAATAGATAGCTAGGGGTGGTGAAGAATTGGATTTTGCATTCCTTTCCCCTAATGCAGTATTTAATTGAACAAGAATATCAGTTTTCATGTTAGCCATTTCTTCCATCAAATATTTTATATCAGTATTACCAGGATTTTGCTTCCTTCTTCTTTGCCTAGTGCGGGAATAATTTTTGCATAACTCTACAATATCATTAATCTCAAGCTGGTTTATATCTCCTTTTCCCATTAAATCCAATACTTCTCTGGAATCATCCTGCAAACCTCTCAGAAATATAGTTTTTAATAAGTCAGTTTCCACAGGACCACATCTCTTTTGAATAAAGGTAAATCTATCAAGATAATCCTCTAAGTTTTCATCCTCTTCTTGTCTAATCCGAAATAACTCATCCTTCCTATTTCTCACTCTACAATACTCCTGATACTTATCCAAAAATGCAGTTTCCATTTGATCCCAAGTGCGGATTGAATCTGGTTCAAGGCTCATAAACCATCGTAAGGCTGCATCTTTGAGTGTAGAGGGAAATAACTTCAGTTTTTGGTTGTCATTGACATAGTCATAAGTCTGACACAAAACTTTGAATTCAAATAGGAACTGATCAGGATCTTCAAAAACAATTCCCCTAAATATTGGCAATACTGAGGGTGAAATTGTTTTCATAGGAGCATTCTGAGTAGGATTCAGATGAATAGGGTATTCAAAAGTTCTAACAGGAGGATTGTCAGCATCATGACCAACAATTTCCCTATCACGTTCTCCTTGTTCTGCCATAGGTGCTTCCTCAGTTTTGACTTGTTCAACTGGTTCAGATGGATCAGCCCTATGGGTATGTCTAGAAGCAAGTGCCTCTAAGAGCTCTTCTTGCAAAGATCCTAAAATTTTAGTTGATGAAGAAGATGATTCTCTTTTAAGTCTTTCAGGAAGTTCATACACAGGCAGATCTTCACCTGATCATGAAGAACGCCTTGGTGGAAAAGAGCCAGTTTTGATAAACCTTCCTCTTTCGTCTCTTGGCCTATTCATCCATGCTCATCCACTAAATGAACTAGAATTCAGTTTTCAAGAACTGTTACCTATAACAGGATAGTTCCTGGACTGCTATGCTTTTCCTAACAACACCTAAAGTTTTCCTCGACAATGGTGCCAAAAATGATGAGTGTCATCAATTATTCATCATTTAATCATTATTCTTGTCAATCCAAGGTGGTGTCCAATGGTTGTATACGATAGGAAAGTCAAGCAGTTAAAGGATCAGTTCATTCAGAGGAGGGATTTATTGGTAGAGCAGTTAATGTTGGGGGTTTGATGTCACCTTTAAATCCTATGAACTGAAATTGACTCCTATTTACCTTTACAGAAATGAAATTGCAAGAATTGAAATTTTGCAGGAAAAAGAAAACTACTTAAATTGCAGAATTTAAAATGACAACAATGAAAGGATGCAGAAATGGAAATAGCAGAAATGAAACTTGCAGAATTGAAAATCACACTTGCATGAAGTAGAACCTAATTACAATAACATAATTTAAAGGATAGTAATCAAATGTTGCAGAACTGAAACATCAAGAAATTCTCTGATGCAAACTGGAACTGTCAAAGTCTGAAACAACTATTGAAAAATAGGGAATTTCATAAAATGTTGTGGGATGCAAGAATCTATGCTAAGTGGTCAGCTGACATGCACACACACTTCCTATAATCATTACAAATTATCACATGCATTCTAAAATAACACAACTAAAAATGTGAAATAGAGTCAGGTTTCTGCTAATTTGCTGCAGCAAGAAAAGAGCAGAAAACCTATCAATGTTGTCCCTTCTCCTGGGCCTGGAAGTGGCCCTTGCTCCCTGAACCAGAAGAAGGTGAAAAGTACCTATCCTAAACTATCTAAACCTTACACTAAACTCAGAATGCCAACATAGATGATGAAACTGCACCTTTTATTAAATCTGCAGTAGCATAACAACAATGTAGGGGAAACCTGTAGAATACTATTCTGCTACAGTACAATGCTACAACATTTAAACTTCTGCTATTTTTCTATCCTCTAGCTCCTATATGCTCAACCAAATGGGAGCTATATTATTTATACTAATGGGTTACAATATTGATAGGATTTTGTGCTGCTATGTAGGGCTGCTACAACTGTTGCAGAACTGTTTCCCAGAATGCAGGGATTTGTTCTGTTATTCCTTATCCATTCCTTCTTCTGGGCTTCATGCATTGAGGGACAGGTGTTGGGAAGAATAAGGGTATCCCTTAAATAGCTATAGCCACCATTTACCACCCTTCTACTATTGTTATAGGTGCTTTTGACCAAAACTGTTCTTACTGCGTTCATTCTGGAGCTGCTCCGGAATATCAGGCAGGATAACAGAGTTTGTGTTAATTCATGCACCCAAAGGTGCAGGAAAATAGTTGTGATGGCGTGAATAGTCTCCATAATTTCCCAGAAGACTTATTCCATCCTTTGCATGAGCTGGAGTGGACCAATTCCAAGCCATGTTGTATATGTACAGCTGGCTGGAATTTGAATGGACAATTTCTTGTTTCTGCACAGTCAAACTATTTTGAACAAGTTTTGGCACCTTTTTGGCCATTTGAAATGGTTAGACGGTGGGGAAAGCTAATGAAATGATTTCAGAACTAAATACATATCAACACTTATTATTACAACTTCAAATAAATCCTACTTTGCTTAAAGAATTCAGCTGAAACAGGTCAAAAAGTACAGAAAAATAGTCAAAATAGAATATATGCTCTTCAACATTTAAAACATGTAAACACTAATACATAATGCATTCTATCACCATAATTAGCATCAAAACATAACATAAGGTTTATCAAATAGTTTATCAAATATCCAAAAATGGTCCATGAATGAGGCAATTTTCTGGCCTCATCACATCCCTTGTTTCGATACTACATACCCTAGCAATTTTCCTTTGTGGACTACAAATATGGACTTATTAGGATTTAATGATATGCCAAATTATTTGTATTTTTGGAAGACTTGTTCTAAATGATAAATATGATCTTTTTTTCATGTGATAACACAGTCATATTAGCTAAGCATATCATTTTTATTTTGTTGATCAATTTAACAAATGCATAATCCATAGCTCTTTGAAAAGTAGTGCCAGCATTTGATGTATCGAATGGCATTCTTTGATAGGAAAAATTACTCCACTTTGTTGTAAATGCAGTTTTGTATTGGTCTTCATTATTTACCAAAATTTGGTTGTACCCAGAGAAATCATCTAGTAAGGAGAACCTTCCTATCCCTGCTACCATTTGTAATATTTGGTCCATCTTTGGTAAGGGGTAGTGATATTTTAGAGAAGCTTGATTCAGGTTCACGAAATCCACACAAAGGTAAATATCACCATTCTTATTTCTTACCAGGACTAGATTGGCCACCCAAGTGGAGTGTTTGACTGGGTAATTTATCTTAGCTCTTTGTAGCTTAAGTAATTATTCTTGCATAATTGTCTCAATCTTGGGATTTACCGCCCTTTGCTTTTGCTTTAATGGCCTAGCTTTCGACACTAACTCGATAGTATGATGGATGATAATTTTATTATATACTTTCAAGTCATTGTAAGTCCAAACTATTATATCTTGATACTTGTGGAAAAAAGTTCTAAATTTCTTAGTTTCTTCTATAGTACACTGGATACTGAACTTCAGTTTTTCTACATTCTGCATTTCAATTTCTTTGTATATTTGATTGTTGACTTTCATTTGCTTTAATATTTTGGAATATTTATTGTCAAATAGGCTATCTAGAGTAATTAAGACTTTAGGTATGTGGTTGTTTTTCAATTGAATCATCCCTTTTAATCAAACTCTTGAACAAGTTTACTGTTTGAAAGAGCACAACTTGCTTCTTTGATTAAAAAATCTACAATTTTCTCATCATCTTCAAAGACTTGCCAATAATTTTTTTTTATTAGGCACAGATGGTCTAAAAACTAGTTTAACTCTCTTATTTTTCAAATATCCATAATCTACTGAGAGATAAATTAGCCCCCTTAACAACTAATGTGTCTACTAAGGAATTTTGTTGTCTAGGGATAACCCATAGGTTCAAAGCAACAAATTATTTCATCAGGTCGTAGACTCTATTTCTATAAGCTTTTAGATAATGATGCTTACTACTATAATTCTCAGTAACTTGATTTATGATCAATTCTAAGGCACCATAAATATCTATAATTTTAATGGCCATCAGCTCTAGTTGTATTAACCCTAGACAGGGAGGTTCATGCTCTACAATATTATTTGTACAAGACCATGCAAGTCTATAAGAAAAACTCTTTGTTTCGTTAGATAGATATTTCAGGTTTACCCCTGCTTCAACTCCATTTTTGCATTTTGCTCCATCAAAATACATTTTCTAAATTTCAAACTCTCTTAATGATTGATTGGATATTTTAGGTATTTTGTTATGTACTTCTGATATTATACTGTGTTCCCAATCCTATCTCTAGCAGAGCTTGGTCATTTTAGAAAGGTAGTTGATCATCAATTTCCAAATATTATAGGAGTTCTATAATTTTTGTCTCTTCCATTACTGAGTGATTGTACATTTTCTCTTCTATCTTCTCAATATGGTAAGTGACTAGATTTTTAGAAATCAGTCTTATTATTATTCCTTTGTGGGGTATCATCATACCAGAGTAGTCTAAGTACATTTATCCTCCCTTATTGGTGGTAAATTTTCTAGAAATACATAAGCCAAAGTATGGTTTGATATCTACCACTACAATATAGTGAATTCAGGGGCTTTGTGCAACCTCATTAATATATCTTTTACCACCCCCACAATTTTCACTGGGGTACCATCTAGTTGCAAGATGACTTGATAGGAGTAGGTGTATTTCATATCCATCTCATCATAAACAACCTTAGGCATTACCATGGTAGATGCACTAGATTCAATCATACATTTATGGACAATCCATACCTTCATTATTAAGAAAATATAGAATGGGGAAGGCTTATTTTTCAAAGCAGTAGGTGTTAGTTATATCTAATATGAAGGCTGGTTGAGCATGGTAGTCATGCATTTTCATTGAGATTTCTTGTTAAGAGATGTTTTTCACAAATCATTATGTCCAAAAGTAAAAGAGTATCATAAATACTTGCTCTTGATGTTGTCTTTTTAAGCTCTTCTACAATGGTAAACTCGGGTTTATCCAAAGGGTTTCTCTCTTTCCTTCTGTCCATATTTTTGAATCTTCTTCTGTATTGTTGAGTAACTTCAATCCTCTATATTTTGGTGATTGATAGAAATTGTAGTCTTTCTCTAGCTTCCTCTTTAGAACCTAGTTGTTCTTTGTCCATGTATATTGGTTTTTGTGCAACTTTACCTTTTTCATATCTATGAGGTGTTAACTCTATAGAAACTTGAGGAATAGGGAAATTGTCCTTATTTAACAAGAGTTGATCTTTCTTATTCTGATAAGGAACCTGAAATAATCCCAATTTTTGAGAATCAACTTGTATTGGTTTCTTTCCAGATCTAGTCAGTACTACGACATATTTTGACTCGGAAGAACTAGACTCTTCATATTTTTGTTCATGGTGTCTCAACATATTAATTCTCCCTTACTAGTTATTTTTTTCTTTTTCATAGATTTTTGGATATGATGTTGATACATGTAACAAGAATCAATGTCATGTGGATCATTGCAAACCAAGCACTAGATATTAACTAGATTGTTTCAGGATTTAAATCATATTCTTATTCATTAGTATTGACTCTAGGTCCTACGTTGTTGCTTGAACTAGCCTTTTAATATTTATTTATGTAAGGAAATATTCTTGGTTGAGACCTATTAACTTCTCTCTTCTCTATAGCATTGACCTTGTTGCTAATAGTATTCAAATAATTATGGATGTTGAGCAGCACTAAGGAATTATGATATGGCTATAAAGGAAGAGGAGAAAATGGTACGGTAGTAGGTAAATTGGAGTAGGGCTTGCTGTTAAGATATGGGTTGTGATAGACATATGATTCATGGAAGGAAGATAGGACATAGAGGGTAGTTATGTGATTTTAGGAGTATATGGGGTAACATGCTTGGAGGGTAATCTTCCAGCTAAAATCAAGATATCTTCAGCATGAACTGTTGAATAACACAAGATTATATTGAGATGGGGGGTGAACAATATAATACCACTTTTTACTTTTCTTTCCAATCAATATTATGCAATATATCAATGGCAATATTAACAATAGTAATCAAAGCAATGTACAAATCACCATATGCAATAGAGACACCAATTTAATGTGGTTCACCCAATGTGGGCTACTCTGTGGAGAAATTATTTCACTAAAATTTTCTCAACAAATATCTTGGGAAACCTTTCCCTATTACAATGCTTATGGAACTCTATCCAAAGGAGACACCAATCCCCTAATCAAGTTCATGGATCTCTACCCACAACATAACTCCTCTTCTCTAGATGATGATCTTATGGAAGAACTACTACCTCAACTGTACTGGATTATGGATCTTTATCCACTGAAGACTCATACCCTCACTCAAAAGACTTGTATTCACTACCTTGGATAATGGACCTCTATCCATTGGAGACTGTTGTCCTCTATAGTTTGTCACCTCTAAATATTTCTCTCAACTTTGTCTCAAATATGCATTAAACATGGTCCTTTAGTCTAGCACAAATTTACTCAATCTCTATATTTGATCTACACTAAATACAGTCCTTTGATCTAGCATAAATCTGCTCAATATTTGTCTTTAGTTTGTACTAAACACAGTCCTTCGGTCTAGAAAAAATATGATCTATATCTATCTCTTGTCTGGCACAAACCTATCCTCAAATATATACCAAAATCTATCCTCAAATATGTCCTCAAGATTTAACACAAAACTTGACTTAATCATAAATCAACTCTACTAGATCTGCCCCAAACCTTAATTCAAAGTTTGAACAAATCAATCAATCAATTCTGCTCATAATTATTCTCAAAGGCTTGCCTCAAATATGTCCACAAGTCCTCTCTAGAACTTGCTCTCACTACTCTTAAGTCTTCACCAAGACTTACCTCAAATATGCTCAAAAAGTCCTCACTAGAACTTGTCCAATATACTCAACAAGTCTTCACCAAGACTTGTCCAATATGCTCAACAAGTCTTCCTCAAATCTACATTGTAAGCTTCCAAAAAAGCTTACTCAACTGATGAAGAGCTACTCCACCCAACACACACACACAATAATCAAATAATAGAAAAATTCAGAAGAGACACAATATCTGATATTATTTCAATGAAATGGAATTTATAGAAGCACAAATTACAAAGCTATGAATTGCAGAATCAGAGTTACAATACTACGACCACAAGGCCAATTTTAACACAAAGCAAGATCGACTCAAAATCCTCCATCTGGAGCTACGATCTCTCTTCCCTGTGCTACCTTTTGGTGATACATATTCCCTATTTAATAACTCCCATAGAACATTATGGAAAGTGTAAATCCCCTTTTCCTACCTAAGAAGATATTCATCTGAAATTTGAAATTTTTATTTTCCTCCCAAAAAAAATATTCAAAATTGAATTTTGGTGGCACAACTTCCCTAGACCGTAACTTTTGACTCAGAGGTCTATTTGGCTTCCGTAATATATCATTGGAAATATTACGAAGATATATATAGTGCCTCAATCGATATACATTCCATTGAGGTCAATTTTATCCTTAAAAATGACCTCTAAGGTCTTCATTTTTTTTTTAAGTTATGCTAGAAAAATTTCTTGGGATGAAAAATTTAATATCTCTCAAACCATTCAGGGTATTTGTGTGGTTATTTCACCAAAAGTATAATTTTCAATTACCATCCTTTGGTTAAATTTTAAAATCCATAGGTGTCAATTTAGGTTGATTTCATAAAAAAAACCACTTCCTGATTTTTGCCTTTTTTGATTTATGGCTGACTTATACCTCTTAAGTGTCATCATGGACTATAAAACAACTAAAGAAACCTACAACTAGAAGAGAAAATGCAAATTCTTATTTTTGGTGCTGCAAGATTGCCCTTACACTACTAGATGCTCCTGCATCATCAACTCAACTCAATATATCATAAAACCTCTTCAATCGCACCAACAAGTTTCACACATAATCTTGTTCAATCTCACATAAACATATAGATAATTGTTAGAGACTCAATATGCTTCACAATCACAACAATACTCAATCACTTTCAATCTTTTTTTTTTTGATTGGTAGAAAGGGTTTTGAAAGGTCCCTAAACCTTGTACAAGAGAGATTACAATAAATCCAAATCGACCGAGGTGGTCCAAGAAGAGAGGAATAGAAAGTTGGCAAACCTCCACCCTAGGGAAGGTGTCGCGAAATCGCGACCAAAATGGTGATGTCGCAAAATCACGACAAGAAGTGCCGTAGAAGCCGAAGGAAGAAAAGAAGTCATGAAAACGTGACAAGAATCGCCATCGGAGCCGAAGAAGGAAAGAAGTCGCGATATCGCGACATGTTGCAAAGTGTCACGATATCGTGACAAGTTGCAGGGTTGGAGCCGATCGAGAAGAAGAGTCACGAAATCGTGACAAGAAAAAGAAGTCGTGAAATCGCTACAAGAATTGAAAACGCTATCGAAGAGAAAAGGTGTCACGAAATCGTGACAAGAATGCAGACCGCAGCCAAAATAGAAAATGAGCCCCGAAATCTCGTCGAAAGTGGAAGCCTGCTGCCAAGAATAAAAGGTGTCACGAAATCGCGATAAAAAGGAAGACCTCCGTTGGAGAGAAAAACGGTCGCGATATCGTGACAAGGATGAGAGTCCACCGTTGGAGAGAAAAAAGGTCGCGATATCGCGACAACCAGGAAGCCCACCGTTGGAGAGAAAAAAGGTCGCGATATCGCGACAACCTGGAAGCCTGCCGTTGGAGAGAGAAAAAACGTCGCGAAATCGCGACAAAAATGAAGACCGCCTTGGAGAGAAAAAAATGTCGCGATATCGCGACAAGTTTGCACAAAGGTGCTCGGAGAGAAAAAGTGTCGCGATATCGCGACAAATTTGCGCAAAGGCACCCGGAGAGAAAAAGTGTCGCAATATCGCGACAAAATGGAAGACCACCGTTGGAGAGAAAACCCATCGCGATATCGTGACCGAATGGAAGACCACCGTTGGAGAGAGAAAAGGTGTCGTGATATCGCGACAAAAATCAAGACCGCGCCTGAAGGCCAAAAGTGTCGCGATATCGCGACAAGTTTGCGAAAAAGCACCCAAAGGGAAAAGGTGTCGCGATATCGTGACAAGTTTGCGAAAAAGAACCCGAAGGGAAAAGGTGTCGTGATATCGCAACAAGTTTGCAAAAAAGCACCCGGAGAGAAAAGGTGTCGCGATATCGTGACAAGTTGGAAGACCGCGCCAGAGGGAGAGAAAAGTGTCGCGATATCGCGACAAAAAGCAACCTCATGGCCTGAGCAAAAAGGATAACGCAGCAAGCTGAGATTTTGCAACCAACTTAGAAAAATGATGCGAAAGCGCCCCAAAGATGCCAAAACACCATCGAAAAACCCGAAGACCAGTAACCCACTCACATTGTGCAAACATTGGAACTTGAAGAAACGTCCCTTAGACCGATTGGAAAGGAATCTCTCTAGACCTGAATGTCTGTTGCGTCAACTCCCTTATTAGCAAGCCAGTCCGCAGTTTTGTTTTCTTCCCGGTATTGATGTTGAATGATTAATTATGGATAGACACCAATTAGTGTCTTGCATTCGTCGAAGATGGAAACAAGGGCCTAGGGAGGCATAGAGGTTCCTTTGATCCAGTTGATGCAATGCAATGAGTCTCCTTCTATGATGAGTTTATTGATAGACAAGCCTTCCAAGAGAATCAAGCTTTGGAACAAGGCCCAAGCCTCGGCCATATTGTTGGACTGAATTCCTAAGTTCTGAGCAAAGGCCAAAATTATTTCTCCTCTATGATTTCTGAGAATTCCACCTCCGCCCACCGCTCCAGGGTTGCCTTTGGCTACGCCATCGAAATTGAGCTTGAGCCACCTAGAAGGAGGAAAGACCCACTTGATAATAGACCTGTCAACAGAAGTGTGGGGTGTTGCAGAAAAATTGAGAAGATTGAAATGATTTGCTAGATCCAATTCAAGTCCGGGAGGGGGAGGTTTGGACGATGAGATGAGAGAGGCATTCTCCACAGCAAGGGCCAAGATTTTGGCAACAACAATCTTCTTATCCTTGGCAAGGTTTTGAAAAATTCTAGCATTTCTCTCAAGCCAAATCTGCCACAGGAAAATGTGAAGGCACGCTTACCACATGAATTTGAGTTGACTGCTTTTGAAGGGCCGAGGCCATTGTTGAAAAAGGAGGGGAACGGAATGAGGGAGGGCTACAAAGATGGCGAAAGTGTTGAAAACCTAGTTGAGCACTGCAAGGGAGAAGGGACATTCCAGAAAAACATGCACAATAGACTCACAGGCATTTTTACACAGGATGCACCAATTGGGGATGAGAAGCCCTCTGTTTATCAGATTGTCAGGGTGAGGATTCTGTTTTGGATGGCCAACCAGCAGAAGAATTTAACCTTTGGAATGATCTTGGGAACCCAAACCAGATTAGTGGAGTCACGGCCATCACTGGGAGCTTCTTGGCTGTAGTAGGCAGATTTAACAGTAAACTGCCCAGAATCTTCAAGGTTCCAAACCATGGAGTCTTCTTTCTTTTTATCACATAAATATATAGATAATTTTTAGAGACTCAATATTTTTCACTCATAACAATGCTCAATCACTTTCAATCTCTCTTTCAACTCAATCCAGAATTTAAGAACAATTTGTTTCACAGAACTTGAACTATCACTTCAACACTTCCAATCAACTAGGCTCAATCAACTCCTCTCAACCAAACACTCAATGAAGTATTTTTCAACAATGCTTATCAAATAAAATTCACATAACAATGATACTCATGATCGTTCACAAATCCTAATCATGCACATGAATTCTCACTCAACATTTCCAACAATGCTTATAAAACAAGGTTTCTATCATCAACCTTTATTCCAGAAAAACCTTCAAGCATCAATATTGGATATCACAAAATCAAACTCAACAATGCTTACTAAACAATCCTTTTCACTCCAACTTAGCATTCACAACATTCAATCCAACAATATTTTTCTCACAAGGAAGATGTACCCATACCTTTTATTTTTATGGAGATATATCTTCAAAACCTATCTTAACCACACTCAATTTTTCTTTACCAACACTAGGGTTAGGTTACCACAACCTATCTCAAGATCTCCACAAAATAATTTTCTCAAAGATTAATTTTCATACAAAATAACATATCCTTTTGTACACCTTATAATCTCCAAACTCACAATATTTAATTCAATAATTTCACCATAACACAAAACTTTAACAATTTTCCTTGCACACCTTATAATCTCCAAACTCACAATATTCAACTCAACAATTTCATTAAAAAAAACATGCATAGCAAAACCCTTATACGCCTTATAATCTCCAAACTTTATTAATTTTAATCACCAAAAATGAAAATAAAATATTTTAGTTTTTTTTTTCCTTATAATTCCCCTAAGCACTTAACATCCACAATAATCTCAAAGTATTCAATTTTCAACTCCAAATAAAATTTAATGGCATACCTTTTGTTTGTTCTACCCACAAAAGAAAACTTCGGCTGATTCGACCACGTGATATTTGCACTCCCAATGCCCTAGCTCCAAGATAGGCCTCCAAGTGGGCTGCACGCCCACATGAAATACAATGCGTATGCTATCCCACAAAACCCACTGCCTCATGAACATGCCACCCAACATGGATGAATGGCTCTTTCGTCCAAAATGTCGAGTGTGGATCAAACTACGATCTCCTCCATGCAAACCTTAACACTCTCCCAACTGTCATCTACGCTACCACCATCGATGGGATGCCAAACCAATACACACCCTTTGTTGTTTCATTTCTCTCTAAGCACTTTTAAATTCAACTTTACCTTCCTATTATACACAGTGCTCGATAATTCTTTTTGCATTCGAAGGTGTGATGATAAAAGGGCTTAGGAAATAGAAATTATTTCCTATATAAATACTCATTCCTCTTTTGATTTCTCATGTCGGCCCTTTTTTCAAATTTAAAAATTTGAATTTAATTTTTAAATATTAAATTTAAAAACCTTTTCCTCCTTTAATTAGTTAAATTAAAATTTTAGTCAGAGATTAAAATATTTTAATTTAAATTAAACCTTTGAAAATTGCTTATGGGTCTTTTCAATTTTGAATCTACTTTTCTTCACCTTGTTATTGGAACCAAAATATTATAATAATAAGATATTATTATTTAATTCAAACTTGCTTCTCCTTTCTCGGGTTTTCATACTTTGGGCCCTTTTTAGGCATAAAATATTAAAAATAAATATTATATCCTATTCCTTTCCAACACCTTCTTGCTTTTGTAAAAATCACTTGATGTCCTTAATGATGACGACATTAAACCAATATTATTTTTACATCAATGACAAAAAAACTAATTAAAATTTCCAACAATATCCCCTTTATCATTAATGGCAACCCCTTTATTTTAACCATTCCTTTTTATTTTTCAAAAGATACTTTCCTTGAGAAACTGCTCCCCCTGACTGAATTTTCTCCCCCTAATTCAAATCTCATTGAGCAATTTTTAACGTAAATGATTTATTTTATTGGATCTAGTTGATCCTATTTTAGAAGGAAATTAGGTAGTTTGTTTTTATGAGTTGGTTCAATTTTAAATTGGATTAAAATAGAAAAAAAAACTACCTTGTAATAAATCTTTCCTTCATATGGCTACTTTGGGAAGGTTGAAATAGTGGATAATATTCTGCTCTTATCTCTATGGATTTCATTTCTATTAATATATATATATATATATAATTAGAAGCATATTTTCTGAAAGAAAGAAAACAAAATAAATAAAATATCCATATATTTATAAACATATTTCTTGTCTAAGAAGAAAGAGAGATATAAATCACCATTAATATTGGGAAAAAGTGTGGCTATGTTATGAGAGAATATTAGGCTAGAGAAGGCTGGAGAAGAAAGAAGGGTCAAGGAGGCTTTACCTTGCGAAAATCCCATGTTGAAACTTTCCATATTACTTCATTTATGAATTACTAGGTGTTTGTGTGGCTTGAAATAAATTGAAATCATTTTGGTTGTCTAGTTTGTTTTCATAAATTTTGATAGAATATTTTAATTTTTAGTTCTAGCCATAATCAACTTCAGTATGGAATTACTCTTGAGATAGATTCGTGTTCACTTTAGGTGTTCCTTAAGGAACCATGGACTCATTCTGCCTATCCTAGCATACGCGTATTTTTTAGATAGGTTGGATGTCTCTGATGTAAATCTAATCTAAGTGGTAACATATGGGACAGTAAGTCTTATTCTCTGACTAATATCTTAGATAGTTAAAATTCCACCATATCGGTAATGAATTTGAAGATAACATCATATCTTGTCCTAATATTATTTCATTATAGCATCTCTATTTAGATGAATGTCTTGATACTGGTCTGGATATTGAAATCACTTTTGAAGACTATATTTTTTCATCCTTTGTGTGCATATGTCGTCTAGTGATGATCCATATTTCCCTAGACTCTGATAGTCATTGCTTGCTGGGCAAAAAATCTCCAATGATATACTCCTATAGACTAGCACCGCCTATGCTACTCATTTCATTGTTTTTCTGAGCATTCTTTCTTAGTCTTTATTTATTTCCCTGGAACAACCTCTGCTAGAGAAAGGGACATCTTCTCAATGTAATTTATTCAAAATTCATCTGTGATATTAACAATTATCATCTTCCAGTTTGGTATTTTGTGCTTCGGATTAAAATAGAGCTCTCCATATCCATTTTATCACCTGTTAAACTCTACATTGGATACTTAATTTTTGATCTGGAATCGTAGCTATGTTCTCTTCTGATCAACGATCATCTATTTAAGTATATAAACCTGATCCGTGTGTACCTTCGATGTAATATTTAGTGATAACAGACTCCAGGTTTGACTCCTTATCCCATCTCGATAATTAATGTAATATGTTGATTTTTCCTTAAGATTTGTTTAATGAATGGTGAGTATTATAAGCAGTGTAGTCTCTGTTGGAAGTTCATTCCACTTTAATACCTCTCCTTCCATTGATTACTTAAGCTTTAGTCTTAGATCCTAATGCAATAGACTACTATTGTTTAGTATTTAACTCAAAAATCTATAGTGCATTCGTTGCACTGGAAGGCGCTATGCCACTGACGTATGAACATAAATCCAACCAATACCTACTAGCCAAGTCAACAATGTTACTAGTTTAATAATGATGCATAAAATTTGGTTAAAACCGATATCAAGGTATGGTGAAATCTTCAGATGGTAAAGCAACCTCATGTCCAATTCATTATGTAGAGAATAATCCGATCTCCATACCTTAGTATCATATCCGTTAAGGTATAAGTTTTGCCCTGGTTGGACATTATATGGGAACCATTAAATATATGGTTATATTACCATAAAATGTGTAGAAAATTTTCTAAATTAAGCACATGATTTTTATATCCCATAAAGGAAGTCATTCACAACCAAATGGAACCTTACCTCGCCTCTCCAATTGAGGCCTCTAATACACTTACATATCATTCTACGTTAATTGTTTATTAAATCGTGGAAGAATGTAATATTTTGGCAATTGTCTTTATATGGATTCATGATATGTTATGTTCCTTTCAGTATATAGAGTCGAGTTCTATTTCTGGTTTAAAAGGAAGGGCCTTTGTGTTAAAGTTTAAATATAAAGAAATTTTCTTCTTGGGAATAACTTAAACTATCTTCTATTTTTGGTAAACATTGGTTTTATTTTCATAAATTCAAATGAATGAGTTTGTATAGTAAAGAAACCCAACAATATTGGTTATTTTAATTAGAAATTTTATTTCAAATCAAATGATAAAAGTTATGATCAAGTGAAACTATGTATTTTGCATTCATATTCTATTATAGTGAAATTTGTAAATGAATGAATACCACTAGAAGCTTGGGAAAATATCTTCTAGTTTTGTAAGGTATGGATTGGTGTCCATTCCTTGGGAAGAGGTATGGGACTCTTCCCAATTTTTGGTGATAATCCAAACAAATTATGCTTGGAATTATGAATCAATCCTCATTTACAAAAATATTAAATATGGATGAATCATCTATTCATGATTGGTGATTTCTTTGTATGTGATATACAAATATGTGATGCATGTTTGCATATAAATGATGAATGAGATTAATGATTAATCCATGTTATGATGAATGAATTGTATATTCATGCTTGTGATTCTCTATGTTAAATGTGGAAAGTAAATGGAGGTAATGATTTTAGTTAAATTATAGATTTTGTGTGTAAAATACATACTATGATTTATTATGAAATCCTTAATGAAGGGAATCCATTAGAAGAATGACTGATCTTGGTGTCCATACAGGAAGACATATGAGACTCTTCCAAACATCCCTAACAATCAAAGGAATGACATTTATGATTGCGATTAGAAAAGTAAATTATTTAGAGGTGATGTTAGATGATTTATGGGAATTTATGGGGATTTCCCCTTTTGAGAGATTGATTGAATAGTGTTAAAGCAAATATTGGAGGTAAATTTGGTATCATTTGGAGATAAGAGAGATAATATTTGGATTGGATTTTGATAACTAAATTAGCAAGATAATTAGAGATTATGTTGGATCAAATTTTGAGAAATATTTGATAACAGTTTACAAATGTATCCTTGAAAACTTTATGATAGAGGATGAAATAACTGAATCCATATTGGGATCCAGTTATGGAAATGAATTGATTTGAGAGCTAACCTTGTATTGAGATATAAAAATTGTGTTGGATATTTTATGCATCTTTAAAGAGAATTTATAGGATTGGGAAAGTAATGAAATAAATCTTGGATAAAATTAAGGAAGTAAATTTAATAGCAATTGAGAATCAATTGAATAGATTAATTTTTTGTATTCAATGGGGAATTGGACCCCTATTTTTTGAATATAATCAAAGGAAATAGCGTTAGTATAATGAGCTTTATATTACCCATGCTAAACCTCTAAGGGTTTACTCTTATTGACCTAAGATTAAGGAGAAAGGTGGCTGCCATGGGATGGTACAACATGATACAATTATGAAATGATAGATAATTTAAGTTATTAACTTGAATTTTTAATTTAGGAATAATGGTTTATTGATTAATTAAAGGTATGGGATTTTAATTCATGGATTGACTTTGTGTCAATTATATAGAATGAATTTTGAATTCATTCTTGAGGGAACTCATATGGTTCTCTCTAACATTGATACGACTTCTCCAAAATAACATTCCAATGATTATCATAAACATAAGAAAATTCTTAGGATGGCTAAGAGGAAGAAATCAATAAATTCCTAAATTGCATCATGAGTTTAAATGTACTCATGAATTCCTTATTGGTATGGGAAATATCTTAATGATATAATGATGACTTAGAGAAAGGAATTAGGAATATTCCTTAATGACATCATGAATTTAAAGGAATATATGGGTTCCTTATTGGTATGAGATATACCTTAATGATATAATGATGACTTATAGAAGGGAATTAGGAAAATACCTTAATTGCATCATGAATTTGATAAGGAACGGTTGCATTCTTTGCCATGTAAAATTGATTGAAAGGGACCCATAGTGGCACTTCTATATTTGTAATATATAACATCCTGAGTTTATGAATATGAAGAAAGTACATATTTTGGAGGTTGGGTTTATTCCCCATGAGGGTTCCCAGGATAAACAATGTGTCACTCTATTTGTGGTATGATGTGTTAATTCTTGTGAATGTTGCTTTTACTTCAAAATAAAAATAATTTAAGTGGATGAGATGGTTAAATGTTGATGAAACAATTATGCAATTCTTATATTATGACCATGTGTACTACGATGCAAGGAATGTATTCTGAACTTTAATATATTGATGATTTAATGATATTATATTATGTCAATTATTTTTTGAAATGTATTAAGTAATTACGAAAGATGTAGTTAACTAGCTTTACCTTTCAACAACCAACACTGGATGTATTCAATGGTTGTATGGATGCAAAAAGTAGAATGTAATAAAATGTAAATCTTGCTCATTTGATTAACTCATGTGTGCTACAATATCAAGAATCATAATGTAATGGATTATATCCCTTAAGGATTAATCGAATTATGTCCACCTCATAAACATTCATGGTTGGTATAACCTAAAGCATTATGATAACAAAATATGGATTAAACCTAGTGGAAACTCGGAGTGGGCACTCCCATGATGGACAAATAATGTCATTTTATAATGAACTTAATTGATTCATAACAAAAGGGTTGCCTAAATAAAAAGGGTGGAAAAATAAGCCTTAAGAAGTATAAGGTAATATAATCATGGCATTCCAAGGATTATGTAATTTTAATCACATGTAGTGATTTTGTTATCCCATAAAGAAGATGTGGGTAGGATCTAAGATCCATGAATAACCATTATTGAGGTTATTTCATCTATGATGGTTTTCCATATTCAAGGCATTCACCTATATACTAGTCTTAGTAGATAGTATGGTTAAGGGTGATTTCCATTTTAAGAGGGATGTAATTTAATGCTTGGCCAACGTTCCCATATCCGAGTGGTATGAGGATTTCATAGAAGTTGATCACTTCTACTCAAGAGTGACTCTGATCAAGTCTTTGTTGAAAATTTTTAGTTTTGTTGTCATTGATGTCAAAGGAATATTGGTTTAATATCGTTGTCATTAAGGACATCAAGTGGTTTTTCCAAAAGCAAAAAGGTCTTGGAAATGAATAAGATATAATATTTATTTTTAATATTATATGCCTATAAAGGTCCCAAAGTATGAAAACCTGAGGAAGGAGAAGCAAGTTTAAATTAAATAATAATATTTTATTATTATAATATTTTGGGTCAAATTACAAGGTGAAGAAAAATAAAGTCCAAATTGAAAAGTCCCATGATAAATTTTCAAAGGTTTAATTTAAATTATAATATCTTAATCTTTGATTAAAATTTTAATTTAAATTAATAAAGGGGACAAAGGTTTTTAAATTTAATACTTAGAAATTAAATTCGATTTTTTAAATTCAAAAAAGGGTCGACGTGAGAAATAAAAATGTGAATGTGTATTTATATAGAAAATAATTTCCATTCCCCAAAGTCTTAATGATACCTTTGAATGCAAAAATATAAACATCGAGTGTTGTGTCTAAGAGGAAGGCAAAGTGAAATTTAAAAGATTTTGGAGGGAAACAAAACAACAAAGGCTACGTAGTGGTTTGGCATCCCACCATGGTAGCATAGATGGTAGTTGGGAGAGCATTAAGGTTTGCATGGAGGAGATTGTAGTTTGATCCACACGATCAACATTTTAGAGGAAGAGTCTGTCTTTTGATTTGTTTGGCATTTTTGTGAGGCGACAGGTTTTTGTAGGACAACATGCACGTTGTGTTTCATGTGGATGTGCAATTCTCTTGGTGGTCTAGCTTGGAGCTAGGGTGTTGGGAGTGCAAATATCACGTGGTTGAATCCGTTGAAGTTTTATTTTTTGGACTAAACAAACAAAAGGTATGCCATCCTATTTTATTTGGTTTTGAAATTTGAGTGCTTTGATATTATCGTGACTGTTAAGAGCTTAGGGGAGTTATGAGGTAAAGAAAAATTAAAATATTTTATTTTAATTTTTTGTGATTGAAATTTATAAGGTGTGGATATTATAAGGTGTATAAGGGTTTTGCTATGCATGTTGTTTTTAATGAAATTTTTGAGTTGAATATTGTGAGTTTGGAGATTATAAGGTGTGCAAGGAAAATTGTTAAGTGTTGTGTTATGGTGAAATTATTAAGTTCAATATTGTGAGTTTGGAGATTATAAGGTGTAAAAAAGGATTTATTATTTTGTATGAAAAACAATCTTTGAATTTTTTTTTTTGTGGAGACCTTGAGATAGGTTGTGGTAATCTAACCCTAGTGTTGGTAAGGAAACTTTGATTCTGGTTAAGACAGGTTTTGAAGATATATCTCCATAAAAATAAAAGGTATGGGTAAATCTTCCTTGTGAGTAAAATATTGTTGGATTGGATGTTCTGAATGCTAAGTTGGAGTGAAAAGGATTGTTTGATAAGCATTGTTGAGTTTGGTATTGAGATATCGAATATTGGTTGATGAAGGTTTAAAGTTTGATGATAGAAACCTTGTTTGATAAGCATTTTTGGAAATATTGAGTGAGCTTTTATGTGCATTATTAGGATTTGTGAAAGATCATAAGTATCATTGTTATGTGAAGTTTATTTGATAAGCATTTTTGAAAAAGCATTCATTGAGTGTTTTGTTGAGAGGAGTTGATTGAGCTTAGTTTATTGGAAGTGTTAAAGTGATAGTTCAAGTTCTATGAAATAAATTGTTCTTTATTTTTGGATTGAGTTAAAAGAAATATTGAAAGTGATTGAGCATTGTTGTGAGTGTGAAGCATATTGAGTCTCTAACAATTCTCTATATGTTTCAGTAGTAAAAAGAAAGATTGAAAGTGATTGAGCATTGTTGTGAGTGTGAAGCATATTGAGTCTCTAACAATTCTCTATATGTTTCTATGAGATTGAACAAGATTCGATGTGAAACTTGTTTGTGTGATTGAAGAGGTTTTTGTGATAGATTGAGTTGAGTTGAGTAAGATTTTGTGGAAGCTTACAATGTAAATTTGAGGAAGACTTGTTGAGCAGATTGGGTAAGTCTTGGTAAAGACTTGTTGAGCAGATTGGACAAGTTCTAGTGAGGAATTGTTGAGCATATTTGAGGTAAGTCTTGGTGAATACTTAAGAGCAGTTTGAGCAAGTTCTATATAGGACTTGTGAAATATTTGAGCAAAGTATTTGAGAAGACTTGAAAGCATAATTGATTGATTGATTTGTTCAAACCTTGAGTTAATATTTGGGGTAGATCTAGCAGAGTTGATTTGTTATTGAGTCAAGCTTTATGTTAAGGCTTGAGGACAAATTTTGGTACATAGTTGAGGATAGATTTATGTCATACCAGAGATAGATATTGAGCAGATTTATGCTAGACCGAAGGACTATGTTTAGTGTAGATCAGATACAGATACTGAGAATATTTGTGCTAGATAGAAGGACCATGTTTAGTGTAGATTTGAGATAAAGCTGAGAGCAAGCTTTGGAGGTGACAGAGTATAGAGGACAACAGTCTCAAATGGATATAGGTCCATTAGCCAAGGTAGTGAAGATAAGTCTTATGAGTGAGGGTAGGAGTCTTTAGTGGATAGAGATCCATAATCCAGTGTAGTGGAGGTAGCAGTTTTTCTTGAAGATCACTAGCCATAGCAGAGGATAAGGAGTTCTCATGTGGATAGAGATCCATGAACCAGTTGAGGGGATTGGTGTCTCCTATGGATAGAGATACATGAACTTGATTAGGGGATTAGTGTCTCCTTTGGATAGAGATACATAAGAATTGTAATAGGCAAAGGTTTCCCAAGAGATTTTTTGAGAAAATTTTAGTGAAATATTTTCTCCGTGGAGTAGCTCACATTGGGTGAACCACGTTAAATTGGTGTCTCCATTGTGTAGTAATTCATGCATTGCTTTGATTAATGTTGTTGATATTTCCATTGATGTATTACATAATATTTATTGAGAAATAAAAGTAAAAAGTGGTCTTATATTGTTCACCCCCACTCTTAGTATAAGCTTGTGTTCTTCAACCTTGATAACCCTTGATGCTATTTGCCTTGATATATTACAATCCAAATAGAATGATTCTATTTTAGTCCATGATTATGACCCTTGTATCATGATAAATGAATGTTTATGTATTAAAAAAATTGTGGTAACAAATGGGGTTGTTACAGTTGGTATTAGATCCCAAGCTAACTAATATATTCTAGTTAGATATAGGTTAGAAAAACATTTGGGCATGAAATAATAGTATGAGAGAAACTTAAAACGTAAAATCCCAAGCAATGTACACCTAGTAAAGATAATTCAATACTTGAGGTTGTCGATGCTTGAGTTACTTTCTCCCATGAATAGATTCACAATTTTTCGAAAGTGGAAGAGCTAAGCAAATCCTCCTTCCATGGATTTTAAGTGGTGTACCTTAGACTCTTTTGGAAAACTACTCGACATATATTTTTATTGACTTACTTACTCTTTATTTTTAAGTGCATATGAACAAGAGGGATCATAAGTTGGTTCAAATCCGCTAAAGGACCCCTTTAATTAAGGCTATCAAATTATTATGGATAACTTGTTAATAGCCTAGGACAAATGGCTTGAAGAGGAACAATGTGTGAATAAGAATTAATTGAGCTAAAATTTAGTCCTTAGTGATAGCCTAAAAGAAGATAAAGATCTTCGATATAGTTCAAAGAGTGTAGTCATAGAAGTACCCATAATCGGACTGTAGATGTTCTTGGATTAAAATTCTGGGTATATATAAATTTGGTATACTGTAGTATACTAAACAAGATAAAAGAATATTTTATTTAATTAATTATCATTACAACTTGACCTTTGGCCAAAAATCTGAACATCTCAACCATGACGAATTCTGGTAGATTGCTATTTTGTTTAGCAATAGTTCACCCAAAGATAGCCACAACATAAAAATTTACCATGGTTGAAGATATCATCTTGTTTTGTTGTAATGTGCTTTGCGCTATTTAAGCATTGAAATATTTCATAAAGTCATATGTTCTGTGTGTCAGTAGACTAAACTCTAGAAGGTCGTAAACGTGTGTTTTTATATAAAAGTGACTATTCCATGGGTAAGCTAGTTCGTTATAGCCTTAATAGACTAGCAATAGTAGTCATGAAAAAAGGTGAATTTTATCAAGTTAAAACATTAAATATAAGGGGTATAAGTTAGAATTACAACTTGATGAAATATTGTAATCTAATACTATTATTTATATATCAGGAAATGACCCCTAAAATAGAATGTGAATAAGACACATTATCTCGCAAGATGAAGAAAACTAAAAGTCTTGGGGGAAAGTTGAAAATAATAAACAAAATGGTGGAGGATAATTTTATGATGAATTTTGAGTTGAGAGAACAAGTAAATGTCCTTAAGAAACAACTGGTCCAACAGGACCAACTTCTAGATCACTTGGAAGCTCAAAAGTGTAAATCTGGGACATTGTGAGTCAAGTCCAATTTTTTAGGGCAAAAATACTAGTAAAATTTGTCCTAATTTTGTCATAGCCCTCACATTTAAATTTTCAAACCAAGCAGCTTGTAAAATTTCAAAATTCCATGGTCAAGGCCAATCACAATACCATTCCTGATATGAGTTTTCTAACCTATCGTTAGGGGTGTTTATAAAATGGCATTGATTCGTCCACACCAAAGTAAAACCATGCATAAATCAAAGTACAAGAAATTAAATCAAACCATACTGCATTATAAATTAAATGAAAGTAGTAAAATACACCTTACATAATTTAAAATAAATAACATACTAAATAAAATAAGCTAATCTAGAAAACAATAAAAGGTAAGGGAGGAATACTAGCTTGGAGTGGGCCCAAGCTCTAGTAGTTTTCGCCTAGCTAATCACTAAGATAATATGCAAAGAAAAGAACTCTCAATATTTTTTGATAATGCAGTGCAATACTTACTATTGGATATTTTGAGTCCCTAAGCTAATATGTTGTCATTGATGTCAAAAGATCATTTAATGTCAAAAGGATCAATGAACGGTTTTTGTGAAAACCAAGACAGGAAAAATAAAAGTTTTATTTAAAACCATGGATAGTATATTTGATCTGGGTTTTTCTTAAAACCCATGTTGGGCTTTTGTTTCATTGAAAAAGGTGCCCCGGTGATGGAGATATTTAATTTTTAATATTTGGTTTAAATTTTAATTATTTAAAATTTGAATTCAAATTTAAAACTAAATACGCAAGATTTTCGTCGACGTTATCAAGCAAATTAAAATTCATATTTCCATAGACATATTCGATATGATTAAAGGACTGTACAAATGGGGCTTCAATCAATTATTATTTTATCCTTGCTCATGTAATAAAAGTGTTGGCTATCAAATCGTTTATGAGCTCGTGCAAAATTCTTGAAAAGTGTGGCAGTGAATAACACAGACTGCGTTTGGAGAAAAAAATGTCATGGGCAGCATGGCACATTGGCAAGTGGGCCTTGGCTAAGGTGCGGGGCAGATGAAAACACCGAGGATCGAATCCCCTTGACTGCATTTTTGGAAAGCGTGAGAGAAGCACTTCGATGCCTTTGGTTTTACGGAAGGTGGAGACGGGCATAAGGCACGTTGTGCCTTTCCCTTTCCAATGAGTGGCTAGCTCATGTGGAATATTAGCTATGGCTAAGACGCTCATGGTGTGGGAAAGTCGGGGGTTCGAATCCCCTTGAGGAGGTAATTACATTTTGCATTAATTTAATTTTATTTAGCCCTAAGGTTGGAGTTATAAGGTGGTTAGTGGAAATTAAAGTTTTAATTAAGCTTTGTTATTTGGGCTGTATTGATTATTGCAAAACTTGAGGGGTTTAATGATTTATTTTATGGTTATTAAGAATTGAATTTAGGAGAAATAAGGAGTTGTTTTAAAGTATTTTTGAAAGGCTTATTGATTGTTATTTTGATAAGGGTTTTATTAAAAAGGGACTTTGGTGGATGTGCTTATTTAGTTGGAGTAAAAAGGGTGTAAATTGAGTTATGATTTATATTGTGATTATTTGAAGTCCACTAACCCTTATTGAGATTGGAAAGGAAAGTTGTGTTTAAGTGTAGCATATTTTTTGGACAACTCCTTGGCATCAAAAAGGTATGGGCACATTCTCCTATTGATTGTTTATGGTGGTTGATTTATGAAATATCTTTGGAGAGAAAAGGATTGATTGTGGTTTCTATTTTTTAGAGTTGTTGGTTTAATGCTTCAAGGTTTTTTGGTTTGTGAGTTGTAATTAAACCTTGTTTTAGAAGCATTGTTGTTGAAGCCCATTGATTGTGAAATGAACTTGAACTTGAGTTAGAGAAGAACATGAGTATAATTGTTATGTGAGATTTTTGATTGAGCATTTTTGGAAACATTTTGAGTTGGTTAAATACATGCTTGGACTAGGGTTTGTGAGAAAGGATTGTTCCTTGAGGTGATTGGTTGAGTTGAGTTGGTTAAGCCTAGTCAAGTGGATGCATGTGGTTGTTCAAGTTCCTAGAAACAAACTATTTCATATCTATGATTTGAGGAGGAATGAGATTGATTTGAGTTGAGATTGGGATTTGAGTATAGAACATATTGAGTCTCTAACAATTCTCTTTATGCTTCTATGAGATTGAATTGAGATATTGATTGAACATTGAGCTTAGAACATATTGAGTCTCTAACAATTCTCTTTATGATTCTATGTGATTTGAGACAAGTCTTTGAGAAGGCTTGTGGACTGATTTGAGTAAGATTTTGTGAAAGATTGCTATGCATATTTGAGCAAGTCCTAGAGAGGACTTGTTGAGCATATTTGGACAAGTTTCGTGTGGACCTGTTGAGCATATTTGAGTAGGTTCTGTGTGGAACTGTTGAGCATATTTGAGAAGGTTCTGTGTGGACCTGTTGAGAAGATTTGAGTAGGTTCTGTGTGGACCTGTTGAGAATATTTGAGCAGGTTCTGTGTGAACCTATTGAGCAGATTTGAGCAGGTTCTATGTGAACCTATTGAGCAAAATTGTACTAGACTAACTGTACTATGTTTAGTACAAGATATTGAGCAGAACTATGCTAGACCGACTGAACTATGTTTGGTACAGTATTGAGACAGAGCTTTGGAGGTGATAGAGTATAGAGGATAGAGTCTTAGTGGATAGAGATCCAAAAATAGGACAATTGAAGACAGATCTGAGTGAGGAGTCTTCAAGTGGAAAGAGATCCACCAGTCAGTGCAACATAGAGATAGAGTCTTCTAGAATATCACTAGCAAGAGCAGAAGGGGAAAGAGTTCTCCCATGGAAGATATCCATGAACTTGAGATTAGGGGATCAGGCTTCCCTTTGGACAGAGATCCATAAACATTATAATTTGGGAAGGAGTCCCAAGAGATTATTTGAGAAATATTTAGAAGAAATATTTTTCTATGGAGGTAGCCCACATTGGGTGAACCACGTTAAAATGATGTCTCTCATGTGTGTGATGTTTTGTGTGATGTTTATTGTTTCATTAATGTTGATGGTACTATTTGGAAAAAAGTTTTATGTTATACTGTTCACCCCCCTCTCAGTATAAGCACATGTTCTTCAATTGGTATTAGAGTTGGTCTCTCCATGAAGAGTCTAACATCTTGGAAGAGGATCCTCTAGAAGCACACACAACTTTAGAAAGTGAATAAGAGACTATGTTTGATATTGAATTAGAGAAGAAAATTCAAGCCTGAAAGAACAAATTTAGAAATATGAAGAAGCGAGAGAGGAGTTCTTTCAGAATCTCACAAAACTCAAGATCAAGGTGGAAGAAGGAAGAAATATTGAGCAAGATATGACATATCTATTGAAATCCAAAGAAACAGAATGTGGAGGATTGGAAGCAGAAATTGTTCTCCTAAGGAGTAAAATTGAAAAAACTAAGTTACTACAAGAAATAGAATATGAAAAGCAAAAAGAGGAATCAAGCTTCCAAAAGGCAGAAACATCAAACAAAGAAAAGCAAGCAAAGGACATCAGAAAAGAAGAAAGCAAAGAAGAACCCTGGATAAAGGTTAATCACAAAAGGAAGATGACTTCATCACAATATCCAAGGTCTCCAAACAGGTTACATAACTTCTTCCATGGTCATTGTTTTTCTTGCAATAAATATGGACATAGAGCTGCTCACTGTACTCATCATGTTGGTTACAATAGAAATTTCAATTCCTTTGCACTTCTCATGGATGATGATGTTATATGTTACAAATGCAATAACTTTGGACACAAGGCTAGGTGGTGTAAAATGACATTTCCAGAATCTAGAAAAGTTATTCCAACAACTAGGAAGAATGTTAGGGCAAATTCTATGTTAGTTCAAATAGCCCTGCATGCTCAAGATAAAAATGAAAAATGGTATCTATACAGTGGTTGCTCTAGTCACATGACAGGAGACAAAGACAAGTTCATCATTCTAAAGGAAACAAATAGAGGATCAGTAAGTTTTGGTGATAATGGATCAACAAAAATTGTTGGAAAAGGTACTCTAAGTCTAGACAATGGAAAAATAAAAACAGAGAATGTTTTGTATGTCAAAGGGTTAAAACACAATCTTCTGAGTATAAGTCAACTTTGTGATCAAGGATACATGGTCACCTTTCATCCAGATATATGTGAGATAAGAAAAATAGAAACAAGAAGAATTATTACAAATGCAAAAAGGACCCCAAACAACTTATACATGTTGAATGAAATCAAAGGGGAAAAGTGCTTTATGTCACAAGATGATGAGAGTTGGTTGTGGCATAGAAGGTTGGGTCATTTGAATTTTGACAACATAGTCAGCATAAGCAATAAACAAGCAGTTAGAGATTTACCCAAAATAAGGAGACCACAAAATACAATTTGTGGACCGTGTCAACATGGAAAGCAAACTAGGACAACTTACAAACCAAAAGGCTATATGACTTCTAAGCCTTTGAGTCTAATACACACTGACTTATGTGGTCCTACTCGAACACAAAGTCTTCAGGGTGAGAGCTACTTCATGTTGTTTATAGATGACTATTCCAGAATGGTTTGGGTAACTTTTTTGAAAGAGAAGTCAGAGGCTTTTGAGAAATTTAAGGCATTCAAAAAGTTGGTTGAAAATGAAACAGGTAAAATGATTAAATGTATTCGATCCGATAGAGGAGGAGAATTCATGTCAAATGAATTCATAGAATTCTGTGAACAACATGGAATTAAGAGGGAATACTCAGCAGCAAGAACTCCCCAACAAAATGGAGTAGTTGAAAGAAAGAACAGGACTGTTGAAAACATGGCTAGAGCTATGTTAAATGAATCTAAGTTGTCAGATGGGTTTTGGAAAGAAGCAGTATCTACAGTTGTATACATAATTACTAGGGCTCAATTAAGGGTAAATCATCACAAAACTCCCTATGAGCTTTGGAAAGGAAGACATGCTACTGTAAAACATTTCAAGATTTTTGGAAGCAAATGCTACATAAGACGGGAAGATCAGAATTTGGGCAAATTTGATCCTAGATGTGATGAGGGAATTTTTCTTGGTTACTCTACAAAAAGCAAGGCTTATAGATGTTACAACAAAAGAACTCGCACTATGGTAGAAAGTATGAATGTAACAATTGATGAAAAAATAGATTCTAGAGAATCAATTCAGCAAACTATATACCAAGAAGATGGATGTTGTCCAGAAGAATTTTGTGAGGAATCAGATAATTATGAAGAAGAAATGCAAAGGCTTCTTCCTAAGACTCCTTCTAGGTATGTACAGAAACATCACCCAAAATATCAGATCATCGGGGATCCAGATGAAAGACAGACAAGAAGAAGAATAATAAAACCATCTCAGCAAGCAAATATTTCTTTGTTATCTAAAATTGAGCCAAAAAATTTCACTCAAGCTAGTGAAGATGAATTTTGGATTAAAGCAATGAATGAGGAATTGGATCAGATAGAAAAGAGCAAAACTTGGGAACTTGTTCCATGGCCCAAAGACAAAAATGTGATTGGTACAAAATGGGTTTTCAAAAATAAGTTAAATGAAGATGGACAAGTGGTCAAAAACAAAGCAAGGTTAGTATGCAAAGGTTATGCACAAGTGGAAGGAATTGATTTTGATGAAACATTTGCTCCAGTTGCATGAATTGAGGCTATAAGGATGTTTTTAGCTTTTGCAAGTTTCAAAAATTTCAAGGTATATCAGATGGATGTCAAGTCAGCTTTTCTAAACGGGGTTCTAGAAGAAGAGGTCTACATTGAACAACTAGAGGGATTCATACTAACAGATACACCAGAGCAGGTATGTTGATTGAAAAAGGCATTGTATGGTTTAAAACAGGCTCCCAGAGCATGGTACTCAATATTGGATAAGTATCTACAGGAATAGGGATTCATGAAATGAATAGCAGATAGTAACTTGTATATCAGAAATGAAGGAAATGATCTTCTAATAGTGGTTGTTTATGTTGATGACATAATTTTTGGAGGAAACAATGACAAGATGTGAATTATCTTTCTTTCTTGGTCTTCATATTTCACAACTAGGGAAGGGAGTGTTCCTTTCTCAAACCAAGTACATCAAGGAGATGCTGAAAAAAATTAGGTTAGAAGATTGCAAAGGAGTAAGTACTCCTATGATCACAGGGATCAAGTTGAGTAAGGATGATGAATCTCTAGAGGCATATCAGAGACTATATAAATCCATGATTGGAAGATTACTATATGTCACAGCTACAAGACTAGATATAGTACAGTCAATGGGATTAGTGGCAAGATTTCAAGCAGCACCCAAGGAAACACATGTAGCAACAATAAAATGAATTTTTAGGTATCTAAAAGGAACTATGGATTTTGGGCTTTGGTATCCCAAAAGTGACAGGTTCTCACTCACAACATATACATATGCAGACTAGGCTAGTGGTATTGATGACAAAAAAAGCACAAGTGGAGGAGCCTTATTTCTTGGAGAAAGTCTAGTCTCCTGGTTAAGTAAGAAGCAGGTTTCAGTATCACTATCTACAATAGAGGTAGAATATATTGTAGCAGTAGCTAGTTGTACACATGTGTTATGGATGAAGAGAACTTTAGAAGACTTTAGGATAAAGCATGATCAGCCCATTCCTATACTTTGTGACAATACCAGTGCCATATGTATCTCAAAGAATCCGGTAATGCACTCCAGGATGAAGCATATTCTGATTAAGTATCATTTTCTAAGAGAAAAAGTGTCAGATAAATAGGTCATATTGGAGTATGTCACTACAAAGGAACAAATAGCAGATATTTTCACTAAACCACTCTCAAAGGAGACATTTGAGTATCTCCAAGGTAAATTGGGAGTGAGACTCCCACCCTAGAATTAACCACCTCATGTGGAGATGGGGGAGGGGCTAAGCTAAGAGGCTTAATTCTTAGCCCCGAGCCCCAAAGGTGACCCTTTGCCATTGATGTCAAAGGGGGAGAGATTTGTGTATTTTGGGGAGAGTTTTTGATATGGGGAGAGATTTGATATCTAAGAGAGCATTGAGCCAGGGGGAGCAAAGTCCCAGGGGGAGCAAAAAATAAGGTCAGATTTTAGTAAAAGGATTTGGGTTGCCATCAATGACAAAGGGGGAGATTGTTGGACATTTTGAGTCCCTAAGCTAATATGTTGTCATTGATGTCAAAAGATCATTTAATGTCAAAAGGATCAATGAAGGGTTTTTGTGAAAACCAAGATAGGAAAAATAAAAGGTTTTATTTAAAACCATGGACAATATATTTGATCTGGGATTTTCTTAAAACCCAAGTTGGGCTTTCGTTTCATCGAAAAAGGTGCCCCGATGATGGAGATATTTAAGTTTTAATATTTAGTTTAAATTTTAATTATTTAAAATTTGAATTCAAATTTAAAACTAAATATGCAAGATTTCTTCGACGTCATCAAGCAAATAAAAAGTCATATTTCCATCGACGTCTTCGATATGATTAAAGGACTATATAAAGGGGGCTTCAATTGATTATTATTTTATCCTTGCTCATGTAATAAAAGTGTTGGCTATCGAAACCGTTATGAGCTCATGCAAAATTCTTGAAAAGTGTGGCAACGAATAACACATACTGTGTATAGAGAAATAAACATCATGGGCAGCATGGCGCATTGGCAAGTGGGCCTTGGCTAAGGCACAGGGCAGACTAAAACGTCAAGGATCGAATTCCATTTACTACATTTTTTGGAAAGCGTGAGAGAAGCGCTTCGGCCCCTTTGGTTTTGCGAAAGGTGGAGATGGGCATAAGGCACATTGTGCCTTTCCATTTCCAACGAGTGGTTAGCTCGTGTGGAATCTTAGCCGCGGCTAAGACGCTCGCGGTGTGGGCAAGTCAGGGGTTCGAATCCCCTTGAGGAGGTAATTACGTTTTGCATTAATTTAATTTTATTTAGCCCTAAGGTTGGAGTTATAAGGTGGTTAGTGGAAATTAAAGTTTTTAATTAAGCTTTGTTATTTGGGCTGTGATTATTATTGCAAAACTTGGAGGGGTTTAATGATTTATTTGATGGTTATTAAGAATTGAATTTAGGAGAAATAAGGAGTTGTTTTAAAGTATTTTTGAAAGGCTTATTGATTGTTATTTTGATAAGGGTTTTATTAAAAAGGGACTTTGGTGGATGTGTTTATTTAGTTGGAGTAAAAAGGGTGTAAATTGAGTTATGCTTTATATTGTGATTATTTGAAGTCCACTAACCCTTATTGAGATTGGAAAGGAAAGTTGTGTTTAAGTGTGGCAGATTTTGTGGACAACTCCTTGGCATCAAAAAGGTATGGGCACATTCTCCTATTGATTGTTTATGGTGGTTTATTTATGAAATATCTTTGGAGAGAAAAGGATTGATTGTGGTTTCCATTTTTTTGAGAGTTGTTGGTTTAATGCTTCAAGGTTTTTTGGTTTGTGAGTTGTAATTAAACCTTGTTTTAGAAGCATTGTTGTTGAAGCCCATTGATTGTGAAATGAACTTGAAATTGAGTTAGAGAAGAACATGAGTATAATTGTTATGTGAGATTTGTGATTGAGCATTGTTGGAAACATTTTGAGTTGGTTAAATACATGCTTGGACTAGGGTTTGTGAGAAAGGATTGTTCCTTGAGGTGATTGGTTGAGTTGAGTTGATTTGGGGGTGTCAAGTGGTGTGGATGATTTGAGATGAGATTGAGTTGAGTTGAGATTGGGATTTGAGTATAGAACATATTGAGTCTCTAACAATTCTCTTTATGCTTCTATGAGATTGAATTGAGATATTGATTGAACATTGAGCTTAGAACATATTGAGTCTCTAACAATTCTCTTTATGATTCTATGTGATTTGAGACAAGTCTTTGAGAAGGCTTGTGGATTGATTTGAGTAAGCTTTTGTGAAAGCTTTCTATGCATATTTGAGCAAGTCCTAGAGAGGACTTGTTGAGCATATTTGGACAGGTTCTGTGTGGACCTATTGAGCATATTTGAGCAGGTTCTGTGTGGACCTATTGAGCAGATTTGATAAGGTTCTATGTGGACCTATTGAGAAGATTTGAGTAGGTTCTATGTGGACATGTTGAGCAGATTTGAGCAGGTTCTGTGTGAACCTATTGAGTAGATTTGAGAAGGTTCTGTGTGAACCTATTGAGCAAAATTGTACTAGATCGAATGTATTGTGTTTAGTACAAGAGATTGAGCAGAACTGTGCTAGACCGATTGAATTATGTTTGGTATAGTATTGAGATAGAGCTTTGGAGGTGATAGAGTATAGAGGATAGAGTCTCAATGGATAGAGATCCAACAACCAAGACAATTGAAGATAGATCTGAGTGAGGAGTCTTCAAGTGGAAAGAGATCCACCAATTAGTGCAGCATAGAGATAGAGTCTTCTAGAAGATCACTAGCAAGAACAGAAGGGGAAAGAGTTCTCCTTTGGAAGAGATCCATGAACTTGAGATTAGGGGATCAGCATCTCCTTTGGATAGAGATCCATAAACATTGTAATTTGGGAAGGAGTCCCAAGAGATTATTTGAGAAATATTTAGAAGAAATATTTTTCTATGGAGGTAGCCCACATTGGGTGAACCATGTTAAAATGATGTCTCTCATGTGTGTGATGTTTTGTGTGATGTTTATTGTTTCATTAATGTTGATGGTACTATTTGGGAAAAAGGTTTATGTTATACTGTTCACCCCCCTCTCAGTATAAGCACATGTTCTTCAATTGGTATCAGATGGTCTCTCCGTGAAGAGTCTAACAACTTGGAAGAGGATCCTCTGGAAGCACACACAACTTCAAAAAGTGAAGAAGAGACTATTTTTTATATTTACTTAGAGCAGAAAATTCAAGCCTGAAAGAACAAATTCAAAAATATGAAGAAGCGAGAGAGGAGTTCTTTTAGAATCTCCCATAACTTGAGATCAAGGTGGAAGAAGGAAAAAATATTGAGCAAGATATGACAGATCTATTGGAAGCCAAAGAAACAAAATGTGGAGGATTGGAAGAAAAAATTATTCTCCTAAGGAGTAAAATTAAAAAAACTAAGTTACTACAGGAAAAAGAATATGAAAAGCAGAAATAGGAATCAAGCTTCCAAAAGGCAGAAACATCAAACAAATAAAAGCAAGAACAGGACATAAAAAAAGAAGAAAGAAAATAAGAACCCTGGATAAAGGTTAATCAAAAAGGAAATATGACTTCATCACAATATCGAAGGTCTCCAAACAGGATACATAACTTCTTCCATGGTCATTGTTTTTCTTGCAATAAATATGGACATAGAGTTACTCATTGTATTCATCATGCTAGTTACAATAGAAATTTTAATTCCTTTGCACTTCTCATGGATGATGATTTTATATGTTACAAATGCAATAAATTTGGACACAAGGCTAGGTGGTGTAAAATGACATTTCCAGAATCTAGAAAAGTTATTCCAACAACTAGGAAGAATGTTAGGGCAAATTCTATGTTAGTTCAAACAACCCTGCATGCTCAAGATAAAAATGAACAATGGTATCTAGATAGTGGTTTCTCTAGTCACATGATAGGAGACAAAGACAAGTTCATCATTCTAAAGGAAACAAATAGAGGATCAATAAGTTTTGGTGATAATGGATCAACAAAAATTGTTGGAAAAGGTACTCTAAGTCTAGACAATGGAAAAAAAAAAAAAAAGAATGTTTTGTATGTTAAAGGGTTAAAACACAATATTTTGAGTATAATTCAACTTTTTGATCAAGGATACATGGTCACCTTTCATCCAGATAGATGTGAGATAATAAAAATAGAAAAAAGAAGAATTATTGCAAATGTAAAAAGGACCCCAAACAACTTATACATGTTGAATGAAATAAAAGGGGAAAAGTGTTTTATGTCACAAGATGATGAGAGTTGGTTGTGGCATAGAAGGTTAGGTCATTTAAATTTTGACAACATAGTAAGCATAAGCAATACAAAATCAATTAGATATTTACCCAAAATAAGGAGACCACAAAATATAATTTGTGGACCGTGTCAATAGGGAAAGCAAACTAGAACAACTTACAAACCAAAAGGCTATATGAATTCTGAGCCTTTGAGTCTAATACACACCGACTTATGTGGTCCTACCAGAATGTGAAGTCTTCAAGGTGAGAGGTACTTCATGTTGTTTATAGATGACTATTCCAAAATGGTTTGGGTAACTTTTTTGAAAGATAAGTCAGAGGCTTTTGAAAAATAGAAGGCATCCAAAAAGTTGGTTGAAAATAAAATAGGTAAAATGATTAAATATCTTCGATCCGATAGAGGAGGAGAATTCACGTCAAATGAATTCATAGAATTCTATGAAAAACTTGGAATTAAGAGGGAATACTCAGCAGCAAGAACTCCCCAAAAAAATGGAGTAGTTGAAAGAAAGAACAAGACTATTGAAAACATGGCTAGAGCTATGTTAAATGAATCTAAGTTGTCAGATGGGTTTTGGAAAGAAGCAGTATCTACAACTATATACATAATTACTAGGGCTCAATTAAGGGTAAATCATCACAAAAATCCCTATGAGATTTGGAAAGGAAGACCTGCTACTATAAAACATTTCAAGATTTTTGGAAGCAAATGCTACATAAGACGGGAAGATCAGAATTTGGGAAAATTTGATCCTATATGTGATGAGGGAATTTTTCTTGGTTACTCTACAAAAATCAAGGCTTACAGGATGAATGTAACAATTGACAAAAAAATAGATTCCAGAGAATCCATTCAGCAAACTGTATACCAAGAAGATGGATGTTGTCCAAAAGAATTTTGTGAGGAATCAGATAATGATGAAGAATAAATGCAAATGCTTCTTCCTAAGACTCCTTCCAGGTATGTATAGGAACATCACCCAAAATAATAGATCATCGGGGATCTAGATGAAATACAGACAAGAAGAAGAAGAATAAAACCATCTCAGCAAGATAATCTTTCTTTGTTATCCAAAGTTGAGCAAAAAATTTTCACTCAGGCTAGTGAAGATGAATTTTGGATTAAAGCAATGAATGAGGAATTGGATCAAATAGAAAAGAGCAAAACTTGGGAACTTGTTCCACGGCCCAAAGACAAAATTATGATTGGTACAAAATGGGTTTTCAAAAATAAATTGAATGAAGATGGACAAGTGGTTAGAAACAAAGCAAGGTTAGTATGCAAAGGTTATCCACAAGTGGAAGTAATTGATTTTGAAGAAATATTTACTCTAGTTGCATGACTTGAGGCTATAAGGATGTTTTTAGCTTTTGCAAGTTTCAAGAAATTCAAGGTATATCATATGGATGTCAAGTCAGATTTTCTAAACGGGGTTCTAGAAGAAGAGGTCTACATTGAACAACCAGAGGGATTCATACTAACAGATACACCAGAGCAGGTATGCATATTGAAAAAGGTATTGTATGGCTTAAAACAGGATCCCAGAGCATGGTACTCAAGATTTGATAAGTATCTATAGGAAGAGGGATTAAAAAAAGGAACAACAAATAGTAACTTGTATATCAGAAATGAAGGAAATGATCTTCGAATAGTGGTTGTTTATGTTGATGACATAATTTTTGAAGGAACAATGACAATATGTGCAAATAATTTTCTAAGAGTATGCGAAATGAATTTGAGATGTCTATTCTTGGTGAATTATCTTTCTTTCTTGGTCTTCATATTTCACAATCAGGAAAGGGAGTGTTCCTTTCTCAAACAAAGTACATCAAGGAGATGTTGAAAAAATTTAGGTTAGAAGATTGCAAACCAGTAAGTACTCCTATGATCACAGGGTGCAAGTTGAGTAAGGATGATGAATCTCCAGAGGTATATCAGAGACTATACAGATCCATTATTTGCAGCTTACTATATGTTACAACTACAAGACCAAATATAGTACAGTCGGTGGGATTAGTGGTAAGATTTCAAGCAACACCCAAGGAAACACATGTAGTAGAAGTAAAAAGAATTTTTAGGTATCTAAAAGGAACTATGGATTTTGGGCTTTGGTATCCCAAAAGTGATAGGTTCTCACTCAACATATACAAATGCATACTGGGCTAGTAGTATTGATGACAGAAAAAGCACAAGTGGAGGAGCCTTCTTTCTTGGAGAAATTCTAGTCTCCTAGTTAAGTAAGAAGCAGGTTTCAGTATCACTATCTACAATAGAGGCAGAATATATTGTAGTAGTAGCCAATTGTACACAGGTGTTATGGATGAAGAGAAATTTAGAAGACTTCAGGATAAAGCATGATCAGCCCATTCCTATGCTTTGTGACAATACCAGTGCCATATGTATCTCAAATAATATGATAATTCACTCCAGGAAAAAGCATATTCAGATTAATTATCATTTTCCAAGAGAAAAAGTGTCAGATAAATAGGCCAGATTGGAGTATGTCACTACAAAGGAACAAATAGCATATATTTTCACTAAACCACTCTCAAAGGAGACATTTGAGTATCTTCGAGGTAAATTGGGAGTGATACTCCCACCGTATAATTAACCACCTCATGTGGAGGTGGGGGAGGGGCTAAGCTAAGAGGCTTAATTCTTAGCCCCGAGCCCCAAAGGTGACCCTTTGCCATTGATGTCAAAGGGGGAGAGATTTGTGTATTTTGGGGAGAGTTTTTGATATGGGGAGAGTTTTGATATCTGAGAGAGCATTGAACCAGGGGGAGCAAAGTCCCAGGGGGAGAAGAAAATAAGGTCAGATTTTAATAAAAGGATTTGGGTTTCCATCAATGACAAAGGGGGAGATTTGTTGGACATTTTGAGTCCCTAAGCTAATATGTTGTCATTGATGTCAAAAGATCATTTAATGTCAAAAGGATCAATGAAGGGTTTTTGTGAAAACCAAGATAGGAAAAATAAAAGGTTTTATTTAAAACCATGGACAGCAGATTTGATCTGGGTTTTTCTTAAAACCCAAGTTGGGCTTTCGTTTCATCGAAAAAGGTGCCCCGGTGATGGAGATATTTAAGTTTTAATATTTGGTTTAAATTTTAATTATTTAAAATTTGAATTCAAATTTAAAACTAAATACGCAAGATTTCTACCGACGTCATCAAGCAAATAAAAAGTCATATTTCCACCGACGTCTTCGATATGATTAAAGGACTATATAAAGGGGGCTTCAATTGATTATTATTTTATCCTTGCTCGTGCAATCAAAGTGTTGGCTATCGAATCGTTTATGAGCTCGTGTGAAATTCTTGAGAAGTGAGGCAGTGAATAACACAGACTATGTTCGGAGAAACAAACGTCATGGGCAGCGTGGTGCATTGGCAAGTGGGCCTTGGCTAAGGTGCGGGGCAGACAAAAATGCCAAGGATCGAATCCCCTTGACTGCATTTTTTGGAAAGCGTGAGAGAAGCGCTTCGGCACCTTTGGTTTTGCGGAAGGTGGAGAAGGGCATAAGGCACGTTGTGCCTTTCCCTTTCCAACGAGCGGCTAGCTCGTGTGGAATCTTAGCCATGGCTAAGACGCTCGTGGTGTGGGCAAGTCGGGGGTTCGAATCCCCTTGAGGAGGTAATTACGTTTTGCATTAATTTAATTTTATTTAGCCCTAAGGTTGGAGTTATAAGGTGGTTAGTGGAAATTAAAGTTTTAATTAAGCTTTGTTATTTGGGTTGTATTGATTATTGCAAAACTTGAGGGGTTTAATGATTTATTTGATGGTTATTAAGAATTGAATTTAGGAGAAATAAGGAGTTGTTTTAAAGTATTTTTGAAAGGCTTATTGATTGTTATTTTGATAAGGGTTTTATTAAAAAGGGACTTTGGTGGATGTGTTTATTTAGTTGGAGTAAAAAGGGTGTAAATTGAGTTATGCTTTATATTGTGATTATTTGAAGTCCACTAACCCTTATTGAGATTGGAAAGGAAAGTTGTGTTTAAGTGTGGCAGATTTTGTGGACAACTCCTTGGCATCAAAAAGGTATGGGCACATTCTCCTATTGATTGTTTATGGTGGTTGATTTCTGAAATATCTTTGGAGAGAAAAGGATTGATTGTGGTTTCCATTTTTGAGAGTTGTTGGTTTAATGCTTCAAGGTTTTCTGGTTTGTGAGTTGTAATTAAACCTTGTTTTAGAAGCATTGTTGTTGAAGCCCATTGATTGTGAAATGAACTTGAACTTGAGTTAGAGAAGAACATGAGTATAATTGTTATGTGAGATTTGTGATTGAGCATTGTTGGAAACATTTTGAGTTGGTTAAATACATGCTTGGACTAGGGTTTGTGAGAAAGGATTGTTCCTTGAGGTGATTGGTTGAGTTGAGTTGATTTAAGCCTAGTCAAGTGGATGCATGTGGTTGTTCAAGTTCCTAGAAACAAACTATTTCATATTCTGATTTGAGATGAGATTGAGTTGAGTTGAGATTGGGATTTGAGTATAGAACATATTGAGTCTCTAACAATTCTCTTTATGCTTCTATGAGATTGAATTGAGATATTGATTGAACATTGAGCTTAGAACATATTGAGTCTCTAACAATTCTCTTTATGATTCTATGTGATTTGAGACAAGTCTTTGAGAAGGCTTGTGGACTGATTTGAGTAAGATTTTGTGAAAGCTTGCTATGCAGATTTGAGCAAGTCCTAGAGAGGACTTATTGAGCAGATTTGGACAGGTTCTATGTGGACCTATTGAGCAGATTTGAGAAGGTTCTGTGTGGACCTATTGAGCATTTGAGAAAGTTCTGTGTGGACCTATTGAGCAGATTTGAGTAGGTTCTATGTGGACCTATTGAGAAGATTTGAGCAGGTTTTGTGTGGACCTATTGAGCATATTTGAGCAGGTTTTGTGTGAACCTATTGAGAAAAATTGTACTAGATCGACTATACTATGTTTAGTACAAGAGATTGAGCAGAACTATGCTAGACCGACTGAACTATGTTTGGTACAGTATTGAGATAGAGCTTTGGAGGTGACAGAGTATAGAGGATAGAGTCTTAGTGGATAGAGATCCAATAACCAGGACAATTGAAGATAGATCTGAGTGAGGAGTCTTCAAGTGGAAAGAGATCCACCAGTCAATGCAGCATAGAGACAGAGTCTTCTAGAAGATCACTAGCTAGAGCAGAAGGGGAAAGAGTTCTCCTGTGGAAGAGATCCATGAACTTGAGATTAGGGGATCAACATCTCCTTTGGACAGAGATCCATAAACATTGTAATTTGGGAAGGAGTCCCAAGAGATTATTTGAGAAATATTTAGAAGAAATATTTTTCTATGGAGGTAGCCCACATTGGGTGAACCACATTAAAATGATGTCTCTCATGTGTGTGATGTTTTGTGTGATGTTTATTATTTCATTAATGTTGATGGTACTATTTGGAAAAAAGGTTTATGTTATACTGTTCACCCCCCTCTCAATATAAGCACATGTTCTTCAATTGGTATCAGAGTCGGTCTCTCCATGAAGAGTCTAACAACTTGGAAGAGGATCCTCTAGAAGCACACACAACTTCAGAAAGTGAAGAAGAGACTATGTTTGATATTAAAGAAGAGTTCTTCTCGGCTCTCAAAAAATTGGAAAGACTTAGAGAAGAAAATTCAAGCCTGAAAGAACAAATTCAGAAAGATGAAGAAGTGAGAGAGGAGTTCTTTCAGAATCTCACAAAACTCAAGATCAAGGTGGAAGAAGGAAGAAATATTGAGCAAGATATGACATATCTATTGAAATCCAAAGAAACAGAATGTGGAGGATTGGAAGCAGAAATTGTTCTCCTAAGGAGTAAAATTGAAAAAACTAAGTTACTACAGGAAACAGAATATGAAAAGCAGAAAGAGGAATCAAGCTTCCAAAAGGTAGAAACATCAAACAAAGAAAAGCAAGCAAAGGACATCAGAAAAGAAGAAAGCAAAGAAGAACCCTGGATAAAGGTTAATCACAAAAGGAAGATGACTTCATCACAATATCCAAGGTCTCCAAATAGGTTACATAACTTCTTCCATGGTCATTGTTTTTCTTGCAATAAATATGGACATAGAGCTGCTCACTTGTACTCATCATGCTTGGTTACAATAGAAATTTCAATTCCTTTGCACTTCTCATGGATGATGATGTTATATGTTACAAATGCAATAACTTTGGACACAAGGCTAGGTGGTGTAAAATGACATTTCCAGAATCTAGAAAAGTTATTCCAACAACTAGGAAGAATGTTAGGGCAAATTCTATGTTAGTTCAAACAACCCTGCATGCTCAAGATAAAAATGAACAATGGTATCTGGACAGTGGTTGCTCTAGTCACATGACAGGAGACAAAGACAAGTTCATCATTCTAAAGGAAACAAATAGAGGATCAGTAAGTTTTGGTGATAATGGATCAACAAAAATTGTTGGAAAAGGTACTCTAAGTCTAGACAATGGAAAAACAAAAACAGAGAATGTTTTGTATGTCAAAGGGTTAAAACACAATATTCTGAGTATAAGTCAACTTTGTGATCAAGGATACATGGTCACCTTTCATCCAGATAGATGTGAGATAAGAAAAATAGAAATAGGAAGAATTATTTCAAATGCAAAAAGGACCCCAAACAACTTATACATGCTGAATGAAATCAAAGGGGAAAAGTGCTTTATGTCACAAGATGATGAGAGTTGGTTGTGGCATAGAAGGTTGGGTCATTTGAATTTTGACAACATAGTCAGCATAAGCAATAAACAAGCAGTTAGAGATTTACCCAAAATAAGGAGACCACAAAATACAATTTGTGGACCGTGTCAACATGGAAAGCAAACTAGGACAACTTACAAACCAAAAGGCTATATGACTTCTGAGCCTTTGAGTCTAATACACACTGACTTATGTGGTCCTACTAGAACACAAAGTCTTCAGGGTGAGAGCTACTTCATGTTGTTTATAGATGACTATTCCAGAATGGTTTGGGTAACTTTTTTGAAAGAGAAGTCAGAGGCTTTTGAGAAATTTAAGGCATTCAAAAAGTTGGTTGAAAATGAAACAGGTAAAATGATTAAATGTCTTCGATCCGATAGAGGAGGAGAATTCACATCAAATGAATTCATAGAATTCTGTGAACAACATGGAATTAAGAGGGAATACTCAGTAGCAAGAACTCCCCAACAAAATGGAGTAGTTGAAAGAAAGAATAGGACTATTGAAAACATGGCTAGAGCTATGTTAAATGAATCTAAGTTGTCAGATGGGTTTTGGAAAGAAGCAGTATCTACAGTTGTATACATAATTACTAGGGCTCAATTAAGGGTAAATCATCACAAAACTCCCTATGAGCTTTGGAAAGGAAGACCTGCTACTGTAAAACATTTCAAGATTTTTGGAAGCAAATGCTACATAAGACGGGAAGATCAGAATTTGGGTAAATTTGATCCTAGATGTGATGAGGGAATTTTTCTTGGTTACTCTACAAAAATCAAGGCTTACAGATGTTACAACAAAAGAACTCACACTATGGTAGAAAGTATGAATGTAACAATTGACAAAAAAATAGATTCCAGAGAATCAATTCAGCAAACTGTATACCAAGAAGATGGATGTTGTCCAGAAGAATTTTGTGAGGAATCAGATAATGATGAAGAAGAAATGCAAAGGCTTCTTCCTAAGACTCCTTCCAGGTATGTACAAAAACATCACCCAAAATATCAGATCATCGGGGATCCAGATGAAATACAGACAAGAAGAAGAATAATAAAACCATCTCAGCAAGCAAATCTTTCTTTGTTATCTAAAATTGAGCCAAAAAATTTCACTCAGGCTAGTGAAGATGAATTTTGGATTAAAGCAATGAATGAGGAATTGGATCAGATAGAAAAGAGCAAAACTTGGGAACTTGTTCCATGGCCCAAAGACAAAAATGTGATTGGTACAAAATGGGTTTTCAGAAATAAGTTAAATGAAGATGGACAAGTGGTCAGAAACAAAGCAAGGTTAGTATGCAAAGGTTATGCACAAGTGGAAGGAATTGATTTTGATGAAACATTTGCTCCAGTTGCATGAATTGAGGCTATAAGGATGTTTTTAGCTTTTGCAAGTTTCAAAAATTTCAAGGTATATCAGATGGATGTCAAGTCAGCTTTTCTAAACGGGGTTCTAGAAGAAGAGGTCTACATTGAACAACCAGAGGGATTCATACTAACAGATACACCAGAGCAGGTATGCAGATTGAAAAAGGCATTGTATGGTTTAAAATAGGCTCCCAGAGCATGGTACTCAAGATTGGATAAGTATCTACAGGAATAGGGATTTAGGAAAGGAATAGCAGATAGTAACTTGTATATCAGAAATGAAGGAAATGATCTTCTAATAGTGGTTGTTTATGTTGATGACATAATTTTTGGAGGAAACAATGACAAGATGTGCAAAGAATTTTCTAAGAGTATGCAAAATGAATTTGAGATGTCTATGCTTGGTGAATTATCTTTCTTTCTTGGTCTTCAGATTTCACAATCAGGAAAGGGAGTGTTCCTTTCTCAAACCAAGTACATCAAGGAGATGCTGAAAAAATTCAGGTTAGAAGATTGCAAACCAGTAAGTACTCCTATGATCACAGGGTGCAAGTTGAGTAAGGATGATGAATCTCCAGAGGTAGATCAGAGACTATACAGATCCATGATTGGCAGCTTACTATATGTCATAGCTACAAGACCAGATATAGTACAGTCAGTGGGATTAGTGGCAAGATTTCAAGCAGCACCCAAGGAAACACATGTAGCAATAGTAAAAAGAATTTTCAGGTATCTAAAAGGAACTATGGATTTTGGGCTTTGGTATCCCAAAAGTGATAGGTTCTCACTCACAACATATACAGATGCAGACTGGGCTAGCAGTATTGATGACAGAAAAAGCACAAGTGGAGGAGCCTTCTTTCTTGGAGAAAGTCTAGTCTCCTGGTTAAGTAAGAAGCAGGTTTCAGTATCACTATCTACAGCAGAGGCAGAATATATTGTAGTAGTAGCCAGTTGTACACAGGTGTTATGGATGAAGAGAACTTTAGAAGACTTCAGGATAAAGCATGATCAACCCATTCCTATACTTTGTGACAATACCAGTGCCATATGTATCTCAAAGAATCTGGTAATGCACTCCAAGACGAAGCATATTCCGATTAAGTATCATTTTTTGAGAGAACAAGTGTCAGATAAATAGGTCATATTGGAGTATGTCACTACAAAGGAACAAATAGCAGATATTTTCACTAAACCACTCTCAAAGGAGACATTTGAGTATCTCCGAGGTAAATTGGGAGTGAGACTCCCACCCCAGAATTAACCACCTCATGTGGAGGTGGGGGAGGGGCTAAGCTAAGAGGCTTAATTCTTAGCCCCGAGCCCCAAAGGTGACCCTTTGCCATTGATGTCAAAGGGGGAGAGATTTGTGTATTTTGGGGAGAGTTTTTGATATGAGGAGAGTTTTGATATCTGAGAGAGCATTGAGCCAAGGGGAGCAAAGTCCCAGGGGGAGCAGAAAAGAAGGTCAGATTTTAGTAAAAGTATTTGGGTTGCCATCAATGACAAAGGGGGAGATTGTTGGACATTTTGAGTCCCTAAGCTAATATGTTGTCATTGATGTCAAAATATCATTTAATGTCAAAAGGATCAATGAAGGGTTTTTGTGAAAACCAAGATAGGAAAAATAAAAGGTTTTATTTAAAACCATGGATAGCAGATTTGATCTGGGTTTTTCTTAAAACCCAAGTTGGGCTTTCGTTTCATCGAAAAAGGTGCCCCGGTGATGGAGATATTTAAGTTTTAATATTTGGTTTAAATTTTAATTATTTAAAATTTGAATTCAAATTTAAAACTAAATACGTAAGATTTCCATCGACGTCATCAAGCAAATAAAAAGTCATATTTCCATCGACGTCTTCGATATGATTAAAGGACTATATAAAGGGGGCTTCAATTGATTATTATTTTATCCTTGCTCGTGTAATAAAAGTGTTGGCTATCGAATCGTTTATGAGCTCGTGCAAAATTCTTGAAAAGTGAGGCAATGAATAACACAGACTGCATTTGGAGAAACAAACATCATGGGCAGCGTGGCGCATTGGCAAGTGGGCCTTGGCTAAGGTGCAGGGTAGAAAAAAATGCCAAGGATCGAATCCCCTTGACTGCATTTTTTGGAAAGCGTGAGAGAAGCGCTTCGGTGCCTTTGGTTTTGCGGAAGGTGGAGAAGGGCATAAGGCACGTTGTGCCTTTCCCTTTCCAATGAGCGGCTAGCTCGTGTGGAATCTTAGCCATGGCTAAGATGCTCGTAGTGTGGGCAAGTCGGGGGTTCGAATCCCCTTGAGGAGGTAATTACGTTTTGCATTAATTTAATTTTATTTAGCCCTAAGGTTGGAGTTATAAGGTGGTTAGTGGAAATTAAAGTTTTAATTAAGCTTTTTTATTTGGGTTGTATTGATTATTGCAAAACTTGAGGGGTTTAATGATTTATTTGATTATTATTAAGAATTGAATTTAGGAGAAATAAGGAGTTGTTTTAAAGTATTTTTGAAAGGCTTATTGATTGTTATTTTGATAAGGGTTTTATTAAAAAGGGACTTTGGTGGATGTGTTTATTTAGTTGGAGTAAAAAGGGTGTAAATTGAGTTATGCTTTATATTGTGATTATTTGAAGTCCACTAACCCTTATTGAGATTGGAAAGGAAAGTTGTGTTTAAGTGTGGCAGATTTTGTGGACAACTCCTTGGCATCAAAAAGGTATGGGCACATTCTCCTATTGATTGTTTATGGTGGTTGATTTCTGAAATATCTTTGGAGAGAAAAGGATTGATTGTGGTTTCCATTTTTGAGAGTTGTTGGTTTAATGCTTCAAGGTTTTCTGGTTTGTGAGTTGTAATTAAACCTTGTTTTAGAAGCATTGTTGTTGAAGCCCATTGATTGTGAAATGAACTTGAACTTGAGTTAGAGAAGAACATGAGTATAATTGTTATGTGAGATTTGTGATTGAGCATTGTTGGAAACATTTTGAGTTGGTTAAATACATGCTTGGACTAGGGTTTGTGAGAAAGGATTGTTCCTTGAGGTGATTGGTTGAGTTGAGTTGATTTAAGCCTAGTCAAGTGGATGCATGTGGTTGTTCAAGTTCCTAGAAACAAACTATTTCATATTCTGATTTGAGTTGAGATTGATTTGAGTTGAGATTGGGATTTGAGTATAGAACATATTGAGTCTCTAACAATTCTCTTTATGCTTCTATGAGATTGAATTGAGATATTGATTGAACATTGAGCTTAGAACATATTGAGTCTCTAACAATTCTCTTTATGATTCTATGTGATTTGAGACAAGTCTTTGAGAAGGCTTGTGGACTGATTTGAGTAAGCTTTTGTGAAAGCTTGCTATGCAGATTTGAGCAAGTCCTAGAGAGGACTTGTTGAGCAGATTTGGGCAGGTTCTGTGTGGACCTATTGAGCAGATTTGAGCAGGTTCTGTGTGGACCTATTGAGCATATTTGAGCAGGTTCTATGTGGACCTGTTGAGCAGATTTGAGCAGGTTCTATGTGGACCTGTTGAGAAAATTTGAGTAGGTTTTGTGTGAACCTATTGAGCATATTTGAGCAGGTTCTGTGTGAACCTATTGAGAAAAATTGTACTAGACCGATTGTACTGTGTTTAGTACAAGATATTGAGCAGAACTATGCTAGACCGACTAAACTATGTTTGGTACAGTATTGAGACAGAGCTTTGGAGGTGACAGAGTATAGAGGATAGAGTCTCAGTGGATAGAGATCCAGTAGTCAGGACAATTGAAGATAGATCTGAGTGAGGAGTCTTCAAGTGGAAAGAGATCCACCAATCAGTGCAGCATAGAGACAGAGTCTTCTAGAAGATCACTAGCCAGAGTAGAAGGGGAAAGAGTTCTCCTGTGGAAGAGATCCATGAACTTGAGATTAGGGGATCAACATCTCCTTTGGATAGAGATCCATAAACATTGTAATTTGGGAAGGAGTCCCAAGAGATTATTTGAGAAATATTTAGAAGAAATATTTTTCTGTGGAGGTAGCCCACATTGGGTGAACCACGTTAAAATGATGTCTCTCATGTGTGTGATGTTTTATGTGATGTTTATTGTTTCATTAATGTTGATGGTACTATTTGGGAAAAAGGTTTATGTTATACTGTTCACCCCCCTCTCAGTATAAGCACATGTTCTTCAATTGGTATCAGATTCGGTCTCTCCGTGAAGAGTCTAACAGCTTGGAAGAGGATCCTCTGGAAGAGCACACAACTTTCCTAGAATACTCTAACCTTTCCTCTATATAATCGAGCAAAGAAATTTACCCTTATTTTGTAGCATCCAATGAGGTTTAGGTCTATTATCCTTCTTTGACCATTCCTCATAATTTGACCTCCTACCCTACTTTGGCCACCGTCTGCGTTTGCACACTAGAATATTCGGCTCCTGCTACCGATGAGCCTCCCCTATGTTCCTTAACATGGCAAATTAGGGCTATAATTAGCCTATGATGGGCTAGGGTAGAGGCTGCTCCTCTCTAGTATCATGATGCCTCATTCTTTAGGGCACTTTCTAGATAGAATGGCACATTAATTTTTTACCCATGCACTAGGTGATTCAATAACTGCATGTGGTTCATGTTCAGGTGTGAGTATTTACCTGTGCATGTGAAGTATCTCACAACCTATTCGAAGATATTCTACAAGTGCATCAAAATTCCTTGCTTTGGGATCCCTTCATGGTCAATTTTGACATTTGCCTACCCATGCAACAATTCTACACATTGGACTACTATTTCATCCTTTTATGTGCATTCTATAGAGAGGGGGAGGCCAGTAACACAAGAGATGTGCTCTAGAGTGACTGGAATTTCCAATCCATGCAATCAAGTGACCTCTCCTCTCACAACGACAACAAACTCCTTTGCTACCTCAATGTCCTAGTTTTGGCTGACCAGGTGACAATAATCCATCTACCCAGCTGCCTCAAACTGATTACAGACTTCACCTCTAATTCCCTCAGTGTTTCTGGACTCATGCTTCTTGAGCACATGGTTCTTTGAACGACCTCCCATGGTGGATTCTCAATTTTTTTCAACTAGTTTTATGACTTATTATCACGAGAAGGTGTCTTCTTATAGATTAAGGAACCTACCCCTAGTTAATTTCTTCTGTGTTGGGGTTGACAGGGTATGCCACCCAAATTGATTTTTTCCATGACGTATTAGGCATGAGGGGCCAATTCAATTCTTGCATCGACATTATTTTTAAGCATAACTTATGAAAGAATACATATATATTTTAAAAAAATCATGCATATGCCTGATTGGTTGTTTCATGTGTTGTGGAGCATACCGATTCGATAATACATGATAATGGTGATGGCATATTTCCCATGTGCTGATTATGTTACCTTGGTTACTACAATTCTGGTTTGCTCAAGGTCTCGTGCTGAAAAATATAGTGGATTCGATTGGTATGGACTGGGATGCATATTTCCTTCCATGGTTGGCCTTGGTAGATGAATAAATCCTACCCAATGATTATAAAATATTTTTGGATACCTTCATATTTCCATAATGTGAAGTGATGATTTTGGTTTCGGCTGCTCCACATACCACCAAGTTGCACAAGTTTTTTTGATTAAATCGATGTGCCTCCTTGAAGAGTAAGGTGCCCTTTATCAAGGTGCCTACTTGAAGAGTAAGGCACCATTGATCAAGGTACCTACCTAAAAAGTAAGACGCGAGAGTAAGGTACCTACCTCTAGAGTAAGGCACCTATTTAAGAGTAAGGCACCTACCTATAGAGTAAGGTTTTAGAGTAAGGTGCCTACTTTATTAAGGTACCTACTTGGGTAAGGTGCCTACTTGAGTAAGGTGCCTACATGGGTAAGGCATCTACTTGAATAAGGTGCCTACTTGAGTAAGGTGTCTGCTTGAGCATAAGGTGTCTGTGCCTCAATTTTTTCTTTGGAAGGAAATGTTAGGAACCTCCTGAGTAAGGAGCCTACCTCTAAAGTAAGGCACCTCTTTCAGAGTATGACACCTACCTCTGGAGTAAGGTACCAGAGTAAGGTGCTTGCTTCATAGTAAGGCACCTACCTTTTTGAAGTAATGTGCCTTCCTTTGCTACTTTAGAAGTAAGGCTCCTCCTCCTTAGAGTAAGGCACTTTATTTTGAAGTAAGGTGCCTCTATTTGGAGTGAGGTAGCTACCTATAGAGTAAGGTGCCTCCTTCTTGAAGTAAGGTACCTTCTTTTAGAGTAAGGCACCTCCATATCGGAGTAAGGAACCTTATTTTGGAGTAAGACACCTCCCTTTGGAGTGATATGCCTACCTCTGGAGTAAGGCACCTCCTTCTCGAAGTAAGGCACCTTATTTCAGAGTAAGGCACCTCCATTTGGAGTGAGGCACCTACCTCTGGAGTAAGGCACCTCCTTGGAGTAAGGTGACTTCTTTTAGAGTAACATGCCTCTCTCTTGGAGTAAGGCACCTTCTTTCAAAGTAAGGTGCCTCCCTTTGGAGTGAGGTGCCTACCTCTGGATTAAGGTGCCTCCTTATCAAATTAAGGTGCTCTCCCACCATTAAAAATTTAGTAGTAGCTAATGTGTCTATTGATGAATGGTTGATCATGCCTTCTAAAATTTTTTTCGTGTTGCATCAACGACTACTTCGCCCAAGCACGAGGGTGCATAATTTTTTCCTTTTCAAGGAATTAGTGCCCACGTACATGCTTGGATCAGAAATTTCCTTAGAAAAAATATGCAGGTTCATGGATGCTAAGCCAGTATAGGCCTTATCTCCCAAGATGCATATTATTCGTACAATCAGGCCATTCACCTCCAAAAAAAAAAGAAAATGAAGTTAAACATAATCTGTACCTGTTAGGCCTTGGATCTCATGATACCTACAACTTGCATGCATGCATTGTCCCTATAAAACATATTGTAAGCTAAAAGCATAAAAATGCAAGGCTGGTGCAATTCATGCTTGTTAGGCCTTGGCTCTCACGATACCTACAGCTTGCATGAAAGCACAATACCTGCAACATACATGAAATAAAAAATCTAAGACTAAATTATTTTAAGTGGAAACTCTCATATCCACTGTGTTACCAAGAATTTAACATGTTTCAATTGGATGGGGTCTCCCCCATGCCTGTTCTGTACTCCACCATTAAATTCATGAACTTGTGGTATGGACATAATCAGTGGCCGTCAACTATCAAGATGGTGTTTTTGTCATCAATTATTTTGATGTGCACAACACCATTTCTAATTAGCTCTACCACCTCATATGGTCTTATCCACCTCTGCATCAATTTACCTTTATGTTCCTGGAACCTGGAGTCTTACAATAATACCAAGTCTCCTTATTTGAACTTCTTTGACTTAATGTGGTAGTCATACCACTATTTCCTTTATCTTTGGATGATTTCCATATTTTGCAGGGCATCCATTTGATATTCATCCAGCTGATTCAGGTACCAAATTATCTCCCTCTATGCTTCTTCTAGGCTCAGGTTTATTTCCACTACAGTTATCAGCATTTTTATTTCAAATTTGAAGGGAATCATCACACTTTTCTTGTATACTAGTTGGAATGGGGTAAAGCTAAGGTAATTTTTCACATTTTTGTGTATGCCCATACTACCTCCGGTAGCCTTGCAAACCAGTCCTTCCTATGTTGTTGCATAATTTTTTTCAGGATATTTTCTATCTCCCTCTTGCTCACCTCTATTTGTCCATTCGCTTGCGGATGGTAGGGAGTGGTTCTATTATGCCGAATCGTGTACTACCGTATTAGCTCCTCGATTAGCTTGGAGGTGGATTGGGGTCCCTGATCCATTGTAATCTCCCTGGGTACCCCAAACCTCATAAAAATGTAAGCAAACAAGAATTCTACCACCATTCCTTCCTTGGAGTCTCTCAGTGCTTGTACCTTGAGCCATTTGGTGATGTATTCCATGTAGACGAGAATATATCTCTTTTTGATCGAAGGTGGGTTGATTGACCCCATGAAATCCATACTCCATTTGTCAAAGGGCTCTATGTGTATGTGAGGTTGGAGGGGTATTTCATCCCTATGGGTTTGCCTGCCCATCCTCTAGAATTCGTCACACTGGCTGGCATATTTATTTGTGTCCTTGAACAATGTGGGATAAAAATACCCATCTTGTAGGAATTTGTACGTGGTCCTTCATCCTACAAAATATTCTCTACATGGCTCACTATGGAAGGATTTAAGAACTTCCAAAAATTCATGCTTGGCTATGCTCCTTCTTACAATTTGATCAACCCCTATTTTAAATAGGAGGCCATATATCCATAATAAAGAGGTGTTCTTTTCTATTACCATATGCTTCCCCCATGATGAAAGAGCAGGGGATGTTCTACCAATGGCCAAGTAGTTGGTGATGTCTACTTATCATGGTGTTTGTTCACTGATGATAAATAAATGTTTATCTCGGAACTAGTCTTCCACAACTGCATGATTCGATGGTATTAATCTGAACAAAAATTCTACCACTACGTTGTCCTTGTCGAGCTTATCTACAATGATAATATCGATATCGTACAGAAGAAAGAACCACCTAATTATTTTTCCACTAATTTTGGGTTTACTCATTAAATAATGGATAGTTGCATGGTCCGTATGGATGAACACCTTGTACCCAATGATGTAGTGGTGAAACTTGTTAATGACATGCACTACTACAAGGAATTACTTCTATGTCACTATGTAGTTAAGCTTGACACCTGCTAAATTCTTGTTGACATACTAGATGACGTAGAATTCCTTGCCATCCTTCTACCTTAGGACCAATCCTATTGTATTATTAGATGCATCATAGTAAATATGAAATGGAACGACCCAATTTGGGCCTTGTAGGACTGGTGTAGTAGTAAAATTTTCCTTCAATGTTTGAAATGTCCATTCGTACTCTTCCATCCAGATGAATTCCACATCCTTGGAGAGCAATGTGTGTAGGGGTTTGGCAAATTTTATTGAAGTCAGTGATAAATTACTTGTAGTACCTAGTAGAGCCAATAAATATTCTTACAACCCTTTGCATATTAGGATGTCGTAGGTCCTTTATGACCTCAATTTTATTTTTATCCACCTTAATCCCTTCTAATAAGATATGGTGTCCTAGCACTATGCCTTCACACATCATCATGAAACATTTTTCATTGCTGAGGGATAAATTGTTTTCTTCGCATCACTGGAGCACTCGTTCCAAATTATTCATCGCCTCATTGAATGTTTCACTGCAGATGATGAAATCATCCATGTAAACTTCTACTGCTTCCACCATAATGTCTAAGAATATGCTTAGTACCACCCTATAAAAGGTGGCTGGTGTGTTGCACAACCCGAAGGGCAGTACTCTGTAGGTAAACGTTCCCCAAGGGTAGGTAAACATTGTCTTGTCTTGGTCATCCTCTCCAATATGTATTTGGTTGTAACCACTGATCCTATCCAAAAATGAGAAGTAATTTATCCCAGATAGCGTATCCAATACCTAATAAACGAAGGAAAGTGGTAAATGATATTTCTTGGTCACCTTATTCAGTGATCTATAGTCAACACAAATTCACTATTTCCCATTTTTCTTAGGAACCACCACTAATGGTGACACTCATTCACTGTCGGATATAGGGTAGATAAACCCTGCTGAAAAAAGTTTTTACAACTGGGATTTAACAATTTCTTTCATGATAGGATTCATCCTTCTTTGCGGTTATATGATTGGGGTCAACTGCTCTTTGAGGTAGATCCAATGGATGCAAATTTTTGGGTTGATTCCCTTCATATCTAAGTAATCCCAAGCAAATGCTCATGGATGCCTAGTTAGGAGCTCTTTTAATTCTATAAGTTGCATGGGTGTCAATCCATTGCTAATGTTTAATGTTCTACCAAGATCTATTTTGATTTTCTTAGTGTGGTGATCATGGGCACTGACCAAAGGTGATTTGGGAATGATGGGGGAGGAATATTGTAATGATGCCATCTTCATTAGCTTCCTCCTCTAATTATTTTAGTGCTATCACCGGCTGTAGCATTGAAAATGACCCATCCTCCTAGTTGTCCCACATGGGTTCTTCCAATGTGTCTATAGACTGCGTAGGGGGATAAATTATCAATATTTTGATGTTTTGACCATCTAAAATGGTCATTTGTCCATCACAGTAGCTGATGTAGGCATCAGTTGTTGCTAGCCATGGCCTCCCCAAGATGAGTGGGTAGCCACCCAATCCTAATTTAGACTACAAAATCAAAAATTCCATCGGGTACTCCCATGCATCCATTATCACTATAATGTCCTCGAGCATCCCTTCCGATACCACCGTTGACCTATCGGCCAATTGCAGCACTATCTTGGTGAGATTCAAATTTGTGAGCCTCTACCTCTACATAGTCTCCTTTGGCATAATGTTGATGGCTGCACCCAAATAAACCAAAGTATTTGTCAACAAATACCCACCTATATTTATAGTCAAAACCAAATTGCCTAGGTCCACGTATTTAGGGTGGCATGCATTCCCCATCATCAAGTCAATCAAATTCCCTACTACATTGATTGTATGGGTTGCATTATGTCCTAGTTTCCTCAGATAGAACTCCTTTATTTCCTTGGTGTATATAGGAACATCATGAATAACTTGAAAGAGTGAAATAGTGACTGTTAAGTTCCTCGAGCTAGAAAGGATATTGAACTTAGGTTGTTTCAACTTTATCTGCTCCTATAACCTCTTCGAGAATGGAGCTTCAATTTTCTTAGCAACATGTTATTGTTTGACCTCCTCTACTAGAGGTGGTTCTCCTATAATTTCCTCCTATTCTACCAGAGGAGATGCCTCTACTCCTAACTACCTACCTGATCTTAGCTGAATTGGACTACAACTAATATTATACATCGTATACATCTCTCCTAGTTGGTATGTAGGTTAGTTCACCTTGTTATTTGGATTGATCATCGGTTGCACTGGTAGTTGTGCAGGTCTCACTACAGGGAGAGTTGGTAGGCTTTGTTGTGGTGGAGCCTACATCATAATCTATGGAGTTGAATTCCACAAACCATGGTTTCTCCACTACTAATCAGATTTTTGGTACAACATCCATGGTTGCTAGTTAGGAAACATAGCCCCTGGAGGTACGTTCATCCATGGTGATGGTCCCCAACACCTCATATTGGGTGGTTTAGGCTGCCCTTGTGGCATCTAAGGTCCTCCTTCATAGGGTGGCATCCCTGTTGACATATTTATCATAGGGGGTTGCTGTCAGTTTCTTCGATTGCCCATGAAATAAGCTTCACTGACTTCAACATCCTCCTTAATATTGGGTAGTTGTTGGTATAGTCAGGTCTTATGATTTTTTTGGAAAACAAAACATACTCTGACCTTATTATTTGGGCATGCATTCCTCACATGCTTCCCTCTATATTTTAGGTAGAAATAGGCTAACGTGACTTCATTCTCTTACTTCTTCTCAGCAGGAGCGTGTCTAACTGCAATGCTAGAGAGGAGATAATTTTACTCTTTAGATCCTCCAACATATTTCCTATCTCTATATTTGTGATTGAAGCAGTTGCTTTCATGGTCTTGGAAGTTGGTTTACCTCTTCTTTGCAAGTAGTTCTAACACAATTTTTTGATATCTTCCATTGGGTGCTGGTAAACATCACCTCCAAAGATTAAGTTGAGAGCTTCAAGTGATTCATTGTTAAGTCCCCTCAAAAAAATACTTCTAAGGGACTTGTCACCTAAATTCGTATGAGTGGATCACTGCAGGTTGAATTTGAATCTCTCCCAGTATTCTTCTAGGGACTCATCCTCCTTTTACGTCATGCTTAGAACCTCTTCCACGAAGTCATGTGCTCTCCCAAAGTCTTGGTACTATTCCAAGAAGAGGCTCTTAATTTCCTCCCATGTGGTGATCTATTTTTTTTCCAACCCAATAAACCAACACATAGCTGAGTCATCCAGTGTTGATGAGAAGAGTTTCAGCTTTTGTGTGTCTGATTTATAGTCGATGGACCTGCACAACACATCAAATTTAAATAAAAATAGGTAAGGATATTTAGTTGGGTATCCTATGAACGTAGGCATATGGGTAGGGGATATGTTCTTCATTTTGGTTTCCCCTATGACTTACCCTATTGGGAAACTAAAGCTAGTTGAAGTCTCTTTGGCTATTTTTTAGGAAATGTGGTCTCTAATGTAGATTCTATAGCCTTTCGATTATTCTAAAATTTTAGTACAAGAACCTCTAAGTCATATGGTGTTATATTTTGATCCTCTACGACTTTCCACAACAATTTCTCCTCAGAATATGTCCTTTTGAATAGAGAATTTTGTATAATTTACTATTTTCTTGGTTGATGGAATGAGGAAGAGCTTTACACAAAGATAGGGTGTTTACTCCAGTGTACTACTAGTGGTGATTTAGGAGAATCTAACTCAAATTTGAAATTTTCAGATAAATCATACTTTTTTCTAGGGGCTTTGTTTTATGAAATGACCGTTGGGTCCTCTTTTTCTCAATGGACTCATACACAGTCAAATAGATGTTTTTACGGTATTACAATTAATCTATTAGTGGTGCTTCCATGGCAACGAAACCAAAATATTGAGGTAAAAACACTAGTTAAATTTGGCCTAATTTTGTTATAGCCCTCGCATTTAAATTGTCAGACCAAGGAGCTCGTAAAATTTTGAGGTGCCATGTTTAAGGGAAATAAAAATAACATTCTTGAGATGAGTCCGCTAACCTATCATCAGGGGTTTTTATAAAATGGCATTGATTCATCCACACCAAAGTAAAACCATGCATAAATGAAAGTACAAGAAATTAAATCAAACCACATTGCATTGGAAATTAAATGAAAGCAATAAAACACACCTTACATAATTTAAAATAAACAACACACTAAAGCAAATAAGCTAATATAGAAAACAGTAAAATATAGGGGAGGAATACTAGCTTGGAGTGGGCCCAAGCTCTAGTAGTTTTTTCCTGACTAATAACGAAGATAATATGCAAAGGAAGGAACTCTCAAGCTTTATTGATAATGCAGTGTAGTGTTTACAAACGCTAATATTATTTTAGCAAAACTCCTCCCCTCTTTTAGAGAAGTCTGTGTGTTTATATAATACACAAAGGACTTCCTATTATAGTGCTATTACAACAAAAGATCTGGTTACAATCTAAAATGAGAAATTTTAGTTACTGTAACAGACACACAATAAACAAATTTTCATCTTTTCCCAGAGATAGAATATTTCTAGGTCCTATCTTTGTGTTGTTCATGTTTTGCTTCGTTGAGTGATTACATGTTTTGTCTACTCTGACTAGGACAACTCATACGTTTGGCAGTCTCCAAAGGATAGTCTACGTGATGTGAAATTGAAGTTTTATTGTGGTCAACAGGATCCTCTGTAGTCGCCCGATCAAAGCTCTTAATGCTAAGTAAGGTGCCTACTTGGCACCTACTTGAGTAAGGCGCTTTCTTGATTCCTACTTGAGTAAGGCTCCTACTTGAGTAAGGTGCCTACTTGAGTAAGGCACCTACTTGAGTAAGGTGTATTCTTGAGTAAGGCGTATACTTGAATAAGGCACACATTTGAAGATTAAGGCACCTACTCAATATACCTTAGACTCATGAAGCAAAAGCATGTCAGCTCCACGTAGGACCTCGACTGAGCAAAATACGACAAAATCAACAAATATATACACAAAGCACACTTCACACACAAATTATATAATGCACATAATTTTATTAAATAGATACATAATAATTCATAAAAATATACAACTCGTATTATATTGTCACGCAAAAACCATTAGAACTCATACAAAAATATGAGCATTTATAATGCTTATCACAATTCACAAGAAAAGAGGCATATTTTCAATTATGCCATTTTGTTAGAACCTGAACAATAAATTTTAAGAGAAAGAGTGTCAATTTTATGAAGTGGGAGCAAGAAAAAAATCAGAAAAAGAAGCAAGATTACTTCAAGAAGGGACTCTAGAAAACCGAGACTAATGAGTTACAAGAATCATCTTCCATTGTGCAGGAAAAGGGAAAGAAACATGTAGGTCCTCTAGGGGGATGCTTTACATGTAAGGGACAACATTATGCAAAAATATGCCCACAACGTGTAGGAACAAGTAAAATTGTGATGAATCAAAAAATCCACATTGCCACTGAAAGTCCAAATTTGGAAGGTCAAGCCACTCTATCACTCATGAATGATGATGAATCCCTTAGTCATTCCAATGAAATCAACTAAAATTCTAGTTTCGTTCCAAGTCTATGATGAAGCACCATATTATGAAAATACATTGTCCTTATGTATTTAATAATGTTATGTAATAATACAGGCTAAACTATGGACCACTTATACAAATTGGAAAAACTACACCAAAACCTATGTTTTATTGATTCTTATGTAATAATGCAGGAAAACACAAAAGATTGTGTTCAATATAAGGGGGGAGTATGTCACACCTCACCTTGGAGGATTGTTTTTAAGTTTCTATTTGTGTAATAGTAGCGAGTTTCAATACTTAAATAGTTTCATTGTATTATCAAAAGAAAATGATGTTGCATTGCTTGATTGCAGGAACACTTATTTTCATAGGTGAAAGATTGACCACCAAAGGGTAATTATGACTATGACAACTCAATAGGTAAAGGTCATATTACTATCATCACTAGTTACCTCCCTGATGGTGGAGTTACTTGACTATTACTCTAAAAATTCCCACCCAATCAAAGGAAAAATGGTGATGGGGGATATTGGGCACATGCATCGAGTGCTTGTATGCCATATGTGTGTGATTGATTTCATGATTAATTTGCATGAGTTTGGTTTAATTGAATTTTATTTGAAAATGCACATTAAATAATATTTTGCATTTTTCAAATTACTATAAAATTTATATATATATATATATATATATATATATATATATATATATATATATATACATTCAATTTATAATGATTTTGTGAAATCTTTAAATTGAGCAATTTTTAAAGTAAAGGATTTATTTTATTGGATCTAGTTGATCCTATTTTAGAAGAAAATTAGGTAGTTTGTTTTTATGAGCTAGTTCAATTTTAAATTGGATTAAAAAAAAACTACCTTGTAATAAATATTTCCTTCATATGGCTACTTTGGGAAGGTTGAAATAGTGGATAAGATTTTGCTCTTATCTCTATGGATTTCCTTTCCATTAATATATATATATATATATATATATATATATATATATATATATATATATATATATATATATATAATTAGAAGCATATTTTATGAAAGAAAGAAAACAAAATAAATAAAATATACATATATTTAGAAACATCTTTCTTGTCTAAGAAGAAAGAGAGCTATAAATCACCATTGAGATTGGGAAAAAGGGTGGTTATGTTATGAGAGAAGATTAGGTTGGAGAAGGCTGGAGAAGAAAGAAGAGCCAAGGAGGCTTTACCTTGCGGAAGTTCTAGGTTGGAACTTTCCATTCTACTTCATTTATGAATTACTGGGTGTTTGTGTGTCTTGAAATGAATTTAAATCATTTTGGTTGTCTAGTTTGTTTTTATAAAGTTTGATAGAATATTTTAATATTTAGTTCTAGCCATAATCATCTTTAGTATGGAATTACTCTTGAGATAGATTCGTATTCACTTTAGGTGTTCCTTAAGGAACCATGGACTCATTCCGCCTATCCTAGCATACGTGCATTTTTTAGATAGGCTGGAAGTCTCTGAGTTAAACTCAATCTAAGTGGCAACATATAGGACAATAAGTCTTATTATCTCACTAATATCTTAGATAGTTAAAATTCCACCATGTTGGTAATGAATTTGAAGAGAGCATCATATCTTGTCCTAATATTATTTCATTATAGCATCTCTACTTAGATGAATATCTTGATACTGTTATAGATATTGAAATCAGTTTTGAAGACTATATTTTTTCATCCTTTGTGTGCATACGTCATCTAGTGATGATCTAGATTTCCTTAGACTTTGACTATCGTTGCTTGCTGGGTAAAAAATATCCAAGGATCTACTCTTATGGACTAGCATTGCCTATGCTACTCATTCCATTGTTGTTATGAGCATTCTTTCTCAGTCTCTATTTTTTTCCCTAGAACAACCTCTACTGGAGAAAGGGACATCTCCTCAGTGTAATTTCTTTGAAATTTGTCTGTGGTATTAACAATTATCATGTTCCAGTTTGGCATTCTGCACTTCGGATTAAAATAGAGCTCTCCATATCATTTTGCTCACCTATTAAACTCTACATTGGATCCTCGATTTTTGAGCTAGACTCATAGCTATGTTATCTTATGATCAACAATCATCTATTTAAGTATATAAACCTAATTCGTGTGTACCTTCGGTATAATATTTAGTGATGCAAGTCATATTGTACTGATAACAGACTCCAGGTTTGACTCCTTATCCCATCTTGATCATTAATGGAATATGCTAATTTTCTCTTAAGATCTATTGAATAAATGGTGATTCTTATGAGCAGGGTAGTCTCTGTTGGAAGTTCATTCCACTTTAATATCTCTCCTTCCACTGATTATTTAAGCTTTAGTACTAGCTCCTAATATAATAGACTGCCATTATTATGTATTTAACTCAAAAATATGCAGTACATTCATTGCATCGGAAGGCACTATGTCGTCGACGTATGAACATAAATCCAACCAATACCTACTGGCCAAGTCAACACTATTGCTTGTTTAATAATGATGCACAAAATTTGGTTAAAATCGATATTAAGGTATGGTGAAATATTCGGACGATGAAGCAACCTCATGTTCAATTCATTATGCAGAGGATAATATGATCTCCATACCTTAATATCATATCCGTTAAGGTATAAGTTTCACCCTGGATGGACATTATATGGGAACCATTAAATATATGGTTAGATTACCATCAAATGTGTAGAAAAAGTTCTAAATTAAGCACATGATTTTTATATCCCATAAAGGAAGTCATTCACAACCGAATGGAACCTTACCTCGCCTCACCGATTGAGGCCTCTAATACACTTACATCTTATTCCATGTTAATAGTTTGATTAAATCATGGAAGAATGTAACATTTTGGCAATTGTATTTATATGATTTCATGATATGTTATGTTCCTTTTAGTATATAGATTCGAGTTCTATTTTTGGTTTAAAAGGAAAGGGCCTTTGTGTTAAAGTTTAAATATAAAGAAATTTTCTTCTTAGGAATAACTTAAACTATCTTCTATTTTTGGTAAACATTGGTTTTATTTTCATAAATTCAAATGAATGAGTTTGTATAGTAAAAAAACTCAACAATATTGGTTAATTATAATTAGAAATTTTATTTCAACTCGAGTGATAAAACTTATGATCAAGTGGAATTATGTATTTTTTGCATTCATATTCTATTATAGTGAAATTTGTAAATGAATGAATACCACTAGAAGCTTGGGAAAATATCTTCTAGTTTTGTAAGGTATGGATTGGTGTCCATTCCTTGAGAAGGGGTATGGTACTATTCTTGATATTTTTGATAATCCAAACAAATGATGGTTGGAATTATGAATCAATACTCATTTACAAAAATATTAAATATGGATGAATCATCTATTCATGATTGATAATTTCATTGTATGTGATATACAAAGATGTGATGGATGTTTGCATATAAATGATGAATGGGATTAAGGATTAATCCTTTTTATGATGAATGAATTGTATATTCATGCTTGTGATTCTCTATGTTAAATGTGGAAAGTAAATGGAGGTAATGATTTTAGTGAAATTATAGATTTTTATGTAAAATACATACTATGATTTATTATGAAATCCTTAATTAAGGGAATCTATTAGAAGAATGGATGATCTTGGTGTCCATCCAGGAAGAGGTATGAGACTCCTCCAAACATCCCTAACAATAAAAGGAATGACATTTATGATTGGGATTAGAAAAGTAAATTATTTAGAGATGGACCGTGATGCTAGATGATTTATGGGAATTTATGGGGATTTCCTCTTTTGAGAGATTGATTGAATAGTATTAAAGCAAATCTTGGAGGTAAATTTGGTATCGTTTGGAGATAAGAGAAATAATATTTGGATTGGATTTTGATAACAAAATTAGAAAATAATTAGAGATTATGTTGGATCAAATATTGGGAAAATTTTGATAACAATTTACAAATACATTCTTGAAAACTTTATGATAGAGGATGAAATAAATGAATGCATATTGGGATCCAGTTATGGAAATGAATTGATTTGAGAGCTAATCATGGATTGAGATATAAAAATTGTGTTGGATATTTGATGCATCTTTAGCTCACATTTGAGAAGAGAATTGATAGGATTTGGAAAGTAATGAAATGAATCTTGGATCAAATTAAGGAAGCAAATTTGATAGCAATTGAGAATCAATTGAATAGATTAATTTGTTGTATTCAATGGGGAATTGGACCCCTATTTGTTTGAATATAATCAAAGGAAATAGCTTTAGTATAATGAGCTTTATATTACCCATGCTAAACCTCTAAGGGTTTACTTTTATTGACCTAAGATTAAGGAGAAAGGTGGCTAACATGGGTTGGTACAATAGGATATAATTATGAAATGATAGATAATTTAAGTTATTAAATTGAATTATTAATTTAGGAAGAATGGTTTATTGATGAATTAAAGGTATGGGACTTTAATTCATGGATTGACTTTGTGTCAATTATGTAGAATGAATTTTGGATTCATTATTAAGGGAACTCATATGGTTCTCTCTAACATCGATACAACTTATCCAAAATAAGAGTTCGATGATTATCATAAATATAAGAAAATTCTTAGGATGGCTTAGAGGAAGAAATCAATAGATTCCTCAATTGCATCATGATTTTAAAGGGATAAATGAATTCCTTATTGGTATGGGAAATATCTTAATGATATAATGATGACTTAGAGAAAGAAATTAGGAAAATTCCTTAATTGCATCATGAGTTTAAAGGAATAGATGGATTCCTTATTGGTATGGGAAATACCTTAATGATATAATGATGACTTAGAGAAGGGAATTAAGAAAATTTCTTAATTGCATCATGAATTTGATAAGGAACGGTTGTATTCCTTGCCATGTATAATTGATTGAAAGGGACCCATAGTGGCCCTTCCATATTTGTAATATTTGACATCCTGAGTTTATAAATATGAGGAAAGTACATATTTTGGAGGTTGGGTTTATTTCCCATGAGGGTTCCTAAGATAAACAATGTGTCACTCTATTTTTGGTATTATGTGTTAATTCTTGTGCATGTTGCTTTTACTTCAAAATGAAAATAATTTAAGTGGATGAGATGGTTAAATGTTGATGAAACAGTTATGCAATTCTTAGATTATGACCATGTGTACTACAATGCAAGGAATGTATGCTTAACTTTAATATGTTGATGATTTAATGATATTTGATTATGTCAATTATTTTCTGAAATATATTGGGTAATTACGAATGATGTAGTTAGCTAGCTTTACCTTTCAACAACTAACACTTGATGTATTCAATGGTTGTATGGATGCAAAAAGTAGAATGTAATGGAATGTAAATATTGCTCAATTGATTAACTCATGTGTGCTACAATCTCAAGAATCATAATGTAATGGATTATATCCCTCAAGGATTAATCAAATTATGTCCACCTCATAAAAATTCATGGTTGGTATAACCTAAATAATTATGATAACAAATTATGGATTAAATCGAGTGGAAACTCTGAGTGGGCACTCCCATGATGGACAAATAATGTCATTTTATAATGAACTTAATTGATTCATAACAAAAGGGTTGCCTAAATAAAAAGGGTGGAAAAATAAGCCTTAAGAAGTATAAGGTAATATAATCATGGCATTCCAAGGATTATGTAATTTTAATCATGTGTAGTGATTTTGTTATCCCATCGAGAATATGTGGGTAGGATCTAAGATCCATGAATAACCATTATTGAGGTTATTCATCTATGATGGTTTTCCCATCTTCAAGGCATTCACCTATATACTGGTCTTAGCGGACAATATGGTAAAGGATGATTTCCCTTTTAAGAGGGATGCAATTTAACGCTTGGCCAATGTTCCCATGTCCAAGTGGTATGAGGATTTCATAGAAGCTGATCACTTATACTCAAGAGTGACTCTGATCAAGTCTTAATAACTCTTGATGCTATTTGCCTTGATAGCTTACAATCCAAATGGAATGATTCTATTTTAGTCCATGATTATGACCCTTGCCTCATGAAAAATGAATGTTTATATATTAAAAAAAAAATTGTGGTAACAAATGGGGTTGTTACAGAATATTTCACATAGGGATTTCCATTACACCAACTGAACCACCTAGATTAATATGAGGGGGACTAATTCAATATGGGGTTAAAGATACTAGGGAGTTCAACATAAGAGCTATTTGAAAAACTCCTTGTTGTGAAGGGGTTTGATACTTTGCTAGCTATAGTATTTAGAGTGTTCCACCATACTAAAATCACCTACAACTATCTATTTAGGAGCAATTAAATATGTGGTCATCCATTCCTATAACATGATGTGACTAGATTGATAACTAGGAGCATATGGAAAGAAAAATCTAAGCAATTGAATTGTTATGTGTAACAATAGCCCAAACACACCTAACTTGGGGGTCATGCCCAAAATATACCACCACTAAAGCAAGACAAGGCAAAAGAAAAAGGACACCCCCTCTTCCTAACTCATGCTCATTAACAAAATCTCTACTCTAAGGTTCGAGCTAGAACAAACAATGATCTAGATGAATGCCCAAATGTTTGACTTCTTGTAAGAAGAGAACATTGATTTTATTTTGCTTAATTATCCTTGAGACATGGTATTTATGCACAAGGAGGGAGAGCCATTTAATATTCGACGATAGCAAATTAAAATTTATGAATGACAATATCCATCACAACATTAAACTTGTTTTTACAACTAGCTCACTTGGAGGAGGAATGCTAAGAGTACTAAACATGAGGGATTTTAGGGGGAAGAGGAGAGTGGGAATGTAGTGGTGTAGGGGATTGGGAAATGAATAGGTGAAAGGGGGCGGGACAGCTTGCAAAAGAAAATTGGAAAGACTGGTCTAACACTTTAATGAATGGTCTTTTGTCATGAGGGGTGGGGTGTTTGATATGGGGGTTAGGTGATGAGCATCCCCTTTTGCTAGCAATGTACTACCCTGCGACCATTTTTATATTGGAGAGCGCACATTTGCTATTAAAGATCATTGGTTGCGTTTCCTTTCCAATAACTTCAACATTAATTTTACTATGAGATTAGAATTATGCAAAACAACAAGCTGAACAAGGATGGATGATTTTTCAACATAATTTTTATTGTAGTTTCCTTTGTCTGGGGAAATTGAAAACTGAGGACCAACAATATCAATGCAAGCTGGGAGAGGACAAGAAATATCCATCTTTACACAAACCCTAGGATACAAAGACAAACACGTTTCTCTCTGACTGCTTGGATACAAATTACTTGATCTAATTGTTCTGCAATTACATTAAAAAAAACGAAAAGAAAAATTTAACCCAAACTAGATAGTATGAGAGTAGGAAGAACCTTCAATATGGGAATAGTCATAATGGATGGTTGACTCGCCATGAAGCGGATTAATGAAGGTAACTAAAGTGTAACAACCTTTACTGGCCACCCCTACTATCCTCCTAAATAACTGTTATCCACAAACAAATCAGCATCAATCGGGATGCCTCTCAGTAAGAAATTAACTATTGTACATTTTAACAAATCATCTAAAAAACTGTGAAACTTAATAAGGGGAAAACAAAAAAAAAGGTTTACTGCATCCTTTTGGTGGCGGAGTTACAGGTAGATGCTTAGTGTTTGGCATTGAATTTCGTTACCTGCAAGTTGCAACTACCTTATCACTACTCTTTAATGCGACAACATCTTTAATGGCAACAGGTTGAAACTTGGACGGATCCAATAAGGAGAGAGAACTCGTTGAAATAACGAACAATTTTCCTCTCGAGTATGAGTTACAGGCAAGGAGAAAACAGTACAAGGTTTCAGAAGAGGCATGTAGTGGCTTTCTCTCTGTAGGGAGGGTGTAACATAATTTAATCTAAAAGGCCTTAAGTGGGCCCAAAACCCTCGTTTTGGGGGAATGGTGCATCTAAACCTTCCCAGTTTGCCACCACTTCTGATTTCCACGAGTGTTGTAACAAGGAGACGGTCGGCTTAACGACGAAGCAATGCAGAGCCCTTGAGAATTTTGACATGACTGACTAGTGGAGGACGGATGAGCGGACGATGTCACCAAATGCATTTTAAAAACCAACTAAAGTATTTTATTTGGAAAGTCGATTGGGGGTGGGAGAAGCTTCATGACATTCTTGTTTGCAAAGGGTAAAAATCTGAGCAAGGTGCTAATTCGGACCATCGAGGGTTCCTGCCAACTATGACCCCAAATTAACAATCAACATGTGTAATGATTATAACCATAACCATGCATGACCCTTCAGAATTATTAATTATCATCATGCATGTTCTCTTTCATTTAAAAAGAAAACCAAGCAAGTTGGAGGTATTAATGTGAAATGCTCTTAAAACAACACCAGGGCAATTACTTTTCTTGATGTGACATTTGATTATTTGTTTTTGCCTAGCACTCAAGGTGCACGCCGTGGACCCATTACAAAAGATAAATAAAAAAGAACTAAAGAGTAAAATAAAAAATAAAAATAAATAAACAAACTCCATGTTGCCCACCATTAACAAAGATTTCCCAAATTGCCTTTAAATATTTGACTAGTCAACAACGTGGTATAAGATAATCTTATCAGTTATCTCGTAATGGTGTCTTTTATATTCCGCAAACGAAAAAGATATTTTTCAACGACGGAGATATATTCATTAATAAAACAATATCCTTTCTGTTCCCCGCAACTTGCAAACACATTGATTTTATTATTAGGCTTCACAGCTAAGGGATTATTTTCTAACCAGCAACGCAATACTCCATATACATCCACTATGGATTATCATAATCAAGAAATGTCGCCTTAAAAATCAACAATTGACTTCACTTTTTGACGAGGGCGGCCACTATGCAAGTCACGAATCTGGAAGGTGTAATAATCCCCTTTTCCAGGAACTCGCTGGACCTTTTCTCCAATCTGTCAAATAACGCATTGCACTTCTCCAGTCCAAGCTTTTGCTGCACAAGACTTCCTGCAAAGCTCCTCACCAACCTCGACTTCTTCTTCCCAAAGCTTTGGATATCATTCACCCACTCTTCGAATTCCGATTCACCCATACACGCGACTCCACTGCACACTTCCAATTTCACGATCTCGAAGGCACCCGACGCTTCGACGGCCTCTCTCGTTTCTTCCGTGTTGGGAAAATACCACGGCAGATTGAAACTGTCTCTCATCTCGGCCGTCAAAAGTCCCTTTTAAAAAACTCAAGAACAATGAGTATTCTGACCGCAAAATAAATGCTAGACGAATGCACGTATGTAATTTGGAAGTTAAGGGATTACCTCGGAAATAAGGTCCTCCCAAGCCGCTTCAAAGTCGGCTCCACAATACTCGCCCTCGACGGTGACCTGGCGCTCCGGAGGTTCTGAATTTGGGCGGGCCATTGCACAAAAAACATGACGCCCCGCTAGCCATTTCCATTGCTCGACAGCGAAAGAAGTGACGCAGATCCTCTTGAGATTGTTCTGCGTATGCTCTTGCAACTTCTGGTCTGCTGCCATTAATCCCCACCTTACCCCTGTTGTACGCAACACAGCTGACCCCTCTTCCACGACCACGACCGCGGCAGGAACCTGCACAAACTAAAACAGAACACAAAAAATTAAAGTAATATGATCAATAGTGAAACCTAAGAGCCCTTGTAGTCTGAAGTATGAAATGAATTACCTAAGAAAGCCAATGCAATGCCATAATAGAGAAACATATGAATGCTACTAAACGGGAACAGCACGCCGTAGAACGTCCCGGGCACTCCCGCCGCCAAGTACTCCGGTTTGGTCGACTTCAACAACATGAACAAGTCATTGAAATCGTTGGAAGGCAGGTCGTGGAAAATTACCTGCACCTGCACCTGCGGGACTGCCAAACCTCTCTCTGCACGCAACACAGAAATTTTAATAAAATCAACTGCAGAGATGGTGTTCATTCCGGTGGCGCAGCCAAAGCCCGCAATACTAACCAAATCTTGATGGTCCTCAACGGGGAACAAATGAAGTAGTCGGGAAAAGGCAGGCTGCATAACTTTGAAGACAGAGCCTTGCCTGCTCGAAGTTTGGGCATAGCTATTTTCGCCGTCACCTCAAGTCATGTGCAGCACTTTCGACAGATAATCGTCTCCAATGGCGATGACCCAATCGAACAAAGAATACACTTCTTTTTTGTATGTGTCCCTTGGCAATTTAAAATCGCCTTCAAGTTTGCAGGGCAATCTCTCCATATTCCAAATTTCCATAGTAAGCGACGAGGATGAGACTTTCGAAGGCAAAGGCAAACAGAAAGAGAAGGCAGACGTCTGGACATGTGCTATGGACGAAGAGGGAGTCCCATTTTACATATGTTTATTGTTCTCTACGATAGGAATTCGATTCCATGGTACGCATGTGTTACTGATTTGACGGTTTATTTGACATCTTCTCATTAGGCAATTAACCGTGGGTCCTAAGGGTTAATGCTCTGGTTTGGCCAAGAGTGACGATGATCCGTTCATATCTTTGTACAGCATCACCTAGTTGCCTGACAGGCAAATAATTTTCCGACACGCATATATTCCTTCCATCTGTTTAGCTGCTCACATTTAGACTTGGCATGTTATATTAGAGCGGGTCTCTAGGCCGTGGATTGTAGACAGCAATGGTTTTTAATAGGGGGTTGTGGGGACGGGTAAGGAGTGGAACAACTAAATAATAACAATAACAAGGGAAGGCTACGTTTGGATTAGATACATTTTGTAGTGGGTCTTATCTCACGAAGGAAGACAGCATGTAGATGATAGACATCTCATCATCCTCTGAACTTAGATGTATACATCTAAGAGGAGATTTCGATATAAGAACTGCCAACAAACAAGCCAGGAATATTTTCGGATACCAATCTCTTATGGTTAGTAGAAAAGTAAAACTAACAATAGATTAGAGGATAAAGGAGTTATTAGTCATTTTGGCGAAGAAACTATATATAAATGAGCTTATTACTTGTAATGATATGAGTATGTTGAAGGTATACATACAGACTTATAGGGAAAGTGTCATTAGCTGGTAAAATATAAAAAATAGAGAAGATAATTAACCTTGAGATTGATAATTTTTTAATAAAAGTAAAAATCAAATCACAACCTAATGTTAATAAAATTATTATGATAAGAAAGAAACCAAACTTAATCTATATATAGAATTATTATGATAAGAAAGAAACTACTAAAAAAAAAATTAATTCATGATTTAAGAAAAATATTTAATTAAAAAAAAAACAATAAAACAAAGAACACAAAGGAGGAAAAGGAACAAGAGCGTATGAAATCAAAAATTGTGAGATAACAAACAAAATCCAAATAGCACTAAAAGGTATATAAATTCTAAAGCTAGGAAGCAAAAAACCAATAATTTTTTAGCAAAGGCATGGTATTGTGGAGAATGTAAAGAAAAAATAAGAACTTTAAATAGAAGATGAAAAAATGTATAGACAACTTGTAAAAGCAAAAAAATGAGGAATATGTAAGTATAATATGAGAAGAGCTAATTTATTTAGAGAAAAATAATTCAAATTTATTTTAGAAGGAATTTTATCATAAATAAGAAAATATTAATAATAACTCCAATGATTACAATATGCAAAATAATTATATGAATGAGAGGAAGAAGAAGAGAGTTCTTTCATAGTCAACACAATTGTAAGTATATTCATCATATTAAGAAGTTGGGGATACACTATAGTAAGAATACCTAAAATATGGAGTAGAGGACTTGACACCACACATCTACAGGATATTCCACAACATTATCTAAGACACCACACATCTAGAGGATATTCCATAGCATTATCTAAGATGGATTTCCAAATTATTAGAGAACAAATCAAAGAAAACCTCTCTTCAAGAGTGGGGATATAGACGATCCTTCAAATTATTACACCATCATAGTTCACACACCCTCTTTGCAATTTGGAAGTATGGTTATTGTAGAATTAGAAAATTATGTAGAAGAATAAATAATGAGGGGAAAATGGAAAATGGGTTTTGGATCAAAAGACTTAATAACATACCATGAAATCACTTTAAGACAAATCATCAAAAATGTGTGAAATGAAAAAGGAGAAACTCATTGTTGTTTTGAATACTTTTATAAAAATATTGATACAATACTAAGAATAAAACTATGGAGTAGAATGGAGGATCTAGATCTACATGATAAGTATAGAGCTACAATTCATAAACTTTACAAGGAGGTCCAAGCTAAAATTAAAACTCAATTAGACCTTTTAGAATTATTAGAAGTAACATGTTCTAAACAAGGATGCCCACTATCACCTACATTATTTGGTTTATATATTAACAAATTAGAAAAATAGATAAAAATGAGATGAGAGGATGGTGTTTAGTTGGAAGGATATAGCATGTGACTTATTTCGTACATAAATGACCTCATTTTGATTGCAATGTTAGTATAGGGATTGAGATAATACTTAAAGGTGTTAGAGCACTTTTGTAAGGAGGTAGATATGCAAGTTAGTACTAGCAAAATCAAGATCATGATCTTCTCCAACCACAAGAAAATAAATCATTTAAATTTTCATTTTGAAGGGAGTCTCTTGGAAGAAGTAATAGAATGCAAATACCTTGGGATAAAATTCAATAATAAGCTAGGAGGAAAAACATGTAGAATGAAGAGAATTTTGGGATGATGGAGACCACTTTTTACATTATAAAATAGAAGTAGAGAGGCCAAATTATGGGACTAATGAAGAACACAAGATTATACTGAGAGGGGGGTGAATAGTATAAGACCACTTTTTACTTTCTTTCCAAATAAATATCAATTAATGTCCTTAATTGCAATAACAAAATATAGCAGTGTGCATTAATAACTCAGAAAACAGTAGTAAGCATGAGCACAAGTCGCCACACACAATTGAGACACAATATTTAACGTGGTTCCCCCAGTGTGGGGTACTCCACCAGATAATCTCTTTATAATATTTCACACAGAAATAAGGATCCTTATCCAATACAATGATTTCTTTTATCTACTCAAAGCTAGGCAATAACAAGTTCACATAAAAATTATCCAAATATAAATAACAAGCTCACACAAAACTTGTCCAAATCTGAATAAAAAGATCACACATAACTTGTCCAAAACTAAATAACAAGCTCACATAGAACTTGTCCAAAATTGAATAACAAGCTCACATAGAACTTTTCTAAAACTACTCTAGCAAGCTCACCAAGAACTTGCCTAAATATTCTCTAGCAATCTCACCAAGAACTTTCCCAAATATGCTTTAACAAGCTCACCAAGAACTTGTCCAAATATTCTCTAGAAAGCTCACCAAGAACTTGCCCAAATTTTCTCTAGCAAGCTCACCAAGAACTTGCTCAAATCTATCCATAAATCCATCTCAAAATTGTCCACAAAGCTATCCATAAAGCTATCTAAAATTATCCACAAAGCTATCCCAAAACTGTCCATAGAGCTGTCCCATAACTATCCACAAAGCTATCCCAAAATTGTCTGCAAATTTGTCCACAAAGCTATCCAAAACTATCCACAAAACTATCCCAAAATTGTCCACAAAGCTATCCCAAAACTGTCCACAAAGTTGTCCCAAAACTGCCCACAAAGCTGTCCACAAAGTTATCCACAAAGCCTTCTCAAAGGCTCAATCAATCATGCTCAAGTAGTACTCAAATCTCATCCACAAATCTATCAAGGCAAAGCTCAAAGATGAACTCAACAATGAATAACAATTTCCTCTTCAATGGATGACAACAATGATCCACAATGATCTCAACTCAACTCATAGAAGCATAAAGAGAATTGTTAGAGACTCAATATGTTCTAAGCTCAATATTCAACTCAACTCAACTCAAATCAATCTCAACTCAACTCAAGTCAACTCATAGAAGCATAAAGAGAATTGTTAGAGACTCAATATGTTCTAATCTCACTCTCAACTCAACTCAACTCAAATAAATATCAACTCAACTCATAGAAGCATAAAGAAAATTGTTAGAGACTCAATATGTTCTAATATCACTCTCAACTCAAATCAAAATTATGGAATAGTTTATTTCATGGAACTTGACCAATCACCTCACATAATCACTTGACTAGGCTCAATCAAATCAACTCAACCAATCACCACAAGGGACTAATCTTTCTCACAAAAACCTTATTCCAAGCATGTATCAACCAACTCAAATATTTCGAACAATGATCAACCACAAATCTCACATAACCATGATACTCATGTTCTTTTCAAGTTCATTCACAACCAATGGGCTTCAATGACTATGCTTATAAAACAAGGTTTAAACACAACTCTGAAACCAAAAAACATTGAAGCATTCAACCAACCACTTTTGAAAAGGAAACCACAATCACTCGTTTTCACTCCAATGTATTTCAGAAATCAACCACCATAAACAATCAATAGGAGAATGTGCCCATACCTTTTGATGCCAAGAAGTTATCCACAAAATCTGCCACACTACACACAACTTTCTTTTCAATCTCAATAAGGGTTACTGGACTTCAAATAATAATCATAAGATAAGCATAACTTAATTTACACCTTTTTACTCCAACTTAATAAACACATCCACCAAAGTCCTTTTAATAAAAATCCTTATCTGAGAATCAAAGCTGCTCCCCCTGACTCAATAATATCTATGTAGGTTTCTCTCCCTAACTCATTGTTCTCTTTGGAAGTTGCTCCCTCTAACTCAATCCTCTTCCTTTACTCAAATCTCTGCCCCTTTGACATGAATGGCAAAAGGGACACCTATGGGGATAAAAGATATGACTCTGAAACTTAGCCCCCTTACCACCTTCTCTCTTGAGGTGATTAATTTTGGGTTGGGAGTAATTTTACTCCCATCTAACATTGTTTATTTCCTCTATCAACTTACTTCCATATTTTTCTGATATTCTTCTCTTGATGAATTACTTGATCTTCTTGTCTAGAACCTGTTTGACCTTCTTGCCTTGAACCTTTTTGACCTTCTTGCCTTGAACCTGTTTGACCTTCTTGCCTTGAACCTGTTTGGAATTGAGTCCTACACCATTTTACAATATGCCCAAAGTTATTGCAATTAAAACACTTGATATTGTAGCCTTTGGATGGTGCCCATGTCCTGAATTCATTCTTAAAATAATTTCCATATCCATTCCTTTCCTGAATCCTGTATTGTGAAGCTCTATTTTCATGACCATTATGACCATGACTTATGATTTGTGAAGCTCTAAAACCAAAACCATGTTTCTCATTTTATTTGCACTAAAAATCTCTATGACCAATCTTGTTGCATGAGAAGCAATTTACCTGAAAACCATACCTTCTTCCTTTAAAGTTTCTTCTAGAAAAATCAAACTTCTTTGATCCATGGATCCTGTAGTGTATAGCCCTGTGTCCAAATCCATTACAAGAAAAATAATGTCCTTGAAAAACCCTTTGTTCATGCCTTGGTTCCTCATACCTTTCTTGACTATTATCCTTATGATCATTTTCAACTTGTGCATTGCATTCTTGAACCTTATTTGTAGTATCTAAATCCTCTTCCTTGGTTTCTTCCTTGCTTTCCTCTTCAAGTATTTTTTTTCCTTTTGAAATTGATTCACCTATCTCAAAATAAGAATCAAACTGAATATTTGGATCCATATGAACTTTGGAACTTTCCTCGAAAATCTTAGGTGCTTCATTGCTTTCATATTTTAGAACTTCCTTTCCTTTTGAGTGTGACTTTTCTTGGAAATAAGATACAACCTTAGAATATGTTTCCACTCCTTTTTGAACCTTTTCATCTAATGTGTCATGTCTTGTCGTTATTACCCTTAGTTATTCATTCATACTTTCCTCTATCCTTTTTGCATCTTGAAGCTCATTTCTTAGATCACTGATTGTCTGAAGTAGTTATTCTCTGATTTTAACATCTGTTCGAATCTTGTTTTCAAGATTCTTGATTTCTTCTTTTAGGCTTTTGACTTCTGATTTTTATTTTCTTGGCTCATCCTCTTATTTTTATATTACCAAAAGTGAGACCTCTTCACTGTCACTGATATCATTATCATATTCTATAGCAAATAAACTATCATGATTTCTTTGACCATGAATGTTTCCTTGATGTGTCATCTCATCTTCACTATCACTGAAGCCATTGCAATATCCTGATCTGTGATCTCTTTGACCACACACAAAGAATTGTTCTCTTTCACATTCTATTCCCAGGAATAGATGTTCTTCCTTTTCATTTTCGGATATGAGACATTGCAAACAAGAGCCTATTTCTAAAAACTTTAAAGCCAAATAATTTTCAAAATTTGTAGGCCAATCAAATTCATGGAACCAATTGCAAGAATCTATGATATTTATTAAATGAGGATCATCATGTGTTTTTATCCTATATTCAATCACCAATTGAGTATGAACTTTATTTAACACTTCAAGCACATTATTTTTTTTTTCATTCAATGAGGCAATATCATTAGTGTTGTGAGGAGTAGTTAAGTCAAATTCTTTATCAACCACAAATGACATTTCATAATTGATAGTATTTTCATCCAACAAGCGATTAGGTAAACCATCACCTGAATTTCGAATGGTAGAACATAAATGGTGATATTTTACCTTTCAAATACTTTCATTTGACAAACCTTTATGAGCAATTTTAATCTTTACCTTTTCTTCATTATCATGTAACACATATTCTTTGTCCATGATTGAAGACACCAAAATTAGGCACCCAATTAAACAAATGTCCATCCTTTTGAAACCATGAGTCTTGTCTATATAGGGATGGGTCAACTAACATATCTCCATGATCAATCGCTTGGGTTGTTTTAGATAACGTAAAATTTTCAATTGGATCATTAGTGATATCAAACCAAAACCATTCAGGTTATGAAATTTTCTCATTTTGAGATGGCATAGATATTGTAGGACCAATAAGTGGATCAAGATTTTTATTTTATTTTCCCTCAAAGGGACCCAAATCCAATGGTTTTCCTTCTTTATCCATGGTTGTATAATTATTATCACTTCCAAACATTTTATGAGATTCAAATCCCTCTTCCAAAACTTTCTCGAATTATACAGGATTTGTAATATCCTCATGCAAAAAAACAATAGTATTATCTTGTATATAAATTGACACAAAAATTTCATTAGAAGGTTTAGATAGAGCATATTCTTCCCATTTCTTCCAAGAATTAGAGTAATCATCTTCCAAAATCAAGTTGTGATGCTCAATTACATCTTTGTCATATTCTGATTGATCAACATGTTTCTCATCCAATTCATCTTCACCTTCCTTAGATGGTTCAATTATCTCCAAAAGTGGGTTATTTATTTAATTTAAATTTTTAAGGCTATAATAATCCAAATTGGTAGCCCATGATTCAATTTCATCATGATTTGGAAGGTGTGAATCTTCTTGGCCATCATTTTCAACAATGTCATCTAAAGTATCTTCTGAGAACAATTTGTGAAATTTTGTTATATATTCAAATTCATTTATTGATTCTCTTTAAAATTCACTTTCAACCATTTTTTATGGCTTAGGGGTTTCTATAATGGGATCAAATTTTACCTCTTGCTCCATATAGTTACCCAAATCTTCCTTTGTGAGTAAACATGACCAAATCATATCCTGATGAGTTTGTTCATATCAATCCTCATTTGTGGGTAATTATTCTAAATTATTTCTTTTCCCAACAAAATGGTGATCATTTGATTCCAAATCCTTGCTATCCATCCATAAAATTTCTTCTCCAAAATATTCATCTCTTCAGGACATTCTAAATAGTCATTTACTTCAATGTATGTCACATCTAGATCTCTTCTATCATTTGAAGGGGCACAACATGGAATATCATTAATATTAGTATCATGAATTTTCTTCCTAGGATAATTTGGATGCATACATTGATGTGCTTATTTTTGTAATGGAACTACATCTCTACTTAAATTCTTAACCAACTTCTTTCGATATTTTATTTTTGATACAAGCTCCTTGGGTTGATTGGATTGATATCAATAGGTAAAACCTGTGCACTTGTTGTAATAGCTCCATGAGTGACCACATGGTTATCTAACTGTGGAGTGGTTAGATGGATAAATTTACTCATGTAAGTGCATGTGGGAGCATAAGTGGGTATGGTAGGATAAAATTTATTGTGGGGCAAAGCGTTTGACATCAAATTTTGTTGTGTCCATGCTTGGTTTACCATCGAGGTTTGATTGCAAGCCCCTAGTTATCCTAGCATATGCAATTGCTCCATACCATAATCTTATGGCCTTAATTTTTTATCTACAATCATAGCTTCTATGTAGGTCAAGGTAATATTAGTGACCAAAGGATTTTTCCTAGTGAAAATGGCAAGCAATGGATCCAATACCCCAAAATATATTTGAAGAGCAAAAATATCCTCAATGGTATGGAGAGTAATTAATATTGCATAGAGCTTTCGAAATCTCATGTTGAAAGTTCTCAATGACTCATTAGTTTCCCTCTTGTAATAAGCAAATTGATGATAAATCCTGATAGGATCTATGGGTAACCTAAATTGATTGGTAAAAGTAGTTTCCAATTGGGCACTAGATGTAATAGATCCAGTGGGTAAATTTATGTACCAATCATATTCCACCTCATCTAGGCTCCAAGGAAACAATCTACATGCCACATCCTCATGTTCGACATTCCACCTAACTAGGATATCCACATAGGACTGAATGTGCTCTTCGGCTAATATTGTACCATTGTGCTTAAACTTGGGCAAAAGTTTCTCTATGTTCTTGGGTAATTCATGAGCATATCCACTAATTTTCAAAGGATTACCATGTATCCCATACCACTTTCTAGTATTTGTAGCCATTTGGTTAAATTGTGACGTGATTAACAATGAAAACACCAAATGATTGTTAGCAATGACTCACCAAAATATAAACGGTTAGCATTAACCAAATTGCATGCATCAATTAAACCATGATATCAAAGAACATTCTAAAATTTGCAAAAATATTAGCATTATCATATCATCAAATAGAAAATGTTAGAATCAAAGAAAGTGATCAACAAAATCTCATTAGTCAATACTAATGTCTTTGAATAAATATTTCAAGTAACATGAACAATTTAGCATCTACATAGCCATAAAATAAATCAATTCATATCCTCCTAGCTCCCAAAGTGTTGAGTGTTAGAAGAAACCAAATATGCTAATCAAATGAACTTGAAATATTTAGCAATTCAAGAGCTTTCAAAATTATACCAAATCACATTATTCCTGTATGAACAATCCAAAAGCATTAGATCAATGAATAACAATTCATGTCCTCCTTTTAGCACTACAATGTTATGTGTTAAAATAGGTCTAAAGATAATAGTAAATAGGGTATTAACCATTCCGCAATATAAATCCCTATAGCATTTTAAATCACAATAAAATAAACCACTTCATGCCCTCCTTCTAGCACAAAAATGTTGAGTGTTAATTTTACCCAATTGTAAAATTACATTTTACCTTAGGATTTTGATCCCAAAACGCTCTCTTGCAAATAAGTTAAACAAAAAACTTCTCTAAGGTCTCCGCTATATTAACATTTGCATATGTGTTTTAGTAATCTCAATAAAAATATATAAATTCAATGCTAGGAACACCTTAGTGATTGCAAGTAACTGTTAAAAAGGGGCATGTATTGGTTTACTTTACCATGCTACTTTAATGATTATTCATGAAACCAAAATAAAAGTAAATGTGAATTGGCCCTCATATGACCACAATGTAGTTCCTAAGTTCCTTTTATCTTGAGGATTTTAAGGTAGATTTTATCTTCCCTTATTAAGTGGATTTTGATTAAGCTTTACCGTGCATTAAATCCTACTTTAAACATGAAAGTAAAGATTAAATTCTATCTGTGAATGTGAATATGAAATGATAAATATGCTCCTTAAATGTAGCTTCTTATCATGAAGATAAAGATAGCCTTTGATATGAATAATAAATTATTCCTCTTTGGTGAAATTAATTTTCACAAAGAGATAATAATTTATAGCCTTGAAATAGAGGCTTTAAAATGTCATTTAATTATCCCTCTTTAATGAAATAATTTTCATTAAGAAAAAATAATTTAATGCTTTAAAATAATAACCTTCAAGGTTATAAATTATTATCTCTTTGTGAAAATTAATTTCACCAAAGAGGAATAATTTATTATTCATATCAAAGGCTATATTTATCTTCATGATAAGAAGATACATTTAAGGAGCCTATTCATCATTTCAGATTCACATTCATAGATAGACATTAATATTTACTTTCATGTATATAGTAGGATTTAATGCAAGGTAAAGCTTAATTAAAATCAACTTAATAAGGGAAGATAAAATATACCTTAAAATACTCAATATAAAAGGAACTAAGGCACTACATAGTGGTCATATGAGGGCCAATTCACATTTGCTTTTGGTTTTTTTTTCATGAACAATCATTAAAGTAGCATGGTAAAATAAACCAACACATGGCCCTTCTTACAGTTACTTGCAATCACTAAGGTGTTCCTAGCATTGAATTGATATATTTTTATTGAGATTACTAATACACATATGCAAATGCTAATATAGCAGATACCTTGGAGAATTTTGTTTAACTTCTTTGCAAGAGAGGGTTTTGGTATCAAACTCATAAGGGAAAGTGTAATTTTACAATTGGGTAAAATTAAAACTTAATAGGTATCAAACTGGACCTAAGCATGAAATTGATCTCCTATCATCAATTCATATATGATACTCTTCTCTCACTCCTCGCCTCAAATTCTCAATCTTGGAAAATCAAAGAAATATTAATTTGGTATGAAGAGGTAGTGAGGTAGAAGGTTAATTTTTTGAAGTGTAAAATATTCCTTTTGAATTTCTTGATTCTCAGACAAAGAAGAATAATGATGGAGTTGGGCTATGAGATAACAGAGTTTCCATATACTTACCCTAGGCTTCCTCTTTTTAAAAGGAGGTGCAAGGAATATTTATGGGATCCAGTGGTGGAAAGGGTGCAATGCAAATTTGCTAGCTAAAAAGGAGCTATTTTAATCTAGCTAGGTAAGGTTGTTTTGGTAAAATATACACTTTAGATTATACCAATTTACTTTTATGTCCTTGTTGTAGATTCTATGTAAAATAGTGCAAAGGATTGAGCAAGTTCAAAATTCCTTCTTGTGGTCTAGGTCAAAGGAGAAGAAGAGATTCCAGTTAGTAGCGTGGGATCAGATCTACAATAGAAGGGATTTTGTAGGCCTGGGTCTGAGAAGGATGGACCAAATGAATAATGCCCTAGTTTCTAAAAAAAGTTGGTGTCTAACCTAGAATGAACAAGTTGATTGGGTTAATAAATGTCTAAATAATGGGATGAATTTCTTGTCTAATGATGTCCCAAACTCTAGGTCAACATTTTGGTTTAGTCTACATAATTCCATGAGAAACATTAGAAAGGGAGGAAGATGGAATTTGGGTAATGCCCATATAATTGATTTTGGGTTAGATCCTTGGTTGATGGACCAACCATTGGCTTCAATCCCAAAATTGGTAGTGGCTAAAGACTTTTATAGATGTACCTTTGATTCTAAGTTTGAATATTATATCGAAACTTCAAATCATAGGAAGATATGGAGAGTTTTATGCAGTCCTATCTTATATTTGGTTGATAAATTGACCCTTAAGAATATCTCAGACCTATTGAAGTTCCAATTCATAAAATCTATTTATGAACCAAATAATATTTTCTAGAAGGTAGAAAATTTAAGAGTATTTTCTATGAAATCGACATATTTCCTCCTAGAGGACCTTGGACCCCCTTGGTTCCCAAGCAAACTAGTTTGGTGAAAGGGATTAATACCTAAGGTAAATAATTTTTTAAGGATTGCTATAAAAAAGAAAATCTTGACCATAGATAATCTGCAATCTTGAGGTATGATTATTATGAACGAGTGTTACCTTTGTGGCATGGATGTTGAGTCAGTATATTATGTATTTATTTTTTCCTCATTCTCTAAGGATATTTTCTCCTCCTTTTTCAATTTGGTTGATTTCTAATGGTATACCCCTTTCAAATGTTTGATCTTATATACTAGTGGGACCCTCTCTTCTTTTTTCCTTGACTTTTTTTGTTCTAGAGGTTTAGCTTAGCTCACATTATGTGGTGTATCTAGAAGGAAAGGAATTTGAGGGCTTTTAAAAATGAAGCCAATTCAGCCCTATCTATATACACTAAGAGCATTATGGAAATAGTGGAGAATGTATCTATCATATATTTAGACTTAGGTTCCTCTATTGGATAATTAGCTCTTGATTGTGCTCTAGGGTTTAAATACTTTTGAGTTCTTACCCATTTGGACTCAAGTGGAAGAAGATATATTTCTTGGGAACCACCCCAGTAGGTTGGATTAAACTCAATTTCAATGAGGCCACCAAGGGTAACCTGGGAGAGGTAGGTGCAAGTGGTTTAATTTAGAATAGCAATGGTAAACTCCTTCTCATCTTTGCTGAGAAGTTGAGACCTCAATCGAGTAATTTTGCTGAAGCTCATGCTCTCTTCCAAGGGATTTATTTGTTGAGTGGCTTCGAGTAGAGTAAGGTCATGATTAAGGGTAATTTCCTTAATATCATTAATATAGTGAAAGGTTCTAAAATTCCCAGTCCTTATATTGCTAATATAATTTTTAAGTAAAAAATAATCCTTTATGCCTTTGAGGATGTGGTTATCAAGCACAAGTATAGGAAACGTAATAATCGATTGATTTCCTAGCAAATTTGGAGTTGATCAAAGATGATATAACTATTTGGAGAGAGGATATTCTACTAGGTATTAATGATTAAGAGACTCGAGGTATCTCTACTGAGTAGAGAAAAACAAGTCATCTTTTGGAGGGTCCCAACAAAGACAACCCAGACATAAGAAAATAGTAATTATCGGGGGCCTATTTTTTGATAGGTCTTTCTAAGTTTTTTGTTTTTGTTTTTGTTGTTATCTATGCATGGGTACCCCTACATGGGTTTATTTGCATGGATTATGGGGGCTAGTTGTAGGCCATCTGGCCTTCCTTCTATCTGTCTATTGTTTTGTGTGTTTTCCTTGGTGGTGGTTGTGTTGGTTTCCCCTACGTGGGTTTTAGATGTTGGTATCTATTTAGATTGCTAATATCCCTCTTCATAATAGGGTTTTAGCTATTACTTTTGTAATAAGAATCGGGGATCCTTTTATAACCCTTTATTTCAACTAATAAAAAAATACTTTAATAGGTTAAGAAAATGTGGGTGTTGACATGAAAAAATTAAATAAAAGAGAGATTAAAGAAACATATGCAGAATTCAAATATAAGAATAAATGTGTTAAATAAATTATCACTAATATTTTATAAATATTCATATTTTTTTATGCTTTTCATTATAAATGATATTGATATTTATACTTTACAAATTTATGTTGATAATTGATTATAAACTTAGCATGTCAATATTATCTCAATAATCATTATGGGATAGATATACTTCCTTATATTATAATATACAACTAACATTATAATCTTAAGTATCACATTGGTGTCCTAAGAGTGTAAGAGAAAAAAACTATAATTGCATCAGAGTTTATACATAAAAGTGATTTGATGAGGGTAGCCTTACATTAAACTTGATTAAAAAATAAAGATGAATATTATGTTATTGAACATGCTTACATATGAAGTGGCATTGAACATTATTAAACTTCCTATTATCATGGAATATTTGATTTAAATAAGTTTGAGAATACCTTGCTATTATAGTATGGAATTTTTAGTTGTTTAGTACTCTCGTTTGTACTAGTATGTCATGTAGTCATAATATTTTGTACATAACTCATCCTATTGTGCAATAATTCATATTATTAAAAGGACATACATCTCTATAATTCTTCATACTTTCTCATAGGATCAAATTAGATTCTAAAAGTATAGACATGGATCTTCTATCATCAATGGAATTTACATAGTCCATGTCCACATAACTAGTAAAAATAGAGCTAATTATTCTTCTTGTTGTACTGTGTAGTACTATGTACTTACCTCATAACCCATTCCCCTTCCTCCAAATAGAACATATTTGGTTATTTTATAAATTGTAAAAAATATATTTTTTAAAGCGAAAAACCCCTTGCAGGGCCACCTTGTTCTGAGAGACCATGACCAGGTGGTCCTACACTATCAAAGTCACCCACAAGTTGTGCCCGGTGCTGCTTGCACAAAAATTATCAATTGGATTTTGGGTACCCACTTCAAATTTTTGGTAGGGTGGATATTCGAACCTGTTAGAGTTAAAGTGCACTATGCCTTCCTTGACACTTATCAGTTTCACTTGACAAGTGTCATGTTCATCATATAGGCTTATGCCTATATATTGTAACCATTTCTATCAATAAAATAACCCCTTCAGTTTTCCCTCCTAACATTTGGTATCAGAGCTCCAGGCTTTCTCTGGCCTTGTGAGCTTGAGGGGGGATTTCCCTCATGGAAATCCTCCCTCCCCCATTTTTTCCTTTTTTTTTTAATTTTTACCGAGGGAGTATGCTCTCCATCATTTGATGGATCAGAAACCAGATGGTAAAATTTTTTAAAAGTTTGGGAAATTTTTTCAATTTTTTTAGATGGTGTTGAAATACATATTGCTTGCATAAGGGTTTGGTAAATTTTTTTTTTTAGTTTTTTAGGGCAGCTGGTGTTGATTCTGCTGCGATGGTTGTTGTGGCCACTAGATCTGGAGGATATAGAATGGGGTGGTGCTGCTGGAGATGTGGAGGCACTGTATTTTTTTTTCTGTTCTTTATTGTGGCCCACACTCGAATGCAATATTGTTCTGGCCTGTGATGGGAAGGGTTTCGCTTATCAAAATTTTTAGGAAAGAGCACAACTAAATTTTAGGGAGGGTTCCTTTTTATTTCTAAATGTGTGGCCTTCATTCATGCGGGTTTCTTTTCAAGGCTCATTGGAATTTCGATTGATTTGATCGTTTTCCATCCTCTTCTGAGGATTCTCTAAGTCAAGTTTGCATTACAGGTAGACATGCCTCTATTTTACTGAGAGAGCCACCATAACTTTTCTCTAACTAAATATTGCTATTTGGATATTTACTTCCCTGTTACTTTGTAATATAAGATTGAGTACTCTCATGGATGATCGTTCAAATAAAAGAGGTGCAACAATGCCCTTCACAGTTTCAAGGCATGGTTCTTACTTGGTTTCTAGAGAGTTAACTCACGAGGCAAGATCTGCTCGTTATCCTATCATAAGTGGGAATAGTACCAGAGTAACTGCCATCAAAACCATTAAAGATGAGGAACAGGGGTAGTCCTATAAATCCAATGGGCACCCCTCAAGCAGCAAACCATTATCTCAGAAGTCAGTTCTACCAGTTCCTAAACTACGTTCTTCTAGTGCAGCAAAATCAAGGAAGACATACAGGGTTCCTTCAAATTATGATGCTTCTCGGTAGTCATGTTCGATGCGTAATATTTCTATTGGCTTGGGTTAGATGCAAAACCCTAGGTCCATATTCCAGGGAGGAGGACAAGCAACGGATTCGCAGAGCGAAAGCCATGGTTGGAAATCCTGCGGAGGCGACAGATCCAAACGGGCAGCGGAGATGATCCTCGGGCCCTTGTAACAGATCTACAGAATGACGAATGATCCGTCACATTCACCACCTGTTGATATTCAAATCTACTCTCTAGATGTTGTGTCTAGTAATTTTTTCTTGATGATGTCTATTGTTATGAGTGTCGTGATGGAGTATAGAGAACCGTCGTTGCTAATAGACGAAACTATGGAGATGCTGCTACTCGAGAAATGCACCTGTAATTACAAGTGGAAAAATTAATCCCTTCCATTGCCAAGATTCTGTGTAGATCCGTTCCAGCGTCGAGAGTTGGTGGGCCAACATGCTGCCCGAGCTACTCCGAGATGTGTTGCTATGCATCGATGAGAGCGAGGACGCGTGGCCTGCCCAACGTCGTCGTCGTCGATCTACTATCGCGTAGGATCACCTCAGACACCACGTAGGCCGATGTGCCACACGTCGTGTGGAGCAGCCCATCTTGTCATTGCTAATATGGCAGCGCGAAGAGTCTAAAGTATCGTCGAAGCTCCACGTCATCCACTAGGATCGCTGAAAGTTAGACTATGATGGTGTTTTTCATCTTATGATTTGTTTTTAGCCCAATTGGATAGTGGGTGTACACCATATTTTTTTTAAAATTTTGATTCTAATATGGCCACACCATGCATTATTTGAAAACACAGCGGGCCCACTTAGCCTATAATGCCTTTCAAAGCACAGGAGCATTCACAATTTTTAATGTATTTCCACATGAAAAGTGGAAGTGAAAATGGTGGACCACTTTATGTAATTTCCTTGCAAGGAAAATTTGAAGACTGTTCTTATTCCGCCTGCGTGCGATGCCAGGAATATGATATTCCTGAGGTTTATTTGCTGCCTAAGATAGGCATGATGATTTTTCCACATGATGAAGGCCCCTTTGATAGTGCAATATAGGGGTATTTATAGTCGTTGGAAACGTTTTTCTATGACGGACACAATGGTGGTGTCATATTGTAATTTTGAGGTTGTTTCATTTGAGTTTTTTAGCCTCAATTTTTTATACCTTGGAGTGCACTCTCGGTTGTACCCGACACTCCCAAGGTAATTTTATATGTGATCCTTGTACCTAGTGATTTTTTCTATACACTTGGTGAATGTAGCGGCTGGTTACCCATGCATTTCGGTGGGATGACATGGTCACCATAAGGACACTTATACTAGGGACTACAGACAAAGACACCCTAGACTCTATCCGAGGATGTTTTCGGATCTACTTCTGAAGACTACAAATGAAGACACTTCAGAAGATTCTCTTCTTTTCTTCTTCTCTCCTATTTGGATCTATGGCTCATTTTATTGTATTGAGTTCATTTTTGGCAGAGATCGACACTCTTATATGGATCATTTTTCCTTTCATTAGGTGCATTTTCGGCAGAGACCGACACCTTCTAGATTGAGTTCACCATGAGGAGGGATTTCATACTCATGGTGAATCTAGTTAGTGACCTACGAGTGGCAACATCCTCTGAGGATGACCTACAGAGGCAATAGACCCATATGTGGCTGACCCTGAGGCACCCATGATGACCCTGAGGCACTTAGATGGCTGACCCAATGGCAACAGACCCGTGGAAGTGGCTGACCCTGAGGCAACAGACCGAGATGTATACATAGTGAATCTAGCATTATTCACAGTTGGAGAGCCAAGAGCACAGAGCACGAGCCTAGACCAAATTAGCAATAAGCGAGGATGATAGGTTGTTTTCGAGAAGTCAACATTAAGGGGGAATGTTACCTAATGTTGACTTGCTTTGTTTTTTCTTTAGTTAGGATAGTGCATTTTAAGGGGGAATACTTCGAGATGTATACACAGTGGATCTAGCATTATTCATAGTTGGAGATCCAAGCGCAAAGAGCACGAGTCTAAACCCAAAAAAAAAAGAGGATGATAGGTTATTTTTTTAGAGAAGTCAACATTAAGGGGGAATGTTACCTAATGTTGACTTGTTTTGTTCCTTCTTTAGTTAGGATAGTGAACTTTAAGGTGGAATGTTAGAGTTAAAGTGCACTATGCCTTCATTGACACTTGTCAGTTTCACTTGACAAGTTTCATGTTCATCATATAGGCTTATGCCTATATATTGTAACCATTTCTATCAATAAAGCAACCCCTTTAGTTTTCCCTCCTAACAGAACCTAGGACCTCCCTTGGAGAATTGCCCTCTCCTATCCAAATCACCTACAACACCTAGGTTAATTGTAAAAAATAATAGATAACATAGATGATATTTGAATTGTATGAAGAACACAATATTATGCTAAGAGGGGGGGTGAGCAGTATAAAATACAAATTTTATCTTTTATTTCCAAAGAAATAACTTCAAATAGTATCAATGCAATAATGAAATAATGCACAAATCACCACACACATAAGATATGAATATTTTATGTGGAAACTCCCTTGTGGGAGAAAACCATGATAAAATATTGCTTATATATTTCTTCAATAAATTTTGTGGACACCAACCCACAGGAGACACCAATCCCCTATTACAATATTCATGGACATCAATCCATAGGAGACACCAATCCCCTTGCTCAAATTTGTGGACACAAACCTATAGTAGAAACCAATTCCCTTTGCTGGTTCATGAGCACCAACCCACATGAGACACCAATCCCCTCTGCTTAGGTTCATGGACACCAATACACAAGATACACCAATCCCATTTGTTTATGTGTGGGCACCAACCCATAGGAGAAACCAATCCCCTATTATCAGGTTCATGGACACCAATCCATAGGAGACACCAATACCCTCTATTGGTTTATGGGAACCAACCCACAAGAGACACAAATCCCCTCTGCTCAGTTTTATGGACACTGATCCATAGGAGAAACTAATACTCTTTGATATTTTATGGGCACTAATCCACATGAGACATCGATCCCCTCTAATAAGGTTTGTGTTAATATTGCTCACAAATCTATTCATAAGCACTGCTCAAATTTTCTCCAAAACCTACTCACAAAACCTTCTCAAATCTGCTCCAAAACCTGGTCAAATTTGCTCTAAAATATACTCACAAAACCTACTCAAATCTACTCCAATCTACTCCCAAATCTATTAAAATAAATCAGATATATAATTTTATTTTTTCTTCTTCAACTAACAACAATACCCACATATTCTACCTAGACATCTTCAAGAACATATGGATAATGATATGCACTAATGTAGTAAGCTTCAAATGACCAATATTTTCTTCATTAAGTCTGTAACTTCCACATATCTCGCATTTATTATGTTTTAAAGGTAGCTTAAGTATAGCATTGGATAACTTACTTGTGTGTTGAATTGGAGATGCTAATCCCTTGCTCTTATTCCATTATCATGTGCATCTTTACTTCTTCTTGAAATGGTTGAATTGTTCTTCCTTGTCAATTGAATGCTTGGGTGAATATGTGTACTTGACACCTTGACTTGTTCCAAATATCTACCCTCCAAATATGCCTCAGTGATGATGATATTCCTCTTGCATGTGCTTTTCAAATCTTGACAATAATTCTCTTTTTTCCTTCTTTATTTAGATATCAAATCAACCACTTTTAAACCCTTAGAACTTCTTTCAAAATATACACAATAAAGCTTAAAAATAACTCCTTATTTATCCCTTTTGAAACTTACAATATAAATATTTATTCTAACAACATATTCTTTATATCTCTTTTTATGATTTACAAAATATAACTTTATGCTGACAACATATCCCTTGCAAAAATGAAATCACAACATTACACCTTATATCTCCCTTTTTATAATTTGCAAAAATTAAATCACAACATTACACCTTATATTTTCCCTTTTATAATTTGCAAAAATCAAATCACAATACTATGCCTTATATCTCCCCTTTTATCATTTGTAAAAATCAAATCCCAATACTATGCCTTATATCTTCATTTTTATCAAATTTAATAAAACAAAATTTATAAATACCTTGCATATCCATGGATGGGATTTGATCCCTTGACCTCTAGAAGCATAGTGCCCTAACTTGGGCTAGTGACCAGCTGCACTAACACAACACAATAACCCAAAAGGTATAAAATAATATTTAATTCCTTCAATACTCTATTTTAAATTCTTTAGAAAATTGGTGTTGAAGAGATTCGACCCCTTAACCTCATGCACAAAAGTGCTCCACGTAAACTAGGCAACCAACTGGGTTACCCCAGTAGATGGAACCAAAGGCACAAAAATAATATTTAAATCCTTCGTAGCTCTATCTTCAACTCTTCAGCAAAACAACGTTAAAGAGATTCAACCCATTAACCTTTTGCAACACAACACCCTAGTGTGAGCTAGGCTACCCACTGGTCTAACCACTCGATTGAGATAGAAGTGGGATGAACCAATATTTAAAGTTATCTTTATACTGCAACACTACCAAAAATTGTGCTCCTCTCCTCCCTCCTTCTAACTATCGCTCTCCAATCTATCGATATTATTTGAATTACTTTTTCATTATTCAAAGTGAACTTAGAAGCTCATATTAATATGATTCTTCATGCGCATTCAATGAATTCAGCCCAACATTTTTTAATATTTAAATTTTCAACCTTTTGCATGGTCTGATCATAATATTTAATTCCCTTTTGCATGGTGCTCTTAAGGAGGTTGCCCATCATTTGAATTTTAAAACATTTAAATATTTAAACTTTTACACTATATTTAAATCCTTTGATTTAAATATAAACCTCCTTATTTAATATTTAAATATTTATTTAAATATTAAAGCATATAAGATCACTTTTGCTTTGACGATATTAAATCATCTTTGAAGATATTTGCCTTACACTTCAATGATAACTCATCATTTTAACCTTGAATATATTTCTGCCTTTGACATCAACATTTCATCCTTGAAGATATTTCTACCTTTGACATAAATGACAACTCAAAATTTCCAACATTGTGTAATTCAAGTTAGTATTATAGATAAATTGATAAGTATTTTATAAAAACTATAAGTGAAAATCCATCACAAAATATGTAAATAGTTTTTTTTTTTTTGAATTTACATTATGGAATCGGTAGCCGCCACGAATCAGGGCAAGTAGTCCAAATTTTTATGGCTGCCACAGTATTCTATGTTGTCCGCCCCAGAAGCCTCCACACAGATCTTCGCGTAGTCCGCCACTATAACCACCATTCCACAATCATTTTAAACCTTTTACGCCACTGAAAGCACTAGGAAAGGGAAAAGCATTCAGTCCGATGAGGCCCTAGATTTGAACCTTGGACCTCCGCCCACCTTATGGGGTTTGGATGAACCAATTGGTCTACACCTCGGACCTCAAATATGTAAATAGTTAAAATAAATTTATACATATAATATTTTATTTTGTATCCCATATTTTTATGTAATTTCATTCAAATTTTTCTTAGAGTATGAAGAATAGATGTTGCATCTCAAGTATTATGAAGAGAGATAATTAATTTCTTTAATATTTAAATATGATAGTGAGTAACATGTCCATCTAATTGGACTAGTTAGGATGTTATGACTATTTAGTTGACTGATATTCTACTTTGAGAACACTATAAATATGAAGTTGTATTTTTTTTACTATGTTTAGTTACATCCAAATGATAACAATGAAAAGTAAATAAATAGAGAGTTGTTGTTGGTTATTGACGGGGACCGGTTAATCAAAACTTGGCTAAATTCTAATTTCTCATTAAAATCTGCCAAAAATATTTACATGCATCAAAGTTCAATTTACATGCATTCAGAATTAAAAACAGCCTGCAGGCATACAATGACCGAGCTCGGCTCGGTTCTTCCACTCTGTAACTACTTTCCCCTGTTCTCCGGTCCACCATCTCTCCATTACAAATTTTTGGGTTTTTATCGAGGCCCCGTTCCTCTAGGCAATCAATGCCTCCACCTAACAAAATTCAAATTCAAAATTTCCCCCCTTCGGGTTTTCAAAATTCTGTCATAAATGGCCATCTGCCCGATCTACCCCTGAGCTTGCATTAATGGCCTCTCTGCATCGGCCGCTTTGCTCTGACCGTCCTTCGCACTGTTGTCTCCCTCATAAATCCGTTTCCTGTAAATGTTGTGTTGCCAGAAATAATACCATAAAATTACGTGGTCGACACCTTCCTTAACACCTCCTTGACCCTCATATTTGTTTTCTTCTATGCGGCCATCTGGCCGTGCCTCCTCCTTGTTGTAACACAGTTGATACACGTGTCCTTCGTACCCTTTTTGATACACGTGGCTGCCACATGGCAAAATTTGGCCTTGCATGGCCATCAGCTCATCTTCTTTGGTCTTGTTAACTTTCTTTAACATTCTGATGCTTCGGACCACATGCCACGTGTCGGCCTCTAACTGGCCGTGATATCGCGACAGGCCGTGATATCGTGACTGTCGTGATATCGCGACAGGCCGCGATATCATGACCTGTCGTGATATCACGACAGGCCGCGATATCCTGACCTGTCGTGATATCGCGATAGGCCGTGATATCGTGACTGTCGTGATATCACGACGACACCTTCCCCCCGCCTTTGCTTAGAACAATTGTCGTGATATCGCGACGTCACGATATCGTGACTTCACGATATCACGACAAAACATGCCCTGCACCAGTTACTGCCCTCGAGGTCATGAAATCGTGACGTGTCGCGAAATCATGACATGTCACGATTTCGCGACCCCACCTCCGTCTTCCGCCACAGCTTATAAAATCGTCATGATATCGCAACATCGCGATATCGCAACCCCTCCGCAACCTTTGCTTTGGCCAACAAAACCGTCGGGATATCGCGACGTCGCGATATCGCGATCGAAGCTGCCCTCTCACCTCTACAGCATTTTGGGTCGCAATTTCGTGACATGTCACAAAATCGTGACATGTCATGATTTCGCGACCCCTCTCCATGCCTTGCCTTAGCCTTAAACAACTTACCCTCTGCTTCACAAACTTCCGCCCAAACTGGAAATGGCTTTACAAAACTCTCCCCAGGCTGGAAATAAAATGCAAAGTATTTAGAAAATCTAAAAAAAATTTGGAAGATGCACGATGGCTCTACTGTAGCCGGATGCTCCGACATCAGACACCCGGGGTAATTGGAGAAGTGACCCTCACTTCGGTGTTGTTCGGCCCGCATCTTCTGTAACACCTCCAAACACTTATCTGTTCTTGCAACCTGCTCAAATCCTGTTTCCTGGCAAAAATTTCTGCCCTCTACCAGACAAATTCTGGCATTACTACACACCTTCTCATCTAATATCTACAATGGCTTCAACTTGTGCCGCACTCCATCTTTCATCAAGGTGTAAGTATTTGCACGACCATCATGCACTGCACTCCGATCAAACTGCCATGGCCTTCCTAACAGCAAATGGCAAGCATCCATGGGAAAAACATTGCACAGGACCTCATCCTGGTATCTCCAAATATTGAAAGTGACTAAGCACTATTCTCGGACCCATGCTCTGTGGTCCTTCCGCAACCACGCAATCCGGTATGGATGCGGGTGCCTCCTTCTCTCCAGCTACAACTTAGAAACCATCTCCTCGGAAACTAAGTTGTCTGTACTCCCATTGTCTATAATAACATTACAAACTTTGCCTGCACTTTTGCATCGGGTGCGGAACAGGCTTCTCCTCTGCTTAGATTTGTCTTCTTCCACCAGCATGGTCCTCCTCACAATCATTGCTTCTCCCTTTTTAGCTTCTTCAGAATGTTCTGAATCAACATCTTCAACTGCCACAACTGCTCTGGCAGGACCCACTGGCCTCTTGTTTGTCCTTTCTCGGTGTTGTGGACACTCAAATTCCCGATGTCCTTCTTCACCACAATGTTAACATGTTCCATGAAATACTCCACTTCCATACCCGCGTCCAGATCTACCTCTTCCTCTTGGGTAGCCATCATTCTAAACTTGCGATTTGGATTCTTCATCTTCTTTCTGATCCCGGCTGCTGCTCTCTTCTTCTTTCTTCTCTTCCTTTCCTTCTTTCTTTCCACCGGTCTTTCCTCCCGGTCCTTTTACTCTTTGCTTGCTCTCAAACTTTTGGTTCAGTTTTTCTTCCACCTTTAAAGCAAATTGGTAAGCATCTTCAATGGTGCTTACCCGAACCAAGCTCAACTCCTCCTGAACACTGGGTCTCAACCCATTAATATAACGGGCCACTTTTTCCTTACTTGCTTCTAAATGCCCGATTCTGATGGAGATTTTATAGAATTCCTCCGTATATTCTTGAACAGTCTTGTTCATCTGTCTCAAACTCTGCATTTTACGTAGCAGGTCCAGTTCATAATCTACGGGGATGAATTGTCTTTTTAATTTCTCCACCATTCTGTCCCATCTTGTTATCCGCTCTTTTCCTATTTGGTTCCTCTCCAACTGTATTCCCCTCCACCAAATGCTGGCATGGCCCTTTAACTTGGTACTAGCGAATCTGACCCGGTTAGGGTCTTCAACCTCCTCATATTCAAAATACTCTTCTAAATAATTTACCCAATTTATTAATTCCTCCGGATTCAAGTTCTCGGAATATGTAGAAACTTCTAACTTTGGCCTCTTCCCGATCTGAGATATGGCCTTGTATAGTCTGGCTTGTGTCGGATCTACATCTTCTTCCTCCTCTTCAAACTGATTCTCCTCTTCATCAACTTCATCTTCACTGTCTGCATCTCTTCTCGGCTCATGTCCTCTGCACAGTTCTTCTTGCAGGGCCTGAACTTGCCGCTGCAAAGCCCGGAAATATTTCACTGCCATGCCTCTGCCACCCACGGGATTTCTTGTCGGAGGCATCTTCACCTGATCTCAATCCCTCCCACAAGTCCTGGTACAACTGCCTCTCCTTCGGTGGTCTGCTGTACGCTCAGGAAAAACGGGCTCTGATACCACTGACGGGGACCGGTTAATCAACACTTGACTAAATTCTAATTTCTCATTAAAATTTGCCAAAAATATTTACATGCATCAAAGTTCAATTTACATGCATTCAGAATTAAAAACAGCCCGCAGGCATACAATGACCGAGCTCGGCTCGGTTCTTCCACTCTGTAACTACTTTCCCCTGTTCTCCGGTCCACCATCCCTCCATTACAAATTTTTGGGTTTTTATCGAGGCCCCGTTCCTCTAGGCAATCAATGCCTCCACCTAAAAAAATTCAAATTCGAAATTCCCCCCCCCTTCGGGTTTTCAAAATTCTATCATAAATGGCCATCTGCCCGATCTACCCCTGAGATCGCATTAATGGCCTCTCTGCATCGGTCGCTTTGCTCTGACCGTCCTTTGCACTGTTGTCTCCTTCATAAATCTGTTTCCTGCAAATGCTGTGTTGCCAGAAATAATACAATAAAAATACGTGGCCGACACCTTCCTTAACACCTCCTTGACCCTCATCTTTGTTTTCTTCTACGCGGCCATCTGGTCGTGCCTCCTCCTTGTTGTAACACAGTTGATACACGTGTCCTCCGTACCCTTTTTGATACACGTGGCTGCCACATGGCAAAATTTGGCCTTGCATGGCCGTCGGCTCATCTTCTTTGGTCTTGTTAACTTTCTTTAACATTCTGATGCTTCGGACCACATGCCACGTGTCGGCCTCTAACTGGCCGTGATATCGCGACAGGCCGCGATATCGTGACCTGTCACGATATCACGATGGCACCTTCCCCCCGCCTTTGCTTAGAACAATTGTCGTGATATCGCGACGTCGTGATATCATGACAAAACATGCCCTGCACCAGTTACTGCCCTCGAGGTCACGAAATCGCGACGTGTCACGAAATCATGACATGTCACGATTTCGCGACCCCACCTCCGTCTTCCGCCACAGCTTATAAAACCGTCGCGATATCGCGACGTCGTGATATCATGACCCCTCCACAACCTTTGCTTCGGCCAACAAAATTGTCGTGATATCGCGACGTCACGATATTGCGACCCCTCTGCAACCTTTGCTTCGGCCAACAAAACCGTCACGATATCGCGACGTCGCGATATCGTGACCGAAGCTGCCCTCTCACCTCTGCAGCCTTTTGGGTCGCGATTTCGCGACCCCTCTCCATGCCTTGCCTTAGCCTTAAACAACTTACCCTCTGCTTCACAAACTTTCGCCCAAACTGGAAATGGCTTTACAAAACTCTCCCCAGGCTGGAAATAAAATGCAAAGTATTTAGAAAATCTAAAAAAATTTGGAAGATGCACGATGGCTCTACTGTAGCCGGATGCTCCGGCATTAGTTATTATAGAAAATAATATGTCACATGTATACCCTTTATAGATATTCAACTATTATAACATTGATATTTAATCTAGTATGTTCATAATATTCTTTGAATTTTGATCAATGTAAGTGGTGGTTATATCCTTGAGGTATATTAATATAATGTTGTATTTTCTACAATAAAAGCAAGTATCACCTATTTTTAAAAGAATTAGATAAAATGGTTCCTTTTGTAAATTTTAAATAATCTATACATGGATTCTATTGGGTATACTATCATTAAAATATTTAAAATATTGCATATGCTATTAATTTAATTAAACTATATCTACCTTGTTTTTCTAACAAAAATATTTTTTCGTCTATTTGAAATTATTAATTTCCTTTATTAAATTCTTAACATAATTTTCATTAAGATATAAAATTTTCCATGGCCAATTTACTTTTAAAATTTGAGTTTTATGAAGATCAAAATGAACTCTACAATTGGATAAATTATATATCATCCTATTTCCTTCTCTATAGATAAGTTGGCATTTCTAGTATATTGCCTTCATCAATAATTTATGGGCATATAGAAGAATACTATTGTTGTTCCAATATCAACATTTATTTCTTATAGCAATGTTAATAATATGTGAATCTCCATCAATTGAAATATATATCTATCATTTTTTTGATGGGTAATCTTGGCCCCTATTAAAACAACCCTAGCATATGTGTAGTTATTTTTTCAAGTTCCATATAATTATGCACATCTAAGAAAGATTTTGCCTTAATTATTTTTAAAAGAACCACCTTCACTAGATTTTATATGGTTTCCTTTAGAATCGAGTGCCAAATTTAAGTTTAATAAACCCAATCTCAAGTTTACCATAATTATATGTATAGCATTTTTATTTTCTTTATTATCATAGATCACCCTTATATGTATATTTAATATTCTTATCAAGTGGATAGCATATTCTTCCATTGATGATAATTTGCATGATGAATAGCATGCTTATAAATAGTCTATAGGATAAGTTGGAATACAAATCATTTTTTTTTTTATAGCATATATTTTTAAATTCTCCTAAATAAATCTTAGCTTCTAAATGAGACACATGTACCATAAAAATTTATATTTTTCTTCTACATTTTCATCCCTTAGGAACATTATATCAAATATAAATGGATTATTTCTTATTATTATCCTTATATTTAGTCAAATATCCATTGATATCCCCGTGAGTGTGGTCTACCGACAAGGATGCCACTTGCATTATCGGTGATGTGACCTGGGTTCAATCCCCATGGTGGATGTGTATAAGAAGTATTACTCGTATATATACATATATACTAGTAATACTTCTTATACACATCCACCATGGGGACTAATATATCCATTGATTGATTAGTAGAGCTTACCCATTAAATATTGTAGAGGATATATTTTTATCATATGTGGCCAATTACTTATCATTAGAAATTAGTCAATCCTTTTTATAATATGAACATTTTTATCCTTATATTATTATATGTAAATACCTCTTTTCATTTATTTTAAGCTTATAATAGTGTAAAAATATCTCATAATCTAAAGGACCAATGATGACACTACTCCCTTGTGATGAATTACAACATCCCATAAGTTAGAATTAACTCCAATATATCCATGGTTATAGTAATGACATATTTACGAAATAGAAATTTCTCAGATATTATAGAAAACTTGATAAATACTTATATTCAATACTTTATAAAATTGTAATAGAATGTATTTGATACAAACATTGATTTCTGAATCGAAACCTATTTCTCCTAGATACTAGTACTTAAGTATGAATTATAGTTGGTTGCAAAGGATAACCAACTCTTTCTTCTCCTTATTCTAAGTATTAGTTTAGTTTGATTAATTAATTATAATTTTGCACTAATCAAAACTGACTTTGAAAAACCCGAAGTCCACAAGACAATATTTGACATTTTTGGTTCCCACAAGGGGAGAATATTAGGCCATGAGTTTATTGAGAAGAAACTCCATCTGTTTATTTTTTCAACTTGTTTTGGTAGCTCATCCATTTTGTATTTACTTATCAATGTGTCTTAGGTCAATTTTATCAATGTTTGGCATCTCTTTGTCAACCAGGTAAATTACATATGTAATTATATTGTCATCCTTGAACACACAATAGGTTGAAATAGGAAGCTTTGGTTGATATTAATTCTACAATCTTGATGAGGATATATTCAATGTAATTTTCAATCCTAACAAATATAGGATTCCAATTCTCTTCCACCTCCTTGAGCACTACCTCCTCTATATTTTTCATCAATTTTTATTTATCCTTGTTAACACATGCTCTTAAGCGAGGAGTCTATCTTGAGAATCTATCCATTGATTCTATTGAACCACTTGTTTTATTTATATTCATCGAATACTTACAACAAAATACCACTTCATATCTCAACTTGATCTCTCCATAGAATAATGTTTCCTTTGGTAGCAATATTATGTATATCAAGTTTATTTCATTCCCCTACTCATGCTTTTGAAAGAGTATATTGTAAATGCTAATAGGATTTTTTGGTTAGTTTACGTTTGAGTTGTATATTTATTTGTTGTAAGTTGGCCAAACATTCTACATGAAAATATTGACATATTTATGCAAATTTTTAACCATGTCTTCAAAATTACTCCAAATTGTAGTAATGCTATGCATTTTAGAAAAAATAGCTTATTCTTTAACAACTTTTTCCTTAGATTCATCATCAAGACCTTGTTTATAATTTTAGATGGATTTTTACATTTTTTTTAAGGCCTAGCAAGGTCCTTTATTGGCACCAAAAATGCTCATTTTATATACACTATTAAGGGGCATCATCACTAGTTTAATTAGCATTAGAAATATATTTTTATTTAACTTATGCATATAATTGATAGAAAATTTGGTATTATGCTTAACGGGTGTTTTTAGTGGAAACTATGTATGAATGCAGGTTTTGGTACTAATCCGATGTTTTCCAGTCTACACCCCACTTGGACCTAGCAATGTGCAAGGAGCCTTAATCTAGCACCTTAATCAAGTAGGTGCCAGGCAGGCATCTTACTCAAGTAGGCACCAGGAAGGCACCTTACTCAAGTAGGCGCTAGGCAGGTGTCTTACTCAAGTAGGTGCCAATCCGAAGCCTTACTCAAGTAGGCACCTAATTGGTGCCTTACTCCCCATACATTGGAGACACCTGCATTGGAGATGCCATATGACCAAGTCAATATTGACCGGGTTGGCCAAGGGGCTAAGGAGGAGGTTGCACATGAAGACAAAGGAGAACTATTTTAATCATGCATTTATTAAATAGAATAAAGTATTTTTTATTATTATCAACCGATTGGTCGATTGACTTTGTAAAGCTCTTAAAGCATATTATTTTTAGGATGCATTAATTTAAGGATGTGTTTGTTACGTACACCTAAGGATTTTTATATTTATCCTTTTGGTGAACAAACATGCTTTAAATTAGTAGAATAAAATCTATGTAGAACCAATTGTAACTAATCACGTCATGTGATTAAATTAGATTAATTTGTTATTGTAACAATATCTGACTGTACTTTATATAAAGACGCAGGCCAGATGAATGAGAATGAATGATTAATATTACACATAAATTATTTCTCATTTTATTATTTGTCTAAATTATTAAGAGTGCAACTCCTCTTATTCGAGCAAGCTCTATGTAGCTAGTCGGGCGGACTATCTGCGGGATCTTGGGCCCACTCTATGTAGTAGTCCTCTCCTATTTCATTTTTGTTCTTTATTTTCATAGATTAGATTTATTTCTTTATTTAATGCTTTGTTTAATTTCAGTTGTGTGTGTTTATTTCCTTGCATTTTAATTTTGTATTTTATTTTCAGCACTTTAATTTTAGTTCGTAATTTATTTATTTAATTTTTTGCACTTATTTTATTTGGTTTGGCTTACTTTCAAATGCATGAACATCCCCCACCAAACTAAATAAGGTACACAATAGATTCATTCCCCAAAACTATAGGCATATATTGTGTGTGACACTCGTAAGTTTATGGACTTACCGGATTGATAATTTATGGAAGAGAAATGATTGTTTTTCAAGACATGATTTATGCTCACCACTTTGGCATCATTGTCGAGGAATGTCAAAACTGTAGTGTCATGATTTACAGGTTAGATAAAAATCCCATTTAAAATTACCTATAGATATTTTACCTGAGAAGTGTGAGTCCACTAAGGGACTTTTTATAAGATGAAAAATAGTTGCCGACACAGTCAAAGCCAAATATCATAAGAAAAAATTTAAATTTACTAGCTTCTTAGGTAAATACGAGAATGAACCTGATGTACCATATTAAGTGTAGAAGTAGGAATAAAATGTGTTGTTGAAAAAAATTTAGAAAAATAGGCAATGAAGGATTTCCATCATGTTCTAAATGGTTTCAAGAAATCAAAAGAAATAGCACAACCCATGTTTGATTAAAAATTTTTAGGGATGTGCTTTTATACAAAAACTATTGGAAAATTATGCCTCTAAAAGCTTGGTTTTAGCAATAATTTTTTTTTACAAGCTTAACGCTTTGCAATATATTGGCAATTTCTTTTAATGGTGCAAGGAAAATAATGGAGCTAAATTTAAAAGAACATGTTTTTATGAAGTATGATATTCTCTTGCACTTAAGACGACCTGGTGAATTAGAAACAAGAACGTGTTTTTTAAAAATATTGTTATGCCATGTTTTCTTCAAGGTGCTAGCCCATATATAGTCATTTGTCAGCCTGCACATTTTATCATAACGTTGAAAGAGTTTGGTTGTGAGGCCATGAAGGAAAATACTCTCCTCATGCTACAACATATCAGACTAGTTGACAAAGAAGAAGATGATTTTCAGAAGACTAGCTCATATATAGGCATGGGAGGGACCCCACCTTCATCATTGCCACCAATAGCACAATGAACACTGCTCATAGTGTTCATGGAAAAAAATATTCCATTGAAACATCTCCACATTAAAATGTAAATCAGAAACAAAGTTTTATTTTTGCTACCTATTGGAAGAAAGTATCCTCTTTCTCGAGGACCAGTATGTTCCAGAAGGGAAATGAGAAATCTCTAATTGGTAGCCAAATAAAACAGGGGAGGAGTTTAAAAAAATAGATGTAGCTAGGAACAGTAGCACATAAAATCAACACGATGTGTCTCATAGAAACATCACACCAGAATGCCCAATAGATGTTGTGAATGATGATGAAAACAAAATTATTTATCCTCACTCCAAGACACAGAGGATCACAGTGCGGCTCTAATTCAGCCTGTGAAGAAAATAATTTAGAATGGGAGATCATCTCAATTCAGATGCATGTCTATTAGGGCAGTATAAATTCAATTGAAAAGAGTGATGAGTTTAGGAGCACATGGTGAGAAAATAATAATGCACAAATATTAATCCTGCAAGTGCATTTGGAGAGAGATATGTCAATGTAGGATTAAAATATTTTTTTATGTGTCATTGTTAAAGAGTTGGGTATTTTAAAATTTAGATTTTTTAGCAATTGACTGCCATCAATCCTCTAATGGTGGTATATGGGATGCAAGATTCCCTACGCGGCCTCACTTTTTAATCAATAGTGCCCATATTACTATTTCTCTGGCAATATTTTATTTCTATTAAAATATGTGGAGAAAATACAGAGAAGAGGATGAGGAGAACGTCAACTTTGCAAGGAGATAGTGAGGATCAAAAATCATGGAGAAAATTATTGTCATAATGGAAAGAGTCCATTATTTCTCACACATAGTTTGGTGGAGAGGACGTTCCTAAACACAATAAATTTAGCCAAATTCTTGGGATGGCTCAATTGACAGTTGTCGAACTTGGCCACCAAATTTTAAAATCCCTAGCTCACATGGTTGCAGTTGACATTTCATTATTCAATGCAGATGACAAGAAAAAAAATTATGAGCCAAGAGTTGGTCTGGTCATGGTATAACAGACAAAAAATATATATTTAGAATTTTATTAATGCCTTTAGTTTAGTTTTTTATGTTTTGCAGGACAACATGAAGTGTAGAGTGTCATACCAATAGTTTTCAGGAGTGCCTTACTCAAACAAGCACCAAGCAGGTGCCTTACTGAGGTAGGGGCCTTACTAAAGTAGGCACCTTACTTAGGTAGGTGCTTTACTGAAGTAGGTGCCTTACTAAATAAGGCACCTTACTAAAGAAGACACCTTACTGAAGAAGGCACCTTACTGAGGTAGGTGCCTTACTAAAGTAGGTGCCTTACCAAGTAGGCACTTTACTTAGGTAGGCACCTTAATGAAGTAGGTGTCTTACTCAAGTAGGCACCTTACTTAGGTAGGCATCTTACTCAGGTTGGTGCCTTACTAAAGTAGGCACCTTAATTAGGTAGGTGCCTTATTGAGGTAGGAACCTTACTGAAGCAGGTGCCTTACTGAAGTAGGTGCCTTACTCAGGTAGGCATCTTATTCAGGTAGGCACCTTAATAAAGCATGCACCTTACTGAATCAGGAAGCTTACTTAGGTAGGCGCCTTACTAAAGCATGCACCTTACTTAGGTAGGTGCCTTACTAAAGTAGGTGCCTTACTCAGGTAGGCGCCTTACTGAAGTAGGCACCTTATTGAAGTAGACAACTTACTGAAATAGGTGCCTTACTAAAGTAGGTGCCTTAATTTGTTTTGTGCCTTACTGAAGCAGGTGCCTTAATAAATTAGACACCTTACTTAAGAAGGCACCTTACTAAGGTAGGTGCCTTACTCAAGCAAGCACCAAGTAGGCACCTTACTCATAAATATGCCAAGCAGGTTCCTTAATCAAGCAGGTGCCAAGCTCCTCAAACGATGCCTCAATGTCCATCAACGGAGGCATTTGATCACAAAAAAAATAAAGAGAAAAAAATAAAAAAGGGAAAAATAAAAAAAAACCGCACATCATCTATCCTACTCAGCATAAAATTTCTTTTTTTACTTTCATGTGTTGTAGGGAAATTTCTCGCATGCAAGCTACAATCATCCTGAGAGCCAGGGCCTAATAGGTACAGATTGCACTAAACTGCATTTTAGTTTTCTTAGTTTTTCTTTTGAAGGGGAAATAACCTGATTGTACGAAAAATAGGCATCTTGGGAGACAAGGCCTATACCAGTTCAACATTCATGAACCTACACATATTTTTGGGAGGTAGAAATTTGACTATTTCCATCCGTAGAAGATAGTCCCCATCTGGGCATGGACGTGGATGTTAATTCCCTATAAAGGGAAGGTATACCCATATTTATGCTTAGATAAAACATATCTTGATGCGGCACAAGAAAAGTATTGGAGGGCCTGATCAACTTTGCAATAGTAGGCACATTAGCGACTGTTGACTTCTCAACAGTAATAAGGCACCTTGATACTCATTGCTAGAAACCCATAACTTCTATGAGAAGCCATTAAAAACAAAAAAAAAGAGAATCAGATAACTGGGAAAGAAAATAGTACTTAAAAATATTTATAGCTCTTCCTGGAGAAGAGAACTGCAGATCCACTTTATCCCAACAGTACTCAACTTCTTCTCCCTAGATTGGGGGTTCTTCTTGCTCAGTGTGAGACCTAATGTTCAGAGGGTTGCAGACTTTTTGCACAGAGGGACCTGTTACTAGTGACGAGGGCATCACCAATTTAAGTGGGAGAGGATTTGGGTGAACCTGTTCCTGGTGACGAGGGCATCACCAATTTAAAATGGGGGAGAGGATGGGTGAACCTGAATCTCAAAAAAAAAAATGAGAAAAAAAGAGCTTCACTACGATGCTGGACTTGTTAAAGTCCACACCTATAGAATAATACCTCAATAGGAAAGATAGTGTATGACCCATGCAGAATAGTTGGATCTCGTGCTCATGGAAAATAATATCTTCATAGATCATTGGGGGCTATTGAATTCAGTTTATATTCTGTTTTGAGTAGAGCAAATTGGTAGTAGTGGTGGGGACCTCATGGTTGTAGCATGAATTCAAATGGACCACAAAAACCATTGCACAAAACTACGATTGTAGTTTTCAATCATCGCTCTGAGGAAGAACAACAGAGATGTTTAACAATGTGGCTGACATACCGTTCTACTTGGTGAGCACCCTGAAATATGAGGTATCGTGATACCAAGGAGGAGTAGCCTCTGTCCTAACCCATAATGGGTTGATTACGACCCTAATTTGTTATGTAGAAAGGCACAAGGGAGGCTCGAGGATAGAAAGGAGTGACCATTTGGGTGCACAAAATTTGTCTATAGTGGAGGAAGAACAAGAGGCCAATATTCAAACAACGACCGAGGAAGAAGAAGAACGCAACCAAAAAATATATATCATAATAATAATAAAATAAAATTCTCCCGATGCACCAAACGTCACAACAATTTTGGAGCACCATGATTACAGCAAGCATGAAGATGTTTTCACACCGGCCGCATGATACAGATCGAAATCTACAAAAATTCACCCAGGTATGTACTGAGTTTTTCATTAATTATGTGTACGGTTATTTTAAAAATAATTTCTATGCTAAACTTAGTAGATGCCCTTTATAATTTTTTGTCAAAATATCCCAGCCACATGACATGCCTTGGATATAAAAAAAAATCATTACCCTAGAATAATTTAAAAAAAAAGGCTATGGAATTCACGTGAATAAATTGGCATTCCTGCATCATGACAAACGTAGTGCAGCAGAACCCCGAAGCAATTGAAAAAAAAATGCTATGGAATTCACGTGAATAAATTGGCATTGTTGCATCATGAAAAAAACAACGTAACGACAAACAAACACATACATAGATCAAATGTGTTCCAGATATAGGCAAAAACAATAGTAGACACCCACACTTATTTTTAAATTTGGTCTCACCAAATTTTACCAATATGAAAAATTGGAAAATGCGGCCCTATGATAGCTACATGAAGGCTCGGATGGGTAATTACATAGTAGCATTTAGCAAAATCAGTGCAGTGTGTTTTCCCTAGTACCATAGTGTTTAATGAAAAAATAATAGTGCAGTTGGTAATTTGGTCTGAACAATGTAGTCATGATTTATCCATTTGCCCGTAGTGATCAATCCTGATGTGTTTTTGACTTTTGATGTTGTCGTAGTGTTTCTTCTAGTGCAATAGTGCTTAAGGGAAGAAAAATAGTAGTTCTGAATGAAAATAATATAGCAGTGCTCAATGAAAAAAAAACAACAGTGCTCAATAACAGTGCCCATGAAGAAAAACAGAGATGTTGAAGGCCATTGAAAAAAAAAAAGAGAGGATTATTATTATTATTTCGGGGGCTATTGTCATGAGGACGTGATAATATTTAGGCATGGGGGGATGATGAGCACCATAAATGCTCATTTTATATACACTATTAAGGGGCATCATCACTGGTTTAATTAGCATTAGAAATATATTTTTATTTAACTTATGCATATAATTGATAGAAAATCTGGTATTATGCTTAACGGGTGTTTTTAGTGGAAACTATGTATGAATGCAGGTTTTAGTACTAATTCGGTGTTTTCCAGTCTACACCCCACTTGGACCTGGCAGTGTGCAAGGAGCCTTACTATGGCATCTTACTCAAGTAGGTGCCAGGCAGGCACCTTACTCAAGTAGGTGCCAAGCCGACACCTTACTCAAGTAGGTGCCTTATTGGTGCCTTACTCCCCATACGTTGGAGACACCCACATTGGAGATGCCATATGACCAAGTCAACATTGACCAGGTTGACCAAGGGGCTAAGGAAGTGGTTGCACGTGAAGACAAAGGAAAATTATTTTAATCATGCATTTATTAAATAGAATAAATTATTTTTTATTATTATCAACTGATTGGCCGGTTGACTTTGTAAAGCTCTTAAAGCATATTATTTTTAGGATGCATTAATTTAAGGATGTGTTTGTTACGTACACCTAAGGATTTTTATATTTATCCTTTTGGTGAACGAACATGCTTTAAATTAGTAGAATAAAATATGTGTAGAACCAATTGTAACTAATCACGTCATGTGATTAAATTAGATTGATTTGTTATTGTAACAATATATGGCTGTGGTTCAAATCTCGGGCCTCATCGGACTGAACGCTTGTCCCTTTCCTGCTACTTTCAGTGGTGTAAAAGGTTTAAAATTATTGTGGCATGGTGGTTATAGGGGCGTACTGCACGAAGATCTGTGTGGCGGCTTCCGAGGCGGACAACGCAAAATACTGTGGCGGCCATAAAAGCTGGATAGCCTGCCCGGATTCGTGGTGGCTATAGATTCCACCATTTAAATAATAATAATAAAAAAAACAATATTTGGCTGTATATAAATATGCAGGCCAGATTAACAAGGATGAATGATTAATCTTACATAGAAATTATTTTTCAGTTTATTATTTATCTAAATTATTAAGAGTGCAACTCCTCTTATTCAAGCAAGCTCTATGTAGTGAGTCAGGTAAACTATCTGCGGGAGCTTGGACCCACTCCCTCTAGTAGTCCTCCCCTATTTAATTTATGTTCTTTATTTTTCATATATTAGATTTATTGCTTTATTTAATGCTTTGTTTAATTTCAGTTGTGTGTGTTTATTTCTTTGCATTTTAATTCCGCATTTTATTTTCAGCACTTTAATTTATTTAATTTTCCGCACTTTGTTTATTTGGTTTGGCTGACTTTCAAAAGTACGAACATCCCCCACCAAACTAAATAAGGTACACATATAGATTCATTCCCCAACACTGCAGACATATACTGTGCGTGATACTCATAAGTTTATGGACTTACTGGATTGATAATTTATTGAATATAAATTATTGTTTTACGAGACATGATTTATGCTCACCAGTCCTCATTGATATGTCCCTTGCATTTTCAACAATCACTTTCATCCCTTTTGACATGCCAAACTTGATCACAAGTTTCTTTATATATATATATATACTTATACTTTAAGCTTTAATTTTTTGTCCACTAAGTCTTCATTCCTAAGTTTATAAGTGGATTTGAAAATCCCTATAGCATTTTAAATATTAAAAGTAGGTAATCCATGATTTATGATATTATAGTACTCCTTAGTCAGCTCTTTCCAAAGAAAAATCTAGGTTTGATGTTACATGATTTATCATTATGTTTCACCTACTCTTATTGTACTTGATGTTGGTTTCATTATTTATTATTCAACCAAAAATAGCATCATATATAATGGCCAAATTATTATATTTCTTGAATTCAAAAATTCATTATTAAAAGTCTAGAGGTTTTTATCAAGAAATATCCATGATCACCTTAGGCCACTTCTATAATTGTCAATGTTTGCTCCTCCTGGTTGTCATTCTTTGCTATTTTATTTTCATTGTAAATGGACTTTATAGAATCACTTGTATTTTTATTCTAATTTACGTCATTCTTTTATATATTTTTCCTTGGGTTGTTAGGAGGAAATAGCCTCTTCTTCTTTTTATTAATATAGTCATTTCCATAATTGTCACCATCATCATGACCACATATATCAATAGGCCCACCCAAAATCAAATATTTATTTGATTTTGATGATATTAAAATTTGGGATGTATTCTAGGAATCTCCTATTTAAAGGAATTAATACACAAAAAATCCCTACATGGGATATTTATTTGGGGATCCAATACGTTCTTTTATTTGATCTTGAGCTTATTGGAAAGATGAAATCTAAGTTTGTGAACACCTTCATCAACTATTTGGACATGGTTTTCATATTGGGTCTCTTCATGAGGATAATATTATCCTTTTGACACCTATTATACATTAATTTTTAATTCAAAAACATGGTTTGAAAGGATTATGTTGATCCTTTTTTGATTCATTATAATTATATCTCAAGGTTTTTTACTACATACTTTTTTTCTTCCTCTTCTTGATATATCTCTTCTTACCATTGATAATTTTGATATATCCTAGTAATATTGGTTTTCACATTACCTAATTATTAACTCCTTAAAATCATTAATAAATCCCAAAAACCTTGATCATTTAGTTTTGAAAAATCATGTAACATATATATATATATATGATATGGATCTTTCATTTCTTACTTATGTTATATTGGATACTTTCTTTGATTGTCCCAAAGGATAATACCTAGAGTTTATCTTCAAGGTTGTTGATGTCCATGGAACATTTATATTTATATTTATTGGATAGTATTTCATTATTTTAGTACATTATAATGTACCCCCATAGTACCTATGGTGTAAGGTAAATATTAGAATAGGGTTTGAGTCTATAGTTTAAGAGTATGATTTTTATTTTCTCTTATGTATATGTCTATGTGCAAGACATGCACAAGTGTCATAGGGTGAATGTGAATGTAGAAAGTGTGCAAGTGTCATAGTGTAAGTGTGCAAATATCATAGTGGAAGTGTGCATGTAGGAGTGTGAAAGTGTCATATAGTAAAGAGTGCATGTAAATAAAGATTCAACAAGAGTCATGCATACAAGTGGCAAGATATGAAGTCAAAGGACATGTGGGATTTATCTTATATATGAAATAGGAAAAGTTGCATCTTCTATATATGCGAGGAGTGCAATAGTCAAGTATTGAAGAGTCACTCTTCTAAGGTTATAAAAAACTTAATTAAATGTAAGAGGAATTGAAGAAAGAAGTAAATTCATATATTAAAGTTTGCATCAACATATTGGGCAATTATACTATAAGTTTTTCTTCATGTTATTTCATGAATGATATTGGCAATTTTATTTATATTATTTTCAATTTCTTTAATGTTATATTCATTTATTTTGTCTATTTAATATATTGATTGCTCTTATATTTAAAACTACATAAGGACCTGAATATTGAGAGCTGATATTATTTGACTAAAAAACCAAAATTGGTATAATATCTACTTCGAGTAGTCTTGAAACCTAGCATCATTTTCTTTGGTGTGAATTATTAAATTTGAATTTAGAAGAGTCACGTGAAGGAAACATAGGCTCATATTTATTTCTTACTACAAATATAGAGTTTGTATATTGATAGAAGAAATAGAGTCATTGCAAGCTTACTATATTTGAAGATGTTTGAGAGGTATTTTATTTTCTACTATAGTCTACCCATTTAGATATAAGTTGAGTCAAGAGAACTAATTCAAAAGTAGTATTAAAGAGTGATGTTCAAAGAACATATAAGGGCACAAGGATGAGGAGCGGTGGAGGAAGCGGAGGAGGAGCAAAAATGATAGACAGAAATTTTGAACCAATGGAAGGAGAAGATCTAGAGGCAGGGTAGAATGCTATAGCTGGAAAGGAAGAGGATTCCCTGTCATCTTAGTTCAAAAATGCTAAAGGTACAGATCCTCCAAATAAACCCTTAGACAAAGGGTCCCACTGGGGTTTGGGAGCTGGCAACAAGGGCCCAACATTTTTGGAAATGCTGAAAGGGAAAAAGAAGGAGCTAGTTAGTGAACTACCGCCCCTAATACCAAACAATAATAGGTTAACTACGCCAGTGGATATTATGGAAAGATTATTGGATATGGAGGCATCATCCTTAGTTGGCAAGTTTTTGGGAGGAATGTCGGACATTGAGACTATTCGCTCATGGGCCCCGATAAAGTGGAAAACTTTAGGAAGCTTAGAAATCGTAGCCATGTCAAGAGGTTTTTTTATGATAAGACTCAACAACAAAGATGATGCAGAGCGCATCTTGACAGGAGGACCCTGGTTTCTAGGAAGGTGTAGCCTTTTTCTGAGGAAGTGGGGGGAGGATTTCAACCTTGAGAAGCAGAACATTAATATAGCACCCATTTGGGTCCACTTACCAAACCTTGCAGCCTAGTTTATTAATGAGTATTGGCTTAGTGGCATAGCAAATACGATAGGAGAGCTCGTGGCAATATACCATTCAACCCAGGCAAGGACTAGACTGACGCATGCCAGGATCTGTGTAAATGCAAACTTGGATTATGATCTACCTTCTCAGGTGGAAGTAGCATATGGAGAGTTTCTAAGGATTCATCCTGTGGAGTATGAGAACAAGTTGGAATTTTGTAGCATGTGCAAAACCCAGGGCCACCTTCAAGCCCAATGTCTGAAAATAACTGCAAACAAGGAAGCCACGAGCAAATGTTTTTTGGGGAAAGCTAATGGGATAGGGATCCCAAAGTTTCAAGGACTGCGTCTTAACTTGGAAGGATACAGACAAGTTAAGAATAACTAGGCTGACCAAGCCAACATAAAACTAGCAAAAATCTAGGAGAAAGGAAAGCAACATAATGAGGGAGGCAAAAATCATAAGGTATGTAATAAAGATCCCAGCTTGAACATGTTTGATATCCTAGAAAATATAGAAGTTGAAAAAGAAAACAGTAAGGATGATACCATCAGTGTCAAGTTTCTTGAAACCCTAGACTTCCTATCCAAATCGAACCATCCATAGTTATGAAAAAAAGCCCCAAAAGCTATGCTCAAAATGAAGAAAAATTGCCAAGTCATTTCAGTTTAAACATGGAAAAAATAAAGTCAAGAGTCGAAGTTGTGGAAACAAGAGGCAGGAATATAGCTCCTAATATGGTAGTGGAGCAAATTATCTCTTATTAGACGAGCCCAACGGTAAAATGTTCCTTGAAGGAAAGCCCCCTGTTTAGGAACCAGATGGGAGAGATGAACCAAAACAAGGTTGAGGATGAAGAGGGAATTGAAAACCCCCAAAATGAGGAAGAAGGTTCAAACCCTAGACTATCACAGTATATGCCCCCTGATTTCAGTCCAAAATAGACTAGAAGCACCACCAAGCCTCCGATAGATCATGGAAGTGAAAGAAAGAAAGGGAGAATATCTACAGTAGAGCACTATAGAATGAGAATCAATGAAGAAATTGCAAATGAAAAGCAAAGAACATTGTTACAGCAAGCTATTCCTGGCCAAGATAATAGAAAATTTGAAAAACCCCCTTTGGCTCAAGGAAGGGGGCAGGGAAAAAATATCAAACAGTATAAATTAAGGTTCTCTCATGGAATGTGAGAGGCCTAAACGGCCCACCAAAACAAAGGATGGTGAAGTCTATAAGGAAGGATTGGAATCCTACTATCATTTTTCTTCAAGAAACCAAAACAAATGCGGTACAATTAGCACTTATAGCTAGAAGGATTTGGAAGCAAGGGGAAGTGGCATTTCAATAGGCGAGAGGAGCATCTGGGGGCCTCATGATCTTATGGGATCCTATTAAAATAGAAGGAAGTATTATTCAGGCAAATGAAAGAGTCTTAAGCATATTATTTCATGATTTTGATACTAATAAGAATTGGATTATGTCAAATGTTTATTCCCCCACCTCTATCCAAGGGCGGTCTGAACTATGGGAGTTTTTGGGGCATTTGAGCCAAGCTTTTAAAGACATTCCTTGGGTGATTGGGGGAGATTTAAATACCCCTCTTTACCCATATGATAAGAAAGGAGGATCTGGGTTACCCTCAAAGAGCATGGAGGACTTCAATGAATTCATTAACACAAATGAATTGATGGATGTAAGACTAAAAGGAGCCAAATTTACATGGAGTAAAAAGAGGATAGGAAGACAGCTAATTCAAGAAATGTTGGACAGGTTATTTTTATCCAAGGAAGCTACAACAATGTTTGGTGATTTAGGGTTACAAACCCTTCCTAAATGCACTTTAGACCATAATCTTATTCTATGGGAGGCATTTCAGGCTAACTCCTTTAAAAAGCCATTCAAATTTCTTTCAATGTGGGTTAAACATCCGGACTTCAAGAAACGAATAGAGGAATGGTGGCAGTAGCCTATCCAGGGAAGTGCTTCCTTCAAACTATCTCAAAAACTTAATATGGTGAAAAAAAACCTTAGAATATGGAATAAAGAAGTCTTTGGAAATATTTTTTAGAATAATAGAGCAGTGGGGGAAAACTAAGAATAATAGAAATCAAAATCCAAAATGGAACCTATGATGAGGTGACAAGGACTGAAGAGAAGAAAACCCTTTATGATTTTTATAATATTTTAGCTTGTGAGGAGATTTATTGGAGGTAGAAATCAAAGGCATTATGGCTAAAGGAAGGGGACTCTAATTCAAAGTTTTTCCATGTTACCACATTGAGCAATAGAAGCAACAATAATATTATAAATTTAACTAAGGTGGATGGATCCTCAACTCAAAACATTTAGGAGATCAGGGACGAGGCTATTAAATTTTTTAGTTCATTATTGGGTGAAGAACGGGCCTGTAATTCCCAAGCAAAGGACTCTCTCCTTCAATTCATTCCACAACTCATTGATGAAATGATTAACAAGCCTCATACAATAACTTTTTCAGACTAAGAGATTAAGGAGGCTTTGTTTAACATGGATCCTGACAAAGCTCCTAGGCTGGATGGGTTTTCACCGTGGTTTTTCCAAGTTTGTTTGGATATTGTTGGAGCATAAGTTATTGCTGCAATCAAGGAGTTCCAAAGTTCAAATCATATTCCAAGAGGTTTCAATTCAACTTTCATTGCTTTGATCCCTAAAGGCCCCAACCCCAAGACTATGGCTGACTTTAGGCCGGTTAGCCTATGTAATATATCCTATAAAATTTTGTCCAAATTTTTAGCCAACCGTTTGAAGAAAGTTCTACCGGTTATCATTGATCCAATTCAAGGAAGTTTTGTACAAGGAATATCAATCTTAGATGGAGTTATTACTGTTCATGAGGCTCTTCATATAGCCGCTCAGACCAAAAAAGCAGTCATGGCTTTAAATTTAGACATGAACAAAGCTTATGACAAGATAAATTGGGAATTCCTAGAGGCAGTTTTATTAAAATTTGGCTTCAACATGAAATGGGTCAAGTTAATAAGAGAGTGTATTTTTTAGCCTTGTTTTTCAGTTCTGGTTAATGGGTCTACTATAGGTTTTTTTCAAAGCAAATGTGGTCTAATACAAGGATATCCCATAAGTCCTATGATGTTCATCATCGTAGCTGAGGCCTTGGGAAGAACCATTAAGGCAACAACGGTAGCTAGACTCATTTCAGGTATCAAGGCCACGTCGCTAACTACCCCGGTGACACATCAACAATTTGTTGATGATACATTGCTACTGACTTTGGCTTATGCGGTTGAGGCAAGAAGGATTAAAAATATTCTCATAATTTATGAAGAAGCGACTGGACAAAAAGTTAATTTTGATAAGAGCAAAATTTATTTCATCAATACCCCCATTCCTAGGCAAAACAACATAGCAAGGATCATGGAATGTCATATTGCATCCCTTCCCACCTCCTATTTAGGTCTTCCCATTTTTATAGGGAAACCTTAAGGATCAATGTGGAACATAGTTCTAGAGAGGATCCAAAAAAGCTAGCAGGTTGGAAAGGACATCTGTTATCTCAAGAAGGAAAAGTAGTTTTAACTATGGCTTCACTTCAAAGTATACCCGTTTACTTCCTATCAGTGTTCAGAGCTCCCAGCAAGGTGTATCACAAAATTGAGTAGCTTCAAAAAAATTTCTCTGGTCAGGGATCGAGGATAAGAAAAGGATCCATTTAGTAGGTTGGAACAAGGTTTGCAAACCTAAAGCTGATGGGGGGTTAGGATTGAGGAGAGTTGCTCATCTCAATACAGCTCTGTTAGCCAAACAAGTGTGGCGGTTATTGACTAAGGTCGATAATGAATGGACTGCCATAGTTAAGAGGAAATACCTCCAAGGTGTGAACTTACTTACTGACAACCTAGCAAGCAGGGGGTATGCTTTTTGGAAGGCACTCCTCACGAGCAGGGATCTTGTCAAGAAAGGTCTTACATGGATTCTAGGAAATGGGCAAACAATAGACTTTTGGATGGATCGGTGGGTGAGAGCTGAGGAGTTATCCCATAATCCTCATTTGGCTAGGATTCAAGAGCATATGGAGTAGCATATTGGGAAGAAGGTTGCAAATTATATGTGGCAGGATATAAATATCAACAGGTGGAAACACATCATAGTATAGGGTTTTGAAGCAGAGTCTGAAGAGCTATATAACATTTTAACTCAGCAAATTATTCCCTCTGGAGAGGATGAAGATCACATTGTTTGGGCTGAGACTAAAAGTGGTGACTTCATAGTTAAGTCTGCCTATAATTTGCTTCTCAATGTGGAAGGTCAACAATTTCAATCGAGTTTGGTTTAGATCAAAGGCTTAATTCCTAAAATATCATTTTTTTTCATGGCTGGTGATTCAAGGAAAAATCCTCACTATGGACAATATGTTATCCAAAGCTATGGTTATTGCTAACCGTTGCTACATGTGCAGGGCAGGATGGGAGACAACCCAAAACTTGTTTCTGGAGTTTCCAGTAGCGAAGTCCACCCTGGATGAACTTTTTCAAGCCTTTAGGATCTCTTGGGTTAATCTTGCTCTTATATCTGAAGTGTTCCATCAATGGCATCAACCCTTTGTTAGCCTAAAACTTAAGTACCTATGTAAAATATGTTGGCATCATTTTCTCTGGCAGATTTGGCTAGAAAGGAACCATAGAGCCTTTAAGGATACCATTCACAACCCAAAAACCATCCTCAACAGGATTATTGTCTTTGCAAAAGAAAACCTTAGCACCTTAGTGGATGAGAACCACTCAATTACTCCCCAAGAAAAACAATTAGCTTGGGCCTTAGGTATTGAGGACAAACCTTCCATTCCTTTACCCAATCCCAAAAATGGGATTTCTTGGGATCCACCCCCCCAGGGTTGGTTAAACTAAATTTTGATGGTGTAGCCAAGGAGAACCCGAGAAGATCTGGAGCTGGAGGAATAATCAGAGATCATCAAGGAAATATTGTCAAGGCCTTCACTGAACCATTGGGAATCAAAACTAATAACGAAGTAGAAGCTAGAGCCCTTTGGAGAGGGTTGCAAGTAGCCCAAGCAACTCAAGGTAACTTAATGATTGAAGGTGATTCGATGAACATCATCAACCTGTTAACCAATGGCAAAAAACCTCCATGGATAATCGAGGGAGTCATCCATGAAGTGAGGATCCTTTTTGTGGCAAGAAAGAATATGAGGGCTCATCACGTGTACCATGAGGCCAATAGGTCAGCTAAAAAATTATCCAACATAGGTGTTGATGTTGGTAGTTTGGTGACATGGACACAAGGTGTGCCATGTGAAGTGGAAAACATTATTAGTCATGAAAAGAAACCTACCCGTTAAGGAGAAATATGAATGGGTGTTCTTTCCCCATGGATCTGGTAATAACTATGGGGTTTCCATCTAAATCATACCAAATTGGAAATGAAGGTAATAGGGTGTAAGCATTGGAGGATTTCGAAAAAGAATAGGAAATGGGCAAGCAACAGGTTTCACAAGTGCAAAGTTCCAAACTTCAATTTCCTGTCAATGTAAGTAATGTTTACAGTTATGTTTAGGTATGGATGTGCCTTGTTAGTAAGGTGTTGTAGGGGATTCAACACAATTTCTGGTAAGAAAGTTTCAAGGATGACTAGGATATACAATCTGAGCATAATGCTGGCTATTGTAATAGATTTTGGGTTAACCTGCAAAACCCGATAATTAATGAATACTTTTATTTACCAAAAAAAAATATTACAAGTAAAAATGTGGATGTGAGAAGTGGATACGGGATAGTCTATGTCACTCGAATTGAAACATATTCTCTAAAAGAAAAGATAAATAGAAAAGAAGTGGTATAATACATCAAATAAGAAGAAATCATTGTTAGAAATATTGAGTTATCATTGATGTCAAAGGCAAAAATATCTTCAAGGATGAAATGTTGAGTTGTTAAAGGTAAAAAATATCTTCAAGGCTGAAATATTGAGTTGTCAAGGATGATATATGCTTTAATATTTAAATTAGAAATTTAAATATTAAAGTTATAAAAATATTATAGAGTTAAACCTTATAATATTTAAATATTATAAAGTAAATTTTCAAAAATTAAAATGATCGTGCATGGGCCGACCTTTACAAAACAAATAAATATTAAATGTAAATATAAGGTTGAAATTTAGTCAAGACTGAACAATAATAAAAAATTTCAATTCGAGCATTCGATTAAGTTATGGTACAACCACACAACAATAAACAAAGTGACAACACAACCATGAAGGCGTTGAGGTAGATTGGAGCTCTATGAAGACAACATTGCAAGAGGGCAATGGTGTGAGAGAGAAAGTATTTGAGGTAGACACTTGTTGGAGCTCGATGAAGACCACATCGTAGGAGGTAGATGACATGGTAGAGGTGTTTGAGGTAGATGCTCATTGAAGCTTAGTCGAAGACCACATCACAAAAGTGCGACGGTGTAGTAGAGAAGGTGGTTGAGGTAGATGCTCATTGGATATTAGGTGAAGACCATATCGTAGAAGGGTGATGGTGTGATAGAGAAATAACTGAGGTAGATGCTCATTGGATCTTAGGTGAATGTCACATCGTAGAAGGGTAGCGACAGTGTATCCAATTAGTATTGTCTTGAGAAATGAAGACCATATTACAGAAGGGTAGAGGAAGGTACTTCTATGATGAAGAAGGATTGATTGTTGAGAATTTTAATTTATGATGAAGGTATTTTTAGATTGCAGTAAAATACCTAATGATTGTGTTTAAAGAAATACAACGGATGCCTAGGGAAGAGCGTAGATTTGACTATCATAAAGAGCATGCTAAACTATGTTTAAGTTGATGCACATACAATCATCTCTGAATGGATTCAAGTGTGCAGAAGGATAGTGAAGGAAGATCTCATCCAAATAAAATTACAGATAACAATAGTAATATGAATCACAGATTGAAAGTTTGTGAAAATAAAAGTGTACCATTTGTAAGAGGTTAAGATACATTTAATAGTCAATGTGTTGAAGGAAAGTGCGTGAAATGAAAAGAGGTATGTGAGTCATAGTGAATGTTAAATTATTTAATTAAATTTGATTAAATAATTAAGGGAGATATAAGGTGTAATTTTTCTTTTATAAAGTTTTATTTTGAAAATATTTAAATAGGGAGTAATAAGGGATATTGAAGAGTTTGATTTAAAAATTATAAAAGAAGCATATTTGTACACTGATTGTGATTAAATTTGGAAGTATTTGAGAAGGAATTGTGAGCAGGTTTTGTAAAAAAATTGAGCAGGTTATATGAGAAATTTTTGGATTCGATTTGAGTTGGTTTTGTGAGTAGGTTTTGGAGCAGACTTGAGTAAGGGGATTGGTGTCTCCTGTGTATTGGTTTCCACACAATTGTATAGGGGATTGGTGTCTCCTCTGGGTTTGTGCCCATGAAATTTATTTAAGAAATATATAAGCAATATTTTGCTATGGTTTTCTCCCAAGAGGGAGTTTTCACATAAAATTTGTTTCTCTTATGTGTGTGGTGATTTGTGCATTATTTCATTATTTCATTGATATTATTTGAAGTTATTGCTTTGGAAATAAAAGATAATTTTTTTATCTTATATTGTTCACCCCCCTCTTAGTATAAGCTTATGTTCTTCAATTAGTGTCAGAGCAGGTTCCTTAATAAAATCCTAAACAACTTGAAAGAAGATCTTACAAGAACACACATGGCCATGGATGTGAAAGAAAATAATCCTATTGTAGAAATTCAAGAAAAGGATAAAAATCCAAAAAATGAAAAAGAATCCATAATAAGAATAGAAGAGAAATAGTATGCTCCTATTGTCAAAAACCAAGAAGAATAGAAATATTTAGAAAATAAAGAAGAAACCATGGTTGACATAGAAGAGGAACTTGTCATTGCTCTGGAAGAGTTGAAAAGGCTTAGAAATAATAACTCAATATTGAAGACTCAAGTACAATAGGATGAGAGGAAAAAGGTAAAGTTGTTGCAAGAACTCATTGAATTGAAAGTTAAAAGCGAAGAGGCAAGTCAAATTGAAGAAGGTATGGATAAGCAGTTAAAGGCAAAAGAGTTAGAATGTGAAAAACTGGAGCATAAGGTTATATCTCTAAGGAAGGAAGTGTAAAAATCTAATGATAAGCTACATGAGTTTGAGAAAAGCTCAAAAATCATAGGTGACATTATCAAAGCACAAAGGTATTAAGTTAAAAATAATGGACTTGAGTTTAAAGAAGGTCAAAAAAATAGAAGGAGGAATCAAGATCAAAAGAAACAAAGACATAAATAAAAAAAGTAAAGAAGAGCCTAAGACCTATGCAAATGCATTGAGAAGTGGAAGCATCAAGAAGGAAGAAAACAAATAATTGTCATGGATCAAATTCAAGCATAGAAACAACAATGAGATAACCATGTGACCATATCCTCCAAGTCGATCAAACAAGTTTCAATATCTTTTCCATGGTTATTGTTTTTCATGCAATCAACTTGGTCATAAATTTGTAAATTTTAGGTTATGTGCTAAGAATGATTATGGTTTCACCAAGAGAAATTTCAATTTATTTGCACCTCTCATAGATTACAATATTATTTGTTACAAATATAATAATTTTGGGTATAAATCCAAATGGTGTAGAACAATGTTCTCTAAGCTTCCAAAATCAAGCAAGAAAGAGGAAGGTCAAACTGTTGAAAAAGATATGTCCTCCAAAGATTGGAGAAAGAAAATTGAAAAATAAAATGAGAATTCTATGTTGGTACAAATGACTCTTCATGTGCAAAATGAATGAAATTAGTGGTACACTGATTGTGGTTGTTCAATCCATATGATAAGCGACAAAAGAAAATTTCTCTCTCAAGGAAATAAATGGAGGAACAATGAAATTTGGTGATAATGCTTCAACCAAAATTATTGGAAAGAGAATATTGAGCCTAGATAATGGAAGATCAAGGATAGAGAATGTGTTATATGTTGAAGGGTTAAATCATAATATACTAAGTGTAAGTAAACTATGTGATCAAGGGCATACACTCACATGTCACCCAAATGGATGAGAGATCAGGAAATCCAAGAAAAGAAAGCTTATTGTAGATGCTAGTAGAACTACAAACAATCTCTACATGTTGAGTGAAATTAAGGGAGAAAATTATTTTTTATCACAAGAAGATGAGAGTTGGTTATTGCATAGAAGAATGGGCCACTTGAACTTCAAAAACATACTAAAAATAAGCAACAAACAAACAGTCAAATATTTTACCAAGATAGAAACACCCCCAAGCACAATTTACACACAATGCTAGCATGGTAAGCAAACAAGATCAAGTTTCAAATCAAAGGAATTTTCTTCATCCAAAAATTTGGAACTAATTTACACTGATATATGTGACCCTACAAGGATGAAGATTTTACAATGTGAGAATTATTTCATGTTATTTATTTATGATTATTCTAGAATGACTTGGGTAAAATTCTTGAGATAAAAATCATAAGCATTTGAAAGGTTCAAGGCATTCAAGGCACTTGTAGAAAATAAAACTGGTAAAAATATCAAGTGTCTAATATTAAACAGAGGAGGTGAATTCACCTCAAATGAATTTTTAGAATTTTGTGAATAGCATGGAATTAAGAGACAATACTCATAAGCAATAACTCCATAATAGAATGGTGTAGTTTAAAGGAAGAACATAATTGTTCAAGGTATGGCTAGGGCGATGCTAAATGAGTCTAAGATTTTTTATGATTTTTGGAGAGAGGTAATTCATATAGCTTTCTATATCATCAATAGAGATCAAGTAAGAGTAAATCATCACAAAAACCTGTATGATATTTGTAAGGGAAGACCAGCTACTGTGAAGTAGTTCAAAAAATTTGGAAGCAAATGCTACATTATATGAGAAGAGAACAATTTGGGTAATTTTTGTTTCAGGTGTGATGAGGGTATCTTCCTTGGATACTCCACTAAGAGAAAATCCTATATATGCTACAACAAAATATCACATACAATTGTGGAAAGTGCAAATGTAAGAGTTGATGAAGAAATATATATAAGAGAACTAGCTCAAGAGATTGTGTATCAAGAAGGAGAAAGTTGCAAAGAATAATAAGGTGAAGAAACTGAAGAAGATGATACAATCTCAAGAAAGACACCACCTAAGACATCATGTATGTATGTGCAAGAGAACCATCCTAAAAATATGATTATTGGAAATCTATAAGAGAGACAAACAATAAGAAAAATATTAGGAACATGTGAACATGCCAACTTTTCTTTACTATCTAAAGCTGAGCCAAAGAATTTCAATAAAGAAAATACTGGATTGAGGCAATGAAAGAAGAGTTATATCAAATAGAGAAGAGTGAGACTTCAAAACTTGTCCCACATCCAAAAGACAATAATGTAATTGACACCAAATGGGTCTACAAAAATAAGTTGAACGAATATGGTCAGGTTGTCAAAAACAAAGCAAGACTTGTGTGCAAATGCTATGCACAAGTAGAGGGAATTGATTTTGAAGAGACATTTGCTCCTATTGCTCGTCTTGAGGCCATAAGAATGTTCCTGGTCTTCTCAAGCTTCAAAAACTTCAAAGTGTACCAAATGGATGTAAAATCAACATTTCTTAACGGTTACCTAAAATAAGAGGTCTACATTGAGCAACCAGATGGTTTCAACCTGATAGACAAGCCATATTATGTGTGAAAATTGAAGAAGGCTCTCTATGGACTAAATCAAGCCCCCGGGGGTTGGTACTCAAGGTTGGATAAATATATCCAAGAATAATATTTCAGAAAAGGTATAGTTTATAGCAATCTATACATCAAGCATGAAGAATATGATTTGTTAATTATAGTAGTCTATGTGGACGACATCATTTTTTGAGGTAGTAACAACAATATGTGTCAAAAATTTGCAAAATATATGCAAAGTGAATTTGAGATGTCAATTCTTGATGAGCTATCCTTCTTTCTTGGTTTGCAAATATCACAATTAGATAAAGGTATATTTCTCTCTCAAACCAAGTGTGTAAAAGAAATGTTAAAAATTCAAGATGGAGGATTGCAATCCTATGAGTACCCCCATGATTATAGAATGTAAGTTAAGAAAATATGATGAGACTATTGAGGCTAATAAAACTTTGTATAGATGCATGATTGGAAGTTTACTATGTGTCACATCTACAAGGCCAGATATAATGCAGATAGTCAGATTGGTGGTAAGATTTCAAGCTGCACCAAAGGAAACACATGTACATGCAGTAAAACGAATCCTCAAGTATATGAAAGGTACTATGGATTTTAGACTATGGTATCCTAGATGTGATAATTTCACTCTCACTACATATACAAATGTAGATTGGATAGGCATTTTGGATGATAAAAAAAGTATAAGCGGAGGAGCTTTTTTTCTTGGGGACTATTTGGTCTCTTAGATAAGTAAAAACAAGCATTTATGTCCTTATCTACTTTAGAGGTAGAGTACATTGCAGTAGCTGCTTGTTGCACTCAAGTTTTATGAATGAAATAAACCTTAATCAATTTCAAAGTAGAGCATGATCATCCTATCTCCATATTTTGTGATAATACAAGTGCCATAAATATTTCAAATAATTTGGTGATGCATTTTAGGACCAAGCACATTTTGATCAAGTATCACTTTTTGAGATAACAAGTGACCTATCAACAAGTCAAGTTGGAATACATTGCTACAAAGGAATAGATTGCTGATATATTTACCAAGCCACTTCTAAAGGAGACATTTGAGTATATCATAAGTAAGTTGGGAGTAATTTTACTTTCATCTGATAATTTAATATCTCAAGAAGAGTAGGAAGGAAGGGAGCGTTTTCAAGTGTATTATCTTTTAGTATTGAGGAGACTTTGCCATTGATGTCAAAGGAGGAGAATTTTAGTAAGGGGGAGTAGCTAGTCAGGGGTAGTAGCTTGTGGTCCTATTTAGTAAAGGTCAGTTTCATTTTAGGGTTACCATCAATGATGAAAGGGGGATATTTTTATAAATATTGAGTTGTCATTGATGTCAAAGGTAAAAATATCTTCGAGGATTAAATATTGAGTTGTCAAGGATGATATATGTTTTAATATTTTAATTGGAAATTTAAATATTAAAGTTATAAAAATATTATAGAGTTAAATATTATAATATTTAAATATTAAATTTAAATATTATAAATTAAAGTTTCAATATTTAAAATGATCATGCATGGTCCGACCTTTACAAAACAAATAAATATTAAATGTATATATAAGGTTGAAATTTAGTCAAGAATGAATAATAATGAAACATTTCAATTTGAGCATTTGATTAAGTTGCGGTACAACCACATAGTAGTATATAATGCAATGGTGTGGCAGTGAAGGCACTAAGGTATATTGGATCTTAGTGAATACCACATCATAGGAGGGTGATGATGCAACAGAGAAAATATTTGAGGTAGACTCTCATTGGATATCGATGAAGACCATGTCATAGGAGGGAGATGATGTGGCAGAGAAGGTGTTTGAGGTAAATGCTCATTGGAGCTTAGGCGAAGACCACATCACAGAAGAGAAACAATGCAACAACAAAGGCGGTTGAGGAAGATGCTCATTGGAGCTTAGGTGAAGATCACATCGTAGAAGGGTCATGGTGTAGTAGAGAAGGAGGTTGAGGTAGATGCTCGTTGGAGCTTAGGTGAAGGTCGCATCGTAGAAGGGCAACGAAAACATATCTAGTTGGTATTATCTTGAGAAATGAAGATCACATTGTAGAAGGGTAGAGGAAGGCACTCCTATGATGAAGGAAGATTGATTGTTGAGAAGTTTGATTGAGACATAGAAATCATTTTCAGATTGCAGCAAAATACCTAAATACTTTGTTGAAATAAATATAATGAATGCCTAGGGAAGAGCGTGGATTTGACTATCATAAAGAGCATGCTAGAATATGTTTAACTTGATGCACATAAAATCATCTCCGAACAACTTCAAGTACATAGGAGAGTGAAGGAAGGTTTCATATTATAGATAACGACAACAATATGAATCACAGATTGAAATTTTATGAAAAGAAAAGCATGCCATTTGTAAGAGGTTAAGATACATTTAATAGTCAATGTGTTGAAGGAAAGCGCGTGAAATGAAAAGAGGTATGTGAGTCATAGTGAATGTTAAATTCTTTAATTAAATTTGATTAAAGAATTAAGGGAGATATAAGGTGTAATTTTTCTTTTATAAAGTTTTATTTTGAAAATATTTAAATAGGGAGTAATAAGGGATATTGAAGAGTTTGATTTGAAAATTAGAAAAGGAGCAAATTTATGCATTGATTATGATTGAATTTAGGAGTATTTGAGAAATATTTGTGAGCAGGTTTTGGAGTAGATTTGAGTAGGTTTTGGAATATATTTAAGCAGGTTTTGGAGCATACTTGAGCAAGGGGATCGGTGTCTCTTGTGGATTTGTGTTCACAAACTTATATAGGGGATTGATGTCTCCTATGGGTTGTTGTCCAATGAAATGTATTGAAGAAATATATAAGCAATATTTTTTCGTGGTTTTCTCCCAAGAGGGATTTTCCACATAAAATATGTGTCTCCTATGTGTGTGGTTATTTGTGCATTGTTTCATTATTGCATTAATATTATTTGAGTTATTGCTTTTGAAATAAAAGAGAAATTTTTTATCTTATATTGTTCACCCCCTGTCTTAGTATAATATTGTGTTCTTCAATCACCAAGGCATTGTAATAAGATAAAGGTTTTGTGTATTTAAAGATAAAAATTTAATGATCATATCTAAGCACCATAGATTTGAGCATAAATTTGATAGAAGTCACCTAAAGAAGCTTGTAGTCATATGAGTTAAGTGAAAATAAAAATTGTCACCCAAGAACAATACATTTGCCTAAGAGTAAAGCCATTTCTAACTTAGAATATTGTATTTTCTCGAGAGTAAATCTATTGTTGACTAGAGATATTTCATCTACTTGAGAGTGAAGCAGGTGCATCAAAGTGTTTTTTATTGGTTTGAAGAATGGGGTTTTGAAAGGGTCCCAAGAAATTTAGCAATTGATATAGAGCCTCAATAAGAGGACTATATGAGAACTTCACAAAAAAAACAAAGAAATGAACAATCAAGATCCAACAACAAGAGGAGGATCCTAAAAGCAAAAAATAAGGAATGAATCAAAATAGAGAAAGAGAGTTACTTTGAGGATCCATATTGGTCAACATTAATTGAAATGAAATCCAATAGGCCTATGCTTCTCAAACTACCAACCCTAAGCCTACTAAAAATCTAGGAAGGAGAAATAACTTTTTATTGGCCTAGTGTTTCTTCCCTTTGCCCAAGACTGAGGAAAATGGGATCTAAGGGGTGATGCAAAATCAAAATCAAAATGAAGGTTTTATTTTCCACCTAAGGAAATAATATACTTTGAACCATTGGCTATTTCCATTTTAGTTTCTCTTTTCTTGACATCATAGTTTGAGGGCTTTTCTACCTTCTTGTCCTTTCCAACATTTGCACATACTTTCTTTTGTTTTATGGTAATAGGGACAAGGGTAATGACCATTTTTCCTTATTTTGAGACCTTTGGAAAAGGACTTAAAATTTGGTTTCCTTTTGAGGGGTGAGAATATTTTATTTCTTTGGAAGAAGAATCTAGAAGGATTTCTAGAATAGATCCCTTAGTAGGAGAAGTGCTATTTTCTTCCATAGGATGAGAAATATCTTCTCTTAAACATTCAAAAGTGTTTATTTTGATAGAGAGAATGAAGGATCAATCTCAACATATAATCAAAGATCTTACCTAATTTGAGGGCTCTTGAAGCTCCTAAGATCCTCTTCTAGATTCATGTTAATACACATTATGGCAAACACCATTATTGATTTAGTCTTAGTGGTATGGTAAATTGAGACTAGGTAATCTATGAATCTTGATATTCCAAGAAGGATATCCTCATGCTAAAATTATATGTGAAGGCTAGGTATTATTACCCATATGGCCTTGAGTTGATACTTTGAGAGTTTGGGTTGAATTCTAGACCCCATTTCCATAGGAATAGGCCACACCTATCAAATAACTAGGGCCCCATTCAAGGATTCAAATTGAGTCTTTGGAACAACTCAAATTGATGAGAAATAAGCCATTGTGGAGCACAAAAATCTCCATATGGCCTTGGAGACTCCATTTAGAGAAGGCTTATATTCGAATGGAGTCAATGTCAAGGTGAGATCCTAGAAAATTCTCCACTAGATTATTGCATTCTCAGGTTGTAGCCATTTTCAAAACATCAGTTGGGATGTAGGTCAAAGCACATGCTCCTCTCATTTTGAAATCCCAAATGATTTTGAATTAACTTAGAAAAGGACTTAAATTCTAGAATGAATGGAATGGAAGGGTTATCTTGTAGGATATTCCTAGGATCTATGCTCCCAAGGGGGTTGTGGACCCACCTAGACTATGGATGTATCCTTCCTACCATATGATTCATTTCTAGAGGTAAACTTGAAACCAAATATCTATTCACAATCATCCAACAAGATATTTTTTGAGTCTACACATGTAGGCGGGTTGCAGAACCATCCCAAATCCAAAATACACCTTCCCACTAGATCGATCAACTCTAAGTTTGTTCCTACTTCTAGAGTTCTTCCTAATCCATAGAAGGGGTTGTAGACTCTCCCAAAATTTGAATGTCTTTGTTCCATCAGACAAACCATCTCTAGTGTCACTCCTAGTTCTAGAGATATACCCACTTTGTTCCAATTTCTTACTCACACACATTACAAATTTCTAAGGCCATAGATCCCAAGTTTTCTTCCCAAGTTCTATGCTTCCTCGAGGGATCTTTAGACTAATCTAGGATCTACCAATCTCCTTACCACCAGATGGAGCATCTCTAGGGTCAATACTACTTCCAAAGATCTACTTATTATGAGCCAATTTCCCATCCACTCTCATTTTTAATAATGGATCTTGCTTCTAGAGATCACATTTGTGTGAATACTTGTACATTCACTATAACTATTTGACCTCCGGTGTATGAGAATGTTACACCTAAGAGTAATTCTAGAATTGAGAATCTAAATAACCATCCATGAGGGCTTGAGGATAATTGAGAAGTGAAATCATAGTAGGCCAAGTGTGAAAAGTAATTTCATCTTCCTAAATGTTTCATTGAAGACATGGTGTAGAAAGGGTTAATATTTAGAAGCAACATCGACACATGAAGTGAGAAAAAAATATATCACTTAATTCAGCAGGCTCAAGAATATTATGGTAAGTGATATTACCTTATATTTTTATATTTCAATATTGGCACTCAATTAAAGAACTAAGTTAATTTATTATTAAAATTTGAGTTTGGAGACTTAGGAAAAATAGAAAATTAAAAATATATATTTTTTTAAAAATTCAAAAGTAATTCAACTTTAAAATATTTTTGAAGAATTAATATTTTTATATTTGCAATTTGATTTTAAAACCTTGATTTTTGAAAAATTGAAATTTGGAGAGAGAAGTATTTCTACTCCTAAAATAATATATTTTTTTAATTTACATGGTGGAATCGGTAGCCACCATGAATCCGAGCAGGTTGTTAACATTTTACGGCTATTATAGTATTATATGCTATCCGCCTTGGAAGCCACCACATAGTTATTTGTGTTGTCTATCCCTATAACCACCATGCCACAATTATTTTAAAGCATTCATCCATTGAAAGCACCAGGAAAGGGACAAGTGTTCAGTCTGGCAAGGCTCGAGATTTGAACCTTGGACCTCCACCCCCTTATGGGGTTTCATCAAACCAATTGGTCTACACCTTGGAATTATCCAAAAATAAATTTGAAAAGTTAAATATTTTAATTTTTTTTTAACTTCCATGGTGGAATCGGTAGCAACAACAAATCTGGGTAGGTTGTCCGAATTTTATGGTCACCACAGTTTTCTGCACTATATGCCCCAAAAGCCACCACATATTTCTTCGTGTATTCTACCCCTATAACCACCATTCCATAATAATTTTAAACCTTTTACGTCGCTAAAAACACTAGGAAAGGGACAAGCATTCAGTCCAATGAGGCCCAAGATTTGAACCTTGGACCTCCGCCCCCCTTACGGGGTTTGGTCGAACCAATTGGTCTACACCTCGGACCTAAGATTTGAATTATTGAATTCAAATAATTTGATTTAAAATTTTGATAATTGAAAAATTTTATTAGAGTATTGCAAATTAAAATATGGGAGACAAAAGGGTCTTCTACTTCAAAGGATTTGAAAATTTGATTATTGAATTTTAAAAATTGAAGAATTGTTTAATTGAAAACATAAAACTTGGATACATAAGGTCTTAAACATCAAAGGATTACATTATGAAATAAATAATTAAAAGTGAATTAAATAAATATAATGAAGAAATTTTAAACAAATGGAAAATATCAAATATCAAATTATTTGAAGGGGACATTGTCTTCAATTCTTAAAAATGCAAAATATGAACAATTTACACCCTAGCATATGATAGAAAAATACGTAGGTGGTAGAAATTATATTATATTGGTTTTAATTAGTGTCAAAAATAAATAAAAAACATAATAATATGATGAAAATTACGTAGATAAGCACAAAACAAGGTGTCTACACCCTAGCTGCTCCATGAACCAGACCAGAGAAAAAATAGAACCATGCAGGTTGCTTAATAGAAAAAAAGATCGAAAGAGAGATCCCATGCAGGGGCTATGGAAAACATAAAATAAATTTAAACCAATGCCCATTCAAGGGTCAATATATTAGTACCAAAATTCCCATGCATGGGAATAGAACTCAAAAGACAAAATAACCCAACTCTAATCATTGACAACCTCTTCAGTTATAGAGCTCTTTTGGCCATGTTTCTTAACCATCAGTTTTAGGGAGATGTTGATGCTATCCATGCCACTAATGATACTATTGAGGATGGTTTTGTAGACCAAGTTGAAGATGCCCATCGAAAAATCAGTTATGTCACTCCCATAATTAGAATTTTTGAGGCAAGCATACCTATCAAGGTTGGTTGTGCATTTCCAAGTTGATAGAAGTAGAATTAAGAACATTTTGAGGGAAATTTTGATGCCATATGGAAATATTCTTATGAATAACCCTAAAAATGGTGAGAAAATTAGTATACTTGTTAGCTTATCGATACACATGACATGTTGTAGTGTTGCAAAAATTATACATCAAGACCTTAGATTCTTAAATAATAGTGCGCACATTCCATGAAGGAATTTTATTGTTGATGATATAGTTTGTAATATTCATGGAATAACCTTCAATTTGTAATTTCCTGTGTAATTTCTGAGAACTTCTAGCCCTATCCACAATGCATGAGATTCAACATAGTGGTTAGTTTGGACACCTAGAAACTTAGCATAGACCACTACGTGTCATCCATTTTGATCCTTGACCAGACCTCCAGCACCTGCTGCACCTAGATTTCCTTTAGAAGCACCATCATAGTTATGTTTAAGCCATACTATAGGAGGATGAGTCCAATGAGCACCTATTCTGGGATGGGGATTAGGAGTAGTGCTGGGACTATGGGGAATACTGAGGGAACGAAAAATAGTGGAATCAAGGGCAGACTCAGGTGGTTTGGTACAAGGGAGAAGCTTAGAATTTTTAATAGCAAAGGTGATGTCCTTGTTAGAAATAGAGATAAAATCCTTGAGGGTATTTGAAAAGATTCTACTATTTCTTTCAAGCCAAATTTTCCACAAGAGATGATGGAGATAAAATTTCCACAATAATACAACCTAGAATTTTTGAAAGGCATGGGCCACTAGGAGAAAAAAAGAGCTAGGAAGTTGGGCTCAGTCTAGGAGATGTGAAGGTGGACATGATATGATCCATGGTAGAGTGGAATAAAGAACTTTAGTGAACCCAATAAAGAAATATTGATTATAATGCTAGAATAATAAAAATGAATCACTTTTATTAAGGAATCATTGTTGTATTGTATGGGGAACCCAACAATTAATTAATAATTATATTCTTTGATGCCTCAGCTATACCAAATGAAATGCCTATTTCTACGAGTGTGAAGGTGTGATCAAAGGTTGCAACCTTTGTGAAAGAGAGAGTGATTAAATAATTAACTAATAATGTGATTAGTATGGTGGTTAGGAGTAGAATCCTAACATGCCACCTTCCTTAAAAAGATCTTTGTCCTCAAAGCTCAAAGTAAGGAGCTTCGTTGCTTGTTTTCCCAGTTGAATTTGTGCAAGTTCTTGTACTATTTTAATGTCACTTTTTTGAAGGCAAGGATATATTGAAGGTCGAAGCATTAGTGGGGGGTTGCTATAAAGAATAGTAGAATCTTCCTTAGGAGAATTGTGATGACGGTAGGTTTCTGCTTTAGCTGATTCTTCCTGTGTAGAATGAAGGGAAAATAAAGGTGCACTCACTCTTTTGCCTCCTTTTTGAATCAGGCTACCTATACGATGAGAACTCACTATTGGTGATGAACTTGTGTGTAGTTCTTTGAGAGTGTATGTATTGCCTTCATTGTTTACTGAATGGATGTCTACCTCATCTTTTCATGGTGCATCGAGCACTTCTTGCACATCGACCTTATTTTATTCGTTGTTATGATTAGGTTATTTGGTCATGTCATGCACATCTTCCTCACCTTTGTCCTCTATGGAGGTACAGGGATCAACTATATTCAATAAATACAATGTTTGTGTAGCACAACAATGAAGGGGCCCAAATTGCTCATCACAAGTATAACAGAGGTCATTTGCTCGTCGCTCCTCCATTTCTTGTAGGCTAAGGTACTTAACTGGCAAGGGTTTGTGTTTTGGAATAGTGTGTGTGAATGTCGATGTATCAATAGGTTGCTCCCCATGTTGACGTTGAACATTGAATGTATCATCGACTAACAAGGCTAATCCAATGGCTTCCTGTAGGGTGCGAGGAGTGTACATCATGATATTCACTCTAATTTCTTCTTTCAATCCATTGATGAACCCACTTATGAGGACTGATTCGTCCAACCCTGTGATGCGATTGGCGATATCCTGGAACTGAATTTTATATACCCTCACTAATGTGATTTGACGTAGGTGGGCAAGATTAAGTAGCAAAAGTAGGTTGGGGTCATGATATATTCTTCCATCGGCCATTTCTTGCATCACTTATTTCATTTCTTTTGAAACCTCTTTTGAGACCTCTTTCACAATATCCTTTGCCACTTCTTGTGACCTTTGTCCTTTCTTCGATGCCAAATTTTTCCAATGATGCAAACCGTAGCCACCGGTGGGTAAAATTTATTTTAAACCTTAAGTTTATACTCTAATTTTACACAATTCCACCGTTAAACTGTGTCTTTTCCGGAAAACTCTGCAAGCGACCAATTTTTTTGTGATTTCTTCAGATTTGATGTATTTTTTTTAATCTGCGCTTGGTCGAATCACTCTGCTAGTCTTCAACAACCATACTTCCAAATTTTTTATAACTTCTCGCTTTTATTTTCTATCAGATTGGGTTAATGTTTTGTCCTTTTGGTGAGATAGACGCCAAAGAGACTATGATAGCCTGTTCGTTCACTGTAAAAAAAAAAAATCTAGAGTTTATGTCCGCTTATTGCACTATCGTTGCGTCAGAACTCATAGTCGATGTCGACAATTTATATTATGGTGGAGATCTATTTTTTATTCCGTTGTTAGTTTGTGTTATCACATAGGAATACAGTGCTGTGAGGTAGACCTGTACTCACTTATGACAAGGTGGCACGTAAAGTGGAGATGGTGGCTATGTGGGGAAAAAATAAAATAAAATTGGATTGAACTAGCTCTGATCCAGATGTAGTGAAACCAATAGAGAAATATTTATTATAATGCTAGAATAATAAAAATGAATCACTTTTATTAAGGAATTGTTGTTGTATTGTATGGGGAACCCAACAATTAATTAATAATTATATTCTTCGATGCCTCAACTATACCAAATGAAATGCCTATTTCTACGAGTGTGAAGGTGTGATCAAAGGTCACAACCTTTGTGAAAGAGAGAGTGATTAAATAATTAACTAATAATGTGATTAGTATGGTGGTTAGGAGTAGAATCCTAACAAGAACATTCCATAAATATGTGGTTGACATATTCTTAGGTTGCCAATCAAAGATGTCATTATTAGGAATAACCATCTCTCTATTCATGAGATTATCAGTAGTTAGGATATTATTTTGGATGGCCAACCAAGAAAAGATAGAAAATTTAGGTATGAGGTGTTTAAGCCAAACCAAATTGAAATAAATGAGAGAATTTGGGGGAATTAAAGTCAATAGATGAGCATATTTGACACAAAAAAGTCCAGAGTTAGTTTCTTTCCAGAAAGGGATATCATGAGACATACCATATGGAATTACAGTTGCCTCAACAATGTTGATAGTTTTGTGATAGAATTTGAAAATTGGGCATCAACATTTACAATATGGAGTTGTTTCCATATTTTGGGTTAGACTGAATATTCTATGAAATTAGCCACCTTTCTACCTATGAGAGTATCCAAAAAAGGTTGCACCACTGAGACTCTATTGTTCTCACTAAGCATTTGATTGGAGATCTACCTATCTGACAAAAAAATTATCCTATTTCATGTTCAATATGCCATCTAGTTTTTCTTTGAATAAGAGGTCTAGTCTGGAGGATTGATTTCTAGAAGGTGGACCCAAATTTAGGAATATTTTCATCCATAAAATTCCAGATGTGAGTGTATTTTTTATTGATGATAAAAACCCATTCAATATTGTAATTTGTAAGCACCTTCCAATCTTGCTTGGCCAAAAATACCATGTTCATATTACTAATTCTTCTAAGACCCAACCCTCCCTAACTTTTGGGTAAGCAAATATTTTTCCAGCTTACCAGATGAAATTTTTTTTATCCTCTAAACCTACCCAAAGGAATCTCTTTTGAATCTGTTCAATTAAGTTATAGATAGAAACTAAGGCTCTGGATACTGACATAAAATAGATAGGAATACTTTGAACATAGGCCATAGTGAGAGTGGCTTTGGCTACTTAGGATAGGAGGGCCCCTTTCCAAATTGCAAGATTTTTATTGATTCTTTCAATAACATTCTCCACATACACTCTATGGGGTAAATGGTGAATAGGGGAAGCCCTAAATAGATAGTGGGAAGCTCAAATTTGACACACTAAATAATATGAGTAATCTTGACCTATCTAGATAGAGGGTTATTGAGAAATAAAACTTTACTCTTGGCATAGTTTATATTTTACCTTAAAACCTCTTTGTAGATATCTAAAATACCTTTAATTGACTTTAATTCCCAATCTAAAGCATGGGTGGCTAAGATAGTATCATCTATGAACTTTTGATGAGAAAGAGGTCTCATGTTGGAAGCAACGTGAATACCAAATATCATGCCATCCGAGAAGGAAACTTTGAGAGCTCTTCTAAGGGATTCAAAAAGAATAATGAAGAGAATAGGTGATAGGGGATCCCCCTACCTAAGTTGTAGATCCATTGACTAACAATGAGAACCAAGGGCTAGAAATGTAGCCTTGAATAAGTTTAACCCACTGTATATGGAAACTGAACTTGAGAATTACAGCAAGTAGGAACTCTCGATTGACCCTGTCAAAATATTTGTTCATATCAATTTTAAGGAACATGGCAACTTTTTTGTTACTAGAGACAGAATGGAGGACTTCATGTAAAGTTAGGATACCATAAATTATAGATCTTCCTTTTACCTAACTACCTTGGTAGGTATCTATGATTTGGAAAAGAAATTATTTCACTCTGGATACCATAGATTTGGTAAGGATTTTATAAATCACTTTACACAAACTGATGGGTCTAAAATTTTCCATAGATTTGCACATAGACCCTTTAGGAACAAGAGCTATGAATGTGGAATTAATACCTCTGGGGATGAATTTTAAGTTTTGGAGTTTAGTGATTGTCTTGTACACATCATGCTCAATAATGTCCCAAAAGGTTTGAAAATTTTAATGGGATAAACCATTAGGCCTAGGTGCTTTATTAGGGTGCATAGTGAATAAAGCTTGTTTGATCTCATCTGAAGAAGTAGGCCTGATAAGCAATGAATTCATTTCTAGAGTGACCAATGTAGGAATGTGATTGAGTAATTGATTCTTGGCCCGATCAAAATTTTGGGGTTGGGTACCCAAGAGATATTCAAAAAAATAAGAGGCTACATCTTAAATTTAAAAAATATCCCTAGTAATGGTGTCGTCACCTCTGGTCAATTCCCTGATTTTGTTTGAACTTTTTTTGCCTGGGGGTGGAAGTATGAAATTTTTTTGTATTGGAATCACCATACTTGAGCCAAAGGGCTTTGGATTTTTTCCACCAAAACATATGTTCTTTGCACAAAATTTTATGATACTCTACTAAAAGTTGTTTCTCCTCAACTCTAATTTGGTCACTTAGCTGGCCATTTTGTATTTGTTATTCAATGCTTTTTAGTTTATCCATAATCTGCTTTTTGCTTTAAAAAATATTACTAAAAACTTCCCTGTTCTAGATTTTAGGTTTTCCTTAACAACCTTGAATTTTTGAGAAAGGAGTAATAAAAGTCCTAGAAAAATCCTACTACAACCAATCAGATATTCGGTTATGAATATCAAGATGTTGTGTCCACATGGCTTCAAATATGAAAGGAATATTGAAATTGGGGTCTTTGTCAGTTTCAAATAAAAGGAGACAATGATCAGAGCCAACTGTCGAGAGACAAATGATATTAGAATCACCCATTACAGGAATATCCTCTTGAGAAAGAAAAATATTGTCAATATTAACTTGTATATGCTGATCTCCAACTCTCTTGTTGCTCCATTTGTATTTTGCTCCTTTAATTTGAATGTCCCTTAATTCATTGTCAGTTACAAAATTATGAAAATATTCAATGCTTCTAGATGGAGTGATATTTCCCTTTGCTTATCTAATGGGAAAATAGGGGAGTTAAAATCTCCATAAATGATCCACAAAAGATTTTTGAAAGCATTCCTCATGTGTCTCAAGGTATCCTATAAGGTATTTCTATTGGTTGGATTTTTAGGGGCATAAAAATTAGGTAAAACCCATGAATAATTATTGTCTTTATAGTGGAACAGAATGTTCAGAACTCTATATGATGAAAATATTATTCTACCTTTAATTTTACTAGAATCCCATAGATAAATTAATCTCCCTGAAGTACCTTGAGTAGCGGTAAAATTGAAATCACTATTCTTTCAAATATATTTAGCAATATTTTGGATTTTGTTTTGGTCAATATTTGTTTCTTACATAGTCATGATAGTGGGTCTATATTCCTTCCTCAAAGTGCATGAAAGTGTCTTATTGACAACACTATTGAGGTCTCTGACATTCCATGAGAGGATCCTCATTTAGAAAGTTTGGAAAAAAAAATTGCCTTCCTTTGATTGTTGTAAGGGAGGTTTAGATATTTTTATTCATGTTTCTTCTGACTGAAAAGGTCTTGGAAAAAAGGTCTTTTGAATCCCATTGGCAATTTCATTATCTATTTCTTTATTTTTTAGTCATTTATGGAAGGTCTTCCCTTTTTTTTATTACTACCAATATTCATAGAGACTTTCTTATAAATTCTAGTGTTGATAGGACTGAACTCAGGTTTGGATGAGTTAGGGTTACAACTTTTAGAGTTAGTATTGATAGGAGTAGTACTACAAATTTCAATATGCCCTTCAGGGGTAGGTAAAGGTTTAAAAGGAATATGGCAAGGTCTAGATATGTATGGGGAGTGATTTTCCCCTTGGACAATAGTTATGGGTCCAAGGGGTACAGAATCGTGCAATAGGTTTTCATCAAAGGGATCAAAAATAAAAAATTAGCTAATACACCATATTTATTAGGGTAATCAAAGGGAGAGCTAACCTTAGCTTGGTCATCCACCATATCTGAAACTACAACTTTCTTCCCTTTAAGCATAGCCGAAATTGGATTCTTTTTTTTGGTAAGGCCCTGCATGGTTATGCTTTTCTTGGAACTTGTCACTTGGATGCCCAACATGGGACCTGAAGCTAGTCATTTCTTTAGAGAATTTGAGAGATGGTAACTGAGCTTTTAGGTGACCTTGAGTCTAGAACTCAATATAAAAAGTAGGCTTATTCTCATATTCAATAGCCTGGAATCTATGTTATGAGTCGTACACCAGGTTAATATGGGTTGAAATTTAAGAATCAAAATTTACATTAATGTATATTCTTGCATGAATCATGCGAGTCCAAGCTTTAGTTATAGGATCAATAGCTAATAATTCTCAAATGGATTTAGCAATGCCATACAAGATGTCTTCATGTCATAAATGGATAGGAAAATCTGGAAGATAAATCCATATAGGAGCGTGGTTAATATTTTAATTTTTTGGGCTGAAATATTCACCCCACTTCTATAGAAAAGATTTTTCTGACCATAAAACAAGGGCCCATCTGTGAGAATTTGGGAGACATCATCCTGGTTATTAATACTAATAAAAAAAAATCCCAAGATAGGGCAACCAACTACATGTTACCTAGGGTTATCCACTTAGAAAAATCCCACAAAGTCAACCTAAAACTACATACAATATTGTTTTAACTTACCACTCTTATAAATTTTAAAATGCTAAAGTTTGATTTAAAATTAAATTTATCATTAATAAACATCTTCGAGTTGAATAATAACATCATATGCATATTATCATTGTATCCATTAGACTCTTTTTTTTTCATTTTTTTATTGTGCATGACATATACAAAATGGTCTCTCACCATCCATATCTCCTCATCCATCATGCTAATCTTGCTCTTGAATATTATAACTTTGAACTTAAAAACCAACCATCCTATTTATTTTTCATAAAAGTATTTATATTTCTTCTACTTCATGATACCATCAATTTTGAGATACAATAGTGATATTACACCTATTGATGTACTTTACACACCCTCGGTGTTCTTATTTGAAGTGATAACTGTATTCCTTAGATTTATCCTCAATTCATGTGAATATTGGAAAACATCCTTCATTCACATTATGTGTAAGCTTTATAGAATATCAAAAATTGTTAATCACTAATAAAGATAATTTATATTTGAGATCAATACAATATATTTTACACATTTTTACATGCTCTTCTAGTAGGTGTGTTGATTTTTAAACCACCACATCTTCCTAAATTGTTTCATTATATTTTATGTTTTTTTATGGGGGTATTATACATCTAGTCAATCGTGCTTATCTATAAACATATATGTTGTAATTAACATACACATGTACTTGCTCTTAATAAGCTTTAAAGTTCTATTCAAGGCCCAAACTATATCGTGTGACTCCCTTAGAGGCTATTTTAAAAAATCCATACATTTTTATAGACAAGATATATATTAATTTATCCTAGTAGAAATTTAAATCTCTATAATCCAAACAAATTATTATATTATATATTTAATAGATAATCCCCCAGTGGAGATTGATTTAGGTGTTATGTGAATACTCACTTTTTTTGCTTGACAAAAAATATTTTCTATCCACATAGTAAAACATTTTCAAAGCATATGTACTCATAGGGTTCTAAATACTATCCCTTTATATTTTAAATTTACCACATCTTTTTATTTTTGGATCCTATTTTATGATATTGCTTATATTTTCCCTTTTTAAAATATTTAAGTGAGATTTATATGTCCCACTTATATCAAATGCAATGAGCTTAATCTATAAAATTCCTTTATTTTTAAATAGGATACCCTAACCTAAGTCTTGCCAAGTCATATAGAAATATTTGTCAAGTTCTGATAATATTAATATGTGGTCATGATATAATACAAGTTGGATCCATTTAAATGATATATAATTTATTAAAAAATATATCATTCATATTCATTATTATATTGTTACTATAGTATTTCAGTAAACACATAGTGGTATTACAACTAATAATTACGTACATATTGCATGGCAAGATTTAAAACTAGGTATCCACATTGGAAGAACATAATTTTTAATCAATTAAGCTCATGTCATTTGATAAAAATATCAATGTTTATCTATAGGATTGGAACCTTGGTTTATGGTGTGAAACTCTTTGGTTCCTAATGTCTACCTTAAAACCCTTGTATATATTTTTACTAATTTAATTATTAAAATTGTTGGATAAATATTACATCAGCATATAATAATATCAAAGTGCTTAGAACCACTTACACATGAACCATGTGAGATCTAGTTGTAACTTCCGCCAAATATAAACCACGTGGATAGTGTGGTTGTTTAATATAGATCACCTTAACTTGTATGTAATCAGCTCCAAAATTAAATAAAATTATTGAATAAATTGTAACAATTGGTATCTGAGCAGGTTGAGAGCAAAGCCATGGGCTAGTGAGATTGTCCTCTAAACTAATTTTGTGAAAAATAAACATGAAACTTCATTTTTAATGGGTAGTAGATAAGGAAGGTGCTTTAGATTTTGATTTTACTTAGATTTTCAAAATTTCATCCATGGTGGTGGTAAGCAACACAATTATCACAATAAAATACAAATTAAAAGGAAAATTGGGTAAAGAATATTTAAGTGCTATTAGTCTGGTAAGGCTCCCAAATGGGCATATGATACTAAGAAATATTTGAAACCAAAACCACAAGATTTGTGGCCCTCAATAAATCCTTCCCTTCCAAAGAATATAATGAGGATGGGAGTTGTCATAGAAAATAAAGATAATGTGAGGGTTTGCGATTTGGAAGAAAGTAAAAAAATGAAGGAAGTGGCTATCACAAAACACCACCTCATCCACCAAGTGAAAATAATGTCTAGACATGATAAAGAATATAAGGTTCCTAAAGGTTTAGAATTCAAAGAAAAATATGAGCAGACACTTGAAGAGTGTAGATGTAAAATCAAAGTGAATCTACTACAATGTCAATGGGAGAGGGAAATATAATTGGTCGCAAAGGAGGAGGAATCAGAGTATGAGACAAAATCAAATGATTATTACGAGAAAATTTCCATGATAAAGGTCATGTATATGCCCAATGTGGAGTGTGATACCATTACAAAAAAATAGAAGTTCGATGCTAACGAAAGGATTGTTGAAGACATCATGGCTATCTTATTGTTCCTATTAGACTATGTGAGACATTTAAGATATACAAAGGCCATTGTAGAAAAACTTGAAATATTGCAATCATCTGACTTGGCAGTAATTCTGGTGATATTATGGTCAACATTGCAACTAACAAAGGCCAAATTTAGGTGGGGAAACTGTCACTTTTTACCTTCTAAAAATGGATACCCTTACATTGTCAACATACTTCACTCTGCCCCTTAGACCATCTTTAACATATAAAAATATTATATGAGACAATTTTCAAAGCCAAGGCCACCATATAGCAATGATGAGGATAAGAAGGATCCTTCCATGTATACAAATAAAAAATGAACCCATCCAGACAATGATGGAAGATTAATTTGCAAATTATGTCATTAAAAATATTTTAGGAATAGGTTATGACCAATAATATGAATTTATTTTATCTCACATTAAGGTACGTTTAAATTCCTTAGAAATATTTATGTATGAAAAGTATATAGTTTCTTATGTTGAGAAGCTCATCGGAACAAGAGAAAAGCGTAATGGGACACATTTTGTAAGTCCTTTGTATATTGGGCCTTTTATAAATTATATTGAGATACATACACAAGGGCCTTAGATAGTTGAGATTGGTGATAAAATATTGATGATTATACATAAAACTATTGGTGATAAAATAAGTCATTGATATTCACATATGATCATAAAAGAGCATGGAGCTATGTTATGGAGTTAAAACACATGCTATATGGACCAAATTGATGTCAATACCACCATTTGATTGGTTAGTTAAAGAAAGTAGCAAAATAATTTCCTTGTGGTTCCTGCCTATTTTTAGTTTAGCATATGTAATTGGAAAATTAAGAATGAAGAAATTGAGTTCATTAAAGATGCTTTAATTCTTGGATGGACCAATTCCATTAATTATTTGTGTTCAAAACAATATGAATGAAGTGAATCCTAAATATTCAAATATGACAAGTGTAAATATTGACAAGCATTGAGTAAATAAGTATGCATTTTTTATATTGCGTATGTGGAGTGCATGATTGGTGGTACTTGACAATCCTATAAACTTGTGCAAGATAAGTTTTCATATTAATATTGGAAGAAGTAATATTTTCCAATGGTCTTATGAATAGTTGTGTATGTCCCTATTCACAAGGGTAAATCCAGTTGTTCATGATTGGTTGTGTATATCCTTAATCACAAGTCTTGTGAATATTTGTGTATATCCCTATTCATAAGGGAACATCCAATTATTCATGATTGATTATGTACACCCCCAATCATAGGTGTTGTGATTACTCATGTGTATCCCTATTCACAACATTCATGTATGGATAGTGTGTATGTTCCTATCTAGTTATTCGTGATTGGTTGTATATATCCAATCATAGATGTTGTGAATAGGTATGTCTCTCCATGTTTTTAACTTTTGATGTATGGATAGTGTGTATGTCCCTATCTAGTTATTTGTTATTGGTTTTGTATGTTCCTAATCGTAGGTGTGGTGGATAGTAGTGTATGTCCCTATTCACAAGTTTGATATTTGGATATTGTGTATGTCCCTATCTAGTTGTGTTGAATAGCTAAGTATGTCCCTATCCATGGTTAAGTGTTTAGTTAGTGTTCCTCCCATGTTTGGATCATGATGTAATAAGGGGGGAATGTTGGATAATTATTACATCAACATGTAATAAGGTCAAAGTGGTTAGAACCACTTACACATGAACCATGTGAGATCTAGTTGTAAATTCCACCAACTATAAGTCACATGGAGAATATGGTTTCTCAATATAGATATCCTCAACTTGTAGTTAATTAGCTCAAAAAATAATAGAAATCATCGATTTAATTTTTACAAAATTCTCATAAATAAAAATAATTCTCATATGCATTCAAGTAATATTTACCACTTCTTATAGATGACCCTATATATAACCACCTTAATATAACACATTATTAGTACTTTTAAATATATATTGAGTTTATATAAAAGTAATTGCATATATAATCAATGATATATTTATTTTCTTAAAATATGTGATAATTTTATAAGAGTGGTTATATTTATATATTGATAGAGCATTACATACCATGCATAGTCCTTCAGTATTTTGTTGACTACATGAATTTAATTCACATCAATAACACTTACAGAAATAAATTTAATTTGTTAGTTAAAAATAATCATTTTAATAAAAATAGTATAAATAATAATATAATTACTTCAAATGTGGTCCTTTCATGAATACAAACTTTGAAGACATAATGTTCATACAATGGTTGTATTACATGTACTATGAGATGATCATTACATGAATCTTTGATATTTTGTTATTATAAGATGATCTAGAGTATCATTATTAACATAAGTAATCCCTAATTTTTAATGCAATATTAAAAAAGTACTATTCAATTGAATGTAATACATGCCTTTATTTGTGTTAATTTTAAAGGTGAGGGTGTTTTATAGTTAAGTTTAAGCCTATAAATATAATTTTTAAATAATTAATTGAAAAATATTGATTACTTTGTATCTTTTATTATAGTATTAGAAGATAATGCTCAAATAATATTTAACTTTTGTTTTAAATTATTTCTTGTACATTAAAACTAATATGGCATACAAAACTTGAGATGCATCCATTGTAGGTGAATTATGATAAGTTTATATTTTAATTAGGATGTTCAAGTAAAGCTATAGATGGTAAATCAAACTTGTTGAAATAATATATTGGTCATAATATTTAAGTTAATTTTTGTGTTGTAATTATTTTATTTATGTAGATCATATGTCCTCATCTAGATGTTATCAAGTTGTTGAGAAGGTGAGCTATGATCCAAATACCAAAGAGTGTAACATAGAAAGTGAAAAAACAAAGGAATATACTTTTATTTATTTTCAATTAAATAATTAGTATTAGCATTGACATGTTACCAATACATATGCTGTGAAAATAATGCTTACGTATTACACCCTTACCCTAAAAATATTTTCAAAGGCCTAGTCTTCTTTCCTTGGCTATGTTCACCTTGTTGTTAACATCAATAAGTATAGTTACATGTATAGGAACAAGGCTCATTTACTTGTAATGAATATTTTTAATTATAGGCCTATGTGTTTAATTTAGTTGTTTCTATGCAATTTTCAAGCAAGCCACCCAAGTCACCTTTGATGGGGGTTTCACCCATGTTTTTTCCTTATTATTCTAGTACATGAAAGCCTTCAAGAAATCTAGTGTGCATAAATTTTAACTTTATTTAAATTTTTTTATAAAAAAGAATAAAAATAAACCTTGTATTCCACCAAATTTTATTTTCACAAAATGCACTTGAACATAAGATCTTAAATATTTTCAGCATTTAAAAAAACTATTTTCTATGGAAATTTCCAAAATGTGAAGGCAAGCATAGAGACTAAGCTAAATATTTTGTGATGTTACAAGGACTTATTTCATTGATATCTCATTGCCATGGATGAAATAAAAACAATTGGTTATTACAACATCAATGAAAATTAAATTCTTCCTTAAATTTGATTTTCCTAATCCTAATTATACCAATATAATAGAGTACATTTTGCCAATGTGAGAGGGTCCTTGTTTATATGATATTAGTGGAACGAAGTATGTTCTTCCAAAGTTTGAAAGATAATTTTGGAACATATATGGGTATATATGCCAATTTTTATCGCAAAAAAGAGATCATTTACTTATCATAATTAATACCTTCATTTTTTTTTTTTGCTTAGGGATGGACAAGATATCCCAAATGGGCATAGCAATAGTAGATTTATTTAGATGATCAATCACACTAAATGATCCAAGGGATTTAGTATTAACGGGAGAAATTATCACCTACAAATGATTGAGGATCTTTTATGGGTTTGGATTGGAGTATGGATTGCTTCATGAATTTTTAGTATGGACTGCTTCAAAACTTTTGGCAGCTTCGGTGTGCCACCATTGGGGATTATAATACATTTTTACCTAGTGGGGTTACTACAAGATGTTTCCTTCTAGGTTCAACTGGTCATTTTTGGGAATATGAGGTCATATGATTAATTTATTTGATTATAGTAGGAGGCACAAAAACATTAGGTATCATGGAAGAAGATAATTTAATTTATCTATTCTAGTTGTTTTGGGACTTTAGATTGAGCTTTTCTTGATCCTTTCATACGTTTCATCTTCATTACATTTTCTAATCATACTTGAGGTCAATTGACTATAAAATTACCCACTCTATTCCTCATCCCAAGTGACTAGGTTTTGCTTCAAGTGAGCACAATTTGACTAAGGGAAAGAGGAGGGAGGGAGGGGTTGGTTTTCTATTTGGGTTTCGCTCCTCAAATAAGATGTAGATTCTTGTGAAAGTATCAAATTCACTTAACATAGATGTGGTGGGCTAGGATTTTTCTCTAGGATAAACTTGGGTGGAGCAAGCATCTAGGGTTGGGTAGTACTAGGAAGTAGACTCTTCTACATAATTGTTTTGAATATGAGATATATCCCTAGCATGGTTAGGGGGTTGTTTCTATAACAAGACTAGAATTAGAACTATCTGTTGGTTTTGGATATATTCCTAGTTATTAATATAAAATTGGGCGTGAGTGTAGCCATTGAACTGAGGTCTATTGCTCTATTTTCCTTGTAGAAATGGAGGTATTTGGTTATTCTCGTATTTATATCTTCGGAAATTTTCTTACCTCCTCATAGACAACACTTTGTGATCAATTTTTTTGGAGATCCCTAACTCTATATCCTTCAAGAAAACTTTCATATTTCAATCTATATGGATCAAACATTCCAGTTTCTGAGATAACTTAAGTCAGTGGTGGCAGCAGCCTATCAGGGGTAGTGCAGCTTTTAAACTTACTGGCAAATTAAAGTTTTTTAAGGAAAAGCTTTGAAATTGGAACAAAGAGGTCTTTGGGAACATCTTTGAAAATAAAAAATAGGTTGTTGAAAGTTTGAAAATAATTGATCATAGAATCCAACATGGTGATGCTGATGAAACTACTAGGCAGGAGGAACGAAAAAAACTAGCAGAGTTTCATAACATTTTGGCCTGTGAGGAAATCTATTGGAGGTAAAAATCAAGGGCTCTTTGGTTGAAATATGGAGATTCAAATTCCAAGTTTTTTCACATCACCACACTTATAAATAGAAGCAATAACAAGATTAAAAAAAAAAAAAAAGTAGATGGTTCTATTACTCAAGACTTAACAAAAATCAGAAAGGAGGCAATAAATTATTTCAATTCTATCCTTGGTCAGGAATCGTAGTGCAATGAGGCCAAAGATATTCTCTTGCAATCCATTCCTAGCATAATAAATAAGGATATAAATCTTAAGCTTCTAGCTCCCTTTTCTGATGAGGAAATTAAGGAAGCCTTGTTTAGCATGGATCCAGAAAAAGCCCCGAGACCCAACGACTTTCCCCCTCATTTCTATCAAGCTTTTTGGGACATCATAAGTGAGGATGTAATTTTTGCTATCAGAGAATTCCAAGTAAACAATCATATCCCAAAATGTATCGACTCTACTTTTATTTCTCTAATTCCTAAGAAGCAAACCCCTGAATCTATGGTTGACTTCAGGCCAATCAGTCTGTGCAATATTTCTTACAAGATCCTAACTAAAGCCATTGCAAATAGAATGAGAGATATTCTGCCCCACATCATAGATCCATGCCAGGGAAGCTCTGTCCAGGGCAGGTCAATCTTAGATGGAGTTATCACAATTCATGAAGCTCTGCACTCTACTCATAAGACTAACAAATCTATTTTTGCCCTCAAGCTTGATATGAACAAAGCATTTGATAGGCTAAATTGGGACTTTCTGATTGTTGTCCTCCTTAAGTTTGGTTTTCACCACCAATGGGTTAATTTGATCAAAGAATGTATTTCTAAAGCATGGTTCTTGATTTTAGTTAATGGAACAACTGCTGGTTACTTTCAAAGTCATAGAGGAATTCGGTAGGGGGACCCTATCAGCCCCATGTTATTCATCATTGTGGCAGAAGCTTTAGGCAAAACCATCAAAAATACTTGCAGTTCAAGGATAATATCGGGAATCATGGCAACATCTGTCACTAGGGTTGTTTCTCACCAACAATTCGTTGATGATACACTTATATTGACTAAGGCATCAATGGTTGAGGCCAAAATAATTAAATACATCCTGCAACTCTACGAGGATGCTGCTGGTCAGAAAGTTAATTTTAGTAAAAGCAAGTTATATTTCTTGAACACCCCCATTCAGAGGCAAGGAAGGATTGTAAAAATTTTAGGGTGTGATATAGCAAAAATCCCCACTTTGTATCTTGGTCTCCCTCTTTTCATTGGTTCTCCGAGAGAGTCAATGTGGGATAGGGTTATTGAAAGAATTAAAAAAAAACTTGTTGGATGGAAAGGTCATCTTCTATCTCAAGCAGGAAAGCTGACCCTCACTAAGGCCTCTCTTCAGAGCATTCCATTCTATTTCCTCTCCATTTTCAAAGCCCCTATGAAGGTTTTCCAAAAAATTGAGAAACTCCAAAAAGAATTTTTATGGACTAGATCAGAGGAGAAAAAAATGATACACCTTGTAGGATGGACCAAAGTGTGCAGACCTAGGGAAAATGGGGGCTTAGTTATAAGGAGAATTGCTCATATAATTTTAGCTTTACTAGCTAAGCAGGCGTGGCATCTCATTTCTAGTGAAGAAAATGAATGGACAACTATCATCAAACGAAAGTATCTTAAAAATATGGAATTTCTAAGTGACTCAGTTCCAATCAGAGGTTCTGCTTTTTGGAAAGCAATTCTTAATTGTAAGGAAATAATCAAAAAAGGTTTAATATGGGTTTTAGGCAATGGTGATAGGATAAATTGCTAGAATGACAGGTGGGCTAAGGAGGAACCACTGATGCAATATCCTAACTTAGCCCGAATCAGAGATATCAGAGAAGAACTCAATGGCAAAAAAGTCTTCGATTATATGGTTGAAAAAAGATGTAGAATGAAGTGGAAACAAATAAGAATTTAGGGATTTCAAGCAGAATCAAATGATCTTTGTAATATTCTCGGGAAACAGTTTATCCCCATGATACCCAAGGAAGATCATGTGACCTAGACTCCTACGGATAATGGGTAGTTCATTTTTAAATTAGCTTACAAGCTTCTACTTGATGATGAGGATTTTATCCTCCAAAAGGACTTAGTTTGGATAAAAAAATTAATTCCAAAAATTGTAGTCTTTTCATGGTTGGTTATCCAAGGAAGAATTCTAAACATTGATAATATGATGCGTAAAGGTATTTGTATCACTAATCATTGTTATTTGTACAGGGCTAATTTGGAGACCATTTATCACATTTTCCTTGAGTGCCCTTTTTTCTTGACTATCCTAAGTGGGGTTTTTTAGGCCTTTAATATTTCATGGGTTAAACCACCCTCGTACTTGATTTGTTTGTCTAGTGGCCTTACCCCTTTTCAAGCCAAAGACTTAGATACATGTGAAAAATTTGTCTCAATCACTATCTTTGGTAGGTGTGGTTAGAAAGGAACCATAGAGTCTTTAATGAGTCTATCCATTATCATCAAACTATAATTGTCAGGATCCTATCCTTTGTCAATGAGAATGTGAACCTTATCCCTTTTGATAGTTGTAAACCTCATCTATAGGAGACCATGATTGCTCAATATTTAAGCTTAATCTTGTTAGATGAGTCTGTGCCTAGGGTAGTCAACCCCAGAGCCAATGTTAAGTGGTCTCCACCTCCTACAGGTTGGTTTAAGATTAATTTTGATGGAGCAGCTAAGGACAATCCTGGAAGAGTAGGTGCTGGTGGCATTGTGCGAGATAATAATGGGAATATTATGCTTGTTTTTTCTGAATATTTGGGAACAAGGATGAACAACGAAGCTGAAGCTAGAGCTATGTGAAGAGGCCTTCAAATGACTCAAGACTTAGAAGACAATTTGATCGTAGAAGGAGATTCTATGCATGTTATAAATCTCCTCAATAATTGGAAAACACCACCTTGGAGGATCAAAACAATTTTTGAAGAGGCTAGGATCCTTTTTGAGGGAATACAGGACAGAAAAGCCCAACATGTCTTTTGGGAAGCTAACAAAATTGTTGATAAGTTGGCTAATTTGGGTGTCGATGGTGACAGACTTTTTAAATGGGAAAACGGTGTCCCGAGTGAAGTAGAGGAGCTTATTCAACAAGAATGCCAAGAATCGTAGTCAAATTTACCAATAGGGAAGGCACTGTAAGTTTGAATGCTAGGAGTATTCATGTCTCTTTTTTGAATTGGACTCACAATAAAAATTATTTGAGTTGTCAATATTCATGGATGTTTCTTGGAAATACCACAAAGACTAATGGGGACAGTCACATGTCAGATAACATGGCTCCTAGTCATCTTAGTAATTTGAGTTTGGTTGATAATCACAGGGAAGGAAATAAATGGCAATATAAGACTTTGAACTAAAGCCACGTGGACCACCAGATAGCCACCGCCATAAATCTAGCCAGTAGGTTCACTTATCCAAGGCTGATTGGCCAAGATAATATGTGGTACCAAAGTATGTCATATACAGAAGAAAGCAATTACCAAAGAATTATTAAGAGTAACTGTCAATACAGAGCTCATGGGAGTTTTTTTCAGTACTCTGCTATGTGTGTCTGTAGCTTTTTGTTTCTCCATTGTCTCAAGGAAGGGATCCGTGTTTGTTTCTTTTTTGTAATTATGATGCATGTGTGTTTTCTCGGGGTATACCCAAAATGTTGTATGGGAAGTTTCTTTTTGATAATAGGCTATGTGCCTTATCGGATGTAATGGCTTTGGTGGCATGTAGATTTTACATATATAGGATCCTTAGTAAGGATATGTTCATCAACAACCCTGGGTTGATTTTTGTAAAAGGTTTTGGGTCAACCTGTAAAACCCAGTATTAATGCTATAGTATCTTATCTACCAAAAAGAAAAATACTTTGTGATCAATATAAGAAATCATTTCATTGATTTAGATTCTAAGTTATATAGAATAGATGCTGCTAAAGCAGGTGGGAGAGAAACTAGGGTAGCAATTATTGTATGTAAGATCAAGGTTGGAAACAAAGTTATTGGTTGGATGGATAGGGGAGTTTTATATGGAGATTGCACACTAGGGTACAAAGGTATAGGCAAGTTGGGATCCAACCTTCCAATATAAATCAAATCATATTTATCTTGGAGGGCTATGCCATAGGTATTTGGAAGGAAATTCCCATCTCTAGCCTTAATCATCATGGAGATTATAGAATCTAAGGCCTTCAACTAGTATATAAATTCCATACCTGGAGGAGGATGAATTTCTTCAGGTATTTTATGCCATTTATTATAAAATATGAGGTTGAAATCATTCTTAGCCTCCAAGGTTTCCTTATTTATGATCTATAGCTATTCCATGATAGAAAATCCATCTACCTTCTCTCTAAATATTTCTATGAAAAAGGTAGAAAGTTGGTCTTACTTAGAAATTGAGTGATGTTGAAGTGCAACATACCATTCATGAGCCTTGCCTTTGAATGAGGTTGCCAATAGTATTAGAGGTACATTTTGTTGATACATTATGAAGCACACATAGGATCACCATTTGGTTTAGATGCTTCATGAGAGTTATCATGTACTCTCTAGTGAAGTATAGAAGATATTTTAGTACATACATTAGCATCTCATTCCATATTTTAGGTGGATAAGGTGATATAAATGAACCTCTATCATTCCAATTAGAAAATGATCTTGGTGGTGGTGGAGTGGCCTTGTTCTAGCCTTTGCATCTCCTTCTTCTTAAAATGGTGTTAAGTGGTGGGAGTAACACTTGACGGTTAGTATCAATATAGGATATGGAGGTAGGTATTTTATTCATGCACTTATAGATCCTTTGATTTTATTGGAGTTACCAGGCGAATACAATAATATTTCTATAAGCTAATAGATTTAGATCTTCACTAGAATCTCAATTTGATGTCCTTTAAAGTGGATTCTTCTAGATATTCATCTTGAGTAAAATTGTAAGGTGGTATTTTCAAATGCTTCAAACAAGTAGATAAACAAGGACCCTCACTAGAGGCTAAGACTATTACGTTTCTTTTGATTGTGGTACCAATAAGGATGGATCAATTGGGTCCTATCTTACATACCATTAAACTATTATCCTCTTCAATTATCTCAGCCATTATATGCAAGGACCAAATGTTTGAGACTATTATATCCCACAAAAAGTAACATGGTAGGGAAAATATGACAACATGATATTTTCTCAATTGAGTGCCTCAAAGTTTTCTACAAGGTAATCTCATTTTTAAATGGATATTTAGTGCACTTCCTACATTAATCATCTTTAAGGGGAAAAGGAAAAGAGATAACAAAATATAAATATATAAAAAATAAAAAGATCCTAAGGTAGTATATTTTAATAAGGGGTAATGTGCCAGGATTAGAATATGGACTATCTAAAAAAAATATACACGTACACATGAGTGTAATGCACAACAACTAGAAGTGAACACTTCCTCCTCTAAGCATAGTTAAGCATAAATTGCATATAAAAGAAACAAGATAAATTTTAGCTACTCACAACCTCTAGTATACACACACAAACACACATAAATAAAGGAAATAAGGAAAAATAACAAAATAGTCATGACCTTCAACATATATATCTATATATATATGCATACATATATATGTATATATGTATATATATAAATAGATATCTATATATACATATATATACATATATATACTTTCGATGATTGTCCTCCAGTGTGAGCAAAGTCCCAGCTCTCTACATAAGAGAAAGGCTACCTCGAGAAAATGTACGAACTCACCACAAAATATTTGGCAGGTATAATTCTTTTGTCTTAGAATTTGTTAATGCTAAATAATTCAAATTTGTAAATTGTTATCTAATTATTTCTTTTTGCAGCTTCTACCGCCAAGTCAAAATGGGGGTTATCAATCACCAATGTTAAGAATCCAACTTTGAAGGCCATTATTGAGTTCTTCCAAGCAAGATTGATTCTACTTGGAAGATCCAAAATTCCATTCTAGAAACTTTTGTATGTTATTCATTGCCAACATCATGAAAGACTTGATTTGTGTACCTATATTGCAGATCGCATCAGGGCCGAGCTACATGCGATGCAATTACAAATCGAAAACACACAACCCATTGTGGGATCTATTAATTATATTTTAGCTCTTTATTTTTAAAGTTTTCATAATTTGTAAGATACTTCTCCTCCTACTGTAGTACATACAACATTGCAAGCCATTACCTTGACACAAGATGAATTGAAGGTAATCAGTCCATATTTGACAATCAAAATGTATTTTATATTTTAGTACTTTTTTATTTTTAAATTTTATTTTCATATAAATGTAGGGTAGGGTAGCCACAATAAGGATTAAACAAGATGCTTCCAGTAGGAGTCATAGGCTAGAGCAAACTGGTGATTCTGAGGACACTAGATTAGAAAATTCACCATTGCAAAGGGTACCAAAACATCCAAGGCAAGCTCCTTCACTTGGTGGATCTAGTGTGGCCACACCCTCCCATATTGGTGCCCAAATTCATCATATTTCATCATCTTCAGGTAAAACAATGTGTATTTACTTTGAATTAATTATTATGGATGTTCTCTATTTTATTTTCAAAATAATGTAAACAAAACTTTTTTATGTTTTTAGCTACCTCTCAGGGCCAAACTATGAGAATGAGAGGCCATATGGCACCACCACTTCCACCACATCTACCTCTTCTTCCATAATAGTAGCACCAAAAATAGAGCAGCAACAACAAAAGTAGCAACAACAATAACCGCGTTCATTGGCACATCTTGGTCCTACATAAATGATAGGTCAAACGTGGATTGGAAAATGACTTTTTTCACAGAGATCACAACCGTATCGACGTTTTGTGTCGAGGTTCTCATATTTTACATTTCACACTTCTTCATAGGAACCAAAAGTTTCATCTATTGGGTTGGATAATATCCAACTTGATGATGATTTTCTATTGCAGGGAAACATTTTAGGTTTTAAAGCAACATATGTGCTTCAAGATCCACTGGGTGAAGCACAACAATAGGAAGCCTCTGTAGCTGATCATAGTTCATTTATATCTATATAGTAAAATGGCCCTCATCCTCAAACTAAGGATGATATTGTTAATTTTGATGAAAATATTTTAATGGTTGAAAACACAGAAGCAACAATCAAAGAATTTGTCCTTCAATATTTGGAGAAAATGAAGGATTGGGAATATCGGGCCAAGGTTCTAATCAAGAAAATAAATTCCTGATATAAGAATTATGCAAAAAGAGATTCAATATATTCTTTGGTTCAATACGAACCAAAAAATCTTAGTGGCCTACTAAGCCAGACCACAACAGGAACAATGAAGTCGTTAATTGTTTTTTATGATGATGTTTTTTGGATATTTTGAGTCCCTAAGTCAAAGTTGTCATTGATGTCACCATATGAAGTCATCATTAATATCAAGGACTTCATCAAGAAACAAAGTTGTCAAGTTTATTGTTTGATATCCATGAAGAAGGCCAAAGGTCAAGATAATTAGTGCAAAAGTTAAAAGAAAAAGGGCTCCATAATATATTAATAGGATATGGAAGCATAAGTTAAAAGGATTTTCATAAAATACCAAGGAGGCTTGTGCAAAGTTAAAAAAGAGATAATATTTTTTATAAATTATTTAAATTCAATGAAAATTTAAATTTTATAAATAAATATTATTTACACTATGGTATGCAATGATAAGGAAGCAATAAACTCGAAAGGATATAATATTATAATATTTGTTATTATAATATTAAGTGATATGGTTAAAATCCCAAAGCAAAATATTGATTATAGTATTTTACAATACCCAAAGATGGGTTTGGAGTTAAAAAAATTCAAGGCATATTTATCAAGGTCCTAACCTTCACCGAAGCCATGTGGTGGTGAAAAAATTTGAAGCACCGATGTTTTGCAAGCATAGAGGAAATTAATATATATACCTATGCCTAAAGAAAATTAAACTTAATCCTTGCTCAACTGATAAATATTGCATTTGAACTGAAAAAGAGCTCATGATAAAGTTTATGAATTTAGTGTGCCAGCGAAAAAGACAAAGTAGAAGGTTTCGATCATTCAAAATCCAACTGGGCAGCTTGGTCTAGTGGAAAGTGGGCAATGGTCAGAGCGCTTGTAGGCAAAGAGGCCAACGTTCGAAATGTGGTAGCTATGCTTGGCAGTCATATTGGTTTAAGGTGCCAAAGGCGCACGTTTTGCAATGTGCAAGGTGGGAGACACAATTTTAAGTACGTGGTGCTTCTTAAGTTTCAAACTAGTGTGTAGCTCATGCGGTGTTTGAAGCCATGGCTAAGGTGTTTGGCATGGGCATTGTTGAGGGTTCAAATCCCTCCGAATATGAGGTAAATATTTTTGCATTAAATTTAATTACTGCATAAGTTGATAGATAAAACGGGTGTTAGTTGGATTTTCTTAGAAGGGTTGTTTAGTTGGATAGTGGTGATTATTGAAAAGTTTCAATTAGGAGTAATAAGAAGTTTTGAATTTAGTTTTTTATAAATTTTTAATTATCATATTGGCATATTGGAGGATTAAGAATTTTGAGTATTATTTTAATTTTAATAAGGGTTTTTACGTTAAAGAAGATTATTGTGAAGGTGTTGAATATTATTTTAAGTTGGAGTGATAAGGTGTAATTTTGATATCATTTTTCATTGTTTTTTTGAGGAAATTATTATCTTCAAACCCTTATTGATATTGGCAAAGAAGTGAGTGTGAGTGTCACAGATTTGTGAGATCAACTATTTGTCAAGCAAAAAGGTATGGCCAAATTCTTCCTTGGTTGAGTTGATTGATTGGCTTTATAGAAAATAAAGTTTGGAGTGAAAAGGATTTGATTAGGGTTTCCTTTTCAAAAGTGTTTGAGTTAATGCTTCAAGGTTTTATGGAATTAAGTGTTGTGATTAAAACCTTGTTTTATAAGCATTGTTATTGAAGCCATTGTTTGTGTGAAGAACTTGAGTTAGGGTTTTGAAAAGAACATGAGTATCATTGTTATGTGAATATTATATTATATATATTGTTTTTGAAGTGAGTTATTATGCAAAGAACTTGAACTAGGGTTTGAAAAGAACATGAGTATTATTGTTATATGAGATTTGTTGTTGAGCATTATTGGAAATATTTTGATTTGGTGTTTACATGCTTGGACTAGGGTTTGTGAGCAAGGGTTGTTTCTTGAGTAACTGGTTGAGTAGAGTTTATTGAGCCTATTCAAGTGGATATATGAAGTGATTTTTCAAGTTCCATAAAATAAACTATTCTATATTCGGATTTGAGTGGAGGAAGTATTTGAGCATTGAGTTGAAACATATTGGGTCTCTAACAATTCACTTTATGTTTGTATGAGATTGGTTAAGTTCTATGTGAGCTTATTGAGCAGATTTTAATAAGTTTTGTGTGGACTTATTGAGCAGATTGGACAAGTGCTAAGTGAGCTTCTTGAGCAAATTTGAATAAGTTCTATGTGGACTTATTAATCATATTGGAAAAATTCGGAGTGAGCTTGTTGAACATATTTAAGCAAGTTCTATGTGGACTTCCTTAGTAGATTTGAGCAAGTTCTAAGTGATTGTTCAAGTTCCATAAAACAAACTATTCTATATTCTAATTTGAGTTGAGAAAGTGTTTGAGCATTGAGTTGAAACATATTGGGTCTCTAAAAATTCACTTTATGTTTCTATGAGATTGGTTATGTTTTGTGTGAGATTATTGAGAATATTTTAATAAGTTATGTGTGGAGTTATTGAGCATATTGTACAAGTTATGACTGAGCTTTTTGAGAAAATTTTAATAAGTTTTGTGTGGACTTATTGAGCAGATTTGATAAGTTTTGAGTGATCTTGTTGAATAGATTTAAGCAAGTTTTGTGTAGACTTGTTGAGCATATTTGAGCAAGTTCTGAGTAAGCTTGTTGAGCATATTTGAATAAGTTATGTGTGGACTTGTTGAGCAGATTTGAGAAAATTCTATATGGACTTGTTGAACATATTTGAGCAAGTTCTATGTGGACTTGTTGAGCATATTTGAGCAAGTTCAATGTGGAATTTTTGAGAAGATTTGACCAAATTCTATGTGGACTTGTTGAGCAGATTTGAGCAAGTTTTGTGTGGACTTGTTGAGCAGATTTGAGCAAGTTCTATGTAGACTTGTTGAGCATATTTTAGCAAGTTTCTATGTGGACTTGTTGAGCATATTTGAGCAAGTACTATATGGACTTGTTAATCATATTTGTGCTAGACTAAAGGACTGTGTTTAGTGTAGATTAGAGATAAAGCTTTTGAGATGATAGAGTAGAGAGGACAATAGTCTCTAGTGGATAGATATCCATCAACTAGGGCAGTAAGGACATGTATTATGAGTGAGGAAACGAGTATTTAGTGGAGAGAGATCTGCAAGCCAGTGTAGTGGAGGCAGTAGTCTTCTAGAGGATCACCATCCAAAGTAGAAAAGGAGTTATCCAATGGATAGAGATCCATGAACTTGATTTAGGGGATTGGTATATCCTTTGGATAGAGGTCCATAAATATTGTAATTGGGAAGGATTCCCAAGAGATTGATTGAGAAAATTTTACTGAAATATTTTCTTCGTGGAGTAGCCCACATTGGGTGAACCACGTAAATTGTGTTGTCTCTATTAGGTATGGTGATTTGTGCACATTGCTTAATATGGATTTGGAAAGAAAAGTAAAAGTGGTATTATATTGTTCACCCCCCTCTCAATATAAGCTTGTGTTCTTCAATTTGTATCAGAGTGAGTTCCTTCAAAAGAGTTTAACAGATTGAAGAAAAGGCTAACACGAACACAATGGATCCTAAGGAAGTGTCATCAAATAATTTAGCACCAGTATTTGATGGTTGTGACTATATGTATTGGAGTATGATGATGAAGATCTACCTAATGGCACTTGGCAATGAATTTTTGGAATCAATGGAATTTGGATATGATCCCTTAATCAATCCTTCTATATATAAGGATGGTAAGCTTCTAGAACACTACAATTCAAAATTAATGAGTACACTTGTGAGATGTTTGCGTAGAACAAAGTCTATGAAAGCTATGCATTATCAAACTATAAAAGATATGTGGGATAAATTATAAAACATATATGAAGGAGATAAAAGTTTCAAGAAAGCAAATAGTTGAAATCTCAAAAGACAACTTGAAGAATTAAGAATGAACGAAGAGGAAAATATTAGTGCTTACCTCATTTGAATTGATGAGGTTGTTAATGATATGGGAGGACTTGGTATGAATATTTTTGAACTGATGTTTGTGATAAAGTCTTAAGATCTCTTCCAAAAAGATTCAGTGAACATGTTTCTACTATAGAAGTATCAATAGATGGTGATACTTTGACAAGAGATAAGTTTCTTGGTATGCTCATAGTATTTGAGATAAGAAGAAAATATCCTATGTCCCAAAAGTAAGCATCCTTCAAAACAACCAATAAGACAAATGGTAAGAAGCCAGAATCAAGAAATGAGTCATCTAGTGATGAAGAAGCTAACTATGGTAGAATATATAAGGACTATAAAAGATCTAGATATAAAATATCTATTAAGTGTTTCAATTGTGGAAAGTATAGATATTTTGCAACATATTATCAAGAACCCAAGAACAACAATGGTGAAGAAAAATAGGATCACAGAAAACAAGGAATCAAAAATATATAAGTGAGATAAGCATTAGAAGAAAATATTGGATGGATAAAACAGGAAAGGAAAGAAGTTCTTTCAAAGTAAAAAGAGAAGCTACTATGCGGATAAGGTAAGTAAGTATTTAAATGATAGTGATGCTATTTTTTCAGATAATGATAGATATGAAGTCATATTTATGATTGAAGAAAAAAAACTTGTTAAGATTCAAGTTATTCTCAAGTGTTTTATATGTGGTAACTTTGGACATATTGAATATGATTGTACAAGGGATGTTTATAGCTTCAGTGATGATTAAAATGATAATGCACCTGAAGGACCAGATGAAAATATTCTAATGGAGTTAGAATAAGAAGTAAGTGATTCTATAGAAGATAAGCCAAAAGAAAACAAGGATGTGGATAAAGGTAAAAAAATAAAGGAATATTCAGAAAAGGATGGTTATGATCTCAAGGGAGAACTTATATATGCCCTTGACATGGTAAGGAAGGTAAGAAAGAAATACTCTAAACTTGAAATTCAATTTCAGGAATGTGATGAAGATAGAATATTGCTTATAGAGGATTTAGAAAAATCAAAGGTTAAGGTAAAAAGGTTCAAATATAAGTTAGAAGAAAATATATATGAACGTGAAAATTTATCACAAGAAGTGGCACTACTAAGAGAAGATTTATATGACTCCAAGGTCAAGATGAAAGGGTTCAAAAATAGCTCAAATAACTTGGATAAGTTCATCAAGATACAAAAGCCTACATCAAGCAAAATAGGTCTTGGATTTGAATAGGTTCAAAAGAAATGGGAAGGAGAGTCAACTTCAAGTTTTGGAAGAGAAGAAAATTCAAATGAAGATACTTCAGAAAAATATAGTGTCAAATATAGTGAGACATCTGAGAATTATTTGGACAATAGAGAGTTCAATAAAAATATGAACAATGCACAAAGAAGATACATATGGAACAACAATCAGAACAGGTCAAGAGAGACTACGAGACCAATGAGGTCAAGACAAGGAAAATTCATTGGAAGATATTTTTCATGTCATAGGTTTGGGTACATGGATTCACAATGTAGGACACATGAAAGACAAGAATATGGGAACATACAACTTTTCCATGGGTATTTCTACTCATGTAATCAGTTTGGTCACAAGGAAATAAATTGCAGGGTTCATGACAAAAGAAGATATGGATTCACTAGGAGAAATCTTAAGATATTTGCACCTCCAAGGAATAATAACATTAAGTGTTATAAGTGCAATAATGATGGTCACACAACAAGGTGGTGTAGATCGTATATTCTAGAAATAGGTATGAACATGAAAAAGAACATAAACATGAATAGTAATAGGAACTTGAATATGAACAGGAATAGGAACATGGATATAAATAGGAATAGGAACAAGGATATGAATAGGAACAGGAACATGAATATGAATAGGAACAAGATCATGAATATGAATAGGAACAGGAACAAGGATATGAATAGGAACAAGAATATGGACATGGAAAACAATCAAAGGAATCAGAAGAATCAGATAAAAAGGAAAGACGATAAAGGCAAAGAACAATACCTTCTGGTAGTAGAAATTCTCCCACCCTAAAATTAACCACCTAAAAAGGAGGTGGGGGAGGGGCTAAGCTAAGAGGCTAATTCTTAGCCCCGAGCCCCAAAGGTGACCCTTTGCCATTGATTTCAAAGGGGGAGATATTTGAGTAAGGGGGAGAGACTTGATACTTGAAGAGAGCATTGAGCTAGGGGGAGCAATGTCCCAGGGGGAGCAACACAGAATAAGAAGTCAAGTTTTTGGTAAAAAGTTTTTGGGTTGCCATCAATGACAAAGGGGGATATTGTTGGACATTTTGAATCCCTAAGTCAAAGTTATCATTGATGTCACCATATGAAGTCATCATTAATATAAAGGACTTCGTCAAGAAACAAAGTTGTCAAGGTTGTTATTTGATATCTAGGAAGAAGGCCAAAAGTCAAGAGAATCAGTGAAAAATTTAAAAGAAAAAGGGATCCATAATATCTTAATAGGATATGGAAGCATAAGTTAAAAGGGTTTTCATAAAATCCCAAAGAGGCTTGTGCAAAGTTAAAAATGAGATATAATATTTTTTATAAATGATTTAAATTCAATCAGAATTTAAATTTTACAAATAAATATTATTTACACCATGGTATGCAATGAGAAGGAAGCAATAAACTGAAATGGATATAATATTATAATATTTGTTATTTTAATATTAAGTTATATGGTTAAAAGCCCAAAATAAAATATTCATTATAATATTTCACAATACCCAAATATGGTTTTGGAGTTAAAAATATTCAAAGCACTTTTATTAAGGTCCTAACCTTCACCAACGTCACGTGGTGGTGAAATCATTCGAAGCGTCAGCATTTTACAAGCATGGAGGAAATTAATATATATACCTATGCCCAAAGAGCATTAAACTTAATCCTTGCTTGATTGATAAATATTGCATGTGAACTGAGAAAGAGCTCTTGAGAAAGTTTGCAAATTTAGTGTGCTGGAAAACAGGACAAACTAGAAGGTATCAATCGTTTAAAAGCCAACTAGGCAGCTTGGCCTAGTGGAAAGTGGGCAGTGGTCAGAGTGCTTGTAGGCAAGTAGGCCAATGTTCAAAACATGGTGGCTATGCTTGGCATTCGTATTGGTTGAAGGTGCCAAAGGCGCACATTTTGCAAGGTGCAAGGCAAGAGACACAATTTGAAGCATGTGATGCTTCTTAAGTTTCAAATGAGTTCCTAGCTTGTGTGGCAGTTGAATTCGTGACTAATGTATTTGGCACGGGTATTGTTGAGGGTTCGAATCCCTCCAAAGGTGAGGTAAATATTTTTACATTAAATTTAATTATTGCCTAAGTTGGGAGATAAAAGGGGTGTTAGTTGGATTTGCTTAGAAGGGTTGTTTAGTTGGATAGTGGTGATTATTAAAAAGTGTAAATTAGGAGTAATAATGAGTTTTGAATTTAGTTTTTAATAAAGTCTTAATTATCATATTGGCATATTGGAGGATTAATACTTTTGAGTATTGTTTTAATTTTAATAAGCGGTTTTTGTGTTAAAGAATATTATTGTGAAGGTGTTGAATATTATTTTAAGTTGGAGTGATAAGGTGTAATTTTGATATCATTTTGTATTTTGTTTTTGAGGAAATTATTATCTTATAACCCTTATTGAGATTGGCAAAGAAGTGAGTGTCAGTGTGATAGATTTGTGAGATCAAATATTTGTCAAGCAAAAAGGTATGGGCAAATTCTTCCTTGGTTGAGTTGTTTGATTTGCTTTCTAGAAAATAAATTTTGGAGTGAAAAGGATTTGATTAAGGTTTCCTTTTCAAAAGTGTTTGAGTTAATGCTTCAAGGTTTTTTGAAATTAAGTGTTGTGATTAAAACCTTGTTTTATAAGCATTGTTGTTGAAGCCATTGGTTGTATGAAGAACTTGAGTTAGGGTTATGAAAATAACATGAGTATCATTGTTATGTGAATATTGAATTATATGCATTGTTGTTCAAGTGAGTTATTATGCAAAGAACTTGAACTAGGGTTTGAAAAGAACATGAGTATCATTGTTATGTGAGATTTTTTATTGAGCATTGTTGGAAACATTTTGAGTTGGTATTTACATGCTTGGACTAGGGTTTGTGAGCAAGGGTTGTTTCTTGAGTAATTGGTTGATTAGAGTTGATTGAGCCTAGTCAAGTAGATGTATGAAGTGATTGTTCAAGTTCCATAAAATAAACTATTCTATATTCTGATTTGAGTTGAGAAAGTGTTTGAGCATTGAGTTGAAACATATCGGGTCTCTAACAATTCACTTTATGTTTCTATGATATTGGTTATGTTAAATGTGAGCTTATTGTGCAGATTTGAATAATTTATGTGTGGAATTATTCATCAATTTTTGAGTGATCTTGTTGAGCATATTTGAATAAGTTCTATGTGGACTTATTAAGTAGATTGGAAAAAATCTGAGTGAGCTTGTTGACCAGATTTGATAAATTTCTGAGTGAGCTTGTTGAGTATATTTCAATAAGTTCCATGTGGACTTGTTGAGCCAATTTGAGCAAATTCTGTGTGCACTTGTTGAGCAGATTTGAGCAAGTTCTATGTGAACTTGTTGAGCAGATTTGAGCAAGTTCTATGTGGTATTGTTGAGTAGATTTGAGCAAGTTCTGTGTGGACTTGTTGAGCATATTTGAGCAAGTTCTATGTGGACTTGTGGTAGGAAACTAAGGTTCCTAGCACATAAAATGATAAATAAATAATAAATAACCTAAATCTAAAAGAATCACCTTTTGATATTGTCGGGAAGTCCCTTCAATAAATTATATTATATTTTATATTCATGGATATTGGAATGATAAGTTCTTACAATATTTTATACCCACTCTAGGGTTATAGGTGAAAGGTTGCAATGCTTCCTAACCCTAATATTATAATAATAATATAATAATTAATTATATTAATTATTATATTATTTATTATTATATTATTTTATTATTATAACTATAGGATATGAAATACATTATTACTATTATTATTATTAATTAATGTTAGGATAGGACCCTAACATTCCACCCTCCTTAAAACAATATTTGTCCTCAAAGCTTGGAATTGTAGTGTGTAAGTATATTCTCTTCAAATATTCCACCTCCTTGGGAAGCTTATTAATCTTGCAATGTTTGAACTCCGCATATGTTTTGGCATTGAAGCGGAAAGTATTCTCTTCATTCACAATTACTTTCATGAGACCGATGACTTTATCTGTAGGGGAAGTGCAGAATATCGGCCATGACATTCTTACTTTGTCCTTGCTCACCAAACTCAATGTAGAACGCTCTTGTACTTGCTGTTACTCAATATCTCAAGCTGGTCTTTAGACGATGATGGCAATTGCAATGTAATCAGCAGAAACCCAGCAATCATCCTTGAAAACTTGGAGTCTTGGCACTTCATTGGGTACCAAAATAGTCAAAGTGCTCATGTCGATGTGGGCTTCCACCCTGAGAGCGAGCTCCGACTGTGGATAAGGCGAGTAGTAATTTATTTTCATTTCCATTTCCATATCTTCATTGTCGAGTGCTTCCTTCATTGCAGACTCTACCAACCCCAGATTTATGGAAAGAGCTGATAAAAGCATATTCACTACCCCCACAAGTGCTCGTGCATATTCATCATTCACTTCTATGTAAGAGGTAGGGTGTTTGAGCCAGCTATTCAAATCTCTAGAGAAAGGAGGCCATAACATATAGAAATAGTAATCAATCCACTCTAGCTTTCCATCAATCTGGTGAGCCAACTTGGTGTCGTAACCCTCCATAACTTTCGTTGCCGCATTGTTGGCGTAGGCCTCCTTTTCCTCTTGTGGAAGTTTGAAAAACTCTCTACCCATGACCTACAGGCGTTGGATGAGATCAATGGAGATTTTGTGATTAAAATTTGGAAAAAGCCATTTGGTAAGCCATCCACTTGCATTATCGGTTATGTGACCTGGGTTCAATCCCCACGATGGGTATGTATATGTATAAGAATTATTTGAATTTGTAAAAGCCCCATTGTTGGGCTACTGTTGCCAATTCTGCTCAGCATCAAAATGAACTGGTCCTTTCATTTTTTCTCACATGAATTAACAGTTTTCATTTATTTATTTTCTTATTTGAAGGAATATCATTAGGGGCTGAAGAGTCTCTATCTCCAACTTTTCTCATGTCAAAGATTTGCTTTAAGTACTAAAGAAACTTGGTTCAAAACACACACTTGAAGGCCAGTAACCTGCTGATAGACACATCAAATCCTTATGCTTTGGAAGACTGCCAATACAATCCATCAACAATATCAACAATGTTCTGTTCAATATGATCTAATTCGTGCTTGATGTCTCTCTTCAATTCATGCTTTAATAAAGGGTAATTTCATTAAACCATTGCAGTATGATCTAATTTGTGCTTGATGTCTCTGTTCAATTCATGCTCTAACTCTAATAAAGGGTAAGTACATTACACCATTGCAGTAAAATGTACTCAGTATCAAAGAGTAATCACCATTGAGAGAATTTAGCTTTACCAAACGGGAAAATTCTTTGTGTTATGATATCTTATGAAGCTTAAATTAAAGAGTTCAAATGATGAGGATACCATGCCCATGAACTATAATTTGTGCATCGACAACACTGTGATGTTGAAATTTTTTTAGCAAGGGATACGTCTTGCCCTTTAATAGACCGCAATTTTATTTTTTATTTTTTTGTACGGAGAAAGCAAAAACAGTTTCATGAACTATATTTGACAATGCAAATTCTGGATAGGTGCAACCCTTTCCTTTCCAGGCATCCTAGTATCTCAAATAAGTATGTTGGAGACAAGTCTCACATTGTTGGAGTGCACAATTTTTTATGTGCCTTGTATTAAAATAATAATAATATCTGGTTGATCCCCTATAAACTATGTTCTGAACTCATGCTATTTGCCATTCTCTTGTTGTGCGTATGAATGGAAAAAGAACAAAATTATCTTCCAGCTAGGAAGTATTTAAAATTCTTTAGCAATTCGTTTAAAATAGCCTGTTTCATTAGCATGAATACGCTAAGGTTTTTGTTCAAAAATAGTGCCATATGATATCAGGTCTAGTGAAGTTGGGAAAAAAACTGCCATTAGGATCATAAATATTGTCACATAGCCTAATGTTCATAAGTATGCACTTCAATATTGCCTTTGACAAAACCAATTTTTGTTGTCATTCTTCGAGTTGCTACGTATTGGTGGAGGCTTTTGATTTATGGGAATCTATGATTACTTCTACATCAGTTCATATGTACCCAGGTACAACCGTTCAACAAGAGACATGACAGTACATTGTAGGAACCTAGATTTAGCCAAAAATTGCAGGTAGGAACCTAGATTCAATATCTTAGTATCTTGTGGAGATTAAATAATAAAAATTGCGGGTGTACTAGCTATTGGGAAGGGCATATCTTGATAGCTTCTTTGAATAATGGTGGTCACCAAGGTGGAGGTATTGTAGATGAAAGACTCATACTGTTCAATACATTCAGTAGATAATCAAAATTTTGGATTTCTTTTATGATGGTTTTATTTTCATGTTTCTTAGCATCATCTATATTAATATCAAATGCACCAAGGTCAGCACAAATTATATCTTCAATTTTGGCAATATAAACATCCAGTGCAAGTTTATGAATCTTACTTTCTATCTCTATAAAAAAAATTGAATGTTTAGGGTTTCGATTTTTTTCGGAAATTCAATAAGTACTTTTTGAAGTTCTATGGTTTTGGTTTCTTTCAAGAAAAAAAATTTAGGGTTTGAATTATCTTCTTCCTTTGAAAGTGCAATGGGTATTTCTGAAAGTTCTTTGGTTATGGGTTCTTCCTCCTCTACCTGAGGTTCCATGGCTAGGGTCTCCTCTTGCATTTCCCTTAAATATTGTATAATACGATCAGAACATTCCATTTGTTTATTTTGTTTTCGTTCAATCATTCTTCTAATTTTTGCAATGTCATTTTTTATTCCTTTGATATTTATGTCCCATATGGTTGGATCCATATAGCTCTGATACCAAATGGTAGGAACCTAGGGTTCCTAGCACATAAAATGATAAATAAATAATAAATAACCTAAATCTAAAAGAATTGCCTTTTGATATTATCGGGAAGTCCCTTCAATAAATTATATTATATTTTATATTCATGGATATTGGAATGATAAGTTCTTACAATATTTTATACCCACTCTAGGGTTATAGGTGAAAGGTTGCAATGCTTCCTAACCCTAATCTTATAATAATAATATAATAATTAATTATATTCATTATTATATTATTTATTATTATATTATTTTATTATTATAACTATAGGATATGAAATAAATTATTACTATTATTATTAATTAATGTTAGGATAGGACCCTAACAACTTGTTGAGCAAATTTGAGCAAGTTTTGTGTGGACTTATTGAGAATATTTGTGCTAGACCGAAGGACTATGTTTAGTGCAGATTAGAGACAAAGCTTTGGAGGTGATAGAGTAGAGAGAATAGTAGTCTCTAGTGGATAGATATCCATCAGCCAGGGTAGTGAGGACAAGTCTTTTGAGTGGGGACAAGAGTCTTCAGTGGAGAGAGATCCACAAGCTAGTGCAATGGAGGCATTAGTATTCTACAGGATCACCAACCAGAGTAGAGGAGAAGGATTTATCTATTGGATAGATATCCATAAACTTGATTTAGGGGATTGGTGTCTCCTTTGGTTAGAGGTCTGTAAATATTGTAATTGGGAAAGATTCCCAAGAGATTGATTGAGAAAATTTTAGTGAAATATTTTATCTATGGAGTAGCCCACATTGGGTGAACCATGCAAATTGTGGTGTTTCTATTGTGTGTGGTGATTTGTATATTACTTTGATTAGTACTATTGATATTGCTATCTACACATTGCTAAATATTGATTTGGAAAGAAAAGTAAAAAGTGGTCTTATATTGTTCACCCCCCTCTTAGTATAAGCTTGTGTTCTTCAATTGGTATCAAAGAGGGTTCTTTCAGAAGAGTTTAACAGATTGAAGGAAATGCTAACAAGAACACAATGGATCCTAAGGAAGCATCCTCAAATAATTTAGCACTAGTATTTGATGGTAGTGACTATATGTATTGGAGTATGATGATGAAGATCTACTTGATGGCACTTGGCAATGAATTTTGGGAATCAGTGGAATTTGGATACGATCCCTTAATAAATACTCCTACATATAAGTAAGGTAAGCTTCTACAACACTACAATTCAAAAGCAATAAATACACTTGTGAGAGGTTTGCGTAGAATCGAGTCTATGAAAGTTATGCATTATCAAACTACAAAAGAGATGTGGGATAAATTACAATATATATGAAGGAGATAAAAGTTTCAAGAAAGCAAAGAGTCAAAATCTCAAAAGACAAATTGAAGAATTAAGAATGAATGAAGAGAAAAGTATTAGTGCTTAGCTAATTTGAATTTATGAGGTTCTTAATGATATGCAATGACTTGGTATGAATATTGATGAATCTGATGTTTCTGATAAAGTTTTAAGATATCTTCCAAAAAGATTCAGTGAACATGTTTCTTCTATAGAAGTATCAATATATGTTGATACTTTGACAATAGATAATTTTATTGGTATGCTCATAGTATTTTAGATAAGAAAAAATGATCCTATGTCCCAAAAGTAAGCAACATTCAAATCAACCAATAAGACAAAGGGAAAGAAGTCGGAATCAAGAAATGAGTCATCTAGTGATGAAGAAGCTAACTATGGTAGAAGATATAAAAAATATAGAAGATCTGGAGATAAAAGATATGTTAAGTGTTTCAATTGTGGAAAGTATGGATATTTTACAACATATTATCAAGAACCCAAGAACAACAATGGTGAAGAAAAACATTATAACATGAAAAAGGAGTCAAAAATATATAAGTGGGATAAGCATCAGAAGAAAAGCAACGATGGACAAAGCAGACATGAAAAGAAGTTCATTTAAAGGAAAAAGAGAAGCTACTATGTGGATAATACAAGTATTCAAGTGATAGTGATGCTTGTTTTTTTAGATAATGATAGAGATTAAGTCCTATTTATGATTGAAGAAAAAGAGCCAATTAAGACTCCAGTTATTCTCAAGTGTTTTAGATGTGGTAAATTTGGACATATTAAAGATGATTGTACAAGGGATGGTTATAGCTTCAATTATGATGAATATGATAATGCAGTTGAAGGACCAGATGAAATCTTCTAATGGCTTTAGAAGAAGAAGTAAGTGATCCTATATAAGATAAGCCAAAATAAAACAAAGATATGGACAAACGTAAACAAATAGAGGAATATTCAGAAAAGGATAATTATGATCTCAAGGGAGAACTTATATATGCCCTTGACATGGTAAAGAAGGTAATAAAGCAATACTCTAAACTTGAAATTTAGTTTCAAGAATGTGATGAAGAGAGAATATTGCTTATAGAGGATTTAGAAAAATCAAAGGCTAAGGCAAAAAGGTTCAAAGATAATTTAGAAGAAAAGATCTTGGAATGTGAGAAGTTAGCACAAGAAGTGGCACTACTAAGAGAAGATTAAGAAGACTCCAAGGTCAAGATGAAAGGGTTCAAAAATATCCCAAAGAACTTGTATAAGTTTATCAAGATATAAAAGCCTATATCAAGCAAAACATGTCTTGGATTTGAACAGGTTCAAAAGAAATGGGAAGGAGAGTCAACTTCATGTTTTGGAGGAGAAGAAACTTCAGATGAAGATACTTCAGAAAAATATAGTGTAAAAGATAGTGAGACATCTAAGGATGAGTTGGATAATAGATAGTTCAACAAAAATAGGAACAATGCACAAAGAAGATACAGATGGAACAAAAATCATGACCGGTCAAGAGAGACTAAGAGACCAATGAGGTAAAGACAAGGAAACTTCAATGGAAGATGTTTTTCATGTCACATTTTTGGGCACATGGCTTCATAGTGCAGGACACATGAAAGATAGGAATGTGGGAATAAATAACTTTTCCATGGGTATTGCTACTCATGTAATCAGTTTAGTCACAAGGCAATAAATTGCAAGGTTCATGACAGAAGAAGATATGGCTTCACTAGGAGAAATCCTAAGACATTTTTACCTCCAAGGAATAATAACATTAAGTGTTATAATTGCAATAATGATGGTCACAAAGCAAAGTGGTGTAGAGCAGATATTCTAGAAATAGGTATGAACATGAACAAGAATAGGAACATAAACATGAATATGAACATGAACAAAAACATAGATATGAACAAGAACAAGAACAAGAATATGAATAGGAACGGGAACAGGAACAGGAACAGGAGCATGGATATGAATAGGAAAAGAAACAAGGATATGAACAAGAACAATAATATGGACATGGAAAACAATTAAAGGAATCAAAAGAATTAGATAACAAGGAAAGAGGATAAAGGCAAAGAACAATGCCTTTTGGGAGTAGAAATACTTCCACCCTAGAATTAACCACCTCAAAAGAAGGTGGGGAAGGGGCTAATATAAGAGGCTCATTCTTAGCCTCGAGCCCCAAATGTGACCCTTTTCCATTGATGTCAAAGGGGTAGAGATTTGAGTAAGGGGGAGAGACCTCATACTTGAAGAGAGCATTGACCCAGGGAGAGCAATGTCCCAAGGGGAGCAAAACAGAAGAAGAAGTAAAGTTTTTGGTAAAAAGTTGTTGGGTTTCCATAAATGAAAAAGGGGGAGATTGTTGGATATTTTGAGTCCCTAATTCAAATTTTTCATTGATGTCACCATATGAAGTCATCATTAATATCAAGGACTTCATCAAGAAATAAAGTTTTCAAGGTTGTTATTTTATATCCAGGAAGAAGGCCAAAGGTCAAGATAATCAGTGTAAAAGTTAAAAGAAAAAGGGATCCATAATATCCTAATAGGATATGGAAGCATAAGTTAAAAGGGTTTTCATAAAATCCCAAGGAGGCTTGTGCAAAGTTAAAAAGGAGATATACTATTTTTTATAAATTATTTAAATTCAATGAGAATTAAAATTTTACAAATAAATATTATTTACACCATGGTATGCAATGAGAAGGAAGCAATAAACTCAAAATGATGTAATATTATAATATTTGTTATTATAATATTAAGTGATATGGTTAAAAGCCCAAAATAAAATATTCATTATAATATTTTAAAATGCCCAAATATGGGTTTGGCGTTAAAGTATTCAAAGCGCTTTTATTAATGTCCTAACCTTTGCCGACGTCATGTTGTGGTGAAATCATTCGAAACATCAGTGTTTTACAAGAATGGAGGAAATTAATATATATACCTATGCCCAAAGGGCATTAAACTTAATCCTTGCTCGATTGATAAATATTGCATGTGAATTGAAAAAGAGTTCTTGAGAAAGTTTGCAAATTTAGTGTGTTGGCGAACGGGACAAAGCAGAAGGGTTGATCATTTGAAATCCAACTGAATAGTTTGGCCTAGTGGGAAGTGGGCAGTGGTCAGAGCGCTTGTAGGCAAGGAGGCCAACATTTGAAATGCAATGGCTGTGCTTGGAAGTTGTATTGGTTGAAGGTGCCAAAGGTACAAATTTTATAATGTGCAAGATGAGAGACACAATTTGAAGCATGTGGTGCTTCTTAAGTTTCAAACAAGCGCATAGATCGTACAATAGTTGAAGCCATGGCTAAGGTTTTTGGCACAGGTATTGTTTAGGGTTCAAATCCCTCCAAAGGTGAGGTAAATATTTTTACATTAAATTTAATTATTGCCTAAGTTGGGAGATAAAAGGGGTGTTAGTTGGATTTTCTTAGAAGATTTGTTTAGTTGGATAGTGGTCATTATTGAAAAGTGTCAATTAGGAGTAATAAGTAGTTTTGAATTTAGTTTTTAATAAAGTCTTAATTATCATATTGGCATATTGGATGATTAAGACTTTTGAGTATTATTTTAATTTTAATAAGGGTTTTTTGTGTTAAAGAAGATTATCGTGAAGGTATTGAATATTATTTTAAGTTGGAGTGATAAGGTATAATTTTGATATCATTTTGTATTGTGTTTTTGAGGAAAATATTATCTTCTAACCCTTATTGAAATTGGCAAAGAAGTGAGTGTGAGTGTGACAAATTTGTGAGATCAACTCTTTTTCAAGCAAAAAGGTATGGCAAATTCTTCCTTGGTTGAGTTGATCTATTGGATTTCTAGAAAATAAAGTATGGAGTGAAAAGCAATTTATTAGGGTTTCCTTTTTGAAAGTGTTTGAGTTAGTGCTTCAAGGTTTTCTGGAATTAAGTGTTGTGATTAAAACCTTGTTTTATAAGCATTGTTGTTGAAGCCATTGGTTGTGTGAAGAACTTGAGTTATGGTTTTGAAAAGAACATGAGTACCATTATAATGTGAATATTGAATTATATGCATTGTTGTTGAAGTGAGTTATTGTGAAAATAATTTGAACTAGGGTTTGAAAAGAAAATGACTATCATTGTTATGTGAGATTCGTTGTTGAGAATTTTTGGAAATATTTTGAGTTGGTGTTTACATGCTTGGACTAGGGTTTGTGAGCAAGGGTTGTTTCTTGAGTAATTGGTTGATTTGAGTTGATTGAGCCTAGTCAAGTGGATGTATGAAGTGATTGTTCAAGTTCCATAAAACAAACTATTCTATATTCTGATTTGAGTTGAGAAAGTGTTTGAGCATTGATTTGAAACATATTGGGTCTCTAACAATTCACTTTATGTTTCTATGATATTGGTTAAGTTCTATGTGAGCTTATTGAGAAAATTTGAATAAGTTATGTGTGGACTTATTGAGCAGATTGGAAAAGTTATGAGTGATCTTGTTGAGAATATTTGAATAAGTTTTGTGTGGAGTTATTGAATAGATTAAACAAGTCCCGAGTGAGCTTGTTGAGCATATTTAAGCATGTTTTGAGTGAGATTGTTGAGCAAATTTGAATAAGTTCTATGTGGACTTGTTGAGCAGATTTGAGCAAGTTTTGTGTGAACTTGTTGAGCAGATTTTAGCACTGTGTTGAATTTTTGAGCAAATTTGAGCAAGTTCTATGTGGACTTGTTGAGCATATTTGAGCAAGTTTTGTGTGGACTTGTTTAGAAAATTTGATCAAGTTCTGTGTGGACTTGTTGATCAGATTTGAGCAAGTTTTGTGTGGACTTATTGAGCATATTTGAGCAAGTTCTGTGTGGACTTGTTGAGTATATTTGAGCAAGTTTTGTGTGGACTTGTTGATCAGATTTGAGCAAGTTTTGTGTGGACTTGTTGAGAATATTTGTGCTAGACCAAAGGACCGTGTTTAATGCAGATTAGAGATAGAGCTTTGGAGGTGACAAATTAGAGAGGACAGTAGTATCCAATGGATAGAGATCCATCAGCCAGGGCAGTGAGGATAGGTCTTCTAAGTGGGGATAAGAGTCTTCAATGGATAGAGATCCACAAGACAATGTAGTGGAGGTAGTAGTATTCTAGAGTATCACCAGCCAGAGCAGAGGAGAAGGAGTTCTCTAGTAGATAGAGATCCATGAACTTGATTTAGGGGATTGGTGTCTCATTTGGAAAAAGTTCCATAAACATTGTAATTGGAAAGGATTCCCAAGAGAGTGATTAAGAAAATTTTAGTGAAATATTTTCTCTGTGGAGTAGCCTACATTGTGTGAATTACAAAAATTATGGTGTCTAAATTGTGTGTGGTGATTTATGCATTGCTTTAATTACTACTATTGATATTGATATCTACACATTGCTTAATATTTATTTAGAAAGAAAAGTAAAAAGTGGTCTTATACTATTTTTCTCCCCTCTTAGTATAAGCTTGTGTTCAATGTTTTAAATATTGTTGTTAGCATATTAGAGAATATTAATGTTGAAGCCCAAGCTTTCTATAACCAATGGGCTTTCGATAAAGAAAAAGTTGCACTTGCTGAGTCTGCTAGGGATGTGGCTGAGGTAAGAAAATCTTTATTGATTTTTCATTTTGCTTTTGCACTTTATTTTTCATATTTCAATTTTCTTTAAAACAAGTAATAATTTTTTATATAGTTATTTTGAATGATTTCGCATTTTCTTTTTTGTAGTCAAATTTTGAAAACTTAAAAAAGCAAGTAAACAACATGCAAGTTAATATCAATGCGACAATTTTTTTTTTGCAAAATGCAATGGAAATGAAGAAAAAAATGCAATTAAAAGTGGCAGATAATAATATTTTGAGAAGATATATCAGGGAGAAGCTCCATGAAGATCCGAATGTTGTACTACAACACCAAAAAGAAAAAGAAAAACTTCCAATAATACACGAAGATCCAAACCAGCAAGAAAGTGCATTGTTGGGAAGTATTGTGAAAGGTCAAGAAAATCTAGTCAGACTTGGTGCACTGCCAGATCAAGGAGTCAAGCAAGGAGATAAAGGAAAACAAGCCATTGTTGAAAGTGAAAGTTATGTTGCTACGGAAAAATAAAATATTTTACAATGTAAAAAAGTTTTGAAGTTGACTGTAGTCAACGATTTTGTACAATGTTATATATTTTCAATGATATTAATGAATACTATATTTTCTAAATTTGTGTCTTGACTTCTTCAATTATTCAAAGGTTGTTTGCATTTGTGATTTTGTGTTGCTATTATTATTTACTATATTTATCTCAAACATCAAATGAGTATTTTTGTTGATCATAAATGATAACACTTGTAACTGCTAAGAGCAGACACATATCACATATGCAATATTTTATAGACCGGATGCATAAAGAGATCCGATAGCGGAGCGGTTGCATAATGTGCACCGATCGGGGATCAGATGCATAAAGAGATCCATCCACAATGGGATGCATAAAGAGATCCGATCGCTAACCGGATGCATAAAAATATTTGGGCCACGGATCGGATGCATAAAGAGATCCGATCGCTAATCGGATGCATAAAGAGATCCGAGCCTATACTGGATGCAAAAGGAGATCAGGCCATAGATCGGATGCATAAAAATATCCAAGCTTATATCAGATGCAAAAGGAGATCAGGTCATAGACCGGATGCATAAAAAGATCCAGAATCGGCCTAGATGCATAATGCGATCCGATCACCCTTTGCAAATGTTCACCCTTTGACTGGTTGCCACATGTCACACGTTCGATCAGTCACACTACATGTCCATTACGATGGTGCCACATGTCAACTCTACCTCTTCCCTCTATAAAAGGTCATCAACGATTCAACAATCATTTTTATAGTTCATTTCTACGAGTACAACCAACCAGAGCTAACCTTTCCCAATTTTCCCAATCCAATTTCTTCTGCTACAAACTTCTTACAATGGCCACCCCTTCGAACCTTGCACCAAAGTTCAAGAACCTTTCTTGCACTTTGATTTCAGATTTAATAACAACCCCAGGTATGAACTTTTCATGGCTCGATAACGCAGGTTTGACAACCTTAGTTTCGATGCCACAGTTCAAAATTGATAAAGTCCTACTACAACATGTCATCATCGGTTATGACCATGATAGTTCTACAGTCAGAATCAAAATCAAAAATCAAAATCTAAATTTCACCATCACGCCTACAGACATTCACAGATTAACAAATCTTCCTTTCACTGATTGTCCTCAAGTGTCAACGAGGTTGCAACTGACTCTAGATCACAAAGGATACCTCGAGAGGAACTATGGACTGACATCAGAAGATTTGGTAGGTATAATTTTTGTTATTTATATTCTATTACTTTTTTAAGTTTAAAATTTGTAAATTCTCATCTAATTTTATTTTTCCAGCTTCTACCACCAAGTCAAAAAGGGGATTAACTATCAACGATGTTAACAATGAAACTCTGAGGGCCATTATCGAGTTCTTCCAGGAAAGACTGATTCTGCTCGAAAGACCAAAAATTCTATTTTGGGCACTGGCCTATATTGTTCTTTCTAAACATAATCAGAGGTTTGATTGGTGCACGTACATCTCGGATCGCATCAGGTCTGAGTTGCATTGCATTCAAATGCAAACCAACAAGACACAACCCATTGTGGGCACTGTTAATTTTATTTTATCACTCTATTATGAGTCTTTTCATGATTTGCAATCTACTCTTGTACCAACTGTAGTGCATGCAACACTACAAGCTATTGCTATGACAGAAGAGGAATTGAAGGTGATTCTAAATTTTATTTTTTATCACAATGAGTGTTTTCATGATTTTATCACATTTTATTTTTTTAAATTTTATTTTCATCTAAATGCAGGGTAGGGCAGCCATTACAAAGACAAAATAGGTTGCAACCAATAGGGGTCATAGGCCAGAACAAACTGGTGATTCTGAAGACACTGGATCACAAGCGACACCATTGGATAGGTCGTCTAAACGTTTAAGGCAAGTCGCTACTCCTGGGCATTATCGTACACCTAGGTATGCACAAAATGTGTAGCCTAAATCTAGTGTGGTCAACCCTTCACCTATTGGCACCCATATTCAACATATTTCATCATATTCAGGTAAATCTATGTTTGTTAAATTTTATTAAGATTTTTTTCTATTTTATTTTCTAAAAATTTGTAACAAAATATTTTGAAATATTTTCAGTCGATTCTCAATATCAAGAGCAAGTACAACCTTCAAGAATGAGAGGCTATATCCCACCTCCACCTCCATCACAACCACCATAGCCACCACAACCACCGCTCGCACCACACCCACCGCTTCCACCACATCAACGATAGGCACAACCTACGCAAATGCGAGGTCATGGGTGCTCTAGAAAATAATTGTTTTCATAGAGATTACAGGGGCCAACACCAGGTTCTGGGCATGGGTTCTCACAGAGATCATAGGCACCAGCACCAAGTTCTAGGTAGGGTTGGTCATATTTTACATTTACAACAAATTCACAGGCACCTGAAGCTTCAACCCTCGGATTGGATAATATCCAGCTCGATGATGATTTTATTTTGTAGGGCAAATTTTTAGGGTTCAAGGCAACATATGTGCTTCATGAGCCACAAGGTGATGCAGAACAAAGAGGAACCCCTAAACTGAGCAGATGCCATTGCCATCATCTCAAGGAAACATCCCTAATCCTCAGGGTCCTCCAACTGAGGATGATATTATAAATTTTGATGAAAATGTTTTAATGTCTGAGAAAACTGAGGTAACCCTTAAACAGGTTGTCCTTAAAGATGTGCAAGAGATGAAGGATTGGGAATATCGAGCAAAAGTGCTTTTAAAGCAAATTAATGCTCGATATAAAAATTATACAAAAAGAGATTCTCTTTATTCTTTGGTTCAGTATGAACCAGAAAAGCTTGATGGCCTTCTAAAATAGGCCACATCAGGATCAGTGAAGCCTGATTTTGATTATGATGATGATGTTTTAAATGTTGCAATCGGGAGATTAGAGAACATTAATGTTGAAGCCCAAGCTTATTATAACCATTGGACTTCCGATAAGGACAAAGTTGTAGTTGTTGAGGCTACAAGGGACATGGCTGAGGTAAGTAAAGTTATTTATGTTTCAATTTTCTATTGCAGTTTTATTTTTATATTTGTGAAAAACATGTAATAATTTTAATATAACCATTTTGAATTATGTTTTCAATTTTTTTTGCAGTCAAATTTTGATAACTTAAAAAGACAGGTTAAGAGCATGGACATCAATATTCATAGGGCGAAGACATTTTTGCATAGTGCAATGGAATTGAAAAATAAAATGCAATAAAAAATAGTGGACAATAATCGTTTAAGAAAATACATCAGGGAGAAGCTCAATGAAGATCCAGACCACGTTCTAGAGCAACAGAAAGCAAAAGAAATACTTCCAACAATACTTGAAGATCCAAACAAAGAGGAATCATCATTGGTGGCAAGTATTGTTAAAGTACATGAAAACCTAGTCCGAGCTGGAGCACTGCCAGAAGAGAGCATCACAGAAGTAGATAAAGGAAAAGAAAAGGCAACTCCAAGCGATATTGAAGCTGGAAGTGCAAACCCCCAATCAAATGTTTGACTATAAAATGCTCTCAAGTTGACTGTTGTCAACAATTTTGTATGATGTTATAGATTTTCAATCGTAGTCAACAATTTTGTACAATGTAATATATTTTCAATCGTATTAATGAAAACCTTATTTTCTAAATTTGTGTCTTCAATCATTCAAAGGTTGTTTGCATTTATAATTTTGTGTTGCTTTTCTAGTCTAAATTGTCAATATTATTTACTATCATCATTTCAAACAACAAAAGAATATTTTTGTTGATCAATATTGATACATTAACAATACAATACCAATACTATGATATAAAATAAAAGACAACAATTTATTAAGGCAATTGAAATAGTATGATAAAAAACATCCAATTTTTAAAAGCATAATGTGATATACAACGTACAATTTTTATAAGCTTAATGTGAAAAGTAAATTTTTGAAACATTGTACATCTCAAACAACTTTGTGAAATATGGAATGAACAGTTGTGAAATCTGGAATGAACATTTGTGAAATCTGGAATGAACATTTGTGAAATCTAGAATGAACATTTCTCAACTTGTGAAACAACATTGTGAAATCTGAAATGAACAGTTGTAAAATCTAGAATGAACATTTGTGAAATCTGGAATGAACATTTCTCAACTTGTGAAACAACATTGTGAAATCTGGAATGTCAAAATGTTACAGTGTTGTGAAATACTAGAAAAATCAGAATTCAGGTAGCTGAAATGAACACGTTTCAACTTGTCCAGAATCAATCTGTGAAGACACCATTTGATCACTAAAAGCATCTTTATCCTCCTTTTCAGTCGTATTCGTAATACCTCTTCTATCTGCAATTGAATTCCAGTAAGCTAATGCTCTATCATATGGAAATTTGTCCAACTCATATGATGACACATAAATTCTTAAACAATTTTCTAGATTTTTGTCCAGCCTATTGCGGAGCTTAGATTTAACAAAATATAGTGCACTAAAAACCCTCTCATCTTCTACAGATCCCAAAATCATTGTTTGACATAATTCATATAAACAAAAGTATTCACTAATTGTATCTTGTAAGATACTACTTGGATACAACTTTTGCCACAAACGTGCAATGGAACCAGTCTCATGGATATTACTCAAAAGTGATGCTTGATGAACCATTGTTCTTCCAAAATGTTGTGATTGTTGTCTTAAAAGATCTTTGTTGAGTATACCTTTTATTACAACACCATTGACTTCCACACTTTTACTGAAATGCTCAATAAGGTTACCCATATATTTAATAAACAACTCTTGTGTAGACTTTTGATCATTGCAAGAACCCCAAAACAAAGGGTTAACAACACCCATGGCCTCGAGCAATTCATGTCTTTGAAACCGATCTCTTATCTCCTTTGTCAATGATTTTGCTATGTTGAACAATTTTCTTTTTGTATTGTGTAAAACAACTTCATACCTATTGTGTGTTACACAAACTTTTTCAACATCGTCAATAGCTACACTTGAATGCCTTTCATAACAATATAAAGGTATCATATTTTCATGAACATTAATACAAATATTATCATTAATGTCAAACTTCAAAAAACTATTTGCATCTTTCACATTTGTCAATGTTCTCCAACTTTCAAATAAAGGATCTGTAAAATCTGGTTCGGACACATATAACCTGTCAATAATCAAACATATTTGCTTTCTCATCCTCATGAAATCAATGATATACATGGATCTCTCTTGTGCAAGTTTAGTCAATCTGTTCATTTCTTGTAACATTGGAAGAATACCACATAATGTCAAAAGAGTTTCCAAGTTAGTCAAATGAAACAACATATCATTTGCCTTATCATTTGCTCTACTATTTGCATACATAAACCCTGTTAAAGATTTATATTCTATAAAAACTTTGAGTGCAAGTTGATACAATGAAATCCACCTTGTATCCACATCTTTCAACATTTTTTTTCCTTCTGTAACTCCTAGTGCAAACTGTTGAAACTCTGCAAACCTTTTAGGACTGCAAGAAAAATAAGAATGTATATCACGAATGAGATCTTCCACTTTAGCAACATTTTCAAAAGTGCTCATGATTTTATAAGCAAGATTCACTCTATGAGCCATGCAATGAATGGGTATCATATATGGGGCAACTGAAGTTTGGAGTCGAACACATAGGTCATTCCTGTGCCCTTGCATTATAGCAACACCATCAGCTCCAATGCAAATTAACTTTGTGGCTATGTCAATATCATTCATTCCCACAATTTCCTTTAAACTGGTCAAAACAACATTGTAGATGTTTTCTGCATTTGAAATTTCAACCATCTTATGTAATCCTAGCAAACTAGGCCTTCTTACATGATTTTGAAATGTGTACACATGCATGCAAATCCAAGATGTGTTGTCCACAATCGTCACCTCATCAATGGAAAGTGAAATGAATCTGGCATGTTTTACCTGCTCCCTCAGGTCTTCCTTCTCAACTAATGATAGACATTTTACCATTTCCCAACCACTTCGATCTGACCAATGGGAACTAGGAAGGTTTTGCACATCAACTAGTTGATAAAGTTGCTTATAATCAATAAAATCGGACATGGGTCTACCCTTTTTGAGAATACTAAATACAACAACAAACTGCAAACTTTTTGAAGTTAAAATGTTCTTCTGCATTTTATGAAATTGGGTTTCAATCGTTCCACCTTTCTCAACAAGGGATTGTTGTTGCTTTAAGTGATTCTCATAATCTATTGCATATCTGACATGCATACATTCTGATGCATCCTTCCACCTAATAGATTTTGTAATTTTACCATCACTTCCTATAACTTTTACATATACTTTGCCAACATGTTTTTCTATTGTATCTTTCTTATTTTGCAGCCTGTGATCCTTACCTAGTTTCCAACTACAAATTTTGCATCTACATTATTTTTTATTGACTTGGTTGTCTTCAGTCAAGACCGCCTCAATCCAAGGAAATTTTTCTACCCATTCATTCTTAAATGATCTTCCAATAATCCAATTAGAATTTGTCTTCCTCTTTTTAGGTGTTTTGCTTGAAGATTCAAGAGAAGTTTGTAGTGTATTTGATTTATCGCTTTCATTTTCCACTTGCATATCTTGGCTAGCAATATCTTCAAGTGATTGTTGGATGTCATTAGTAAGAGGATTTTCTATAGAAGGCATCTCTTGGTCAATAGGGTATTCTGCATAGTAGCATACAATAATATTCTTTACTATTTTTGGATTTAAAAAATTTACAAAAAAATTCATATCGTTGATGGTTGAGCAAATACTGACAACTAAATGTTCGAGGAAGAAAGAAGTATTGAAAATTATTATAAAATATACAACTAAATGTTTATAAGTCAAAAATCATTTGTACCTAGAATTTGTACCGATGTCGATGGCTTGTTTGATTTTGACATATGACAAAAATATCTGAGGATACTCTTTTCAGCAAAATTTGCCCCCTTCATTTCATTGTCGGTGGGTGACATTTTACTTGTAAAGAAAGTGTTTTTCATTTTAGACAAGTAATACAATGTTAAAGAGATGTTACTTCTCATAGGCCTCAAGATAATATTGTAATTAGAATCAACAGATGGTCGTCGTTAGAAAATAAATACCTGTTTCCTGCCATGTTTTATTGTGATTTTGTTAGTGTATGCCACTACTACCTTTTTTGGTGATGACACTTGTAACTGGTAAGAGTAGACAAATATGCAATATACAAATTCAAATTAAATTAAATAAATAACTTCTCTATGCAAACAATAACTAGAGATACATATTTTTAGAAAATAAGCATTTACCAAATTATTTACCCATTTATAATCTTATAACATAAAAGCAGATCTGAATAGAAACAGAGAATCAAAGAATTTTTAAGGCACAAAAAAATCGAAGACAACATTCAGAACAGGGCAAAATAGAGAACCTGGTGTAGACCGCGTTTCGGAAATCTATTCTAGTATAGAACAACGTCCGGATATTGGTGTTGAATACATGTAGAACAGGGCAAAATAGAGAAAAGCATGGGAAATAGAGCATTGAAATATTTTCAATAAATGATAGAAAAATAGTAGAAGAAAAACCTACAACTAGTTGATAGAAAAATAAATCTTATTACTATATTCAGAATGTCTTAAGAGAAATAGAGAACCTGGTGTAGAAGGTGATCTATTGTAGAAATGGTCTGGGTATCGGTCTATTAGAGAACTGGTTCCTGTTATCGATCTATTGCAAAACTAGATCCGGATATCGAGCTATTGCAGAACTGGTTTCGGATATGGTTCCTGTCAGTTTCAGAACTTTCTTCGCAAATCGGTCTGTTGTAGAAATTGATTCTATCACCGAATGGTTGTAGAACTAGTTTCGGATACCGGTCTATTGTAGAAATTGATCCGTATACCGGACGGTTGCATAAAGTTTCTGGATACCGTTTTGTTGTAGAAATGATACCGGATGGTTGCAAAAATTGTTTCGGATATCGGTCTGTTGCATAAATTGATCCGGATACCGTACGATTGCAAAAATTTTTCGAATACCGCTCTATTGTAGAAATGAATCCGGACGGTTGCAGAAGTGGTTGCCGAAGTTCGGTAGAATTCTCGATTCTGTAATAGTTTGAATGTTTTAAGTGGAAAAGTATTGTTGTCGTGTTAGTTTTATATAGTGGTATACTCGGTGAACTTGGCGGGATAATTTTAAAATTTTTGGGTGAAAAGTGTCCTCATTCTAGCGAAAAATGATGGCGAAGTTTTATAAAAATCCGTAATACTATTATAAATGGATGGCGAACCGACATCTTAAAAAAAATTCTAGAAATTTTGGGCGAAGGGGCCGACCTCCGGGTTCCCCATACTCGCCAATTTGAGTTTTCAAAAATGCAAATATTAGCCCAAATGGTGAATATTCGCCGCTATGCATAACCCTATGCAAAGGTATTAAGTGCACCAATCTGTAATAGCTTTGATATAATGTATCCTTTGGGGTCATGAAATACATTACATGTGATGACTAATATGCACTAATATCTAGACCACATTTAATGTTTTTGGCACATCTAAGGTATGGAACTAAATTTTTTTACTATAAGTTAATTTTCCTTTTTATCTATATGCTATCTTAAATGCTATGGAAATGAAGGTATAGGAAGAAAAATGACCCATTAAACATCATAGCCTCATAAAATTGATATGTGAGGATCATTTTATGCAAATTGAAATGTTAAGAAAATCTTAAGAGAATTCCTTAGTCGAGGGCTATAAGGGGATTGGGTAGATAAATAGTTAGGGTATCACAAAAATACTCTATAGCTACAATCCCAAGCAATGGCAACAAAAAAAGAGCTAGTGGAACAAATATGATGCCTAAGGAATTCAGCACTAACATATAATGAAGGGCAAGGAATTCCACAACTTTAACAAGATAGAGGATAATGAGATAGATAAATCTATGCCTAGGAATTTCAAATTATATGGAATAAAACAAAGAGTGATATTATATGGAAATATTGAAGAAACCCTAATTGTATAACATCAACCTATACGCAACGAAAAATGATAGTAAAGGATAGAAGATGAAAGTGTTGGAGTAGATGAAATTAATGGAGATGCACAAGATTCTGATGATCTAACCTAGCAAGTACCAAGGCATTAATTATAATCCAACAAGAGAGATTAGATATGGCTTAGAAGACACTAAAATAATGACCATATTGCACAAGTGTGGAAAGAGTTTCCTAAGTTGAAAGAATAGAAAATCCAACATGAGGAGGGGATGCAATATGTACCCATAAACACATGAATTGTAAATCATTTTTAGAATTTGAGTGCTAGGCTAGCTAAGGTAGATATTTTTGATGTTGTAGCACTAGAATATTTACACAAGGCTCGTGAATAACCTACTAGCAAGGAATATGTATATCAAGAAGTACAAATTGATCCTATTCCTCCTAGAATTATTAGAGTTGATAACTATAATTTGGTAATCACTAGATGGATGAAAATAAGCTTATACCTCCAAAAAATATTTGAATCTCAAGGGCATAGAATATACCAATAAAAAATTAACTCAAGAATTGGATAATTTATTGATTAAATTAAATGAATCCTATCATATTGTAAACATAATATTGAAATTGTAAACAATCAATTAGGATATACAATCTATTTTTATGGTATAATACTTTATATGGAAACTCCTAAAGTTTAGCTCAAGTTTGGCCTATAAATTGGATAAAATCAAGGATTATTTGGGGAGCTTATAGTGATAGCCCCATGAAACAAAATAAAAGTATGTGAATTTTATGTGCATAAATATACATTACCTATGGAGGTCACATTTCACCATAATATTTATATGATGATATTCAGATAATAGCCTTTACATCCACCATTTAAATTAAATTCACAAAGACAATAGGATAGTGGAACATAGAGCAAGAAACATGTAAATTGGAATACTACTTCAATATGAGCATTTGAGGCCAAAATGGTTATCTACAAACACTATATCCTCATCAATAAAGAAAATGTCAAAAGATAATACTTGGATCAGTTGAACCATTGCATATAATATTTGATAATTTTTTTCTAATACATATCAAGAGGAAGCCATAGTAGTTTGTAGAAGTAGATGGGTAGAGTTGACTATTAAGTTTAAGAAATGAGAGTCAATCTCTCCCACAAATTTGAATTGGTCCCACAAAAAGGGCCACAACTATTATTGGAGTCATCCAATCCCTCAAATACGAGAGGAAAGGGCTAATATTTACACAAGAAAAATTCATATGTTTTGTCCCTTATTTTGGTTATGAGGGACCACCATTGGAAGCACTCTTTAGGCACTGGCTAGAAAAAATCAAGGAGAACGGAGACTATCATTTCAACTTAGCAATATTCTTAGATTATGAAGAAATGTACTTGATTTCCCAAAGAAAAGAGAGTTATGAATGAGTCCATACATATATTTAAGTGGGGAGAATGATGAGACATTAAAATAACTTATTGTGATCAACAATAAATACATCATTCACCACTAATATCTTGGTAATTCTAATCTAACTTATGAATTTCAAATGTGGGATATAATAAAATTTTGATTTAAACATTGATTATGTGAATGCATTACCATATTATTTTTAATAGGTTCCATACAGATTTTAAACTTAGTTTTGCATTCATTTAGGTAGTCTTTCCCTTCATAGAATTTAACTAACAAGATTTCAAGATTGCAAACAAGGGAATAAGTGGTTTGTAGGTCTCTAAGTTCTATTCCTATATTGTTGCACATTTTTGGTGTATTGATGTCAAAAAATATCATAATATAAGATCTCCTCAAAAAAATTATATTTCCTCAAGAATGCCAATAACAAAGTCCTATATTTTAGAGGAAACTAACATCAATGAATAGAGCAAGTAGATGTATTTCAAAAATGCTACATAGGCCAAGACACAATAGTCCAACATGTTACAGTAGGTTGGAGACACATATTGTTCTAGGGACCATTACACAACTAAAATAGAACCTAATTCTAGAATAGAATACAACTTGTAGTTAGAATCTAAGATCTTAGGCAACAACAACACATTATAGTTGATTTATTCCATGTTAGAATTCAAATAAAATAGGTTTTATCTATTTCCAAGTTCCATGGATTAGAATTAGCATTGGTTAGAATAGAAATCATTTGGATCTTCATGGAAGTGTTAAATGTGACTAAAAGAAAATAATATTACCCATTTCTAGTTGAGGTAATCATAATTATTTATATTATTCAAAAAATCACATGGATTATTTCTCCCAATTTTAGTATCATGTTAGAAAAAGTAGTTAGAATATGTATATTATATATTGATGTAATGAAAAGCATGAAAATACTTTTGCAACTTTAATATTTTGAATCTAAGAAGACTATGGGAAAAAAAATCAAAATAAAGTCCTTTTGTAATTATTTACTTATTAATAAAAATTCCTTTTTCTTTTAGTCCAATTGTATTACATAGTTTAATTTTGAATTAGTTTTATTTTCCATCGGGCTAAGGAGCAAGGGCCCACTCTGATGATATGATGATAATATTTGTTTATCTATTTTTATAAGTATGTAGTAGGCTAAATTGTTTATTATTTCATTATTATATTATGCTATACAAACCCTTATAATTTTAGTATTTATGTGTATTTAAATTTTTCTCCTAGGTTAATTGAGTGTAATTACTATACAAGAAATTATGTTCATGCAAGTATGATTTCTTTTTTTTTGTAATTTTACTTTAATAAGTACATCTAGAATCCTCATATACCTAAATTACACAATTATTCACCTATGCATACAACCATAGGTTGTCACATTGAATTAACAAATTAAAGTGACCAAAGTATGAGAATTGGTGGCATTCATCACAAATTGCACTTGGATAGGCTTACAAGGCTAAGGATCTCATTTCCATGAGTATCCATGATCAATTACTATTAGTAACATAGCCCAAATTTTTTGGCATTTTGTATATATATGGAGGCAAACAAACCCTATTTTTTATAATGTTGATGCATGATTTGCTAGCACTATCGTAGTCATAAATACTATCAATGAGTAACATGAGTAAAGAAGGCATCTAGAGGTGACAAGTGGTAGTCTCTAGTTGGTCAAAAAAATTCTAAGGTTTGTTGTTTAATTTTTTACTCTTTTGTAGATGTATTATGCCCAAAAACATTGAGCCCTAGTATTGCATATAAAAGTAATTTAAAATTGTATTGCTAAGTACATACTTTCTTGAGATTTTTAAATTGGTGGTATAGATTTAAAGACCTATTCCTATTTTTTTTTGGGTAAAACAAAATCAATTAGTATTCTTCTTTTCAATGTGATTTTAACTCCAGTAGTCCATTAGCATGATGGCCAATTTTCTTAAATCTATCTCATGTATGATTTTCTTCTACAAGGTCTTAGGTTGAAAAGTATTTTCTCTCATTTCTTTTATCATAGTAGGTTTGGTGTCTTCATGGAGTATCAAACATATAATTCCAACTAAATATTAATGGTGTAGTGGTTGGTTAGTTGTACTATATTTAAGAGATTTAAAAATTCTTATGTTTATTCTTATAGTTTCTCATAGTGGGTATTTTCTCTATCTACAACAACCAGTTAGTATGGTGATTGCTAGTATTTGGGCTACAATAGGAGTAGCATTTGATCAATGCAAGGTATACCTTATTTGTATGAGCCGTTTCTTGGAATTGGGATTGAGTATTCATAGAACTACCTATTTGTTCATGATTATACCACATTTACTTATGAATTGAGGATAGATTATGGTTATTATAGTGTATGTTGAAGATCTTATTATGGAAATATCATGATGGAGGAGCATCTAGTGGTGTAAGAGTGATCTTGCATCATCCAAATTTGTATTTGTTTTATTACATTCTAAAGTTTGTTTAGTTGTTTAGGGGATGGAGAAATAGACCTAATTGTGAAAGAATCACCCCAATATCCTAAGCGGTTTGGGAGATATGTAAGTTTTATGGTAAAAACCTTGCCAAAATAGTGAAAATCCTACCACTAAAACTTAAAGGTAAATTTTGAAGGCCTTAGAGGCCTATAAATGGGTAAAAATTAGGCGTAATATCCCTTAAGACATTTCATTTTTGTAAGTATTTTTTAGAGCTTTCCAAAAATATGCACTAATAGTCAATATGAGAAACGAGGGAGGAGTTATGACCTCAGGCAGTTTTTCCCCCAAAATTCAAGATTTCAAATGAATTGTCCTAGGCAGGAAAAGTAAAATAGGTTATTATAGGGGAATTTTGAAATTGTAAAGGAGGTTGGTCTCTGTAACTCTATTTTTTTGGAAAAGTAATATAAGAAATCTTTGGGTTCCTATTGTATTTCTCTATTTTTTAGTATATTGTTTGTGTCCTATTGATTCAGTCCTACTTCAAGTGGTATATGAGTAGGAGTTCCTAACTATGTATATAGATCATCGAACGTGATGTAGTTTACACCAAGATTTTTGATTAGGGTTTTTCAAAAACATGATGATAATACCTCTACGAAGAAACCATGGTTGTGGGATAAATATTGTGGTACCAGAAGAGGATTTTAGAGACATGTAAAGGCAAGTTCAGATTTTGCAAGAGGATTTGCATAGAGGGTTTGAGCCAATAAGAGAAGGTGGGAGTGAAGATGAATTTGAAGAAGAAGAGGCCCAATTTGAGGAAGAAGAAGAGGTAGTAGATCCTGTGCAAGACAGATTATATAAATCCATCTCCCACATTGGAAAGAGACTAAATTTTTATGTTTCTACATATTTTGGAAATCTTAATCCAAAATAATTGATCGACTAGATCATTGATATGGAATAATACTTTGAGTGTGAGGAGGTGGAAGATCTTGAGAAGGTAAAATTTTCTAAGACCAAGTTGAAGTGTCATCCTAGTATCTGGTGGAAGGGAGTACAACTAGACTGAAATAGAAGAGGAAAAGAAAGGATAACAAGGTGAGAGCAGATGATGGATAATTTGAAGAGATAGTTCATTCCAACTGATTACGAGTTGGATTTACTAAAGAAAATATAGGGTTTGAGGTAGTTAGGTAAGTCTATCAAAGAGTACACATAGGAGTTCTACAAAATTTTAATCATAACAGACCATTCTAAGGCCAATAAGGAGAATATTACCTGTTATATAAATGGGTTGATAGTAAGTATTCAATAGGATATTAGTCTATTCAGGATGACCACCATAGAGGATGCTTACTAGTTTGCCTTAAAGGTAGAAGAGAAGTTGAACAAAATATTTGAAATCAAGTAGAGAGGAAGAGGTTGTGGTGGAAGAACTGGTGGGAGAACAAATGGAGGATAAAATGAGGACCAAAAGAAAAATGGAAAATCTAGCAACAACTAGGACTAGAAAGGGGATAATGATTACCAAATCCATGAGCAAAATAATAAAAAGGAAGAGCAAGGTTTCGATGAGGACCTAGAAGAGGAGGATTTTTTGGAACCTTTTTCCAATGTGGGAAAGAAAGACATTAAGCATATGAATGTCCATAACACCAAGGGAGGATGAATAAAATACCTGAATGTAATACTCGAGTTGATGTTATAGATGAAGGTGTTGAATCTAAGCACTCTAAATAAGCAGAAAGAGGAGAATTTTTGGTCACAATGATAGCCTTGCTAAATGAGGAGAAATATCTAGATCAAAGGAAGAGTTTATTCTACACAAGGTGTAAACGTGCAGGTAAGGTTTGTAATGTTATCATTGATAATCTATTTTTATAAGGGGTGGTTACCAAATTATAGTTAGAGAGAAGGAGACAACCGCATTCATATCATATTACGTGGTTGCAGAAGGACCATAGAGCTTTGGTCAATGAATAATTTTTAGTAAAGTTCCATATTAAGAATTACCATGATGAGGTCCTATGTGACATCTTGTCTATGGATGCTTGCCATTTTCTATTATAAGGCCATGGTAGTTTGATCAGCATGCAATACATGATCGAAATGCCAAAAATTACTCCCAAAAAAATGATGGAGTGTGCCAAAAGCTAAAGCCCCTAAATGAGGTGGAAGAAAAGGTATGTAGCAGTGCCAGAATTTGTTTAGTTAATGGTCAGATTTTTTTTTATGGTTTGGAGCATGAGCATTTGTGCTATGAATTAATTCCTAGAGTTAGGAAAGAAAAATATGAAGATATCCCAATAGAAGTATTAGGTCTATTGGAATAATTCCTAGACATTGTATCAAATAATGTACCTGGGGGTTTACCACTAGTGAGGAAGATTAGCCACCAGATATATTTGGTACCGAAAGTTATTTTACCAAATAAGGCAACCCATAGAATGACTCCTGCTAAAAGTGAGGATCTAAATAGACAAGTTCAAGAGCTACTAAAAAATACTGATTTGGGAGAGCTTAAGTCCATGTGCAGTACCTATAGTACTAGCACCAATGAAATATGGGGAATGGATAATGTGTATAGATTCTCGAGCTAATAACAAGATCACCATCAAATATAGATGTCCATTGCCAAGGATGGATGTCATTATGGACTATTTAAGTGGAGCCAAGTACTTCACAAATATTGAGTTGAAGAGTGGATATCATAATATCCATATCAGAGAAGCAGATGAGTGGAATACAACCTTCAAGACCAAATAGGATTTGTATGAGTGGTTTGTCATGCCATTTGGGCTAACCAATGCACCAAGCACATTCATGCAGCTTATGAATGAGGTATTGAAGGTTTTTTAGGAAAAATTTTCAGTCTATTTGGATGAAATTTTAATTTTTAGTTAGACCTTGGAGGAGCACCTCATGCATATTAGACAAGTTTTTAAGAAGCTAAGGGAGGAGCAATTGCTGATTAATTTGAAAAAGTGCAGTTTTGTGAAGGAGTTGGTGTATCTGGGATTTGTCATCTCAGATGAAGGTCTTAAAATGGACCCAAAAAATATGAGTCCTATCATTGAATGGCCTACCCAAAGAAGCATTACAAAGGTAATATCATTCTATGGTCTAACAATTTTCTACAATTAAATTATTAAGAATTTTAGTAGTATTTGTGCACCCCTAACGAAGACAATGAGAGGGGATAATAAGGAGTTTAAGTGAACTTCAAGAGAAAATAGGATTTTTGAGATTTTAAATAATAAAGTCATAAAGTAACCTATTTTGGCACTTCCAGATTTCAAAAAGGTATTTCAAGTAGATTGTGATTCTAGTGGTAGCGCCATAGGAGCTGTATTGAGTCAAGAATGTAAGCATGTTGCCTATTTGATTGAGAAGCTTAATGAGGTTAGGAAGAAGTATTTCATCTATGATTAGGATTTTTATGTTATAGTTTATTCTTTGAAGAAATAGATACACTATTTGTTGCCAAAAGAGTTTGTTTTATATACTGATCATCAGGCCTTATAGTATATTAATAGCCAAGGGAAGCTAAATCAAATGCACTTAAAATAGGTTGTTTTTTTTTAGAGTTATACCTTTGTTTTGAAGCATGGGAGTGGGAAGTCAAACAAATTTGTAGATGCATTAATTAGAAGGTAGAACTTATTGAAAAAATTTAAGGTGGAGGTTGTAGGGTTTGACAAACTTAAGAGTTTGCACCCTGAAGATCCAGATTTTATGAAAGCTTGGAGAGTTTTCTTGGCACCAATTACTTTAGACAGAACTAAATGGTTGGATTTCCTATTCCAAGATGAAATGTTGTTTAGAGGAAACCAATTATGTATTCCAAGGAGTTTGATGAGAGATAATTTGGTCAAGGAGAAGCATAGTGGAGGGTTGGTTGGACGCTTTGGTCAAGATAAGACCATTGCCCTCATTAGTGAGAACTATTATCGACCACAATTACAACAAGATGTGAAGATATTTGTACAAATATACAGAGTATAGCAGATGGCCAAGGGTGTGGTAGAATACTAGATCATATTAGCCTTTACCTATACTAGAGAAACCATGGGAAGACATCAGCATGGATTTTATTCTTTTCCTACCAAGGACTCAGAGGGGGGGAATGACTCCATATTTGTGGTGGTTGACAAGTTTTCAAATATAAGACATTTCATTCCCTTACAAAAAAATAATGATGTATTTCATGTTGCAGGGTTGTTTTTCAAAGATGTGGTACGACTACATGGTCTACTAAGGAGTATCATTTTATACATAAATACCAAATTCATTGGGTATTTCTAGAGGTCCTTATCGAATATGTTGAAGATATATTTGAAATTTAGTTCTGCATAGCACCCCCAGACTGATGGACAAACAGAGGTGGTGAATAGGAGTTTGTGTAACCTACTGCAATTCTTAGTAGGAGATAAGCCCAAGGGATAGGATTTGGTTTTATCATAGGTAGAATTTTCTTACAAATTTTTTTCAATAGGAGTACTTATAAATCCCCATTCCATATTGTATATGGGAGCATCCCAAGAAATGCTTCTGAGCTGAGGAAGATGGACATAGGGGAAAAGAGTAGTGTTGAGGCTGTGAACTTTGTAGAGCACCTAAAAAAATTGTATGAAGTAGTAAAGAAGCATATTAATAATATGAACACTTAGTACAAGATAAAGGTGGACCATAAGTGGTATTTTAAGGAATTCTAGGTGGGAGATGAAGTTATGGTGCACCTGAGAAAATAAATGTTTCATGCTAAAACTTATAACAAGCTAAAAATAAAGAAGTTTGGACCATGCAAGATCATACAAAAATAGGATTCAAGAAATGCATATGAAGTAGAATTATCGAGTGGGATTAACATATCACCTATGTTCAATATTTCTGATTTTGCATAATATCATGAAGGAGGCAATGATGATGGACCAGTAACAAAATTTTGGAATATTCCAACGTCTACTCCAGATAAGGAAGAGATAGAAAAAATCTTGGATATCTGTGTTGGTAGAAGTATAAGAAATAGGTAGTATGAAGAATATCTAGTTACTTGTAAGGGAAAACCTATTGAAAATTCATCTTGGTTATTGAATATAGAGGTTGACAACATTGGTTTTCCTCCAACACTAGATAAGTGAAGGTCACTTCTCAATTTACCCAAGGTGTCTGATGCAGGAGCATCCAATGGTGTAAGAGTGATATTACACTATCTAAATTTGTATTTGTTTTATTCTATTCTAAATTTTGTTTAGTTTTCTAGGGGATGGATAAATAGACCTAATGGTGAAAAAATCACCCCAATATCCTGAGCGATTTAGGAGATATGAAATTTTTATGGTAAAAACCCTGCAAAAATTGGTGAAAATCCTACCACTAAAACTAAAAAGTGAATTTTTAAGGCCATAGAGGCCTCTTAGAGGGGTTAAAATTCAATCCTAGCATCAAAAAAGGAGTTATGACACCAAGAAATTTTTCTCCCAAAATTCAAATTTCAAATGAATTGTCCTAGGTGGGAAAAGGGAAAATAGGGTATTATAGGGGAATTTTAAAATTGTAAAGGGGTTGGTCTCTGTAACTCCATTTTTTGGAAAAGTAATACAAGAAATCTTTGGGCTCCTATTGCATTTCTCTATTTTTTTAGTAGATTGTTTGTGTCCTATTGATTGAGTACTTCTTCAAGTCAATATCTAGATTTAAGAGGTAGGGTAATGGGTTCATGTTTGGGAGAGCTTTATACAGTTCATATACCTTTGGAAAATAGAAGATAGCATGATCCATTGACCCATACGAGTATTCATTATAATGAGGAGATGTATTAGAACTAATGTCTTATCTTCTTGATCCTTTAGTTTGGATTATGAGGTGTTGAAATATTTGTAATTTGACCTTATGGACCAAGGCTAACAATAATGAAGTACCTATAAGTGCTCTTGATGTAGTCTAAGGAAAAGTTCTATGTAATCCTTTAAGCATATTTATATGTAAGCCCATGATCATTATTCTATGAAATCCCATATACAATATGCTCTAGGTTAACACAATATAATTATCCATGTTAACATAAGATCACTAAAAGTACCCCCTAATTACTGATCCATTGTATAAGTATGTAAAATTTGTGAATTTTTGTGGGGTACCTATAGGTAATCAACCCATATCCCTTTGTCATTTATCTCTCTTTTTTTTTTTTTTAAATATACGCTCTTCATTTTTTCTTTTTTTTTGCATATGTGGTGAATGTATGTTTCAGGACACTTCTAGAAACTTTTGTGAATTTCAACATGGTATGAGAGCCAAAATGAAGCAATTTCACTCAATCAAATAAAAAGTTGGTATAGTGTAAACCATGGTATACATGGATGAAGTTTTAGTTTTTTTATATTCCTTACAAAATTATAGGGAGTTCTAGTTCCATACTTTCATGGTTTTGTCATTTGATTTTTTTCTTTTTGCATTCAGAGCTTTCGTACATTTCCATCTAATTTTTAAAATTTAAAAAGGAATATTCCATTGCTTGGTGGGAGAGGATAGGGTGACATGTGGCTATTTCTATGAAAATATTTAAACAATATATTTTTTACTATTTTATTCTAAGGCATTAGTAGTGAGCCATAACGCAATGATAGCACATCAAATTTGGATACAGGTGGTCCTATGTTTGAGTTTGCATTGTCAAAATTTAGTAATAAAAATATGTTATGGCATGAACACATGTTAAAATTTTCTTTTTAATCTCGTATACATGGCTAGTGCAATGGTAAGGCTCACACTCCTTAACCTAAATATTCCATGTTTAAATCATGATGTAATAGGAGAAACAACATTGTTGGTACATTTTTTGGATCTATTCCTTGGTCTTCTTTTAAGTGGGAGTGCCTTTTTGCTTTAGTGCATATTTGTGCCAATGGCACATTTGTTAAGACTCTATTTTGTTTTGGTGTAACATGTATCACACTTGTATGGGATTACAGGCCTAAGGTGCTCATTGCCATGATGATCCATCATTGAGTCCTATCAATGACATAATACATAGTTTAGAAATTATATGTGTGTGTGTGTGTATGTGAGTGAAGGTCAACCAATCTTATTTTTCCAAATGTTGACTCTAGACTTGTTATCATCATCTTAGTTGGAAATCCTATGAATGAGTGACATCAACAAAGGTGCACCTAGAAATGAAAAATAATAGTCTCTAGTTGGTCAAATTTTTCCTAATGTCGATTATTTAATTTTTCTCTATTTTTAGCTTTATTATACCCAAACTTTTTGAGGCCATAAATTTTGCATACGAAAGTGTTTGGAGGCCCCTTTTTTCAATTTGTACATTTTATTTACATCTATAGATTAGGGGAAAGGACATATAACTATTTTTATGGTACTTTATATGAAAAACATACTTTGTTTCCATTATTTGTTTCAATGTGATTTTAACTCCAATAGTCAATTAGAGTGATGGTAAATTTACTTCCATCTAGTTCATGTATGATTTAAAAACCTTATTTTACAAGAAGGTGTTAGTTTCAAAACCATTTCCTCTAATTTATTTTATCATAATATGTTTCATGACTTCATGGATCACCAACAATTTAACTCCAACTAAAGATCTATGGTATAATAGTTGGTTAGTTTTACTATATTGGAGATATTTCAAAACTATTATGTTTATCCTTCTATTTTATCATAGTGGATGTTTGATTTAAATCCAAAAGCCTAGTAGTGTGGTGATTTGTTATTTTTTAGATTACAAAATAAGTAGATTTTGGATGATAAATGTAAGGTATGCCTTATTTCTATGGGATATTTTTAGCAATTATAGTTGATTATATAGAGATATGTCTATTGCTTCAATGATTCAGTTTTTATCTCTTGATATTGAGGGATATATTATGGTCATCATAATGCATGTTGAAGATCTTCTCATGGGAATCTCAACATCTTGATCCAAAAGGTGGAGTTACAACTTCATGTTTAGGATAGGTTTATCTAGTTAACATAATTTGGCAAAGAGAAGATAACATGATTCATTGTCCCATATAAGAATTTATTATGAGGGAAATATTTATCATCTCTAGTGTCTTATCTTGTTGGCCTCTCAAATCAGATAATTTGGGGGTGTTGAGATATTTTTAATTTGACCTTATTAGGCCAGGGTCAATGATGAAGTATCTACAGGTGCTCTTGATATAAACTAAGGGAAAGTGTTATGTAATCCTTTGAGCATATTGTTATAAGCCTATGGACATTCTATATGTAACCCTATGGAAATATTTCTATGTAATCCTACGAGCATTCTTCTCTGTGAGCCTATGGGTATTTATGTGTAAGCCTATAGGCATATTCATGTAAGCCTAAGGATACACTTCTTGTATTCACCCTTTTTTATATTGGTTAATTTACCTTTATGGATAACCTTGATTAAAGGGTGTATTATTACTAATATTATATTGTATTTTAACCTCAAAATCAAGATAATGTAAGGTTGAGGTTAACTCTAATTGGGGTTTTGGTATCATTATAAATACCCCTTAATGATTTATCCATGTATAAGTGTGTAACATATGTGAATTATTATTGTTAGAGAATATTATATTATTTGATGCATGTTAATGTATCTCGATGGTACTTTTATGGTAAAAATATATAATATATTAGGGTTTGAGTCTATATTTTAGAAGAGTCATTTATAATTCCCCTTTATGTAGGTGTCTATGTGCAAGATATGCACAAGTTTCATCTATGTAAGAGTGAAAGTTTGTAATGAGAGAAAGTGCACAAGTATCATGTAATTAAATGTCCAAATATGTAATGTGAGGATGTGCAAGAGTGTAGGTCTACAATTTTTGCACTCTTTTCCATCATGCTAATGGATCCATGCATAGAAGGGTAATGGAAAAATGGTAGATCTACACATCAAGTGAGAGGCACTTGATGTCGTGCCTTCTTTGGTGATTGTCGACAGACTAGGTGGGTTCAATAGGAAACATTTATATGGCAGTTTCCATGTCTAGGTTGGGAGTTTTTTTATGTTTTCTTTTTATTTCACTCACATTAACCTAGTTTGGCCAAATGTAACTAAACCTATACTATATACAATTTTGATTCATCTGAATACATCACACAGTAGAATACAAAAGATAAATAGATGCAATGCTTAATTATTAAATAAATTTTATAATCTTACTCAATCTGGATGTCTAATGTGGAATATTTTTGCTTGATGCAGGTGATATTCGAGGTTGTAGGGTGATATCAGACATCCAATCTGGTATCATATGATCCAATATAGTCAGAAACCTATAATTTCACATATTTACAGCAAAAACATAGATTTTCAACATAATATGAAATTGATTAAGCATGAATTAGATTATATGAAACTCGGTATGTACAATACTTAAAATAAAACAATATGGATTTATGGTATAAATCAAAAATAAAAAAATGCAATGCAGTGGTGGTGAACTCTTAATATGATAAACAAAAATTTATGATTAGATGATATGGTAACAACAAAGTAAATGTAAAATAGAGGGCTAGAAATACAAACAAATATCTGAAGGTTCCACAAAGTAGCTTGTAGATGATATTAAATATTGTAAGGAAATATTAGATATTTTCAAGAGATATCAGATGTTCGATATCATATCATACCAATCGATGCACAACTTTAGACCTACAAACCTACAACAAACACAAAAATAACAAATATGCAATGGGAAACAAGGGGCGAGAAATGCTCAGGAATCCAGGGGGGATCCAGGGAGAGTTCCTGGATTAAATAGGTAAAGGTGAGTTAGGGGGGTTGGGCTAAAAAACAAGGAGAGTTATGATTTCTCCCAATATAGACGATATTGACTAATCTGATACTATAACATTCACATCGTTGGCCAGGTATGGATAAAGAAAGTTACAATAATTTTTATTTTTTTCTCTTCCAGGCAATTTTTAGTTTTGGATGAAATCAGACATCCGATATCATTCAAATATAGTTGATATTGTATCAGGCATCTAGTATGATTCAAATAGAGTCGATATCGTATTGGACATATCATATCGTATCGAACATTCAATATCGTTCAAATATAACCAATTTTGTATTGGACATCTGATACCATATCGGACATCCAATATCGTTCAAATAGAGTCGATATTATATCGAACATTTGATATCATTCAAATAGAGATAATATCATTAGGAGGTTTAAAATAAACTTGGTATACGTACAAATATTGAGGCAAGAAGTTGGAGAGCAGGTTTAATGAATATTTTGATTTTTTTGAACTTAAGGTATATTGACATGGGTCAATTTTAAAGAAAATGCATTAAAAAATGATGGCACATTTTATGAGAAAATAAAAATTTATTGTAAAAATTGTTGAAGTTTCAAGGTTTACTGTAAACTGCATTAGGTGTGATACCTCCATCGAGTTTTTGCACCAAATTTTATGTTTGGTGGAAAACTCAAAATTTTTGTTTTTAGGTTAAAAGTGATTAAAATGAAAGAATTAGGGTAAAAACTTAACTTATTTTAATTTTACTACTTCATTTTAGGTAATAACCCCTCGTGACTGAGTATACCAATTTTTGAGATTGTGGCATACTAGTTGGATTCATTTTGTACTTATATTTTGACACACACACACACACACACACACACACACACACACACACACATATATATATATATATATATATATATATTGATCTTTTTGTTTATGAGACATTGGATGATTTATTGAATTTGCTTATGATGGTTGTGTTACATAACTTTTGTAATAATGCTTTGATTTTTTGAAACATTTTTTATCATGCTTAACTTGAAAGGAAATGATTTTGCAAAGTGTTTTTGGAAGACAAAGGATGTTTTTGTAAAGTGATGAAATTGATGGATTAGCAATGAACCTCAAAGGATGTTGTGTTGTTATATGACCATTCGTGGAGATCAATGCTCGCTAGATAATGAAGAGTATCTTATTGTGAGGAAGTTTTGTATTTCTAATACCAAAAATATTTTGGGCTCAAGAGTAACCTTGAGGTTTATGATGATAAAAAGAAGATGTTGATTGTTTAAGAGAATTTAATTTTGAGAAAATAATATGATAGAGATTGTATTTTTTAGGATAATAGAGTGATTTAATCATAAAAATTTTGGAAGAATGACTTGCGCTAGGCAGAGAATTCCTAATATAAATTTTGAAGGTAAAGTTATTACTAGGAATTATACCATCATCGTGAAGTCAAAATGCAAATGCATGATAAATGATTATGTGTGATTTGAAAATGCAAGTTTATTGGAAATAAATCATTGTATCACATGTTGAAAATTTTGAGGACAATATATACTGTAATTTTCTAGAATGAAGTGATTTGTAAGGATTAATGCAAATGGTTACAAACTGATGTTTTCTAGCAAAATTTCAAAGAAATATTTTAAATCATTTCAAGGATAAATTCAAATTTATCAAGAACCAATGCATGATGTGTGAGTTTATTATCCATCTTGATTTGCATAATGATACAAAATATCTCAAGGAATAAATGTGTATGCATTGTGAGGTTGATTTACCAATTTTAAGTGAGATAATAATACCAGCTAACTTTTATGAACCAATGTGTGTGCAAGTGAAATATTTGTTAACCATGATTTTGTGCATGTAATTATACTCTATGTAATTCAAGTCACCAAAATTTAGCTAATCCATAAGCGAACATTGATCTATACAAAATAAGGTTTCTAATTTGATAAACATGTCACCACGTATAAGGATATCACCATTGCCAATACGGCTTGATGCCACCTAAACTGTAATGAGGATTAACCCATGGTGTTCAAATAATTAAAGAATTCCAAATATTCAAGCTCGTTACCCCATATTTTCTTTTGATTTCTTTTGAGTAGGAATTCTTATTCATTTTTTTTGTGAACAAGGGTATTTTATTGCTTTTTGTAGTGAGACTACTTTTATTTTTCTTTCTTTCTTTTCTCTTTTTCTTTGCTTTATCTTGCTTTTATTTTTTTATTTTTTGGGATACTTGTTCAGATTAGATGAGCAAGGAATATTATTTGGGTAAGGGGGGTTTGTCCTTTTTCTAATTCTCAGTATTCTAGACCATGCACATAATAGGATAACAAGGAAACTTTTCGCTTAAGGAACTAATACTACTATGTAGTATCATATTTCAAAATAAAAAAAAAATTATTTTAAGATGTGAAATGTGTTCTTGGTTCTGAAAGTAGCAAGACCAGTTCCCAAAAATCAAAAGTTTTGTTTAAATAAGTAATAGTTATTTTGGTTCAAGAGATATTTATAATCAGAATTACAAAATAATTTATGCATATACACTATACAAAGTAATTTATGCATAATATTTATAAGGTGGTTTCAAAATAAAAGGAGGTTTTGAAGGATAACTTGGTTGTGGTGAAGGTGATTGAAGTTGATTTGTTGATGTTTGATATTGTTGTGATGAAGGATGATGATCATATATAGATGAAGAAAGGTGATGAACAAAAAGTTATGAAGAGGAAAATAAGAGAGAATGCGATGTGATAATGATAAAGAAAGAGAGAATGAAGAACAAAAGGTGATAAAAAAAGTGTTAATGAAAATAAAGAGGAAGAGAATAAATAGCTTAATGCAACAATGATAAACAAAGACAAACTAGATAATACATATTCCGTATGGATAGGAGAGGTTTGCAAAAGTTCAGAAAGGGATATATTAGTTGGGGGATTGGCCCATTGTTGTTGAATGTCGAAGGGAACTTTAGGTTGAGACTTCAACATTAAATATGGGTTTTCTATGCTTGTATCCTCTTTTTGATTATTCTTCAAAACTAAGAGAGGTCTTGAAGGTTGGTTGGATGAAGAATTTATTTCTTGTTTATAAAATTGAATTGATTGAGCTTGAGGTTGCTCACTTGTATTTTTTGTTACATTATTAGTGATATCATTGTGATGGAGCACATTAGGATGTAAGATTTTGTTTTTTTCCTATTATTTATGAATGGATTGGGGATCTTGGAAGATCTCCATGTCTTGATTAGTCATGGGTACTTGTTGTGTAGAAGGTTTAGGTTTTGAAGATGTTAAGGCTAGACAAAATGGAACATCTACTGGTTATATTGTAGCACACATTTCAAATGGTCTTGGATCTCCATGGATAGTAACCAATTGATTTTTAAATTTGACACATTGATGTAAAGTATGAGGGACTACTCTCAATGCATTAATACAAGGTCGACCTAGGAGAATATTATATGATGCAGGGTAAGATAAAACAAACATGATTGTGTCTAAGATACTTGGACCAACTTGCAATGGCACTGACAACACTCTACAAGTTTCTTGTGTTTCATAATTAAATGCTTTGATGATCATTTTAGTTTTCCTTAAGTCTTCTGTTCTAAATCCAAATATTTTAAAGAAATCATATGTGCATATGTTTAGTGATGAACCATTATCAATCAATACTCTTTTGATACCTACATCCTCAATTAGGGTTGTAATATATAAAGGATTATCTCTATACATGCTTTGAGGAGGAATGTATTTATCGTGAAACTCTACATAATTTATGTCGTGGGAAACTACAATATTGACCACAACAATAGGTTCTATATCTTGAGGTACCATAATTTTTCTTAAGGTACCCATTAATTATTATCTATGTATAGATGAGATTCTTAAGATATCTAGGAGAGCAATTCTAGCTGTAGTATTAGCTAATTGTTCATTAATATCGTAGGAAGGTTTTTGTTGTGGTTTTGATAAATTGTTTTCATTTATGGGTGCTTTTAACACAAATGGAGGTTTTTATTCATCAGTTTTTTGATTTTGTGATTATGAATTTTGATTTTGAACTTGTTTCCTAGTGACAACTCCAATAATACCCACAATTTTGTTTGTTTGTGAGTGACCAAACTGATATTTGGTAGTTGATGCTTGTTCAATAGGAAGTATTTGTTGAGAAGAAGGATGTGTAGTAATTATTCTAGGAAATGGATCTTATGGAACTAATAAGTCTATGATAGGAAGGATTGGGTCTAACACATTTTTAGAACTATTTGAATTATTATAAATAATATCTATTTCAATTTTTGTTTCACTTTCTGAGTTGCTTGTATTTTTTGAAGATGAAAATTGAAATATTGAATTGTCCTAATTGTGATTGCAGATTGAGTAGGCACATAAGAAGTTTGTATATTTTGGTATGGTAATAAATTGCTGATAGTTACCACATATCGAGTTGGGCAAGGGACATTGTGGTGTTCAAATGTAGGAGCATCCAGTGGTGTAAGAGTGATCTTGCATCACCAAAATTTGTATTTGTTTAATTTTATTCTAAATTTTATTTTGTTGTTTATAGGATGGATACATAGACCGAAAGCTAAAATAATCGTCCCAATATCCTAAGAGGTTTACGAGATATGTAAATTTTAAAGTCTTCGACCCCATCAAGTCTAGTAAACTAGTAAACTAGTAAAGCTAGTAAAACTTGGAGGTCAATTTTGAAGGCCTTATAGGTCTTTTTAAGGGCTGAACTATGGTGGTATTATATATAACCACAATATAGGATAGTAAACCCCTTCGCGATGTTTCCAAAAACATGCGCCAATAGTCATTTAAAGCAAGGAGCGATGATATGACCTCGGGAAGTTTACCCCCAAAATTCAAATTTGAAATAGATGGTTTTAGGCGGGAAAAGGGAAAAAATGGTCAAAAGGGGGGAATTTAAAATTTGTAATCAATTTGTCTCTATAAGATCTATTATTAGAATAGGAACAAAATAAAAACCTTGGTTTTCATTTGCATTTTCTCTACTTTCTCTACTTTCTGTGGATTATATGTGTATTATTTTAATGTAACTTTACTTCACGTGGTATCAGAGTAGGAGTTCCTGAGTGTGTAAGTAGATCATCAAATGTGAGGTAGTTTGCACAAGGATTTGTGGTGAGGGTTTGTGAGATATGAGAGCAAAATGCCTTCACAAAGAAACTATGGTGGTGGGAGAAATTCTATGGTGATAGAAGAGGATTGTAGACCTTTATTTTGGTAAGTTCAAGCTTTGCAAGAGGAACTACATAGAGGGTTTAAGCCAAGGAGAGAAGATGGAAGTGAATATGAATCTGAATAAGAAGAAGTCCAATTTGAGGAAGAAGAAGAAGTAGTAGATCCTGCACAATCCAGGTTATATAGATCCATATCCCAAATTAAGAAGAGATCGAAGATGGAGGTTTCTACGTATTCTGGAAATATTAATCCAGAAGAGTTGATTGACTAGATAAATGACATGGAAGAATAATTTTAGTATTGAAGATCTTGAGAGGGTTAAGTTTGCTAATACCAAGCTAAAGGTTCCTGCAAATATTTGGTGGAAGGGAGTACAGTTAGACAAAAATAGAAGAGGAAATGAAAGGATAATAAGGTGGGAGTGAATGGTGGAGAAGTTGAAGAGGAAGTTCATTCCAACTGATTATGAGTTGGATCTACTAAATAAAATGTAATGTTTGAGGTAATCACGAAAGTTTATCAAAGAATACAGAGAGGAGTTCTATAATATCCTAATCCGAACATGCCATTCTGAGGCCAAAAAGGAGAAGGTAGTCCATTACATAAATAGGTTGAGAGAAAGTATTCAAGAGGAGTTGAGTTTGGTTACGATGACCACCATAGAAGATGCTTACTAATTTGTCTTGAAGGTAGAAGAGAAGCTAATATGAGATTTGAAAGTAAACAAAGAGGAAGAGGTCATGGTGGAAGAACTGGTGGGAGAAGAAATAGACGATAGAATGAAGAGAAAAAGAAGACTAGGTAAACAAGCAATTTTCAAGACCAGAAGGGGAATGATTTGTATCGCCCTCATGAGCTGAACAATGACTACTGAAGAGGAAGATGAAGGTTTGGATGAGTTCTTGGAAGAGGAGGATTTTGTGGAACCTATTTCCAATGTAGTAAAGAAGGATATCAGGCACAACAAAAAGGAATAATGAATAAGATAACTGAAGGTAATCCTCGATCTACTATTGTAGATGAAGGTGCTGAATCTGAGTACTCTAAGGAAGTGGAAAGAGGAGAATTTTTTATCACAAGGAGAGCCTTGTTGAATGAGTAAAAATATCCAAATCAGAGGAAGAGTTTGTTTCACACAAGGTGTAAATATGCAAACAAGGAGTATAATGTTATCATTGATAATGGTAGCACTGATAACCTATTTTTAGAAGGTATGGTTAACAAGTTATAGTTAGAGAGAAGAAGGAACCCACATCCATATCGGATTGCATGGTTGCATAAGGATCATAGGACTTTGGTCATTGAGTACTGTTTAGTAAAATTAAATATTGGAAGTTACCGTGATGAGGTCATGTGTGACATCTTGCCTATGGATGCTTATTATTTGTTATTGAGAAGGCCATGGCAGTTTGATTGACATGCAATACATGATGCACATGCCAACACTTACTCCCTAATAAATAATGGAGTGCGCCATAAGATGAAGCCCCTAAAGGATATGAAAGAAAAGTTATGTAGCAATGATAGAATATGTTTAGTAGATTGTAGAAAAATTTTGGATGGCCTGAAGCACGAGCATATGTGCTATGCATTAATTGTTAGAGTTAAATATGATCAATACAAAGATATCCCAATAGAGATATCAGGTCTATTAGAAAAATTCCCATATTTTATATCAGATAATGTACTTGAGGGTTTACCACTAGTGAGGAAGATTAGTCACCACATACATTTGGTATCAAAATCTAGTTTACCTAATAAAGAAGCCCATAGAATGACTCTTGTAGAAATTGAGGATCTAAACAGACAAGTCCAAGAGCTACTAAAAAATGGAATGATTCGAGAGATTTTAATTCCATGTGCAGTACTTGTAGTACTAGCACCAAAGAAATATGGGGAGTGGAGAATGTGTATAGACTCTCGATCTATTAACAATATCACCATCAAATACAAATTTCCATTGCTAAGGATTGATGATATTATGGACAATTTGAGTGGAGCCAAGTACTTCACAAAGATTTACCTAAAGAGTGGGTATCATCAAATTTGTATCAGATAAGTAGATGAGTGGAAGACAACATTCAAGATAAAAGAGGATTTGTATGTGTAGTTGGTCATGTCATTTGGGCTATCCAATGCATAAAGCACATTCATGCAGCTTATGAATGAGGTATTGAAGGAGTTTCTAAGAAAATTTGTCATTGTCTATTCATATGACACTTTAATTTTTAGCAAGACTTTGGAGGAGCACCTGTTGCATATTCGATGTGATTTTGAGAAGCTGAGTGAAGAGTAGTTACTGATTAATTTGAAAAAGTGCAGTTTTGTGAAGGAGTTGGTGTACCTGGGATTTTTCATCTCAGTTGAAGGTCTTAAAATGGACCCATAAAAAGTGAGGGCTATCATCGAATGACCTACTCCAAAGAGCATTACAGAGGTAAGATCATTCCATGGTCTAGCCAATTTTTACAAAAAAAATATAAGAATTTTAACAGTATTTGTGCACCCCTAACATAGACAATGAAAGGGGATAAGAAGGAGTTTAAGTGGACTTCATGATCAGATAGTATTTTTGTTTTTTTGAAGAATAAAGTCACATAGCAACCTATTTTGTCACTTCCAAATTTTAATAAAGTATTTCAGATAGATTGTGATGCTAGTGGTAGTGCCATAGGAGACATATTGAGTCAAGAGGGTAATCTTGTTGCCTACTTTAGTGAGAAGCTTAATGAGGCTAGGAAAAATTATTTTTTCTATGATCAGGAGTTTTATGCTATAGTACAGGATTTGAAAAAGTGGAGACACTATTTGTTGCCAAAATATATTTTTTTATATACTGATCATCAGGCCTTACAATATATTAATATCCAAGAAAAATTAAATCAGAGGCACTTAAAATGGGTTGAGTTTTTACAAAGTTATACCTTTGTGTTAAAACACAAGAGTGGGAAGTCAAATAGGTTTGCACATGCCTTAAGTAGAAGGTAGAACTTACTGACAAAAATTAAGGTGGAGTTTATACAATTTGATAAACTTAAGAGTTTATACCCTAAAGACCCAGATTTTGTAGAGGCTTGGAGAGATTGCTTGGCACCTGTTACTTTAGACATAACTAAGTGGTTGTATTTCCTAATCCAATATGGAATGTTATTCAAAGGGAACCAATTGTGCATTCCAAGGAGTTCGATGAGAGAGAATATGGTCAAGGAAAAGCATAGTGGAGGGCTGGCTGGACACTTCGGTCGAGATAAGGTCATTGCCCTCATTAGTGATAACAACTATTGGCCACAATTACAACAAGATGTGAAGATATTTATGCAAAGTTATAGAGTATGCCAGAGGGCCAAGGGTGTGAGGTAGAACTAGGGTTATGCATAGTGGTGAATATTCACCAACTGGGCAAATATTAGGATTTTCAAAATTTGAAATTGGTGAATATGAGGACCCTCGACATCGGCCCATTCACCTAAAAATTTTTACGATCAATTTTCTCTTAGGATCAATTTGCCACAATATATATATCCAAACATAGGTATATTTGTACTTGTTGGAAATATTTTTTTAAGCCTGATCTAATGGTGGTATTTTTATGAATTTATAAGATGATTTAATAGGTCAAAAGTGGCTTCAAATATGACCTTACATTTTAGGGCTTCAAATACCCTAAATTTTGGTGTGAATATGCTCGATTTGATTTTCTTAGGATTCTCCATGATTCACCTTGATTTTGATTAGGATTCACCATTTTTTTACAAGTACATTTTGATTCCAACCCCTTATGCATAACCCCGGGTAAAACACTAGATTATATTAGCCATTACCTGTATCATAGAAACTATGGGAAAACATCAACATGGATTTTGTTCTTGGTCTACCAAGGAAACAGAGGGGGAATGACTACATATTTGTGGTGGTTGATAGGTTTTCAAAGATGGCACATTTTATTCTCTTATAGAAAACTAATGATGTAGTTCATGTTGCAGGGTTTTTTTTCAAAGATGTGGTATGACTACATGGTCTACCAAAGAATATTATTTTTGATAGGGATACCAAAGTTGTTGGATAGTTTTGGAGGATTATGTGGAAGAAAATGAAGATGGATTTGAAATTTAGTTTTGCATACAGCTCGTTTTATGGATAAACAAAGGTGGTGAATGAGAGTTTGGGTAACCTACTAAGATGATTAGTAGGAGATAAGCCCAAGGGATGGGATTTGGTTTTACCACAGGAAGAATTTACTTACAACAATTATGTCAATAGAAGTACTAATAAATCCCTATTCCAGATTGTATATGGGAGCAACCCAAGGAATGTTTTTGAGTTGAGGAAGATGGACAGAGGGGAAAAAAATAGTGTTGAGGCTGAGGACTTTGTAGAGCACCTAAAGAGCTTTCATGAATAAGTGAAGAAGCATATTACTTAGATGAACAATCAGTACAAGATAATGGTAGACTATAAGTGACGGTTTAAGGAATTCCAAGTGGGATATGAAGTTATGGTCCACCTACGAAAATAAAGGTTTCCAACTAAAACCTATAACAATATGAAAATGAAGAAGCTTGGACCATGCAAGATCATAGAGAAACAAGATTCAGGAAATGCATATGAAGTAGAACTACGAGGTGGACTTAACATATCAACTATGTTCAAAATTTCTGATTTGGAAGAATATCATGAAGGAGACAATGATGAGGGATAAGTAACATATATTTGGCACATTCCAACATCTACTGTAGAGAAGGAAGATATAGAAGAAATCCTAGAAACCCGAACTAGAAAAAGTATAAGGAAAAGATAGTATGAAGAATATCTGGTTAAATGGAAGGGCATGCCTATTGAAGATTCATCTTGGTTGTCAAAGATAGAGTTTGAATACCTTAGTTTTCCCCCAATAGTATATAAGTGAAGGTCACTTCTCAATTTACCCTGGTTGTCTAATGTAGGAGCATCCAACGGTGTAAGAGAAATCTTGCATCACCAAAATTTGTATTTGTTTTATTTTGTTCTAATGTTTTTTTTTTTTTTTTAGAGGATGGAGACAGACCCAATGCTGAAAGAATCATCCCAATATCCTAAGTGGTTTGGGATATATGTAAATTTTATGGTCTTCGACCCTGTCAAAACTAGTAAACTAGTAAAGATGGTAAAACTTGGAGGGCAATTTTGAAGCCCTTAGAAGCCTTTTTAAGGGCTAAAATATGGTGGTATTGTGTTTCAACACAATACTAAGTAGTAAACCCCTTCACAAGATTTTTGAAAACATGTGCCAATAATAGTTTCGAGTAATGAGCGATGAGTTATGACCTCAGGAAGTTTACTACTGAAATTCAAATTTTAAATAGATTGTTTTAGGCAGGAAAAGGGAAAACAGGGTCAAAAGGGGGGAATTTCAAATTTGTAATAAGTTGGTCTTTGTAAGATCTATTCTCAGAATATGAATACAAGAAAAACCTTGGTTTTCATTGGCATTTTATTTACTTTCTCTACTTTTTGTGGATTGTGTGTGTATTATTTTAATGCAACTCTGCTTCAAGTGGTATCAATGTAGGATTTCCTAAGTGTGTAAATAGATCACCGAATGTGATTTAGTTTGCACAAGGATTTGTGGTTAGGATTTGTGAGAGACGAGATCAAAATACCTCCATGAAGAAACCGTGGTGGTGGGAGAAATGCTATGGTGCCAGAAGAAGATTTTAGAGCTTTGTAGAGGTAATCTCAAGCTTTACAAGAGGAACTGCATAGATGGTTTGAGCCAAGGAGATAATATGAGAGTGAAGATGAATTTGAAGAAGAAGAGGCCTAGTTCAAGGAAGAATAAGTAGTAGATCATGCACAAGCCAGGTTATATAGAGCCATATCCCATATTGGGAAGAGATGGAAGATGGAGGTTTTTATGTATTTTAGAAATCTTAATCCATAAGATTTGATTGACTCTATCAATGACATGGAAGAATAATTTGAGTATGATGAGGTTGAATATCCTAAGAGGGTCAAGTTTTCTAAGACCAAGCTGAAGGGTCATGCAAGTATTTGGTGGAAGAGTGTGCAGTTGGATAGAAATAGAAGAGGGAAGGAAAGGATAACAATGTGGGAGTGGATGGTGGATAAGTTGAAGAGGCATTTCATTCTAGTTGATTACGAGTTGGATCTACTAAAGAAAATATAGGGTTTGAGGTAGTCAATCAAGTCTATCAAAGAATACACAAAGGAGTTCTATAAGATCCTAATCTGAATAGTCCATTCTAAGGCCAACAAGGAGAAGGTAAACCATTATATAAATGGGTTGAGAGAAAGTATTCAAGAGGAGTTGAGTCTAGTTAGGATGACCACCATAGAATATGCTTACTAGTTTACCTTTAAGGTAGAAGAGAAGTTGAATAGGATATTTGAAATCAAACAAAGAGGAAGATTTCATGGTGGAAAAATTGGTGGGAGAACAAATGGAGGACATAATGAGGACCAAAAGAAGACTAGGGAAACAAGCAATAGTCGAGACCATAAGGGGGAGAATGCTTACCACCCTTGCGAGCAGAATAATGGCTACCAAAGAGGAAGAGGAAGGTCTGGACAAGGGCTTGAAAGAGGAGTATTTCATGGAACCTATTTCCATGTGGAAAAGGACATCAAACATATGAGTTCCCACAACACCAAAGGGAATGAAATAACATACCTAAAGGTAATTCTCGATTTGTTGTTGTAGATGAAGATGCTGAATTTGAGCACTCTAAGGAGAACCAATTGTGCATTCCAAGGAGTTCAATGAGAGAGAATATGGTAAAGGAGAAGTATAGTGGAGGATTGGTTGGACACTTTGGTCAAGATAAGACCATTCTCCTCATTAGTGAGAACTACTATGGGCCACCGTTACAATAGGATGTGAAGAGATTTGTGTAAATTTTTAGAGTATGCCAAAGGGCCAAGGGTGTGAGGCAGAACACTAGGTTATATCAGCCATTACCTATACCATAGAAACCATGGGAAGATATTAGCATGGATTTTATTTTTTGGCCTACCAAGAACACAGAGGGGGAATGACTCCATATTTGTGGTCGTTGAAAAGTTTTCAAATATGGCATATTTTATTCCCTGTGAGAAAACTAATAATGCAGTTCATGTTGCAGGGTTTTTTTTTAAAGAGGTGGTACGACTACATGGTCTACCAAAGAGTATTGTTTCCAAAAGAGATACCAAATTTATTGGGTAAATCTGGAGGACTTTGTGGAAGAAACTAAATATATATTTAAAATTTAGTTTTGCATACCACCCACAAACTTATAGACAAACATAGGTGGTGAATAGGAGTATGGGTAACTTGTTGAGATGCTTAGTAGGAGATAAGACAAAGGTATGAAATTTGGTTTTACCACAGATGAAATTTGCTTAAAAAAATTCTATCAAGAGGATTACTAATAAATCCCCATTCCAGATTGTATATGGGAGCAGCCCAAGGAATGCTTTTGAGTTGAGGAATATGGATAGAGGGGAAAAGAACAATGTTGAGGCTAAGGACTTTGTAGAGCACCTAAATAGCTTGCATGAAGAAGTGAAGAAGCATATTACTAAGATGAACACTCAGTATAATATAAGGGTAGACTAGAAGTGATGGTTTAAGGAATTCCAAGTGGGAGATGAATTTATGGTCCACTTGAGAAAATAAAGGTTTCCTGCTAAAACCTATAACAAGTTGAAAATGAAGAAGTTTGGACCATGCAGGATCATAGAGAAATAGGATTTAGGAAATGCATATGAAGTAGAACTGCCAAGTGGACTTAACATATAACCTATGTTCAACATTTTTGATTTGATAGAATATCATGAATGGTACAATGATGAGGGATCAGTAACAAAAATTTGGGACATTCCAACGTCTACTCCAGAGAAAAAAGAGATAGAAGAAATTCTAGACACCCACACTAGTATAAGTACAAGGAACAAACAGTATGAGGATTATATTGTTAAATGGAAGGGTAGGCCTATTTAAGATACATCCTAGTTGTAAAATATAGAGGTTGACTACCTTGGTTTTCCTACAAAAGTAACAATTGAAGGTCACTTCTCAATTTACCCTAGGTATCTTATGCAGGAGCATCCAACAGTGTAAGAGTGATATTGCATCACCAAATTTTGTATTTGTTTCATTTTGTTCTAAACTTTATTTATTATTTTAGAGGATGGATACATAGACCCAATTCCAAAATAATAATCCCAATATCCTGAGTGGTTTTGGAGATATGTAAATTTTAAGATCTTTGACCCTATCAAAACTAGTAAACTAGTAAAGCTGATAAAACTTGGAGGGCAATTTTGAAGGCCTTAGAAGCATTTTTAAGGGTTGAAATATGGTGGTATTGTGTGTATACATAATATTAGGTAGTAAAATCCTTCGCGAGCTTTCTGAAAACATGCGCAAATAGTCATTTAGAGCAACGAGCAATGATTTATGACCTCGATAAGATTTCTCTAGAAATTCAAATTTTAAATAGATGGTTTTAGGCTGGAAAATGGAAAGGAGGGTCAAAGGGGGGAATTTTGAATTTGTAATAATTTAGTCTTTGTAAGATCTAATATTAGAATAGGAATGCAAGAAAAACCTTTGTTTTCATTGGTATTTTCTCTACTTTATCTGCTTTTGTGGATTGTGTGTGTATTGTTTTAATGCAACTCTGCTTAAAGTGGTATCAAAGTAGGAGTTCCTAAGTGTGTAAGAAAATCATCGAATGTGATTCAGTTTGCACAAGGATTTGTGGTTAGGCATTATGAAAGATGATGTCAAAATACCTCCACGAAGAAATCATGGTGGTGGGAGAAATGCTATGGTGCTAGAAGAGGATTTTAGAGCTTTGCAGAGGTAAGTTCAAGCTCTACAAGAGGAACTACATAGAGGGTTTGAGCCAAGGAGAGAATATGGGAGTGAAGATGAAGTTGAAGAAGAAGAGGACTAGTTCGAGGAAGAAGAAGAAGTAGTATATCCTACACAATCCAGGTTATATAGATCCATATCCCAGATTGGGAAGAGATCGAAGATGGAGATTTCTATGTATTTTGGAAATCTTAATCTAGAAGAGTTGATCGACTAGATCAATGACATGGAAGAATAATTTGAGTATGATGAGGTTGAATATCATAAGAGGGTCATGTTTTCTAAGACCAAGCTGAAGGGTCATGCCATTATTTGGTGGAAGGGAGTACATTTGGACAAAAATAGAAGAGGGAAGGAAAGGATAACAAGGTGGGAGCAGATGGTGGAGAAGTTGAAGAGGTAGTTCATTCCAACTGATTACGAGTTGGATCTACTAAATAAAATGTAGGGTTTGATGTATTCAAGCAAGTCTATCAAAGAATATATAGAGGATTTCTATAAGATCCTAATATGAACAAGCCATTCTAAGTCCAATAAGGAGAAGGTAGCCCGCTACATAAATGGGTTTAGAACAAGTATTCAAGAGGATCTATGTCTGGTTAGGATGACCACCATATAATATGCTTACCATTTTTCCTTGAAGGTAGAAGAGAAGCTAAATAGGATATTTTAAAGTAAACAAAGAGGAAGAGGTCATGGTGGAAGAACTAGTGGGAGAACAAATGGAGAATGGAATAAGGACCAAAATAAGACTGGGGAAACAAGCATCAGTCATGACCAGAAGGGGATAATTCTTACCATCCTTGTGAGAAGAATAATTGCTACCAAGGAGGAAGATGAGGATTTCATGGAACCTGTTTCTAGTGTGGGAAAGAAGGACATCGAGCATATGAGTGCCCACAACACCAAGGGGGAATGAATAAGAGGCCTGAAGATAATGCTTGAGTTGTTGTTGTAGATGAAGGTGCTAAATTTGAGCACTCTAAGGAAGCAAAAAAAGGAGAATTTATGGTCACAAGGAGAGCCTTGTTGAATGAGGAGAAAGATTCATATCAGAGGAAGAGTCTATTCCACACAAGGTGTAAATGTGCAGGTAAGATGTGTAATGTTATCATTGATAATGGTAGCACTGATAACCTAGTTTTATAAGGGATGGTTACCAAGTTAAAGTTAGAGATAAGGAGGCACCCGCATCCATATTGAATTGTATGGTTGTATAAGGACCATAGGTATTTTTTTAGTGAACAGTGTTTATTAAAATTTAATATTAGAAGTTACTATGATGAGGTCCAGTATGACATCCTACCTATGTATGCTTTCCATTTGCTATTAGGAAGGCCATGGTAGTTTGATCGACATGAAATACATTATGGTCATGCCTAAAATTACTCACTAACAAAGGATGGAGTGTGCCATAAGCTGAAGCCCTTGAAGGATATGGATGAAAAGGTATGTAGCAGTGCTAGAATCTATTTAATAGATGGTAGAATTTTTTTGGATGACCTGAAGCACAAGAATATGTGCTATGCATTAATTCCTAGAGTTAAATATGATCAATGCAAAGATATCCTAGTAGAGGTCTCAAGTCTTTTAGAAGAATTCCTATATATTATATCAGACAATGTACTTGAGGTTTTTTCGCCAGTGAGGAAGATCAGTCACCACATAGATTTTATACTGGGAGCTAGCAGCCTATAGAATGACTCCAGTAGAAAGTGAAGAGTTAAAAAGACAAGTACAATAGCTACTAAAAAAGGGACTGATTTGGGAGAACTTAAGTCCATGTGTATTACCTACAGTACTAGCACCAAGAAATATGAAGAGTGGAGAATGTGTACAGACTCTCGAGATATTAACAAGATCACCATCAAATATATATTTCCATTACCAAGGATGGATGACATTATGGACTATTTGAGTGGATCCAAGTACTTCACCAAGATTGACCTGAAGAGTGGGTACCATCAAATTTTTATCAGAGAAGGAGATGAGTGGAAGATAGCCTTCAAGACCATAGAGGGTTTGTATGAGTGGTTGGTCATGCCATTTGGGCTATTTCTGGAGGACTTTGTGGAAGAAACTGAAGAGAAATTTGAAATTTAGTTCTACATATCACTTGTATACTGATGCATAAATAGAGGTAGTGGATAGGAGTTTGGGTAATCTACTGAGATTCTTAGTAAGAGATAAGCCCAAGGGATGGGATTTGGTTTCACTACAGGCAAAATTTTCTTACAACAATCCTTTCAATAGGAGTACTAATAAATCCCCATTTCAAATTGTATATAGGAGTAGCCCAAGGAATGCTTCTGAGTTGAGGAAGTTGGATAGAGGGGAAAAGAACAGTTCTAATGTTGAGGAATTTGTAGAGCACTTAAAGAGCTTGCATGAAGAAGTGAAGAATCCTATTACTAAGATGAACACTCAGTACAAGACAAGGGTATACTAGAAGTGATGGTTTAAGGAATTCCAAGTGGGAGATGAATTTATGGTCCACCTGAGAAAAGAAAGGTTTCCTGCTAAAACCTATAACAAGCTAAAAATGAAGAATTTTGGACCATGTAGGATCATAGAGAAATGGGATTTAGGAAATGCATAAGAAGTAGAATTGCCAAGTGGACATAACATATCACCTGTGTTCAACATTTCTAATTTGGTATAATATCATGAAGAGGACAATGATGAAGGATCAGTAATAAAAATGTGGGATATTCTAGTGTCTACTCCAAAGAAGGAAGAGATAGAAGAAATCCTAGACACTCGCACTTGCAAAATTACAAGGAACATGTAGTATGAGGAATATCTGGTTAAATGGAAGGGCAGGTCTGTTTTAGATTCATCATGGTTGTCAAAGACAGAGGTTGACCACATTGGTTTTATTCCAATAGTATATAAGTTAAAGTCACTTCTCAATTTACCTTAGGTGTTTGATGCAGGAGCATCCAACGGTGTAAGATAGATCTTGCATTACAAAAATTTGTATATGATTCATTTTGTTCTAAAGTTTATTTAGTTGTTTAGAGGATGGAGACATAGACCCAAAGCTGAAATAATCATTCCAATATCCTAAGTACTTTGAGATATATATAGTAAATCTAGTAAAACTTGGATATCTCTTTTGAAGACCTTAGAGGCCTTTTTAAGGGCTAAAATATGGTGATATTGTGTTTAAACACAATACCGGGCAGTAACCCCTTTGATAGATTTTTGAAAACATGCGTCAATAGTCGTTTCCAGCAACGAGCGATGAATTATGACCTCGAGAAGTTTACCCCAAAAATTCAAATTTGAAATAGATGGTTTTAGGCGAGAAAAGAGGAAAAAAGATCAAAAGGGGGGAATTTTGAATTTCTAATTAGTTGGTCTCTGTAATATCTATTCTCAAAACAAGAATACAAGAAAATCCTTGCTTTTTATTGGTATTTTCTCTACTCTCTTTGATTTCTATGGATTGTGTGTAATATTTTAATATAAATTTGCTTCAAGTGGTATCAAAGCATGAGTTCCTAAGTGTTTAATAAGATCGTCGAATATGAGGTAGTTTGCACAAGTATTTGTGGTTAGGTTTTGTGATATATGAGAGTAAAATACCTCCAGGAATAAATCGTGGTGGTAGAAGAAATTCTATCATGCTAGAAGAGGATTTTAGAGCTTTGCGGAGGTAAGTTCAAGCTCTATAAGAGGAACTGTGTAGAGGATTTGAGCCAAGGAGAGAATATGGGAGTGAATATGAAGCTGAAGAAGAAGAGGCCCAGTTCAAGGAAGAAGAATAAGAAGCACTAGATCCTACATAAGCCAGGTTATATAGAGCCATATCCTAGATTGGGAAGAGACCAAAGATGGAGGTTTCTACGTATTTTGGAAATCTTAATCTAGAAGAGTTGATCGACTAGATCAATGACATGGAAGAATACTTTGAGTATGAGGAGGTTGAACATCTTGATAGGGTCAATTTTGCTAAGACAAAGTTCAAGGGTCATGCAAGTATTTGATGGAAGGGAGTGCAGTTGGACATAAACAAAAGAGGTAAGAAAATGATAACAAGGCAAGAGTGGATGGTGGAGAAGTTGAAGAGGTAGTTCATTCCAGCTGATTATGAGTTTGATCTTCTAAAGAAAATCTAGGGTTTGAGGTAGTCAAGCAAGTCTATCAAATAATACATTAAATATTTCTATAAGATTCTAATCCGAACAGGCCATTATGAGTCCAACAAGGAGAAGGTATCCTGTTACATAAATGGGTTGAGAGAAAGTATTCAAGATAAGTTGAGTCTATTTAGGATGACCACCATAGAATATGCTTACCAGTTTGCCTTGAAGGTATAAGAGAAGTTGAATAGGATATTTGAAAGATAATTGAGAGGAAGAGTTTGTGGTAGAATAACTAGTGGGAGAACAAATGGAGGATAGAAGACTGGGAAAACAAGCAAAAATCATGACTAGAAGGGGGAGAATGCTTATCACCCTCGTGAGTGAAATAATGGCTACAAAAGAGGAATAGTAATATCTGTATGAGGGCCTAGAAGAAGAGGATTTTTTTGAACCTATTTCCAATGTGGAAAAGAAGAACATCGGGCATATGAGTGCTCACAACACCAAGGAGGAATGAATAAGAGGACTGAAGGTAATACTCAATATGTTATTGTATATGAAGGTTTTGAATTTGAGCACTGTGAGGAAGCATAAAGAGGAGAATTTTTTGTCACAAGGACAACCTTGCTAAATGAGGAGAAAGATCTAGATCAGAGGAAGAGTCTACTCTGCACAAGGTGTAAATGTGTAGGTAATATGTGTAATGTTATCATTGATAATGGTAGCACTGATAACCTAGTTTCGAAAGGGATTTAAACAAGTTCTAGTTAGAGAGAAGGAGACACCCACATCCATATTGAATTATGTGTTTGTCGAAGGACCTAAGGGCTTTTGTCAGTGAGTAGTGTTTAGTAAAATTCAATATTGGAAGTTATTGTGATGAGGTCCTATGTGACATCCTACCTATGGATGCTTGTCATTTGCTATTGAGAAGGCCATGGCAGTTTTATCGATATGCAATACATGATGGGAATGCCCACACTTACTCCCTGGCAAAGGATGGAGTGTGCCATAAGCTAAAGCCCTTGAAGGAGATGGATGAAAAGGTATGTAGTAGTGCTAGAATATTTTTAGTAGATGGTAGAATTTATTTTTGGATGGACTAAAGCATAAGCATATGTGATATGCATTAATTCCTAGAGTTAAATATGAGCAATGTAAATATATCCTAGTAGAGGTCTCACGTCTTTTAGAAGAATTCCCAGATATTATATCAAAAAATGTACTTAAGGGTTTGCCACCAGTGAGGAAGATCAATCACCACATAGATTTGGTATTGAGAGCTAGTTTACCCAATAATTCAACCCATAGAATGACTCATGTAGAAAGTAAGGAGCTAAATAGACAAGTACAAGAGCTATTGAAAAGGGAATGATTTAGGAGAGCTTAAGTCCATGTGCAGTAACTGCAATACTAGCACCAAAGAAATATGGGGAGTGGAGAATGTATACAGACTCCCAAGCTATTAACAAGATCACCATCAAATACAGATTTCCATTGCCAAGGATGGATGACATTATGGACTATTTGAGTGGAGCCAAATAATTCACCAAGATTGACCTAATGAGTGGGTACCATCAAATTCATATTAGATAAGGAGATGAGTGGAAGACAACCTCCAAGACAATAGAAGGTTTGTATGAGTGGTTGGTCATGCTATTTGGGCTATTTTTGGAGGTCTTTGTGGAAGAAACTGAAGACATATTTGAAATTCAACTCTACATACCACCCATAGACTAATGGATAAACAGAGGTGGTGAATAGGAGTTTGGATAACCTTTTGAGATGCTTAGTAAGAGAGAAGACCAAGGGATAGAATTTGGTTTTACCACAGGAAAAATTTGCTTATAAAATTTTTGTCAATAGGAGTAGTAATAAATCCCCATTCCAAATTGTATATAGAAGCAGCCCACGGAATGCTTCTGAGTTGAGGAATCTAGACAGAGAGGAAAAGAACAATGTTGAGCTTGAGGACTTTATAGAGCACCAAAATAGCTTGCATGAAGAAGTGAAGAAGCATATTACTAAGATGAACACTCAATACAAGGGTAGACTAGAAGCGATGGTTTAAGGAATTCCAAGTGGTAGATTAAGTTATGGTCCACCTGAGAAAAGAAAGGTTTTCTTCTAAAATCTATAACAAGCTGAAAATGAAGAAGTTTGGACCATGTAAGATCATAGAGAAACGTGATTCAAGAAATTCATATGAAGTAGAACTTCCAAGTAGAATTAATATATCACCTGTGTTCAACATTTCTAATTTAGAATAATATCATGAAGGGGATAATTATGAGGGATCAATAACAAAAATTTGGGACATTCCAACGTCTACTCCAGAGAATGAAGATATAGAAGAAATCATAGACACTCACACTGGTAGAAGTACAATGAAAAGGTAGTATGAGGAATATTTGGTTAAATGGAAGGGCATGCCTATTGAATATTCATCCTAGTTGTCAAATATAGAGGTTTACCACCTTGGTTTTCCTCCAACAACAAATAAGTGAAGGTCACTTTTCAATTTACCCTAGGTGTCTGATGTAGGAGCATCCAATGGTGTAAGAGTGATCTTGCATCACCATAATTTCCATTTATTTATTTTTGTTATAAAGTTTGTTTAGTTGTTTATAGTATTGAGACATAGACCCAATTATGAAAGAATCATCCCAATATCCTGAGCAGTTTGGGAGATATGTAAATTTTAAGGTCTTCTACCCTATCAAAACTAGTAAACTAGTAAACTAGTAAAGCTAGTAAAACTTGGAGGTCAATTTTGAAGGCCTTAGAGGCCTTTTTAAGGGCTGAAATATGGCAATATTATGTGCTAACAAAAAATTGAGTAGTAAACCCCTTTGCGAGCATTCCTAAAACATGCGCCAATAATAGTTTTAAGAAATGAGCAATGAGTTATGACCTTAGGAAGTTTACCCCCAAAATTCAAATTTTAAATAGATGATTTTAGGCAAGAAAAGGGAAATCATGGTTAAAATGGGGGAATTTCAAATTTGTAATTAGTTGGTCTCTATAAGCTCTATTCTAAGAATATGCATACAAGAAAAACCTTGGTTTTCATTGGCATTTTCTCTGCTTTCTCTGCTTTCTGTGGATTGTGTGTGTATTGTTTTAATGCAACTTTAATTCATGTTCTAATTGATTCATAGATTCTTTACCATGCTTGGGTAAAGTATTTTGGAAGATGTCTAAAGCTTGATTGGAATTTTGTGTTTGTTACTTTTGAGCATTGTTTAGAGGATTATTTTTTGGAGGGAATTTTTCTACTTCCATTGCACCTTTATCAATTAGATATTGTATCACATATTTTAATCTTTTGCAAGAGTTGGTTGAATGTCCATCCACCCGATGAAAATTACAATTTAAATCAGCTCTATATCCATGTAAAGTGGTGTCTGTTTGTTGCATTTCTAGCAATTGTATCAAAAATTCTTCTAATAATTGATGTAAAATCAAGGTTAAAGGCTGATTCAATCTTCTGAATTCTTGTGGAGGTTTATTAGGAATTTTTAATACAATTTTTTTATAGCTTTGGTAGTATTGATGTTTGGGGTGTTTCTACTATCAGTGACTCCATAACCTACTATTTTTTTGCTTTTGTATTGGTCTTTGGAATATTTATCCTCATCCTTTTTCTTTAATTGTTCTCTTCTAATAAGGGCATCTTCTACCCCCCTTGCTAAGTCTATAGCTTGATCAAAAGAGGTTACTGTGGCAATAGCAAGCTCATAAGATAACTGTTCTTGTAAATTACCAATGAATATTTCCAACATCTCTTGGTGAGCTAAGGCAAAGTGTAATTTTCCTAGAAGTTGTCTCCATTTATCTAGGAATTTAGCAAAGCTCTCGTATTTCCCTTGTTTGTAATTATATAAATTATTAATGGTAACATATCTTTAGCACTAAACTGATGAACAAACATTTCCACTATTTATTCAAATTTTCTTAAAGAATTAGTTGGTAATTGATAATACCATTCTAAGGCCATGCCTCTGATACTTTTATGGAACATTTTTAGTAACAACAAATCATCATAAGAAATATCATGACAAGTTTTCTTAAACATACGAAGATGTTCAATAGGATCTTCGATCCCTTTATATATCGGAAGGACTGGCATGGGGAAATGTTTGGGGTAAGGCTAAGCAAGAACAATAGGATCCAATGGTTGATTACACATATCTCTACAAATGTATGATGGATGGTAATGATCTATTTGATCTAGATGTGACGTTAATTATTTAACTAAGGCTTCAAGTCCTTGCGGTTGCTCACTAAATTGATTTTGTGGTATCATACTATTGTGCATTTGATGATATGGTTGTGTTGTCATATAAGTATTTCTAGTAGAAATACTATTATGTAAAGTATTTGTAGGAAAGGTATTATGAAGTTTATATGGAATTGCATCTTGCTGAATAATCTATTGATAATGATTAGCATTTTGTATTTTCTTAGAATTTTGTGATGTAGATGCTTGCTGATTAAGAGCTTGAGAGGAAGAAGAATGTTGTTTTTTTTTGGAATTATATTGTGTTGTTGGTTTTTGAGTGTTCAAATCTACATTTTTATTGATGTTTTGATATGGACCAACTTGATCTTAATATATTCTATTTATGTATGTCAATGTATTTGCATGTAGTTAGAAAGAAGCTTCTATAGCAGCCTTCGTTGAATAATATCCCATTGGGAATAAATATGTTGTCTTTAACACATGATTGATTTCATCTATATTGCTTTTTAGAAATTCAGTAAAGTTTTGGACAAATTTAAAACTAAAATTGCCTTGAGGGTCTACTAAAGGCTTGGTAGGATATTCTACTTCCTCTTATTTTTTGTCATCCTCACTTTGTTCTGTAAGTCTATCATCTTAAATATGTACCCTATCATCAAGGTTATCTTGATTTGGATCTCCTACGGAGTCAAAATCTATTTGTTTACCATTTCTTAGGATTCTAGGCATTTTGTCTTTAGGGTGTTTTGTTTTTTAGTAATATGTTGTATATATATGTTTTGATTTTTTGGGTATATATGTTATATATATACCTATATAAAATATTGTAGATATGTAGATATATATTATATATTTGTTTTTTTGGTTTTTTTGTGTTTTTGTTGTTTTTTTGTTATATTTGTTGTTTTTTTGAAAAGAAAGCAAAAATAAGGATTATAATATTCTAGATAATAGATTTAATATTCTTGAAATATTTTATGAATGTCGTTGATAGGCTTAAGTTCTTCATGTGTCATATAATGCTCTTCTTCAAATTGAATGTTTGATTTTAAAAATTTGATAAAGTGAGCTATAGTAATGGTATCAATTTCAGAATCTTAACTATAAAAATATATTTCATGACAATATTCACGAAAATGGACTACCCTAGGAGTTTTTTGATATCTTATTTTGTTTTCCAAAACTATATCTTTGTCTTCTATGTGTGCTAGAAATTTATGTACAATTATGGCATTTTAAAGATAATCTTCAAAAGTGTAGACACATGAAGATATACTTGCTCTCTTATCATCTAACCACATATCACATGATCTTTGAATATAAAATTAGTGAGAAGAGTTATCGGGTCCCAGGATTATAGCTATGTTGAATCTCTTGATTTGAATAAGTCTTGGTGTGTTGGTTTTTATGATGTCAAGTCTCTTCCAAAGTTCAGCCCATTTTTCATGATATGGGATACTAGAGCATTCAACTACTAAAGATATTTCTTGTGTAGATAATAGTGTTCTAACGTCTATAATTATAGCTTTTTCTATATTGATATTTACCATGAATCTAGAATATGAAAGTTTAAATGATGATTTTATGTTTTTTTTTGTTTTTTTTATGTTTTTTAAATTAGAATGATGCTTATGTATTTCACGTTGGGTTCATCAAAGAATATAGTCCTAAATTTTTCACACTCCTTTCCTTCAGGCTAATGGATCCGCGTCTCGAAGGGGAATGATGTTGTAATCACAATGACACTGAGAGGGGGGGTGAATCAGTGTGTTCTTTAAAATTTCTAAAACATATGGTTTTAAATCCAGCAGCAATTTAAAGCAGATAAAAGAGATACTAAATGCATCAAGAAAGCATCACACATAACACAACAATTTAACGAGGTTCACCAATGTGGCTACTCCTCAAAAATGACTGCTTGGACTACCATCCAAATCCAATCAATGCAAAGCTACAACTTTACATAATCCTTTACCAGCACCAACCGGAAGGAGCACCAACCCCTTAACTTTATCTCGCTTCAATAGAATGGAGCACCAACTCCTATTTTACCAAAGCACCCACAAAAAAAAAAAAAAAAAAATACCGAAACTTAGGCCCACCCCCCACCCGGGGGAAAAAAAAAAAAAAAAAAAAGAGAAAAAAATCCTTACAACGCTATTTTTTTGCATTTTGCTTTTGCGCAAAACTCTTCGCACTGTCCGATCGCTTCTGTGTACTTCTTCGCAATCTCTGCTGCAACCGGATGATCGACACTTCTGCTGTTTGCGCGCTAACATTTTGAACTTAGAACTCCATCTCTACACATTGCGCTTACGATATGCAGATTCGAACTACGACTTTGCACTCTACTCGACCGAACTTCACTTGCGCAATCACTCTTCTCGCATTCGCACATTATCTCATCGCAACGCCCTTTTCAGACTCGAAGTAGTCCTCTTTTTATAGAAGAAATTTCAAGACAGATCTTAAATCATAGTCGGCTGTAACCCTAAGGACGTCGGCTGCAAACCCTAATGATGTCAACTTCAAACCCTAGAATTTTTTGGCTGCTTAAACCTGGTGATTGTCGACTGCAAACCCTAAAAACGTCCATTGTAAAACCCTAGAAAATGTCGGCTTCAAAACCCTAATAACATCCACTGTAAAACCCTAGAAGATGTCGGCCGTAAACCCTAGAAGATGTCGACTGCAAACCCTAAAATTTGTCGGCCCCGATTCAACTTTTTTGGCCTCAAACGCTGCTGCCACTTCTGTCACCTTTCTGTAACTGTTGCCGTGAAATACTAACATGTCGCGATATCGCGACACTTTTTGTAGCCGTACGCCTTCATGCCCTTGCTGTCATGAAATCGTGACCATTTTGGCCTTTGATAGCTTTGCCATCGTTCTTGTCACGAAATCGTGACACTTCAAACTTTTGCTTACGTCATCCTCATTCTTGTCATGAAATCGCGACGCTTCTGGCTTCCAGTGGCTTTTCTTTCACCTTGTCATGAAATCGTGACACTTTTAGTTTTGCTGACGTCATCCTCAGCTTTGTCACGAAATCGCGACGCTTTCGGCTTCCAGCAGCTTTTCTTGCACCCTATCGCGAAATCGTGACACTTTCATCTTTTGCTGACGTCATCCTCAGTTTTGTCATGAAATCATGATGTTTTCGGCTTTCGTACATTCCTTGCTTCATGCAGTAGCGAAATCGCTACACCTTTGTGCCTTGTGCTTTCGACTTGCTTCAACTTTGAGTTCTGATCTTTTGACCGGTAGCGAAATCGCTACACCTTCACGTTGTGCATTTTGGACTTGTAGCGAAATCGCTACACCTTCTTGTTTGTGCTTTTTCAACTTGTAGCAAATCGCTACACCTTTGTTTTGTGCAATTTGACACTAGCGAACTCCAACACTTTGAGTTGTGCTTTTTCCTTGTAGCGAAATCGCTACACCTATGTTTTGAGCACTTTTGACTCGTAGCGAAATCGCTACATCTTTTTCTCTTAACACTTTCTCCCTACCTTGGCCAGCGAAAATTCAACATGTAGCGAAATCGCTACAGTTACTCGACTTAGCTTCTTGGCCTCCGACATGTCGCGAAATCATGATAGTTTGCCTTGCGCCTTCTCTCTCTTCCGACTTGTCACGAAATCATGACATTTTCATCTGTGCCTTCTCTCTCCTCCGACTTGTCACGAAATCGTGACATTTTCGATTGCACCTTCTCTCTCCTCCGACTTGTCACGAAATCGTGACATTTTCAACTGTGCCTTCTCTCTCCTCCGACTTGTCGTGAAATCGTGACATTTTCGAATGCGCCTTCTCTCTCCTTCGACTTGTCGTGAAATCATGACATTTTCAATTTTTATTGTAGAAATCGGACTTTTGAATGCGCCTTCTCTCTCCTCCGACTTGTCGCGAAATCGCGACAGAAAACATGTCGCGATATCGCGACGCTTTTCTCACTTGACTTTTTCTTCGAATTTTTTCTATCTTCTGCATCTGAATGACTCCTACACTGTCTGTCCACTGCATCATTGGATCTAACTGCCCGTGTTGACAACAATGACAAACTTCTTGCAACACCTTGCTCAACAATCTCCCCCTTTGGAATTGTTGGCAACACCTGTGTACATTCCTCGTACCTCTTCTCCCCCTTTGTCAATAATACCAAAGGGTTGCTGCAAACTCCCCCTGAGTCCATCCTCACACTTCTCAGGCACAATTTGTTGCATGTGGCACAAATTATGATCATGAGCAAAAGAATAGTCAAATACTCAAATGCTCCCCCTGAGAAAGTGATCACCGTAGCTAGTCACTTCTTAGGAAGTGTGACTACTCCTAATTTGCTTCGAAGGTACTCAAATACTTCCTTGGGCAAAGGTTTTGTAAAAATATCTGCTACTTGTTCTGTAGTTGGGACATAGTCCAATTTAACTTCTCCTTCGCAACTTTCTCCTTCAAGAAATGATACCTTATAGCAATGTGCTTTGTCCGTGAGTGCATTACTGGATTCTTAGAGATGTTAATTGCACTGGTGTTATCACACTTTACTGATATTGGTTCACTGAAATTAATACCTAGATCTTTCAAAGTTTGTTTCATCCACAAGACTTGTGTGCAACATGTTGCCGCTGCAATATATTCTCGCCTCAACTGTAGATAAAGAAACCGACTCTTGCTTCTTACTGTGCCATGCAACCAATCGGTCCCCCAAATAGAATGCACCTCCACCGGTACTCTTTCTGTCATCAACACATCCAGCCCAATCTGCATCCGAATATGATATAAGAGTGAAGTCTTTGCCTTTTGGATACCACAACCCATACTCAATGGTGCCCTTGAGATACCGAAAAATCCTTTTAACTGCTGTCACATGAGTCTCTTTGGGACTGGCCTAAAATCTAGCTACCATGCAAACTACCTGCAGAATATCAGGTCTGGTTGCTGTTAAATATAGTAAGCTTCCTATCATTGATCTATACATGGTTTGATCTACAGGTGGAGATTTGTCTTCTTTACTCAACTTGCAACTTGTTGTCATGGGAGTGCTTACTGGCTTACAGTCCTCCATAGTGAACCTCTTTAACATTTCTTTTACATACTTAATTTGGGAAATGAATATGCCTTTCTCATTTTGATTAACTTGTAGCCCAAGAAAGTAAGACAGTTCACCAATCATAGACATTTCAAATTCATTCTGCATCTTATTTGCTAAGTCTTTACAAGATTCATCTTTGTTGCTGCCAAATATGATATCATCTACGTAGACAACTAGAACAATGAGATGCCCACCTTCTGTTTTTACATACAGATTACTCGTCCACTAATCCTTTCTTGAATCCCTGTTGAGAAAGATAATTATCTAGCCTTGCATACCATGCCCGTGGTGCTTGTTTTAATCCATACAATGCCTTTTTTAATTTGCAGACAAGGTTAGGATCTTCACTAATTTGAAAGCCATCTGGTTGTTCAATATAGACCTCTTCTTCAAGTTTTCCATTTAAAAAAGTAGATTTTACATCCATCTGATAAACTCTAAAGTTCTTGTGGACTGCTAAGGCCGTAAACATTCTAATTGCTTCTAATCTGGCCACTGGTGCAAAAGTCTCTTCAAAATCAATGCCTTCGACTCGTGCATACCCTTTACAAACCAGTCTTGCTTTGTTCCTAATGACCTGTCCGTCTTCATTTAATTTGTTCCGAAATATCCATTTGGTGCCGATTATATTCTTATTTGTAGGTCTGGGTACTAATTCCCAAGTTTTGTTCTTTTCAATCTGATCCAACTCTTCATTTATTGCCTTCATCCAACTATCATCTTTGCTTGCTTCATCTATGTTTTTGGGCTCAATGCTGGATAAAAGAGAGTAATTACTTATTACTTTCTTTCTTGTCTGAATGCCAGCTGTGGGATCTCCAATTATTTGGTCTCTAGGATGATTTTTCTTCCAGCTGCCTGTTTTGAATTTTTTGTTTTCTTGCACCTCTGAGTCATCGGATAAATTATCTGCATCAACCGTAGACGTATTTTTTGTTCCATGCACCTCATCTCCTTCAATGACTTCTTCGTAGATTGGGTAGTTTTCTTGAAATTTAACTATTTGTTTCCTCCCTTCATCGAATTTAACATCTGCACCGTCCACAATTTTCTTGAGTCTCTTGTTGTAGCATTTGTAAGCTTTGCTATTTGGAGAATAACCAACAAAGACACCTTCATCTGCTCTATCTTCAAACTTCCCAAGGTTGTCATCAGTTTTTCTGATGTAGCACTTACAGCCAAATACTTTGAGATGTTTTGTTGTTGCTTTTCTACCAAACCACAACTCATAAGGTGTTTTGCATTCATGAGTTCTTAACATGTATCTGTTTTGAATGTATACTGCTGTGTGAACTGCTTCTTTCCAGAATCTATCTGCTATTTTGTTTTCTGACAGCATGGTGCATGCCATTTCCTGTATAGTTCTGTTCTTTCTCTCTACTACACCATTCTCGTCGAGGAGTTCTGGCTGCTGAATATTGTATCCAGATACCATATTTTTCATAGTATTCTATAAATTCATTCGAAATGAATTCTCCTCCTCTGTCTGATCGCAAGCATTTAATCCTTTTTCCTGTTTCATTCTCAACTAGCTGTTTGAAGGTTCTAAACATTTCAAAAGCTTCTGTTTTATCTTTTAGGAAGAATATCCATGTCATTCTGGAATAATCATCGATACACAGCATAAAGTATTTGTCATCGTTTATGCTTTGAGTTCTCATGGGTCCACACAGTTCAGTATGAATAAGTTCTAAAGGCCTGCTAGTGTGGTACTCTTTTGTTTTGAATGACACTCTGGTTTGCTTTCCCTTCTGACATGAAGCACAAACACTGTTTGAAGGTTTCTTAATGGTTGGAATATCTCTCACAGCTTGTTTAGAGCTGATTTTCACCAAATTATCAAAACTTATGTGTCCAAGCCTCTTATGCCACAACCAGCTTCTCTTCTTCTTGTCCAATAAAACACGTACCTTCCGAAGTTTCCGAGAGTGTGTACAGATTACCGGACGTCCTTGAACCAGTTGCTATCAATTTCCCACTGTTTATTTTTTTGACTTCACAACCCCCGCTTCTTGAAGACTACTTCATGACCTTTATCACAGATTTGACTAACGCTTAACAGAGTTATGTTTCAAACCATCCACAAATAAAACTTCTTCCGACTTGATTTTCCCTTCACTAATTTTGACTGACCCTTTTCCTATAATTTTGGCTCCATCATTATTTCCAAACTTCACAGAGCCACCCTCATATTTCTGTAGTTTTTCAAATTTTTGTTTATCACCTGTCATATGACTTGAGCACCCACTATCAAGGATCCACGGTACACATTTATTCTGAGCTCTAAAAGCTGTCTGCACTATTAAAGATTCCTGTTCTTTCCTGAGCTGTTCTTTTTGTTTCCATTCTATTTTAACCGTGGTATTGGGTTCTAGCTTGGATTTCCCCTTTTCAGAATCTTGCACATATCCTTCAGAAGAAATTCTATTTTGTTTTGCCCTATATGGTTGAATTCTTCTTTTCTGAGATTGATTTGAAATAGAAATACTACGACAGTTTCTAGCAATATGCCCAAAGTTGTGACAATTAAAGCATTCTACTGCATAACTCATTAGAGGAGCAAAAGCATTTCTACTAGTGAAACTTCTAGGACCTATATTGTACTTGCAATCCACAATTTTATGCCCATAACCATTACATTTAAAATAGAAACCATAGAAATAATGATTGAACCTCAAAGATGGTTTTTGCCAAGTTGTTGCAGGAGCCTTGGATCTTCTTTTCTTTTGATGTGTGACCTTGGTAAAACCGTCATTGTCAGTTCCTATTTCAGGATCGGCATTCATCGCTTTCTTTTGCCTCGATTTGTTTTTCTTTCAACAACTCTGTTTCTTGTCTTTACTCTTTTCACATTCAACATTGCTTGCCTTTGGTCCATTTGATGATTCTCCTTCGAGAAAGCCCGGACCGAATTTGATACCTGTGGGTCTTTGATCGCTTAGGATTTTGTCCAGCCTTCATCGAACTTTCATCACGTTTTAAATGACAACTAATTTTTTGATCCAGCTCTTGTATCTCGTATTCGAAGACTAACATTTTCTTCTTCCAATTTGCAACAGTAATCTATCTTCATGGTTACCTCGTACTTCAAGATCTTCGGACATTTTCTTGTACTCCTCTGTCTATGTTTTTAGACTAGCTATAATGTCATTTGCATCCTCAAGCTTCCTTAACAATTTTTTATTCTTTCTTTTCTCAGATTTCCATTCCATAAGAGCAGAAACTAGCTCACCTTCTAAATCAACTTCAGCCTCACCTATTTCAATAGATACTTCAGAGTTCATTCCTTCTCTCTTTTGTGTGTTTTCTACCTCTTCTGATTCTTCTACTTCAAACGCCATAAAGAGAGCCTCACCTGTTCCTTCTTCAGAGTCTTCACTAGAACTGTCCTCTGAAGATTCTGCATTTCGGGAGATAAAGCTTTTCTTTTTGAAATTGCCTTTTCTGTAGTTTGTTTTCTTCCTCCATTCACTTCTTTCTTGATGTTGAGTTTCTTCACCTTTGTTCTTGTCATTGAGAGGACATTTGATAGCAAAGTGTCCAATGCCTCCACAATTGAAACATTTAAAAGGTAGCTTTCCTTTGTATTTTCCTTTTCCTTTTCTCAGCTTTCTCGACAAAATTTGCTTCCATTTCATCTCGAAGCATCCTCTTCTTCAGACTCTTGTTTTGTGCTTTTGCCTTTTAGGGCTTTGAAAGTCTGCTTCTCCTGTCTATGGGATTAGACCTTCCTATTCTCATTTCAAAAGCAGTCAAAGAACCATGCATCTCATCCATACTAAAACTATTTAGATCTTTGGCTTCTTCTATGGCAGAGACTTTAGAATCAAATCTAGGAGGGAGCGATCTTAATACCTTTTTCACGATAGCAAGCATCGGTTAATTCTTCGTCGAGACCTCCGATTGAATTGGTGATCCCATTGACTCTTTGCATGAAGGTCTCTATGTTCTCATCATTGTCCATCTTTAAAGATTCGTATTGAGCTCGATGTGCTTGAAGCTTGGCCTCCTTGATCCTATCATCTCCTTCATGGATGTTCTCTAGTTTATCCCATATATCTTTTGCTGATTCACAATTTATGACCTTGACTAGCTCACTCTCCACTAGTCCACACATGATGGCATTTTTTGCTTTTGAATCATATTCAAATGCCTTTTTACCAATAGTGTCTATTGGAGCGGTGGCAGGAGCTTTGTAACCATTAACTACCGCACCCCAGATGTCAAAACCCAAAGCACTAAGATATGTCTGCATTCTAATTTTCCAGAACGCATAGTTAGTCCCATCAAACAATGGTGCTTTGTTCGAGGAGAAACCTTCACCACTTGCCATTGCGTAACTTCCAAGATCACCTTAGCTGTTTAAGCCTCTGTTCGTGTACTTGGCTCTGATACCAATTGTTGTAATCACAATGACACTGAGAGGGGGGGTGAATCAGTGTGTTCTTTAAAATTTCTAAAACATATGGTTTTAAATCCAGCAACAGTTTAAAGCAGATAAAAGAGATACTAAATGCATCAAGAAAGCATCACACATAACACAACAATTTAACGAGGTTCACCAATGTGGCTACTCCTCAAAAATGACTGCTTGGACTACCATCCAAATCCAGTCAATGCAAAGCTACAACTTTACATAATCCTTTACCAAGACCAACCGGAAGGAGCACCAACCCCTTAACTTTATCTCGCTTCAACAGAATGGAGCACCAACTCCTATTTTACCAAGCACCTACAAAAACCAAAAAAAAAAAAAAAAATTCTCGCTATTTTTCTGCATTCTGCTTCTGTGCAAAACTCTTCGCACTGTCCGATCGCTTTTGTGTACTTCTTCGCAATCTCTGCTGCAACCGGATGATCGACACTTCTACTGTTTGCGTGCTAACATTTTGAACTTAGAACTCCATCTCTACACATTGCGCTTACGATATGCAGATTCGAACTACGACTTTGCACTCTACTCGACCGAACTTCACTTGCGCAATCACTCTTCTCGCATTCGCACATTATCTCATCGCAACGCACTTTTTAGACTCGAAGTAGTCCTCTTTTTATAGAAGAAATTTCAAGACAGATCTTAAATCATAGTCGGCTGTAACCCTAAGGACGTCGGTTGCAAACCCTAATGATGTCAACTTCAAACCCTAGAATTTTTTGGCTGCTTAAACCTGGTGATTGTCGACTGCAAACCCTAAAAATGTCCACTGTAAAACCCTAGCAAATGTCGGCTTCAAAACCCTAATAACGTCCACTGTAAAACCCTAGAAGATGTCCGTAAACCCTAGAAGATGTCGGCTGCAAACCCTAAAATTTGTCGGCCCCGATTCAACTTTTTTGGCCTCAAACGCTGCTGCCACTTCTGTCACCTTTCTGTAACTGTTGTCACGAAATACTAACATGTCACGATATCGTGACACTTTTTGTAGCCGTACGCCTTCATGCCCTTGCTGTCATGAAATCATGACCATTTTGGCCTTTGATAGCTTTGCCATCGTTCTTGTCACGAAATCGTGACACTTCAAACTTTTGCTTACGTCATCCTCATTCTTGTCACGAAATCACGACGCTTTCGGCTTCCAATGGCTTTTCTTTCACCCTGTCATGAAATCGTGACACTTTCATCTTTTGCTGATGTCATCCTCAGTTTTGTCATGAAATCATGACGTTTTCGGCTTTCGTACATTCCTTGCTTCATGCAGTAGCGAAATCGCTACACCTTTGTGCCTTGTGCTTTCGACTTGCTTCAACTTTGAGTTCTGATCTTTTGACTGGTAGCGAAATCGCTACACCTTCACGTTGTGCATTTTTGGACTTGTAGCGAAATCGCTACACCTTCTTGTTTGTGCTTTTTCAACTTGTAGCGAAATCGCTACACCTTTGTTTTGTGCAATTTGACACGAGAACTCGCTACACCTTTGAGTTGTGCTTTTTCAACTTGTAGCGAAATCGCTACACCTATGTTTTGAGCACTTTTGACTCGTAGCGAAATCGCTACATCTTTTTCTCTTAACACTTTCTCCCAGCCTTCGGCCACGAAAATTCAACATGTAGCGAAATCGCTATAGTTACTCGACTTAGCTTCTTGGCCTCCGACATGTCGCGAAATCGTGACAGTTTGCCTTGCGCCTTCTCTCTCTTCCGACTTGTCATGAAATCATGACATTTTCATCTGCGCCTTCTCTCTCCTCCGACTTGTCATGAAATCATGACATTTTCGATTGCACCTTCTCTCTCCTCCGACTTGTCGCGAAATCGTGACATTTTCAACTGTGCCTTCTCTCTCCTCCGACTTGTCGCGAAATCGTGACATTTTCGAATGCGCCTTCTCTCTCCTCCGACTTGTCACGAAATCACGACATTTTCGAATGCGCCTTCTCTCTCCTCCGACTTGTCGCGAAATCGCGACAGAAAACATGTCGCGATATCGCGACAGTTTTCTCACTTGACTTTTTCTTCGAATTTTTTCTATCTTCTGCATCTGAATGACTCCTACACTGTCTGTCCACTGCATGACAAACTTCTTGCAACACCTTGCTCAACAAATGAGAAAATAATGGTTCTAAACCTCAAAGGAGAGGCACTTGATGTCATGCCTTATTTGGTGATTATCGATGAATTGTGTGGGTTCACTAGAAAATATTTATATGGCAATTTCCATGCCTAGGTTGGAATTTATTTTATGTGTTCTTTTTATTTCACTCACATTCACCTAGTTTGGCCAAATACAACTAAACCTATACTATATGCAATTTTGATTCACATGAATACATCACATAATAAAATATAGAAGATAAATAGATGCAATGCTTAATTATTAAAGAAATTTTAAAATATTACTCAATCTGAATGGCTGATGTGGAATATTTTTGCTTGATTTAGGTGATATCGAAGATTGTAGGGCGATATCAAATGTTTGATCTGGTATCAACAAGTTTGATCTGGTTGATACAGTCAAAAACCTACAATTTCATAGATTGATACCAAAAACATAGATTTGCAGTATAATATGAACTTGATTAAGCATGAATTAGATTATATGAAACTCATTATGTGCAATACTTGAAAGAAAACAATATGGATTTATGCTATAAATGCAAAATAACAAAATGCAATGCAATGGTGGTGAACTCTTGATATGATAAATGAAACTTTATGATTATATGAGATGGTAAACAATAGAGTAAATGCAAAAAATAGTGCTTTAAATGCAAACAAAGGTTTGAAGGTACCCCAAAGCAGCCTGTAGATGATATCAAATATTGCAAGGCAATATCGGATGTTTCCAAGTGATATCATATGTTCAATATCATGTCATACCAGTTGATGTGCAACTCTAGACCTATAAATCTGCAACAAACACAACAATAACAAATATGCAATGGGAAACAAGGGGTGGGAAATGCTCAGGGATCCAAGGGGAATCCAAGGAGAGTGTTCAGATTAAATAGGAAAATGTGAGTTAGGGGGTTGGGATAAAAAGTAAGGGGAGTTATGATTTCTCCCAATCTGGATGATATCGGCTGATTCGATATTGTAACATCCACACCGTTGGCTAGGTACAAAAAATAAGGTTACAATAATTTTTGTATTTTTGCTATTTTGGACAATTTTTTGTTTTGGACAAAATAGGCCATATGATATTGTTCAAATAGAGCCGATATTATATCGGACATCCAATATCATTCAAATAGATTTGATATTATATCAGGCATACGATATCATTCAAATAGATTCGATATCATATCAAACATTTGATATCATTCAAATAGAGTTGTTATCATAAAGAGGTTTAAAACAAACTTGGTATGGGTACAAAAATTGAGGCAAGAAATTGGAGAACAAGTTTAATAAATGTTTTAAATATTTTGAACTTAGGGTAAATTGACATGGATCAATTTTAGCCTATTACAATAAGTGTCATGTATTATATTTGCATGTAAAAGTGTAAGTGTCATGTAGAAGAGTGAAAGTTTCATAAAGTTAAGCGTACTAAAGTGACTCCTGAGTCATGTATACAAGTGGCAAGATGAGAAGCCAAAGGCCATGCGAGAGTTATCATATGGAGATCAATAGTAAAATTATTGAAGAGTCATCTTTTATCTATATATTACGGATATAAAACTTTATGTATTGTAAGATCAAATAATGATCTAAAAATATCACATTCAAGCATTTATAATATTGCATCTTATATGTATATTTTGAATAATTTTATTGTAAGTGTTGTTCATGTTATTGCATGAATAAATTTTGGATATTTTATGTTTCATATTTGATATTATTTTGAATGTAATAATTATTTATATTATCTAGTTTATATTTTTTATTGCTCTTATATTTAAGTCTACTCTAGATTAAGAATATTAGGACCTATGATAATATGTTTTAAATGCCAAAGTGGTATCAGATCTACTATCATATTCAAAGCTACCACAAGTAGTCTCTATTGATACCATTGAAGGAAGTCTTTGATGTGATTACTACAAATTTTGAATTTATAGATTGATATGTTAATGTTTGATAATGTCCTCAACCATAGTATTTCCACTTTAAAGGAAGTGAAGACTAGGAATCCATTCAAAGGATTAGAGAGTAGATATTGAGGGGACAAATAAAAGTCACCATGATTTGGATGCTAGGGTCTATCCACTTGGTTCAAGAAAAAAAAACTATTGAAGACAAGGACTCAACCAAAAAATATTAATAGGACCAACTCTAAAGGAATATGGACATGAGGGGATATTCAAAGTCAACCTGATACTAATTAGATTATCTAGATAAGAGGAAAATCACTATAGTAGTTTAAAATCACCATTGAAGAACAAAAAATAATTATATATATAAGCATTTGGCTTCGATGGTGAAAAAGGATGTAGCAGCAACATGAACGAAATAAAGGCAATGATAAATGCAGTAATGATGGTGAGGGAATTAAGGCAAACACAGATAGTGGTGGGTTTGTAGGAGGCAGTATGAACCATAAGATCTAGAATATTCCAATCCACCCAATAAATCTAAAAGAAATCTCCATATCAGTAAACATGCAAAATTATGACTTCAGGTCCACTATTCTTCTAAGGGATCTCTCTATCATGGAGTGTCCACAGAGGTGACTCTAGGATCTTCTACACATGGCCAAATGATAGGATCTAACTTTTTGAGTGAACAATAGGTATAAAATATCTCTCCACCACATGGATCTGGGCCTTCCACTATGGAGGTGGAGGGCATATCGGTTAGATCAGAAGAGGCAAGAAAGGTGACTCCTAAGTCCGTTTTACATATGGTGAAATTTAGTCAAAAACCTAATCTACCTTCATCAAGGAAGGTTTACTTGTTCCCTTTTAATTATAACCTTAAGATTCATTCTAAGCTCATGCCATCCATGGTCACCCGTAACTCCAACTCTCTAGTGGGGAAGTTCCTAGGTTTGAGGTCGAACATGGAATCCATACACAAATGGGCCCATTCCTCTTGGTGACCCCTTGGTTCCATGGACCTTGTAGCTCTCCCCAGGGGTTTATTTCTAATTAGGCTTAACAACCCTAATGATTCCCAATGAATCCTCATAGGAGGTTTGTGGTTCTTCGATCGATGAGGACTGTTCCTTCAGAAATGAGGAGTGGATTTCTATCCATCCACTTAGGACATCAACTTCACCCCAATGTGGGTTTGCCTCCTTGGTCTTATGATCTAGTTCTAGAATGAAGACATTCTCTGGAGAATTGCAAGGAATATTGGGGAACCCATCACTCAAGATCCCCCCACTCGAGTTGGGTCTCGCATGATCCATGCTAGAATTTATATCAAAACGATTCTGGACTCGATCCTCCCATATTCAATCAATCTCATTTCTATGGTTTATTATTTCACCCAAGCTATTAAATACAAAAACAAACCAACTTTTTTCATTATTTATTCTAAGCAAGGTCATATTCATTTCCAATTTCCCTTAGCCCCCAAGCCTTTGAATTTTTCATGGATGACATCTTCCTAAATATGGTCCTACTCATTCCTCTACCTCTATTATGCCCCTCTTTTCCTCTCTCCTATTTGAATATCCCAACATAGTTGGTCAAGATTTGGATATTGAGAAGTGTGTTGATATTCCTATACCCACTGCTTCTCCCCTACCTAATATTATTTTCTCTCCACCTCATAGTTCTCCCATCCTGATATCGAATCATTTCTCCCCATATTTGTTGAGTATGCCATCGTGAACCATACTAACCATGCTAACCTCTCCTTTTATTGACCCTCTAGCCCTCCTCCATCCCCTAAGAGCCTCTCAAAATCCCCTAGTGGCATCCTCTTCTCCCTAACTCCTTTTTATTCTAGCCCCCTCCAAAATATACCTAAAGGAATATCTATGCTGATGTGGACTCAGGGAAAAAGTGTAGTCATCCTTTTGCTCATGACCTCAGGAATAGAGAAGCTTTAGACAATATTGTGAATGGCACTAAGCTTACCCTTTGGGGTAAATATGTTGGAACACTAGTTGACACAAGATACAAAATTTCCCTTCCTATTGGAAGAGAGAATATAACTTCTTCAAGAGTTTCTAAATAAATATCCTCTCATGCAATGTGAGAGGCCTCAATGGTTGCAACAAGCAACGCTTGATTAATTCCATGAGGAGAGACTTAAGACCTACCATTTTTCTATTATCAAAAACTATGTTGGATTCTCAGAATGCAACTTATATATCTAAACTTATCTAGAAAGGACTTTGAATCTCTAGTTAGCTTGGCCAATGGAGATTTAGGAGGTCTTATATGTTTGTGGGACTCTATTAGAGTTGAGAGGACTTTCCTATCAGTTGTAGAGAATTACATGAATGTCATGATCTTCAATAAAGAGGATGGTCGTCGATGGATCCTCTCAAATATCTATGCCCTCCTTCTAGGAGGAACCTCTTTTGGAATTATCTCAGTTAGCTTAGGGAAGTTTTTCTTCAGATATGTGGATGTTTGTTGGGGATTTTAATTCCTCTTTCTTCCCTTATGACAAAAATGGGGGTTCCCAAATTACTCTCAATTCATACGAGCACTTCACAAATTTTATGGATGAAAACAATCTCATGGTCATTAACTTAAGAGGATCGATATTTACATGGAGTAATCATAGAAAGGGGGACCAACTCATTCAGATTCACCTTAACTGAATTCTCATTTCAACCAATGTTATCCCTAAGTTGAGTGATGCTACTCTACGATAAGTACCTAGGATTCATTTCTATTACAATCCTCTACTCTTGGACACCTCCTATCATGTTTTCCCCTCCAAGACACCATTCAAATTTTAATTTATGTGGATTCAAGATCCCCAACTTAAATTGTTGATGTCCCTGTGGCGGTCTCACAAGGGTAACCCGAAACCCACCCTTTAAGACACTGGAAAGGTCCTTCTGATCGAGTTTCATAATATTCTCAAAAGTGAGGAAACTTTTTGGAGATAAAAATCATGGGTCTCCTGGCTCAAGGAAGGTGATTCTAACACCAAGTTTTTTCATGCCACCACCATAAGACATAGAGGGTCCAATAAAATAAATGATCATATACAAAAATATGGGGAACTTACTACTGATATCTTTGAGATCAAAGCTGAAGCTGTCAATTTTTTTTTTATATTTACTTGGCCCCATCCCAAGGTGTGATTTCCAAACTTTTGAGGCCCTCCTCTAGAACATCCCTAGGCTCATCATGATGGACCAAAATCAAAGGCTGACCAATCCACTTTCATCTAAAGAAATTCATTCTATTGCCTTCTTTATGCAAGGTGGGAAAGCCCCTAGTCTTTATGGCTTCCCTCCTATTTTTTTTAATAGTTTTGGTAAATTATGGGTGAGGATGTTGTTTCTACAATCAAGTATATTCATCAAAGCAAATATATTCTCAGAAATGTCAACTCCACCTTTTGAACTTCATTCCTAAGGTTAAAAAAGCCTATAATCTCACTGATTTTTGCCCTATCAGCCTTTGTAATTTCCTTTACAAAATCCTCACCAAAGCCCTTGCCAACAGGCTCAAAATCATTCTCCCCCACATCATTACCCCTAATAAAGGAAGCTATGTAATAGATAATATCATCACCATCCATGAAATCATTCATTCTATATCTATGAGTGGTAAGGTTGGGTTCCTCCTTAAGCTTGATATGAATAAGGTTTTTGACAGAGTCTCCTAGAGCTTCCTTTTCTTTGTCCTATCCAGGTTTGGCTTTCATCCTGAGTGGATTGCTCTCATCAAGGAATGTATCTCTACTACCAATTTTTTGAATTCTCTTAGTCATATTAGGGAAGTTTTTCTTTGGATATGTGGATGTTGGTTAGGGACTTTAATTCCCCTTTGTTCCCTTTTGACAAAAAAGAGGGATCCCAAATTATTCTCAATTCATACGAGCACTTCACAACTTTTGTGGATGACAATGAGCTCATAGATATTAACCTCAAAGGACTGATATTTACATGGAGAAATAATAGAAAGGGGGACCAAATCATTCAAATTTTCCTTGACTGATTTCTCATTTTAATCAATGCTATCCCTAATTTTGGTGATGCTACTCTATGATTGTTACCTAATATTGGTTTCGATCACAATCCTCTGCTCCTAGACACCTCCTTTCAAGTTTCCCCCTTAAATATATCATTTAAATTTGAATTGATGTGCATTAAAGATCCCCAACTTAAATCTTTGATGTCCTTGTGGTGGTCTCACAAGTTCTCTAGATCTCCAACTAACCAGGTATGCAAAAAATTCCATTTTGTCAAGCTCAAACTGAAAAAATGGAACATAGTGGTTTTTTAGAAATATATCCCACAAAAAAAAATAGATTAAGTCCCAAATTTATATAATAGAACTCTCTCTACAACAAGATAATCTAGAACCGACACTTCAAGATACTGAAAATGTCCTTCTTATCAAGTTTCATAATATTTTCAAAAATGAGGAAACTTTATGGAGATAAAAATTATGGGTCTCTTGGCTCAAGGAAGGTGATTCTAACACCACGTTTTTTCATTCCACCACCATCAAACACAGAGCATCCAATAAAATAAAGGAGCTCATTTGGAAATATGGGGAACTTACTACTAATATCTCTGAGATTAGAGCTGAAGCTACCAATTTTTTTGAATCTTTACTTGGCCCCATCCCAAGGTGTGATTTCCAAAATTTTGAGGCCCTCCTCTAGAACATCCCTAGGCTCATCATGATGGACCAAAATCAAAGGGTGATCAATCCACTTTCATTTGAAAAAATATGTTCTAATGCCTTCTCTATGTAAGGTAGGAAAGCCTCCAGTCCTTATGGATTTCCTCCTATTTTTTTCCATTGGTTTTAGGATATTGTGGGTGAGGATGTTGTTTATACAATATAGTATATGCATCAAAGAAAACATATTCTTAAAGGTGTAAACTCCATATTTTTGGCCCTCATTCCTAAGGCTAAAAAATCTTGTACTCTCACTGATTTTTTCCTTATCAGCCTTTGTAATTTCCTTTACAAAATACTCACCAAAGCCCTTGCCAAAAGGCTCAATATCATTCTCCTCCATATTATTACCCCTAATCAATGAAGATTTATCCAAGGGATGCTTATAACAGATAATATCATCACCATCCATGACATAATTCATTATATGTGTATGAGTAGTAATTTTGGGTTCCTCCTCAAGATTGATATGAATAAGACTTTTAATAGAGTCTCTTGGAGCTTCCTTTTCTCTACCCTATCCAGGTTTGGCTTTCATATTGAGTGGATTTCTCTCATTAAGGAATGTATCTCTACTATCAATTTTTTTTCTTGGTCAATGGTTCTCCTACATGATATTTTAAGATCTTCAAAGGGCTGACACAGGGTGACCCTCTCTCACCTTTCATCTTCATCATCATTGCTAAAGACTTAGGTAGAAACCTCACTTATGCTTGTTCGAAAGGTGACATCTATGGGTTTAAACCTACTTCCTCCCTTCAACCCATTTCCCACCAATAGTTTGTTGATGATACTATCTTGGCTACCATTGTCTCTGTTACCTAATCCCCATCCATTAAATCGATCTTCCTCTCATTCGAGGCTACTACTGGTCAAAAAATTAATTTTAGAAAAAGTAATATTTACTTCATTAATACCCCTACTAGATGCAAAGTGCACATTGCTACCATCCTGGACTATACCATTGTTGATCTCCCGACCATTTATTTAGGTTTCCCTCTTTTTGTTGGATCCTCAAAAAAGTCTCTATGGATTTCTATCATTGATCGTATTCAAAATAAATTGGCTAGTTGGAAAGGAAGCCTCCTAAGACAAGCTAGTAAGGCCACTATTTTTAAAGCCACCATCCAAAGTATAATTGTTATTTTCCTCCATATTTCATATACTAGTGGAAGTTTACAATAAAATTAAACAACTTCAAAGAAATTTCCTATGGTTTGGATCAAAACTGAAGCATTGTATTCATTTGATCACTTGGAAAACTCTGCTCCCAAAAGGATCATGGAGGAATTGGGCTTTGAATGGTCCACAATATGAACATGGCTCTCATAGCCAAGAAAGGATGGAGAGTCCTTACCAGTGAGAATTCCTTATGGGTCTCCATCATGAAAGCAAAATATCAGTGGCACAATAGCAATTTCTTGGAGGACCCTTTTCCTATTTCTGGTTTAGAAGCTTGGAATTCCATCCTCAAGTCTAGGGAGATTCTCAGGAAAGGCATACGTTGGAGATTGGGTAACGATGCTAAAATTAGATTTTGGAAAGACCTTTGGATTGGAGACCAACACCTAAAGGATCGTGCATACCTCATCTATTTAAAATTTATCACATTCATCCTCTTTAAATCCAAGGTATATCATTTTATTCAAAGTAATAGGAATTCCTAGTCTCCTCCTCTTAGAGGCTTTCTCAAGTTTAATTTTATGGAGATTCAAAAGGTAATCCTGGACCCACTGGAGATGGTGGAATTGTCAGAGATCACTCAATAAATATCATGTTTGCCTTCATTGAAAATTTAGAACACCAATCCAATAATTTTTCAGAATCCAAGGCTCTTCACCAAGGCATTATCCTCCTTCATAGTATGCGGTGCTCCAATGTGGTAATTGAAGGTGATTCCAAAAATATCATCCAATGCTTTCTTTCAGGATCTTAATCTATTTCTTAGAATATTATGAATATGATATTTGATATCAAGTGTCTCATGAAATCCTCCACGAGCATTACCTTCAATCTTGTTTACCTAGAGAGAAACCATGTGGCTGATCTCTTGTCCAATGATTTCTAAGCAAGGTCTCACTATGTGGGAATGTGATTTTACCTCAACTCTCAACACCATCAATGATCTTGAGGTTCATGAAGCTCGTGAACAATAAGCTTATGTGGTTTGTTTGGAGGAATCCCACATGGACTATTTTGCATCCTCTCCACTCCTTGCCTAGTCACTCTAAGGGAAGGTTCATTAATAAGAGTGCTCACATGTCCATCACTGAGGCTCTTACAAACAATAAAAATGATGTTGGTTAGTGGATGATGATATGTTACATGGTGATTACTCGCATTAAAAACAATGTTCAAAATGGTAGTTTCCTCGATGTTAGCCACGTGTCTGGATAGGTCACTCCTATCACTATGGAGGTTTGTGGGGTGATAGGGAGTGACATCGGCCAAGCACTAATGAAGATATGGGGGCCCTATATTTTTCCATGTCAGCACCATGGTTTTCATTCAATCAAATCTCAAGTGGAAAATAATGTGGCAGTTTTGTCCTCTTTCATCATTTTCATTTGTGGGACTTTTCACATCTCCCTCATGTCATTTGATCTATGTGCCTTCAAGCCTAGAAATCACCACTTGGCTACCTCATTTAACTATGAGTCTAGCCATTATAACTTATAGTGGATCACTCCTCTAACAATGTTGAAAAACTTCACCTTCGAATCTGGTGTTCATCCATCAGTTGAAGTTTTTCCTCTGCCTGGAACCCCCTATTTTGTGGTCATAACTTCCAATTGGGTTGATGATACCAGCATCAACTGATCTTATCAATCATTTCCACTTTCTCTTCAATCATGCTACATGATTTTTTGAAGCATGTCGTGTGTTTTTTGTGCCACCACCATTCATGTATTTGGATCAAGTCAACATAATCTTTATTTTTAATAATGTGTTGTCACCTTATTGAGATGTTTAACCCATGTCATTCTACTTTTTATATAGTGCACTCTCCTATTTATTTCCCCCTCTGGCCTAACCCTATTTCAATGGTTGAAGTTGAACCTATCACCCTCCACTTGACTACCTTGGTCGAGGACATTTTTCATGACTATGGTTTGTTTAATTTCCTTGAGTTATTCCAAGACCACAACCTTTACCTATCCCTCGAATTTATCAGCATGTGGGGTGGAGGTCATGTTGCTATTTGGGACTTAAGTTTCACTATTATAGTGGGCCTACTTGTTGAGATTATGAGAGAACTGAACGATGGAGAGATTATCAACCATAAAAAAAACTCTCCAAGGAGAGTTAGCCCTGTTCAGGGACCATGGTGAATCCCTCACCAAGGATAAAGGTGGTGTAATCCAAGACTCCCTACTGAAACCTTGGGACATGATTCAGATTATAGTTATGCAATATTTCACTCTAGAAAGTCCTGGTGTTGTCCTTTGAAGTTTCCACCTCGCTCTCCTCAATAATTTATGGGGAAATAATACCATCAAAATTCTATACTATCTCTTGAGCAGTCAGTTCTAAATGTCAAGTGTGGTGTGTTTTCTCTTCCTCTATTAGGAGTTACACCTGCTACTTTACAAGTATATCCTAGATCATAAAATGAGGAGAGTTGCAGGTGCGGTAGTGATGGGACCTATTGAAGACAATGGTGCAGCTGGTACTGGTGATATGTCTATCCCCTCAAAAAAACTATGTGTTGGATTTGACACCAGGATAGAGGGGACTCCGAGCACCAGATGCTCCACCAGAGTTAAATCCACCATTGGTAAGCACAAAGCTCTAGTTGTTGAAAATGAAGGTTTTAATGACTCTCTATCATTTCAGGTTAAGCAAGATACTACCCCCAAGAAGATCCATCCTCTTGAGGGCACCTCCACCAAGTCGCCTCCCCTTTTGGCCTCAAGGATTTCTTTTTGGCCCAATATTTTTAAGAGAGGCCACCTACATGACCTTCATGATATTATGAAGGCCCTTTGGAGAGTATCCAAGATGACATCTTCCTTGCTCTCCCAATAAAAGACTCCTAGATGATTATAAGGATAAATTTGAGATCTTAGTGGGGGATAATGACTGTAATGCTATGGGCCATACAATAATTTATTGTGATTTTCCTGTCTTCCCTTGTGTGGGTTTCTTCCTTTTTGTTTTACTCTCTATTTTTGCCACCCCTACATGGGTATTTGGTATTATGCTACCGCTGCCCCTACATGGGTATTATCTTTTTTTTATTTTGCATCTGCCATCCTTGTGTGGGATTTTGGCTATTTTTACCTTTCTCCTCCATGGTTTAGGGGAGAACACCTTTTTTTTGGTTATTCTAGGTGTTTTATGACCCTTTCATGGGCATTTGAGATGATCTCTACTTTTTGGAGAAGGCTTCCTTTTTTGGTCTTAAGGGGCCTACATCCTTTGAGTTCTAGGTTTGCTCCTTTTTTGAGCCCATGATGTACAAGGTTATGGGACCCTTTCAAAACCCCTATACTAATCTATATATAAACATATATATAAATACAATAAGTTTATGATCAGGTGGACAAGAAAATATTGAAGCATAAAAAAAGTGATAAAGAGATTTAAGCACCAAAAAGTGTTATATCTAGAGGCTTTGTTCAAGCAATAAATTAGAGATAAAAGACACCATTTTGTATGTCCATTCAGAAAGCTCAAGCACCATACATAGAAGCTAATAGCTATATGAATTTAGGAAGTGCAATTGTCATTTAGAGAAACTATCTACTACATGCATTTGAGTAGATCAAGGGCCATACAAAGGAGCTATTAGGATTGGACAGAGCACTACCAATTTAAATGTCATTTGGGAAACAAAGCCAATCGGGCTAAAATCCATTCATGCATTGATTAGTTCTAAACAACATGATAGTAGTAAGGCAAAATATTAAGGTCTAAGGACCATAGAAGTAGATTCCAATTAAGTTGCATCAACCAAAGTATCATTCTAGGAACATCAGAGAAATAACTATCTAAAGCATCATCATGAAAGAGAAGAATATGCATAATAAGATATTTTTGAAAATTGTTTTTGCATGGTTTAACAAGGTTTAATGTTTTTGTGTTATAGTAGAGTATGATTATTAATTAATGAGCATTGCAAAACATATTGCTTTGATTATCTCACATGATGCAATCAAAGGTTTCAATGAAGGAAATGAAGGGTAAGAAGCATTACCTTTGCATTTAATATTTGATATTTAATTTTTATAAAGTCCTAAGTTAAAGTTTAAATTTGAGGGAATTGGATATGAAAGATGCAAAATGCAACACACAAACAATGCTTTGAATAAAATAAAATGCAAGGTAACACAAGATTACACAATAGAATAATTTTAATTGATGAAGGGAGCCTAGAAAATCCATTGTTTACAAGCTTGGATCCTTGAATCCTTTTGATACAATATTACAAAAATTTAGGGTTCTTTGAAACCCTAAGAAGTAAGGTCATGGTGTCTTCAATATCGTCTTGATCCCAACAAGGTTGAGTTGGCTTTTTGTTATCCAAGGATGGGCCATTCCAATTGTTGATGTAATGCTCTAGATATGCACAGAAAGACACAAAAAATAGTTAGTAGTATATGCGAGGGCTCCACAATTTGAGACCCTATGTATGCAATAATGAAACCCTAACTAGATGCTACAAATAAAATGAATAGAAGTTGGAACACATGTATAAAATAAATAAATATAGGGTAGATCTATCTCACTTACATATTGTGTTCTAATGTAGAAAAATGATGCAAACATTTGGTACGATGATGCCCTAGCATCGCTCGAATGCTAGGAGGACTTCAATAATGGGAGTATAAAATGATCACAGGAAATTAGCAACTATAGGAAACACTTGCGGGCACTTGGTGTTGGTAGGGAGGCACCCAAAGGCACCTAGTGTTGATAGGAAGTACCTGAAGGAGCTTGATAGCTGATGGGAAATTTTGCAAAAGTAGATCTGGTGAGGGTGAGGGATGTGGTGGTAGTGATGGTGAGTGAGGGGTATGGTATGTGATGTATGGGATAAGGCTACTCCACAAAGATATTATTGCAAAGTATTTGGCACTTAAGAAATTAGAATACTCAAGAACTTAGGAAACTTTGAATCAAGAATCAGGAAATCGAGAATCAAACATCCAGAGGTTGAGCCATCAAAATGGCTCTTATTTATAATCTACCCTAAGGCATACTAAGGTTTAAATGATACTAATCATGTGGTTGATAGTAAAGCATATCCAAGGGTTAAAAATAAATCTAGGGTGTGGCACAAATTGATGTAAATGTGTGGTCAGGATTAATGACAATGGATCTTTGGGATAGATTCACTAAAATTAATACATATTATTTAAATATATATTAAATATAATATAAAAATATTATATTTAAATATATATAAAATAAATAAATATAAATAAATAAATATAAATAAATGTGAATAATGATTGGAAATTGTGGGAAAACTAAGATGGAAGAAAAATGACTAGAATTTGGTGACTACAGATGCCCCTTTTTGTACTGTGTTGCATGAAATACAATGTAGTTCAAAAACATGAGACACTTATTTTGGCCAAGTGTAGAAGCAAATTCTCTTGGGATGCAAAGAACAATATTGAAGACAAAAGAATAAAAGAATTCAGAGTTTTGCATAGCTTACTCCCTCAATTGGTGAATGAGATTATGAATGAATCTCACGAGCCAATTGAAAAATCTATGCAAATGAATGATGGATGATGTGATACCATTTTTGCACCAACGGTGGAAAGGGGGTTTGTGTAAAATGTGATATGATGTGTCTGTTTTTGCCCCAACAGATGAAGGGTTTTGTACAAATGTGATGTGATAAGTACAATATGAATGATGTAAATTTTGATACAATTTTTTCCCCAACGGTGGTAAGGGAGGTGTGGAGAATGTGATATGATGTGTCTATTTTTACCCCAACAGATGAAGGGTTTTGTGAAAAAATGTGGGATGATGAGGATGACATGAATGATGTAAAATTTGATACCATTTTTACCCCAATGGTGGGAATGGTTTTTTTATGAAGGGTACATGTCATGATCATGTAAGATGTATCACGTTGTGGAAAAGTCATAACAAAAAATTATTGTCCCCAAATTTGGGATGATTCAATGTTGTTGAAATAGTTTACCTTTTCGACGTCATTGATATGCAAAATGATGATGCAAAAGAAAAAAAATCAACCTTGGATGGACTACTAGTGACTGTGGAAAATTCTTCGCCTAACTCCCCGATGGAAAAAATCATCCTATCTAGTTCCCATCTCTAAGGTGATAAGGATATTTTGAATGATGAAATTTGAGTTTTGTTCATGTTTTAAGCCTCACGAACTAGGCCATTAATGACAACGATTGTACAAATTATTATTGGCAATGTTTCACTCTAAATATGAGAAAATACCAAATATGTTTGTGATTTCGAGAAAGAATATAAACGATGATGATCATGGTCAAGTGTCCTTATTGTAAGCTATTCATATTACCAAATTGCATGGACCCAAATCGTTGTAATTACCAAGTGTGTAGAATAATACACTAGATACAATATTCACTTGCTTGTTATGTGAACTTGGAAAATATGATGATGTGAAATGATGTGGAGATGATGTATGAATGATGATGGTTGTTTTGTGAATATTTGGGTCATTTTAGGCACTTTTGGAATTTTTTTGGTGAATTGTGGTCAATGTGGTCACAAATAAGATTTATGCATCCAAATCAATTATAATCTTCACAAAACCTGATAAAATTATGGAATGCACTGGTGAGTGAAATTTGAAGTGATTTAGTTGGGGGTAGCTATTGTTTTGCATTGATTTAGATTTTGTTCATGCTGATATGAAATGATCGTGGGTGCTTACACTTTGTAGAAAAATCCATATGTGCTTCAATGCATTAGGAAACACCCTCAGGCACTCCAAAGCACATGAAATAACTATAAATAACTTGTTGGGTGAGTTTCAATATCATTTGTGCATTTGTTGGAGTTTGAGAAGCTGTGTTTAAGGAGTGAAGGGTGAACGAAGAGTGAAGGGTGAGCGAAAAGTGAAGGGATCTGGTGTGGGAGTTGGGGCAGCATTTGGAATGTGAGCGGCTGAGGTAACCTATTGTTGATTATGTTTTTTGTATTCTGCAAAGTTTTTTTTTTTGAAAATATGAATAATTTGTTAATAAATATTTTATGTTGTGCTGCAGCTTAGAGTTTTGGAGGCTCAACATCAGTTTTCATCTTATATCCCCGAGATGAGGAAGGGAATTACGGGAGATGAGTGGGAGTTGCTTAGGGAGGTGGGGCTAACAAAGGTAGCCTAGATGGACATGGTTAGGGTGGATGAGGGGTACCTCTCTACCTTGGAGGAGAGGTGGGATGTAGACATGGGGACATTTTAGCTTCCCACAAGTGATGTTACCATTACCTTGAAGGATGTATATTGTATCCTCGAGGTACCGGTGGAGGGGTCCAGGTTGAGGTTGGCCTTGATTTTAAGACAGATGATGAAGATGTTCAAGGTGATATTCTCACAATGACACTGAGAGGGGGGGGTGAATCAGTGTAACTACTTAAAAACTTAAATCTGCAACTTTTAAAACTAATGATGCAAGCTTGAAACTAGATAATGCAAGTATCACACAAGAGCATCACACAACACAGAATTTTACGAGGTTCACCGATGTGGCTACTCCTCAAAGAATGACTGTTTGGACTTCAATCCAAATCCAGTCTTTGCAAGGATTCAATATTTACAATTGTTTACCAACACCCACTGGAAGGAGCACCAACCCCTGATTTATCTGCTGCAACAGATAGGAGCACCAACCCCTTTTTCCAAGCACCAACTTGGATTTCTATTTTGCAAGATAAAATGGACATAAAAATGCCTTCTCTTTTGCAAGACCCTTACTGGTCTATAGCACATACAAAAATCTCACAGAAGCATAGAGAGAATTGTTAGAGACTCAATATCTTCTTTTCAAATCTAAAACCTCTCTCTTGAATATTCAATGGAATTGCAGGTTTTTATCCAAGGCTGTTTTCTTACAGCACCCTTACTTACTGAGACCTTTTAAAATGCACAATAAAAACACAGTCGCAGTAACCTTGTCACTATGCCAACTCGATCCTTTTATGCTTGATTTCTTCGAACGGCTCGATTTCGAACGGTTCAACTTTCCCTCCAACTTTTCATGCATCTTCGGCTACGAACAATGTGTCAAACCCTCTCTGACACGTTCTGCCATTTAGCCGCTTTCTTTCTGTCCAGTTTTGACATTCTTCTCTGTACATTCCGACGGCCTTTTTTTGACAACCTTTTTTCGTGTGTTCTGACACCTTTTACTGCGTATCTCGGTGCTCTGTTCTTCTTTCTCCCTTTTTGAGTTCTGTGTTACATTTTACTTCTGCACTCGACTATATCTTCTTGATATACACAACAAAAAAAATCTCTGTAATTGATTCTCGGTATACTCAACCCTGTGACAACTGTTCTGTCTTTAATGTTTAGTTCCGTAGCTTCCCTATGTAACTGCCACCTTTCCCAGTCATGCTGTATCACGGCCCTGCAACAGTCGTTCTTTTCTTAAATGCACTGTCTTGAAACTCTCACTTGTAACTCCAGTTAACTGCAGATCTTGATATTCTGGTTAACTTTTCATAACTGGCGCCTTTTGACACCTGTCACAATGCATGTGTCTTTGAATTTTTCTTGCCAAAACATTACCTGTCACGATATCGCGACGTTTTTCGCTTTGTCGACGTCATCCTCAACTTTGTCGCGATATCGCGACACTCGTCGGCTTCCCGAGGCTTCTCCGGCAACTTGTCGCGATATCGTGACATTTTTGGTATTGCTGACGTCATCCTCTAAGATGTCACGAAATCGCGACGTTTCTGGCTTCATGAGGCTTCTCTGGAAACATGTCGCGAAATCGTGACATTTTCTGTCTTGCTGACGTCATCCGCTAAGGTGTCGCGAAATCGCGACGCTTCCGGCTTGCAACGGCTTTTCCAGCAACTTGTCGCGATATCGCGACAATTTTTGACTTGCTGACGTCATCTTCAAAGATGTCACGAAATCGCGACGTTTTCGGCTTGCAATGGCTCTTCGTTCATCCTGTCGTGAAATCGTGACACATTTTGGTTTTGCTGACGTCATCTTCATAGATGTCACGAAATCGCGACGTTTTCGGCTTGCAACGGCTTTTCGTTCACCCTGTCACGAAATCGCGACGCTTCTGGCATCCGTACAATTTTTACTCCATGCAGCCGCGAAAAACCTTACATGTAGCGAAATCGCTACATCATTGTTGCCTTAGAATTTTTTCTTTTTTGCTTGCTATTGAAACTCCAACGTGTAGCGATATTGCTACACCTTTCCAACATGTGTTTCTAACCTGTAGCGAAATCGCTACACCTTCGCATTATGCACTTTCACCTGTAGCGAAATCGCTACACCTTTTTACCTTGCACTTTCAACTTGTAGCGAAATCGCTACACCAATTTACCTTGCACTTTCAACTTGTAGCGAAATCGCTACACCAATTTACCTTGCACTTTCAACCTGTAGCGAAATCGCTACACCATTTTACCTTGCACTTTCAACCTGTAGCGAAATCGCTACACCAATTTACCTTGCACTTTCAACTTGTAGCGAAATCGCTACACCATTTTACCTTGCACTTTCAACCTGTAGCGAAATCGCTACATCTTTCTACCTTGCACTTTGACCATGTAGCGAAATCGCTACGCTTTTCTTACTTGGGCTTTTTCTTTGCTTATGCTGGCGAAACTCAGACATGTAGCGAAATCGCTACAACTTCTTCATCAACTTTCTCTCTCCTCCGATGTGTCGCGAAATCGTGACATTTTTCATCCTTGGTGCCTTTGCTTCAAACTTGTCGTGAAATCGCGACAGTTTCTCGATTTGGTTTCTTTCCTTCCAGCATGTCGCGAAATCGTGACATTTTTCCTTGCACATTCTCTCTCCTCCGATATGTCATGAAATCGTGACCATTTTTCAATGCACTTTCTCTCTCCTCAGCCATGTCGCGAAATCGTGACAATCTTACTTGCATCTTCTCTCTCCTCAGACATGTCGCGAAATCGCGACAATCTTACTTGCATCTTCTCTCTCCTCAGACATGTCGCGAAATCGCGACAATCTTACTTGCATCTTCTCTCTCCTCAGACATGTCGCGAAATCGTGACATTTTGGCGTGCTTTTTCTCTCTCCTCGGATATGTCGCGAAATCGTGACATTTTCTTATGGATTTTCTCTCTCCTCCGGTATGTCGCGATATCGCGACAGTTTTCTTCCTTGTCTTTTTTTGCAAATTTCTGGATCTGGGTCCCCTCTGTTTTTCTTGAGATTTTTTGCACTTGATCTGACTGACCTCTGAACTGCTTCAACTGCATCACTCTGTCTGTGTTGACAACAATTACAATCCTTTTGCATCGCTTTTGCTGCACCTTGCTCAACAATCTCCCCCTTTGGAATTGTTGGCAACACTTTGTAGCCTAGCTCAAATTCTTCTCCCCCTTTGCCAATAATGCCAAAGGGCTGCTGCAGACTCCCCCTGAGTCTATGCACAACATTCTCAGGCATAAATAACTTGAATGCTCCCCCTGAGAATGTATTTCCCATAGCTAGTCAGTGCTTGGGAAGTGTGACTACTCCCAACTTTTTCCGAAGGTATTCAAATACTTCCTTTGGTAAAGGTTTGGTGAATATGTCTGCTACTTGCTCTGTAGTGGGAACAAACTCCAATCTAACCTCTCCTTCTGCAACCTTATCCTTCAAGAAGTGATACCGGATTGCAATATGCTTGGTGCGGGAATGCATGACCGGATTCTTTGAAATGTTGATTGCACTAGTGTTGTCACATTTGACTGAAATGGGCTCATTGAAGTGAATACCTAGATCTTTCAATGTTTGTCTCATCCATAGTATTTGTGTACAACATGTAGTAGCTGCAATGTATTCGGCCTCGACTGTGGATAAAGAGACTGATTCTTGCTTCTTACTGTGCCATGCAACCAATTTGTTTCCAAGAAAGAATGCTCCTCCACTTGTACTTTTTCTGTCATCAATGCATCCTGCCCAATCAGCATCAGAGTATGCAAAGAGAGTGAAGTCTTTTCCTTTTGGATACCACAGCCCATACTCCATAGTACCTTTGAGATACCTAAAAATCCTTTTCACTGCTGTCACATGAGTCTCTTTTGGGCTAGCTTGAAATCTTGCAACCATGCAAACAGCTTGTAAGATATCCGGTCTAGTGGCTGTCAAATACAGCAGGCTCCCAATCATTGATCTGTACATTGTTTGATCAACATCCGGAGATTTATCATCCTTGCTCAACTTGCAACTTGTTGTCATGGGGGTGCTCACTGGCTTACTATCTTCCATAGTGAACTTTTTCAGCATTTCTTTCACATATTTAATTTGAGAAATAAAGATCCCCTTTTCAGTTTGATTAACTTGTAATCCAAGGAAATATGAAAGTTCACCTATCATAGACATTTCAAACTCTTTCTGCATTTTGTTTGCTATGTCTTTGCATGATTCATCATTGCTACTCCCAAAAATTATATCATCTACATAAACAACTAGAACAATGAAATTGCCATTTTCAGTTTTCACATATAAATTGCTATCCACCATACCTTTCTTGAATCCTTGCTTAGTGAGATAGTTGTCCAACCTTGCATACCAAGCTCTAGGTGCTTGTTTCAAGCCATACAATGCTTTCTTCAACTTGCAAACAAAGTCAGGATTATCACAAAGTTGAAAACCATCAGGCTGTTCAATATATACTTCTTCTTCAAGATTTCCATTCAGAAATGCTGATTTTACATCCATCTGATAAACCTTGAAGTTCTTATGAACAACTAAAGCCAAAAACAGTCTTATTGCTTCAAGTCTGGCCACGGGTGCAAAAGTTTCTTCAAAATCAATCCCCTCAACTTGGGCATATCCCTTACAGACTAATCTTGCTTTATTCCTTACCACCTGTCCATCTTCATTCAGTTTGTTTCTAAATATCCATTTAGTACCAATTATGTTTTTATTTTTAGGCCTTGGTACTAATTCCCAGGTTTTGTTTTTCTCAATTTGATATAGTTCTTCATTTACTGCTTCCATCCAACTTTCATCCGTGCTTGCTTCAATAATATTCTTGGGCTCAATATCTGGATAACAGAGAATAGTTATTTACTACTCTTCTTCTTGTCCGAATGCCAACCGTAGGGTCCCCAATAATCGCTCTTTGGGATGATTTTTCTCGCCAACCGCTCGTTCTCGTATTTTCTATTTTCATCTCTTTCTAAGTCCTCTCGAATCTGATTTCTGTCTCTCTTATTTTTCTTGATCTTCATCTTCTTCAATAAATTCTTCATAGGTTGGGTAGTTTTCATTATTGCTGATTTCTTGTTTCCCACCTTCATCAACCTTCACATCCGCACTCTCCACTATTTTCTTAAGTCTTTTGTTGTAGCATGTATAGGCTTTGCTTTTAGTTGAGTACCCAAGGAATATTCCTTCATCGACTCTGTCTTCAAACTTGCCAAGATTGCTTTCAGCTTCTTTTAATGTAACACTTGCTGCCGAACACTTTGAAGTACTTTGTCGTAGCCTTTTTGCCAAACCACAGTTCATATGGTGTTTTGTTTTCATGCGGCCTCAACATACATCTATTCTGAATGTAGACTGCAGTATGAACTGCCTCTTTCCGGAATCTGTCAGCAATTTTGCTCTCTGTTAACATGGTTCTTGCCATTTCCTGCATAGTTCTGTTCTTTCTTTCAACTACTCCATTCTGTTGAGGTGTTCTTGCTGCTGAGAACTGTCTTCTTATTCCATGTTTTTCACAGAATTCAGCAAACTCATTTGAAATAAACTCTCCTCCTCTATCAGATCTCAAACATTTAATTCTTTTTCCAAATTGATTTTCAACAAGATTTTTGAAGGTTTTAAACATCTCAAAGGCTTCTGACTTCTGTTTCGTAAAGAGTACCCATGTCATTCTGGAAAAATCATCAATACACAGCATAAAATATTTGTATCCATTTATGCTTTCTGTCCTCATGGGACCACACAAATCGGTGTGAATCGGTTCTAGTGGCTTGCTTGTGAAGTACTCTTTTGCTTTGAAGGTAGATCTGGTTTGCTTCCCCTTTTGGCATGACTCACAAATGTTGTTTGATGGTTTGCCAATAGTGGGTATGTCTCTTACTGCTCTTTTCGAGCTGATTTTTACCAGATTATCAAAGCTTATGTGACCGAGTCTTTTATGCCACAACCAGTTTTCTTCTTCCTGTCCAACCAAGCAAGCTCCCTCTGAAGTCTCCGAGAGAGTATACAAATTTCCAGAAGTTCTCAGTCCAGTGGCTATTAACTTTCCATTTGTTGTCTTTCTTACTTCATAGCCCTCCTTCTTGAAAATTACTTCATGACCTCTGTCACAAATCTGACTTACACTCAGTAGGTTATGTTTCAGTCCTACCACAAAAAGAACTTCCTTAGAGTTGATTTTACCGTCACTTAACTTAACTGATCCTTTACCCACTATCTTTGCTCCATCATTGTTTCCGAATTTCACAGAACCACCTTCGTATGTCTGCAGCTTATCAAACTTCTGTTTGTCTCCTGTCATGTGATTGGAGCATCCACTGTCTAGAATCCAGGGAGCAGATTTATTCTGTGCTTTGAGAGCTGTTTGAACGATCAGGGATTCTTTGTCTTTCTTCGGTTGTCCCTTTTCTTTCCACTGAGTTTTGACAGCAGATCTGGTTACTTTCTTCACCTTCTCCCTTTCATTGTGCTGTGACAGTTTTTCGGAAATTTTCTGTTCTGTGTTGATCCAGTTGATCGAAACTTTCTTCCCTGGTATTTATTTCCTGCAAAAGAGCTACGACAATTCCTTGCAATATGGCCGAAGTTATGGCAGTTATAACATTCTACAGCATAATCTATCAGAGGTGAAAAATTATTTCTGCTAGTGAAATTTCTTTGTTCTATATTATATCTACAACTAGAAATTTTATGACCATATGCATTGCACTTAAAACAATAACCAGAAAAGGAACGAGTGTACCTGGGAAATGGATGTTGCCATGTGGAGGTAGGAGCCATGGGTCTTCTTCTTCTTTGATGAGAGACTTTGGTGAATCCATCATTTGCAGCACTCCTTTCGAGCTTGGATTTGTTGTTTTCTTTTGCATGATACGGTTTATCTTGATCAACTCTAATCTTGTCTTTATTATTTACTGGATCTACTATTACAGCCTTTGAGTCCTTTGAGGTTTCTCCTTCATCAAAGCCCAAGCCAAACTTGATACCAGTGGGCCTTTGATTATTCAACATTTTGTTCAGCTTTCTCGAATCGTCTTCAAATTTTTGATGACAGCTCGCTTTTCGATTCATTTCTTCTAGTCATGACCTTAATCCAACTATTTCCTCTTCCAGTTTATTGCTCTCATTTATTTTCACGGTCAGCTGAGCTTCAACATCTTCAGACCTTTTCTTGTATTCTTCAGTTTGTACTTTCAAACTTATTATTACATTGTTGGCCTCCTCAAATTTTCTTGTAATCTTTTTATTTCTTTTCCTTTCTGCACTTAACTCTTCAAGAGCAGCAATTAACTCACCTTCCAGATCTATCTCAACCTCATCTTCTAATTTTTCTTCACACTCCTGTGTTTCCTCGCTTGTTTGTTCTTCAAAAGCCATGAATAGGGCTTCACCAGCTTTCTTCTTCCGATTCCTCACTCGGAACCTGTCTTCGAAGAATCGATATTCTGGGAAATGAAACTCTTCTTCTTGAAGCTTCTTTTTCTAAACTACGGTTTCTTTTTCCAGACATTTCTTTCTGGATATGTTCCTTCATCATTTTTATTTTTCTCCTTCATTGGGCATTTTGCTGCAAAGTGCCCGATGCCTCCACAGTTAAAACATTTGAACGACAACTTACCTCTGTACTTTCCTTTTCCCTTTACTAATTTCCTAACAAAGTTTGCTTCATTTTCATCTGCAGATTCTTCTTCCTCTGACTCTTGTTTAGATTTTACATTTTTCTGTGCTTGGAAGGTTGCTTCTCTGTCAGAGGGCTTAGTTTGTCCAATCCTCATTTCATAAGCTGTTAGAGAACCATGCATTTCATCCATACTAAAAAAATTTAAATCTTTTGCTTCTTCTATGGCAGAAACCTTTGCATCAAACCTTTTGTTGAGAGTTCTCAATACCTTCTTCACAACAACAACATCTTCCATTTCTTCCCCAAGTCCTCTTATTGCATTGATGATTCCGTTTACTCTCAGCATGTAAGCTTCTATGTTCTCATCATCGGTCATCTTTAATGCTTCGAACTGGGCACGATGTGTTTGCAACTTAGCTTCCTTGATTTTGTTGTCTCCTTCATGAATGCTTTGCAGTTTGTCCCATATGTCTTTAGCAGATTTGCAGTTCATGATGCGTATCAACTCACTGTCGACCAATCCACACATAATAGCATTCTTGGCTTTCGAGTTGTTTTCAAACTTTTTCTTTTTAGCCGCATCTGTTGGAGGAACAGTGGGAGTGGTGTATCCATTTTCAACAGATTCCCAAATGTCATAACCTAATGCACAGAGATAGGTCCGCATTCCGAGCCTCCGGAAAGAATAGTTTGTTCCATCGAACAGAGGAGCTTTGTTAGAAGAAAAACCTTCACCACCGGCCATTGTATATCTCCCAACAACACCTTAGCTGATTAAGCTTGTGCAGTGCCTGGCTCTGATACCAATTGATATTCTCACAATGACACTGAGAGGGGGGGGTGAATCAGTGTAACTACTTAAAAACTTAAATCTGCAACTTTTAAAACTAATGATGCAAGCTTGAAACTAGATAATGCAAGTATCACACAAGAGCATCACACAACACAAAATTTTACGAGGTTCACCGATGTGGCTACTCCTCAAAGAATGACTCGTTTGGACTTCAATCCAAATCCAGTATTTGCAAGGATTCAATATTTACAATTGTTTACCAAGACCCACTGGAAGGAGCACCAACCCCTGATTTATCTGTTGCAACAGATAGGAGCACCAACCCCTTTTTCCAAGCACCAACTTGGATTTCTATTTTGCAAGATAAAATGGACATAAAAATGCCTTCTCTTTTGCAAGACCCTTATTGGTCTATAGCACATTCAAAAATCTCACAGAAGCATAGAGAGAATTGTTAGAGACTCAAGATCTTCTTATCTAATCTAAAACCTTTCTCTTGAATATTCAATGGAATTGCAGGTTTTTTATCCAAGGTCTGTTTTCTTACAAGACCCTTACTTACCGAGACCTTTTAAAATGCACAATAAAAACACGATCGCGAGTAACCTTGTCACTATGCCAACTCGATCCTTTTATGCTTGATTTCTTCGAACGGCTCGATTTCGAACGGTTCAACTTTCCCTCCAACTTTTCATGCATCTTCGGCTACGAACAATGTGTCAAACCCTCTCTGACACGTTCTGCCATTTAGCCGCTTTCTTCTCGTCCGAGTTCGACATTCTTCTCTCGTACATTCTGACGACATTTTTTTGACAACATTTTTTTGTGTGTTCTGACACATTTTACTGCGTATCTCGGTGCTCAATTCTTCTTTCTCCCTTTTTGAGTTCTGTGTTACATTTTACTTCTGCACTCGACTATGATCTTCTTGATATACACAACAAAAAAAATCTCTCGTAAACTTGATTCTCGGTATACTCAACCCCGTGACATACTGCTCTGTCTTTAATGTTTAGTTCCGTAGCTTCCCTATGTAATCGCCACCTTTCCCAGTCATGTCTGTATCACGGCCTCGCAACGACCGTTCTTTTCTTAAATGCACTCGTCTTGAAACTCTCACTTGTAACTCCAGTTAACTGCAGATCTTGATATTCTGGTTAACTTTTCGTAACTGGCGCCTTTTGACACCTGTCACAATGCATGTGTCTTTGACTTTTTCCCGCCAAAACATTACCTGTCGCGATATCGCGACGTTTTCCGCTTTGCTGACGTCATCCTCAACTTTGTCGCGATATCGCGACACTGTCGGCTTCCTGAGGCTTCTCTGGCAACTTGTCGCGATATCGCGACATTTTTGGTATTGCTGACGTCATCCTCTAAGATGTCACGAAATCGCGACGTTTCTGGCTTCATGAGGCTTCTCTGGAAACATGTCGCGAAATCGTGACATTTTCTATCTTGCTGACGTCATCCGCTAAGGTGTCACGAAATCGTGACGCTTCCGGCTTGCAACGCTTTTTCAAGCAACTTGTCGCGATATCGCGACATTTTTGACTTGTCGACGTCATCTTCAAAGATGTCACGAAATCGTGACGTTTCTGGCTTGCAATGGCTCTTCGTTCATCCTGTCGCGAAATCGTGACACATTTTGGTTTTGCTGACGTCATCTTCATAGATGTCACGAAATCGTGACGTTTTCGGCTTGCAACGGCTCTTCGTTCACCCTGTCGCGAAATCGCGACGCTTCTGGCATCCGTACAATTTTTACTCCATGCAACCATGAAAAACCTTACATGTAGCGAAATCGCTACATCATTGTTGCCTTAGAATTTTTTCTTTTCTGCTTGCTATTGAAACTCCAACGTGTAGCGATATCGCTACACCTTTCCAACATGTGTTTCTAACCTGTAGCGAAATCGCTACACCTTCGCATTATGCACTTTCAGCCTGTAGCGAAATCGCTACACCTCTTTACTATGCACTTTCAACTTGTAGCGAAATCGCTACACCAATTTACCTTGCACTTTCAACTTGTAGCGAAATCGCTACACCAATTTACCTTGCACTTTCAACTTGTAGCGAAATCGCTACACCATTTTACCTTGCACTTTCAACTTGTAGCGAAATCGCTACACCATTTCTACCTTGCACTTTGAACATGTAGCGAAATCGCTACATCTTTCTGCCTTGCACTTTGACCATGTAGCGAAATCGCTACATCTTTCTGCCTTGCACTTTGACCATGTAGCGAAATCGCTACGCTTTTCTTACTTGGTGCTTTTTCTTTGCTTATGCTGGCGAAACTCAGACATGTAGCGAAATCGCTACAACTTCTTCATCAACTTTCTCTCTCCTCCGATGTGTCGCGAAATCGTGACATTTTTCATCCTTGGTGCCTTTGCTTCAAACTTGTCATGAAATCGCGACAGTTTCTCGATTTGGCTTCTTTCCTTCCAGCATGTCGCGAAATCGTGACATTTTTCCTTGCACATTCTCTCTCCTCCGATATGTCACGAAATCGTGACCATTTTTCAATGCACTTTCTCTCTCCTCAGCCATGTCGCGAAATCGCGACAATCTTACTTGCATCTTCTCTCTCCTCATGTCACGAAATCACGAAAATATTACTTGCATCTTCTCTCTCCTCAGACATGTCGCGAAATCGCGACAATCTTACTTGCATCTTCTCTCTCCTCAGACATGTCGCGAAATCGTGACATTTTGGCGTGCTTTTTCTCTCTCCTCGGATATGTCGCGAAATCGTGACATTTTCTTATGGATTTTCTCTCTCCTCCGGTATGTCGCGAAATCGCGACAGGAACCATGTCGCGATATCGCGACAGTTTTCTTCCTTGTCTTTTTCTGCAAATTTTTGGATCTGGGTCCCCTCTGTTTTTCTTGAGATTTTTTGCACTTGATCTGACTGACCTCTGAACTGCTTCAACTGCATCACTCTGTCTGTGTTGACAACAATTACAATCCTTTTGCACTGCTTTTGCTGCACCTTGCTCAACACAAGGATGCATGGGATGGGGTGAAGGTGGAGAGTGGGAGTATACCTTATCTATCCATGTATTTGGATAACGAGTTGGACCCACTCCGAGTATTGATGATGTCCATGGTGGCCAATATTATGGCTTTGAATAGTATCAGGTGTAGGTTCCCTTGTAACCTGATAGGGGTCGTGAGCAATATGCTCACTATGAGGTAGGTGTATGCATGGGCTCTCACCTTATTGGCGTAGGTGTACCAGGAGCTTTATGATGTGATGAGGTAGGGGACAAAGGGATTGGGGTGCAACCTACTACTGCAATGTTGGGGATGGGAGCACTTTAGAGTTGCTTGAAAGTTCACTTGGTAGTTAGAGGTATGTCATATGAGAGTGTTCCAAACTTGAGAAAGGCTACTATTTGGCTTAACCAAGGCTCATATGAATCCGATTGGATAAAGTAAACATCCTTTTCATCTTTTGACTCAACATGAGAAATTGCAGATTTAGAGATAGTTGAAATGATAAGGGGTTGTACCTCTCCAAAGGAGTCTTCTGGAATCAAGGATCCAAGAGAGGCCATCAGATTTGCAAATATTTTAGTCGAATATGGAAAACTATTGATTTCATACCAATCAAACTTAGCAACTTCATTGCTATTTCGTGATAAATCTTAATGGTAGGTTCTTTGCATTGTTATTTTTCATTGATTTGTTTTACAACAATTTGAGAATCACCAAATATCCTAATACACTTAATTCTCATAGCTATAGATGATCGAAGACCTAATATTGAGGCTTCATATGCTATTGTGTTATTTGTACATTGGAAGTCTAGTTTGAATGACAAGGGGATAGGTACCCCCTATGGTGTGTGAAATATGACTCCAACACCTTGACCTTTCACGCACTTAGATCCATAAAATAATAGTGTGATATCGACGTATTCCTCCATAATTTTATCTTCTTCTTGCTCAGTGACAACAAATACTAAATCATCTGGGAGCTTAATAATCAAAGGATGATCACTAGGCAGTGAAGCTTCCACAAGTTGATCGGCTATTACTTGACCTTTAATGGATTTTTGGCTAATGAATTCTATGTCAAATTCAGTAAGAAGCATTATACATTTAGTGGTGCAAGTGTTATTGTAAGTGTGGGACATCATGTAACGCAGAGGATTTTCTCTAGCTATAACATAAGTTGTGTGGATAAGCATATAATGTCAAAGTTTCTTAGTGGTGAAAACCACTGCTAAGCACAATTTTCTACATAAGAGTATTTAGTTTCTTAGATTACAGATGTTCGACTAATGTAATAGACAACTTGCTCTTAATTTTGTTCATTCTTTTGTGCAAGCATTGTACCTAATGCAAAGTCCATTACTGAGATATAAAGATAAAATGGTACCCATGGATGAGGAGGAGGTAAGATTGGCAGAGAAGCTAGGTATTGCTTAATTTCATCAAAAGCTTTTTGACATTCATATGTCCAAGAGAATGGCACCCCATTTTGTAGTAGGTGATTGAATGACCTACATTTCTCAAAAAGTTGTGGAATAAAATGATGGATTGATTGAATATTTCCTTGTAAACTAAGCAATTACTTTAAATTAGTTGGGAGAGGCATCTCTAAGATAGCATTGATTTTTTTAGGGTCCATCTTAAGGCCTCTTTTGGAGATAAATAATCCTAGAAGTTTGCTCGAGGTAACACCAAAGACACATTTCTTGGGATTCAACCTTACATTATGCTCTAGGAGTTGGTCAAAAACTTTCTCGAATACACCAATATGTTCTTGTTGAGTTTGGGATTTAGCCAAGAGATCATCCACATAGTCTTTGATAATATTATGCTCGTAGTCATGGAAAATGTATGTCATGGCACGTTGATAAGTGTCACCTATATTTTGAGTCCAAATGGCATCACCTTGTAACAAAAAGTTCCCCAAGGTGTAGTGAATGTTGTTTTATGTTGGTCATCAAGATTTATTCAAATCTGGTTGTATCATAAAAAACCATCCATGAGTGAAAACATTTCATGGCCAGTGTAGGTATCGATAAGAGTATCGATGTTTGGGAGAGGAAATTTATCCTTATGATATGCTTTGTTAAGATCTTGAAATTCAGTGCATACATGTATCGCCTTGTTAGGCTTGCAAATAGGTACCATGTTTAAGAGCCACTCAGGATAGTCGATAGGAACTATGAAGTTCACATCTAGGAGTTTTTGGAGCTCTATTTTTACCAAGAGGGCCATGATAGGATGTATTCTACTAAGATTTTGTTTGACCGACTTAGCATCAAGCTGTAATGTGAGATTGTGGACCACTAGACTAGGGTCAAGATCGAGCATGTCCTTATAGGACCATGCAAATATAGCTTTCTTCCTCTTGAGGAGAGCAATGAATTTCTCTTGTTCATCGGGTGATAAGCTTTAACAAGCTTGACAATTTAGGGATTGTATTTGTCTAAAATAAGTTCCACGTTGATGGTATCTTCAATAGACATGTGAGAACCTTCCTCAAGATGATGGGATGTAGGGATAAAATGAATATCATCTAATATATCATAAAAATCTTCTAACTTATCCTCATCTATATTTGTTTGGAAAACCTCAAGATCAAAAGGTGAAGGTGAAGGCAAAGGCAGAGGGGATGGAGGGATGTAGTAGGTGAAAGCCCTTAATAGTTCCTTGGATAGGAAAAATTCAACAAAGTTTGGAGGTGACGAAATTCGGTCCATATCAATAAGTCTTATGTCAATTGGAATTGGTTTAGCCAGATCATATGGATTGTGGAGTGGGGTGAATAAATTAATAGGATTCATGTTGACTTATGGGCAATGCGGACAAGGCTCGATGGAATGGATGGAATCTAGGAATTGGTGATAAGAGTTTGGTTAACCTGAACAACAACAAGAAACACAAAACACGTTTTTTTAAATGGTATATTCACATATGTAATGCAAATAAAGCAAAAATGTTTTTGATTTTTGAATTTTTGTTTTTTGTAGTGGTGATAACCACTATTTTGAATTGTGTACATATGTTACAATTTGACTTATGGAATGACTTAATGGAATGGAAGTGGTGGTTCACTAATAGGAGCAGATCACTCTTGTGGAAGAAGTAAGAAAAATTGGGCTCATGGATGGGGAACATGTTGAGATAAAACTCATATTATTTGGTATGGAAAATTATGGGCTTCGATTCTTTTTCAGATTCATCTGAAATTATTTATGTAAGCTAGAATTATTCGTAGATATCCTCATCAAAATTATTAGGATGTAGGGATTTTTATTCTGAATTGATGTTAAGCCTTTGGAAGGCTTTTTCAAAAGAATATATAGTAAAAAATGGATAGAAATCTAGACCTAACTAGTCATGCACATCTCGATATGTTGATGCACACCCTATTCATGCAATCCTAGGCCATGGCCTTACCAATTGACAATGTGGAAGTATCAAGATGGTAATATTGACATGTTTGAAATATTGGCATGTTTGACTTGATGAAGATCCAATTCCCCCATATAAAAAGTTAATGCTATTTGGAGTTGAACCCATATTGTAAGCTGGTCCTATTGCTAAAGGATGGTCATGTGGGCAGCTAAAATATTTAGCACTAGCGATGGTGAGGGGTGTGATGGTGATGTCATCAACTACGTATTCACCAATACCAAGAATGGTGAGATGGACTTCAACTTGGGAAGATATGGGAGGATCATGATCAGACAATGGATATAAAAAGGGTGGAAATGGAAGTATCTCATAATGTATCAATTTGAATTGTGAGATATTAGACGAAGGAGATGGATTAGATTGGGAGGGTTACAGGATGGCTAATGATTATGTGGGTGGGCTATGATGACATGTGAATGTAGTCATTGATGATGATGATGATAGTATGGTGGTTGATTGAGGCTTGGTGATGGGGAGCTCTTAAATAATGGGATTCTTTAATGAAGAGGTTGGTGGAGTGGTCAATGGATTAGATGACGATGATAGGAAAAGATAAGTGGAAGGAAGCATGCAATCATAAGGATTTAAAGTGAGGTTGCAATACTTAAACAACTTGATGTTCGCTGGTATGCAATGTACTTGTCCCTCATGAACATATTTAAAGCTTTGATGTAAAATAGAGGGGACACATCTCATTTCCTTATCCAAGGTCTTCCAAGGAGTACATTGTACATGATGGATCCTTCCAAGATGTGGAACATTGTGTGCAATATTTTAGCCCTTACTTCGATGGGAAAAGCAACCGTGACAACTATGGAAAATAAAGAATCATTAAATTTTTTGAGGGTGAAGGATGATTTGGTGATGTGATATGGAGGAAGGTACAAATGATGGAGAGCGGATGTGGTGATAATGTTGATAGAGGAACCAATATCAATGAGGTATGTTTTGAAAGGTTCTTGTCAATTAGAGCCATGGTATGCAATGAAGGGTCTACTGATCTTGATGATATTGGCTTAATCTCAAAGTCATAAATTTTTTTTGAAGGCTCCATGTATGTTTGAATTCTCCCCACAAAGTTGTTAAAGGCATTAGGATCTTGGGATTGCAATTCTATGGATTTCAAAATTTCCATTAATGCCTCCCAATGTGGGGGAGATTTTTGGATTAGCTCATATATTGAAAATTTGGTGGATGCTATTTTCAAACTTGTAATCAACTGGCTACTCAATGAGATGACTGCTTGGGGTGGACGATTGATGGGCGGATTTGATGGATTCGATTGACTAGGTTTATGAATGGGTGATGATGGATTAGGGGACACTTTGATGGGTGGCAATGTAGAAGGTTTTGAGACACTTTCTTGAGGTTGTTGCCTTTTTTGGTTATTTTGTTGACCTCTAGTGACCACATGAATGACCCCTACAAACCCTTATTATTTTTTAATATGATTGACTTGGTTAGGGGGAGTTTTAGTGTTATATCCCTCTATGATGGTTGCACCTCCTCATGATGAGGAGGTGGTATCTGAAATATACCAAGGTATTGGTTTTGTTGAGCAAGAGGACTATTAAATTTAATTTCCCCCAAGTCAATGAAGTCTTGGACTACATTTTTAAATATATGAAAATTGTTGATGTCATGCCCATTTAACCTATGATAGGGGTAAAATAAGTATTCTCGATAATTTTGATCATGCTTGGTGGGATCATCCGATCTAATGTTAGGCAAAACAAGTTTGTTTGTCTCATAAAACCTTGTAAACATAGAGGCATATGACTCATCTAGTGGGGTGTATTGGCAATTATATAAGATAAACTATCATCGGGGATGGTTTTCCATAGGTGGCACCGTGTTTTGAACTATTGGAGCTTGCATTTTTTAGGGGACCACATGATAGGCAATTTGTTGTAATACTTGTTGCACATATTGTTGTTGTTGGGCCATTATTGGGTAGCTCATGACTACTTGATTGACTTGATTGGATTTGGTGGTTGGGTTAACCTATGTTGATTTTTGTTGGCCTAAATAATTAATTTTATATTGGCCCTTGTTTTACCATTCTTTCTTCTTGGGCTTAATTATGCCTTCTTGGATTTTGATATCCTCAATAACACTACCCTGATCTAAAGCTTCTTCAAAATTTTGATAAGTTTTTAATTGGATAATCCAAGAGATGGATTTTAAGCAACTCATACATTGGTAGGGTGAATGGCAATTTTGTGATGACAACCCTCCAATGGTTTCTGAAGTCATAGATAGATTCATCATCTTGTTGTCTTCAGGCATAGATGTCAGATAATGAGATCTTATTTTTAACATTTAGGATAAAGCGGTCAAATAATTGCTCAATAAATTGGTCAAAAGTATAGATATTATGTCTTGGAAATTGATTGTACCATTCTATGACATCCCCTCATAATATTTGAGGAAAATTTTGAAGCATGAAAGCATTATCATCTTGAATTATGAAGCATGCATGAACAAAGGTGCTCACATATTCTTTGGGATCCTTAGTTCTCTTAAACTTGTCAAACTTGGATACCATAAAGTCTATTGGATATGGTAGGGTTGGTACTGAAGGATGAATTGGTTGTTTGATCAATTGGCATAAAGTTGATTTCTGATTTGAAAAGCCAAGAGTGAATTGCATCAATTGATTTATTTGTTTCCGCATTACCTCAATTCAAGGATCTTCCTTAGGAATGTGGAAAACCTGAATTACCTGATGGGTTTGTTGTGGCATGGAAAGATGTTGTGGAGTGACTAAATGATGAGCAAATTGGTATTGATGATGAGGTGAGTTGGATGGAATATGATGAATGGGGGATTACTGATGAAAATATGGGGAATTATGAAATGATGTTTATGGATGAAAGGTATGTTTAGGTTGGCCAATGGTAATAGGATGGGTAATGGTATGAGTTGATGAGGGAATCAATATAGAGACCACCGAAGACTTAGGTGCCCATGATGGACCCTAGTTGACAAGGGTAGTCTGAGTAGAGTTATGTAAAGGTGTAGGGTTAATATATACTTGCTATTAAGCATTTTGATGTTATCTAAGCAATTTTTTCAAGTGTTCCCATGCTTCACTAATATCTCTATTAGAGGCTAGGGGTATGGAGGTAGATGGTATGGTAGATGTGGCTGGGATACAAGTTACACTAGGTATGGTAATTTGTGAGGGTAGAACTTATGAAGCAACATTGACTTGTGCTTCATACAAGGGATTGGTGTAGGTGGAGGTATATGAGGCTCTAGGAGTGATCGGTTGTAGAAGCTTACATTTAATTTTATCAATCCGAGGGAAATCAAGGTTAGATTTAAAAAGTAGCAATCCCGTATAGATTATATCGTAGAAGTTAATACTAAGTCTAGCTCAATTTCCAGTCCAGAATTCATGCGTACACGTGTACAAAAAGAAATATAAAAATTATGCAAGGATGAATTATGCAAGATCTAATAAATAAATGCAATTTATCTTTTACTAATGATGTAATTTTACTGATGCAACCAATTACTTTATAAACTAATTTATGAAATATTTTAATCTAAGTGTGAGAAACTAATTTATGATATGAGGATCCTCGTGCAATATGTTTATTTTATATATTTAGAATGCAAATCTAACTAATCCTAATCTAATGCAGGGGCGAGAGAACTCAGGGACTGTCTATTAGGAGTGGGCCCTGCCTCCTAAAGTGGTAGTGTAAGTCTTTCTCCCCTAGTTTACCTTATCAGTAACTAAGTTTTATAATTCATACTAATATTTGTACATATGTTGTGAATGCAGGTTACAATTCTACAATTTACAAAACAGAAATTAAACAAGCTACAAAATTGATACAGAATACCATATTTGAAGAAAATGTTGTTTTATTGCTGGAGTTTCAACTGTACATGCTTCTCAGAATAAACTGCAACTATAAAATAATCCAGAATAGAGTAGAACAACCCAGACCTTCTTCTAGGTCTTCTATGTACTTTTATACTAAATTAATACAATATGAACAACTTCTTTTTCCACGTATTTGTCATGCTTGATTTGTGGAATGGTGACTATACATAATCTAAAACCTAATAATATTTATTTTGACTTGGACTTATAATTATTCCTATTGGTCCAAGTGGCATCTACATAAAATCTTATCAAGATACTATCTGTCTAACTAACTCGCAAGATGGTTGTCTAAGACTTTTATTTCCTTTATTCCAGGAAGTCTTAACAGTCTTACAATTTGCAAATCAAATCATTACAAATATTTTATAAAACTTTATCAACTGGAGATATTCTCGTAGCCATTATGGAGAAGCAAGAAGATATCTATTGTCATCCATGGTAATGTGTCGTCCATTTGATTATGTTATCCCCGGTCAATAGTAATTGATGGTAACTTCCTCCAGTAATTGTTCTTCAGTAATTACCTTAGTAATTACTTTCAATAGTTACCTTTAGTAACTACCTTTAGTAACTATCTTCATAATATACTTCAATAATATACTTCAGTAATATGCTTCAGTAATATGTTTTAGTAATATCAATTACTATCGTTTATCGAACTGCTATGGTTCTTCTTCTCATCCGAGGTGCATTCCAAAGGTTCTATGATTTCTTTATCAATCATCCATGCTTTTTCCTGCATTTCACTCAGAACTCGGAAAATTTGATATAAATCAAACATAAATGTTAGATTACCATAATTGATCATTTTTACTAGTAAATCACATTTTATTAATAATAAATTTCATAAACATATCAATTAATCAGGTAAATGAAGTGATTCTGATACAAAAATATGTAATAAATAACCACTCATCATTCCCCCAAACTGAAGTTTATGCATGTCCTCATGCATACAGAAAAATGTAAATACAAGGGAAATAACAGTTTTATACATGCATTGCTTATTCAGAAAAGTAACATTATAATCAGAAAAACATGCATATTTTTGTGTCAGAATTTCAAGACAGTTCACACACAGAAATAGATGTATAATAATCTGAATATTTATTTTCTAATCAAATAAAAAATCAGATCCATAATCTATTTTATGTATAGTAATCGAAATACAGTAATCTAATCAGAACCATAATAATCTCCAGAAGAATATATATTAAAATCATAACACTCTGCATAAATATATAGACTTATATATATTTTTCTGAAAAACACACAAAATAATCATAACTAATAAAAATGAAATATAATATAGCAAAGAAAATATTTTTGTCTTTTGCAAGTACTAACTATCCATCCATTTATATACAAATATACAAATAAATTGTTTCCAATATCATACAAAAATGAAAGATATATAAAAAATATAAGTCTGATTTTTATAAAAGTTCTTTGTCACTATTTTACTATTTTTGAGCCTGTTGCGATAAGAGTCTAGAAGAAATTCTAGAAGATCGGGGTCTTGTTCCCGGTAGTTTTCGTTCCTTTTTAACCTGTTGTACCTGTCCCTTAGCTCTCTGGTCTGCAACTGCTGTAGTGGCTGTAACTGGCGTCTCCACCATAATCGTCTTAATATGTTCGACCTCCTGATCACTTCCCTTATGCTCTGCATCCTTTACTTGTGAAGAATGGAGTTCTTCATTATGTACCATCAGATCATCTTCCAAAGGCATCCCTACATTCAGGGCAAGGCCTTTTAATGCATTCCCTGTATTAGTTGGCACATTCGATTTTATAGATTGATGTTGTTGAGAAAAATTATGAATTTGCTGGGAACTATCCTCTTCAAGAACCTTTGAAAAGTCAATTAATTTATTAGTAGATATCTGTTTACTGAAATTGATCGATTTCTTAGGCTTTTTCTCGGAGGTAGAACTTTTAGGCAGGGAAGTTTCAACAGGTGGCGGTCGGTTGACAGAGTCCATAGGTCTCGCAGTCTTATCCATAGAAAGTTGTTTAATTAATTCAAATTGAATAGAAAGAGCTCACTGTACAATTTTATACTATTCTATAAAATCTTCTCTTAACCTATCAATTTTCATTTGAAGAACTGTATTTTGTGCTTTGAGATATGACAGGGTTTCTACAATAGTTTCATTTACAGGTAATTCTAGCTCTTGTTTATCTTCAAAATCTTCTATAATTTTTGTTTGCTTTCTAGGTTGAATTTTAAATCTCATATCTTTACATTTTTTCTTTGGGCTTTCAGGTTCTTCATCATGGCTGTCAGAGTCATCTTCTTCTGGAGATTGATCATCTTCAGATTCAGAAGACTCTAAATATTCAGGTACATTGGATTCTTCCACAATTCGGCTCCAAGATACTTTTACTTCATGAGCCTTTTTCAAGATAATTAACTTAATCAGACCATGGTGAGAAATCAAGTGTAGCTTAGGTTTTTCCTTAGGAGCTTTTGGTTTAACCCTTAGAACCGTTGATTTCAATGACTGAAACAGGAAATAGGGAAGATTAATAACATAGTCGTCTTTGTCAGGATATTTCAAATTAAGCAACATTCAAATATGATAGGCTAACAGAATGGACATTCATCCTTCGATAGTGAAAAATTTGATAATGAGGACAACTGCCTCCTGCCAAAGAAGAGGGAGTGTAGAGGTTGCAATCCCCTTAATTGACCCTTCTTTATCCCTTAAAATTGTGCATTTTTCATCAAATTTATTTACCAACTGAGTGACGCTTTTTGAGTTCTTATAAAAGAGTGCACCAACCTCAGGTAAGTTTAAAATTTCAGAAATCAGACTTGGGTTTAACGTTAATTGCAAACCTCCAACATGGGTGATCATTGTATCAGGGTTACAATTTAAAATAAACTATCTTGCTACCCCTTCATCATGACCTTTAAATTTAGTAAGTGCCTCCCACCAGCGAGCATTTTCAAATAATTCAATCACAGAGTCACTCGGACTTTGTGTGTCAACAGAGGATGGTTCACTACGTTTTTGAAATACCGGTTTAGGCATTGTGGTCACAGAGATCCTGCAATATTTGAAGACACAGAATTTGTTTTAGAGGCCAGCAGGAATCCATTTTTTATATATATAACCCTTTTTTATTATTATTATTTATATAAAATATATATATATTTTTTTATATAACTAATACCAAAAATGTACAGAATACAAGGTATATTAAAAAAACAAAACATAAGATATACAGAAAGAAAAACAAAAATGTAAAATATACAAAATACATTATGTATGAAAGGTATACAATACATAATCTATTTAAAAAAATTTTACAAATTCATGCATTTTTTCAAAAATTTCCCAAAATTATAATCGAATTTTGCCCAAAAATAAAGAAAGTTCATTTCCCCTAAATAATTTCAAAATAAAATCAAAAGAACAAAATTTCAGGTTAAAAGTGCAAAACCTTCCATTTTCCCCAAATAATTTTAGGGTTTTCAAGAAAAATTTTAGGGCTTTTAGATAATTTCAGGGTTTTTAAACAATTACAGTCCTAAAACAGAGATTCTGCCCTAAAAAACTATTTTTAATTATGGCTTTCGCAGAAACCCTAATGGCAGATTCCAAATTTGCTCAGAAAAACCAAATTATAAATATTATTTTGCCTAATCCTCAGAAAATCCTAATTATAAATAGGAAATCTCTTTTTAATGATAAAGAAAATAGAAAAGTAATAAAGAAAAAGAAACTATTTTACCTTCTGTCGCAATCGCAGAGGAAAAAGGGATTTGGCCACCTTACATAATTAGCTTTTAATCACCTTTTTGTTACCGGCCTCCATAGTTTATCCGAATACAGAGAATTGTAGGGTGTTTAAACAAAAATACATCAACCAAATTGCAAGAAAATCCTAAGAATTTTAGCAGAGTCTGGTGAAAATTTTAGTGACTTTCATCTGCATGGCTGCATGCAACATCGAAAAATAGAAACAAATGCTCGACGGTGAAAACTCGCCACCTTTTACCCTAAAGCTTCATCGACTTTTACCCTGAGCTATGATCGACGGTGGAGGTTTATTCTAGCTTTTAATCATCGGTGGAGGATTTACCCTAATTACGAATTGAAAACAAAGGTGGTTTAAGCATGACTTGATCAATGGCGTAGGTTGTTCGTCAACCCGCCTAACCCTACAATCGACGGTGATAAAATTATAATTAAATATACCTTTGTGTTTGTTCAAGTTAATTTATGACCATAGATCTTCCATGTAATCGACGGTGGAGAGATCGTATCCACGTTCTTGCATTCCATTGGTCGGTGAAAAATAAACATCCATAAATTATAGTCCATTGATCTAAGTTATAAGATCAATGGTTAAGTTGTGCTTTGCATGCGTATACGCGATTGCCATGTATTAAAATTTGATACGTGGTGCAAATGAATTTTACCACCTTTCTTCATTTGCGACAACTATAAAGGTTTTTTTTTTATTTATTATATTATAATATATAATAATATATACTATATAAGTTATATAGTTTATTATATATATTTTATAATATATGATATATAAGATATGTATTATATTATTTCGGATATTATAGTATATATTAAATATAATTATATTTATATATAATATTAATATTTATTATATAAATATATTATATAAAATATATTAAGTTATATATATTAATATTTGTTATATAATTATATTTTATTTATATTATTATTTATTATAATTTAAATATATATTATATATATTAGATTTTCTTACAAATGATAATTACAAAGTATTACGAAAATAATTATTATTTTACAAAAGGTGTCTACGGAGAATACTTACAAAACTACTTACATAAGATGTTTACGGAACATACTTACAGAAACTACTTACATAAGATGTTTACAGAAAATACTTATAGAAGATTCTTACGGAAGACACTTACGAAAGGCACTTACGGAAGATACTTACGAAAGGCACTTACGGAAGGTACTTACGAAAGATATTTATGAAAGGCATCTACAAAAACCATTATTAGAAATATATATTTTTTATTTTCTTCCCCCAAACTATATTATAAGCTACATACATTTTTACTTATTCCCTCCCCCAAACTTTAATTTTGGCTATATAGCCAAAACAAAGGAAAAGTACTTATTTATTTATGTATAGGATTATTTTTAGATATGGGGTGGATGTATAAGTTTTTGAGATTATGCTTCCTGTATGTCATTAAGAAGTTTCTATTGTCAGTCATCTAGAAAACATGGATAATACTAAGGCTTTAGAAAGGAACTTATAATAGGTATAAGCCATGTTTTTGTAGAAAATTTTGAAAGCATAGTACTGTCTTAATGTTTCACTATTGGTCTTTGCATATGATGTGTCTAAGTTGAGTCTTCAAGGTCATCAAACAATATTCTAGGTATATTGAAATAAACTCCATTTACTTCTATCACAAATCAGTTTAGTGTTAAAGTTATCCTAGTATGTTCAAGTTTTCCTCCAAAACCAACTTGTGTGTGCAGTGAAGATTCATTCCCCATTATGAGTAAGGATTAAAAACAACAAGGATTATACATGCCAAAAGCTAGCTGATCTTATAAGCATCTAGAGGTCTTGTCCAGACTTATTGCTAATACGTAAGGATATCTTGATAAAGAATATCCCATGGTATTTGAAATACTAAGAATTCTAGGGATTCAAGCTCTTTTTGCCCCTTTTTTTTAGACTTTATTTGGGATACTTGCTTAGCAAGGGATTTTGTAATGTTTTTTGAGCTTCTTGCTTATTTAGAGGAGAAGCAAGAGTATATATTTTTCTTTGTAGGATTCTTGTTTATTTTATAGAGAACAAGAATTTAGGGGATACTTGCTCGATTAGATGAGGAGCAAGGGAATTTTTCTCTCTTTTTTTTTTATGGGATAGGGCGAGCTTGTCCTTTTGCCAATTCGTTAGTAATCTAGACCATGCATATAAATAGATGAGCAAGGGAAACATTTCACTTATGGCAAATATAATACATGAGTTAATTTTCCAAAACGTCACAATGTCTTTTAAATGTGTTTGTGTGTGTGGTTAAAAGAGAAAACTTAATCATCTAGAAGTTACTTATAACATTTCAAAAGATTTGTTCTATTTTCAATGAGAATTTTGTTCAATATACCAGATAGAATTTGAATATTTGAAAAATACTTAGATTTCATCTAGCAACAAGGTACTATATATCATGTGGTCATCATTTCTCTACAGAGTTTGAAATAAAGAATTTTCTTGAAAAACTTTGAAGACTAAAAAATAAAAAGAAATGTAGATACTTCATGATGAAATAAAGGAAGCAAAATCATTTTTATTTTGATATAATATTTACATTATTATATATATATATGTATATGTATAAATATGTATATATATATTTTTTTCTTTTTCAAAAAGAGAATCTATTGAATAGTAGTTGATTGTAGTTCAGAAATATATTGCAAATCAGTATGTTTTTTAAATTGATGTAGGAATTCTTCCTTAGATAATGGCTTCTTATAAAGTTTAAGCCTATGGCCATTTACTAGTAATTTTCTTGTTGAATCATCTATAGGCTTAAGCTTAACTGTACCGTTTCCAAATATTTCCTCAATTTCATAGGGTCCTAGCCATCTTGTTCTTAGTTTACCTTGAAAATCTTGGTATCGAGAATCAAATAACAAGGCCCAATCTCCTGATTGAAATGTACGTGGTACAATGTGTTTATCATGCCATTTCTTACGTTGTTGTTGAGTTATTTCTATTCTATGCAAGGCTTCTAATCTTCTTTCATCCAAAATATTTAACTTTTCCAACCTTTCTTTTTGTGCATTATCCAAATTCATGTCGAGTTGTACTGATGTGCGTAATGTTTCTATTTCAAATTCAATGGGCATGATGGCTTGTTTTCCATAAACCATTTCATATGGTGATAAACCTGTGGTAGTTTTCCAAGTTGTATTATATGCCCATACAACTTCTTTTAATCTCTCATTCCAATCACCCCTATTAATAGTTACGGTTTTTGTAATAATCTTTTCAAGTTCTCTGTTTGTAACTTCTACTTGTCCATTAGCTTGAGGGTGATATGGTGAGGTTTTCTTGTGTTTTATTTGATAGATGTTAACAAAATAATCAATCACATTGGAGGTAAATTGAGGTCCATGATCTGAAACTAATTCTCTTGGTGCTCCAAAGCATTGCATTATGTTTTCATAAAGAAAATCAGCTACTAGTTCAGCTTGAGCTCGTGGGAGAGCTTTAACTTCAGCCCACTTGGTAACATAATCCGTACATACAAGTATGTGTTTATTACCATTACTCGGAGGGTCTATAGGTCCAAAAAAATCAATTCCCCATTTTTCAAATGGTTCAAGAGCTATTTGTGGAACCAAAGGCATTTCCATAGAGGGTGTGGGTTTGCTAGCTCTTTGACAAGCATCACATCTATCAATAAATCGATGAGCATCCTTATTCATAGTAGGCCAAAAATACCTAGTTCGAAGTATTTTGCTAACTATTCTTTGGGTGGCATAATGACCTCCACAAGGTTCTTCATGTGCTGCCCTAATAATATCATATACATCATTTTCCTGTACACATCTTCTAATTATTTGATCTGGACATCTTTTAAATAAATTTCCATGAATCCATGTAAAAGAAATACTTTGATGTATTAATTTCCTTCGTTCATGAGGTGTAAAATGTTGAGGTGTTTTTCCTGTTACTAAATAATTTACAATATCAGCATACCAAGGGGTAAAAATAGAAAGAGCAAATAAATGTTCATCTAGAAAATTATCAGGTATTAATTCATTATCATCAAATATTTGCATGCGAGATAAATGATCAACAATAACATTATCCTTTCCTGCCTTATCTATAATTGTGACATTGAATTCTTGTAATAAAAGAAGCCATCTAATCACTCTACTACCTACTGTTGCTTTATTCATTAAGTATCTAATAGCAGAATGATCAGTGTGAACAAATACTTCATACCCTGTTATGTAATGTTTAAACTTATTGAGAGCATGAACTACAACTAAAAATTCTTTTTCTGTAACAGTGTAATTAAGTTCAGCTCCATGCAAATTTTTGCTTACATAATAGATAGCATAAGGTATTTTATTTTCTATTTGTTGCAATACTGCTCCTATTGCATAACCTGAAGCATCACAATGTATGTGGAATGGTAATTCCCAATTTGGTCCTCTTAAAATTGGAGCAGTAGTCAATCTTTCTTTTATTTCATCAAAGGCTTTTTGACATGCATTTGTCCAATTGAATTCACTATCTTTAGTTAAGAGCTTAAGCATAGGAGTAGCAAATTTACTGAAATATTTAATAAATCTATGATAATATCCTGCGTGTCCTAAGAAACTTCTCACCTCGGTTTGTGTCTTTGGAGGTTGAAGAGTTTGAATAACTTGAATTTTTGCAGGGTCTACTTTAACACCATATTGTGATATATAATGTCCTAGAACAATGCCACCTTGCATCATCATAAAACACTTTTCATGACTTAGAGAGAGATTTTGCTCTTGACATCTTATTAAAACTTTTTGCAATCCTAATAAAGTTTCTTCAAAAGTAGTACCATATATTGTAAAGTCATCCATATAAACTTCCACGCATTCATTTGTTAAATCAGCAAAGATAGCCAACACAACTCTTTGAAAAGTTGTAGGTGCATTACATAATCCAAAAGGTAGAACATTATAAGCATAAGTTCCTACAGGACATGTGAAAGTTGTTTTTTCTTGATCTTCCTCAGCTATGGAGATTTGATTATACCCACTAAAACCATCTAGAAAATAGAAATATTTCTTTCCAGCCAAGGTATCTAGGACTTGATCAATAAATGGTAAGGGAAAATAATATTTCTTGGTTACTTTATTCAATTCTCTATAATCAACACAAATTCTCCATTTACCATTCTTTTTAGGGACTATCACCAAAGGTGATACCCATTGGCTATCTAAAATTGGGTATATAAATCCTGCATTTAAGAGTTTAATGATTTCTTCTTTAACTATTTCTTTCATAGCTGGATTTAATCGTCTTTGGGGTTGTCTTACAGGATTACAACCTTCTTGAATAAATATTCGATGAGTACATACATTCGGGTGGATACCCTTCATGTCTTCGTAGTTCCATGCAAATGTTGATTGATGCTTTTTAAGCATATCTACCAATTGTGACTCTTGTATGCTCAGGAGTTCATTATTGATGTTAAGAGTTCTTCCAGGTATAATATCTATTTGTTTACATTTTTTTGTATTTGCATCTATTCCATTTA